>OW569403.1:131337752-132642136 GCA_937654795.1 Cistogaster globosa | reverse complement strand
CAAAATTATTTGTTTAATTTTCTCATACATATGTAAACCTTCACTTACTTTCTCTTCAACATTTTTATTGAGTACTTTGATTATCTGCTCTGAATAAAAAAATATTTATATCCATGATGTGTTGTATTTCGTTTGCATCACATTCTTTAAAATTTCATAGTAAATGTGACCATTTTTTGATGATCATTAAAATGGCAAAACCAAAGAAAAAAAAAATTACTGAAAAAAAGCAAATAAAATTTTACACTAAAATTGTTCAACAAGCAATTGTATCAGCTGCAGAGTTTAATTTATTTGCAACCATTAAATTACATTGAATTTCATTAGAAGTAACAAATTTAATGCTTGCAAGGTTCTATGCAGTCAAAAAATTAAGAGCATTAGAAAAAATGAAGATATAATAAAAATTAAAATAAAAAAGTACAGCGATTATTTGTCACAAATAAATGCTGAGCGCCAAATGCAACGACACATCAAATAAATTTTCAAAATCAGAGCCTTCGTTAAAATGCCGTTTTGTTTTTTGTTCTACTTGATATTGGCGCAATAAAAGACAATTTAATTTTTACAAAACAAAAAGTATTTCTCATTTGACCAACATTGGTTTTCTTACTGTTTTTTTTTTCTAGTTCTTAGGCCGAATATTTAAAGCTGTTACATGAATTATATACGCGTAGCAATGATAGGGTTAAAAATGTAAAAATAGACAATTTTTTTTTTAACTTCCACAAGTGTTGTTGAAGTTAATTAAGATTTCATTCGTTCAGCTTTTTTATTGTAATTAAATCTAATTGTGTCGTAAAGCTTAATTCACTTTACTTAATAAATTATCAATACTGATTTAAAAGTAATATCTACAATATGGATCACAACATCAATATATAACGTGATGTCACTAATTTTAATCACTGAAGAAAGCAAATTATCTAGTTCAATTTGAGTTGTTTTAAACTGTGAGCGCAATATCCGAAAAATTTCGCCAAAGGTGACTTGAAGAGATTTTCACTGGTATTTTTAAAAATAGAAAAAATGCCAGAAAACTTCGGAAGAGATTTTTTTTAACTTGAAAATCAAACAATAGGGAACAAATATTGAATTAATTGACAAAAAGTCGATAGAGAAATAAAATTGTAAAAGTTTTCTCGTGAGCCAAAAATATTTTACATTTAAAATAAAAAGATTTGGGATTTGTAAAAAAACAATCATGATTATCATTCCCAATTATAAAACAAGTTGGACATATAACAAAAAAAATTTTAAATGAATTAAAATTAGTTGAACGTCGATTTATAGAAAGTACAGAAACACAATTATCGAATTGAATTAATTGAAATCACTTTAAAATAACTTAAAAATAAGATGGTTTTAAATAGGAAACTCTTTAGTAAAAAACAAATATAAAAAAATTATAAATAAATATATTTTCAAGTAAATAAATATATTTTTCGATACCTCAAATGTCTTGTGACGGAATGGGTCAATATGAGTAACCTACGCTTCCTACATAAATGCATGAAAAATATGTTAGCTTTAAATTTTATTTAAATTTTTCAATATTTCAAATATTTGAAATTTTTTAAAGAAATTTTCTTTTGAAAAAAAAATACACTCTGTTGCTTAAATGTACACACATACGTATGAACATATTTACTCCGGTGAGCTTGCAAAAACTAGGCTTAAAGGCGACTTTAAGATTTTTATTTCCTGAGAAACTTACTGGTTCATAGCACGTGATGAAGAGTAACGTCAGTACCTGGCCGTGTTGGCCTTAATCTGACTGTAGTCCTACCACTAAGTGAAGTACTAAGCTTCGGCTAACGCCCCCTGCAGACGTAGCCAACAGAATTCAAATTTCAAGAACATGGCTTGCAGTACCATAAAGGATAGTGTGTAAGATATATTAAAATATTTTAAAAAAATTTTAACAGTCCGTAATTCCAAAGATATGCATTGCAGACAGATTTTTCATCTTACATTTCCTTCTTAAAGTTAGTTTTTCTACCCCAAGGCAAGGTATCTAAATAGCAAAATTCATTATGTTTTTGGTTTAAAAATATATAAATCAAACAATAAAATATGATTTTTAATGTTTTTAAGATTATTAATGATTTATAAATTTCTAATTTCTAACATTAAAAAAAATCTACTAGATAATAAATATAAAAATTGTTCATACTAATATTGATTCCTACTGTCCGTGATGGATTAAAATAAATTTATTATGTTAAAAAAAAAATGAGAGATTTATCATCATTCTGAAAAATCTCCGTAACAACATATTTATTACACATTGATTAAGTCTGCTGCACAAGAAAATTTCACCGAATTTGAAAGAGCTTCTGGATTTCAGGTGTTAAAAGCGACCAAAAAACGGGTCTCGTAAAATCTCTGGTATTGGGCCCTTACGACCAATAGTAGTGAGGCCTACCGGTGACTTTGGAGAACTTGGCCAAACTCTACCATCTTTTAAATGGTTTTTGATTACTGATTTCGCTAAATTCAAGAACGTTGGTAGCAACTCTAGCGGCTTCTTAAAATTTTTTAAGTCATTATCATCGTTATGAGTTTGTATAACGATGTCTGCCTTAGCATCCGAAATTAAATCTTCTAACAGTGGATTATAATCAAAGTCCGTAATGTCTTTGCCATCTTTAACTTTGGCCTCTTTTTCATCTATCCATTTAACTTACTTATGGGTGTCCCTATACAAAATAAATTTTTTTCAAAAGTATTATGAACCCTAAAGCGCAATTCTTTAAAATTAAATAATAAAATGCATATCACTTTTGCTCCCAATAATAAAACAATAATAAAAAAAATTTAGGGTGTCCCCGTAGGTGACGTAAGCAAATTTTCTTTTACTGTGTCAGCAATAAAAAGTGCAAAAAATAAAGGGTGACCACACAACTGTTGAGTTTTCTTACTAAATCTGCATTCATATTTTGCTGTACGTCATAAAAAATCCTGACGCAATCTTTCTCCAATATAATATAATTGTGGTATCATTACCGTCAAAAAAATATGATTAAAAGTTTGGCTATTTTGAAGTCAGTTTTTTGCAAGACTATTTGCGATAAATTTTTATATCCTCATCATCATCGACAATATATGCTGAGGTCATTTTGCTACATCCAACCAAAGGGAAGTAATTGCCTCTTCTTTTTTATTTTTTTTTTTATAAACCAACGATTAGCAGAAAATATGATGATATGATATGATATGACGATTAGGGAAGAGAACAATAAAAACCTTTGAATTACGTTTGGTCTTGATCTTCCAAAATTATCTTTATTAAATTAAGAAATCAAAATACACGTGAACTTAAACAGGATAATTGTACATTGCTTTGGAGCCTTTTATTAAAAAACAATGAACCTTTAAACCAAAACAACAATTAAGGCTTTCCCTGCACAATGCAAACAAGAAGAAAAACAATTCAACTGCTTAATAGATACGAAAGTTAGAAGCAGCTAAATGTATTTTACATCACCTGTGCTTTACGTACATAAGTTTCAACACAATAATCTGAGAGCAGCAACAACAGAACATCAGCAGAAATAAAAAAGTTATAAACTTTTTGGTGTTTATTTTTGTATTTTTTTGTTTTTTTTTTTTTTTTGTTTGCAAATTTGATTTAGTTAGAATATCATTAAATTTTTGTGTCTCGATTTTGCATAAATGGAACACAAATTAAGTGACCATATCACTATGATACACGCGTTAGCTTGACTTGTAACTGGTTCTTGCATTTGCACAGTGGAGATAAGGATAAAATGAAAATGAGAAAAGGATATAAAAAATTATTAAAAATTATTGAAAAGCACACTACAGTTATTACTGCAAGTAGGCCTTAAAGATTTGTAATCATATAAAATTCATTTTTAAAACAAACAATTTGATTATGTTCAAGATATTATTGTAATAATTTTTTTTTTGTATGAAATACACAACGAGCCTATAAAAATCCTCTTTTAAGATAACATACATACATACATGCCACAGTGCAGTGCAATTAAAAGTTGTTGTTATTTTAGCAATTTCTTTTTGTCGCATTGCAATGCTCTAAAATTCTGTTGTTGCAAATTATAATAATCAATTCAACTTCAGTTTTTATTGTTGGTAACACTCGAGGAGTTTGACATTTATTTCAATGACCATTGTGCACCACCAGTTAACAGACTACGTTAAACGAATAATTTTACTTTGCAGACGATTGTTCTGAATTCGGCACTAGTATTTTGGCCTTTCTGTTCAATTAATGATGTTGTTGACGGCAACGAGTATAATGATGACAACAATAACAACAACAAGAAGAATATTAAAACTGCCCAGGCAATGACAACACACAACAATTTTCATTGATTCTCTTGATTACGAATGGTTAAATAAATTCATGAATCAATTAACTTACAAACATTATTTATTGGGCTCATTGAAGTTTTCTTGTCATTCGTATTCTGATACTAAAGATTTCAATTAGAAGCAAGTGTTTTTTTTTTAACTTTTGCTATATTTCCTCTTTATTTTGTGTAGCGAAATTTTTTGCAAAATATTTACCCAACTGTCAATTAACAAATTTTTCTGTTTCTTTTCATTATACAATAGATTAAAATATTGATTAGAGCCATTGTAAAATTAATTAGAATGATGTGTAGTAAAATTAATTGATATGACTGAATATTTTTCAGGTAACATTTATGACAAGTTAGCGGTGACGTTGTAATAAAAACACTGATAAAAAAATTTTTGAAAAATGATACTGTATAATTTTCTTTTATTATGGACTTAATTTTTTGTTTTAAATTTATCGTGTTACCACATCTAGATTTTTTACTTTGCAATAAGTTCGCTCCAGTTTGATATAAAATTTATTCAAAGTTAAAAAGTATGTATTGTTTTCAGAGAAACTCTTATTACATGCTCTGGGTTTTTCTCAACGTTAATGAAGAGGTTCAAAACTACCAGTAAGAGAAAGCATGAAAACAGAACAGCTAAAAATCTACAACAAACAAAAAATTCTTTTAAAATTAAATATACAATTATCCTTTTAAGTTTGTTTGAATTAAAACAAGTAAAAGTGATGTTTTCTTTCTCATTTTTTGATTCTCTATAGCTCCATAATTTTTTTTTTTTTTATTGAAGTAACTTTATTGTTCGAAATAATGTAAAAGATTAGATGCGCGGTGTTTTTTCCGCTGCCCTGAACGACCGACCTGGACTAATCTTGCTGATTTTCAATAGCAAAATTTTAGAAACTATGCCTGATAGATTGGCGTATATAGATTTTTTTCTAGCTCAACAAGTGCCTTGCCATAGTTGATTTACTAACACGGACGGACAGACGGTAATTGCTCAATCGACTTCGCTATGCATAAGAAGTCAGAATATATAAAGGGTCATCCAAAAAATGCGCCTACATGTTTCTTTGAAATAAAACACAAACTATTTGCAATTTTTTCAAGCTGTTTTTTTTTATTAAAAGTATGATCCATTACAATTATAAGTGGAATAGAATATCATTCAAATGTCCACCATGACTGCGTCTGCAGACATTAATCCGAATATCAAAATTTTCAATGACTTTCCCACAACTTGAATGTTGTTCTTTAGATCATTAATTGTTTGTGGCTTGATAGCATACACTCGACTTTTCAAAAAACCCCACAAAAAAAAATCTAATGTTGTTAGATCACATGACCTTGGAAGCCAATTGAAATCTGCATTTAGTGAAATTACACGTTGAGGAAATTTTGATCGCAAAAGCATAATGTTTTCTCGAGTTGTGTGACATGTAGCACCGTCTTGCTGGAAATAGACGTCAGACACATCAATATGATTCAACTGTGTCCATAAAAAGCTTCTCAACATTGATTGGTATCGCTCAGCATTCACAGTAACAGCATTTCCAACATCATCTTCGAAGAAAAATGACCTAATGATTTCATTTGTCCAAAATGCACACCAAACAGTAACTTTTTGTGGGTGTAGAGATTTTTCATGAATAACACGAGGATTTTTATTACCCCAGATACGAAAATTTTGCTTATTGACGAATCCATCCATTCTGAAATGAGCTTCGTCACTAAACAAAATTTTGCTTAAAAACAATGGATCTGTTGTTCGTTGTTCAATAATCCAACTAGCGAAATTACGACGTGTACCTGTTCATGGTTAAAACTGTAACCATGGACAAAATGGCTTATGTCATTTGAAAAGATGTCACGTGTAAAAATTATATAGTGCTGACATCTAGGCGTCACATTTGGATGGGGCTGAAAATGGATATTGTAAAAATTACAAACGGAAGGATAACTTATTTAAACCCTTTTCCCACTTTTGTGGTGGTTGTTATAAAAAGAAACAGAAGGGAAGTTGGAGTGGATTAGTGGTCAAATACTAAATTTTATGCATTTGAATTGATATTAAAAAAGTCTGATTTTAGAGACATTTTTAGTATAAATATTGCCTGATCTATAAGGTCAAATCGGAATTAAATCAATTTGAACATATAAAAACTGTACTCTTATAAAATAAATATTTACTTGTTCTAATTTATCACAGACGCATTGGGTATTTAAAAATATTGTATTATTTCTACATTTCACTATCCAATTTAATAGTCTTGCTGGTTGCCCTTTTTTTTTTGTTGTTAATTGCAATATTTCAAAAAAGACTATTACAGTAAAATGATTTAAGTATAATTTTATAATATATCGACACGTATATTAATAGACTACTTTTTACTTTAGTACATAATATTGCTTTGAATTATTTAAAAACTCTAGGTAAAGATGTGCTTTTTCAATATTTTCGAATTAAAAGTAACTGTGATACAACTTCAACGAAACAAGTCACATTCCTGTTATATAGCTTAGACTGCAAATAACACTATAATACATGTGGTTTATTGATCATTGCAACGCACATTCTAAACGTTAGTTAAAATTATGACCTGTGTTTATTTAATACTTGATACGTTAATTTAAATCTTCTTTTGAATTATAATTTAGGTGGATAACAGTAAATTATGTGAATTACTAAATCGTTTATATTAAACTCATGTTAGTATGCGGATTTGTAGAATATTATTCTTTTAAATATAAGTTCAACTGAAGCAAGTGATACGAGTATAAATATTAAGGTGAGAAGATTTGATAAAGAAACAGATAGAGATTAGTGCACAGAGAAAAGAAATTCGTTGTGGGAACCGAATTCATGGCCAATCGAATTTTGTCGGTTGTGTGTATTTTCTTGAATTCGGTTGTAATAACTGAATGAGTATGGCACTCACAACTATTTTTTAAAATGATTTTTGGGTGACTATAGAATATTATTGTGAATTAATTAAAACAATATAATTTTTTTAACCCTTATCCTGTATTAATGGGTCAAAATTGCCCAAACACTTTTTATTGCTCATTCATTTTTTAAATACTCGGCGGATTTTTTTTAAACTTTAGTACAATTATTTTCTTAGCGAATACTATTTAAATATAAAATATAATTCTTGTAGATCTTTTAACAAGGCGTGTGTGAAAAATCTTACGCATGCTGTGCACTTGGGTCAAAATTGCCCAATGCAATATAATCACTGTGCGCATGTGATAAGCGCTTAGTAACAAAAAATTTTTTTGTCTTTACGAGAACACAAATAGCAATCAAACCCAAAAGTTAAACAAAGCGTTGCTATTTGAAAACAACACAAGTGTTTTTGGTTTTTTGGTCGTGTTGGATCTGATCAAAGATTTGAAAGGGCATAATGTTACTTGCGACAATTTTTTTACTTCGCATGAACTGGGTATTGAGCTGTTAAAACGAAGTATTACAATAATTGGCACTGTACGGAAAACCAAAACTTTTTTGCCAGAAAAAATTTTGCAACAAAAAAATAAACCAGAGAATTATGCACACTTTCTCTTCGATAATGAAAACAAAACAACAATAGTGGGATATGTACCAAAGAAAAGTCGATCTGTATTTTTGCTTAGTACATTAGATACCGGCACGGAAATAAGAGCTACCACAAAAAAACCAGAAATCATTTACAATGAAACGGGGGTAGATACATTAGATCAATTAATAAGAACTAACACCTGTAAAGGAGAACTAGCTGATGGCCACAAGCGCTATTTTACAATATATTGGATACATCCGCATATAATGCTTTTGTAATTTTTCTAAAGATAAATCCTATGTGGAATCAAAATAAAAAGTATAAGCGACGTATTTTCTTGGAAGACTTAGGTATGGACTTAATAAGCGGGGAAATATTACGTAGGTCAAACATGCCACATAGTTGTCATGCTAAAGCATTCGTGAAAAGCCTTCAAAGTGATTCAGCTGTAGTTTCACAAGCTAGTAATTTAAAAAGGGGACGTTGTTTCGTTTGTCCAAGTCGCTCCAATAGCACGAAATATGCTAATAAATGTGGCGAATGTCAAAAATTTATTTGCAAAACCCATTCTGAAACCCATATTGTGTGTTATGAGTGTAAAAAAAATAATAAAAATAAATAAATATTTGAATAATTTGTATTGGGCAAAAATGACCCACTAATGTCATATGCGTTTTATTTTTGAAGTACAGGACAAGGGTTAATATTTACTTTTATTAAAAAATAAAGTACAGGAATAAAATCTTATATCATAAATTTCATGATTCGAACCGTTTAATTTTACCTACACCTTCTTTTACATCATGATTCTCTTTTTCCATATGGTTTCTTCAACTTGCCATCCTATACCGCACGTCTTGCCCCTGTAAGAAATATTAAACATTTTTGAATTTCTTTTATTTACTTATGGCTTTGTGATATAATTTTAAACTTACCGCTAAACAATATTGGAGAACTTTTCACCACTTTAAAAAATCTTTGTACTTCTAAACTGAAATATTGTTGATTTTTTGTTTAATGTTTACAAATTTTATTTTTGGTACGTCAATTATTTTTTTCTTTTAGAAGATACAATTGATTGTTATAATTCTAACTACCAAAATTTGGCTTTCAGTAGTAGTGTGCTGAATAAGTTTAGTTGCATCTTCCATTTAATAAAATAGATTTTAGTAAAGATACAAATCGGTCAGGTTAACTTTTTTAAAAGGTGTTACAACCAATATTTAGAGGCAAATATCAAATGTTAGCTTTTAATATAAAAAATAAGTCAAAATTATTATTTATTAATAATAAAAATCAAATTATTATATTGGCAATTGAATCTTGAACATATTGATGGAATTTTTACCAGTCTTTTTTCTGTGTGTAGTTTTAATTAAAATTTGATAGGCATATGCGGATTATTATTCTTCTTCTCTGTACATATGAATTTTTAAATGAGGCATGGTACTTAATTTTACAGCTAAGGATGTATTTGCTTCCAATTTTATTACAATCGGTTAAGGGTTATAAGATTGAATATTTTTCTCTCTATCATTTCTCTGCGTCCTATTGAATAATCTAGATATGGATCTCTCTATGTTTTACAAGTTTGACTTTTTCACCACCCTCCAGCTGCAGGTTTAAAAATTTAATCGCTTATTGCACTTTCTAGACAAGAGTCTATTTATGTATCAAATATCATTTAAATCAATACCGCCGTATAGCCATGTTAGATGCAGCAATACATAAATTTACCAAGATCTTAATTATATATATTAGATATTATATATGATAGACATTTTGCATATTTGCTTACTTATTTCCCTATTCGTAATTTTATAGACCAAAAAAAAATAAAATTCTGCTTCAGAGTTCAAAATTCGATTTTAAAGAAATAATAACTTTAAAATAATTGTTGTTGTATGTTCAAATTGTTAGCTGCGCATGTTTAAGTTATGAAATATTACTGCATTATATTCCATTTTACTTTTGATCAGATTTCAGAACCAAAAAAATATTACACACTGGCCCCCCTATCTGCCTTTTCATTGCCAATAATATCAGCGACTCCGGAAGTTTTACAGAGAGCAGTTTTATTAACGCTTTTTTACTAATTTAGTTTAATACAGCATTCCCAAGTTAACTTAAGTTAAACTGTTTTAAGCTTGGTGCTTTAAATTTAGCTTCACGTCATGAATTTCCAATTGAAAGATAGTGGGCGGTTTTTTCACAGACTTATTTTCGTTAACTTGCGATTCTGTCATCGCTAAACGTTAGTTGTGTTACAGTTTCCTTACACACCATCGTCCTACCTAGAAGAGTGGTATATTTTCCTCCAAGGGTGGTAGCTCCCAGTGGCGGAAATAAAAATCTCCAACCACATTCACTTTCCTCGATTCTTTTGATATTTTCCTTGTGCTACTCTTTCAGGCAGATTGAAAATATACATAAAGATACACAGAGAGAAGTTTTTAATTTGTGTGTTCTTTTTTTATGTACTCCGTTATTTTTAACAGATTTTGAATTTTTTTAGGGGCCTTGATTACAGATTGATTTTAGGAATCATTTTTAAAAATTTATAAATCTCAATAACAACAAATTATTTAACGTATATGACCATATATCTTGAACCGCTATAGACTAAATGTATCATTAGATCCTCTAAGTAAGAAATTGAAGTTTGTCTCCATAGAAGACGTAAATTTGACATATATGACGGACGCAGATAATCACTAGAAATTTGCATGGCTTATGTAGATCAAAACTCACCACAAGAGCAAACTGAAATATTTATCATTACCATACGTATTTAATTATATCGCCTGTCTATTGTAAAGTCCGTACTTTCTTTATTTTAAGAATCATTGTGAAACAAATTCAAATTCATATGTCAAAATGCGTACTCACAAAATTTGACTCCAGTTTTTGTCAACCACTCTAAAATAATATCTTTAAACCTCTATTTTCTTAACTAAATTTTTTTTTTACTGTAAGTAATATCTCTAAACACAATCTTAGTGTAACCAATATGTAATTGAATTTTGCTCTATTATTATGTTTTACTTACTTGAAATTTACACAACCAAAAATGCATTAACAACACCCTCCATTTATAGCTGTTTTAATCAAGGAAGATAAAGAACATTAATAACAGACACAAACATGAAGTTAATAATATGAATCAGAAATTTTATATTCATTAAATAAAATAACATAAAAGAATAAAATTCCGAAAAAACACTTTCAGTTTTAAATCGGAAACCAAAAGGCTAAAAACAAATCACGTAAATGAAGATAATACACTTGATTATAGTACTCGTATTAACGCTAGAAGTGAAAGTATTAGCTTTTAACAAAATAATTAATTATACACAACAAAATGAACAAATACAGCAAAAGTTTCACGATAAACTTCTTCAACAGTTGTATGAGCAAAAATCCTATGAAGCAATTTTAATACTAAATGAAAATAATAAACACGATTACTGCAACAATTTTCTGAATTACTTGAAATTTAAAGAAATACCCACTACAGTGATAACCAAAAATAATTCCTATAACTATCGCAACTATTTTAACAATGAAATATTAACGATAATTTGTATGACTTCACTATACAAGGAAATTTTGGAACAGTTGGCAAATATATTAAATAACATGCGATATACACGCATCCTCATCATTTTAGATTTGAAAGCTAAAGATTTAAATACAACAGCTTTAAAAGACTTCTATCAGTATAGTCAAGTATTAAAGTTTCTAAATATTGCGGTAATTTTTAAGGACTTCTTTGAGACACGTAAATTTATACAATTTACAATATTTCCAGTATTTAAAATGGAATTTGGTGATTACAAACCGAATAGTAAAGACTTGGCTTTATTTCCGGAACATTTTCGAAATCTAAAAGGTTATAAGCTGCGCACAATAGCTGATCATACAGAACCACGTGCCATGGAATATTATAATAAAGATAATCAAAAAGTGCTTAATGGTTATCTTGGCCGTTTTGTACAAACCATAAGTAAAACTTTGAATGCTACTCTTTACTTTCCTTTGGATATACCACATAACGTTTTGTTGGATTATCGCAAAATAAAAGATTACGTGGTGAATTATTCTCTCGATATTCCAGTAAGTTCAATGTCTTTATATGAATCTGATGACTGGCATGACTTTTCTTATCCCTTTGAAATGGCACAATTGTGTTTACTTTTGCCAATGGAAAAATCTCTAGAACTCAAAGAAACATTTCTTTTAGTCTTGCAATCTCACATAATGTCCATAACTCTGGCGTTGATGTTAATATTTAGTCTTGTTTTCTATTTGGCCTTGTGGACAAAACATCCCCAACAGCATCAGCTAAGATGGCCGAAAATTCTTATAAACGATGTAGCCATACGTGGAGTTTTGGGTCAAGGTTTTATTTTCACGATTTACGAACAAATGTCACTGAAACTTGTTCACCTTATGTTATTGCTAACAAGTTTAACCATTTCAACATTTTTTGGTTCCTACTTTCTATCATTGCTAACACAACCACCTTTAGAGCTTGAGATTAAGACCTACGAGGACCTAGCAAAATCACCGTTAAAAGTAGCCGTATCTGCATCTGAATTCAAATACATTCACAATATAACTAATGGCTCTTTATCCTTTTTGTATCCAAAATTTCAAATAATTCCGGAATTTGTTACATTTTCGCGTTTTCGCGATACCCTCGATCGTCGTTACGCTTATCCAACAATCTCTGTGAAACTTTACTACTACAATGGTTTGCAATCTTATTATAATAAGAAAATTTTACGCTACTCCACAAATATGTGTTTCAACACAATGCTGCAGTTCAGTTTTCCACTTGGTCCCAATTCGTATTTCATTCCACGCTTAAATGAAATCATTATGAATACATTGCAATCGGGCTTAATTGAATATTATATAAGTAAATCTTTTATGGATATGTTGGATTCGGGAAAGGCACTTCGTGTTAATATGACTTTTCCTCAGAAAGCTACGCCATTGTTTATTAATGATCTGTATTGGATTTGGTTTTATTATCTGATTGCAATTGCAATGTCAATTGGAGTTTTTTTGTTAGAGTTAATTGTAAATAAATATCTTAAAAATTAATATTAAATTAATGTTGTTTTATTTTGGTACAAATCGTTGAGATAATATTTCAAAGAGCAGCAATTTGAAATTTAAAATTTAATTGTATATTTTTTTTCTTTATTTAAAAATAACTTTAAAAGTTTGTATTTTTTACATCATTTGAATTTATATAAAAGAAAATTTAAAAGTTAGATTTCTATATTAGTCGATGCCGAATCTTATGAAGCCTTTAAAAATAAAATTTTGTATTTATTTTCCTAAAATATCAAACTTTTTAGGAAACAAAGAAGTTATTGAGAGTTTTAAGTTTTTTTTTTCTTTTTTTTTTTTTTATATTTCGGTTTTCAACGAAACTTCCAGTATTTTATTGCAGAAATAATTTCTTAGCAAAACTTAAAATTTGTTGATTAAACATTGAGTAAACTTAATATATTGTTAAAAGTTCTATGTTTTAATAATAAAATTATCTTATAACTTATACAAAAAAAAAAGCGAATTAGAAACCCCATGTCACTATGTCTGACAGAATGGTGGACACAACTTTTCTGTAAATCATCTAGGGGACATACAGAGGCTTAAAAATAATTCATTTTGGAAATAATTCAGTTTCTAGAGAGCCACTGGAGTTATCTTTATAAAATTTAACAGAGGCAAAACAGAAGTGGAGAGGAGGAGCAAAGAAGTATCCCAGCTCATTAGGGAAAATTGCTAAAAAAAAAGTGGTATCTTTTAAATTTTCTCCATTCAAAGCCTTTTTAAAGAAAAGCTTGATCAGAAAGCGCTATAAGAATAAAACAAATGTCTTTAGGTAATAATCTAAGCACCAATATTCGCAGTATGCCAAAAAACAAATTAGGTAATGCCGAAATTAACAAAAAAAACAAGTAGATGTGCTATATTCGGCTATGTCGAATCTTACATACCCTATACCATGTATGTAAATCTAGTGTAGTGAATCAGCTACTATCAAAAATACAAATATTGCCATGACAGAGAAATTAAATATAAGAAAGAAGAAACTAAATACGATATATAATTTCACATAGAAAATTCATTGGCTCTTAATTGGGTTAAGCATTTTAGTATATCCTAAAAGATCTCTTCAAAAGCTTTTAAATGGTAACCATATTGACCACATTGACAACCGACCTTTCTTATGAAAATTTCAGTGGCCCATAACTCAGTAAATATGGGCCCACACAAATTTTTTTACGTTAGTTTTTTCTAATTTTTTAAATCTGTATCGCTCCAAATTTTTGTTTTGTTTTTTTATTGGATTCTAAATTATATGGAAAAACTGGAGCCAGACGTGATGTTAAACCACCTGGTCATGACCAAATCTTCTGATTTCATATAGCACCTCTTTCGATACTAAGTCTGATCGACTGGCAGAATATTTTTACTTAATGGGGTCGGCAATGGATATTGTAGAATTAACAAACAGAATGACAAACTTTTTTTGTGGGTGAGTTATGGGCTTCTGAAGTTTTTATACAAAAGTACGGTTATGCGTCATATTATGGTGTGGGTATCATAAAAGCTGATAAAGAGATTTTTCAGGAAATGCTTAACCTATTAAGAGCCGAAGATATTTTTATGCAAAATGTTTTTCTTACTTTTAAATTCTCTGTCACCCCAATTACGGTTTTTTGATTGAAGTTATAGGCTCAACTAATATCACATACATTATGAAGGGTATAAAAGAACAATACATCTCTCTAACTTGTTTTTTATTTTAATATTAAACTTTCAATTTTCTAGCTGACAAGACATCAGTAATATTAAAAATAATTTCAAATTTTTAGATTTTCATAATAAAGCACTGCGTCATTGAAATTTTGCTAAATTTTGACAAAATATAATTTTCTTAAATCATGTTGATTTCAACACTTGTACGGATGGACTTATGGACATCGCTCCTTTGACTTCGTCACGAGTAAGAACCAAAAATACATAAGCTTTAAGCGGTCAGAAATGGAATTATATAAATTACAAGTGGATTGACAAACTTAGATGTACCCCTTTCCACATGTGTTGAAGGATATAAAAGGATTGTACATTTAAATATATTTTTTCTAAAAAGGGGATTTAAAAGATTGTTTCAAAGAATTTTTTGTTTTTTATTATTGATATTTTGTAATTTAAAAAAAATTTCCGGTGTTGGTAAAATCTCAGCTTTTAACAAAAACTTTAAAAAGATATAGTTTACTAATAAAACAAATTTAAGTGATTCCAATTATCTGATTTAGACTGCACTTTATGGGGTCGGAAGTCTATGTTTGGAACGAAAAGTCTATGTTTGGAAAATTTTCCTTTTTTTTACGCCTACAAAGAATTTATTAAATAATAGAAATTAATAAACTTAAGTCTATTTATTGCAAGGACTTAAACAATTTTACTTTAATTTTAAAAGTAAATTGTTCTTATAAAATATTATATATTATTAACTAGTGTATTTTAAAAGCTTAATAACTTCAAAATAAGGACATACATACTTACATGTATATACATATACATATATTTAATTAATTTTATCAAGATTCGTTAGCTCTTTAATTTTATAAATTGAAAAAAAAAAATGTGGTGGTAATTGATATTATTATTCCATTTTGCTTTTGAACAAAATTATATGTTATCTAAACAAATATAGTAAAAAGTTTTATGTAACACCAAAGTGTAGAATAATAAAAACTGACCAAACTTACAAATATAACAAAAAAAGACAAATCCATTTATGTGTTATTGAAAATACTTTTGCTCGTTAAATAATAATAAATACTTCCCTTTACATCTTCTTACAAATAATAGCATTAAGTAATTTATTCTAAGCTATGTTTTACTGTTGACTACATGATAAATCTAAACCATTTTATTAAAAACTTTAGAAATTTTGGGGATTGGCACGTGTGGTAATGAGAAGTATTAATTATATTATGAAAATTATTGTATTATATAATTTAAGAAAAAGTAATATTGAGCTGTCTTTTCTAAAAATAAAAGTATTATTTATCAGAATTAAAATATATACAGATTAACTATATTTTTTTCTGCCCAAGAATTTTTCCAAGAAGCTATCATTCCTAAAAACCAAATCGAATAAATATCCCCGCGTACTTAGCTCTTCAGGAAACATCTCACAAATATTTTTAAAGAACTAGATTTTTGTTCACCCAACCAAACAATAAAGCAAAGAAAAAAATCATAAGTTAAGATTCTTTCCATTATTGTATTTAACAAAATCTTTGCCCCATCACAAATAAAATTTTATATTATTTTAATTATAAAAAGTACGAGTGCTATATTCTCTTATATACTTTTCACCATGTATGTAAATCTAGTTTAGTAAAGTAGCTCTTTTAAAAAAAACAACTATTGGGGGACAGCATACAGTGCTCTTGCTTGTTTTAACTAAAACTAAGCAACAAATCAAAAGATTGATAGTTCACACTTTAACATATTGGTATCTTTTATATTAAAGTCAAACCACAAGCAGATTATATGGCCTACAAAATCTCTACTTTAACAATTAATAACTTGTATTAAGGGGCCTAAAAGGGACTATTTTATGAAGAAGACGCTGATTTGTTTTGTTCTTATCAACCCGCCTCTCATTGAAAAATAAGTAAGAACGGTAACAACGGCTAGGAAAAAATCGTGGTGTAAAAGTTTTAAAAAACCTAGTAAATTCAAACTTTATAAAACAAAATAAATATCTTTAAGTTTATTACCAAAATGATTAGATACTTTTAGTTTCACAATCAAGGAATTCTCGATTTAGTTTTACCACTGCTTTTATAATTAATGAACATTACAAATATTTTTGAGTTTAAACTTCTTCATTAACGCCAAAAAACAAAATTAAATTAATTGACGATATTTAAGTAGTAAAAATGTATTAACGTTGTGATTCATTTAGATTTGTACACATAATTGGTGTTGTCTATTATTTTTCTTTTTCATTTTTACTTTGAGTGGTGCAAAAAGATGATGTTCAAGTACGCATTAACAAATACGAGAGAAGTAGTTTGCAAGAAAACCACGATGCCTTTAAATTAATGAATACAAATTTTGCTTATTTTTGGCAGTAACTAATGGCAAGAAAACTTAAATCACTTGTGTACATATTTATTCATTTAATTGTTAATTTGTCTTTTTCATATTTTGTGGGGGGCTAGTTCCACAATGTATGCAAAAAATTATCAAATAACTTGAAAAGTATTATTCTTTAAAAAGCAAGACATATTTTTAATTGTTTTAATGCAACTAATACGATATTTTATTTTGGAAATTTAAGGTAGAAAATAGTTAACAACAGCTGTAGCTTAGACGGTAACCACTAAGAAGCATTTATATCCCTGCCAATGACAATGAAACAATATAAATTTCTTTAATAGGTAGTAAAATTTGTCATACTTGCGATTTTTTTCGCAGGTATAACTCTACTTGATGTTCCATCAATATTTTAAAAATAAACCTTCAATTGCGGTTGTGATAAGCGAAGCCTCCAATCACCTTTCGTAACAACCAATATCCTCTACTCTATCCCACTAAAAAGATTGTTTAACACAATAATTCCTGCAAAAAAACCAACTTCAAATCCAATTTCTGCTATCTATCTATAGCAGTTCACAAGTTTAGCCACATAAATCAATTTTTATTAACGATAGAGTCACCCTTAAATTTCTAAATTCAAATTTTATATTCGAAGTTATAGCTCCTTGTAAATTTCGACCGTCTGTCCACAACTGTTTAGCAGTTTGTCCATATACATATATCAACTTTAGAGGCACCCTTTAATTTCCGATTCAAATTTTATACTTGCTGTTTCATTGTACTGAGCAGAACATGTTTTTAGTAAATTTCAACCGTCTGTCTGTTATGGTTCAAAAGTTTGACCATAAACAATTAATTACGTCAATATTGTAATACCCAACTATTGTAGTACTGCATTTCATTCGGCTTGAGTTTATTTTTCTTCTTTGCTTTAAAGAACGTCCGCATACATTTGTAAATAATTTTTTTTTAAGAAATGTTTAGAATTTTAATTAAAAGGTGAACGTAAAGCTGAAAAAGTAAATTTTAATTCGTTTATAATATCCACAGTTCAAATCCTGACTAGGAAAGTATAAAAATAACAACTTTTTATTTGACAAAAATTCCCTAAATTAAAGCATTTTCGTATAAGATCCTTTTGCAAGTATTATATTTAATGCTAGTACCACCCTCGTTTTAATTATTTTCTGTTTTTTCTTTTTTAACAAAAAAAAATTATTGGAAAAAGCCTAAGACTATTACTCCGTTACTACTAGTATTACGTTGCTGCAGCAGGTCAGACGTAAGTAGCAACGGCCATCCATAAAAATTTATAACAGCTTTAAAACGGATTTTAAGAAAATTTGCCTAAAAATATATTCATATAAGATTTTTAGTAGAGCTGTGTCGTTAGTGAACGAACGGGTTAAATGAAACAAATCACCCAAGTGAAAGGACTAATCCGGTCATTTAAATGAGGCCTTTTCGTTTAATAGTGTTTGGGAAAAATTGAACGGATGATTTGGGTGAACGGAATGAGCCTGAAATTTAACCGGCTCCTTTCGTTCCATTGTTTACGAATTATAACATGATGTATGGTTCACTTTTGTTCAGGTATTTGTTTTCGCTTTGTTTTTTTTAATGACATGTTCTTTTATTTTAATTGATGTTTATGTACTAAAAGGAGTTAATGTATATATAGGTATATAATCGTACGTAAAAAAAGTGAATAAATAATAATGTTTTTGGCCTTTAAAATATAAAAGTATCTAAACAATATTTTTATTTCAACAACTGACCAAGTGCTTGACAAATTATAAAAGAAAAAAAAATAATGATTTTAAATAAGCTAAACAATTTGTTGCAATTTACAGAGAAAATCGGTGAAAGTTTAATTAAATCAAAAATTTCTTAAGTCCCATAGGCGGATCTACTGGAAATCTCAGTCGTGACTTGAAATCCAAACATCCCTCACAATCTCTGTCATTTTAGCACAAGAGCTACAGTACCATCAGATGCACAACTTTTAAGCAACATACAATTTTCTAAAAGCTTTCATACTTCCGTTAGAAGAGTACAACGTGTAGACAGACTGGTGCTAAAAGCCGTTAAGAAAAAAAATTTTTTTTAATTTTTTCCAAAAAACGATTTTTATGACTTCCATTCTTTTGTTATCTAAGGCTAATAGATTACAGAATCAGACAGTTTGAGCGAGGAAAACTGTAATGATGGCACTGCGCAAATGAGCTGTTGCCGAGCACACCATGAGGACACCTTGTTGCAACACACTTCTTCTTGTTTCAGTTTGTCGCCTTCGAATGAGAGGAGCTAGGTTCCATGACTAAGTTTTTTCTAATTTTTGTAATATTTAGTGTGTTTTTTCTTTTTTGATTGAAGTTACTTCACTGTTCCAAATGATGTAGAAAAATAAGAGGTCGTCATGGTGTTTGGCGCACTCTTTCGGAGAACGTGGACGGATCTTGCTAATTTTCGAAAGCAAAATTTTCGATACTATATCTGATCGATTGGCGTATTTAAAGTAAATCAGCGGACTTAATTTTAACACAACATGGACTAACGGACAGAGGGACTTCACTAAGCATAAGGACTCATAATATATATATATGGATATTGTAGAAGTTACAAACGGAATACTAAACTTAGAAATATAATTTTTTCACTTTTTGTGGTGAAGTGTAGAAAAATTAAAGCGTTTCCCCACATATGACCTAAATTGACCTATATGGGCTTATCTTTTGAATTTGTAATTTAATGTTATTTGATAAATGTTGTCAAGCTTTTAAGCCTTTATAGACAGACGAAGTCGATTTTTATTTTTGTAAGCTGTATTGTAAAACTAAAAGTTGCTCCAGAATTTATATCAGGAAACTTTGTCTGCTCAGATTCATATGGAACAGGATATACAAAAAATTTATCAAAAAATACGGTTACAAATAATTTGAATTGCTGTAAGTTTCTACAATGCATTAAATTTTAAATCTTATTTTGTAGAAAATAAAAAATTATTCATAACAGCGCTGTTGTTTTTCTCCCTGATGGCTTACTGTTGCTTTTCCATTTTTTTTTTTTCTTTTCGCAGAGGTCTTTATATGGTGTCATGATACAAGTTTTTCTACTCACTCATCACTGAAAAGATTTAAAAAAAAACTGAAACAACCAATTCAGCAGTCAGTAGCCAAAATGCTTTGTTTTTTAAACATTAAAAATAATAAGTTGCATTTGTAGCTCATTAAGAATGATCATCTGTCAAACATAAAAGCGGTCTACATAAAGCAAAATAACTTGTCATGTTCACTTTTGTTTTGGGTTTTTATAGGTCTTAACTCATATACTTTGTACATCGTAAATAGTTGTTTTTTTTTTTAAGTTTTATGTTTGTGTTTATGGTAGTTGGCTTGAATGTTTGTAATTTTTGTTACGAGTAAAATAATGTGTTTTTTGGGAAGATGTTATTTTTACTGGTTCTTCAATACAATTCATTAAATTAAAGTGAATTATTGTTTTGTATCGTTCTGCTTGTAATTAAATTATCGATTCCATGATCATTTTAAAAAAACAGAGTAATTTTCTGAAAATACAAAGGGTTTTGTATGTTGGTCACCGTACACAATAATAATTTCTTTATTTTTATTTATTTTTATTTATTTTATTTAACTCGTGACTGGTTTCTATTTTTAAGACTTTTTAAATATAAAAAGCTTACATAAATTGGTGATTTTAATAATTGTATTCGACAGTCGTCAATTTCTTTAGTTGCGTCACTAGAAAATTAAAGTATGTTGTGTTCCCTGGTTCAAATAGCCTCTGATATCTGATGTTTAAGATCGTCGTTTAATTACGTTAGCATTAAAGCTATTTTCTATTTTAACGACAATAAAGAATACGTTTTATTGTGCGATGTGCAGTGATGCCGACAATTAATTATTTTATCAAAAAAATCCCACTTTTTTTACATTTTCAAATAAAGACAGATGCAACAGATCGTTATAAAATGAAAGTTTACGGATGTACAATCATTAAAGCATTGCTTCTCTTATTATCAATTTAGAACATGTTAGTAGGCCAACAGAAAAATAGTGATACTTTTAAAATGGGTTTAAATATGATTCTAATCCATAAGCTTTAATTTATGTCATCGACTTCTATATTTTAAGGTGCACTTACAAAAAAATGCAAAAAGCAGAAACTTAGAAAAACTCTTCCAAAACATTTACTCACGATTAAAAATTTCTGAAACTGGCATCTATTTCTATCAACGGCTGGAATTTTACTTAGAAAATATAATATAAAAAACGTCAAAAGATGGGGACATTTCTATTTCTATTGTTAATTTTGAATTCAAATTCACAATTCCCGCTCTAGCGACAATTAGTCACTTATAACCAAATGCATTGCCTGAATCTTGAACTGGATTCTAAACGAAAAAAAGTGTAAACTAAATAAGAGGCTTTCGGTATGAATGCTGGAAAAATAGAGGGCCATGACTGGTTATGCGTGAGGTTTTGTTACAGAGCATAGAAGCAATAAGTAACGTATAAATTAAAAACCGTAGAACATGATCCTGCAGATTTGTTTCCGAAAGCGTATTTTGTGTGTCTATGTCTACCTATAATTACTGAAAGTCTGTCAAATTTATAAAATAAAAAGTTTTCCGTGACATCACGTCAACCCAACTGAAGTCGTGTTCAATGTTTTTTTTTTTTTTATATTCTAAGGGCTGTGATAATCATGTGGAATTTGCTCACACATTAACACTTAAAGATGTTAAAAAATCAGCACTGTCAAATCTTTATACAATTAAATTAAAATTCATTTATCATTTAGAAACTTATCTATTTAATTTTTTCAAAAATTAAAACAAAAAAAATATTTGTGTGTACTTTTTTTTAATAAACACTTGTTTTGTGCATAAAAACCATAAAAGTGTTTTCATTTCGTTGCAGTTAAATTTATTTCTGATATTTCGTTTATAATTTTTTTTAATAATTTTTTTAATGATTGATTTAAAAGAAAAATAATTGCAGACTTTTTTGTTTAAGCGTTGGTATATAAAATGTTTAAATTTAATGAGTTTTTTAACATGTTATTACAACATGGACAAACAAAAATTAAATTAATTTACAAAAATAAGAAGATGGAAAATATTTTAGCGTAAATTAAAAAAAAAGAGGCCTTAAAAGCAACTAGCGAACAAGCATCTGTTTTAAATTGATTGTGTGATGAACATTATAGATTTTAGTTGATTTTTCTTATTACTTTTTTGTTTAGATTTACGAAATAATTTATTTATCTATAAGTAAGCATTCGTTTTTATTTACAACCTTTGTTTTTTTCTATTCAATTCATTCATTCATACTTGTTCTTATATGGTTGTTGCATACATCAAAATAGGCTGCATGCATGCATAAAGCCTGCTGCATTATATTATTTTTCTTTATATGAATGTTGTACAAGATTCTAGTTTTTTTTTTCCTATTGAAAAATTATCTTATTAAATTAAAATGTGCAAATAAATGAATTAAACACAGCATGAGTTCTATTTTTATTTATACGAAGAAATCATTTATCCATTTGTTAACCCTTAAATGCTGTTAAGTACTTCTAAGTTATTTTTTTTAATTTCTGTTAAAGATTAAATGTAAAATTTATTTTGTTTCTTTTTGGTTGTGTTATTGCACACTCACATAAGAGTGGTCCTGCTATTTAATTACAATCAATTTTAGTCTTAGAAGTGTAACTAGAGAGTAGTGAGCAAAAGAGATTGTCGTAATAACAAAAATTTTGAATACAACTATCGGGTATGAGCCGACACTATAACCATTATTATTGTTTTAGAGCTAGTCGTCTGTCTAATGGAGACGAATGTGTCAATGCCACAAAGTCTTAAAAAAATGCTTGCAGATACTTCCCCCTCTACGCCTAGCATGATAAGGAGCACTTCTATATACTAATAACTTATGATTTATTTTCTTTTTTTTTTTTAATTACTTACAGTCTTAAAACCAAGCCTTTAAGCCTAAATATAATTTATATTCTATTTAAAACTTATAATAATAATTATTAAATAAAAAAAATATTTTTTGAATTTAGAACTAAAAAAAGCAATAATAGATTTAAAATCCTCCTTTTAACCTCACTTTTATTAACAGAATTGAAAGTATGTCACAACAGAATGATTGAACGCAGACAATATAGAAAACTAGATCAGGCAAAAGATCCCCACAACTCTACTAGCGCCTTTTGTTCAAATTAATTCACAAATAGTGCCTACCTATGAAACCGCTATACTAAAATTTTTAAAGAAATAGTGCGATTATTTTTTTATTATCGTTCATTTAGATATGACCTAAGCACAAAGTAAAAAGGAGCTGGAAATATAGTTTTTAGTTTGTATAATAAACCACTGTGCCCAGCTCGATCGAATGCCTGCTGTCTAACAAGAAATACTGCTGAGTTGTATTTTTTGTTTCCAACGCATCAGTAATAACATTGACTATTCTATGGCATTACTCCGGAGTTTCGTGCTTTTGGCGAAAACTAAATTGATGCTCTGGGATGGTAAAATTATTATGAACAGTAAAAAGTTGTCTCGAACATTTTGAGAAAACTGGATGAATTTAAAAACACTAAAAATTTGTGTAACTCGCACGGCAATTTTTTTAGAATAACTTAATGAATAGCTTTACTACGGCATAAATTTTACATATTTTGCATTAAAGCATAATGTAAAATAAAAACAATTAAAAATTAATTTGGGCGTAAAAGACTGCGAACTGCAGAAATACTTTTTGAGCAGAAAATTATAATGTAATTCACTCTATATAGAGGGAGCAAAAGGTTTTATAGAGATTACAAATATTTTACTTAGCAAATATGTATAAATTTCAAGTGTCTGTCAATAAGGTTATGAGTGACAGAGACACACTTTAATTTTTAAGTGGAAAAAAATAATGAAAAAAATAATAAAAAAAATTTTAAAGTGCCACAAAAATGCATTAACTCTGAACTTGTTCATTTTGCTTCTTGCTAAATATCGACATGTACACGCAGAACAAACAATGTTGTGATGTGGTCACAATAACCATATAATATTCTCTGTAACAATGTATTAATGCAATGAGCAAATTATAATTATTTTTAACAATACATCACTCACAATAAACAAGTTTTGTTAAACTTTGAAGAAAAAAATGTCATACGAGTATGGTTCGTTTTAACTAAAATATCGAAATACAATCAAAGTTTAAGAAATTACTAAAAAAATATAATATAACACATTTAAACATTATACATGATTATAATTTTTAATTAAAGTTTTAATAAAAGGAAAAACTTAATATTTGGCTTAAAAAACGTTTTGTTCTAGGACTTGGCAGAATATTTTCTATTAATTTAGTGATTTGGTTGTTAGCATTTCATGTAAAAACTCTTCAAAATAAAATAGTTATTTATTGTATAAGAAACTAACGTCAAATCGTTAAAAGCCGATTTTACAAGTTACATGTGTATTTCTAAAATTAATAAAAAATATGTAAACAAATTTTTGGAAATTTATAAAGAAATTTAATTACTGCTGAGACTACTAGTATTTCAATAACAATAATATGCTGCTATTAAATTATGGTTACCTCAACCATATTCTTTGCATGTACCGACAATAAAATTTTTACTGTAGTTATTTAAATATATGCTGTTTGTTTAAATATACATTCCCTGATTTTTTTATCCCTTTTTAAGGGTTAAAGCAAAAAAAAAATTAAACGAGAAAGACTCTTAAATGATAAAAAGTTTAACCAATCATTTCTATTTATTTGTATCCTATAAATATCTTTTAACACATAAACAAAACTAATATGTTTAAAAAGACGTCTGCCATTAACTATTTATCCTTAACATCTTTAACATTTTAGTCTCCTGTCGCATAAAAGCAGCGCTATTTTTTATGTGATTGCATATCATCAGCTTAAGATGATGGCTTTTCTTTTTAAAATGAAATTTTATTTTCCATTTATTTATTTGCTGGAGAGTTTATTTGGCAAATTTTTTGTTTGTTTTTTCTTTGCGAAGATTATTTCTTTTTTCATATTTTGTTTACTTGCAATGAATAATTTATGAAACAGGTAGCATATTGTATCTGTATGTCTAGTAGTATCTGAAATTGTCTACAATAAGATTTTGCAGAAATGGTTACATTTACACTACACCAATAAAAAAAAAAACGTAAAAACTTTGTCAAAAGGCTTTGTTTATTTTTGCTTGTTTTTTTTACTTTGATATTTTTAATCTAAATTTATTTGATTTTACGTATGTTCATCTTTATTTTCAATTTATTTTAAAATAATAAAACAATGCGCAAAACACATAATTCATTAAAGTGACTTATAT
Source organism: Cistogaster globosa (assembly GCA_937654795.1). Classification (NCBI taxonomy): domain Eukaryota; kingdom Metazoa; phylum Arthropoda; class Insecta; order Diptera; family Tachinidae; genus Cistogaster; species Cistogaster globosa. The sequence goes on along the minus strand of OW569403.1, from coordinate 132,616,710 downwards.
TTATTTCCAATAAACTCTTCTTATTTTCTGAAGTATAGGACAAGTACATGGTATCTTTTAAGTCTTCGAAGTTCATTGCTATTATCTAAAAATTTGATTACAAATACATTTAAGTGATTGCTAAGACTACTACTCGTAAGGTACCTTTCGCAATGATTAGAAATTTCCACTTTAATTTTTTTAATTTTGAAATCTCTGTGTATGTTGTTGTTGTTCACAACCCAAGGGGTAGTAGCTAACAATATTAGAGTTTTAGACTGAAATCTTTGTAAAATATCAAGGTTGCAATTGGTGGTTGTGCCCCAAATTTGACTACCATATATCCATACTGGTTTCAGGATTGCTTTATATAGCAATAATTTGTTTTCCAGATTTAATCCAGATTTAGGGCCTAATAGCCAATACATTTTTATTGTTTTATTATTTAAGTATTCACGCTTTTTACACATGTGTTTTTCATGTTAAGCGTCGATCAAGATGTAGGGCCAAATATTTTACTGTGTCATTTTGAGGTAGTTATAACAGTTCTATTTAAATACACTGGGGAGCAACATTTTTTTTCTTAATGTAAATTTCACATACAGAGATTTTTTTGCTATTTACTTTAATGTTCCACTTTTGTAGCAAATCTTAAATATGATTTAATTGGTTTTGTAACCATACCAAAGCGATGGTTGGTGACTCATTAGAAGCTAATATTGCAGTATCATCTGAATAAGTAGCAACTTTTACATTGTCTACTGTTGACATGTCTGCTGTGTAAATAATGTACAGTACAGGACCTCATACACTGCCTTGAGGTATACCCGCATTAATGTTTCCAAAATTTGAATATATTTCATTGAAACTTAAAAAGAATTTTCTTTTTTGTAGATATATATTTAATAAATAATCAAATGGGTCCGGAATAAGAGGCCTGCTCAACAGCTAAAAACATTGCAGAGAAATACAATTTTATTCCAATGCATAACAAATATTATAAACAATCCTATGACATTGTTCTGGTGTGCGGTTATTATTGTTGCTTTAAAGTCGGTAGCATTTTTTTTAAATAGTTTTTCAAAAATCTTTGAAAACCTTAATAATGAACTGACTGGCCCATACGAAGTTACAACATACTCAGGTTTCTTAGATTTTAGTACCATCACAATTTTGGCATATTTCTATTGCGATGGAAAATGTTTTAACCTTAATATAGGGTTAGGTTAAATATGGTTGTTAGGAAGAATGATATTGTCGTACCCTGGAGTTTTATTATTTCTCAATATATTATATACATTTTTACCTCTGCTAGAGTTATAGGTCGTATTAAACAATCCATTTGACACGGAATATTTTTAAACGTTTTTTATTTTCCCTCAAACAAAAGGACTGTTTAAAATAAATGTGTTAAAAGTTGTCTTTTGGTGTTTTTAAAACTCGATAGCTTTACTGATATCTGAACATTACCATTTACCACTTCTATCTTTAATTGGGACATTTGCTTTATGGAACGTTTTTAATATTTTGTTGAGTTCCAAAGATTGCGCTCATCATCCTTTGATATACTATGCACTTCTCAAATAATTAGTTATAAAATCATTTTTGTAATCTTTTAAACGCTTTTTGAAATGAGCCGTTTATTTCGACAGTGACATACATTGAAGGACTAAAGTCTACATGCAGTGCTATATAGCACTATTCTGAAGAAAATATTTATTAAACAAAAAAATTAATGATACAGTTTTTTTCAAAAATTATCTTTATTCATAAAAAAACAAAAGTTAATTTAATTCATTTGTACTTTAGCAAAAAAAAACTTAAAAATAACAAAAATATGATATGACAAAAGTCTACATACAGTTCAGTCTTCGCAAGATTTTACTAATAATATTTAAATAAATCATGTTTTGCTTAGTATTAGTATTTAGTTGGTCCGCCAGCATTATCTATTACAGCCTGCAGTCGTCTTGGCATTGATGAAACCAAATTGGTTACCTCTTCCGGAGTAATTTTGTTCCATTCTTTATTAACGCATGTTTTAATGATTTGGCATCAGTAATTTGAGTTTGTCGAATTTTGCGCTCCAAAAGCTCCCAAACGTGCTCTATAGGGTTTAAATCGGGGCTTTGCGGAGGAGAATTAAGTTGTCTGGGGGCGTGATATAGAATCCATTCCTTAGCCATTCGTGCAGTATGCTTGAGGTCATTATCTTGTTGGAATATCCAACCTTCCCCAAGACCCAAGCATTCCACAGATGCCATCAAATGTTGTTCTAAAATACTTTTGTATTGATGTTGGTCCATAATACCTACAACAAAAGCCAACTTTCCAACGCCAGAAGCTGCTATAGCTCCCCAAACCATAACGCTTCCACCGCCATGCTTTACACTTGCCATTAAGTTTTCGAGCTGCATATCTTTGCACAGCCATCACTTCCGAATATGTTGTATTTTGACTCGTCCGTAAATAAAACCTTGGACCAGAAGTCCATGCCTTTTTCAATATGTGCACGTGCAAACTCAAGTCGAAGATGGCGATTTTTTTCTGATATAAGAGGCTTTGTACGTGGTGTTCTGCTGAAAAATCCATTGTCGTTAAGAGCTTTTTTGATGGTTCTTGGATGGACACTCTTATTGGAGACTTGTGCGATTTGTTCGGCTAATTTTGGAGCGCTTATTCGGGGACTTTTTTTTCACTTCCTTTAGAATTGAACTAATGTCTCTCCTGGAAAGCTTCTTCGGCCTACCTGTTCTTTCTTTGCTATGAAAGGCATCAGTTTTGTTAAAGTTCTCAATAATTGTTTGAACTGTTGAGCGACTTAAATTTAATATTTCGGCAATTTCACCATACGATTTATTTTCATTTCTGTGCTTCCTGATATCAATTGATATTTCTTTTCTACTAGAAATCTTTTAAGTCTGACTTGCACGTTAACAAAAGATAAACTAAATTAAATATTGCACACAATAGCTACTACAAAAAAAATTCAAGTAACGGTACTTTACAGCTACTTTACAATTGCTTTATTTACTTATCTTCGCTGCATGTAGATTTTTGTCATATCATATTTTTAATAATTTGCGATTTTTTTTCTGTGGAAGTAATTAATTTTTTTTTTAATTTTTATATTTATTAATAAAATAAAATACAGAACAAACTACATATTAAGCTTTTCCATTTAATACACATTTTTCTAAAAAATAAATAAAATTGTAGTTGCATGTAGACTTTAGTCCTTCACTGTAAGTCAATTTTTCAAAAAAATAAAAGAAAGATATTTAAATGTTAAGAGCTGCTACGATTTTATGTTGACCGATGTTGTTAATTTATCTAAGATAGAAGTGTAAATAAATCTTCTCAAGATTTACCCTCAATAATTTTAAAACCTTTGGAACACAACATTTTAAATATATTTATCAGCTTAAAAGCAAAGTGGCTTATGCCACTTTCAAAATATACGACCCAAATATTGCTCTGTTTTCTTAAAAATTGCTTAATCTAATGAACTATTTCTTTGATACTTTTTTCATCGTCTCCTTTTATTAGCAATAATATTCCTAATTTTAGCATTATTAATTTTACATTACTGTCGTTAATTTGGTGCTGCTAGAGCGTTGCTATAAATACTGCCTTATCAATTAAATGAGCAAATGACTCGAGAGTGTCCTCTAAGTTAAAGCCACCTTGAATTAGTAAATTTTAGTTTTTGCATATCCGTTTAAGATGTAATAATTTTAAAAGTTTTTGCCACAGTTTTAAGAATTGTTCTTTGTGTTGATATGACAGGGTTGTGATCAAAGCTAATGTCCATACTATCAATTTTATTCAAAAACGACCTTAGTACTCCTTTGAAAACAAAAAATAAAAAAGATCAGGCATTTTAGTACAGTCACTTGGCCAGTGTATAGAGGGCTGCCAGTAGACAATATTGAAAAGTTATTTTTGCAGATGCATTTATAAATAAATAATAAATAAAACATATATTGGTCGTAGTCTTATCGCATGTCACTCCTGAAGTTTGAAGAAAATTATTTTCATTAGTATTAAAACTCTAAAATTTATATTTGACCTTATAAGAAACCCGCACCCGCGTGCGCTCTCTCTTCTGGAATGTTAGCAGCAATTTTTGAATTATAAAAAAATTTTTAATAGTAAAATTAGTTTCAGACAGTAAAAAAATATCAATGTGGTCAATTTAAATAAAAATTTCAATTTTGTTTGTATGACTGCATAAGCCACTAGCGTTCCATATTGCTACCCTTAAATGTAATGGCATAATTTATTTATTAACATTGACATCATATTCATTAAATTTTTCATCATTTTTTCAAATCGATCCAAAAAATTATTTTCATTTAGATTTGGTACTTCAACAGCCTGCTTGTTATTATCCTTATAACTAAATAAGGGAATTCCTTAGAATTTATATTGAAATTATAATTTTTGTTTAAGAATCTTCTATTTGTAACAAACCTGTGAAAGAATCTACATCCCTTGTAATTAGCTGTGCAGTTTAACATGCAGTGAACACAATGAGGTGGAGTGTCAAGATTCTTTATGCACTTAATGATGGGATAATTTAAACCGCTTTTAACACATCTGTATGGTATCTTATAATACGGTTTTGTATGTCCAAATTGTTGGCAGCGATGGCATTGTACTAAATCGTTTGTTCTGAGAGGAGGTTCTACCTTGATGGACGCTCAAATTATGTATGTCGTTTCGCAAATAGTTTTATGATTTAAGTTCGGATTTAAGTCTACAAAGAATACTGACAGAGGCTCTTTTGAAACTCGACTTTTAACATTTGCTACAGTAACAGAATGACCTAGTCTTAGGAGTTCTGCTTTTACCTTTAATTTTTACTTTAAACGACCTTTCTTAATTTAATTCTGTATGTAGTACTACATATATGATGTTGTAGGATGATGTTCTAGTCATATCAATTATGTTAATACCCTTAGTTTACTAGGCGGTTAAATGCATTTTCGTTTATTTATTTATTTATTTTTTTTTATTGTTGAGATGTAAATATGGTAAAAAGGCAATAAGATCTAAAATGTTCTTTTTATTGTTACACTTTGCCAGTTTGGTTCATTATTAGCAACGTTTTTTCACTTTGGATTTTTATGACTTCACATTCATTACTACTTTCACTAAAGTTTACCTTTGTAGTATAGTAAAGTTGTTATTTTTTTTTTTTTTTTTTTTGTGCATGATTGCACTTTAAATGTTTTTCTTTTTTTTTGAAATTTTTTTTTAGAGATTTATTTTAATCTCTTGATTTTTGTTAAGAAATTCTTGTAATTGATGTGTTTGCTTGTTTTTTGCGAATTCTTAATTAAAAAAATTTTAAGAAACAGTTCCGACCCTTTGTCTTTTTTAAATCACGATCCTGAAAGAACACATACACACGACTGTTTCTTATTGCAAAAAAACGAAATTATATATGAATCAATATAAGAGCCTTCTTTTAATTTACTAATCGATTTCTATATCTTTCTTAAACTGGAAAAGATTAATGAATTAATTTTTTATCTATCCATTTGTAGTATTATAATGGAGCTTACAAATACCTTTATATGGATTTTTCATTACAGAATTAACAAATTTTATTATCACAATTAAACTTTTTAAATGCAACAAATTATATTGCTTCACATAGCGTTCGTAAGAAATATAGTGTTTTAGATTAAAATTTAAAAGTAGATAGTGAAAGGAATTGTTTTAAATGGATGCAATAAGAAAACAAAAAAGTAAACTATTTTTAACAATAACAACTAAAAGTGCTATATTGGCCTGTGCCAAATCTTATATACCTTTCACCATGTATGTAAATCTTATTAGTGAAGTAACTCCAATAAAAAAAAAGAGAAAACAAATACTGAGGTGTCAGGGAATTAAAAAAAACAAACAAAAATTACATAAAAATGGGTTAACATTTTTCAAAAATTTAAGTATTTTCTGAAAAACCTCTTCAAAAGCTTTAAAATGATACCCATATTGATATCCTAAAAAATTAGTTGGGCGAGCATTAATTTTTCGCATGATGATTTTTTTTATTTCTTAATTCTCTATCGCCCCACATATTTGTTTTCGGAATGAAGTAACTTCATTATTCCAAATGATGTGGAAAAGGAGAGGCAGACGTGCCCGCTGTCTCAAAGGCCATAGACCCATCTTGCAGATTTTCAATAAAATTTTTTTTTTTAATTTTCCCCAGCTCATCAAGTACCTTGATAAAGTTTATTTCAACACTAACAGAGACAGACGGACAACGCTCAATCGGCTTGGCTATGCATAAGGACCCAGAATATATATAATTTATGGGGTCGTAAATGAAATTACAAATAGAAATGCAACAGCCCCTTAGCCAAGAGTGGGAACATCATTCTTCCAAACATGATTGTAAATGTTACTACTCTATATTCGCAACCTGAAGGCCCGGGCGTCGATAGTTTTTACATAGTGGCAAGACGATGGTTTTAGGGCCGGCATGGTTATGTATTAATGCAAATCTATGTTGCTGTACTATAAATTCAAATCTATAAAATGCAGTCGTTATGTATATTCATGTTAATGGTTAAAATTTTAATAACTTGGAAAACTATTTGCTATTTTTTAACGCTTAGTTTTATTTTAAGCATATGATCAAGAAATAGAGAAAATCGCGATATATTTTGTGAAGACGCGGTGCAAAACAAAATTTTATTTTGTAATGCAAGCCTAGTTACTTAAAATATTGTAGTCACTCTAGTGTGACAGTTGCAGAAAAAAAAGAAAATAATAAGAAGAAAAGAGAGAGCGATGGAGAAATTGGTGATACATGATCAATCGCTGGACTATACATACAGACTGGGTTTTAGTGTACCATCTACCCACTGTTATACATAACGTATTTAATCTTGTCTGGGTTTCTTTTAAATCGTCGAAAGGAGTAGCAAGGCACGGGTTTTTCAAAAACCATAGGCGCTATTTAGTTAGCGCAGAAAAGATGCAGAGAAGATGAGCTATTGTCCCTTTCTTTTATTAATCAAGGCTACCGTTGCATTGACCTCAATCCTATCAGCGACACCGATCAACATCGGCCATATATTCTTATAATTTACGCTAGAAATACAAAATGATCGCAAATGTTTGTCGGTAAAAAGAAATCATATATTTATGTGTGTATGAAAAATATACACAATTGTAACGGCGATCGAAACTCTGCAACTAATGTATTTCTATTTTTAACGCTGGCAAACGGCGACCAAATCAGCACAACTAACCACATATTGTTTTTTTTTCGAAGTTTTTTTTTTTGTAAATAAATAAAATAATAATTTTTATAGCAGTTATAATAAGCCTGTTGATTTACTCCAAAATTATTAAAGGTGTAACCTTTTGAAAAACAGTTTTTTTTGTTGTCTAAAAACGTAAAAAGTTTTTAAAACATTTTTTAAGTTTTTTAATTAAAAATATATTATAAAAAGTCTTTAAAATTTGATTAAAAACTTTTTGTTTAATTTCGCTTTTTTTCTCGCTACGAGGAATTTTAATAACAAATTTCCTTCGAAAAATTTTTCATGTGTGGAAAAGTTCATCGTTCGTTCCAGTTATGTGCTGGTATTAAGCAGGTCGGTGTCTCGAGCCAAGTAACTGTCGACCAAAAATTTACTATTAATGTGACTTACTCGTATGTAGGGCGAAAAAGAGATGCTTCAAAAACTATAAATATGTCTATGCTGCAACAGCAATCTCTCTTTTACCAGCCTGTTACGATATGAATGCCAAAGAGAACCCCATTTCATGTACTTATTTAAGAGTGAACGTGAAGTATTCCGCCATTTTTGTGAAGGATAAACGCATTTCTTTGCTGCCTCCTGACTACTCGTCGAATAATCTAAAGTTTTCCAGCTAACTCGCATAATTCGCGTCATAATGCGACACAGAGTTTAGGCTTCTCATAAAGAAGTGCGCAAATGTTCAGTAGTCTAAGAGGTCTACAAAATAAATCAAATCCCTCTATACGATAGCATGACTCCATGTTCTATGGTTCCATGGGTTACCATTATTTAAAATGACCATCGTTCTTTTAGCAGGTCTTCTTTCTATTAGATCTAACGACTTCCATTAGTTTGCTTATTTTATATACCGTATTTTAACGTTGCTATTTATTGTGGCTGCATAAAAATCGAAAGTTACAAACTCTCAAAATAAAAAGTTAAAGTTTATTTAATAAATCTAATAACTAAGAAGCTTTAAAACTCTTTAACAATTAACCCCAATTATTATATTCTTGATGTCTAATATTATTTATATTATTTTCTCCAAGCCTACCAACATCCCTTATGAACTTTCCAATTTTAAAAATATAGTATTTCCTTTGATGACAACTAAATATTACGATACCAACGACTCCACGATGAGGCACAAAAACCTCCAGTAAAATAAGAAAAACAAAAATAATTTTCCGCTGCTCAGTAAAAACTTTACTTTAAGCTCAAAAATAAAAAAAATAACATTTACACCCGTAGCTAACCATTGACCAGAAAACATTTGTGTTGTATTTTTGGTTCTAACGATGTTATTTTTGTTGATATTGTCACAATAATAATAGCCCAAATGGTGTTGGACTGAACATTAACACTATTTTGTCTGTTAACAAGATAAAATAGCCAAAAACAATAACAAGTACATGACTATACGTACAACTTACTACAACAAGTTGGATGACTTTTGTCTTTAGCAATTTATTCTAAAAAATTATTTTTTAAATAAAAACGAACAGTTGAGCTTATAGGTTTTTATGGAACATTTAAATAAATAATTAATGGTAATAAATTAATAATTAAGATAATAGATTAATAAACAATTAATTAACCAATACATTTTTTAAAAGTTTAAACTAATTTTAAAACCTTTTTTTTTTTTTGTTTTTTGTCCTTATATTTTACCAAAACTTTATTAGACTAACTAAAGCTAAGGGCTAAAAACTTCGACTTGACCTAATAGATACATAGTGTTTACTTAGTTAATGGTTTTATTATATTGCTAATGTGCCTAATCCTGTATATAAATCTACAATACCTTCACCCTGACTGAATTGTAACTATAACTACGAAGATGTTTATGATGTTAATAGCAAGACAAACATTTCCAATCATGAATTGGCCAAATTAATTTTTTTTGTCTTTAACTATAAACTTGTTAACCAACACAGCATTTTCCATTATGTTCAATATATTCAAATTTATTTTTTGTTTAGATGGCATCTGACGTCTGCTTTTAGTCTTACAACTGATTTAACACAGTTTTTCTTAAGGCTCTAGAAGTTTTTGAATTTTCCTAACTGCAGCTGTTGTCGCTACAGTACGTTTATGGGTGTTGTATGAAAGTTACTTGCATTTACATATTAACTGGATAAATAGCTGCTCCATTCCCTGCAGTAATTTACCAAATTGTTTAAGAGATTAAACTCCCACATATAAGACTTTTCTAATATTTTCTTTTTCATTCTAAAATATTGTAGTTGTTGCCATTTTATAAGTTACAGTTAATATAAAGAAGCTTTAAATAGTAAATTTTGTGTGATTAGTTTTGGTAGGAAACAATGAAAGTAAGTAAAAAATTAAAGGAGGAAGGAAAATTACTTGTGTCGATTTGACATAAAGTGTAACAAGTTTAAGTGCATTTGACATTCTTTTACATAATCAGATAAAGACAAATGTAAATTTTGTCACATATTTTATAACAATGACCAAAACGGGCAAGACTGTGTACAAAAAATTTTAACATTTGTTTGAAAAACTCCGCTATGAATGCAAAAGTGCTAGTGGAGTTTTAAAAGCCAAAAAAATGGCTCGTTTAAATAAAAGTGTTAGAATCTTGACAAATACAAAAAATAATAACAGTAATAATTATCCTGTAGTTGACGAAATAATAGTTTATTTGAATCTATTACATGAGTTTTTGAATGTCTAATAGTGAACATGCCCAGCAAAAAATTTCAGAAAATGCAATCGAATATGGAATTAAGTATTTTTGGCAGTTGGACTTCCCAAGTACCAACCTAATGACTTATACAAGACATGAGACTTTTATAATCAATTACTTAGAATTAAATACATTGATTATTGCAGAAAATATTAATGATCATTAGTACATATTTTAAGGTATTCTCTTTTAACTTAAAAAACTAATTCAATTACAACTTTCTCTTTTTAGTGAACTAAACTACTTTTTAAGGTAATGTCAAATTTTTTTTTATGGGTAATAACTCTTAAGATCATGATACACTACAAAATTTAGTCGGAAGATCTTACAATTGCATATGTGCCCAAAAATTACGATAGGATGTATTAAAATAAAATGTGTTAGCGATTTTATGACTAGTGTGACCTATTTAGTAATGTTAAAAAAAAATTGATAAAATATTACCTTCTCTACGATCAGAGTTGCATTTTGACTTGCATAATTCTTGTCTGACAGTGTGGCACATAAGTACACATTTTCCTGTGACTTTTCATTCGATTTTCTAGTAAATGAATTGTACGATTGACAGTCGTGACCTCTTATAAATAAACCTGTTGTAAAGCATATAAAAGCTAGTTATGAGAAAAATATACATTAAAAACGACTTTATACTGTTCATAGACTGTGCTGCGTAGACCAATTTTAAATTGTTAAAATTTTCGATATACCATCTTAATCGGATGGCGTACGATTTTTTAAGTTCACGCTTAAAAAATTTCCACTCATTTATATTTGCATCGATTTTTAAAATTTAATTTGATTTACATTTGCTTATTACATCGATTTAAAGCAATGGGTAGAAGTAAAATTACATTTTGTACAGCCAAGGAAGGGCTTTATATCGTTTCTGATTGATCCAGAGGTTATTGAGGTAAAGCGAAGCCAGGCAAACTGGTGGACAAAGGATTACGGGAGGAAAATCAAAAAGTTAACATTAAAAGGGCAGGATCTATTTTGTATAAAAATTTGTTGTACAAGTTGGTAATAAAGTAGTAGTTTACGTGAAGCAGAGTAGAGCGAACAGTAAACAAATATCATAGATGAGGCAGTGAGCAGATGTAGAAAAAAAATATCAACGGGGGGTGGAGCTGAGGAGCCAAGAGACAAGGGGATATACAAACGCACAGTAAAATTAGTCTAGATTTACAACATGCCATTTGTTATACCCTTTACCGCAAAAAGTGGAAAAAGTTTATAATTAAGTTTGTCATTCCGTTTGTAATTTTTACAATATCCATTTCCGGCACCATAAAGAATATCTATTCTGACTTATAATGCATAGCGGAGTCGCTTGAGCGATATCCGTATATCCGTCCGTGTTTGCTGAGGCACCTAAAAAATTTAATTGCGCGAATCGATCAGACATAGTGCCGAAAAAGAAGCTATTGAAAATCAGCATGATCGGTCCATGTACTTTGAAGCAGCGGGCAAAACACCACGCCTACCTCTAATATTTCTAATATTTTCATTTGGAACAATAAAGTAACTCTAATCAAAATGACAAACATTTGGTGCGATAGAAAATAAGAAAAATAAATCTCAAGTAAAGATGTTGGCGGTTGCCCATATTTTCCGATTTTCAAATTTTTTAAAAAATTAATATGGATATCGTTTTAAAAAAATTTGAAGAGATTTTTAAGAAAAACTAAAATTTTTCAAAAATTATTAACCCGTCAAGACACGATGGCATTTTTATGTAAAATTATATAAACATATGTATATAGTACTTAAAATTTTTTTGTTCTTATTTGATAAATATCTGTCACCTCAATATTTGCTTTTTTGATCAAAGTAACTTCAAGAAACTAGATTTACATAGATGGTGAAGTGGATATAAAAATCGGCATAGCCGAAAATGGCACCCTTACTTGTTTTCCTTTCCCTTTTTTTAAGTTTCATCGCGACCCCTAACGATAAAGTTTTTTATGGCATCGGATTTATAACTTTTCGTTTTTAATTTGTTATTCGTTATTGTAGTTGTTTGCGTTATTTCAAATAACACTTAAATACACGTATAAGGGGTATGTACAAAAAGCAAATTAAAAACTATCCGCTCAAAACTAAAACCACCAGACATGTTCTGACAATCGCAAATCGCCTAAAACAAAAATTTTACAAAATTATTTTAACAAAAATTTTTGTGGTGCAAGTTGGCTCTAATTTACAACCAAACAAAAAGAAAACAGGCAACAGCATCAAATATAACATCTATCAAATAATATAGTTGAATAGTATATAAGTTTGTATTTAAAAAAATTTATAAAATAGACTGTAAAATAAAAGTGGTTTTAAACGAAAAAGCAAGTGGTAACAATGGCTGTTAAGACAAACAAATTTAAAATTTGGCATTGCTAGAGACTTAATGTGAATGGGTTATACGAGTCTAGACATGAGAAAAACTGCAAGGATACCGGCAAATGTTACCTCGGAGCTGGTTGGAAGGAAACATGGCAACAAAATACGTCCCAAAGATCGAAACAACAACAAATAACGTTCCAAAATCAAAATTATTTTTTTCTGAGAAAAATCTGAGTGTGCTGAGTTTAACAACAACCCTTAGGGCGAAGTAACCGGATGATCTTTATAAAACAAAATGTGCTTTTTGCGTATAAGCAGGATATTATCTGTTCATCAATTTTTGAAATATTAAAAAAAAATTATTTCTGTGCAATACTGAAATATAATTTAATGTGCTTTTACCCATTGCGTCTTTTACCCAATAATAAAAGACTGAAATATTAAAATTAAATACCTTCAATGCACATGACAGATATCAGGCAATCTACCTGCATAGTACAATTTAAATAGACACCATCCTAACAGACAAAACTACCTGAACGCACCACTATCTATGCAACAAATACCCTTTACTATCTAACCAGTGCTTATCAAAACGCGGCTTGAAAATGATGTCTTTACATCGAAAGCGCTCGCCAATCGTACAAAATAAACAGCCAGTGACGACGGTCTTCACCGAAAGATATGACAACAGTCCTATTTGAAATATTTGTTATTGTTATTATACTTGATATACTAATGGAAGTTTTGTTTAATTTTGAAAAGTTTATCCGTAAGGGTTTTAAATATAGATCAAATTACATCAGTTATAGGGACACCCTTTAATTTCTAATTTTAAGTTTGCTAATTGTTATAGCGGACTAAGCAAAAAAGATTCTGTGCAAGATTAAATCAACTATTCAACAATTTTGGCCATATAACAACAACTATTGCAACACCCTATAATTTATGATTTTAAATATTTATACTTCTTAACATGCCAGATAAAGTAGTGGACATTCTGTTTAATTTTTGAGTGTTTGCATATAACCATTCAAGCGATAGGGCCATGAAGATCAATTTACTTCAAATATGAAAACACCTTTTAATTTCCAAAAACAAATTTTATAGGTCTAATTATAGTGGAGTTAGCAATAAAGGTTCTTTGTAAATTTCAACTATCTGGCTATAACAGTTTAAAACTTTGGCCACATACCTCAAATTACGTTAGTTATTGGGACACCATTTATCATGGTAATCAACATCCTGATCAATTTTCAAGCGTTTGTCTATAATGGTTCAAAAGATACGTCACCTATGAGGACACTCTTTAGTTTTTTAGATTTATTTTCATATTTTTTTTTTTGCTGTTGCGATCTATAGTAAGACGATTTTTTGTTTATTTTAATGAAGTGTGCTTTACGGTTCATAATAAACTTAAAGAACATGTATGTTGTATGGGAACACCCTTTAAATTTTAATATTGTTAACGGTTTCTTAAACGTGGCCAATCTGCAAGCATAATCTATCAAATTACAAAATATTTTCGAAATCGGCTTTGAAATGACTGATTTCTGCAGGCACAAACATAAAAAGCACATTCAGTCAAATTGATAACCTCCTTCTTTTTTTGAAGTCGGCTAAAAATTATGACTTGAAATGATAAAATATTTAAGTTAATTTTTTTTAACTAGAACTTGGTCTAGTGTAGGTTAAAAATTCTTTTTATACCCGTTTTATAACTAAATTAAAATTCTAAGCAAAATCAATATAATGAGAAGATACAAACAGCTAAAGTTTTAATTATACAACTTTTTTAATATTTTCTATATAAAAACAAGATATATGCATATGTATATGTACATATGTATATCCTATATTTATGTGTAGGATGTACTCATACATATTATAATAACAAGAAAATTATTTTATTAATTTATTATCATAAATTACCTTTCTGTAAACTTTACGTTTTCTAAAAAGCTAAATCCTTTGGTATAATCCAAGCAATAAATGCATTGATATTAAAGTTTTAATCGCACTACTTAATTTGATTTTCTTTAAGCATACTGTCAAAATAAATTTTATATTTAAAAAATTTGACTAAAATTAAAAAGGCAAACAAAAGCAATTAAAGTAAAGTCTAACAAAAGTATTTAAAACATTATTTACTTTATACATACATACTCGTACATTAAAAATTGAATGTAAATATTTATCTTCATTTTCATATCATATTGAATGTTCACCTGTGTTTGTGTGTTATTGCATACATATGTTTGTTAAAAAGTAGCATGTTGTTCATGTGAATGTAACCTAGAGTTTAAATGCAATGTTATAAATTTCGTTACTATTGTTGCTTACGAGTACAATCAGAACAACAAGACTTAAATACTTTTCCAAACGTACTAAAAAAATTTAAAAACTTTAACACTAAAAGGTAATATAACAAATATGGACAAAGAGGTGGTAACACATATGAGCATTTTTTAATAAAATAACGACACTGATACAACATCAGGCTAAAATCCCGATTAATACTCTTTTGAAAACCCCAATCTTTGCTAAAGTTATCATTTGTGAAATTAGAAAACAACTATAATAGTTGATATTGCAAAAACGATGCTAAAACAAAACTACTTTAGATTTAACAATAACTTTTATAAATTACCTGATGGGCTCGGCATGGGAAACCTGACATCCGACAGAGATTTTTATGCAACATTTAGAACAACTACACGTTAAAATCCTAATGGAAAAACATAAAATATATCTTTATTACAAATACGTAGACGACATAATATTCATCCTAGAAAAGGACAACGCAGAAGAAACTCTAACGGATTTAAACACATAACATAACAAAATCACATACACAATAGAAAAAGAACAAGACGGAACTTTACATTATCTTGACATAACAATAACACGAGGAATTGACTCATTAAACTTTGACATATACAGAAAACCAACCACAACAGACATAACTATCCACAGTTCCTCAAGCCATCACACCCAACATAAGCTCACAGCATTCAGACATATGATTCACAGACTTAAGACAGCCCCACTTTCTCCAGACAAATATAACAAAGAACTCGACACAATTTACACTTTAGCTAAAAATAACAGTTACAACTGCACTACTATCGACAAACTACTTAGACGATACAACACTAAAAACAAGAAGGAAGAAAACAAGGAGACAATCGATACAACACGACGACACATTTTTTTCAGAAAGAAGGTTTACAGACAGCACTAAAGACGAGCAACACTCTACGAAACAACCTTAAGACATCAACAGAAATAACCGATAAATTTAACACCAACGCAGTATACAGACTTACTTGCACCTGCAACCATACATACATAGGACTAACTGGACGAACATTAAAAACAAGGTTCACAGAACACATACGATCATATAAACAGAAAAGATAAGACTCCAACTTCGCAATACACCTTAACACAAATGAACACGAGCCAAGGGAAATAGATCAACGAACGTTTAACGGAGATATTATTAACGAACAGGTAAATACAACCTCCGACACAATTTTTACACCACTAAAACTATTAAAACAAACTTATAAACGCAAACCACCCACAGATGGTCACACTTACCTACCCAATAATAAAAAACTGAAATATTAAAATTATATACCTTCATTAAACATGGCAGAGATCAGGCAAACTACCTTCATAATGCCATTTAAACAAACACCATTCTAATAGACAAAACTACCTGAACCCACCAATATCTATACAACAAACACCTTACACTATCTAACCAGTGCTTATCAAAACGCGGCTTGAAAATAATGTCTTTACATCGAAAGCACTCGCCAATCGTACCAAATAAACAGCCAGTGATGACAGTCTTCACCGAAAGGTATGTCAACAGTATTTTATTTATCGTTCGTGGTGGTATTTGGTCTCTGAGTGTTTTTGACACCAAAAACTATTGGAATATGAAGTCATAACTATATGTATTCTCTGGCTAATTTAAGTGTTAGGCTGTGTGGATGGACTCGACAAAACCCTGCTCAGCTTGATTTTTGATTTCAAACTTATAATAATTTTTTTATGCATACAGACGATGCTATGCACTAATTATTTCCATCGATTTGCCCTAATTCCAGAGTTGCCTTATAAAATCTCCGAATAATAATAATTTTCCCATAAAAACTTGTTCAAAATTTCGTATACTTCTTTTAAATTAAATTTTTATTCAAAGAAAACTACTCCTAGAAAATGAAAATTTACGATATAATCACTTTAAAGTGCCAATAAAATAAAATATAGCAGCAGCTTGGTACCGAGAACACTAAACCGAGAACAGTGTTATTTTAGGCCTAATAATTATTAATGAAAAAAATATTTAAGAAAAAATATAAAGCTTTGAAAATTTGATTCTTTAGAGAGGAAGACAAAAGATAGAGATGTATGAAATATTTGAATAAAATTTCTAAGGCTTGATCACCATAAATATTTCCCAATTACTTCACAAGCCAAGTCTGTGCATCGCTTCAAAATATCACGATTCCAAATACGAATACGTTAGGTTTTTTTTTAATTTTCAAAAAACAAAAATGCGCCTTTAACCAGTACAAACATTACCAAACATTCGTTTCAACAAATTTGTACCGACATCCAAACAACTATACTCTTTAACAGAAATTAAGCCAACCAAGACCTAACTCACGCAGCCATGACTGCCACACACTGTCATGTTTTAACTTCTCTTCGAATGAATGCTCTATTTAGTTTTTAAAAATAGTTTCCTTTGTTTAGTATCTGGGCGCTTTACCTTATTTATTTCTGTTTAAATTATATAGGCGCCTTTACCGGCTCATGGACTGCGGCTGCACAAAAAATATTTTCCTATTCTACTTCCACTTAAATTATTTTCTTTATAATCAACAGCTCTGTTGGGAGTAGCAGACAACGCTACTTAATATTTTGTTCTAACATGCGCCAAAACCACACTTGTTAGTGTTGGAAAGAAACATATTTTGATTCACAATTGTTTACCATTCACAAATGATTTTAAAATTTCAAGGAGCAATTAAATTATATTTTAGATTTGTTGTTGGTTTAAATAATGAAAGGAATTCGAATTTTGTGTTAATAACAGTAGAAGGGTTATAGCTATATGGCAGACATAGCTGTAAGAACAAATGTTTTGAAAATGCTGTTTGAGCCAGAACATGACATCGATAACGGTGGTCTATGCCAGTAATTTTAAAGTGACGTAATAAAATTGTTCAGTGGTTGAATAAATCAAGGGCTAGTCAAGACGACGTATTACCCCACGTCTTCACGAGCCATCAAATTGAAGAAGACATTCACATAACGTCGACAGAGCAACGGTTTTATTTTGTCGTGTTCTTGTGCGTGGCGAAAACGTATTGATGTTAATGTCCTGTCTGAGCATTATTTAATATTAATTGTTTCGTTAAAAAAATTAATTGTTTCGTTTTGCATTAATGACAGATGTAATTGAAAAGTTATCATCAAATCTTGTTAAAGCCTCGTTTAAAGCAACAATTGCTTAAGTAAAGTTTCAAAGCTGCATAATGGCTCTTATCTTTTAAATTTTTTGCTTAATTATCCAAATTAAAAATTGTATATAAATATTTACAAATTTTTTTTCGCTTCGCAAAAATAGACAAAATTATGATAATTTGTCTAAACAGAAAATACTAACGTAAACTATAACAAGAAAAAAAATTAGCATGAATTGTTATTTCTTATAGAGTTTTATTTAGATGTTTTTAATCAATCGATATTATTATTAAACCAGTTCATGGTATACCAGCTACTAAAATAAAAATAAATAAGTTAAAGTTTTATGTTCACACATACGCACATTCATACATTTTTCTTATGCTTTTAGATTCATTCTTTTAACTATTGAGTCTGTTTTACTTAAGGCATCTTCAATTGAACAACACCTACACAATTAACATCGAATCGCCCACAGCTAAACGCTAGACTGTTGTTACTTCTCAATATTCATTCAGAGCTGCTGCTTATCAATGTTGTTGTTGATATATGTTGTTTTTGTTGTTATTGAGATTGCAGCAGCTTCTTGTAATCATGGAATATAAAATATGTAAGTAGTAAATGATGTAGAGTTTACAATCTCAGTTGTTGTTTTAGACAAAACTATAAAATCGTTGCAGGCTGTTTTTTTTTTACTTTTTTGAAGGCTGGCTGGCAATAGCAGGCGATCAATATTTTGAGAATATGATGAGCGTTGGTTTAATTAAAAAATAAAATTTCAAAAATGTTGCTTCATTTACAGTATGAAAAAGACTGTGTTGCGGGGATTCACCTTAAAGGAAAATAACATCTCAAACCTCTGCCGGGAGAATTACTCAAAGACAAAAAACTGCAATTAAAATTATGCAGAGACTAAAAAATTTTAAAGTTTGCAATGTTAAAATTTATACAAAAGTTTTTGTTAACATAATTTTATACCACACTGTAAGCGAATATTGGCTAAATTTTTTATTTTAAGCACAGGAGCTTTTATTTGCTTTTAAAGTTACTAATAAGTCACTGCTATAAAAAAACTATGAAAATATTAGCGACGTGTTTATTGATGCCGCACAAAATACAGACTTGCTCGCATAAGCTCGCACTAATAAACAGAAGAAGAAGCTTGTGGTTTTCTAAGGTAAAAAAAGTAGCACTCGAAGGCGGTTATGTTGTTGCAACGCACATTTAGTGCCCGCTCATGCCGCACCAACCAACACGTACAATTGTGAATATTGAACCAAATTTATTATTATTTGTGTGCGAGTGTATGTATTCATAGTAATTTTAAGTGCAGTTGGATGTACCTGCTAGCCGTGGCGTATTTCAATAATTTTTATGTAGACAAATACATTGATTTCTGTTTTTTTTTTTTTGTTTTTTGCATTATACCTGCTTTTAAATTCATCAATTTTTATATGACAAGACGGCGTTAATACGAGTGGCATGTTTTAAATAAAAAAAAGAAAACTTTAAAAATGTTGTTTGTGCGCCGCGGCTTTGAACGCGAATGAAGAGCACTAGCAGCATGTATTTTTCAATTAAATTTTAAATGTGTTTCGTTAATGACAACATTGTCGTTTTATTACACTAAAATCAAATTATTGAAAAAACAAGCCTGTTATAAAGAAAAATTACCTAAGAGTGTCTGATAATTATGAAATTTCTTGCTGTAGGAATCATAAATATCTAGGATTATGCTGCAAATATTATGGAATCTAAACATTAAAAAAATAGATAATTTATGTTTGAAATCATTATGTGTTTTCACAGCTGTAAAGACGTAACTACTGATCAATAGTTTTACTGCAATATAAAAATTTTAAACCAAGAATAAATGTCTGTTTTTAGAAATATGTGTTAAACTCAAGCTTAAGATTATAAAAAAACGCACTCAAACTTAGAGTAACAAAAATATATTTTCCAAATTTGAACTTCGTTGTACATAAATTTTTAAACATGGAATTTTCTTTGTAAAACTAAAATTATACTTTTATACAGGAAACTGTGAAAATCAGGCAAAGATTAATATAACGTCGTAATATAACAACGTGAGATTTTAAGATTTTTTTCTTTATTCCTCCAATTAATTTCCAACAGTCATTTTAAAACTCTTGTAGTGGCCAAATGTTGTGGCATTAGCTTTTATCACATAATGTTAAAGGTTTTGTTTTTTTAATGTCCTCCACCATTAATTCGGCAGTTAAAAAAATATCATTTAATTTTTATCAGAAGTTTAATATCCACCACTTGTGTGGCAAAATTTTAAATAAAATTTTTTCGCTAATGAATCTAAACGAAATGAAACGCTATTTTTATTTATAATAGAGTTTAGCTGAAAATAAAAAAATTAAAAAAATGTCAGTATCATAAATGTCACAGTCATAAATATTAAATATTCAAAAAAAAAAGAATCCAGGAAATGTGCATGAATAGCACTCAAATAGGGGCTTATTATATCAGAAGAGTAGAGCTTGGAACGACACTAAACATTGAAGCACCTAAAGTCTTGTTTAATTTAATAATGATTTTCAAAATATTTGCAAAAGCATGAAAAGTATTTATTTTTTATAAATAAAAACCGCTTTTTACGTCAGTATGTTAGTTGTTGAAAATATCTCTATTCCTGCTTTAATATTCTTTTTTTTCAACATCAAAACTGCTTCTGTGATTATTTTGTATTATTTTTGAATTCATATAAAACACAAGACAATTACAAATTTCGGTTGGAAGCCAATGGCACTTAACAGTCATCACTAAACAAGAGCGGGACGGGTTTTTTGTTTTGTCAAAAGTTGCTGTCAGTACAGCAGCAACGCTTTGCAATTGGAAAATCAGAGAGCAAATTACGGCACTTGATGTCGATCGAAATTTCAATAGAATTTAAATGTGAATTTCGATCTATATCGAATGCCATGATTTGCCCCCAGATTTTGATAATGCGTTTAAAAGAGAAGTTTGCTCCAAATGAAAATAACAAAAATATGAATAAAAAATAACTAGGCATGAATATTAGCGTACTTCTTAAAGAACGTGGTCCTCAGAATCAATGCTTGTACAGGGATGGCAAATATAAAAATATAAAATAAAAAGGAAAGATACTAAAATAAAAATTAAATTTTTTATTCTTAAAATAATTTCAACTAAAATATTAACACTCATGAATGTAAACCGTATGATTCCCAAATTTTGAAAAGCTCTCAATTTTCTTAACGTCTATTTATCGTCATCCTTAACCCTTATAAGTTTTCCAAGTCCAACAAATCGTCAAAAAAAAAAAAAAATAATTAAGGTGTTTTGTTTTTCAATTTTAATTTACACAAACACTATAAACTTTCTTTTTTTTAATAACCCTGTCAATCTTTTTGACGTAGCGTTGGCGCTTTTGTTTACGTATGTCATTTCAGCTTATAAGTAATGCGAAAGAAAGCGTTTATTTTTTCGCTTTTATTTATGTGTGGCTGTGTGGAATAGTAAACTATATTCAGTAAATTCTGAGAGTGACAGTGCTTGCTCAATATTTTTTAAACATAAAAACAAAGCAGATGCAGTGAACATATTACTAGAGGCTAAAACTGAATCCATTAATTCACAACTCTGTTCTGCATCAATTTTTATTTCTATTTATAATAGTTCTAACGGCGCTTCCTCTTTCTTTCTTTACTCAGGTTTTTGTTGTTGAAAACGACTATTACTTCCTCTTTCAACGAAGAAGATAAACTTAACCATAACTGCCGGCTTCATCAACTTATCTTTCAATAATATCTTTGATCCACTGTCGATTTACGCTGAGATTCAAGTTTTTTCCTGCCACTCATTTAGACTCACGCTTATCGTCGTACATCTTAGCACCCGCGTAGTTAGTTACCACATGATATTTTAGATTGAATATTATAATTTTTCAAAGGTTAAAACTGACACAATACTGCAACTGCAGAGGGCTCTATCATAAATATAAATTTATAACTAGATAATTTTTAATGTGTGAATTATTTTTTTACCAAGTACAAAAACAAGATGGTGGTCATCAATTCGCCTCAATGTTGCTTTTTTATGTGTATGCCCGCAGATCTCAGTCATTTCTGAATGGATTTTTAATTTTTATTTTTATTTAGAAAGTTATGCTTACAAGTTAGTCCTGTTTTAAAAACAACATACTTGTATAAGAGAGGCACTTTAAAACTAAAAAGACCTGCTCCTTATAACAAAAAGGAATAAAAAGATAAATTTAAAATTAAAGGGTGTCCCCATAGTAGGCCCAAATCGACCTATACGGCCCTATCTTTTAAACTGTAAAAGCCAAACGCTTGAAAATTGTACAGAATGTCGTTTATAATGAGCGCTATATAAATACTCAAAAGGGTGTCCCAATAGTTCAGATATGGATGGCTATACTTTGTTACACAGACTGTTACGGTATATTTATACAGAACGTATATTCTAATATATCCGCTGCACAACAAGTGCGTTATTGTGTTTAAATTTTTTAATGCTTTGAACGCCATTGAAGCAATTCTTATTTATTTCTGCATGGTCTACTTAAAAACTTAAGATTTGGAGCCAATGTGCTCCTGAAAAAAACCCTTATTTTTATTGTTTTCATTCTTTCACACTTTTTTCTTTACAACAAAATAGATGCTATTCCAGCAGTATTAAAACCATTCGAGACAGCAGTTACTGACTACTTCTTGTCAAAAATAGAATACATGGCTATATGACCACCATTGTAGCTGTGGCCAACTGAGGATAATTTTAATTTTCTTTTTATATTACAATAAACAGGTTAATGATGTTCACAAAATGCATGGTGTACAGCCTTTAGAACGTAGAAAACGGGGAAAGCAACTGAAAGAAAGCTGCTTAAATTTAAAAAAAATTTTTTTTGATGAGTAAGAAATTTCGTTTTCAGCTCATTCCTTTTTTTTTCTTTTTTTGCTAGCAGTGCCCACAATTGGTCCGCGTGTTATTTATATTTTTCTTGAAACTCAAATTTAGAAAAATGTGTTTTTAAATATTTGTTAAAGAGATCTGTAAACAGTGTTAAAAATGTTCCATCTATAACAATAAAATGTACTCACAAGTATTTTAGTACCATTATGCCGATATATTTGTATCTCTATTTTCTATAAGATATAACCTATTTTTTATATTTAAACCAAAGTTCTAAGGGACCTCCACACAAAATTTAATTCAAATCCAAGCAGTTTTTACACGACGAGAATACAGACAGACAGATAGACAAATATTTCAAGAATATGTATTTTTTATTCCATATAGATTACTATTTACACCAACATCAAAATTTTCAAAAAATATTTCTTGTTCAGAAATGACAACGTTACATGGATGTCTTGGCGTGCAATTTAAAAATATCAAAAAGTTGAGTCAAATTGTTAAGTCAAAGAAATATAAGTAAAAAAAATTATTTGTAGTTATTTAAAAGATCATTCTTTCCTTCAACATTTTCCCATTATTAACATAGAATGCAACCAGAAAAAATAGCTAACACTTCCTTGACATGTCTCAAATACTACAATACTACTAATGACTTAAAATCCCACCATTTCGTCTTAATTTTGTTAACAAGTGGATAACAACTACAAGACAAAACAAAATCAAATAAAATAAAATCTTCTTTTTATAGAAGTACAATTGATTTTTTAACATTTTGACCTCACAACTCTTTAACGTAAACAAGAAAATTTGTCAAAGTTCAGTAATTGTTTTGTCACCCATGTTACGTACTCGTACCAAAAATCCATTGAAAAAAATCTTAAACAAGTCGAAAGATAACACTTTAAGACACGATTATCATTATTTGAAAATCTTTTAACAACTAATAGACAAATAAACAAACATAACTAAATCCATATATATAAATATAAACACATATTTAAACATACACACATAAATACATACCTGTGCATTTAAGACATATTTTCGACTTTTACAACCCACCATATGTACGTTTTTGCCTCGTCTTAGAGGTTCAACTCTTTTTTTTTTCATTTCTTTCTTTAGACACGTACTCATACACCTCCATGGTTGGCATTACAATTAAATTGTATGATGACTTGAACGAAGCGTGTGAATCTCTGTTGAAAATAAATAAACAAAATATATACAACATGTCTTATAATTTAAATGTATGTCTGTCCGGTTTTATACCGTCTGTCCATATTCATAACGTCTGCCCCGCCATATATTGGTAAATGCCTTATATGTCTGTCTGTTTTGTTGACTCTAGTAAATATGATTAACATGAGACATTTGCTTGCATTATTATTTTTAAGTTGTTTTTGTATTTCACTTGATAACCTAACAAATTTACAAGATTTTAATGTTTTTTTTTCTTTGATTTTTTTTCTTTCCTTTTTTTTTTTTTTGGTCAAAAACTAATGTGCAGATATTTATGTCCATTTAAACAAATAAGAAATTATTATGTAAATAAAAATTCAACAAAAGATAACAGCAGCGATAAAAAATTTGTTAATAAAAAAAAGAAAATAATTGGACATTCGGCTTAAACAAACTTTTTATACTTCTTTCTATTTCATTACACAAACCTCCTTTTTATACTCTTCACCGCAGGTGGAAATAATGTAAAAATAAGTTCGTCATTCCGGAAGTAGTTTTTACAATATCCATTTCCGATCCCCTAAAGTATATTTGTTCTGAGTTCCTAAGCATAGCTAACGTGATTGAGCGATGTCCGTCTCTACGTCCATGTTCGTGTTGAAATCAACTTTGCGAGACACTAGATGAGCTAGAAAAAAATTTAAACACGCCAATCGATCGACATAAATTCAAAAATCTTGCTTTTAGAAATTAGTAGGCATGAAAATTACCTCTAATTCTCCTAGATCCTTTTTTTAACCTTCGTTTGTGCGCTCTGTTTTCTGTTAACTGACATAAGAAAAAGAAGGAGGTTATTGATTTGACTGAATGTGCTTTTTATGTTTGTGCCTGCAGAACTCAGTCATTTCTAAACCGATTTTGAAATTTTGTTTTAATTTGATAGATTATTAGTCCCATTTTAAAAACAGTTTATAATCTTAAAAATTAAAGGGTGTCCTCATACAACATACATGTTCTTCAAGTTTATTATGAAACGTAAGCTCACTTCCTTAAAATAAAAAAAAACATACGTATAACTATTGCTTCCAATAGCAAAAAAAGTAATACAAAAATAAACCTTAAAATTAAAGGGGGTTTCCATAGCTTACGTAAATTTACTTATATGCGCCTATCTTCTGAACCAATGTATACAAACGTTTGAAAATTAAACAGGATGTCCATTACTATGACCATTATAATAACAAGTGTAAACTTTCAATATTATAAATTAAAGGGTTCCCCAGTAGTTAATGTAATTTGGTGTATATGGCCAAACTTGTGAACTGTTATAGAGAGACAGCTAAAATTTACAAAAAAACATGCATTGCTAAGTCCGCTCTAACAACAAATATAAAAATTTAATTTAGAACTTAAACGGTGTTCCCATATTTAAAGTTAATTGACCTGTATGGCCCTATCGCTTGAACCGTTGTATACAAGCAATTAAATATTAAACAGAATGTCCACTACTTTGTGTGGTATATTAAGAAATATGAATATTAATTATAAATTATAGGGTGTTACTGCTATTTGATGTATATGGCCAAACTATTGAACATTTGTAGAAGGTTGATTAAAATTTGCACAGAACCTTTATTGCTAAGGGCGCTATAACAATTAACAAACTTGAAATTAGAAACCTACATGTCCCTATCTTTAAAACCGTTACAGGCAAACTCTTGAAAATTGGACAATGTTTTGAACAGTTATGAACTAGCACTTAGAATTATAAACAAATTTGATTTTACTGCGTCAGGGTTAAAAAAGGATTAAAAATGATGGGCGACTACATAAGTGCTAAAATTTCTTGTTTAATCTGCATTCATATTTAGTTCTACGACATGTAAAAAATCCTGACGCAATCTTTCTCGATAATAATAAAGGGTCATCCAAATGTGACGCCTAGATATCAGTACTACATAAGTTTTACACGTGACATCTTTTCAAATGACACAAGCCATTTTGTTTTATTAGAAGGTAGTACAGTTTTAACCATGGACAGGTAATTCGCTAGTTGGATTATTGAACAACGAACAACAGATCCATTGTTTTCAAGCAAAATTTTGTTTAGTGACGAAGCTCATTTCAGAATGGAAAGATTCGTCAATAAGCAAAATTATCGTATCTGGGGTGATACAAATCCTCGTGTTATTTATAAAAAATCTTTACACCCACAAAAAGTTACTGTTTGGTGTGCATTTTGGGCAAATGGAATCATTGGGCCATTTTTCTTCGAAGATGATGCTGGAAATGCTGATACTGTGAATGCTGAGCGATACCAATCAATGTTGAGAAACTTTTTATGGACACAGTTGAATCTTATTGATGTGTCTGACGTCTATTTCCAGCAAGACGGTGCTACATGTCACACAACTCGAGAAAACATTATGCTTTTGCGATCAAAATTTCCTCAACGTGTAATTTCACTAAATGCAGATTTCAATTGGCTTCCAAGGTCATGTGATCTAACAACATTAGATTTTTTTTTTGTGGGGTTTTTTGAAAAGTCGAGTGTATGCTATCAAGCCACAAACAATTAATGATCTAAAGAACAACATTCAAGTTGTGGGAAAGTCATTGAAAATTTTGATATTCGGATTAATGTCTGCAGACGCAGTCATGGTGGACATTTGAATGATATTCTATTCCACTTATAATTGTAATGGATCATACTTTTAATAAAAAAAACAGCTTGAAAAAATTGCAAATAGTTTGCGTTTTATTTCAAAGAAACATGTAGGCGCTTTTTTTGGATGACCCTTTACAATTAATTGCCGTCCTAAAGGAATTTTAAATTTGTCTGTTTTAAAGTTGGATTTTTTTGCAAGAATTATTAAAAAACTAAAAAGGTTAAAGAAATGGCAGATTTTTCCTCATACAGCCTCTTTCAATTTACTATGCTGGGACAAAAACCTGAAGACAACCTAAAGTTTTCAGAAAAAATGTTTTTTTAACAGAAGAACTTTAGTGTTGGAAAGAATTTCTTATACTGATGTTTATTAAAACTATTTAATAGAAAATCTGCAGTATGGTTCATGTAGCTATAGATATAAAAGATTCGGCATAATCGAATAAAGCACTCTTACTTGCCTATAACAAATTAAGTGCATTTTTATTTTACAAGATTTTTTAAAAGCCGCATTTTAAACCTTGCTAAAGAAGTATTAAAAACCATAAGGCAACACCTGCTTTAATTTACAAAATAAAATTCATTTCAATTTAATACCAATTGCTGTACAACGGCAATACCGTTCAGTATAAAATTGTTGCAACTGTATTTCTTGTTGGCAACAATAACATCCAAAAGAAGAAGTTTCTTTTATAAAAACGTTTATTATAAACAAATAAATCACACTGTAAATTAAATACATGTGAAAGTCATATATACATTTCATCTTTTGTCAAAATAGAACATTATATTTGTCTTAAATTAATTTAAATAGCCTTAGCATTACCTGTTAATTTGTTTCTTTCAACAACTTTTTTCATCTTTTTTCATAAAAACAATACCAACAGTTATTAACCACCTCACTCCATGTGAACTTTTTTAATTTTTAAATGTTTAAAACATGAAAGCCAGCCAATCATTGACCCAAACTGACCAAATTTACATAATTTACATGAAGTTACTTTTATAGGCAATTTAAAAAACAATTTTTATAAAAGAAAAAAAAAATCTTAAGAATTATTATCATTCAACAAATCAAGAATATAAATTTATTTGCTTAAAGATATTCCCACTGCGATAAACTTGAACTGACTCCTGTGGAGCAAAGACTAAAAAAAGTCTAAGAACAAACTGTTGCTCAACTATCAACACATACTTTAATAAATACTAAATGTTAAAGAAATAACATTAATGTTATACGAATGTGTTCAAATTTAAAATAAATAAAAATAAAGTTATATCAAGCATACAGGTACAATGAAATATAAATAGAATGAAAAAATAAGCTTCTCTTATAGATACAAGCGACTTTGAAAACCCTTGATTGTAAAGTGCAGTAAAGGTATACTTTTTTACAGGTTCCTTTCCATTTATTGCACAACGAGTGTTTAACTAATAGAAAAAATGATACCTTTTTTGTTGCATAAAGTTTTTCTATTGTTGTTTATTAATTAAGTTGTGCTGATATTAAATCTACCCTCAGATTTTTTGTAACAGCTCCAGTTTGTAAGATACAGGCACCGTCTTAAACGTGTTTAAATAATCCTGATTGTTCTTGTGTTATTTGTGGAGAATATATTTTCCAAAAATTTTGGACTACTTTCGGCTTCCGTTGTCGTCAAATACTAAGCCTTGGATACCAAGTTTGGTATGTAAGACATGTGTTGAATCTTTGCGACTATAGGCAAATAAAAAAAAACCCACTTTTAAGTACAAAGCTCCTATGATTTGCCAAGAACCATCCAACCATCACGACGACTGTTATTTCTGTGTAACGAAAATCATGGGAATAAACCATAAAAATTGCTCCAAGTGGATATATCCAATTTTAAAATCTGCCATAAGAGCAGTCTTAAGTACTAGTGACACATCAACACCACAGCACCCATGTATTTCTTCGCAAAATTCAGAGCAGTACAGCGGACACACCGAAAAGGACGACAGTGGTAGCGACCATGGACTTTCTAAAAAGTCATCAGAAATTGCTTGTGATTGAAAGAAGGAAATTTCTTGTTGACTATAGGAACGAAGATATCGTACCACCGTAACAGGGAAAACGATTTACTTACTTTCTTTATTTAAAAAGACAATTTTGTGTTTTGTACTAATATTCCCGGCCTAACTAATGCAATGGAATAAAAATATCTTTACTTCTCGAAAAAATTAAGTGCAAAGAACATAACTGGGTTGCATGTGTTGATTTAAAAATGGTAAATTTTCTCCTGGGCCTACAAAGTTGCTACACAAAGTATTCCAGTTTCCTATGCTTATGGGGCAGCCGACCTTAAACTCAGCACTGGACAAAAAGAGATTGGCCTTCTAGGGAGGCTTTAATTCCCGGTAAGAAAATGTAATTAAGGTTCCACTAGTATCCAGACATCGAGTTATGTTGCCTCCTTTGCATATAAAACTGGGGTTTAAAAAAATAGTTCGTAAAAGCTCTTAGCCAAGATGGCGAATGTTTCAAATACATTGTAAGAGTGTTTCCCAAATTGAGTAGTTAGAAAATCAAAGGTGATGTTTTTTTGTAGTGTCCTACAAATCAGGAAGTTGATAGATGATAAAATTTTCTTTAACAATATGACAGCTATCGAGAAATGTGAGCTTGTTTGCTTAGTGATATATTTTTCGGGCAATATGAGGGCAATATATCACATATCGCTCATTTACTAAAACAACATCATAACTCGAAAAAATTGATTTCGAGAAAAACGAGTTCAAAGTTTTTAATTCATATGTAGATCCTATGCACGACATGGCAGCATTCGCATGTGGAGATTATAAGAGATATTAATCTGATTTTTTTTTTCAATACGAATTACTATATAGCGAATAATCTTGCATGACTTTCTCAAAAATTTTATTTTTTGAGTTATGACGTTGTTGTAGTAAATGAGCGATATGTAAGATACAATTTAGATATTTTAGATTTCTTTTTAAATTTTATTCTCTACTAACAGTGCCGACGACTTCGTTCGAGTATCATTTATTATTTTCTTAAAATTCAAATTCAGAAAAATATGTTTTCAAATATTTATTGTAGAGTTCTGTAAACAAAGTTAAAATTATTTAATCTATAAAAACAAAATGTGCTAACAAGTGTTTTTGTACCATTATACCGCTAAAATTAAGTGACTTCACATTTGTATCTATATTTTCTCTACCAAGCAACCTATTTCACGCAACAAAAAGTATTCTATATTTCAACCAAAGCCTAGAGTATCTTCTCACAAAATTTTATTCAAATTCATCGAGCAGTTTTTACGTAATGTGAAAACAGACAGACGAATAGACAAAAATTCCGAAAATACGTGTTTTGTATTCCATATCGATTACAATTTACAACATCAAAATTTTCAAAAAATATTTAATGTACAGTATGACCCCGTTGCTGTTTTATTGAATGTATAGATTTCATATAAAGGATAAATTTTATGTCACAGCTAGCGTGACGTGAGAAGGCCAATGATATTCTACTTTAAATATTATGAGCAAAAACAAATAATTCGAAATTTAATAAAACAATTTAAAAAATTCAAGGGCGTTTTAGTAGAGTACAGAGTAGGCTTCGTTGAGATCACCAATTCACTCTTATTCGCTGGACAACTACTCTACGGTATCAGTAAGCTGGCCCAAACAGGATAAATTATTATTAAAGCTTAAAAGATTCTCATGTTTCTGTAAAGATTTCGAATGCCCCGATTCTTATGTTAATTTAATTAAATCTTCTTACATTTCGTCATGATTTTTAGAGCTGTTGTCAAACTTGGACTAAAAAATATAACTTTCAATCAAGAAAATAAACAATAAATTTTGTAAATTACCTTTTTAAAGTATTTTTTAATATAGCTTGATTTTACCATCCACCAAGGTCATTTCATTAAATGGAAGGCTGTCAATATTGTTATATTCTTTTTAAATATTTAACGGTTTTTCCTTCTTCGATAGCATCGAATTTCTTTTGAACTATATATTGACGGAATATGTTTTAAATTACCTGATAGTTTTTTGTTCAAGAGAATTGGCTATTTGTGTTGAGTTAGCAGTCAAAGATTCTATTCCAACAAAAAGGTATGCTTTTAGATTGCTGCGTTGCAAGATAACGTGGCGATTTTTTTTATTTCCTAAGTTTTACGAAAATATGCCTTTCGCCCGTGTCATCAACAAAAATTATTTTGTCATACAAAAAACAGAGAACGTAGCTCAAACTTGTAGACATTTAGTAAGTAAGAAATAATTTTGTACTTTGTATTTTCTTTAAAAATTTTTTGTATGACAAGATAACTTTTTTTTTGTTTTTTAAATATGTTAGTTTGTAAAAATTTATTATTACATTTTTGTTATTATTTTATGTTGACTAAATAAATATTTGGTTTACTGATGCGCCTACACAACGGAGAAGCGAAATATCGAAAACTTATATAAAAAATAAAAAATAAAAGACGTATTGCTTGAAAATTAAATTAATCAAATGTTTTTCTATCAACACATAAATTTACGGAAAGAGGAAAATATCTTGCCTTAATTAATCGTGGCACTATCAAATCCTTTTTAGAGTTTTTAGCCAACAACCAAGGATTCAAAAGTGCGTTTACTCTTTTTATATGGTGCCTTGCACTCCAAAGTTTACAATAGTTTATAAATTTTGTTTTAGAATTTGCCCTGTTCGAATAGGGCTGGAGAAAACCAATTATAATTTTTTATCTAGTTTTCTTTTATTAGCTTTTGCTAGAGGTTGTCTTTAAAATAGCTAAAAAAAAAATTTTAGTGCCGAAATAAGTTTAAATTACAGAAGCAAAAAACGAATACCGACTTTTGGGGTAAAATCCTGGAAAAAACGGTATAATTTTTTTTCTAGTTCAGAAGCTTGTAGCTTTTTAAAGAAAAGCGCTATCAAAACAAAACTTGAAACTTGAGTATTAGAAATTTACTAGGAAAATAACAAATATTTTGAAGTAATAATCCATTCATTAGTAAGTACACTACGCCAAAGATAATAAGTTAAGGTCGGCCAAAAATTTAAAAATAAATGGTAAACCAATTTTTTCATTAAATTTAAAATATTTTACCATTTGAGTTAAAAATTAACTTTTGATGACATTTCAAAACAATATAATGCCCGAGGTGGGGGGAATACTCAGACGTACCCTCTTAACCATAGGGGCTGACCGTTTGCAACTCTACTTAGCAGCACCTCTGCTTTACCTCTGTTAAATTTTAATCGTTTATTTAAATTATTTTCTTTCGCTTAAAAGTTTAATGCTTAAAATACACACAAACTAATGATTCTGTGAACGTGCCTTGTGTGGTTTCCCCATTTGTACTGAAAAAATAATCTTAGCAACTTGATGTTGCTAATCTAATAAAATTACTTGTTGATTATTGTTGTTTTTGCTGAAGCTTAAATTTTTGTCTTAACTTTATGGTTGGGACAAAAATCTTTACTTTATTTAAAATTTTTGTAAAAAGTTTTATGAAGAGCTAAGTTGTTGGTTCGAAAATGGCCACGAGATGTGCTTTCATCCTTAATAACCATTATATGAATTTTAAAAATTTAATCGGGATAATAGCTCAATTTTATAAAAGTTTAAAACATTATTTTTACTTATCATATAACAATTAAGTTCTGTTTTTAAGTTCTAAGTTTAGTGCTGGAAGTATTCCCACAACGAATAGAACAGAACAGAAGTTGTAGTTTGAAATTTGTTGATATCATAAGATATTAGTTTATGAAACGGTAACTTACGTTACATAAAATTAACATCAATTTAGGACCTTTTATTTTAGCCCAATATGTATATTCTTCTCAAATTTTGTGTAGAAAATTCAAGAGTACTTTATTACAAGGCAAATTGATCGAAAAAAAGCAAACAGACAAGAACAGAGTAAACTCAAAACAATTTGTATTACAAAAACACAGATACCATTTAATGAATATTCTTATATTTTATTTCATTAATTAAAATTTTCATATTAAAACTTTAAAAGTTTATTTAATTTTTTTTTTAAATTCTTTAATATTAAGTTATAATAAATGCAGGTTAGTTAATAAACTGATCATGTAAAGAACTCACATTTAGCATTCTTAAGATTATTTTTTAAAATTTCAATAGAAATGAAGACATACATAAATGGTTGCTTTACAACAATTTAACCAATTTTGGAAATCAACATCATTATCTTAATTTTCTTTTGCAAAACTCTTAACAATTCTATGTTTATATTTGCTCATCATAATTATAATTTTCCATAATTAAATAATAAAAAAATTATATAAAAAAAATATTTTAAATCTTTTAAAATCATGTAACTAACATAAAGAGTCAGACAGTTTGTTATTTCACTTCCTTGTCATACCAACTCTCATCAATCAATCAAAAAGCAAATGTTGGCGTGCCAAGTATGCGTGTGTACGGATCGTGTCATATTGTTGACAACGTATATCAGCAGCCTTATAACGTAGTGGCTGTTATTTGTGCTATAAATGATCTATCTTTAACTATCTAGGCAATTATAAATGTAAAGTATAAATACAAAATGTAATAAAAATATGAAAACGTTTTTTTTTAAGAAATGTTCATACATTTCAATTTATAAATGTGCAGAAAGAAGAGAAAAGATGAGAAAACTAAACCATAATTGATGATATTTAATAGAGTTTAAGGTAATTTTTAACATTTATCATGTTTTATGATGAATTGCTAGAATTATAACATAAACTAAAGATTTAAAAATATTTCTTTAAATACAAATGTTATGTTTGTAGACAGTTTAGTGATTTAGAAATTGTTTCTGTAAATGCAAAGATAGACAAGTGAATTTTTCTTTTCTCTTTCGTGAGATGTTAAGCAATGAGCATGAATTATTTATTTTTTAAATGAATATTAAAACCAATAAATTAAGCCACTGATACTGCTTTGCTTTCCTTACGCACTCTTATTTTACATGCACTAAATGAATAGCCGCACAAATCTTTTGCAACTTGTTGCATAAATTTACCACTTTTTTTTGCATAATTTACCTTCTAGGCATTTTTAGCAAATCAATTTTTCAATTACTTGCTTATAATTGACAATTTCTTATCATCATCGATGTATGTAAACAGTTTATGGTTTTTTTCTCTTTTTCTGTACATTTCACACTGATGAGCAGCTTGACTTAAGCACTATAGCACAGATCGAAAACAGCGCCACTTGTCGTCACTTGTTAAAACGATCGTAAATTTTAATATCTCGCCAATATTAATGGCTACGCAATTTTCATAAATTTGCAAGAAATAAATAAAATAAAGAAAATGCTATGTACTTGCTTTTTTTATTTATTCAGTCTTATTAAGCACGTGATACTGAGAAACTTATGAAATTTTAAATACTTTCAAAATACGAATACATTTTCTGTGTTTATGAAGTTTTCCTAGAAATTATTAATATGACGCCAATAAGTAATTAAAAAAACATGTAAACTTTACATATATATATATATATATATATATATATATATATATATATATATATATATATATATATATATATACATACGTTTAAAATTAAATAATAATGTAATAAAATATTTTTGATAATAATGTATAACTGTCTTAAAAAAAAATTCTTAACTATGCATTCCCACAAAATGTGCGTGTGTGTTTATCTGCAATAAATTTTTGTGTAAATCAAAAGACTTAAGACAAAAACATTAAATTTTATTTTTCAGTTTTTTGTTACAAGTTTTTGTTATTTTGTTAATTTCACGATAAAGATCTTTTATTATGAACATAAATGCAAAAACCTTATGTTACATTATTATTTTTTTTTAATGCTGTGATAGTAAAGTTTTATATCAAAAGCCACAATTTATAAAAAAATATATAATCTTGCTTATAAAAAATACATATTTTACATTCAATATTAACATTCATATTCCAGAAAACTTTAATCGTTGTTAAGAAATTTCATTAAAAGACACTATCAACAATTATTTTAATAGAATTTTGTTTAGTAAACAATTTTTAAAATAATTGAAATTTGGGAAAGAAATTTAATTTTGTTTTTTCAATAAAAAAAATATTAAGATTAATCCATATTCGTAAGGTTTAAAAAAAATTTTTGAAAGCGCTAAGTTATAACAAAATTTTGACAGCTAAATATTACCAACAAAATTATTTGACACAGTAACGGAGTAAAGAAGATTTGACATGTGTAATAATGTAGAGTTTTTTCCCATATTCCGTCGTATAGCCAAATGGTCCTTCAAAAATAATAATAATAATTTGAAAAAAATACTGTAATTCCTATCTTGGATAGCCCTTAGTTTCCGACAACGATAATTTAATGTATTTTTTGTACGACCGAAATTTTTATTTAGCCATATGGGTGACATTACAGTGACAATAATTTTTGATATACAAACTCACTAATTAATTTTACTCTACACGATAAGTAGTAGCAAATGACATTTATTAGCTAAACAAGAATATAAAACGTTGTGTGCTCGTTGACTACTTTAAATTAACTTTGAAAAGGAAATGTCAAGTAGGCAAACACTTTTAAATGCAACAATATAACATTATGACTGTTACAAAATTGTAACATGAAATTTATCATTTTGTGTCATTGAAGCAACCATTTTATTTGTTTAGTTAAAACGCCTTTAAACTTTATTTCGGCATGTTTTTAATCAAATTTAATTTAATTAATTTTTATTATTTGATTTAAAATTCTGTATCGTGTGCCTGAAATATATAAATACAATTTTGAATTGGTAATGATCAGAATTAATTCCAACAAGAAAAAGTGCAACTCAATAGTTTTCTTTAAAGTTTATTTTGTTTGGAAATGAAAAATAAAAGAAATACTACTGGGTTCCAAAAAACAAAAAAACAAAAAAAAAGATGATAAACTATAAAATTTAAATCTTGAAATAATACAAAATAAAAGTTAACTTAAATTTGAAAGCAAACTTACTGAAGAGCAAATAAAGGGCTACAAAAAATTAAAAATAAATTAAAGTAATAAACAATCAATGAACCACTTATGTCAATAAAAAAATTTTGAAAGAACGAATTTTTAAGAACAAAATATTAAAATAGACATAATTTTAGAAATATAAGCGCAATTAAAATATAAACAAAGTTACAATACAAAACTACTGACACCAGCGTCATTGCTATCGGTTACAACGTGGGACCTGTCCACCGTAGACAAGGACACCACCACTCCTCGGATGTCAGGTAACAGCCATTTGATCACAGGACTATAACACAAACGATTCACGTAGTCCAAATAAAAAAATATATTTATACATTTAGTTTTAGCCATTTTTATTATTTAGGGAAAATAAGTACCGAATAAAACACCATCTCTCTTATTAGGTATGTTTCAAGTGTGCGCGGTCAAACCTATAGTTTATCTCGCGTCATCAGAATTTTAGCCACAGTGTTTTCCTTAACATAGAAATAAACAGAGTAGGCAAAGTTAAATATAAACTCTCATATTCATAAGAAATAAATTTAGTTTAAAATGTGTTTTATTTCCATACAAATTTGTCCTAAAATATATTTCAAATCTATTTTATTATCTTATCAATATGGCAGATAGAGTTTTACCCGAATACTTACGTACCTAAACGTAGGATGTAGGACACGTTACGTACTGACGGCAGTTCCTGCACCATATTGTGAGCGAATTACATCCGCCTATAAAGTCAACACAAAACCTGTTTAAATAATTAAATAAAAGTTTTAAATTTTTTTCTTTTAATAAAACCATGCTATTTTGAGGAGAAGAAAAAAAATGGAAAGATGTAAAAAATTTGGGGCATCTAAAAAAATTTTTAAATACGAGGCCATGGTGACGTTTCACGGCCTTAAGTTGGAGAAATGTAGTTTCCTGGCAGGACATCAGCCAGCAGACTTTTTGTTGTGTGTGTAGGCAGAAAACTGACAAAATTGCTTCCCTCCTTTTCAATTTATTTTAGCTTTTGTTTTTGGTCAGTTGGTATGTCTATGTACATTAGATCGACTCAATTTGTATGGAAGCAAAATTCGTGCAAGGTGTCTTCCCCTTAAAATGAACACTTATTTTTTACAGTGACATCTAAAATATTTCGCCTCTAGGTTTGACCTCTCGTGAGCTGGACCATTTTGAAAAAGGGTCTGTTTTTGCATGTTTTGTCAATTTGAGAATCTGTTTCCATACCAACAATATGAGTATCATGAGAAAGGTTTTTTAAGACGCGTCCAATTGTATATACAATTTGTCCAGGGATGATCATTCATGTCCTTTTCTCAGGATATTCTATAAAAAATAACGATTTTTGGTTAATTACTTTTGCGCGCTCGAAAGAAAAATACTCTCGCATTGTGTTTTGCAATCCCAAAATACAGATAATAAGAGCGTTTTAACTTTTTAAGAGGACTTTAAATATATGATATATTCGCAAGTCATTTCTGTTGACATGGACAAACTGTATATACAGTTGGACGCGTCTTAAAAAAACCATTGTTTTTGAAAATTTACTAATTTTTTTGATTTTTTTTTTAACAATTATTTATGCTACACTTTAGGATTCTAAATTACACATTTTTGGTAAGACACAATAAAAAAAAGCGGCCATAAAAATTTTTAAAAATCAATTAGATTGTTATCTTTAAATTTGCAATTTGATACTGCTGCAATTTATAATGATTTAACGAATACAGTTTTGGATTCTCCAAAAGGATCTATATAAACTGGCTTGTTACCGATTGAAGGCTCCTTTACACAATGGTTAAACAACAATAATTTCTAACCACTTACTGCACAGAAAACATTTCACTTAAAGTGCCTGAAGATTTAAATCTCTCTATTGCTCATTTTAATGGAAATTTAAAACTTGTTGCTACAACTGCAGCTTAAATTTGACGATGGTTCCGGTATAATAAATTTTATCCTTTGTATATTGAACGCCTTATAATTAAAAGGAGAAAAACTCGAAAAGTGTTGCAAATGAAAAGATCTCCTGAACTTTAAAATAGGCTAAGAATGAATGTATCGAAGTATTTGAAGGTATTACTAGAATCTAGAAAAATTTTAAAAATGCCTGAAAGGACTCAACAAAAACCCTCAATTGGATTATTCACTATGGCGTTCACGCAGAAATTTGAAAGGACCAGTTATATGTAGGACTTCTCTGCAAACCATGAATAAAGGGTGGGCAAAAACGGGCAGTCAAAAAGGTAATTTATTTTTTAAATTAATGCTGAAGGATCAGCGTTTTATGATTTTAAAACACAGGAGTCGGTAAATGTGATAAGAAATGATTTCGAGGAAAAAAAGGATAAGTTAGGGCCTGTTATACAAATTAATGCAAAATACACCTTAAAATTTCCATAATATATTAGAGAGCTATCTAACTGGTTGTAATTTTGGAAGAAACTAGCAGTGTCCATGACATCGTCTACGTGTCATATCTATTTTTGTTAAAATTCAAATTTGCAAATATTTATTTTTAAATAAACAGTGTTAAAAACTTTTCATATGTGCTAACAACTGTTTAAGTACCACTATACCGCTAAAATTAGGTCCTTTACATTTTTATCTCTATTTTGTATATTTGAACAAAAGTTTTAAGGGACCTCTTTGAAAAAGTTTTTTCAAATCCATCAATCAGTCTTACATGATGCGAACACAAATAGACAGACAGATAGACAGACGAGTAGACAAAAATTTCAAAAATAGGTATTTTGTATTCCATATTGATTACACCAAAATTTTCAAAAATGTGTCACGTATAGAAATAACTCTGTTACAGGCTTCTCCAGGGTAACTGAAGCCATAGTCCCCCAAGGAACTATCCTGGATACAGTTTTATACCTGCTGTATGCCTCTGACATGCCTAATAACTTTCGTGTACACACACCGGCATTCGCTACTGAAACAGGCTGACTTCCAAAACGTCAGTTGCTTTTTATTCGAGCAATGTATTGTATTTCATAATGCCATGCACTAAATGTTTACAATACATACCATTCCACAATGTAGCAGACAAGTATTTGAAACGTTTCAAGAGCTTTGTTTCGCAACTTTGCGTACTTACAAGATCTA
Organism: Cistogaster globosa; assembly: GCA_937654795.1. Taxonomy (NCBI): domain Eukaryota; kingdom Metazoa; phylum Arthropoda; class Insecta; order Diptera; family Tachinidae; genus Cistogaster; species Cistogaster globosa. The sequence continues at coordinate 132,578,022 of OW569403.1, read as the reverse complement.
AATACCGCAGCAAAACTGTATAAAAACTTTGTATTAATACATTTTGGAAGTCAGTGAAAGTTTTTTTAACCACTCATGAAATCACCTAAGTAGCATTCTGATAATTCAAGAGGTGGCTCAAAGAATGACGAATTAAGAAAAAATATATGCACACAACGTTTTCGTTACGTAAAGGCTCTTGTCCTCCTATAAAAATTAATAAAATTGTACAAAATTAAAACCGTTTCGAAAAAAACCGGGTGATTCGTAGAAACTTTGCACTAAGACTAAACTGCAAACTTATTTTTATATCGCAATCCTTAAGCCCATATGCTGCTGTGGAATACAGTTATGAAGCTCTACCTCCGTATTAAATTTAGAACGGATACTGCAGCTCAGTGGTATATAAAAAATTTTAATATACACAAAAAATTTAACTTACCATCGGTTACAGCAGAAATTAAGAAATATGCAAAACGATATCCCTTATCGTTTCCTAAATCGAACATTATAAATATATTTTAAAATTAGCAATAGGCATGTAAGATTAGTTTTTGTCTAGCACTGGTTAGACTTTAAAAGTAAAATTTAAATATTTTTTGTTACTTTAATTATAACTGAAGATCCAATAAATAAATTTGAAAAACAAAAATAATTTTTGATAACAAAATAATTATTAGAAATTAATTGATTCTAAATAATCAATCTGCATTTATTGCTTTTAAGATAAAATCCAAAGTATTTTTAAAGATAATAATAAGATGAATCAAATATAAAAACAAAAAAGTTCACTTGAAATCAATGTTACATTTCAATTTTTGTCAACCAAATTAATATTGATTGATTAAGGATATTCCTTTTATTTCTAATTAGAAAAATTAGTTGGTGAAATGCTTTTTTACATTCTTCTTCAGAGAACGTCAGCAAAAAATTTTTTTCTCAATAAAATTTAGAAATGATTGTTATAGGTTTTCTGTAACTCATCTTAGGAAGTGAAAAACTAATGTCTTCCTGATAACAGAGAGACAGACATTACAAAATCGACTTCTCTATTTATAGAGATCATCATGGTGTCGGAAATGAATACAGTTGAGTACAATCTAAAAACTTGAGTAACTAAGATTTTATATAATTTTAAACGCTTAATTACTAAACAAATAAAATTACTTCTTATTATATAGAAAAATATTTAAATTATGCAAAGCCAACGTCAAGACGTATGAGTTATGAAATATAAAAACCAAAAATTCAAGGTAATAAAAAAATAACAAGTTTGTTTTTCGAGTCTTTTATTTTCCTAAACAATAATAATTATAAATTTTACTATCCCATATAAAAGCATAAGAAAAAAATCAAACGACAGTAGCCGGAATTCCAACAAAATAACAACATCGACGGCAGCAGCAACACAACAAATAACACGAAATAAAATAACCAAAAAACAAAACAAACAACAATTGTCTTTTAAATTAAACATCGAAACCGTGATGCTAAAATAACAAATCAATTGTTTATAATATGGAAAAATAGAAGCAACTGCTCTACAATTGAATTCTTAAAAGAAATAAAAACGAAAAGCAGCAATAAAAGAGGCTTTGTGGTAAATTCAAACGAAAACAAAAAACAAATATAAAATAAAGAAATGTCAATTGATTTTATGCACTATTTAAGAGTAACAGCGGCATTGTAAAATAGTAACTGTCATGCAACATTGCAAGTAGCTGCAGCAGAAGCACAAGCAAAAGCAAGAAGCAAGTATAATCATCATCAGCTACAACAATACTGAACAAATATCAAACAATTGTTTTAGCAATGAATTAACAGTTTTTTGTTTATTTCGTTTGTCATTTTTTATTTGATATAACTGCGATTTGCAAATTATCTAAAAAAAAATCTTAGAAGACGACAAACAAAAATAAGATAAATAAATATATAAAAATTTTTCTTTGAAATCTTTGTAAAAACTAGGAAGAAGGACCACCATTTTTTTCTTTCCCATTTAACAATCAGTTTTTACAATTATCGTGTTTCATTTAAATGAAACCAAAATAGTTTATGCGCTAGAGAAGACAAAAAACAATATTGGCAAAAAAAATCTAAATAGTACCATTTTATATGGTAACAAAAAACCAATGAACTCCACCATGGGTGGCAAAAAGAAAAATACATGACATGTTTTTTTATGTCTTGTTTTCGCCGAAAAAAAAGAAAACTGTTTTTTTCTGGCAAAAAAAAAAAAAAAACAAAGAAAACTGAAATGGCCTACGGTCAAATAAAACATTTTACTGCTAACAGTCTCGTAGTAAAAATAGTTATAAGTATAACATCTCTCTAGAAAACATCTGCAACACAAATAAAAAAACAAATAAGAGTGCTATATTCGGCTATGACGAAATTTATATACCCTTCACCATGTGTGTAAATCTAGTTTAGCTAAGTAGCTTCTACCGAAAAAAACAAAGACTTCGGTGACAGAGAATAAAAAATTTGTAATTTTACAAAAAATTTCATTAGCATTTAATTTGTTAAGAATTTTTAAAAAATTCTAGTATTTTCTGAAAGTCTCTTCAAAAGCTCTTAAATGATACCACTATTGACAAACAAACTTTTCTTTTGAAAATTTCAGACGTCCATAACTCTGTACATAAGGGCGAGCTCCCATTTTTTACTTGATATTTTTTTCTTATTTTTTAATTCTCTATCGCTTCATATTTTTGTTTTTTTTTTCCTGATTGTAGTTACTTTATTATTCCAAATGATGTGGAAAAATTTGAGGCAGACGTTGTGTTAAGCCCAATGCCTGGAAGAACGTGGACCGATCTTATTGATTTTCAAAAGCACCTCTTTCGACACTAATACGGATGACTTCGCTATGCATAAAGACTCAAAATATATATTCTTTATGGGAACGGAAAAGGATATTTTGGAAATCACAAACGGAATGACAAACTTAAATGTACGCGTCTTTCACTTTTTGTGGTGAAGGGTATAAAACACAAGAACAAATGCGGCAGCATCCATTGTAGCAAGAGCAACAACAGCTACAGGAGTAATATGTTTTTTGTTTAGCTGATATATGAACAACACGGAAAAAATATGAAACCACCAGCACAATATTATGCCACTATGTTATGAAACAGTGGTGCCATGGATTTAAATAACTAAAAAACGTTTAAAAAAAGAAAAGAAAGAAAAAAAATTGTAAGTTAAATTTTTTTGCACTTCCTTTAATTGTCAGTTTTATCGCCAGTAATTTTTTTTATTCTTATTTTCTGTTTCGTCCGTGGCTCTGGTCAAGTTTTTTACTCAAGATTTTTGAATAACTAAATATCTGCTTCGGCGATGTTCAAGTAATTTCTGTCTTACGCGCACGGCTATTCCACTGGCTTTTATTTTTTATTACAAAATTTGCGATTTTAAAAACTTACAGAGCCATCCACACAACATTCATAGACATACTAGTTTTGGCAGCGCAAATACATAAATTAAAATACCCATCAAACAACCCAGCCATGACTGCTACAGACTGAAGTTTTATACATTTAAGTTTCGGACAATGATTTCAGGTTTTTTTTTGGAGGCTCTCTAGCCAACTCCCCGGCTTTTTAATAATTTTTATTTTTTATATTTGAGGCTACATTGGAATTTGAAACAAAAATTGGGAGTTTAAACAAACAAGCTGACCTCAATACCAAAGTAACTCCAAAGGACTTTATCTCTCCTCGGGTCACTGGAATTGTTCTTCTTTACACCTTCATGTGCTTGCCCATTACCAAGCGCTTACCTTCAAGATGTTGTTTTAACTTCCATTCAAATTTAATTAAAAAAATATCCGAATAATAGTACAAGTTTCTCAATGGCTAAGTCATTGAGTGGTATTGGCTATTATGCTCCTCATAGAAGAGGAGTTTTTCATTGCTGATAAATTTCACTCCTTGCATTTTCGTGACTGCCATAACTTGTTTAATTTGTGGAGTAACTGCTTTCCTAACCTCTACCATAGCACTCAACGTTGATAGGAAGCTGACCAAAAATGCTTCGTTTTGATTGAATGTGGCTTGACTCATCATAACAAGATTAGGCATTCACTATTAGCGAAAATGGGTTAACTTATATATGCTGTACGTCATTTATTTGTACAAGTACTTTCTCACGTAATAAGTTATTGGCCTCTGGCATAAGCCAGTGCGCCAACGTATTTTTAACACAAAAAATTCATAATAATTTTTTATTTTGTTCCCCAATTAAATACTGTTTTTTATTTTTCTTCATCCAAATTATTGTTTTTATTATATGACTGATAGCTTTGTCTTTAATAATTCTAACTTTACTGACGGTATATATTCTCTGCTTTCGTCAGAGTTCCTGACTGCTTTAGCTGCTTTTTTAAGGTGTAGCACTTTCTCATCAGGTGGACAATTAATGCTTTGTATAGCTGTATTGCAGTGTCGGAGTAGAAGATGAAATATCCACAAAAAGTGCAAATGTATCTCTTCTGATCGTGACATTAAATTTGAGTTCAATAGATATGAAAAGATAGCGGAAAAATACTATACTTAAGCAGATTTAACTGGCCCACAGGGAAACCAGCGGCTGTGCCTGCAAAAGCCTGAAATGGCACTTATTATGCGCAAATTAGAAGCCCTGGCAAAGATGTAAATATATTTTTTTTAAGAGAAGTAGCGCTTCAGGCAACAATGCCTATTTAATAAGTGTGTAACCGTGTTACATTCTTCAGGAAAGAGATAGAGGAGAGAAAAGAACAGGTGGTGAAAGTATAGCCAATTTATTAGTTATTTTACTTCGCCAGCGAATATGCTATGAAGAAGTACCGACGAAGAAGGCTGCATGTTTTAATGTTAATTCTAAATAATTTATTTATACTATTAAACAAAAAAAAAGACATTTTCATTTTTGGTTGTCGCAGGGGTTGAACCCTGGCCAACCAGATTTTTAGTCAACGTGCTTACAACCTTGACCACAGCAGCCACAATGAATATAAATGCCAAAATAAGCATCACTCAAAAGCTAATGAAGGATGTAGCGATTCAGAAAGTGCATTACATTGTGCAGGTATTTAAATAATTTTTAACAGTTCTCTTTTAAAATTCTCTGCATTAAACTTAGAATAAAAGTAACGAACTCAAACATGAATAAAAAAGTTTTACTTCCATAAAGATATAAACTTAATATTACGGCTTAGTTGTAGCGAGAAATCTAATTTTTTTTATTATAAGAAATAAATTATTACAGTTCTATAAGAAACATTAATGCTCAACATTATAACAGGGACATGTGAGTTTAAAAAATTAATTTAAATTATTTTCAAAAAAATTTGTTTTTCACGATTGCACCCGCCTTGGAGAAAAGGCACTTTTAAAAAAAAGTCTATAATTCATCTCAGTTATTTTCTTATTTCAAGATGAGTCAAGTAATTTTGGAAGTACTTTTTGTTAACCTTAAGTCGGAATGTAATTAAATCATTATAATTAAGAATTCCATATTTCTAAAATGCCATTAAAAATGCTTAAAAAATTAAAAGATTTGATTGGATTGCTACCAGAATTAATAAGTAAAATACCGTGGAATAACTCTACATGAAGTATTTCAGTACTCTGGTTTTTAAGAGCTAAGTTTTTAATAATGTAGTGTTTTAGTCCTGGGTATTGTTTTAAAATGCTTTATGCAAATTAGGCTAAATTATTCAATTTATTATTTATTTATTAACATACAAATAATTAGCTTACAATTGACAAAAGGCTACTTTATTTATGATATAAGTGCCGAGAAAGACCTTTTGTTGAAACATTATCTAATCTGATATTTGAAAAATAATTTAGCCGAAATTCGCACAATTTCAAAATAGATAAAACAGAGCAGAAAAAGAAAGCAAAATAATTTCGCTGACATAATTTTAATTTGTAATATTTAATATTTAATTTATATCTTGATAATTAAAGAGAGATGACAGCTAAATTCTTTAAAATAATCGATTGTTATCTTATCATATAATAAAACAGTAATGTGGTCATTTCTGTAAGTGAAATGTTTTTGAAAAATTTTGATGTTGGTATAAATAGTAACCGATATGGAATACAAAACACTTATTTTAGAAATTTCTGTCCGTATTCGCATCACGTTAAAACTGCTGGATAGATTTTAATAAAATTTTGTGTGGTGGGCCCTTACAAACTTGGTTTAAATATAGAATATTTTTCGTTTCTTAAAATTAAGTTATTTCGTAGAGGAAATAGAGATACAAATGTGAAGTCACCAAATTTTATCGGTGTAATGGTAATAAAACAGATGTCACTAAATTTTATTTTTGTGAATGGTAATTTTTGTTTGAAGAACTCTACAAAAAATGTTCAAAATTAGAACTGATACGCTAATGGATTCGTAAGCACTAATTAATACGTCAAAAATGGATAAAATTTTTCCAGGATCTTAAATAAACAAACATTCATGTCTGGCTTGATAACAAAATTTTTTTGAAAAATACAGAACTCTGATCAAACTAAATTACTACTTTTTTTAATAATTTTCAAATTTTCAAAAATTAAACATCAAATGAAAGGCACCGCGCATATTTGTTCTTTCTGCACAATTACTAATGTGATAATGGAACAGCTTCTAATGTGATGTAGAGCAAAAGTATGCAAAAACTAATATAATATTGAATTCGTTACTAAGCAGACGGCAAACACAAAGAAAGCAAAAATAAATGTAGTGACTTATAAAGAATAAAACGAAAAAAAACTTCATCTATTCAAATTAGTTCGACAACTTACGATATCAAGCATGCTGATAATGGATGTAGTGATTCAACAAATTCTATATTTCATTTTGCTAGTGTCATATTTATCCTGCTTTTTTTCTTAAAATAACACACAAATTTGTTTTAAAAATTTCTTTAATAAAAAATATTTTTAATTAAAAATAAACGTTAATTTAAGCCGAAGAAAATATATTCGATTAAAATAAACTACGGAAATATTAAGGCATGTCATAGAACTCAATCCCGATCGAAAGTGATTTTAATTACGTAAAATGCTTCTTCAGCAAACTAAAAACGAAAAATTTCTTCGGAATGAAACCATTTTCAAATTTCAAAGTGAAATTGAGTTTCTTTGAAATTTTGTTATTTGCGTTTATTTAATTTACTATTATTATGTGTCCTACTTAGTTTAGCCTTATTGTTTACTTTCGAGTGCAAAGTATTGCCACATTATAATTAAATAGTGGAGGTTCAATACTTTTCGGAAACAAACAAAATCGATCGAAATATGAATAAGGTAAAACAAAATCGATCGGAATTGTTAATACGGAGTTGAAACCATTCCGATCGGAATGTGTGACATGCCTGATTAAATTAAAATAAATAATTAAAAAAATATCGTGTTTTTTTTTTTTGTTGAATCGGATAAGATAACATAAAACATATTAAATTCATTGTAATAATAAAAAAGTTCTACGAATAATTTCATTGATCTAAAAATAATTTTATGAAGTGATTAAATTGGAGTAAGTACGTCTTTTTAAACGCCCAAAATTCTATTTTATAAAAATCTTTTACATTTAAAATTCATCCAAAGATCTTTGAAATTGCAGTGATGACAAATAGGTTCTTGTTCAAATTCAGTGATCAACAATATAGAATTAATGAGCCACAATTGGAAAGAAGTATTCGGACTCCCTATAATTTTGACCAAAAACATATAAAAATTTTCTAGATTTTTTTTAAAGAAAATAATAATCCTGAAAACTACTGTATTTCCATAGAAACTGCAGAATAATTTTGTAAACTTTGCACTTTTTTTCTATTTACTGATCACTATTAAGAACACTTGCTGTACATATGCAACAATTGGGATATAAAGACTACTAGCTGGTGGCAGGCATTTGTGGCATACATACATACAATATGAAGCCATATTCCGTAATAGAAGTTAAAGGAAGAAAATAATTAATATACTGTTAAGACTTTTATGACAAGCAACAAGGGCAGAGTTTATTTTATTTCACTTGTACACCACATAACATTGAAGTTACAAAAATCTAAGCTAAAAAAATAACAAAAATAAAAACTAAAATTAAAGGAAGTTAAGCAAAAAAAAAAACAAAACTTTGCAATGTCAAACTTTTGCTCAGAACAGCTGCACGCTAAAACGAATACAAATGCATGTATGAATGTGTGTTATTTAAAATTAAATGATAAAAGTTTAAATATGTGTTATGTGGTAAGAAAACACCAGCTATAACGGGCAAAAAGCTTCTGTTTCCGCATCTCAATGCCGTTAAAAAGAATTTGGACGATGCCTCTATTGTTACTGTTTTTATTTCTTTATTTGTAATTTTTTTTTTTTTTTTTTTTGCTTTGTGATTTTCATTGCTTCTCCGGTTGTTATATTTGTGGTGGTTTGCTGTTATAAAATTTTAAATTCAAGTGCATTTTATTGGCTTGTTGTAGAAAAACCAAGCGCCGTCATTAAAATACAAAGAGACCACAATACCAACCAGCAACAATGTTCAAGCAGAAACAAGCAAAAACTTTAAATTACTAACAACCAGTCTTTAGGTTCAACCTTCTTTTTACCTCTTCTTGTTGTTGTTAACTACTGTACACTTCTTTTTCAATATTGTGGAAGTTTATTTAAGACAGCCTTGGCCTTAACTTTAAAGGTTTGAGGTTTTATTTAGAGATTTCTATCTTTTGATCACTTACTCCGCATGTTGCCTATTTTTTCGTGGTTTCATTTTTGTTCTTGTTGCTGTTGCCACTATTCGTATCACAACAATTGTTTTGATTTGCTTAGACATTTTTGCTGAAGATATTTATTTGCCCTTTCAATGTAAGTTAATTTTATCAAAAATATTAATTTCCAACAATATTTGTATATTTGAAATTTACTTGCAACATTGTTGCAATTTTACACTAGAGTTGTATTATTTCTTTCAAACATGTTGTTTTTCTTTTTGTATTTTACTTAAGGGTATAACAAGTAATTAAAACTATTTTAATACACATTATCTTTGTTCAAAGCAAAGCATATTGCACATTTTACAACCTTAAGAATTGTAAATCAAGTAATTTGCCGTAACAACCATTGCGAGGAAAATCTAACAAGACATAAAAAATACATTAAATTAATCATAAAATTCTCTACAAAGCTATAAAAAAGAATATATAATTATTTTTACATACATGTGGTTTTAAATAGACCATTTCATTCTCATATTTAGACCGCACAGTGGTTTGAAAACGATTTAGTTTGGACATAATTCAGTATCTTATGCACTACTGAAGCAGAGTTGCTTCTAAGTAGAAGAGTGAACAATCGGAGTCTAGGAATTAGGTTGAGCTTCTTGGTAGGCCCCTAAAGTTGAATATGCCAGGAATTTATTTTTTTTGGAATGATATTAAAGATTTATTTTTAAGTACCAAATTGTTAATCTATTTTTTTTAAGTTTATTTATTAATGTCTGTACGTTTGGCGAACGCTTTCGATGTCAGAACAACATTTTCAAGCCGCATTCTGGTTTGTACTAGAAAGATAGTGTTAGTGAAACCCGACATCCGTAAGTTTCACTGAGATTTTTGTTTAACATTTAGAACAACTGCACGTTAAAACACTAATGGAACGATATAAAATAACTCATTTTTAAGATACGTAGATGATAAAGGGTCATCCAAATGTGACGCCTAGATGTCAGCACTATATAATTTTTACATGTGACATCTTTTCAAATGAAATAAGCCATTTTGTTTTATTAGAAGGTAATACAGTTTTAACCATGGACAGGTACACATTGCAACAACGCGTTTACTTCATTCAAAGTTATCATGAAAATGGGCGTTCTTTGAAAAATACCCATCGCAAAATTTTGTTTAGTGACGAACCTCATTTCAGAATGAATGGATTCGTCAATAAGCAAAATTGTCTTATCTGGGGTGATGAAAATCCTTGTGTTATTCATGAAAAATCTCTACACTGACAAAAAGTTACTGTTTGGTGTGCATTTTGGGCAAATGGTATCATTAGGCCATTTTTCTTCGAAGATAATGCTGAAAATTCTGCTACTGTGAATGCTGAGCGATACCAATCATTGTTGAGAGACTTTTTATGTACACAGTTGAATCATATTGATGTGTCTGACGTCTATTTCCAGCAAGACGGTGCTACATGTCACACAACTCGAGAAAACATCACGCTTTTGCGATCAAAATTTCCTCAACGTGTAATTTCACGAAATGCAGGTTTCAGTTGGCCTCCAAGGTCATGTGATCTAACACCATTAGATTTTTTTTTGTGGGTTTTTTTAAAAAGTCGAGTGTATGCTAACAAGCAACAAACAATTAATGATCTAAAGAACAACATTCAAGTTGCAATTCGTGAAATAACACCAGCAACATGTCGGAAAGTCATTGAAAATTTCGATATTTGGATTGATGTCTGCAGATGCAGTCATGGTAGACATTTTAATTATATTCTATTCCACTTATAATTGTAATGGATCATACTTTTAATAAAAAAAACAGCTTAAAAAAATTGCAAATAATTTGTGTTTTACTTCAAAGAAACATGTAAGCGCGTTTTTTGGATGACCCTTTATAATATGCACCCAGGAAAATGACAACGCCGCACAAATTCCAACAGATTTTAAAACAATACATAACATTAACACGAGGAATTGAATCCTTAAACTTTGACATTTATAGAAAACCAATCACGACAGACACAACTATCCACAAAACCTCAGACCACCCTAACCAACATAAACTCGCAGTATTTAAAAATATGATTCACAGGCCTAAGATAATCCAACTTACTTTAGATATATATAACAAAGAAATCGCCACAATTTACACTAAAGCTTAAAATAACGGCTACAACTGCACTACTATCGACAAGCTACTCAGGCAAGAAGACACTAAAAACTTGAAGAATGAAAAACAGAAGACAATCGATACAACCCGAGGACATATTTTTACTAAGACAGACCAGAAATATATAGACTTACTAACCTTTTTCAGAAAGAAGGCTTACAGACAGCAATAGAGACGAGCAACACTCTACGAAACAATCTCAAGACATCAACAGAAATAACCGATAAATTTAACACCAGTGGAGTATACAGACTTACTTGCACCTGCAATCATACATAGGACGAACTGGACAAACATTAAAAACAAGGTTCACAGAACACATACGATCATATAAACAGAAAAGATAAGACTCCAACTTCGCAATACACCTTAACACACATGAACACGAGCCAAGGGAAATAGATGAATGTATGACATTAATACATCCTAGTGAAAAAAGGACGAAGACTGGATATTCTTAAAAACATGGAAATATGCAAAATACTACCTTAAAAAAAACTATTAAAACACGCTTTGAAACGCAAAACACTCACAGATGATCACTCTTACCTACCCAATAATAAAATATGGATATATTAAAATTATATACCTTTAAAAAACATGGCAGATATCTAGCAATCTACCTGTATAATATTATTTAAATAGACACTATAGTAACGACCTGAACCCACCACTATTTCTACAACAAATACCTTACACTATCTATCTCAAGTATTAATCAAAACGCGGCTTGAAAGTGATGTCACCACATGGAACGTACTCGCTAAACGTACAAAATAAACAGCCTGCAACGACATCACAGAAACAAGCGATAAATTTAATACCAGCGGACTTTACAGATTTACTTGCACACATACATAGAACAAGCTGGGCGAACTCTAAAAACAAGGTACACAGATCATACAAACGGAAAAGAGAAGGATCCAATTTCGCAATAAACATTAACACACATGAACACGAGCCAAGGGAAATAAGTGTCTTAGACGTACTAGTTCATTTAAACGATACCATCGATCAAACTAAGTGAACTAGTTCACACCTTTAAGTATACCTAGTTCATTTTTGAACTACGCTTTGTATTTGAACTACCAGACAAGATGAACTAGAATTTACGTCTGTGTTTCCTTGTTAACTATTTCGGACATGAAAGTGCATATCTTAAACCTTCGTTTTGGCAATGCTACGGTGTTCATGGCATCATATCTTGAAAAGAACATTTAAACTAAAAGAGCTTTTGAACTAAAGAAAGCGTTCGAACTAAAAGTTGAATAGTACGAACAAAACGTCCACTGAACATTTGAACTAAAAGAGATTTGCATTAATGAAAGCCTTTAAACTAAAATTTGAACTAGTTCATTTTCAAACTTTGAACTAAAAAGAGCGATCACTATAATGAACTAAATGGCACAAGTCTAAAGTGAATGTATGACACTACCACATCCAAGTTAAAAAGGACGAAGAGTAGACATTCTTGAAAACATGGAAATAAGCAAAACACGAACTTTAACCAGAAATATTATTAACAAATCAAAACTAATAACGGTTGATTGTCAACATTGTTATTATTTAAACAAAAAACACACGAATCACAGTTGTGAATCACTCGTCATTGTAATGGGGGAAATATAAAACTTATTTAGAATATGTAAATCTTAAACCTAATATATGCATGTTTGTATGCATTTTCAATAACAACATGCGGTTTTAGAAATAAATATAAATAAAAACTTAATATGAAGTTTTGAAATAACTTTTTTGTATATTTAAAATATTTTTTTTTCTTTTTATTGTAAAAATAAGGTTTTTAAAAAGAAATTCCAAAAAGTAATATTTGAAAAGTAACTTATGCAACTGCCCTCGTATTTGGTGAAAATATCGTAATGTCTTAGTATTAGGGGAACACATCACATGTACGAAGTTTCGCAAGAATTGGTTATATATAATAATTACAAAAGGCCTTATATGTCTGACCTCGTAGACTAAAAGATAGATTATTATTTAGTATTGCATAAACTGAACAGATGTGTAAGTTTTCATGTGTCAGTCAATCAAAAGTAGCTAAAAAGTAACTTATGTAACTGCCCTCGTATCTAGTCTGATTATCATTAAGTGAAATTTCTATTTGATGTAAGGACGATAAGGCCTAGGACTTTTTGATTGGAAATATTTTAAATAAAAATACTATCTGCACAAACATATGTATGTATGTATGTATTTTTGTACATACCTCTACAAAAACAAAAATTAAAAACTAAATTTTCTAAATGCAAAATAAAAGTCCTAGATCTTTATAAAAGCTTTAAAACACATATTTAAATGAAATTATTAATAATTTTTTACCCAAAACGCACCAGAATACAAATTAAAAAATGGCAATATTGCCAATAAAATCTGATTAAAATCAACTCATAGAATTAAAAATGATTCGTTGTGTTTTAGTCTAAAACTGTTTCTACTTATTTGATTCATGTTATGTTTTGATGTGATTCGTAACTCATTTTTGTAATGCTTGATTTGTTTCATTCGTTTCGAAAACTTTCGAAAACGACACAAAACAAATCGTGACATGAAAAAAAAACGAATGATTCAAAAGGCTTTTTGAATGCACTCATGCAGATCTCTACTATATATCTTCAATAAACATGACAGATATCAGGCAATCTACCTGCATAATACCATTTAAATAGACACCATCCTAACGGACAAAACTACCTGAACCCACCACTATATATGCAACAAACACCCTACACTATCTTATCAGTACTAATCAAAATGTGGCTTGAAAAAGCTATTCTCACATCGAAATCGCTTACCAAGCGTACAAAATAAACTGTCAGTAACGACGGCTGTTTATTTTGTACTTAATGTTCCTAGGACCAGTACATGAATTTGATAGTTATAAATTTTTCTGATTTTACGCACTGCTCCACTATTTGTAATGTTTGATTGACATTAAGAAATTCTGCATGAGCAGATTATCAAACATTTTTTCCAAAGCAGTAAAAGTTTTTTTATAACTTCTCTTTCCTGTAAGTATTGGGAATAACGTAAGTTAATTTCAAAGGTTTTCTGGCCACATAAAGGAAGTAATATAAATAAGGTGAATAATATAAAAAAATTTGCAACTAAGTAAGTGGTTAAGCGTGTTCTATGCTTAAAAAACGGCCTTCCTTTCTGGGCTTAATTATTGTAAATTAACGACATTGTAATGTTATTAGTGGCAAAACTTTTTCTTTGATCTTAATTTAACTCAGTTCACAATTTGTTTAGTGCTATAAACAAAAAATTTTATTTTTATTGATCTCATTTTATTATCAAAGAGTCTTTTCGTCAGCGTATTTACTTTGTATTTATTCAACAAATACTTTAAGAAATTTGACAAGAAAACTCTTAAAACAAAAACTGCAATGTTGCAACTTTTCATTGTTTGGGTCATTACATATACAACACAATTATGTGGTGCTATTAAAAAATACTAAGAGATACTAAACAGAAAAAAAATACACAAAAAACGCGACGACAGTCATTAAAACAAAACAAACTAAAAGCCATGAAAGAAAATGCTTTTGTAGTCTGGAGTAACCATCGAGGTAATGTGTTATCAGGTATTTGTGAAATTTTCTCCTCGAATATCTAGCAGGAATATATTGAATAATTTTAAAGGCATTTAAATTCGTTCGAATAGTGAGCTACGGCATTTATTTTTTTGTGAGAAAGTATTTAAATCATGTTTGTAATAGTAAAAAGCTTTTAGCTAAAAATATTTTCGCTACATCAAAAAAATTCATTAATTTACATTAACTAACGATCAGGTCGTAATATTTATAAATAATTTAAAAAATATGTAACAGAAATTTTATGTTTAGATAAATACATCATTATTACAGTTTAACAAAGGTTTGAGGGCCAGTATTGTTTTTAATCTTATTTAGCATTTTTTTATTCATAGAGATTTTTGGTTCATTGGGATTGTGTCAGTACTTATGGTTTAAGATTCCTGATTACTTTTAAGTGAAGGGTATGACTCTTAAAACTCTTTAATCTTTAATTTTAAATAACACTACACTATTGATTAATATCGGCTCATTTTTATTTATATATTTAAAATAAAGTGATAGTAAAATAAAACAAAATCGGAGCAAAAAAAAACTGGGCTCCACTTAAAACCTTTTAAAATTGATCTCATGCACAGAACGTTTAAAATGTATTCCATATTCAATCTATTGTACGCTATAGTAACATAAATCTAACATTTTTTTTAAATCTACTAACGTCAATTAAAGTAAACCAAAATTAAATAAATTCTACAAGCAAGCCATCCTTCGCAAGTGTATCCCGCTTCTGCTTAATATAAAATTTTTTATGTGTTGCACTTGCAATAAAAGAATCAAAGCGCCAGTATCCCGATTTAAAAAAAAAAAAACTTCTACGGTTTTCAAATAGTTCTACGAAACCTTATTCTAGGGGACCTTGCCATTTGATTTATTGATTTCTTATCCTGGAATTGTCTTTTCTCTTACCCCCAAACACAATTTAAAAAAGTTCTTTTACAAGTCTGTTGTTATGTGAAGGAGCAGTTCATGAAATTATTTGTAAAAATATTATTTCTTTTAAAGGTAACTAATTACACTAGAGTGTTTTAAGTTTCCCCAGTCAGTTTTGAACTTGAAATTTCAAAACGATTTTGCCAAAATATGTTGTAGCATTAAAGACCATAACTTTATGCTCTCTGCTGTTATGGCTATTTCAAAATAGCTCAGCTTTTCTCGTGCGTAAAGTTAATAATCTTAGCAGTCTGCGCCATTCAAATTAAATTTCTATTTATTATTTATTTAAGGTATTTTATCCTTAAATTGTTTATTTTATAAAAAAATTATTTACCGCTTTCATTTTCTCTGTAATTATTTTCATAGTTTTTAATATGATCTAAGATTTCAAGCAAAATTGGCGACTTTGACAGGAGTATCCTTAACGATAAGTAGTCATTTTGACACCGCTATTTTGAAATACATTTTCTTGCTTTTTTTAGAAATAAAGGGTCATCCAAAAAACGCGCCTACATGTTTCTTTGAAATAAAACACAAACTATTTGCAATTTTTTTAAGCTGTTTATTTTATTAAAAGTATGATCCATTACAATTATAAGTGGAATAGAATATCATTCAAATGTCCACCATGACTGCATCTGCAGACATCAATCCGAATATCGAAATTTTCAATGATTTTCCGACATGTTGCTGGTGTTATTTCACGAATTGCAACTTGAATGTTGTTCTCTAGATCATTAATTGTTTGTGGCTTGTTAGCATACACTCGACTTTTCAAAAAACCCCACAAAAAAAAATCTAATGGTGTTAGATCACATGACCTTGGAGGCCAATTGAAATCTGCATTTCATGAAATTACACGTTGAGGAAATTTTTATCGCAAAAGCGTAAGGTATTATCGAGTTGTGTGACATGTACTACCGTGTTGCTGGAAATAGAGGTCAGACACATCAAATGATTCAACTGTGTCCATAAAAAGTCTCTCAATATTGATGGGTATCGCTCAGTATTCACAGTAACAGCATTTCCAGCATCATCTTCGAAGAAAAATGGCCCAATGATTCCATTTGCCCAAAATGCACACCAAACAGTAACTTTTTGTGGGTGTAGAGATTTTTCATGAATAACACGAAGATTTTCATCACCCCAGATACGACAATTTTGCTTATTGACGAATACATCTATTCTGAAGTGAGCTTCGTCACTAAACAAAATTTTGCTTGAAAACAATGGATCTGTTGTTCGTTGTTCAATAATCCAACTAGCGAATGTTGCAATGTGTACCTTTTAATAAAACAAAATGGCTTATGTCATTTGAAAAGATGTCACGTGTAAAAATTATATAGTGCTGACATCTAGGCGTTACATTTGGATGACCCTTTATAATATTTTTCATCTTCAGTTTGATCGAAAAGTTCTTTAAAGTATTGTTGCATTAAATATTAATTGTTCTGTCCACACTTTGCATCTTTTGAGTTTGCTGATGAGAGAGGATAGACTGTACCCTGTTTCATGTAATTGCAATTCTCTCTTTTTATATTTGTAGTTAAAACAAACACAAAATCTTAGCAGTCAAGATCAAAATTACTAAAACAGAATTTAATGTGTGCAGTTTCGAAAAAGAATTCCAGAAAATTGCAGAAACGAAAATTGCCTGTGTTGACGAGGACTTAAGAAACCAAAGAATATATCAATAAAAGCATTATTATAAATGAATAAAAATTTAAAGAAAACACCTAACATTCGTGTGAACTTACAATTGTTGTCTGACAATATACATACGTTTTTATGGCATTTTTTCTTTGCCAAGTCATTGTCAGCACAGTGTAAGGTCTGACAATATTGTATTGTCAGACAACCGTCTGTGTAGAGCTTTTTGTTTAGATTTTAATTGAAATTCCTCCGCATACACTTGAAAATAACTTTTCTTTTTCAAAAATGTTTAAAACTTAAATTAAAAACTGAACCAAATTCGAAAAATATAAATTGTAATTCTTTTATAATATTCACGGTTCAAATCCTGATTGGGAAAATAATTTTTCGAAATTTTTTATTCTTTCTAAATAAGCAACACACTGTCTTGCATGAATTTAAGTTTACACAAAAAAGCCTTAATGCAAAAATGATTTTACAGCGTCTCAAACTAATAAAATTTTTTTAGAAATTAGAAAGAAAAGACATTAAACATATTTAATTATTAACCACAAAAAAGAAAAACAAAAACATTTTAATGGAACTGTGGTATAGAGTAGTCTGTCTTCTCTCGAGCACATCACATAATCGAAAAGAGGCGCTCTGAGTTTCTGTACTAGAGATACTCTTGTGGAGTATAGTAGCTTCTTTGTAAACCTAAGAATTTGGAATAATCGTTTTGCCAGTATGTGGTTCACTTTCGAAACAGTCTTTCCGAAGTTAAAAAATTTTGTCACATAAATTAAATTGACTATCTATAGCGGACGTGATCGATTTACATATTGTTACGAACAATATGTATGTACGTATGTGCGTGGTAAGAAAACAGAAGGTGAAAAAGTTACTTCTACCACTCTTGGCTGTGTGTATTGAATAACACGACAATTAGCTAACACAAGTCGAGCATCTTCAATGGCTGCGTTGGTAGAGGTGCGTGCTGTAAAACAGAAGATCGTGAGTTCGAGCCCATCTTCGGACGCCTACAGAGAAAGAAAAATAATTGTGTAAGGCAATTTAAAATTAAGAAACTGCAGTACAAATCTCCCGGAAAGATAATTATTGTGTGAAGCCATGGCTAAATAAATTAAAGAAGACGTCTATTTAATAATATTAGTACTATATAGTTGTCAATTCGGCCTTATAACAAAGATAAGAGTTCTAGGGGAAGGAAGTAACTAAATGGTTACAGTGTACGGCAGATGCTAAGTTGTGGCTATTGGGTATATAGGGATGACTGACCTGGATGTAAAGCAAGGTAGGTGGAGAGATCTGTGAATTGTTGAGGTTACTAAACAAGGCATCGAGTAGTTCACATCTCGCCGGAGTAACACAGTAGTGTAACGTGGATCGCTGCGTTTGTAACACGCATGTTTAGTAAATACGACATCATAGGATCCTAAAGATGGGTAGGAATTTATAATGTGCCACAGTGGTATTTGCAATCAAAAGAATCCGTACGTTATCCAGAAAGGGATATAACGTAACAATATGTTTAATCCCTACGCATAGTTCTACCTTTTCGTTATTACTACCAACTTTTTGCTACACTCTCTTACTATGTCATCTACAAATTTTAACATCTCACATCAAGAGAGACAAAATAATTGCATCGGCAGCCTCCTTTCTTTTTTTCGTCTTTCAGCTTATGAAACGTATGGAAAAACTGTAATCCAGACAAAAAATCTGAAGATGAGCTACAAAATAAAGCGGTATCTAATAAAAAGTTAAATCTATCACATGATATAAAAAGACACGGTAAATAATACACATTCCAATTTTCCCTAGCAAAGATGTTACAGAATTATGAACGCTCAACACCAGCTAATGAATTCAGTTGCAGTTTTTATAACATTTTTCTTTTATCTTTTTATAAATAAAGGACAGTAGTTGCCCATCATTTTGATTTATGTGCTGTCACAAATGTTGTTTATTGGTGTTTTTTCTTACGTTTTTATTGCTATCGTTCTTTTCTTGTTTGTCTGATTTTGTTTAATAGTTTATTTTATTTAAAGTACTCAAAAAGATTTTGTTGCTTTTATGTGATTTTTTCTTATTAACGCTGTATCTTAAACTTCTATACTGCAGCTCTTACCTTTACAGCAACATCTTGCACCACTGAATTAAAACATGCACCTGATGTTTTAGAAATGATGATGAAGATGGTCTGAGGATTTTGTTGTTTTTATATTTTTCTTGGCTATGTTTTTTTATACTGCATCTCAAAGCCAGTTGTTGTTTCTTCATTTCGTAAACTGCAAAAGATTTTTAATTATTTTTCATGTATTTTTTTTATGTTGTTATCTTAAAGGTATTTTACATTTTTAACTCTTCATTACCACTACCTGGAAATTTGTATGCCAATATTTTACTGTGTACGTTAAATCATTGCTGCACTTTAATTACTCATGCAAATTTAAAAATTTCAGTAGAATCATTCATAAGTTACTAAAACTGATTTAATAAAAAATACAGCCCAATCATAAATATTCTCACGAAATTTCTATATCACGGAAAAAATTTTTCTCCAGAAATGGTTACTTCAACTATAAAAACTATAGGAACAAAAAAATAGAAAATGAAATCTTTGTAATTTGAAAGAAGCTATTTTGCTTTTTATATCATTCACCACAAGAAGCGTAAAAAGGCTATAAGTTTGTCATTCCATTTGTAAAAGTTGCCCTTAAACAAATTCTTGTAACTTAAAACTTATGTCAGTTGAGCAAAAGTAATATGATTATGTGAATTGGCTTCTATTTTCTTAGCAATTAAAAGAAACTGTCCATGTTTTTATGAAAATTTGTTTGAAAGATAAGGATGAATATTAATAGTAATTACTAGAAGCATTAAGGGTGCTATATTCGGCAAAATTTAAATTATCCTTTACCACATAAATAAAACTAGTTTGGTTAAGTAATAGAGAATTACAAAATTAGAAAAAAATGAGTATAAGTATAAATATAATTTTGCAGCAAAAAATGTCATCGGCTGTTAATGGGTTTAGCATTTTTTTAAAATTAAATCATTTCCGGAAAGATCTCTTCAAACGCTTTTAAATGATACCCATATTGGCATATTAAAAATTAATTTAAGCCCAAACATGGACGGACAGACGGACGACTCTTAATCGTTTTTGCAATGCAAAAGAAGTCATAATATATACACGTTTTGGGTTTGAAATCGTAGAAATTACAAACGGAATAATAAACTTAGATATACCATTTTTCCATCTGCGGTGAAGAGTATAAAAAATAAAATCAGTCAAATTGCAATCTTTCGAGTTCATGCATATTTGTGCTTACAACTTCCAAAGTCATTTAACATCTGTCTGATATCCTCGTTAGCAACGTTAACGTTGAGGCATTATTCACGTTCTCAAAAATACAAACAGTATTTATTTTTTAATGCAAATGCCACACGACATAGACATTTTAATGTGGGGAAATAGATTTTCTTGTATTTAATGCGGTTTCTCTGAAATACAAAATAAAAAACTTTATTTGAAGCGTAACTGGTCCTCTATTCAAGAAAAAAAGATCATCTACATACGTATTCTGATTCTGTCCATAGACTGTCTTCTCGCAAAATATCGTACAGTTCGCTGCTACATTCTATTTCTTTGTTTTTTAATAAAATGCAATTCTGTTTCTTAATACATTCCTGCATTGAATTCAACCTTTCAAGACATAATGTCTTCTTTAATTAAGTTCCTTTTTTATCCGGAGTACATAAAACCGAACGCCAATTATTTTATATTTGATCCTGTGGTTAATAAAAGTACAAGCGATCTGTCGTAGTTTTTTTTGACTATTAACCATTGTAAATGCCACTAGTTTTTGAAAATTAAGCCTTCTGGACTTTTACTTAGGGTCGCCATTATAAATTACATTCCAAACAGTTACCTGTATATCAATCAACTGTCAATTGTCGAAACTAATTTAAATATTTCCTGCCTATAAATTTCATTACAAACTTTTCTTTTCTTTGAAGTTTTATCACCTTATAAATTAACCACTTTTATGTTGTGACCAAAAGCCAAGATATAAAAGCAGTAGAGGTCATTTCTTAAGCTACTGTTATGCCGATTTATTTTTACTGCTGTTAATTTTCTTCTACCGATATTTTGGCTACATCCTGCTTGCATCTAGAAAACGTTGAATAATGCGATAATTACCTTTGCAAGTGCAGAAAATTTGAAATGTGACGTTTTCTTTCTGTTTCTGTTTCTTTTACTTTTATTACTATTATTCAATTATCGGCAGCTTTCATACATACTGTGTGAACAATACGCTACTAAATGTTGATATAAAAAAAGGTGCCTCTTAAAAGAAAATTTGAATTTAATATTTGGAATACAAAAAAAAAAAAACAAATATTATTGTATTAAAATCTTAGTTTAAGCATTTCTGAAAGAAATCTCTTAACTGACAGCCAAATTAAAATAATTTCTTTTTTGATAACAATTCTATTATTGTCTTTATAAAGTGCTTATTTAAGTCATTATGTTAGGCGCCGTTGGTTTTACACCCAAAGGCTTTTCTAATAATTATTTATTTCCATTTTAGTTTAATTTTACCTTGTAATGAAATATTGAAGCCAGGTTTTGTGTTTTTGTTAATTTGTATTTTGCTGTATTTAAAAATGCTTGATTAACGAAATTAGGATTTATTTAAGACCATGATACACTTTTATATTTAGTCGTTAAATCTTTTAAAAACGCCCAAAAAATCGGATAAGTGTGTATTAAAATAAAATGCGTTACAGATTTTCTTAAAGATTTGTCCGACTTAAAATCTTTTAAAAAAATTTTATAAAATGATAAATCTGTACGATCAGATTTGCCTTTTAACTTGTACCTTTCTTGCCTGACAGCGTGGCACCTAAACATATTTTTATTTGATTTTTCAAACTAAAACAGTTATTTACCAGATTTAAATCGTACGAGTGTGTTTTAAAGTCCGTCCTGGCTTTAAATAACTTATTACAAGAATATTATTATTTTTCTAATATAAATAGTAACTAAAATTAAAACTCTAAAAAATTAGCGATTACACGTCGGATTAAAATTGTTTACTATTTTTAATCGATTTCAATAAGAGAAGAAGGTTTTAAGTCGTTTGAATGTGGTTGTTTATGCTTGTGCCCGAAGAACTCACTCTTTTCTAACCAACTTTTAAATTCTTTCCTTTAACTGAAAGGCTATGCAGAAATTAGTTCTGTTTTAAAAACATTTAATAATTTTAAAATTAAAGGGTGTCCCTATGTAAGATACATGTTTTAATCGTAAGGGGCGCCAACTTAAAATTAAAAAAAAACTGCGTATAACTACAGCTCAAAGTAACGAAAATTAAAAAAATCTAATCTAAAAATTATAAGTTGTCCCTAAAGGTGACGTGAACTGACCTACATGGATCTATCTTCTGAACCTTTATAAAGAAACGCTTGAAAATTAGACAGAATATCCACTACATTATAATAAGAAGTAATAAAAAGTATAAATATTTAAAATTAAAATTTAAGTTACATCAACAGCTGATGTAATTTGATAGAGATGGCCAGATTGTTAAGCCCTTACAAGAAGACGAATAAAATTTGCAATGAATTGATATTGCACAGTCCGCTACAACAGTAAGTATATAATTTGAATTTAGAGATTAAAGGGTGTCCCTATAATTCATCTCTGTTTCATGCCGCTTTTTTATTTTAGATTATTATTTCTTTTGACTTAGAATATTTTTTTTTTTTGTGCGAGTTCTCTCTTTACATTTAATATTTGCTATAATTCTTCTTTCAAAGGTAAAAATATTAATAATTCTTTCCAGAAAGTTTATTTCGATGATACAGCTTAAGGAAGATCTGTGAGGTCGTGTAGTAGGATCGATTTCTATGCAAAATAAGAAAAAAATTCTTGATTTGTCTTACTATGCAAATTAAAAATGTAACTGAAAAATGGCTTATATCAACCTTGGAAATCCTTTAATCTGGCACAATCATGTATTTGAAAAAAAAAATTATGCACCAATAATTTATTTCACCCAATCGAGACAGGCCTTACATTTATACCACTGCATTGATTTTGAAAATTTTATTTTTCTCAGTAATAACCGATGATCTTTAAATTAATTTTTATTTTTTAATTTCCATCCTTTAAAATATAAAATAAATTTTTCTTAAAAAAAATACAAAAAGCCAAAAAAAATATTTTTCTTTTAAATATAAATTCATGGCAGCGATTCTTGAGACGAAGTGCAGTCTGAACTTTCAATTTTGGACTGTCAATTGTTACTAGCCTATCAGCATTAATTATTAAATTGATGTGACCCAACAGGAAATAAGCAAGTTGTCTTAAATTGCTCCTCCCTTCTGAAGGCCATAAGATGCGATGAAGATTTGTTTCATGTCATATGTTGTGTTTAATGTTGGATCTGTTAAGCCAAAAAATTAGCGTTATTATTAACAAAATTTTGCGTCTCTAACGTGCTTGAATTGATAACTGATTTTCAATGTTCAAGCGCCGACTTATTCATGATGATCTGCTAGAGTTAACCGATTATGAATATAAAACGTGAGCTCAGTGTTACAGCTCTTGTGACAGTTGACTCTTTTGTAAATTCTCATGGGTTAAAAAAGGATGTTCGTTTATTCCAAATAAATTAATTTGAATGCCAAAAAATGCTGAAGTCGAAAATGCTGGCGCCTGCCCCAAGTTTTTTTTTAAAAGAAATTTATGTAATATTGTAAGCAACATAAACATCTGGCAACCCCTGTTGCTGTTGTCCGTATAAGCGTGGAATAAGTTACTTCTACCACCATTTGGTGTGTGTATAGAATAATTCGACAATTAGGTAACATAAGTTGAGATCATGAGTTCGAGCCCACCCTCGGACATGCGTACAAAGGAAGAATATTAATTTTGGAAGGCAATTTAAAATTAAGAACACTAGTACAAACCTCCCAGAAAGAGGATGACAACTGTTGTGAGAAGCCATGACCAGATAAATAAAGTCTGTTTCATGTGAGAATAACAGACGCTCTTTATAAGAATGGCGAAAGAGCGCTTAACTGTTAGCGGAAGGAAGTAACAACATGATTACAGTGTACGGCAGATGTAAGTTGTGGCTATTGGATTCAAGGGAATAGTTGGGATGGGATGAAAAGCGAAGAGTACTAAACAAGGCATCGAGTAATAATTCATGTCTCGTTGGAGTAACGCAGTAGTGTAGCGAAGATGGCTGCGTTTGCTTAATAAATAAGAGATCATAGGATCCTTTAGACTGTAGGATCAAGAAGTGTAGCCAGAAGCTATAGAGAAGTGGTATTTACAATCAATAAAATCGTACGTTTGATCTAAAAGGGATAAACGTAAAACTATGTTTGGTAATTGAGATGCAATAGTTAAAGAAAAATAAATAATGAGTGTGTTTAGTAATTTTAAGATTCTTTCTTTAAATATGTTGGAACCTGTTTTTTGATTTCTTCATTAGTTAATGGCACATTAAAATTTTTTTTATGTTTGAGGTTTTCAGAATCTTATTTGCATTTTTCCCTTTAACTGAAAACCATTATACCGTATTGGCTTAAATATTAAATTTTAAGGTGGACATACTTAGTCTAAGCTTTAGGTTCCAATTTAATTGCATTTAAGGTTTTAATCTAATTGTCCTTAACTCAATTTGTGTCTTTTTCCTTTATATGATATTTCCAACTGTTTCCTGTTCTCTACTCAGTATGAGTATTGTGTGAATACAGTTTTTAAAACACTTGATAATTCGCGTATCCAAAGTGTTTTAGGGTATTAAACAGACCTAGACTATGGCCCTTATTTGCTAAGGCGAATTAAAATTATTTCAGTATAAACATACCACCAGCTCAATAACAATTTAAAAGGTTTTAAAAATTATTAATCTGTTTTCCCATTTTCTAATGTGCAGTTTTGTTCAATAGTGCCTTGCTACATACTATAGCCAATTAATAGATCTAAATGGGTATAGATTCGTGCGAACGTATTTCGGTTCCTAAACGTAGTCAAAGTGGTAAACACGTTGCTACAAACCTGGTTTTCCAGGGTTCAACCCCTGCGGCTACCAAAACAATAAACATGTGTTTTCTGTTTAATGGTATAAATACATATTCAGAATTAACATTAAACATGCAGCTTATTCGCCGGCGAAGTAAAATAACTAATAAAATGGCGGCGTCTATCTTTCTCTTCTCACCACCTGTCTTAGCTCTCATCTATCCCTTTCCTAAATGATGAAGCACGATTACGAAAGTAACTAAATAGGCATTATTGCCTGAAAAGCTACTTCTCTTAAAAAAATGGTTATAACCTTTTGAAGTCTGTAAGAGAAGTTGTTTTGTGCACCTGTTTACGGTATCCCTTAAAATTTTAAATTGAAATTTTTGCTGTATAAAAAACTGTTCATATTGCAAAATAAATAAAATAATGAAGCAGGGGACCCTTATTAGGCAAATATGGATATTCGATCAAATTTAAACTTTTAAACAACTTTAAAATCTATGCCTTGAGGTTTGAAGCTGCCGCACCCTCTTCAATTTTCAATTTTTTTTTTTTTGTATGTGGTGAAAGAAGTAAGGATACCAGGTGTAGTGAATTATTTCGTGCTTTATTTAAACAAACCTTGAGACAGTTAAATGTTTTTTGAGCCTAGAAAAATTTTTCTGTCAATTAAGGTTTCACGCAACTCTCATAATAAAAAAATTTAAGCTTCCGAAGCTTGTGCAGTATTATTATTAGTGTTAAATAAATATTAACTGAAAACAAGTAGTGAGTGAATGGAGAAAAGTATTTCTATGATATCAGTATGAGTTCCACAAATGTTTTCATGGCTTCATTTAAAAAAAACTTCAGATTAAAAGCAAAAGTAATAATATAAAAATTTTGCTTTCTACTTAAAATACTTGACGACGTAAGGCATAAAACAAGGATTATTTATTTTTCACTTTCTATAATAGTTTAGCACAGATCTAAGCAGGGATTTAAAAGAAAGACTTTTCAAGTTTCTGCTACAATTTTTCAGCTAGTTTTATGATTATATTAATGTGATAAGAAATTCACGAATCAAAATACATAAATGATGAAACTAATTAAAATATATACATTTGAAACAGAACACATTCGTCCAATTTGATTATTACCTGCAGCTAAAATGATGTACAAAAAGCATAAAATATCTATTAACAAGTTAATTTTTGATTTTTAAATATTATATAAATCATTTTTTAAATTTTTATTTTATTGTTAAGATTTCAAAGGCAAACATCACAACAAACTCTACTATTATAAAAAAAAATTAAAATGCTATATTCGGCTATTACGAATTTTTTCTACCCTCCATTAGAGAAATTGGATTATTGTTTTCTTAAAATATGTATTTCTTGGCAGAATATTCTTTTAAATTAAAAAATTTGTGCTTGTAAGTACAAAAAAAAATTTTTTCATTGGAAAGCGTGAATAGGGTTGCTGCAGTAAAAACAAAAATACAAATGAAGTTGTTGGCTGTAACGTTAGGCGAGCTATTTTTGTAAAGCCTCTAGAAGTTTTTTTAATTAAAACTAAGATAAATATACATTTAAAAATATTTTAAATAAAGATTCTTAAGTGCTATTAAATGCTATCGCCGAAAGAAATAATAAATATTAAACATTAAAATTGTTGATTTTTAGCGTTTAAGAATAAAAACAAAATAAATAAATAAATTATTTTCTAAACCACACGAACCTTTATTTAATAGCAACCAAATTAAGAATATCTTTTACTATTTGCGTATGATTGTAATTTTTCTTGTGTGTGTATGATTAAATCTTATCATAACTTTTTTTCTTTTCTTTTTTAACAAACATTTGCATTGAATTGCTTAAATAAATTCCAAATCTATTATTTTATTTTTATTTATGCCAAATTTGGACGATAAATCATACGACTTAAAAGGGTTTCTCTAGGCGTACGAATACATATTAAAGTTGCTGCCACCAAAAAAAAAAAATAATTTAAAACATTTAAACACAAATACATAAATACATACGTAAATAGTTTTATAAAATAAATCATAAATCTCGTTAGCGATTTGCAAAATTTGAATTTGTTATTAAATGCTTAAATTGTCATTATTTACAAACAAGTGTATTTTATTATGTAGCCAAAGGCCATAGTATCGACACATTATAGTCTAATAGGATGAACAGTGGGCTTGAAAGTACTACAAACAAGAAAATGTCATAATGATATTGATCTATAAAAAAAAATAATAATTTTACATAATTAGATTGTTGCCAGATTTATTGAATGCAAGTGAAAAAAATAACATTTATTTAATAATTCTTCATTTTTTGTTTTTTAGTGTGAAAGTGATTACACATCATCAACATGACGACATCGAGCAGGGATAATACGCACTGCTTTTAAATACTACTCTTTAAAAGCTGTCATAATTTTTTTTTTTTTTTATTTTAGAGTGTAAAATATCGTAATTATGCTACAATTCTTTGAATTTATTACCGGCATTCGATAAATGAACATTTTAACAAGGTTCCATTTGTTCGAATATGAGGACGTTGTTATGATCGCTACGGTGCCGCTTTCCAGGAAAGCAACAAAGAACCGTTCAAATCCTCTAAAACAGATTTCTTTTCGATAACAAAATTGGTCCTCGGGATCGTAGGATTTATGACATTTAAATAATTTGAATAATTTGAAGACACAAGTCAAGGGCAAATTATACACATTTCTTTGAGAATCGTGACACGTATTTCTTTTGTAACAAAAGTATGGACCATTAAATTCACAACTTGCCTTAAAGTAAATATTACACACATCACAATTGAATTATGGTTAAGATCTAATTAAATTACGTACCCTGAAAAGCCAAAGAATAGAGCTAAACCTTTTCAAAACTTTCTTTATATAGTTAACGTGAAATCGGAACCAAAGTAAATATCTGCTCCGAAAACAAGTAAAATTACGGCGATACTGAAACTCTATTATTCCCTTAAAATGAACTCTATTTTTCTGCCTACAATACAAATACAACACAAATTTTACAACACAGATTTTAAAAAATAATGATATTTGATACTATTTTTTATAAATTAAGACACATTTTGACATTACATTTGCCCCACTCTATTTAATAAAATTTTATATTGAATGAACACGTTATACAGGAGGTAATGAATATAAAATTAAATTAAGTATCTACAGAAATAAAATACTCGTACAACCAATTTTAAAAAGTCTTCAGTTGAAAATGTTTAAATTGTCTGTGTTTAAATTCAAATGTTATCAAGAATTCAAAGAAAATCACGGTTACAAAAGAGATTTTAGAAATTTGCTAAATTAAATAACGTTTTTACAAAAGGCACACAATTTTTAGTTAAAGTACATAAAACAAAAATAAAATTTCTTAGCTCGAAATCATGTGGAAAATATTTTTATGTCTTTAATGCTCTAATAAAACTTCGGTTATGTGACTGTATGGCAGTATGTTGAACATTTCATATGCTGAATATTCCATATTAAACAGTTGTGGTCACATTTTTCCGAATCTTATTAAATAACTACTATTCAGTCGCCTTTGCTTTATAGGCGTAGACAATTTCTAACAATGTTCAACGTTTCCCAAAGCAAATAATTTAATGGGAAATAATCGCGCTGTATGGCACATGGTAAGCAAAATTAAGTTAACATAAACACTAAACATCAACACTTAACATCAACATTCGTTCACCATTAGTTTTAAGGATAAATAGACCAATGACTTTGCCAACCCAAAAAATTTACTAAAATGGAACTTTCTCTGGATGAGTTTTTAATAATAACCTCGGGATAATTGCCACTTTAAATACGACAAACGTGTATGTATTTATCACTTCAGCCACAATGCCAATTTGGTACTTTGTAACCATGATATATTCTGGTGAAAGAGGAATGATAGGGAAATACTTCATTTATTTCTTTTGTTGCCGTTAATGAAGTGGATATTAATAAGGCGCTATTATTGTTGCTTAAGCCGTTGATTTTGGAGCAAATAGCAATTTTAATTAGTTATGTTATATCGCCGATGAATGCGCTATATAAAATTAACGATAAAGAAGGCCGCAGTATTGAAAATATGTCAGACTTCTATAACGTCAGTTGTATTTCACAATGAAACTGTTCCAAGATGTCGCTGTATTACTCGTAGAAAAGTTGAAACCGTGCAACTAGCGCATAAGTTTCTCAATTAGTGCTTTATTTTGCAACTTTGTATATGTACAAGATCTAAAAACAGCAGCAAAACTTTATACAAATTTTGTATTAATACATTTCTGAAGCCAGCCAATCTGAAGTTCTGAACGTGTACAAAAAAAACATGTATTTTATTTGTAGTTGCCGTAGGGTTTGAACCCATGACAAATCGATTTGTAGCCAACACAGCTTTACAATAATTAAAATTCTAGCATTAATACTAATTTGTGGATTGATAGTGGCAACAAGGTTGGCTTTATTTCCTGTACAATGGAAATATTGTAAGAACAAATCTCTAGTTGCTGAAAAAAGCCCTACTTTTGTGCGCACCTTTTTATGTCTTATGGGATGCCTATTATCATTGAAAATATTTGTGGTATAAAAAACGGTCCACAGGTTGTAAAACTAGCCTCTAGTCGATTATGAATCGCGTTAAATTGACGTGTAATTTCCTATAAGTCCAACAAATCATTAATTGGATTTTAAAAAAATTACAACAATTCTTAAACGTCATCTTGTTATAAAATGACAACCCAAATTAAGCCTAATCTCAGCTGTCAAAATATTTTCCTATTCGTTTCTTTTTCAATTCTTCATAACTGTGGGTTTTATCGTCCAACCTATCATCCGACATTGATAAAATCGGTCAAATTATTAATCACATCATCAGACCTAAAAAAGGCTTTTAAAATTAAGGCTCAAGAAGGCTATACATTTCTGTATTGATAAATATGTAAGAATTAAAATGAAAAAACAAATGTACAGGATAAAATACAAAGAGAGCAGTGAAGATAAGAATACGAGGGCTGCTCTATATATTTCTGGCCTTATAGTAAAAATGCGAATATTTATAATCAAAAATGGTTTTATTGTTTTTCAAAGTATTCACAGCATGATTTATGCAATTTTGCATGCGCTCAAACCAGTTGCCGAAGCACTTTTTCCACTCCGATTGAGACACCTCTAAAACATGGGTTTTGAACACTTCAACAGCTTCTTCTGGCGACGAAAATCGTTGACCTCGCATTTCTTTCTTGATGTGCGGAAACAAGAACAAGTCACTAGATTCCAAGTCAGGACTGTACGGCGGATGAACTCTTAATTCGACGTTTTGGCCGGTCAAAAACGCTCTGGTTTGAGCCGATGTGTGAGAGCTCGCACTGTCATGGTGAACAATGATTCGTCTTCTTTTGTTGGTTTTTCGAATTTCTCCGATGACTTCAGGCAATCAAATTGTAGTGTACCACTCAGAAGTGACCGTCCTACGTTGCTCAAGCGGAACAGTCGCCACATGACCAGTTTTGCCGAAGAAACAGGCGACCATTTGCTTCGAAGTGCTTCTTTCACGAACAACTTTAGTTGGATTTTGCTCGTCTTTGAAGACCCACACGGTCGATTGTTGTTTCGTTTCGGGCTCATACGCATAGATCCATGATTCGTCACCTGCGACGATCTTATAAACGTCTTTTGAAGCACCGCAATCGTATTTTTGCAACTATTCTTTGCATTAATCGACACGAGCCTTTTTTTGAGCGACTTTCAAGTTGTGCGGGATGCAACGAGAACAAACCTTTTTTACGGCCAGGTGTTCATATAGTATCGTCTCTATCTCTCGCTATGTCGCATGTCGATCTTGCATTGTGAATTCACGCACG
The DNA here is from genome assembly GCA_937654795.1 of Cistogaster globosa. Lineage (NCBI taxonomy): Eukaryota > Metazoa > Arthropoda > Insecta > Diptera > Tachinidae > Cistogaster > Cistogaster globosa. The sequence goes on along the minus strand of OW569403.1, from coordinate 132,547,017 downwards.
GCATCAATGTTCTCTGGCACAACAGCCGTTTTTGGATGACCTTCACGGAATTCGTCTTTGAGCGAGCTTTGGCCACGATTAGATTCATTATACCAATTTTTCACAGTGCTATAGGATGGTGCTTTATCGCCATACAAAGATTAAAGTCATCAATGCACTCTTGTCGTGATAATCCACGTCGAAAGTTGTGAAAAATGATGTTCACGAGTCAAGTCACTGTAAACAACACAAATAATGATCGTACGTCAAATCGTTTTGAGTACGATTATGCTTAAAAATGACAAGCTTTCCAATGGAAATGTCAGATTGCACTTGGCAGCACTCAGTGTTGCCAGGCTAGAAATATATATAGCAGCCTTCGTACTCTTGGCATTCTTATTTATAAAATTATTTGGTTACATAGATGTTTACAATGTACACAAACTGAAGAAGATAGATGCGAAGTACATATGCTGAAGAAGGACGTAGCGATCCAGAAAAAGCAGTATTACATTCTGCTGTTTTTTTTTTACTTCTTTTAATTTCTTTGAAAGTCGTTCGCATACTTTTGTAAAATAATTTCTTTTTCTAAAAAAGGGGTTTAGAAATTAAAAAACAATTTAATTCATTTATATCCACAGTTCAACTCCTAATTTCATATAAATTACCTTGGTAAATATTTGAGCCGTTTATTTTGAAAGTGTCATAAGTCCTTTTTTTAAATATAAGAAAGAAATTTTAATGCTAAGTGCTGCTACGATTTTATATAGACCGTAGTTTTTATTGGGGAATAAGTGTACTGAGATAGAAGTGCAAGTACATCTTCTGGAGATTTAGCCTCAATGCTTTTAAAACCTTTAAATATGTTTATCAACTTAAATAAACGGCTCATTTATGAAATTTTTAACAGCTCTTGTGTTTAACAACGAATGTCCCCTTGCAATTTATCATAATCATAAACCATGACATATTAAACTCCAGATTTCTGCATTCCAAAAAAAACCAACAAAACTTATTTAATAATGGAATTTTATATTAAAAAATTTTAAAAGTTTTGTTTTTATTAAGCATCAGATTCTAAAAATTAAACGTTCCACTGTAAATAAATATAAACATATCTAGATTGTGGTCATTTAATAATAGTTTTTATTGTGATTTTTTTTTCAAAGATTTATTTATTTCCATTTTCTTACTTTATTTGGGAGGCTCATTTATAATTCACATTGTTTAACCAAAATTAGATGAAAATATAGCAATAATACAAAAAAAATAAGCGAATTGTGAATGAGTACTGTTAACCAGGAAATGAACAACATTAATACATTTAATAAATATGCAAAAAAAAAAAGTATAATAAATAAAACAACAATAAAGCAAATTTTACAAAAATAATTGTACGTAATTTGATTAAGAAATCATTCAAGTGTGGCATATAAATCATATTTTATGCAAATTTTAAATTATTAAAAAATAAATATGAAAACAATTTTTTTTAGTTTTCTTAACATAATTTTGGAAACCTATCCACATATGCAAATGATTTTTTTGTTTCTCTTTTTAACATTAAAAACAGCGGAACTTTATTACCATAAATAATTGTCCTTTTTTTCTTTTTTTTTTTTTTGGAATGAACAAACAACGACAGTAACAGCAAAAAAATCTCTTTTAATACCTGATACTAATTTCAGATCTGCGGTGTAGCTGTAAAATAAAAAAAGAAATAATAAACTTGTATAGAAAACCAAAACAATCATAAGAGACAAAATAGAAAACTTGAAAGAAACAAAACCGCTTCTATAGAAACCTCCAAATGACACTCCTCAAAATATTCAAAATCATAATAAAGTTCAACAATTTTTTTTTAATTATTTTATATAAAATAGCTAATAATAATACACATACTCTAACAATAAAGTTCATGCAAAAAAGGTGTTTTTGCAACAAAAGCTTAATTGCAAACAGACAGTTATTTATCAAATCTATATGGTTGCATGTGTATGTATGAATGTTGTTTATATGACTATAAATAACACAACTATGGCACTGAAATTAGTTCATGCATAAATACCTTGAACAAAAAGTATTCAATGTTGTTAAAAAAAAAATAAAAACAAACTACGAGATCAAATGTCAATTTCCTAATGAAGTCTTTAAGAAAAGAAACCTACGAAAATTGTTTTTTATTTTCTGGTATTTAAATTGAAAAAAATTTTTTCTGTAAGTCGCACATTTTTCCAAACAGTTTTTTGTAACACTATATTGGGTTACGTACTGACATTCACATAAAACAGCATTTGTTGTGAGAAGTAGTAGATATCGATAGTAGCTGTTAGTAGCATTACTCTCATCTTAATATAAAATTATATTACTTATCGGCGAAGGCATATACGCAAGGAGATATAGGAAAGTTTGCTTGCTAGTTTTTAGATCCAGGATACAAGGTTAGGTTAGGTAGGCAGCCGGGTTGCCACAGCCCACTTGGGTCCATTATTTAGTCCCTTTGTGTTACCTGCTGTCAGGAGGAAAGGAGAAAAAGAAACTTTGACAAAAAATTAAGGTAAGGCAAGACATAGAAAAAGAAATGAAAGATAAGAGAAAGGGAACAAGAAAAAGAGAACCGCGGGTATGGAAAGTCAAGAGAATATCCGTGAAAAAAGCAGGGAAGGACTCCACTGGGTATGGCCAGCTGGCCAAAGATTGCACTCATCCCATTGACTGAGGCTAGATTGTAGACTATATTTTCTTCTGTAAACTAAATAATTCTCTACTAAGCCTTATTATACAGAAAAAGAGAATAATCTCTGAAGTAAATCCGTTAGACTGAAAGCAAGATGCTTCATCTGCCCACAAAGTGTAAAAATAGTAACGCCTTTAACAGCAAATCTAACAGACGTCATATTTGAGAAAAAGTTATTAAAAAAACAGGAAGATTGAAAAAATGACATGAAGTTACGAATACTTCAAACTTTCACACACAAAAAATCGTCTGTTATGGTCAGCGATCATTTATTTTTAAATGTGATGGATCGTGTATCTAGCAAAAGTCTTAAAAATGACAGTATTGCCATAAAAGTGAAAAGCGTAAAAGATGTGTCCAGAGTAGTCTAAATGGCACCTGAAAAATATTTAGACGGAATTGGTGTTGCACAGTGGAAGAAAAAAACAGGAATATTTCTGAAATTTCAAAATGGATTTTAAAAATGCATTTTAACTTTACACGGCTTTAGTAAAAGATAGTCTATTTCATAAAACATTTTCTAGATTTATTAATTTGTTTATTAATTTTTTTATGTAAAACTAGCTTACAATTTAAATTATAAACTAATTAAATGAGATTTATAAATTATTTTATATATTCCAAAGTAAAATAATATTCTACACAGGTCAAATACTACTAGATAAAACTAATTACGCAGGTGATCGAATTCGATTTACAAATTTTACAGAACCAACGTCGAAATTTGTTTACATTTTATTGACGCGCTGTGTATAAAAGTTTCTCTGAGAAACTTTTTAAAATTGTTTAAATTTTTAACAAAACATACATAATTTTATAAAAAAAAATATTTGAATATTTACAAAGAAATACTTGTATGGTTTGCAAAAAAAATACGAGTTCGGGAGTGGCACTTTGTTTGATATACCGAAAGACACTAAAGAAAAAATTAAATAAAGTAGAATTTTTGTTTAATAAATTTCTTTTTTTTCATGTTTTTTATTATTATTTTTCACTTTTTACTGACACGTAATTTTACACAAATAAAATACATGCGTTTTTTTTGTTTTTGTTCTCATGCGAATACCTAGTAATTAATTGGCCTTGATTCTACCCTTAGGAAACTTACAAAAGAACCCCAAAAATCGAGAAATAGAAACTTTGGGAATAATTTTAAATTAATTTTGTTTACATAATATTTTAAATTAAAATTTGATAGCCTACCTTTTGGAACTATTATAAGAAGAATATGTGAAATATTTCGCTAAAAGAAATCGACTTTTAAATTTATTTTTTTTTTTTAATTTTTACACTTTATCATTTCTGTGACTAGAAAAATTATAGTTAATCCAGAGTTAATCCGATAGAAGCAAAAAGCTACACAAAATTTAACAAGAGCTATCGCCAGAATTTAAAATTTCCAAAATCGTTAGATAAATAAGAATTTAGCAACGATTTATGCTATTTTCCAGTATCAGCTCTGTAACCCATATAATGTCTCAGTTTAAAATTTAAACTTGATCGCAGCTCTGCTAACGCTATGTAAAGTTTAAATACAGTTCGGCTAGTCGAAACAACATAATTATTTTTTTTTAAGTCCGTCAATATGCGTTGTGACGTATGATAGCCCAGCATTAGCTGCCATTCGAATGAAGGCAACAAGCAGACTCATAAGACATAAGTGCAATAGGAAATCTTAGTTTACAATATAAAAACATCGCAGGCTCAGTGACAAATAATTCTTGCAGCAAAAAACCGACTTCAAAACAGATTTTAACTGTCTGTCTAAAACGCTTTAAAAGTTTGGCTACTTACATTGAATTACATCAACTATTGGAACTCCCTTTAGTTTCCAAATCCAAAATTTATACTTTTTATAGCGGATTTAGCACTACAGGTGCCTTGTAAATTTTTTTTGTCTACCTATAACGGCTCAAAGTTTGGGCACATACATCAAAATACACTAACTACTGGAACACCCTTTAGTTTCTAAAGCAAAATTTTATACTTGCTGTTGTAGCAGACTTAGCAATACAGATTCCTTTTAAAATTCAACAGCCTATCTAAAATGGTTCAAAAGTATGGCTACAGTTTTATTTTTAATTTTAAAGAGGGTGCCCTTTACCTTTCATAATGCATGGAGACAACCTTTAATGTTTAAGATTATGAACTGTTTTTCAAACGAGATCAATCTGTAAGCATAATCTCTCAAATTATAAAAAAAATTTTAAATCGGTTCACAAACGACTAAGTTCTGCAGGCACAAACATTAAAAAAAGCAACATTTAGCCTCCTACTCGGCTCAAAAGAGAAAATCAATCATCAGACTCTACAAAGATTATAAAAACCAATAATGGTTAAAGAACTCAAAAAGAATAATCGACTGCCGCAAAACACTGATTATTGTCCAGTATTTGTCTACTAAGATTCTCTCTACATAATTGACTTTGTCCAACAAATAAAAAAATTATACAATTTTTGTTTAGCTAAAAGAGCTTGTGAATTAGCTAGTTAGTTAGTACTAGCACGATTAATCGGAAAACAAGAAACGAGAAATAATCGATTATTTTGTTGTTGTTGAGATAGAAATCTCTTAAAAAATCTAACTTTGAAACAAAAGTACTAGGATATACATAAGTCCCAAACGAATTAACTCGTAATAAAAATAACCCAGCAAAAGATGAGACATTACCTTAAAAAATACTTGCCATATAATGACTTACTATTGGATTGCCATATTTTGTTACTCGCTTACAAAACACATCACATTAGTTCACAAACAAAGGAAGTACTAACTGAACTAATTATGTAAGTTCAAAAAGAAGACCTTAAAATACATTCTAATTATTATTATCATTTTCTGCAATAATCAATGTAATTAATTCACAGTAATTGACTATAAGAGTCACATTAGGTTGTTAGTCTTGTTGGGAAGCCTTTCCGCTAAAAATGCTTAACTTCACACTCTATTTTCTTCTCTGAATTTTTTTTTTTTTTTTTTTTTTTTTTTGCTGGGAAGCTTCAACAGGAAAACAAAATTTTTTAAATTTTTTTTTTTTGAAATTGAAATTCGAATAAAGTAAAAAAACTCGTAATGCAATAAATCGCATGGGAAGTTAAATAACTCATCTTAAATTTTGTTGCATATATTTCAAAAAAAAAAAAAAAAAACTTAGAAAATACAATTTTAGAGTCATAATTTTAAACTTAAATATACCGCTAAAATCAAAGTTATTCAATAGTATTTTTTAAAGCTCTTTGCGTTGCTATTAACTTGTTGCGCATGTGGAAGATGATTCCAAAGATGTGCCGCATACACAAGAAACTATCATTCGGAAACAACAACAAAATGGTGGCACGGGATAATGAGCTTTTTGCCTCTCAGAGCCCTCGCAAACCTAATTTTTTCATAAGGACATCGCGGTCTTTGTGAATAGAGTAAGACAGGAATAAGATAAGCTTTAGCGAGCATTACTCTTATATGTGTAAGATTGTGTAGGCCACAGTGTCCTTAACTTAACGATTATTTTACCTACAAGTGTGTTGACACGACTTCTCCAAGTAAAGTTATTATTAAAAGTTATACCTTAATCTTACAACTTTAGTCTTCTATCCGCTAATAAAAATTTCAAAATTTTCGATAGAACTAATAATTCTCTTATGAATTGAGATGTACTTTGCCTTATGGGGGCTTAGCAATAGGTCATTTGCGGACGCCCACTGAACTATTTTATCTAAGTCATCGTTAATTTTCACTATGTTTTGGATAATTAATTGTACTGGCCTGCTTAAATATGAATTTTTCAATGGGAAGGTTGGTTTGGCATGTCTTTGATATATAAAGAAAAAGAAGTGACCTGAGAATTGAGCCTTCTTAAGCTTCATTAAAAGGGTACTATGAACAACCCAATCAAATGCTTTGGAGTGGTCAAGAAGAACTAAAAAGTTTATTTTATTGTTATCAAGTTCGCGTCGTATACTTTCTGATAAATCAATTAAGGCGGAAACACAATTATTCTTCGCACGAAATCCTGACTGCTTTTCAGAAGTCTCTCTAAAACTTTTGATAAGTAGCATAAAATAGCTATTGGTCTAAACTCCAATTTGGACTTAGGTAACGAAATTATTTTTGCGTACTTCTAACTAGATGGGCAAGTACAAGTCATAATAATAATCTTAAATAAGTGTGCAATGTATGGTAAGAAAAGTAGCAGCAGAATTTTTATGAATTTCGGGTACATATTTTCACAACCCACTGCATTTGATTGAACTAACCTAAAACAGGCTCAAAACTGGACGACAGGGTCGGCTGCGGAATCTTCTCCAATAACTGTTGACTGAGACTCTCCTTTAGACTCCCTGACTACTGTAGCGTCTTTCAAACCGAGGTAATGGCCATTTTGAAAACATCCGTAACAGTGCTTAGGGACGACGTTGTGGCCTTGCCATTCGGATATTTTCGGATAGTCAGGCGGTAATCAGGGCGCTTGCTGGTACATACTATACATCTAAGGTAGTCCTGAGATGTCGCTCATTACAAAACACACTATCGCAGCGATCACAGATTGACCTGTTTTGGGTCCCTGGTCACAGGAATATTCAGGGAAACTGTAAGGCCGATGATTTCGCCAAAGGGGGCACATTGCTTCCTAACGTCTCCTTGCTACCAAACGTTGGAATTCCTCTAATAACGGTTAAAGTGGCCATAAAGAATCACTACCTCAATTTGGCTCGCAAATTATGGGTGGATGAAAGTTCCTGTTGTATCTCCAGACCACAGTGGACTACATTGGACCTCAAGCGGACCAGGCAGCTGCTGAGACTGGACAGGAAATCCATAAGCATCATGGTCTCGGTAGTTACTGGACACTGTCTAATCGGCAGGTATGCTGAAAGACTCGGTCTGCCCTCTAATGATTTCTATCGCAGCTGTGGCTCGGAGGATGAGGAAGTGACCGCACTGAACCTCCTGCGATACTGCCCATCCCTGGCTTGAAAAAGATTAAGAATTCTGAGCTCTCCTTTCTTCGGGACTCTTATGAAGCTATCATCTCATTCTACAGGGGACATGGCGAAGTTCATCCGGGAATCTTAATGGTTCTCAACTGGGTAAGGGGAGTCGCGCCGTCTTCCTTGTGATATCACAACGGGCCATTCGATTGTGCTCAAGTGAGCTTCGTCGTGAGAGTCTGCCACTCCTAGCTAACTAAATAACATAAAATTTTAAAAGTGTTAGCATTGGTTTCACTGTAGTCAGAGTTCACATTGGAGGTGTCATTAAAACTTAAATCTGTCGTGGCGAAAGGTATACTGGTGAAGTGCCTATTTAGTTCCTCAGCATCTGCATGATAGTTGTTTGCATGCTCTACACTACAAATTTCCATATATCGCATGAATTTCCATGTTTTTCTACAGCCAATTGCAAAGCTAAATCGTGTAGCATAGTACTCAGTTTTGGCATTTCTTATTTAAAATTCTAAATTCCTCTCTCAGCTCTGGAGTTCCTAATTTTTACCATCTAGAGTATACTAAGTCTCCTCATAAATAATTTGTTTAATGACAGAGGTAAACCATGGTTTAACCTTTGAAGATATTACTTTTGTCCTAATAAGAACTGATATGTCATATAAAAGTTGACAATTGTTTTAAAAAAAACAGTAACTGATTATTAGGAGAGGGCATGCAATACATTTGATTCCACTCAAAACGATAAAAATTTCCAAAAAGAGCGTGGAAATCAACACTTTTGTATTTCCGAAAGTAAAATAAGTTTTGGATTGGAGAAACTCCAAAATTATAGATAAGAAAAATTAAATCATGTTTAGAGAAAAACGGATCGGATATTTGACTATACAACATCACTTTTTATGTGCTTGAAACAAAAAATATGTCAAGTAGGGTGTATCGGATTAACAGTATTTGTAGGTAATAAATCAAAAGATTCCATATTGTTAACTAAAAGAATATTGGAGTTTAAATCACCTGCAATAATAATATCATCATATTCAGCAGCAAGTGTTTCTAATGTAGAGAACAAATTGGAAAAGGAAATTTTTTTTGTGCAGCCTATAGACACACCCTACTAACATTTTTCTGCCATCGGATATGATTTCAACAACAAGATATACAAGATCTAGTTGCTAAGGATCTGAGAGTGACTTTGCAAACAATATTATTTTTTGCAAATGTAGCTACACCCCCAGCATTACCATCCCTATTCTCCCTATAAACGTTGTAACCATGTAAGGCAACAAAACTATTCGGTGTATACGATGAAAGCCAAGTTTCATATAATTAATCTTTCTAAAAGGATAAAAAGCTTATAACTGCATAACACTGTTGGTTTGAATATAAAATTTATAATTTATTTGCTATTCTTATTTCTTCATTTAATGCTAAAAGTTATAATTTTCCCATAAATCATACTTAATAAAGTTTTAGAACATGAAAAACGTTTAAACATTAAATAAATCAAATTGATTTTTTTTTACTTCTAAGTTCTTATTGACCGTTTTGCAGATGTGTCTATTTGATTTAGCGTATAATGTCAATTATAAATAACAGTAGTGACATAATCAAATCACTAATATGCCACACATAAATGATAAATATATCAAATATTAATGATTTGGACAAACAACCATCGATCAAAAACTAAAAAAACAACAAGCAGGAAAAAGAACCACAATCCCATGCGGCATATTAAAATGAAATAAAAAACCAAATAGTCAAACAGAAAAAAAAAAATACAAATAGATGTTGAGACATAAAGCGTTTCATCTAAAGACATCTTTTAAATCACAACAACAAAATAAGAAACACAATTAGAGACAGATATTTTTATATGAACTATTTATACTTAAGAATATTGCTAAATATAAAAGTGTATGAATATATGGTTGGTTCTTGCACACTACAAAAGTGTCATTTAACATGTTTTTGGTTTTTTAATATATTAGCCTGATTCAGTGCGCTCACTTTCTGAAATTTGTTATCAATATAACCTGCTAAATTATGAAGAATATATTGACGCTTTAAAAATGCTACGAAATCATCAAAATAACCGTAAAATCAGTTATCAAATTACGCAACTTATAGATACAGCGGCCACAATCATCGACTTATTGAAATAAATATTTGGCGATTATTTGATTTTAAGAAACGGACCTTTCAAATATCCCCTTAACTCATGATTGAACTAAAGCTATTTTAAATAAGAAAATTTATTTTATTTATTTTTTTGTTCATTAATTTTTTTATGATCTTAGTTAAACTCAATAGCACACTAGATCATATATATTGATTGCACACAGAACATAAACCTACGAGTGCTGCTCTATATAATTCTGGCCTAATAGTGAAAATGCGAATATTTATAATCAGAAATGGTTTTATTGTTTTTCAAAGTATTCTCCAGCAGTTGTCGAAGCACTTTTTCCACTCCGATTGAGACACCTCTAAAACATGGTTTTTGAACACTTTAACAGCTTCTTCTGGCGACGAAAACCGTTGACCACGCATTTTTTTCTTGATGTGCGGAAACAAGAAACTTCTTCTTGTTGTAGGTGCCAAGTCAGGGCTGTACGGCGGATGACCCATTAATTCGACGTTTTGGCCGTTCAAAAACGCTCTGGTTTGAGCCGATGTATGAGAGCTCTCATTGTCATGGTGACCAATTATTCGTCTTCTCTTGTTGGTTTTTCGAATTTCTCCGATTACTTCAGGCAAACAAATTGTAGTGTACCACTCAGAAGTGACCGTTCTACGTTGCTCAAGCGGAACAGTCGCCACATGACCAGTTTTGCCGAAGAAACAGGCGACCATTTGCTTCGAAGTGCTTCTTCCACGAACAACTTTCGTTGGATTTTGCTCGTCTTTAAAGACCCACACGGTCGATTGTTGTTTCGTTTCGGGCTCATACGCATAGATCCATGATTTGTCATCTGTGACGATCCATTTCTTTGCACCTATCGACACGAGCCTTTTTTTGAGCGACTTTCAAATTGTGCGGGATCCAACGGGAACAAACCTTTTTTACGGCCAGGTGTTCCTGTAGTATCGAACGTATGCTGGTGGAAGAAATGTCCAAGGATGTCTCTATCTCTCGGTATGTCGCATGTCGAATTTGCATTATGAGTTCACGCGCGGCACCAATGTTCTTTGGCACAACAGCCGTTTTTGGACGACCTTCACGGAATTCGTCTTTGAGCGCGCTTCAGCCACGATTAAATTCATTATACCAATTTTTCACAGTGCTATAGGATGGTGCTTCATCGCCATAAAAAGATTTAAGTTCATCAATGCACTCTTGTCGTGATCCAAGTAAAATGAAAATATTTTTAAAATAAAATTGGTGTTAAAATTAAATCACAAGAATATTAAATTAAATTAATTAAACTTTGATAATAACGCATTAATTATCCCGACAAAATTACTAAAATCACCAACATTGAATATTGAGGGTGAAAGCACGTTTCAATGGTCATTTCGCTACCGCTTACTTAGATCTTCAGGAAACTTTTCACTAACATTTTAAATAAACTAAAAATTTTTGTCCTTCAATTATCAATGTTGGTGATTTCAATAATTTTATCAGTATAAGTAGCGCGATATTTTTAAAATTTAATTAAAATTGGTGTTAATTGATTGCGATATACAATTTAGTTTCATTGCTACACTGAAACGATCTTTAAAGTGAGTCACATAAACACATGATTGTTAGATTAGGGTTAATCAAGAGATATATCTCTTCATATTATTTTCCAGATTTATTATAGGTAAATAGAGAATGAGGTAAATAAACTAAGATTTTAAAATTTTAACGAATATGTTTAAGGTTTCAATATATTTTGGAAAAATTGTAGTCGACAATAAAATGCTGTTGGCTGGACAAAATTACATTCTTGTTTTGTCTTTAGTAAACAAAAATAAAAACTCCCTTTATATAGTTTTCTAGATTTATCTAGGGTAGGAACCATGCCAACTTTTTAATCCCTAAGCACATTTTTAATTATATTTATAATTGTCTACGTATAACTTGACTCTACGTTGTAAATGTTCTTAGATACATAATTGCCATTATTTATTTTGTATGGGATATCCCATGTCCACCATTATGCACACTAATAAGGTGGCTGCTAAGGCAAAATTTTAAGACTCTACTTGTAAAAAAGGTAACGCGTAGTAAAAATTTTTAAAAAATCGGTTCACTACTGTGGGCAATTTTTCAACAGAAAAAAAAACCAAAAAACAAAATAAAAACAAGTAAGAGTGCTATATATTTGACTATGCCAAATCTAATATACTCTTCACCATTTATATTAAACTAGTTTAGTAAAGTAACTTCAATCAAAAAAATAAAAAAATAAAAAGTTGACAGCGAATAAAAAAAAAATTGCATAAAAATGCCATCGGCTCTAAATGGGTTAAGTATTTTTTAATTTTACTATTTTCTTAAAGATCTATTTAAAAGCTTAAAATGATACCCAAATTGATATTTTAAAAATTACAAAAATTTCAGAGGCCCGTAATTTGGAAAATATGCGCAAGCGCCAATTTTTTCACTTGATGATGTTTTCTTTTATTTTTTAAATTTCTATCGCTCCATATTTTTGTTTTTCTTATTGGAGGTACATCATTGTTCCAAATGAAAAATTAGAGGTAGGCGTAATGTTTTGCCCGCTGCGTCGAAGGAAATGGACCGATCTTGCTGATTTCCAATAGCACCTCTCTTACCATTATGTCTGATCGATTGGCGTATTTATATTTTTTCTAGCTGATCTAGTGCCTCGGCAAACTTGATTTCAAGACAAACCAGGACGGACACGACTTCGCTTTGTATTAAAGGTCAAAATAAATATACTTTATGGGGTCGGAAATAGATGTTGTAGAAATAACAAACGGAATGACAAAATTAGTTATATTCTTTTTTCACTTTTTGTGGTGAATCTTATAAAAATAAATAAACACGAAATTTTAGATGTTCACTAAAATGTATTAACTCGCCAAGGAATAGACATCCAAAGACGTTTTATACATAAAAACCCTGACGCATTGATGTCACCTCTAAAGAAAGTTTTTCAGAAGCAAAATTGTTTCACGCATTATTTAAAACATCAGTCTGTAAAAGAATGAAATTATTTTTGTTTTTATAGAAGATCGATTTATAAATATTTATTTGGGAACTCCAGCTTTTAGAGAAATTATCTATAATATTCTAAAATAGTGTAGGGCTAACAAGTTATCATTCATAAAAGTTGCCATATATTCCAACTGATTTTCTTTGTCGACTGATAAAGCTTTTTTTCCATTTGTTTGTAAAGAAAACTTTAATAAATATAAGCAGAAGAGTTGTGCACGTGAAATCGTGCACAATTTATCTAAATCAGTTCAATTTAAGGCAGCAGCACTTGACAATAGCAATACTGACAATAACAGCAAAAAATATATATATATATGTGTCTTTACATACATGTATTTACTCTAGTATGTATAAATAGGAGTTAAAGCTGTTTGTTAGTTTTGAATTTGTGTTTTATTTTTCCAGTGCAAGTTTAAGATAAAAATCATAAATGCATTGAAATGTCAATTTGCAACAGGTAGATAGGTTTGGTCAGAAATGTTTATTTATTTTTTTCGAACCCTGTCTACCCGTGTATCAGTTCATATGCCTGTCGCTCGTTCTGTCTGTTGAGCTGGCTATAAATTAGTGAAAGAGCTTTATAGCCCATCCCAAATCAATACAAAAGCAAGGGGTGTAACTTAACCGAAATAAAATAAAATAAAATGCTGGTTTATATTTACAAGTATATAATGAGATAGACAATTGCTTAAGCAAACTTTATTTTATCTGTTCATTTGCTTTTGTTGTTTTCTGACTAGTATGTTAGATTTTAACTACTGTTTTAAACATTTTTATTGAGTCTTATTTTATTTTATTTTATTTCTCTTGTGGCTGTTCTCAAAATGCCAGAAACAAATAAAGTGCTAAACAAGTATTTGATATGAGAATCATGAACATTTCCTGACAATTACACATGAACTTGTAATGACATATGGCCACGTTTCTATGTTCAAACAATCTACATAGACAAAGATTGCCTTAAGGATTAAATACAAGTTGAGTCAAGGGAAAATACAAATATATTAAATAATTAAATAAAAGTAAATACATTTAAGGAATAACGGTATAAAGGAATTATTTGCTTTTTATTATTTTATTTTATTTATTGTTTTTTATGTTTGTTTTTTGAAAATTGTTGTCTTTAGTTTGATTTAAAGTACAAACAGTGTTGGTCGTCAATTTTAAAGATTATCATTTTTTGTTCAAAGGAATTCGGTTAGTATTGACATTACAAAGGCTTATGGCCACTCAACAACTGAGGAGGGGGAACTTAAGCCTGTGTCAGGTATCTAATAAGCAGATATTAAAAAAGAAATGCATATTTAAAGCCAAAGTACTTTAATGCAGCTTTGATCGAAATTAGAAAAATTTTAAGATTTAGAATTGTGTTAATCAGTGACGAATTTGCTTCGGATAGTCACGAGATATGGCAGCGTGATCATCCTACATTATGTCTCGTCAACAACAACAGCAACGTTAATTATTAATAATTTAAACTGCTGTATAGGCTCCAATTTAACGACAGTGCATTAAATTCGTTAGCCAGGTTAATATGTTAAGATAAATAAAATAAAAAGATTTACGATCTGTGGTGGCTTAAATTCATCCACTTTAAAATCAATAGACTTTGTCATGGAGTTTAATATCTCTGAAATACGATACGTCATGAGATATATTGACCCATCAAAGAGTATTATTCCGACACTTTAATAAATCAATTAAGTTGCATAACTTTTGGTTATCGTTTAGCCAAATTGTTTACCAATGTACGCAGCACAGTGGAGCAAAATCAAAATATTTTGGAAATAACACAGCCATTTTAAAGGGCCAGGCATATTAAGGAGCATTTTTGAAATAAAAATTCGTATAATTTTAAGTCAGAAAAGATAATCTTCATTTTTTTCCCCTGGAATATTTTGAACTTTGCTCTCAAACTACTGCAAAAATTTGCTAAAAATTGTAACCAATATTTTGAAAAAACTGGACCTGAGTATCAATAATCAAAAATTTTCATTTTGAAATGTTTATAATTTCATCATTTTTAAGCGAAAAATGCAAACTAAAACACCGTTTTATAGGTATTGACGAAGACTTTAGGACAAACAAAAGTAGGAAAATTATCAAGCGTTAGAAAAATTTTCAAGTGAGAGGTACCCACATTTGCTCCAACCCTAGAAAGTGTATAGTAAGCAGATTAATTACTTTGTCTTAAATTCTCCTCTGCCATGCTCATGCCCTTTATAAATGACTGAGTTGTATCAAAAATATTTTCTTTCTGCCACACTCTGCACAGGTGGAGCAAAAGAAGTTAAATGTAGAAGATTAATTCAACTTTAAGTCGGATAAAAATTTTTAAATAAAATAGAACGATATTTATTTGACTACACTTAGAAGAACTTAGATTTTCTTTTTGAAATTTAAAAAAAGTCTACCAAATTTTCACTTAATTTAAAAGACAGAACGACGTGGTTATTATATAAAAAAACTATAATATGTAAAAAAATCACTCAAAAAATTAAATAATAGTCAAAATTTTAAAGATCAACACATGCTATGGACTCTTCATATCCGCGGTTCTCTCTTTCTCTTATCTTTTATTTCTTTTTCTATGTCTTGCCTTACTTTACTTTTCTGTCTATGTTTCTTTTTCTCCTTCTCTTCTGACAGCAGGTAACACAAATGAACCAATTCATGGATCCAAGTGGGCTGTGGCAACACGGCTGCCTGCCTAACCTAACCTATTACACGCTATGACACGGCAGCTAGTTTTGGATAAGCGCATTCTGGACTTCCAATTTGGGCCCATTTTTCGATCTGTAATTTTCGTATATCGCGAAAAAAAAACGAAAAATATTGGACTTAAAACCATTTATTGTTGCTGGTATACCAGCATTCATCAGTGGTTCCAAACGGCTCCGCAGGAAATAATTAAGAGGCGTCTAATATCACAACCTTGAAGACTAACTGCAACTTCCATTACTCGAAAGCAATTTATTGCCATATTTTGATTTCAATAAGTAAATTTTTTCGGTGACCTTGTGTCACGTACCAACACTAAGTTTGACCGGATTAATGTTATCCATAGGTTTAAATAAAAAATAGTTGATGATGGTGCGAAAACAATCTTCATTTTTCTGAAATAAAAATTTTAATTCATGTTAATAAAATAATTTTTTTTTGTTTTTAAGTTCAAAGAAATATTCAACGTGAATTCTTAGATTTAAATTATCTTAAATATTTCTGTGTATTTTTTCTGTAAACATTTAATTTATTTTTTTTTTTAATTTTGTTTAAATTGTCTTGGCGTGTTTGAGTTAAAATTTCGCTTTTGAAGACCCCAAGCAAATTATAGAAATCCATTGTACACCAATCTTTTAGCAATTGTTTTGAGAATTGTGCTATTGAAAAACAGTCACATCCATCCACTGATGGTGGTGATGGTGGCGAAAGAGGTGAGCATCTCTACTTTTATTAGGTTTTTCCTATCAGTAAACGGAATATTATTAAATGATCGAATATTCACCACAATATATCCAAATTTTTATAAAAAGATCTTAAAAAAATTGGTTAAAATTAGTTAAAGGCAGAAAATGTAAAAAAAAAACTAAAATCATAAATCTTTTTTATGCCCTTCACTACAAAAAGTGGAAACAGGGTATAATTTATTTTATCACTCCGTTTATAATTTGTAAGATTATCCATTTCCGACCCCATAAATTATATACATTCTGACTTTTTATACATAGCGAAGTTTATTGAGCGATATCCATCTGTCTATCTGTCCGTCCGTGTTAGTGTTGAAATCAAGTTTGCCGAGGCACTAAATCAGCTAGATAAAATTTAAATACGCTAATCGATCAGACATCGTGTCGAAATAGGTGCTATTAAAAATCAGCAAGATCGGTCCATGTCCTGCGACGCAGCGGGCAAAAAATCACGCCTTTCTCTAAATTTCCATATCATTTTGAACAATGAAGAAACTCCAATCAAAAAAACGAAAATATGGTGCAATAAAAAATTAAAATATAAGAAAAACTAAAAACATTAAAGTAAAAAAATGGCGCCCACTTATGTTCTCCGAGTTATGGGCCTCAAAAATTTAAAAAAAAAGTTCGATTGCTAATATGGTCAATATGGGTTTCATTTTTAAAGCTTTTGTATAGATCTTTCAGAAAATACTAAAATGCTTAACCCATTAAGAGCCGGTAACATTTTTATATAAAATTTTATATCGTACTTAATTTTTATTTTTCTAAATTTTTTATTCTCTGTTACGGCAATATTTTTTTATTTTATTTTCTTTTTATAGGAGCCAATTCAATAAACAATATTTACATACATGGTGAAGGGTATGTAAGATTCAGCATAGGCGAATATAGCACTCTTACTCTTATTATATTTATACTTACAATATATTTGAAGAATTAATATTCCCAAATTCAAAATTATTAACTCATTTTAAAAGGATGCTTATCACTTCCTCCTTCTTTAGAGTATATAAAAATATGGTCAATACTTATAACGTTTAATTGCCGCATAAATTCTTTTTAATATACAAATAAGAGATAATTTTATGCAAAACCAAAAACTGATAAACAAATTTTTTATCTTTATTTTCAAACTTAACCACCGAAGTAAAGTTAATAAATTTAAATAAAAAAGAAGGACGTTTCAAAAAAAAAAAAAAAACTTTATGATTTTAATCACACAAACTGACCTTAACAGAATGATATCAATCGATCTCTTAATAGTATCAATAATTACCAGGAAGCATTTTAATAACATTTGTTATTCATGCTACATCAGACTTACAGCTTCAAAGTACATCAATTAATGAAGCAACCATGTACAAGTACGAATAAAAATATATCTTTAGAACCATTTAACCAACTTTTATCTTAAACAATCAAATGCAACTACTAAATTGCATCAATCAGTGATTCTCGTGACCATAAAATACCAAAAAAAAAAAAATCCCTTAGAATTCATAAGACAAAATGTGACGGCAAATGAATTCTCCTTAAGAACCCGAAACAAAAACAAAACATTTAAAACATGAATCTCACAAGATGAAAAACTATATGCCAAAGTATTTGTGTGTGCTTTTGGGAACATGAAAAAAGAAAAGAATTGAGGCTGCTCAAAGAGAATATTCCACGCTTATCAAACACAATTAAATATGATGAAGATTTATGAAAATTATAATTACATCAAATGAATGAAATACGTTTAAGGTTAAAGAGAACAAAATGCATGAAAAACGAATCAAGAAATGAAATGATAAAGCCAGACATTTTCATAGACATAACGTTTTTCTATATATAAAAAAGAGAGAAAAAGTTTAAGCGTTTAACTGGATAGATTTATAGAAAAGCCAGGATGTAAAATAATGCAATCTTTATATAATTAAATAACAGAAACAATTATTAATATTTACATTTTGTATAAAGAAAAAAAAGAAATATAAGTCAGAAAGAACCTTATCCACTAACAATATAGATTTTTGCTAATGATTTTAACGAGGTATGAGACTTCTATTATCAATTACTGAGAATTGTTTTGATTGATTTTTCCTCTTTTAACTTAAAGAACTAATTCAATTACTTCTTCCTTTTTTTAACCGAAAAAATGTAATGTGTTTTTGTAAGCGAGTAACAAAACTTTGCAATCACAAAAGTAAGTCATTATTTGGCTGGGCACGTTTTGGTTACCATTAAAGTTTATAGTTTTTCTATTTAGCACTTTTTGTTAAGATTTAAAAATAGTCAATATCGGTGATTTTAATAATACGGCCGGGATAATAAGCACGAATTTTTAAAGCTTAAAATTAATTTTTAATAGTTTTGTTTCCTGTTTCCTGAAGATGCCACCCAACGGTGTGGCGAAATACTAGAACAAAAAAAAAAAGAATGAACAATATAGTTATTTAAAAAAAAATGACCTAGTGCTTGAACAATTAAAATATAAAATATGTATGTCATTTCGTAGAGAAACTAAAGATACAAATGTGAAAGCACTCAATTTTGCCGGTATAACGGTACTAGAACAGTTGTCAGTACATTTTATTTTTGTAGATGAAACGTTTTTAACACTGTTTACAGAACTCTACAACAAATTTTTTAAAACATATTTTTCTAAATTTTAATTTGAAGAAAATTAGAAATGATACGCGAATGAAGTTGTGCGCTAGTTCGGAAATAAAAAAAATTAACTTACTGTTTATGCGGCAAAATTTTTTATTTTTAAAATATTTATTTGTGAATAAGTCGTGCATATGAACGTTGTATATGACATCTAAAATAATGCTTAAAGCACGCTAATTCTAATGTTTACTAATATTTTTTTATTTAATAACTTTTTTTTTAATAAATTTTAAATGTATTTAGGATAAACAATTCAGTCTTTTAATTTTTTTTTTTTCACAAAAAAGTAGCATTTTAAGCCATTAAAAAACGATTTAATATCACTCGAGTTTCAAAACAAGAAAGTCATGAATAGAATTTTTTTTGTCTGCCGCCTTTATAACTGACGGTTTTATGTGCTTCTTTAAATATGTCTGCATATTTAGTCAGCAAATTACTACAAAATTTAATAGTTTAATTTAAATATGAATTTTTCTAATAAATTATTTGTTCTCGCAAATAAAAAATCGTCTACAAATAAAGCATAAAATGTTTTTTGTTGTTCGTTTGTTTGTCGGAACGCTATAGCTGCGTGCACCAGTTAATCGATGTTCCTTAAATTTTCACAGTTTTTTTACTAGATATGCGTTTTATTAAAGGGGCGTGCACTTCCCACATAAAACAAATATTTGTCATGGTTTTACTTGGTAACTGTTAGAGGTAGCGTCTTGAAATTTTGTTAAAATAACTCTCTTATCAAAATGCATAATGTAGCTAAAAACTGGGTTGGTATTTCCTATTCCAAGTATCTAGGTTTTTGAGATTTTTTACCAGTAACTACATATCAATGTACACAGTAAATAATAATTATCATATAAGGAACTATTATACACAAATTATTAAAATTTTTATCACGGTAAATAATCAACTAAAAACCCGAATACAATGGAAGAGTTAATGTGGTACGATTTTTTCTTTCGGGGTAGCAAAGCCCACAGGGTATTGCTAATACGCTACATAAATAGAAAATTCTTTATTGCATTGGGGTATTTAAAATCATCAATAAAAAATTAAAATCGCATGCTTTAAAATAATTTAGAGACTAGATAAAGTTTAGATAAGAAAAAATATTTAATTACAGCAGAACCCACGAATTTGTATGCATATTATTTCTAATTTTCTTCAAATAAAAATTTTGAAAAATATGTTTTTAAACATTTATTGTAGAGATCTATAAACAGTGTTAAAAGTTTTTATCTACAAAATAAAATAAACTGACAACTGCTTTCACACTTGTGCCTCTAGTTTCTTTACTAAATGACAATATGTTTATGAAAAAAGTATTCTATATTTGAGCCAAGTTTCTAAGGGACCTTCCCACAAAATTTTGTTTAAATTTATTCAGCAGGTTTAACGTGATGCGAACACAGACAGACAGACATATGGACACACAGACAGACAGGTTTTGTATTCCGTATCCAAAAATATTTCATGCACAGAAATAGACCTTTTTAATGGAAAACTTAAAGATACAACAAAATTGTTAATGTTTTTTTATACAAAAACGAGACCAATAGCATTTGTCAACAGTGGTCATGGCGTACTTACCCTTATAGTTTTAAAAACATGACCTTTGCCATCCAATGGTAAGGAGCTAATTTACACTATAACATTTTTCACGAACTTAGCATGAAATGGTTGTTCGCTGCTGTAGCAAGAGAGGTAAACAATATGATAATGTTTTGCATTTTAAGGGGTAGGTACCGCTGCTTATGTTTTTTGTTTTTTCAAAAGCAAATCAGTGCAACTTGATAAGAGAATTAAAAAAAAATTGCATAGTGTAAATTTAGACAAAGTCAGGCTTTTCTTTGGTGATAAGCTTATTGGTATAAATACCTGCTAGGCAGTTAGAGTTTATTTTTTTCCTAATGGTATGGTCATTGTGGTCAGGTCCCTTTTATCAAAAGTCAAATATCTTAATATGACAGTTGTTTATTGAAAAAGCCGAAGTAGTCTGAAATTCAATTGAAAGCAATTCATTGCCAGAATCTCTACCGACCCTTTTCTATATAATGTTATCCTAAAACTGATATGGTGATCTTGAATTCAGTTAACAGGGTACAGCGTCTATTTCGAACTTGGAAACTTTCAAAAACGTCAAAATAAAATTTATCGAATGCTCAAGCAGCTCTTCGACATACATACGAATACACATTCGAAATTTTTAGTTGTGATTAGAATAAACGTAAAAGATTTTTGTAAAAAAATAAACCAAAGAGAAATAACATACCGTTAGACTAAAACTTATTATCTCTAAAGAGAACAAATAACAACATAACGATGCTGCACCATTGCAATAAAAAAAACAAACCAAGAAATTACACAAAAACTAACTTAGCACAGGACAGTGGTACTTTTGTAAAGAAATGGCAATGTAAATTAATATTCAAATCAAAGTTGGTATATTCTCTTTTTTTTAAAGACCGATAGGCGAGGTGTAAATTATATTATTTTTAAATGCAGATTAAAAAAAATTTGCACCACTTATATCATAATTTTCCTAACATATAATCTTTACATATTTTAAAACGATTTCAAAAAAAGAAGGAGTTTATGTCAGCAGAACTCAGGCATTTCTGAACCAGTTAAAATTTTTTTATTCGGAAAGCTATGCTTCCAGATTGTCCCTGTTTTAAAACAGTTCATTTAAAAAAAATGCCTATTGCTATAGCTACCAATTTCAAAAAGTAGTTATAAAATGAGTATTTCCAAAAGTGAAGTAAAATTGCCTTAATGAGCCTAGCTTTTGAACCTTTTTAGTAAAATGCTTGAAAATTGTATAGAATGTCAATTACTATGACCATTATAATAACAAGTATAAATTTTTAAAATTTTAAATTAAACAGCGGCCAATAGTTCATTTTATATTATGTATGTACACTGGCCATACTTTTGTACTGTTGTAGAAAGACGGTTAAAATTTACAAAGGAGCTGTTTTGCGTAGTCCGCTATAACAACAAGTGTAAAATTTGGATTTGGAAGTTAAAGATGTAATTTGATGTATGTGACAAAACTTTTGAATCTTTATAGACAGATAGCTGAGAGTATAATTACAGCTTTAAAAAAATATGATTTTAAGTTCGTCTATTTTCAAGTCAATTTTTTTAAGAATCATTTGTATTAAAAGCTAGCAAATGATTTTTATCAATAAAGGTTTGTTGCAAAACCTATTAAAAAAATTTACCTGACCTTTTTGTGTTTTTATTAAAATCACTACTACTGAAAACCAAAAAAAAATTTTTTTTGACATTAAAAACAAAAATTTTGAAAATGAAATTTTGAAAATGAAGAAAGAAATGACTGTCCATTTAAAAGGGCTACCAGGTCTTATGTACCTTTTTTTACATTCCTCTACATACGATTGAACTTCAAAAGATTTGAGAACACTTACTTTAAACAAAGATTTTAGGCTAGAGACCAGCCTGTATGGCGTTTTGAAGAGAACTTGGCAATGTCTACGAATAAAATATTTTTATTTACAATTTATTTATTAAATTTCTCATTTAAGTACTGAACAGACAATCTAAATAAATAGGTATTCAATATACAGCCAATAATGAATTTTTTCTTACTGAATAAAAAATTTATAAGTGGTTTGTCTTTTTAATCATGGATAATTATTATAACGAAAGAGGATATTAATTCCTTTATATTTAATTTATTCATTGAATAAAGAAATTGTTTTTTTTTTGGTTATGATATTAATTTAATAATAAATAAAAACGATTACAAATCAAATAATTTTATATTGAATATTATGCTACTTCAAATGAAGATCTGGATTGAACTTATCAAGCGATTTGTCCACAATATAAAACTTTTTAAGAAAAAAAACATAATTAAAAAAATTTTTTAATTTAATTTTTATGAAATTAGTAGTTAAACTGCGGATATAAATGAATTAAAATCTATTTTTTTAATTTCTAAGAACCTTTTTAGAAAGAAAAATTATTTACAAATGTTTACAATGTAAACAAACTAAGGTAGATAGCATCTAATTGTTCTTGCGTCTAATTGCTTCCGCATACATTTTTAAATGATTTTTCTTAGTGTTCCTTAGTGGACCTCAGGAAAAAGACATACACTTGAAAACTACAATTTGAAAACAAAATTTACGGGCCAAATTGAAAGACAAAGATTGATTGACTAAGAAGTTGATTTATTGATTGATTGATAAACTGACTAATTGATTGGGTGAAACATTTTTATGGGAAAACTTTTACAAATCGATCTGCTGTCTCGACAATAAATAAGAGTAGGTTGAAGTCTATATCTGATTTTCATCCTTTGACGATAAACCAAAGAAGAAAAAATTTTATATGGAATACAAAATGTAACTAAATTTAAAAGTAGGTAGATTATATTTCCAGACCTTAAAAACGAGTGTGCATCATGCTGAAGTTCCAAATAAATTCCAGTACATCCAACTTTTTATAACTGAATAAATTCTTGAAGTTAAAAAACATACTGAAATTATTATAATGTCCCTTCATCGTATTAAAATGATTGTTCTACACAAAAATATATACTTTTACTTTTTTTAATTTAATATAATCTAATTAATTTAAATTGGAAATTAAACATAAAAAAATTGGAAAACTTATAATTTATACCATTTACATATTTTCCCTTTGTGCAAATTATTTTTGGTTATTTTTGATTTTCATCAAAAAGCACTAAATGGAAAAAATCTACAATAACAGTTTATTTATTACTTATAAAGTATAAATGGAAAAAAAAAATCATTTTTATAAATTAGGCAAACAAATAAAAAATATAAACCAAAAATATATGCAAATAGCAAATCAACACTGAAGTAAAAAGATTAAAATGAAATAAATACAAATAAATACTGCAAGTTTACCGCTGCTAAAAATGTCCAAAAACATTAAAAAACAAAATACAAAAAAATACCACCAAAAAGAATCAAGAAAATAGAAGAAAAAACGTTTGCAAAATCACACCGTGTGAGACCTGGCAAAAGAAAAAAAAAGACAAACAGCCAGCAACTAATGGCACCCAACAGTGACAAAATTTTTAACATTCATCAATCACCCAGCGCACATACCAAACGGACATAAGGTAGAGTAGTGCATTGGAGTAAATAGTATCTCGCTGATAAGACAACCTACTATAAATATCACAGTCTTAAAAAATTTGATAGGTGTAAGTGCTGTGAGTATATGTTGAATAATATTTTCCCTACGTTGGACGCACACATCTAAAATTTAAGATAATTTTTGCTTTTATTCAGTAAAATTTTTTGTTTTTTTTAAATATTTTATTTAATTTATTCATCTTTTTCTGAAGAATTGCATTTTCTAAGATCTACTTTATACAATTTTTGCTATAAGATATCTGACAAGAAGTTGAAATTTAGAAGAAATGTCGATTGATTAAAATTATATACGAAATATCGGCAACATTTTAAACGATAAGAATTCAATTTTAAGAAACAACGACTTCGTTTGCATATCAGTTTTACTTTTCTTTAAAACAAAATTTATATAAATGTGTTTTTAAACATTTGTTGTAGAGTTCTGTAAACAGTGTTAGGAACTTTTCCATCTACAATAATTAAATGTACTGACAGCTTTTCTAGTAAAAATGGGTGCTTTTACATTTGTATCTCTAGTTTCCCTACGAAATGATAGATTTTTATACAAAAAAGTATTCTTTATTTGAATCAGAGTTGTAAGGGATCTTTTCACAAAATTTTATTCAAATCCATGCAGCATTTTTTACTTAATGTGAACCCAGACACAGAAAAGATCTATAATTATGAGTTTTGTATTTCATATCGATTACTATCTACACCAATATAAAATTTTCAAAAAATATTTCATGTAAAGAAATGACCTTGTACAATTTTATTATATTTACGAGGGCTGCTCTATATATTTCTGGCCTAATAGTGAAAATGCGAATATTTATAATCAAAAATGGTTTTATTGTTTTTCAAAGTATTCTCCAGCATGATTTATACACTTTTGCATGCGCTCAAACCAATTGTCGAAGCACTTTTTCCACTCCGATTGAGACACCTCTAAAACATGGTTTTTGAACACTTCAACAACTTCTTCTGGCGACGAAAATCGTTGACCACGCATTTTTTTCTTGATATGCGGAAACAAGAAGAAGTCATTAGGTGCCAAGTCAGGGCTGTACGTCGGATGACCCATTAATTCGACGTTTTGGCCGGTCAAAAACGCTCTGGTTTGAGCCGATGTGTGAGAGCTCGCATTGTCATGGTGAACAATGATTCGTCTTCTCTTGTTGGTTTTTCGAGTTTCTCCGATGACTTCAGGCAAACAAACTGTAGTGTACCACTCAGAAGTAACTGTCCTACGTTGCTCAAGCGGAACAGTCGCCACATGACAAGTTTTGCCGAAGAAACAGGCGACCATTTGCTTCGAAGTGCTTCTTCCACGAACTACTTTCGTTGGATTTTGCTCGTCTTTGAAGACCCACACGGTCGATTGTTCTTTCGTTTCGGGCTCATACGCATAGATCCATGATTCGTCACCTGTGTTATAAACGTCTTTTGAAGCACCGCAATCGTATTTTTGCCACATTTCTTTGCACCAATCGACACGAGCCTTTTTTTTAAATGCCATTCAAATTGTGCGGGATCCAACGAGAACAAACCCTTTTTACGGCCAGGTGTTTATGAAGTATCGAATGTATGCTGGTGGAAGAAATGTCCAAGAAAGTCTCTATCTCTCGGTATGTCGCATGTCGATTTCGCATTATGAGTTCACGCACGGCATCAATGTTCTCTGGCACAACAGCCGTTTTTGGACGACCTTCACGGAATTCGTCTTTGAGCGAGCTTCGGCCACGATTAAGTTCATTATACCAATTTTTTACAGTGCTATAGGATGGTGCTTCATCGACATACAAAGATTTTAGCTCATCAATGCACTCTTGTCGTGATAATCCACGTCGAAAGTTGTAAAAAATGATGGCACGAAAATGTTTACGAGTTAATTCCATTTTTTTCTATATTAATTTTTTCAAGTCACTGTAAACAACACAAACAATGGTCGTACGTCAAAACGTTTTGAGTACGATTATGCTTAAAAATGGTAAACTTTCCAATGGAAATGTCAGATTGCACTTGGCAGCACTCAGTGTTGCCAGGCCAGAAATTTATATAGCAGCCCTCGTATAAGTATAGAGAATGACGTACTTTTATATTTCTCAATTTTTTTCTGGAAAATGACACATTTTTATGAAATAGAAAGTATTCTATATTTAAACCAAAGTTTAAAGAGACCTCCGGACAAAATTTTATTCAGACAAAAATTTAAAAAATAGATGTTTCGTATTCCATATCGATTGTTATCTACACCAATATTAAAATTTTAAAAAAATATTTCATGTAACTGTTCATTCACACAGTAGCAGACTTTTCAACTTCAAAATCTTTAACCACTTGAGATCCCAAAATCAGAAAGCTTATGATAGTAAATGAAAAATCCTAGCTGGGTTTGGAATTATTTGCTTTGGTTTTTTTATTCATTTTTGAAGTTTTCGAATGGGAGGAGGAGTTTAGTACATTTTTCAGAGAATTGGAACTGATTCTTAAGTCTATATATCGTGAAATATTCGAAATATTGCTTTTCTCTCTTCAGAAAATTTTTACCCCTTAATTAGATCTAAAAATTTCAACAATTTTTCTGTGGTTTTTCACAATTATTTTAAAAATTGCTCCGAATTCGAACAGATAATATACAAAAAAAAAAGATAGCCAAAAGTAAAACAAATAAAAAAATATAAGGACACTGCAAACATTTAAAAATAAATACGTAGAAAAATTAATGATTTTGAAAATAACGAATGAAAAATAAGGACACTCGCTAGCTTTATTTTCGTATGAAAATAATTTATGGCTCGACCAGCATACTTTAACAAGCATCGCATCTATTTTTCTCTTTTAACCGCTTTTTCATCGTTATGGTTACTTGGTGGGAGAGTTCACTTTGCTCATCAGAATCTGTAGCCAATTGTTTTTCACACTCTGCTAAATAATTATTTAAACAATGAAATTTTAACGTCACTGTCACCCGATTGCTTGGAATGACTTAAGCATAGTTTTTTCTAAAACTTTCCATACGTCGTCTCTATTTTTTCCTAAGACTGTTTCTATAACTGCCTCAAGTGCGTCCCAAGCAATTAAGTCGTTTCCGTGCAAAACCATATTGAAATATTCACATTTTACCAACTTTCGAATGTCTGATCCATTAAGTAAACCTGTTTTAGGAAAAAAAATAAACAAAAATTTGGAAAAATTTTCTTAAGGCCGTGTAATACGTTTTCCTTATTTTTCATTACCGTCTCTATAAACTCCTTCGTTATGCCCATCTTAATATGGGTGGTGGCAACAATAAGTCATTTACATTTTTTATTAGTGTATCTGCTGTCATGACTAAAGTGTTATCTTTCACTCTCGACTTTCGTTTTTCCCAAGTGTGCAAGAAATTATCGACTTTTGCTCGTGTATCCCAACGGCACAGAAGGCAATAATACTTTTGGCACCTACCCTTTATGCCTTGCAAAATATTGACAACTTTAAGGTCGCAACAAATTATGAATCTGCGTATTTATGTTTATAAATTTCATCTACCAAATGAAAAGTTTAAAAATTACTTAATTTTTCATTATTAAAATTTATTTTAAAAAATCATTATATAACATATTTGATGTCAAACAAATTGCCTAAACTAATATACATTACAATCTCTGATACCATCTAAACTGTTTTTTTTTTTTTTTTTTGCACTATGACTTTTATTGAAAGATACAAGTTTTTTTTTATGAAATTTTATGATTTTTCGTTTAAGATCTCTCGACCATACACGTCACACAGTGTGTGATAGATGGTTTCCATTGTAAATTGCGAGTAAATTACACATGTGCAAAATGTTTTTGTAATAAAAAAATGAAGTTCAATGTATGCAAATGAAAAAAAGTGTAACTCAGTTAAAAATGTTTTAAAACTGTAAGGACCGATGAAGTATTTATGTGCCCCATAAAAATATTTTTTCTATACAAATAAATCTGTAATGGAGTCTTTTCTGTACATGAAATATATTTTGAGAACATTGATGTTGGTGTAGATAGTAATTGATATGGAATACAAAACACTTTGGAATTTATATCGGTTTGTTTGTGTTCGCTTCACGTAAAAACTGCTAGATAGATTTGAATAAAATTTTGTGAGGAGGTCCCTTAGAACCTTAGTTCATATATAGAATACTTTTTTGTAAAAATATGTTTTTTAATACACAAAAGAAAAGAATGTTGCAAGATGCCGCCTGAAATATTTTAAAACAAAATATTTTTCCTTAATAAACGTAAAAAATAAGTTTTGTTTAAAACCTAAATCAATAAATGTTCTATGATTCCAAGCTTTTTTATTTGTTTTATCATTTCTATTCTTGTTCTACTGTCGCCTATATTTTATTCAAATAGAATCTCTTCGAGACTCGCCCAATGGTTTAATAAATATTTTTACAATTATATTTTTTACACAAATATTATTGACCATATTAAAGGGGTCAGTTATTATTTCAACAACAAATTATTACTTTAATTTCCTTTATTGACCACTTTAGTTTCTTTAGATTTCTTGCAGCAAGTATTATTGAATGATATTGGTTAGTGTGTGGTGGATTACAATATAAGCACCTCCCTAATGGCATGTTAAACACAAGTTAAATTAGCAACAAGAAAAAAGGAGCGTTCCTAAATTGTTTATATTTTTGATATTAATATAATTTTTGGTATATTTTTTTTTTTTTATATTATATTTGGTATTGTTGTTGTCTTATGTTTTTTTCTCACCAGGCTGTGAGTCACAGCAGCCAAAACCGATTATATTTCAAATGCATAACCCATATATTTAATGGTTTTTGTCACATGTATATAACGAGTGTCTGACTGACTGACTACATTTGTTACTTTAACAATTCAAGTTCTTGTCGTTTGTTGTGAAAATTTTTCAATTTTGTTTTGATATTTTTCAAACTATTTTATTTTTTTTTTTTTTTTTTTTTTTTAATTTTTTATTTTGGATAAACCGACAATCATTTATGCTATGCAATGGACAGACATATACCATTTGAAATTTAAAGTGTTTTACATATCAACATAAAAGTTATACAATTTTTTATTTACTTTTGGTTGTTCTTTAAGCAAATATTTCAATGGAAAAGTATTCTAGTTCTGTTATATGCACTTGAAAAAAAATTGGATTTTAGGTTATAAAAAAGTTAAAAATGACTTTTGCAAACTAATTCTAAAGACCCAACAACACTTTAGCTTTAAGAAATAAATAAAGTTTTCTTGTTGATAGTACGATAAGAGTTTTTGGTTGCTCTGGATAATTAAACTTTTTTAATTCATTTAAAAAGCCATCGCTATCAAGGACTTGTTAGTTATGATTGGACTTACGTTAACGTTTATCTTTTTGATGCAGTGATCAGGACAACTTCCCACAATGTGTTTTTCATTGTAATCGTCTGCTTAATGTTACCCAGCGTTTGACCAAGCACAGTCCACAATATTATCTCTATCTCTCTGTTTGATGGCATTTAAAATGTCTTTATTTATCATCACTGGTTATCACTGTATTGAAGACATTAAAGTGAAGTCGGTCAAAAAGAGTTGAAAGAAAACTGCGACCCAATGGTCATATCAGGCATAAAAAAGTTAGTGAGGTGTACTATTTATACTGTACCCATTAGATATGTCAGCAGATTATCAAGCTTTAATCCAAATATATCATCAAGATCAGCTTTATTGTAATCCCAACGTTATCTCTTTTTTTTTCGCCGTTTATGCAGAAAAGAATGAATTTAAATTTAGACTCGGAATAACTGTTTTCCAGTGATCTTTTATTACTGATAGTTACTTTTTAATCTCTTTCCAATTGCGTACTACGTTTTTTTTTTCGAACAGCTCTGATAAGTCTATATTTTTTAATTTATACCAGTTCATCACCTCAGTACTTCCTAATCGAAAGAACCCAGTCTTAACAGTCAGGGATGCCAAATTATTTTGAAAAAAGATCAGCATATTTCCCTAAGAAAATCAGCATTATCGGCAATTTAGATTGAAAAATCGCCAAATAAAAAATAAAAATCTTAAATAGAGTTAAAATTATTTTTATTATCGAAAGATAACAAAACAGAAAGATTTAGTGTTAAATAATGTTAGAAACTTAGTATACCATAAAATCTATAAAAATAACCGTTTTATAAATTGTTTTCGGTATTCGTCGTATACTAGATAGTGAAAATAATCAACTATTTCCATATAATTTTGGTCACTAGAGACACTTAAAGCAATACTATTAAACATTTAAAAAAGTTATTTTTTTTAGAATATTTTCAATTGGACCTAGAGACAATTTCACCAGCGGTATTTTTCACTCTTCTTGTTATTGACTCTTTCGTTGAAATGAAATACTGCTGTGGCATTCATTATATAAAAAAAATATTTCTTTCTCTGCACTGTTCAATCCATTCATATTAATGATAAGGGTTAATGCGTTCATAATTTTATTTTTTTTAATTTTTATTTCTATTATTTCAAAATCAGATTCATTTGGCAGAAAGAAATGACTTTATACTAAAAATTTGTGATCTTTCATTTTAATATTACTTTACGATTTTAAATAACTCAATTCTCAGTTTTTAGATTTTCGTAGCATTTTTGGAGCAAAAGTCGGCAAATCGGCAGTTTGATAGTTTTGAGGTTAAAATCAGCAAAATTCCGATAAATCTGGCAGGCCTTTTTGTATTAGTTCCAGAGAGAGAAAGGTAGAGACACTTAGTACTACAGTCAACTCTTGATAATTTGAAACTCAAGGGACCACAGAAAAAGTTCAAATAAGCGTATTTCCATGTTACGAGGGCTGCTCTATATATTTCTGGCCTAATAGTGAAAATGCGAATATTTATAATCAAAAATGGTTTTATTGTTTTTCAAAGTATTCTGCAACATGATTTATACACTTTTGCATGTTTTCAAACCAGTTGTCGAAGCACTTTTTCCACTCCGATTAAGACACCTTTAAAACATGGTTTTTGAACACTTCAACAGCTTCTTCTGGCGACGAAAATCGTTGACCACGCATTTTTTTCTTGATGTGCGGAAACAAGAAGAAGTCATTAGGTGCCAAGTCAGAGCTGTACGGCGGATGACCCATTAATTCGACGTTTTGGCCGGTCAAAAACGCTCTGGTTTGAGCCGATGTGTGAGAGCTCGTATTGTCATGGTGAACAATGATTCGTCTTCTCCTGTTGGTTTTTCGAATTTCTCCGATGGATTCAGGCAAACAAATTATAGTGTACCACTCAGAAGTGACCGTCCTACGTTGCTCAAGCGGAACAGTCGCCACATGACAAGTTTTGCCGAAGAAACAGGCGACTATTTGCTTCGAAGTGCTTCTTCCACGAACAACTTTCGTTGGATTTTGCTTGTCTTTTAAGACCCATACGGTCGATTGTTGTTTCGTTTCGGGCTCATACGCATAGATCCATGATTCGTCACCTGTGGCGATCTTATAAACGTCTTTTGAAGCACCGCAATCGTATTTTTGCAACATTTCTTTGCACCAATCGACACGAGCCTTTTTTTGAGCGATTTTCAAATTGTGCGGGATCCAACGAGAACAAACCTTTTTTACGGCCAGGTGTTCATGCAGTATCGATCGAGACTTTAAAATTCAAATTAACAAGAGCTTATAGAGCTGGCATAGATACTGAAGAAAACAGTTTATTTTTTTTTTTTTTTTTTTTTGTAAAAACAGAAACAAAATTACATTAAGAATTCAAATTATAATGTGTAAAAAAATCGGACTTCGAATTATAAAATGTTGGCAGGCAAAATGACATTTTGTAGCACACCACAAAACACAAATTCATGATTGTTTTATTTTTGAAAATTAAAACAATTAGCGTAGAGCTAAATAAATCAAATTATAGAGAGTGGGTGATCAAAATTCCCTTGAAATAATTTCAAATGTTTTTCAAGGGACCTAGAAAACAGTTCAATTTATCGAGAAATTCAAAATCGACTGTATATCATACCAACATTTTCTCTTGTAGTAATTTTCATGCTTCCTTTAAAATCCGGTAACGGTATTTATTTTAATATCTTAAGCAATGAAACAAAGTAACATTTTTAGGTGCAGAGACTTCTATTGTCAGAATGTTGGCTTACGATCGGAAGCAGTATGCAAATACAGTATAACTTGATTGTAATCTGAATCTATTAGAGTCAACATCCGATAAGTTTGTAAGCCCTTAAAATATCTGTTTTTTAAAAGCGAAGAGTGCAGAAGCATGGTCTCCTTCCTAACTTAATTCTTACAACTTTTAAAGACGATGCTATTCCAGCCGTTGTCAACTATTGTAAAGTAATCAGTCATCATAATGATAAATGTGACTATTCATTCCTGAGAGATTTCCACAATACTAAAGATTGAATGTTGTCAGTGTAGTCACCACGATTTATTTGTTTATCGGAGTCAAAAGTGTCCATTATAATTTTAGACATATCTGCCTGATTTAATACCTAGAAGTATTTCAACTTAATGGCTGCCTTTCATACAAGAGTCAAGAAACTATTCGATTTTGCTATTAAGGGCAGGACAATGAAAAAGAGAATTAATAACAGTCGTATTGAAAACTAATCGCAGCCTTTTATACAAATGATTAACATTTTTCTCCATTTTAAGGTCCCTGCGATTTCGACAACTAATAATGGGGAAGCCGAAGAGAACGTGAAAGTTTCTCCACCACCTTAAGACGCGCTAATTATGAGATCAATATCGAAATGTTTTTCCAAACTAAAGTAACTATAAAATTTTCTTTTTCGTATCTTGTAAATTCCATATTACTTCTTCAATCATTCTCAAAAAAAAACTAAAAATTATTATGTGAAGAAATTTTTCTAAGTGGATTTCCTAAAATCGTTTTGTATTGTGTCATTATTGCAAAACATTGATGCAGTTGTTGTTGTTTCCATTGTTTGTGAAAATCAGTCATATTAAGAGTATATGCAATTTACAATAAATTGCATATATGTAAATTGTATATTCTAAATTGCATATGTATGTGTAGCTGTATCTGATTTTAAATATAGAATATTTGCAACAAAACAAAAAACATTTTGTTTTTTTTTCAATCTTTGTTAATTTGTCAAATTTATTTAAATGCCACCGCACTAAAACTACTGATTTGTACGTAAGTATTTTTGCAAATATTTTAAGTCATTTTAATAAAAAAAATTTCAATTGCCAAATTAAAGAAAAAAATCAAAACTAATTTTTTACACGGCTTAAATAATAATTGGTAACAATTATTCAATCGCAATTAAAGTGTGGGAATTATAACTTGAAAAATGACAATTTGATCAAAATCCTGCAAGTTAATTGGCTTTGACAAATCTAGCAAAATATTTTATTACAAAAATTTTTAATTTAAAAATATAAATTTTTGAATTAACAAATTGCTAGAAATTATTATTGACTGTGACAGCTGCATTTATGTTAGTAGATATTTTTCATATCCTTCTAAGTGGAATTTAAAGTTATAAAATAAATTATATAAACAAATGAATTTCCTTAAAAGTCTAAAAATATTTTATGATATTACGGTTCTGCAATAAAAAAATTGATGACCTCCTTTAAAATAATGGAAAAAATATGAAGGTTTTTTGGGATTTTTTGGAGGATTTTCTTAAATTTCATGTTTCAAAGGTTTTAAGTTGAACGTAAAAAAAACTGTCACAAACAAGGACTATATTTTTTAAGTTATTTGCATGCAACTCTAAATATATATAAAAAAAATCACTATAGATTTTTTTTACATAAACTTTGATGCTTGTGTTTATTGATTTCTTTTTATGTATTTTTGTTTTATTACCGTTTTTTGAAGCGCTTAAGCTCTTCTTTTGTATAAATTAAATTAAAAAAACGATAGAAATCGGAGTGTTGAATGTACTTCTGTAAAACATAATAGAAACATTGTGGCTAATATGGCTCAGAGTTGAGTTTGCAACGAAATGTTTAAAGAATCAATTCTTTCACTACTAATCAATATTATTGATTTTATTTAAATTACATTTATGTTATTAACACGCTGAAATAATATTTAATAATTTTTCAAAATTGGCCTGCTGCCAGTCATAGTTTTATACTTTTGCCTAAAAATTAAATAAATTTATAACCATTCATATTTTATTAGAAGCTACGATAAAAATAACAAAGAATTTCGTATGTGGCTTTTTTTGAGAGGAATGTTGCTTCTCTTTCAAAGCAAAATTTTTTTTATTATGTTACCAGTGCTCAAAACAGTCGTTTTCTGTGGAAACATCAAATAAGGAAGTACATTTCCTAATAGACCTCTAGTTGTACTAAAGACAAACAACTTTACAGAAGTACATTCCGGGCAAAACTTCGATTTCTTTCGATATTCTTATTTATTTATTATTTTAATTTATGGAAAATAAGGCACTTCAAGAAATACTGCAATACCTGTTGCACAGTGGGGGACTTGCAAGAAATTGAAATAAAACCTTAATTTCTAAGTCGCTAGTCCACTTTTATTGAAGCTTCACGCTACCATAGACAAGGTATATTAGAGCCTAACTTTTAATTGTGAATATCGCGACGCTTTCAAGTCGCCAACCTTGGGTGTGTGAAGTATTTAAACCGTTGCCAAAATCTTATTTTTAAGCCCCCACTAAAGCCGTGTATAATTAACTTTTATAATTAACAGAGTTATTTCTAATTTTTTCCAAAGCCCACACTGTGTGTTGCTATATTTAATTATAACTATCTTCTGATACCAAACAATTTAATTGATATATTTATCAAAATTTTAACAGTAAACCATGTGATGACTATTGAGAAATCATTTCGATATGGACATTTCGTTACTGTTCATTAGTCTAATTAATAAATTTTACAAGAATTTGTTTCAGAAACCGAAATACTTAACTCTATTGTTTTTTTTTTTTTTTTTTGTTTGTTGCTCCTACATGATAAGTCAAATCGGTAGCTTAAACGTGAGTGATCTCTTTTAAATCAAGGCATAAGACCTGTTGCAATATTTTATAATATTTTATAAGTGGCAGAGCGCAATATTCTAACACAGTTTGTTTCAATGTTTTACGTTAATAACAAAAATAAAAGAAAACACAAATAATTTATTTCTTCGTGTTTATTCTCGAAAACAAAATCTTAGAAATCTTAGTACTATGTTAAATTTTAAACAAGTGAGAATACTATATTCGGCAAAGCTGAATCTTATATACCCTTCACCATGTATGTTAATCTGTTTTAGTAAAGTAGATCCTATAAAAAAAAACAAATAACGACAGAGAATTCAAAAATGAGAAACAAATGTAAGTTCCACATGTATATAATTTTACATAAGAATGTCATCGGCTCTTAAAGGGTAACACATTTTTAGAAATTTTAATATTTCCTGAGAGATCTCTTAAAAAGCTTTTAAATGATACTGAAATTGACTTTATTGGCAATCGAACTTTTTTATGAAAATTTCAAAAGGGCCATAATTTGAAAAATATGGGCTATTTTTGTTTTCTTATTTTTTAATTCTCTATCGCTTCATATTATTGATTTTTTTTTTGTTGTTATTTTGTTTTTGGATTTTTGTTTATTGGAGTTTCTCCATTGCGCGTTGATTAAAAATCCATTTTTTCTGGCCAAAATGTATTTTTTTTTTGTCGTACTTTTTATATTATAAACAGGATAAGAACACTTCAAGTCACCAACAAAAAATTTGTTTTTTATATACCGTTATTTATTTTTAATGTGTATAGCGACAGACATAAAACTTTTTACTAGTGATGAAAAATTGAGTTCGAGCAGTTCATTTTAAGCGTTTGGTTAAACAGTGTTTTAGCTATTAAAACAAAAGTAATTTAGATAAGATGTTTATGGGTAATCAAGTTAAAGGTAAGTATTTATTATATGTTGTAGGAAATGTTAAAAGAATAACAAATAGATTAAGAAAAACTTACATTTTCGAAGGGTACACAAAAATTTTTCTAAATATTTTTTTTCGAATTAATTATGACCTATAAAAAATGTCCAAATTTGACCGGCGAAAAACAAAAAAATCTAAAATAGTTACAGTCTATAAAATATTATTCTTTTAATATTTCCTTCAACTTTTTGCAATTCTTTAAAATAAGTAAATTTTTGTTAGGAAACCTTAGCATAAAAAGCTTCGATCTTCTTCAAATATGGCTGCAGAATGATTCCAAAGAGGAGAAAAAAAAACTCTTTTGATTCACATTATTAAAATAAACAGAGAAAGCCCTTCTAAAGATAATGATATGTATTTAAAGGAAAGGTAGAAATATCCGAACGCAGAAAAAGAAGGGAAGCCGCAGGTCTTCATCATGCATGCGAAATGATCTAATTATTCATCCATAATGTATTTCACCCAGAAAAGTGGAAGAAAAGAATGTAGCTGCGTTTTAAAAAAACACATTGTATAGTCTAACGCTCTTAGCGAAAATCAGAAAGATATGCTGGAAAATTTAAAGAGCCTGTTAAACTTTCTGACGAGACAGCTCTTGAATTTCTCATTGAAAACAATTTCACAAAAAAAAGCAATACCATAATATATACAAAGAATATACAAAGAAATTGTAACATATTTCCACCATATTATAGGGTTCTGGCAGCAAGTTTTCTGCAGGCCTAGCAATATATTTGAAAGCGAAAAAGCTGCAAAAGTATCTTTACAAATGCTATTGCAACATACCGTAACAAGAATTGTAGGAACGCAGAAAGAAGTAGTTTTAACAGCAATGGACATCAATTAAACACACTAATTTCATCAGTATTAATTTTAAGCTATGGATTTGAAGGTAGTAGTGGCCAAGGTCTGTGTAAACAAAGTTTTATAAATTCAAGCTCATCTCAAAATACCGAGTGAAGTCTCTTTACAGCCACTTATCGGCAATTCAGTATGATATAATATTACTCGCCAATGAACAATATATTGCAGGCCAATAAAGCTAGAATTTGTTAAAGAAACGCCTGAAGCAATATTAAAGGAAAGCTCGAATGCATAAAAGAAAGCGCCAAACACTTCCATCGGAAGTTATTAAGCTATTATTTTGCGAAGATTCTTGTAAACAAATATCACATGCAGTAAATGCATATTGATGTCACAGACGAAGAATCGTTTAAGAAGGATTTTAAAGAAAAACACGAAAAAGATAATTTGACGTAAGAAAACGTACGTGCTGAACATAATCAACCATTGATCATTTTTTGATAGTTAATTAATCAAAATATTTATTTTTGCACTTTCTTGCATTGTTTAGATAAAAAAAAATATGTATTTTTGTTAAATACAAGCAAATGTGTTAAAAACACATAACATTCGATGGGCTAAATATATAATTCCTAAATTTCATATATTCGATAAAGAATGCTTATATTTTTAATAATAACTAATTTACGAACAAGACATTGTGTTTTATTTTATATAAATAATTTTGACCAGAAAAAATGGATTTTTGACCAATGTGCATTTTTCCAAATGATATGGAAAAATTAGAGGCAGGCACCGATCTTGCTTATTTTCAATATCACCTCTTTCGACAATATGTCTAATCGATTGGCGTATTTAATTTTTTTCTAGCTGACACGGACGGACAGAGGCACATCGCTCAACCAAGAATGGATATTGTAAAAATAACAAATTTATCTTTAAGATATCATGGTTGGGAAGGTTTTGACAACAAGAAAGTTTCTTTAATTTCTTTTCTACTTTCTTTTAATTTAACGTAACTACTCTTAATTAATTTCAGCACAGTCGAATAAGAAAGTAGCACTATTCTCCTAAGAATTGGGCTATTTGTTTGAAAGCTATCAAGTACAATTAAAATAAATAAAAACAATAACTAATTTTATGAATTATGTAAAATAGAAAATTTAGATGAAATATTTCGACCCCAAGATCAAAAAATCATCTAAAATAAGTGTTTTTAACATGTGTACGTTTACACCTTAAATAAAACAGTGCATCTGATCTTGATTGTTATAAAAATATTAAAAAGGTACATCGTTACGTAACACAGGATAAGTTGAAAGCAACAACTTTAACGGCAGCAACCAAATACAAAATTTCTTAAGAGTCAATTTAATCTTAACTCTACACAATTGGCCACAAATTCGATTCGCCCAATTTCAAAGTAATAGGCGATCAAAGGAAATTTATATTTATATTTATATAATTGTTACCACTGTTTACAGAACTCTACAATAAATATGTATTTAAAAACACATTTGTCTAAATTTGAATTTTAAGAAAATTAGAAATGACACACAGACGAAGTCGTGGGCACTGCTAAAATTTTATAGAAAATCTCTTGTTATAAAGGACTAAAATCCGGTAATACAATGTAAAACAAATGCGAACATTAAGAAGGTCGTTTTTGACAAGTAGCACACTTAAGAATTATGTATCCACAGACGTTGTCAAAGAAAGATAAAAGATTAAAAGGTAAAAAATAAATTCACAATTAAGAAAATATGATCAAGTGATGTTGAAAACAAAGAGTTCTTAACCAATACGGGTGGCTCGCTAAAATCTCCTTTTTTAACATTTAAAAATGCCCGTCCTACTCGCAGCAGTCATAAAAAAATAATTTCACAATGAAAATGCTATAAAAAACACATTGGACGGTTGGCTTCAACTCCTGAACCAATTGGACTTTGTATGGCGTCATACCAAGATCTTTATGCAAAATTCGTCTCAATGATGTCTTCGAAATGGTCAATTGTTAAAAACGACGGTGAATTGATATTGATGGCGCTTCACGCACACTTTCTGCCACAGCAGGAATATTCTCAGGTGTACGCACTGTTTTTGGCTTTTCACGCTTTGGTTTATCGATGAGGATGACAGTTTCTTTCACTTTTTTCACAAGATAACGAACAAAATCCGTATGCAATTTTCGCACACATTCCATACCATGATTTTCAAAGTAATGTCGCAATATTTTCCAGCATTGTTCAAGCGTATACACAACCATATTCTTTTAGAGGAAGAATAAAACGAATTATCTGTCAAATCAGACATGAGCTAAGTGTTAACATTCACGAAATAAACACTACTTGGAAGAAAAAAAAAAAACGTTAGATGGCGGACCCTTTATGTTGTAACAATAATAAATTTTTTTGCGAACAAAAGTGTTCTTTTATTTAACAAGTAATGATTGAATATTTAATTAAAACTTGTCAATTTTAAACTAATAAATCAATGATTTTGTAAGTTTAGATATTTAAATTTCTTAACCGTTAATTTAAATAAAAAAGCTTTAATTTTCCATTTCTCTCCAAAAAGCTTTACTCAACTAAAGCGTCTGCAATAATTTACTTAAGAATTTCTTAGAAAATGTTTACTCATAAAACACATCCAAATGACCTATTTCTTATTTGCAAAAACAATTTTATATTTGCAGCTGTTTCGAATGACCAGGGTGGTGTCAAATTAAGCCTTAAACATGCGGTTTCTTCAATAAATAAATTAAAAGAGTGTCTTTTGAATTGTTTTTAAAAGGGTGTTTTTTTATGAATCGTTTTGAAACATTAAATCTTAATTATACCTCGCAAAGAAATTTTTTATTCAATATTAGAATTGTCAATTCTAATGCGAATATAAAATATTTTTAAAATTTTCTTTAAGTTTTCTTAAATTTATTGTTTGTTTTTAAAACCAATCACTTGTTAAATGGCCCTTTACTTCATTACAACTGTGTATTATGGTGGTTGTTAATTTTTTTTTTTTTTTTTTTTTGCTGTCATCTATTGTTTTGACAATTGCTTCTGTTTATTTCAGAGAGTGTAATAAACTTTTCTAACAAAAAAAAAAACACAAACCATATTTAATAGACATGCGCTAGAAAACAACCACGAGAGAGTCCTACGTAAATTATAGAGAGTAAAATTTGCTTTGTAAATAGGAAAGGTTTGTTTTTAACAAGCGCGGGTACAATTAACTTTTATTCGTTTTGTTTACTGTGAGTAAATTTGAAAAAATTGTGTGTTAAAAGATGAGCAAGAGTTATTGTGAAAAAAATGTTTAAATTTTTTTAATTAAGTGTAATTATACAATTAGAAATTTTTTGTACAATTTGATATTTTCCAGATGTTTTGTTTTAGGTTCATGAAGAAAAGTTTATTATCAATGCGGAGGTCAATTGAAAAGTTTTTAATATTAAATGATTTTTTAGCACTGAAATACAAATACCAAAGAGATGGACAAAAATAAAGGGCTAGAATCGTATAAAAATTTTGTTAGTCAACTTTTAGACTAAAAAGGTAAAGGGTCATCCAAATGTGTCGCCTAGATGTCAGCACTATATAATTTTACAAATGACATCTTTTCATAAGCCATTTTGTTTTATTAGAAGGTAGTACAGTTTTAACCATGGACAGGTACACATTGCAGTTGGATTATTGAACAACGAACAACAGATCCATTGTTTCAATCAAAATTTTGTTTAGTGACGAAGCTCATTTCAGAATGGATGGATTCGTCAATAAGCAAAATTTTCGTATCTGGGGTGATGAAAATCCTCGTGTTATTCAGGAAAAATCGCTACACCCACAAAAAGTTACTGTTTGGTGTGCATTTTGGGCAAATGGAATCATTGGCCCATTTTTCTTCGAAGATGATGCTGGAAATGCTGTTACTGTGAATGCTGAGCGATACCAATCAATGTTGAGAGACTTTTTATGGACACAGTTGAATCATATTGATGTGTCTTACGTCTATTTCCAGCAAGACGGTGCTACATGTCACACAACTCGAGAAAACATTACGCTTTTGCGATTAAAATTTCCTCAACGTGTAATTTCACGAAATGCAGATTTCAATTGGCCTTCAAGGTCATGTGATCTAACACCATTAGAAATGCTAACAAGCGACAAACAATTAATGATCTAAAGAACAACATTCAAGTTGCAATTCGTGAAATAACACCAGCAACATGTCGGAAAGTCATTGTAATTTTCGATATTCGGATTGATGTGCAGACGCAGTCATGGTAGACATATGAATGATATTCTATTCCACTTATAAATGTAATGGATCATACTTTTAATAAAAAAAAACAGCTTGAAAAAATTGCAAATAGTTTGTGTTTTATTTCAAAGAAACATGTAGGCGCGTTTTTTTTGATGACCCTTTATTTTTTTTTTTTTTTTCAACACTTATACGTAAAATTGATCAATGATATCTGCCTGTTTTTTACAAAAAATGTTTTGTAGCTAAGTTTTATACATTTATATATATTTTAAGATACACTGACACTGCATTTATGTTTGTGTTTATATATATTTATTGAAATATGGACATAATTGCAATAGTGTTACCACTAGGTTACCAGCTCGACACATCAAGTAATAATTTTTGAAAAATGTTATCAGGGCTACGACATCGATCCTTGCTTGAAAACTGAATATTGTCTAAACTCCTACCAGCAACAGCAAATAGAAGGCAAGCGTTCCCCCAAAACTCTCCGAAGGCCATCTTCAATAATCGATAAAATGATCGTAATCCCTGCGGGTTATTGGTTCCCATTATACCAGCAGTTAACCAACTTCTGAGATTTCGAAATCCTACATATCCGCCGGGAAGAATGTTAAAAAGACTTAAGTTACATCTGTAATAAAAGATTTTAAAAAAATGTCACAGCAGCCAAGTTGACACTTTATGTAAATTTCAAAAAAGGAAAAAAAGTGCATATTTGTATCTGGGGAAATGTTGTAGTACAAAGTCTATGTACATTTATTATTTATTATTTATTAGTTACAACCATTTTTATATTCACCATAGTTCGTTTAAATTTTTACTTTTGTAGAAATTTATTTATAAATCTTTTTTTTTTTTTTTTTGGAAGATTAAAATTTTTTTTAGACTTTTTTTCTAAAGTGAATATTGAATTTTTGGTCAAATAATAATTTCTATCAATGTGCAGGGTATTTTTTAAGCCTAAAGATTTGATTTACTTTGATTTGATTTACTTTGCGGCATGTGGAGTAACATCAATACACAACAGATCATACAAACTCCATTAGATATAGAAAAATGCTCTTATTCTTTTAAAAATCACATTTATATTTTTACTATTTTAGTTACAAAAATCAATTTTTAAACCACCTACGCACTACAACCACTTTCCAAATGCTTACGTCGGTATTCTCTTCCGCACTGTGTGCATTTCTCCAAATACTTTTATCGCAGCATTTTCAAACTTTCTCTCTCTATTGTCAAATTGGACAAAAAAAAATCCCCCAATTTATTCTCACAGTGAGTGAAAGCAATGGCTAAATTAGTTTCATATACTACGAAAAATGAGTTTAGTTTAATAATTTTCATATTAGACAGACATTTGAAGTTTACAAATACGACGAATCCATAGTTGGAGCTAATGCTACTGTGTGTTAAGGCTGTTTGCTTATTTAGCTGCCTGGGTGTTTTGTGTTCTGGGCGTTCGAATAGAATTTCAAATAGAATTGCAACGACTCAGCAGCTAATTAACCATTAAAAAACAAATACTTGTGTATTAAACTAAATTTAAAAAAAAGTGTAGATAAATTACCACAATAATAAAAAAATAATTAAATTAATTAAAAGGTATTAAAGTGCTTCAGAAAAATTAGAGAAAAAAATCTTTAAGAAAATCTTGCATGGTAGTGAAAAAATTTTCTATCTACTTATGTGAGCGAGTATGAAAAAAGTAAAATGTTAAACGGGTACACGCCTTTAAAGTGCATACACAAAATATAAAATGTACAAGTGTAAAATAGAAGAAAAAATGTTTGATTTTTAATTTTTGTTTATATGGCAGTTGTCGCAAAATATGGAATATATATAAAAAAAATATTAAAAATAAATTATGAGTAATAAGAAAAAAATTATTTAGATATTATTAACGATTATTCACTTTATAAAGCGGTTAAAAAAAGTTTATAGAAATTCTTAATTTATATGTGCGAAAAATAATTTCGAATAAATAAAATTGTTTCATATTTATATGTGGTTAATAAAATAATCAAAAT
Organism: Cistogaster globosa; assembly: GCA_937654795.1. NCBI lineage: Eukaryota > Metazoa > Arthropoda > Insecta > Diptera > Tachinidae > Cistogaster > Cistogaster globosa. The sequence goes on along the minus strand of OW569403.1, from coordinate 132,503,883 downwards.
GTTAAAAAATATTTTTACGGGACAAAAAAACTAAAAAAAAAAATTTAAATAAATTAAAAAAGGAATTCAGTTACGTCTTCGCCCTTTTTATTTTATTTTATTTTTTGTTGTTATTTTATTAACAGCTTTTTTTAACGCTTGAAATCAACTTATAATCATATAATTGTATGCCCTTTTTAATAATATAATTAATTTTATTAAATGCCTAATGGTTTAAAAATGTATAAAAGCAGCCTTATACTCATATACAGCATAAAAACTTTAATCCCATGTTCTAATTTTATATGTTAATTGTGCTTTGAATTTGTAAGTCAGAATTGTTTAAAATATCACATTAAAATGTTTTGTTTATCTCTCCGGCTTGAGTTATGTTTCTTCATATTCATGTCTGTGGGAAATTCATGAAAAATATTCTAAGCGTATTTGTGTCATGTTTTGTGAAAAAAGGAGTGGTATTGAAAGTTATAAGAGTCATAACGAATAAAAAGGATAAAAAATCATCACGAAGAAGACTTTCAAACTATAAAAGAAAGACAATACAATATTGACGAATATATTTATAAGTCCATCCATCAGCTTTTTGCTGATTCTATAGATTCACTTTCTGCAAAAAAATCAATGTTACTTATTAAAATAATTGACGTCGATCTAGCTGTGGTTTGTATTTAAAAGACGATATTTTCTTCTATACTTATTTACGCAATAGTTACTGCTGGATGTTTTTTTTTATATCCTGCAATATACATCTGCATGGCCCTGCGGGAACAGTGATCATCATTTAATCCATTAAATGACAGTCACTGATAATGGAAATATCCATCACTGCATAGACCAACGTTTCAATCACATTATTAATCGGAAAATTAAAAAAAAAAATATGTAAACATGCAAACAGCGTTGCCAGTGACTTCTTTATACAAAAAATATAATGCAAAATTTGCTTGATAATTGGAACAGATTTAATTGCAAAACTTTTTTTATAAGCTGCATTTAAAACTTTGCTAAACAAATTTGTATTAATAAGTTAAAATTTACATTTAATTAACAAAAAATAAATTATTCAAACTTAATACCAGAAGAAGTACAATGACAACACCGTTTCAGTATAAAATTGATGCAAATGTGTTAGTAGATAATTGTGTATGTTTAAGTTTCGGTCCCTCATTTCTTGCTGGGGAGGCAAGTGAACGTTTACTCTAAACTTGTCCTTAAATGTGTCCTGAAACAGAACAGATATGCCCCAGTGCACTAGGTAACGTTGATGTTGTTTAAGGGACATAAAAGCACATAAGAACGAAACCTTAGGTTGAACAATAAATGTTAAAACATGTAGTCAGGCTTGAATGGTGTTAAAGGAGCCTTTCGGTAGAAGGGCCAAAACTTGATTGTGAGTGGTCATAGTAAAAGTTTGATATTTTTGTTGCAGTAACGAGCAGCGTCAATCACTTCTAAAATTATTAAACAGAGGCAGTATCCTCTAAGTCCCATAGGGCCATGTCTTTTTCTGTTTAATGGTATAAATACATACTCAGAATTAAACAATCCAGCATGCAGTCTCTTTTGTCGGTACTTTTACATAGCACATTCGCCGGCGAAGTAAAATAACTAGTAAAATGTCTATTATTCTTTTCTCTCCATTATTCCTTTCCACACTTATTAAACAGGTATTATTGCTTGAAGTGTTACTTCTCTTAAAAAAAAAGAAAGATTCACTAGCCACGATGGTAATGTAACATTATATTAGATACATTTTCGGTCCCCGTTATTCGGGTCCAAGCCACAACGGTACTTCCCGCAGGGCTACATATTCACTGCTGGTTTCTGGTTTCGGGGGTGCCATAAATTGGTTACTAATCAGACCTCAAAAATTCGTTTTGTTTTTTAACTAGTTATTATCCAATTAAAAAGGACGGCTGTCGTCTTACACTAAAGATACATTAGCGACAAATTATAATTTGAAACAAATGGGATTATAAAAGTTTTAAAGCAGGTGAAGCGTTTAGCTCCCTCTAGTGTGATTCCCATAGAAGTATGTAAAAGATAAAAGGAATAAAAACTAAAGTTCGCAAAAAAATAAATACTGTTTTCCTGCAAATAGTAAAAAAAAAAAAAATGTAAAACAAATATCATAAAGTGCTACAAACTTAAATTTACAAAGTTACTCTACTTTTAAAAATTAAACACAAAAATAAGGATTTCTCAATACAAAATTTATTCACAAAAAAAAAATTGTTTCCCCATAATTGAAAAAGTTTAAAACAACAAAATAGGGAATCATTTTCTTTTCAAAGCCTCTTTAAATAAATTATCTCATTTTGGTTTCCATTGATAAACCACTTACTGTTCGTTAAGCATTTCTTAACCCCAAAAAAAATTGCTTGATTGTGTGTGTCACCGCGATCCTCTTCTTTCAACTTGATAAAATTTTTTAGGAATTTTCTTTTAAATGTTTTTAAATAAAAAATTATTATAACCATTTCCTCGGTCAATATCCTTTGACCTAAATTTTCATTTGTATGTGTGTGTGTATACATTTGTAATTGTATGAATGATTCGTTTCCTTTTGTAAGAGTTCGGTCGCATAAAAATGACTTTAAATATTTTATATGCTTAATTTGCTATTCTGCTGTTTTTATTTCATCTTTCTCTCAATTGTATTTCATTCACATGATTGTGTAGCTGATGCTGGCTGGTGCTTACGGTAGACTCGTAAAACTTTTATGTTCTCGTACATAGAAATCTGTATGTATTTACTTTTTGTTTTTTGTTAAATTTACACACATTCAGCAGTACATTTTACGGTATGTACATAAAAAATATGGTCATTTTGTTATGAATATTTGCCAAATTGTTATTTATTCTGTTTCAATTTGTTTGCTAGCTCTTTTTTATGTTCTATGAAATGCAACCCAACCCAAAGTCTACGTACATAATTATGAGTTGGTGCCAACATCAACATTATCATCAATCCGACTTATTCACTTTAAAATTGTCCATAAACATTGTTAAACGCCAGTTGAAAGTGGGCAATAAAACACAACAAACTTTGAAAAAGAAAAAAGAACAGACGCATTAACAGTGTTGATTAAATTAAAAGGGATAGATGCCAGTTTCTGTTCATTAATAAATGATATGTTTTATTATGATGAGTTTTTTTAAAAAACTTCTCGAATTTGATCTGTACTGACATACTAAGCTGCTTACATATTTAGTTACTTACATATCCGTTTGTTAAAAAAAGTTTTAAGAGATTTTATTGATCTCTTCCGCATTTTTAACCGACTTCAAAAAAAGAAGCAGGTTATCCATTCGACTGAATGTTGCTTTTTTTATGTTTGTGCCTGCAGAACTCAATCATTTCCGCGCCGATTTCGAAAATCTTTTGAAAAACAGTTTATAATCTTTAAAATTAAAGGGTGTCCCTATACAACATACATGCTTCTTGCTTGTATTATGAAGCATCAAGGGCACCACTTAACAATTAAAAAAAATGCATATCGCTATAGCTCCCAATGGCAAAAAGTAATACAAAAATAAATCTTTAAATTAAAGGGTGTCCCCATAGGTGACGTAAATTGACTTATACGAATTTGCGCCTACCCTTTGAACCGTTATTAACAAACGCTTGAAAATATGACAGGATGTCGATAACTAAAATCGTTATAATAACAGATATAAGTATTCGAAATTATAAATTAAAGGGTGTCCCACTAGTGCTTTGATGTATATGATTATACTATTAAACAGCTTTATAAGGACGGTAGAAATTTGCAAAGAACCTTTATTACGTAGTCCTCTATAACAACGAGTATAAAATTTGAATATGGAAATTAAAGGGTGTCCCAATAATTGATCTAGTTAAATATAAGCCAAACTTTTAAGCCGCTATAGACAGAGAGCGAAAATTTACAAAGAACCTGTAATGCTACTTCCGCTATAGCAAGTGTAAAACTTGAATTTAGAAATAAAAGGGTGTTCCCAAAATTTACGTAATTTGGTCTATAACATCCCATCGTTTGAACTGCTATATACAAACACTTGAAAATTAGATAGAATGTCCACTACTTTGTCTGGTATATTAAGAATTAAAAATATTTGAAACAGTAACTAAAAGGGTGTTACAATAGCTGATGTAATTTGAAGTATATAACCACACTGTTAAACAGCTTTATATATACGGGTAATACTTACAAGGAAATTGTATCGCTAAATCCACTACAACAGCAAGTATAAAATTTTAATTTGGAAATTAAAGAGTGTTCCCATAGTTGATTTAATTTAAATTACATATGTGGCCATACTCTTAAACCGTTATAGACAGACAGTTAAATTTTACAAAGAACCTGTGTTGCTAAATCTGCTATAACAAGTATACGTTTTGGATTTGGAAACTAAAGGCTATGCCAATAGTTAATGTAATTTGATGTATGTGGCGAAACTTTTGAACCGTTATAGACAGACACCTAAGGTCTGATTTGAAAGAATTAACAATTAGCTACTTCACAAGAAAAAATCAGCCCTCATTGTAATGTATGAGTAGGAAATTTTTTTTAAGACCTGAAGGACTTGTATAACAGACTGATTTATACATATAAAATATTGAAAACTTTTTTATTGATACGCATTAAAATCAATCAAAGAGTAAAGGGCAAGAACCACAAACTTCTCAATATTTTCACAGTTTTCGTAAGATGTTTAAGTTTTTTCATAATTTTATTATAACTTTAATACGCACAAGTTTGATTATGTGTACAAATATACATCCAAAAATATACCAACAGTTTCCACCAAAAACACTTTGAGGAAGACAGTTTAACCAAGAAATTAATGTATTACCAAAAAAAAAAAATAGAAATTTTAACTTAAACTACAGAAAAATCAAACAAAGATAAAATTTAACTAAAAACCCAAATTAAACCCCCAAAAATCTAGCTTCCACTAACAAACTAAACTTTCTGCTTACACTATTATTTGATTTTCTAATAATAATTTAAAATACAGATTAAACCAATTAATTATGCCACTTTGACGAATCTTATTTACCCTACCATAAAATATTGATTTTTTAGCGAAATATTTCTCTGATATATTGAATATATTTTTAAGGTACATGAGTTGTTTTTTCTGTTATTTTAGTGAAATTATAATATTTTGGTACAACAGAACTCTTATTATAAGTTGCCGATTTTTAATGAAATTTGTTGTTTTTTGCAATTAATAAAACTTTGGTTAATTTATGAAATTTTTGTTAAGTGAAAACCAGACTTTTTACTAAACATCAAAAAGGCACAACAAATACTGAACAACACATTTTCTTCTATATCTTCACCTTTTATAGATGGATGAAATTATACCTCACAGATTTATGGGCTTATATTTTAATGAAAAATAAAAACCAAAAATTTCTAAAAATAAACCATGTTCACACAAAAGCGATTATTTTAAAAAGGCTTAAAAGTTTATATAATTAAACATATTGAAGGATTTAAATTATAAAAAAGCTGCAACTAATTTAGAATTCTAAGCGATAATTTTAATTCAGAATGTTCTCTCATTTTAATTAAAAAATGGGAAAACCCTTTAAAAGTAATTTATTCTAAAATCAAACTATAATATGCTTCTTCTTCTTTTTCTTTTAATTAGTAGCGCTAAAATATGAATTCAATTATAATATCTTGAAATGTTTCCTACATTGAATTTTGTAGTACGTCACTCATTTTTTTTTATCTATCAACGTCTGTATTAGAAGCGAAATATTTGGGTAATAAGTTGCCAATTTCTAAACGGTAGGTTTTAATACGTTTCATATGCTAGCATCAGTTTTAATTCAAGTGTACGAGATTTTTTAGAAGTGACCTCCAAAACTGGAGCACTTTGCACATAAAAGTTTTTTTAAGGCTTTTACTTAAGCCATAGTAGGAGGCGAGTAAGATGATTTAAGAATTAAGAAACTTTTGAAATTTTCGAAACTTTAAGTTTTTTTTTTCAAATAGTGACTATAATTTTTTAAAATCTCTAATATATCTTTTCTACTTTAGTCCTGCCAAATCATTGAACAAAATTGCTTCATTTATTTAAAGTTTTAATTAACACAGCATCATCAGTCCTGTCGCAATTAAATTCCCGAAAAGATAACTTAAACAAATTCTTTAATTTTAGAAATCTCATAGCTTATATTCTATGTTACGTGGCATGAGATTCAGTATGAACCTTGGAATTTTGCTGCATTCAGAATTCGATTAGTTAAAGGATGGGCCCGTTATAGCTGTTTCTGCATGAGTTCAGGAGAACTTTACTGCACCAACATGATTTAAATAAAAATTATTTGCATGTAAGAGATTTAAATTCATTCGAAACATAATTCTTACGAAACCCTTATCATCTTTCTATTAACTTGATCACCATTATTTAAACAGAACGATATGTATATGTGCATTTCAGTAATTTATTTTAAAGTTTTAAAAAAGCATATTTCATTATTGTTCCTTTTGCTAGAGTAAAATGTATCTGTATAACAAAAGTAAGCATCTGTATAACTAAACATAAACACACACGTATTTACTTGGGAGTTGCCTCTGAACATTTATACTATAAGGATTCAGATACATGCACACTTTTATATCCCAGTCCTGTTACATATATCGGTCTGTCTGTTTTGCGTTACCTTATTTTGTTCCCGTTGGTTTTGTTTCCTTTTTTGGTTTTGTATTTGTGTGGTCCTCTGAAAGAAACTGTGTTGTAGTAAATCCTTTTTGTTTTTCTTTCTTTTTTTTTTTTTGTTTCTTGGCAAACAAACAAAAATCACAAAAACGTGGTGCGCGTAAAAAAGTTTACCATTCTTGCAATTTTATCTTTCTCTTATTCTCTTTGGAATTTTATCTATTGACAGGACATACATACATATCAAAACATAACCTACCTTTGTAGTAAACAAAGTATCCTTACAAAAACAAACACAATCGTGCGTTTCGTTTGTGTTCGTGAAAATTTTCAGGTATTTGTTAAAGAGCGTGTCCACGCAGGCATTAGTGTTAGTGTGTCTGCGCACACCTTTATTGTCTCTGTTTAAGTGTTGCGGTTGGAATAGAAAAGTTTACTATTTTTATTATTGTTACAAATGCTTTTGACTTTACTGTCTTTCAGTTTGTGGTTTTATTTGTAAACTTTTCAAGTACCAAAGATTTATTACAAAATTGATTCTTACGACTTACTATAAATCATGTGTCTTTAGTGAAATGCAGCAAAGCTGTGTTGCATTTTAATTTCTCTACAAAAAAGAAAATTTTTAAAGCAGAACAATTAAAGTGATATGTAATCTTTTAAGACTTAAAATGATAGTCACAATATTTTGTAAACCGCAATATAAAACAGATCACAAAAAATTTACTTACTCCACATAATAAAGCTGTAAAAAAGGCAAATACTTTGGTCGATTAACAAAGCCATCAATACTATTAACTGCAGCAAAATGTTAATCCACAAGACAATCAAAAGTATCAGTAAAACTCTAACGTTTCCTTATTGTCTTAATCAGTCTTAAAAACAAAAGTTATGCATAAATACAAGTGCAGAATGTTTTTATTAAAATGGTATGCTTTGAGCTAAAAATAGTTATTTGGTTTAATCCCAATAGGCTCTGCACTGTTTTTGCAGGCTCGCATTATCGTTAAAGGTATAAGCAGTGTGATCACAATTTGGATTACTAAGCGTCCTAGAAGGAAACAGGGGTTAATCTATTTTTAACCAAAAAATTAATTTTTGACCAAAAACTATTTTTGAATGAAATACTTTAACTTTCTAAAAACATTAAACTAAATCTGTGATCACTCAAAAAATTAATTAATAATTTTGGACAGATCACTCGTGAAACGAAAATAGCGCACGGCTGTTTGCCCGAAACAAACAGCGTTTTGAAAATAAATCACGATTTGCAAACGTTATTCTCTTCATGCTGAAAACCAAAATAAATATAAATGACAACAGTGTTGAAGATCTAACAATTTTATAACAGTTTAAAGTAAAATTCGTAAAAACAATATTCAGTAGAGTAACCACTCATTCAGTACAATAACTACTCAGTCAGTAGATTATCCACTTACTCAGTCTATTGCAAATTTGGATTAAAAACAACTTGAACAAATTGTGTCAATTAACTGACAGATCGACTTAAATGAATTTCTACTAAGTTCTTTTATTGTTGCTTCTTAGTATCTCTTGTTTGTTTGTATTTTATATAACAAAAAAAATGTTGCAATGCAAAATAATAAAATGCGCATAGACGTCTTTCTTCATTTATAATTTGCGTCAAAAACATATTACTGCGCTTCAGAAAAAAACAACAAATTGAAAGCCACTAAGCCAAGAATGGCCTTATGAGGAAATATTCGAAAAATCAAAGAGATTCCGCTTTATAAAGCGAATTTATCAAAAATAATTTTGTAGATTTTTTCAACAGTAAAAGGCCTTCTAATGAAACCGCTATATGAAACCACATTTGTTATATTTGAGTAAAATTTCAATTAAAACTAAATAAGGATTCTGATAGCAGAAGGCAAGCGTCCAGACATTTCTTTTTCGAAAACAAGCATTCCAAAATACATTTATAAAATTTATTTACTTCTTAATAATTGTTTTGGAAAAAAATATCGTTAACATTACAATTAAAAAACAACGGAAAAGATATTAGTGAACAATCCTATCAACGTTTAAAGCACATGATTCATTAATTTGTTGTCGATTAATTTTATAAGTAATTTTTGCAAAAAAAACCGACTTCAAAACAAATTTCATTTGTCTGTCTATAACCTTTCAAGTGCATGGTCACATACACCAAATTACATTAATTATTAGGACTCCCCCATATTTCATCTCTAAACCTTTAACTTGTTTAACTGCTCAACAGTTTGGCAATTTACATCGAACTACATTAATTATAGGGGCACCCTTTAATTTATAAATTCATATTATTTACTTGCTCTTGTAATAGATTTAGCAATCAGGTTCTTTGCAAATTATAACCGTTTGCCTTTTACGGTTCAACAATTTAGCCATATACATCAGATCACATCAACAATTGTAAAACCCTTTAATTTAAAATTTAAGATATTAATATTTTTTATTATACAAAATAAAGTGGTGGACATTCTGTCTAATTTATAAGTGTTTATATATAATGGTTCTAAAGATACGGCCATATAAGTCAAAATACATTAATTTTGGAAACACCCTTTAATTTAAAATATAAACTTATTGTTATAGCGGACTTAGCAATAAAGGTCGTGGTAAGTTTTAGAGTTCTGTCTATAACAATAAAAATGTTCCGCCACATACATTAAACTACATCAACTGTTGGAATACTCCTTCATTTCTAAATGCAAATTTTATACTTGTCGTTATAGCAGAGATTGCAATTCAAGCTCGTTGTTAATTTAAGCGTCTGTCTAAAACTGTTTAAAAGTATGACCATATACCTCAAATTAAATGAACTATTGGGTCACCCTTTAATTTATAATTTTGAATAATAATACTTGTTACTAGAGCGTTTATAGCAATCAACATTTTGTCTAATTTGCAAGCATTTGTCTACAACAGTTCAAAAGAAAGGCCAAGAAAGATTGTTTTGTGTCAACTTTGGAAACACCCTTTAATTTTTAGATTTATTTTTGTATTACTTTTTCACAGTTGGAGCTATAGTGACCTTTTACGAATTTTTACGGTTCACCCTTTAATTTTTAAGACTAAGAAGTGCTTGTAAAACGGGACAAATCTGTCTGGTTGTCTTTATCGATTGTTAAGCAAAATTAAGTTTTAAAAAATGCAGAAAGTCGCTTCAAAAAATTTTACTTTCTATTTGCCAATGAATTGTTGTTTTTCAGTTTGGCTTGAGTTTGTTATTATTTGTTATCAATAGTAAAATGAACAGTAAAATTTAAATACCAGCCGAATGAAGTATACCTCCTGGAGAAGGAGCCGAACAATTTTCTTTAGATGGTGACTTACATATTTTTAAAATATAAGAGCACTGCTCCTAAATATTTCTAACTCCATAATAGTTAAAAAGAAAACTACAAGGTTTTTGCTAACACCGTTCTAGCTGGACATTGCAAATAAGAATGGAGAATCAAGGTATTTAAAGGACTACGAACATTAGTACGTGGAAACCCGTAAATTATATGACACAAATCCTCATTAACTTAAGTTAGCTAGGAAAAACTGAAGGTTTTCTGACCAAGAAAATATCAAAGCTATAAAAAAGGAATTGGATAAGTCATCTTTTGAGATGGAAAATGTATTTAGGGCAAAGGAAATAAAGGAAGATCGGCCTTTATTCCTTTGTGCTATAAAGATGTATTCATCACCTTGATTTTAACTGCCTTCGTATTCTTTTTTTAGCCTGTTTTCATATACACAGACCTAAAAATTTTCAGTATTCCTAGACTAGTGACGATGTGTTAAAACTTATAGTAGCCAAACCAACCTTTCAACGCCAAATATTCATGCTAGATATTCTATAGTTCGTCTGCCAATTTGCAGTAATTTACGCCTGCAGAATACTTTATTGCTCTGAGAGTCTAAAGGATATTCCTAGCCAAACTCCTTCATATAGACATCTCCGCCAATAATCATCCCTCTTCGATAACCGACCGTGTGTGCCCACGAATTGAAAGAGTAAGCTTGCCAAGCAAGAAAATTTTCACTTCATCTGATCAACTCGCTAGCTATGACATCTTTATCAGACCGAAAATAAAATACAACTGCTATGTATAGGCCAGTGCTTCAAGGACTATTTTTAAATTACTTGATCGCGTACAAAAAAGGTATAATTAGGGTATTTAACTCAATAGATTCACTGGAATGTGTTTTGTTGTTTTATCGTTACTTCAATAAAATGTGCTCTTATGACATCAGGTAACTTGGTCCTGAAAATTATTATATTGTATGCGCATTCATTAAGAGCTCATCATTTTGTAGTTGATTGGTCAGTTAATCGCACTTCTTATTGCAGATAAAATTCGTTTTTTTTTTGTAAGCCGAATAGTTCGTTTGTGAAATAAACTCTCTGCAGAGGTCTATCCTGTCACTTACAGTGTGCCTAGTTCTAGCAAAATTCGTTGCTGGTCTTTTGAGTGCTGGTCCTATTCAAGAAAACAATAATATATAAAATATAGAGTACCTTATACCTTGTGTTATGCAAAATATTAACTATTCAATTGCTTAAATGTATTTTTGATTAATTCAATTCATTTTATCTGGTCGCGCAGGTATTTATCTCGTAAAAACAAAAGAAATCTTTTCTATGTGTTTGGTTTTATGAATTTTTTTCTTTTCTTAGGTTCGTTGTCGCAATTATTACATATAATTATACGTGACATTGTCTTTTTGTCGGCATTGTTTAGAGGAAAAATTGCAAGTTCATGAGAAATCTTTTTTACCAGTTTTTTTTTATGTTGCTGAAGACTTGAAAGTAAAATCTTAAATACAATTGTTGGTTAAAGAGGAAGTGGCTGTAATTTATTTTAATTTATTTTTTATTTATCGTATAGAAGTACTTAAGACGTTATTAAAAAATTTAAATTCCGGGGGATATTGAAATTATAATTTTATTTAATTTTAAAACATTAATGAAGCATTTTAATGAAGCCCGAGTAAATGATTTTTTTTTTTATTTTCTACTTTTGCGTCGAGTAAAATATTTATTCAATAGTAAATATTTTTTTAGTGCCCTATTATAATATTCGTAGCACAACGAAATTTTTTATTGTTTTTTTTAATTTTAAGGACCTAGTGAAAGTTGCAACGTGACACAGTGCGTAATAATCAAAATATTTTGAAAATAACATAACTTTTTGTAAACGGCTCGGCCGCTTGATCCAAAATTTTGCATGACAATAGCAAGGGAGTATTTAAGCTTAAGTTTTTTAAGCTAGATACCATCTACTTTCCAGGGATGGTGCTATGTGGTATCAAATCTGGGTACTTCTCACCCGAACGTTTTTGTAACACTTGATATTTTTTTAATATATTTAAATTTTTTATAGTTAGCCAGCAAAATTAAAAATATTCTGAAAAAGAATTAAAGAATTTGTCTTTTAAGGCTTAAAAATTATACGATTTTGAATTTTAAAAATCCAAAATTATTGCATTTTTGTGTATTTTACTTCAATCAAATTTTTTAAAGAAAAAAAATTTTTAAGGATTATATATAGCCTTTTTTATAGTTGTTTTCTTTTTCCGATCCCAGCTTAAGGTTTCTAGAAAATATAAAATAAAGTCTAAATTTTGATTAAAAAAATAAGTCAAATTAAAGGACCTTTATCCTCGACAAGACTGGTCAATTTTACTCGAATTTTCTTTTTTCAAACGTACATACATAAAGTTTACTTAAAGAAAAAAAAACAACTGCTGCCAAATTCTTGTTTGTGCTCTGATTTTGAAATTTTAAAATCATGGCGATAGCTCCCCCCAAGCTCTAAAAAAATCTTCTAAGCTCTTAAATCCATACATTAAATTGGAATACTGAATTGGTTGTTAATCTAAAAATATTAATTTGACGAAAACGGAAAGATCTTTGACCAAAATTAGAACAAAAAATACATATTTAATTTCAAAAACTCCTAGAGCATGAAAAACAATTACCATTTTCAGATATGTTTTTGAATAAAGAAAAAAGACCTAAAAAAAACTTCAACCAAAATTGAACTATCCAAGGTATTCAAGCTATAGCTCTACATATTTTTAATTAGAATATACTGAATTCACAAAGTGAAAAAACTTTTCTATTAAATAATTACCAGAATTATAATTTTCATAGTAGAAACAAATTGAAATAAGAAAAACTTAATAATATTTACAAAATCACTTAAGACAGCAATAAAACTTAAGCTTCACTTCAAACAAATGTGTGTTAAAATATAAATTATTTATAATATTTTATGTGTACAAAACGGCTAAGAAGAGAGGTGAAACACCCTATTATTACCCTATTTTTTTTTTTAATTCTTATGCACAGTGAGCCAGGTAGAAAATAGTTTGAAAAAAAGCAGCTTGACCGGTAAAAACAAAAATTCTGCAAAAGCGATGAATAAGATCTTAAAATAAGATACTTACCTTGGACATTTGAATTAATGCAGTTTTGTATTTTTGTTGTTTTTTATCAGATTTATTCAGATTTAAAAAATAAAAGTTTGTTTTTTTAAGATCTTATTTCAAATTTTTCAAAATGTTTATCCCTATTGGGCTGCTTCTGTTAAGTCCAGAGAGCAATAACAAAGTTCTCTGTTGCTAATGTATGCAACTGTGCTTAAATCAGTACAGTAGTTTAAAACTTGCTGATCTATTTTCACAATAGTTTTTGGACCAATATGCTACAGAACTAAAGTTAGTTGAAATAAGTTTAGATTTACACTATGCAATTTTTAACGCATTCTTTTTCAATTCTTTATTTAAGTTGCTGCAATATGTTCTGGTTAAAAATAAACATAAGCAACAGTAATATCCCCTTCAAAATTCAAGCAACACCATATTGCTTACTCCTCTTGCTTCACCGACAAGCATGTTAGTTTCAACAAAAATTGCAGTGTAAACGCCGTATAACTTAAACTATATAAGTCACCAAACAAAGTCTTAAAGTAATAAGCCTGATTATATCTATCAGAATTTATAACAAGAAATAATGGATTTGAAAACAATTATTTTTGTGATTCATACAAATTCCACAACGAGCGGAAGACCTGGTATCATCATCGCACGTGATTTTAATAAGTCACATTTTTTCTAACATTCTTGGTTAAAAAATTGTTTGTTTATGTGAAACAGATTCGCTTTCTGCTAAATTATAAAACAAAGTTGAAAGAAATACTCTAGAGTGATTTTGTTTGTTGCTTCAGATATCAAGTAATATACATATGTATAAAAATAATTCTATACGTAGGAAATTAATATTTTTATGTGAAATTTCTTATTTAAGTTAATGAGAAAATAAACGAATTTGCTATTGCCTCCATGTGATAAATAATACGTCTCTCATAAATTTTATGTTTATTTTCATAATTATTCTGTTTTAAACACTTAAGACCGGGGCACATATAACCCATCATACGTCGCACTTTGACGTATTCAACTGAAGTCAAAGCAACGACGGATGAGGTTGGCACAATGAGTATTTTGCTAGCGGATATTAATTTAAAATTTGTTCTGTCTTTTAAATTTAATTCGTATTTTATTCACTTGTTCATTAAATTAAATTTGTATTTGCACCCAAATTCACTTTATTAACATCTCAGTGTACAATTAAAACATAGCAAGAGTGAAAAAAAAAGAAAAGAAGAATAAGTACTTGATAGCTGTCATAGTATTCAACGTATGTCAAAAGTTAACCAACTTTCGTACTTTGCTTTGACGGACTCGTACTGATTGTGACATCGCTCATACAAAAATATGAATTTTAACTGACTTTTTAGTTGAATACGTCAAAGTTTAACGCATGACATATAACGTATTTCTATGTTTTCTATGTTTTACTTTTTTACACGGCGCAATAATGCATGTGAACGAACGGGCGAAAAAGCTCATCAGATGTGTATGTTGTAATCGTCATGGCGAGTTTTGCTTGATTGCGAAAATTGTTAACAATAATTTGATTTTTTAGAGATACAGAAAAAAATTTTTTAATTGCAAATAAAAAACATAAGAAAATATTTTAACTGATGAAAAAATTAGTACCACATAGAGCCGTATTCGCAATCGCTAATGATTGTAATCGAGGTATTCTTAAATATAAAGTGACATTATTTCTAACACGTAATAATTTCCTGCTTGAATAGGATCATTTGACCTGGGCTTGTGCTAGGAATATCCGCGTTCGTGATCTTATACATGTAACTCTTTTCAATTAGAAAGTGTATGTGTGGTATCTTCAAGGTTGTTTTATAGACTGAATTGCTAAATGTACTAGATAAAATGTATCCAGTATGTTTACAGTATTCAACAAGCAGATTTAGAACATTGTTTTAATGCAGAGCTCCCAATAGTTTTGCAGAAATCAACTTTAAGATTCTAGATACGATATTAGTGAAACTTTTGGCGATGAACTTGTTGCTCTTGATATTCCAATTGTGCGGAGTATAAAATGTTGTTGATCAATAATTTAAATTAAAATAAAAAAATAAAACTGGTGCAATACAGTTTTAGAAATTTGCGTGACAATGTCATATGTATGTATGTATGTATGTAATGTTGAAGTAAATACTTTTGTTTAAACTGAAACGAACGGCCCTAAGATCAGAATCATCATCTTCACCTTCAAATGCATGTATTTCTTTTTCTGTAAAAATTGAAAGAAAATTAAAATGTAAAATTGTTTTTACATTTTTCTAAAAGAAACTTTATTTTTGTTTTCTCTGTAGCTAGAGGATTAATTTTTTCGAGGCCTCTTGGCAGTCAGCTGTTTCTAAGACAATGGAATCTTCATTTTACATTTGTCTGACATTCTTGTTGCACCACTCCCATATTTAGATGCTGGAAGTAACGATAAATTGTCCAAAAAAATATTTTCCTCCGACTTAACTCTACGCCTGTCTGACATCGTAATTTCTTTATCATAACTATTAAACAATGCCTGACGACTTTCAATATCAAATATTAAAACATTCTTTTACAAAAATGAAGCCTGAGATTCGTTTTTTTACACTTATATAACTTAAATCTTTTGCGAATTGCAACCACTTTTGTATATTAAATTCATATAAATTTTTTTTTGTTTTTTTGTTTTTTCGTTTTACTCAATTTTAAAAACAATATTTTTTTTTATATATACCTAGAATTTGTGGCAACAAAATACCTGTTGCGTTGTTGGTGGCCGTGCGCTTAGTTCTATTAGTTGGGCTTGGTCCTGTTTCTCCTTGTAAATGCATAAAATTTCTGACACTGATTTCCTTCAAGAAATAATAATTAAATAATAAAAAAAACTAATTATTTACATACATTTACCTTTAAATGTATTTTATTATAATTTCTTCAAGATAATCTGCAAATAAATCACACACAACATTTTCAGTCTGTCTTCAACTTCTTCAAAACTCTTAAGACTGTTTTATTAAAAAAAAAACGAAAAAGTTAACAAAACCAAATTGACTGTAAAATGGGTAAAGATCAAGAATTTCTAGAAGCAGCACGCAATGGCAATATTTCTTACATCGAAAAAGTACTTAATCAGAAGGCAAAACGAGCCGGACCGCTAGCAAGTCTAAGACGTGGTACCGGTGTAAATGTACAGGATAGTGGAGGCTACTCAGCATTACATCACGCTTGCATAAATGGTCATACAGAAATTGTAAAATTACTGCTGGCACATGAAGCCTCACCAAATCTACCAGACATGAGAGGATCATCAGCATTGCATTTGGCTGCATGGGCGGGAGAAGAAGAAATTGTCAAGATGTTATTAAAACATCCATATAGACCAGCAAATCCCAACCTACAGACAATAGAAAAAGAGACACCGTTACACTGTGCTGCACAACATGGCCATACAGGAGTCCTGTCCATATTGCTGGCACACGAGGCAGATCCTAATATGAGAAATACTAGAGGAGAAACACCGCTTGATTTGGCCTGTCAATATGGTCGCTTGCAAGCAGTACAAATGCTAATTAAGGCTCATCCTGAATTATTAGTTCCGTATACAAAGCAAGCAACTGAAAATCTAGTTAACAATAGATCAAATCGCTCATCACCTATACAACACTCTGGATCAATGTCAACACCTTCACCATCCTCGCCATCTATACTATCATCACCAGCTACACCAACACGGTGTGTTTTTGCACACACTTGCTTACACCTGGCCAGTCGTAATGGCCACAAGACAGTTGTAGAGCTTCTGTTGGGGGCTGGTGTAAATGTCAACTTATTAACACCTTCAGGTTCAGCACTGCATGAGGCAGCTTTATGTGGCAAAGAGTCTGTTGTAAGGACACTGTTAAGAGCTGGCATTGATCTTAATGCTACTGATGCAGAGGAGCGTACTGTTTTGGATATACTAAAGGAATTTCCACCACATGTAACAAAACACATCATCGATGTTATCAATAGTAATTTTGTTTGTTTGATTAATAAAATGGAACCATGTAATTAAATTGAGTTTCTTATTTTAGATTTTCGCAATCAAATGGATACAGATGATGGTGAGGAAGTTATTTATCGCCATCAACAACAAACTCAAGTGGGTCAACGCAATCACAATGCCGGTGGTCATTATCAAAAGCAACAGCATAACAATCATTATCATTTCAATTCAAACAATCATTTGCTCAATCATTCACTGTCTATGCAGCAATCTTCCTATAACAAGCAAAGACTTGGTTCCGGTACCACATTTAATGGTGGTGGCAAATCCTTAGATAGTGGTTTACAATTGGATGAGAACTCTCCAAGTACAGGTGGTGGCAGTAGTGGCAATAATCGTTTTTATCATGATACCCTAAGTTCACCCGTTCGCAGTCATTCAAATAATTCCCAAAAGTAAGTTATTGCTTTACGGAAGAATTGAAAAATTTTTCTTTTATTAAATATTTTTATTATAATTTCATTGCAGTGAAATGGGTATTAGTCCCTCATCATCAATGAGTAGTTTTGAACCAGCTTCAATTTCTCCAAGATCTAGATGCTCAACCGGTAAGAATTATAAAAGCAATAAAAAAGAAATTGACTGAATTTGTTGCATTTGCTTCGATCTGAGATTAGAACTAAAGAAAATACAAAACCATGTTGCAAATATTGAAAATGAATAGGAAATAAAAATGAACTGAATAGCATATCGATCACTTGACAACCATTAATTTTCAATTGTTATTTAAGCTTCAATATATTTAAACTAAAACTAAAAGAATCACACTTAATTCAAGCAGGGGCTAAACGTGTCGTCGGTCACAGGTTGACAACTCTTAACATGTTTTTTCTACTTTTCAGAAGACACATAGATTCATATTTTATACTGATATTGCTAATTAAAAAAAAAATAAATGAATATATTAACCAACAAAAATAAATTCCTTTCAGGTGGTGTTGTTTCCAGCTTTGTGGGTAATACAATGCCCATGAGTAGCTTTGGGCCAGGAGGGCCACCAAAAAAACCACCCAGACGAAATCTATCAGTATCACCCACAAATAGCGGCCAACCATTTAGTTACACTTCACCAAACCATCACCAACAAAATAACTATGGCAGACGACAAACAAGAAGTCCATCAAATGACAGCCCATATTCGCATCAAAGTCACAGCAGTATTGGCGGAATAAGTTTTGATGAAGCCCAACTAACAGAACGTCAGCGAGGTAATCGATTGTTTGCAAGTGCTCGAGAAACTGTAAGAACTTCAGGAGAAAAACCATTAAGCTCTAGCAGTAAGTTAAAGATCTTCTTTTTTTGTTATAATAAAAAATATATTCATATATTTTACACAGCTGACATGTTAGAGAAACGTCACCACAGTGAAGATATTGAAAATCTAGTGCCAAATTTAAAACAGGAAATAACCAACTCAATGAAGAGACCAAAACCAGCACCAAGAACTATAAATAATATTAATGAGGATAGTACAACTAATGATAATACAACACTTAAATCCTACAACCCAAATCGTAAATTAAAAAGAAATCGCAATAGTTAGTAAGTATTTTTTAAAACTAAAAACAAAAATTTATATATGACATTTTCAATTTATGATAAAATTCAATAGCTCTATCAGTTTGGGAGAAAACGGTAATGAAAATGATGAAGAAAATAAACCTAAAATACCGCAAAGTCCTACAAACTATAAGCAGCCACCTACTCCTGACCATCCACCACCCTCCTCTAGTCAAGCGGAAAAACTTATACATGAACGTATACGACCCTTAAGTCAGGAATACAAGCGCCGTTCAGCACTAATGCAGTTACAAAAACAACAACAGCTATTGGTGGATATGGGCACATCACCTCTAAGGCAAATAAATGCCAATAACGGCAATAAAACAAATCTAACATCAAATTATGATTATGCCTACATACAACGCTCACCTACTAAACTCAATAGTAAAAATGTTTCATCTAATATTTATTCTACTATTGGCTCTAATGACTTAAAGGGTTCCTTGGGTTCGTTAAGTTCTAGTGTTTCCCTATCTGATCATAGTGGCTCCACCGAAAATGTAGAAGAATTCATTGGAGATCAACCGTTTGCGGGCCTTCTTAAGGGATCAGCCAACCATAAGATTAATAATGAAAAGATAGAACCAGCATATGCAACAATAAATAAAACTTTCAAAATGAACCCACCTCAAGTGCAGCTACCACCACCTAGACCACAACAACAACTGCCTTCACAAGCTCAGGTGCCTGTTTATGCAACCATACATAAAAAGCGTGCTATAACGGCAACAGCTTTAGCAATAGAGCAACAAAATGTATTTAAATCTAGGCCACCGATACCAGCCAAACCAGTTGTACCCGAAAGAAGACTATTCAAGGCGCCCACACCACAACAACTGACGGCAGAAACACAAGAAGCCACAACGAACTGCAGCAATGAAATTGAACATCAAGATCATGAAATGAAAACTGATACCGAAGATCTGTATGAGGATATTTTAGAACCAAATACAATTATAGAAAAAAACGTTAGTAGAGAGCAAGATATAAAGCCATCAATCCAAGAGAGACAAAACGATGAAATCTTAAGTCATCAAAGTTCCATCAACAGTTCATCAAATGAAGAACAATCCCAACTAAATTCATCCCAACCGACAACAAATGAAAGTTCAAACGAAGACACAAGTTCTTTAGCTGCTAATTCAACCACATCACACGAAAGTAGCATTCTTAGTCCCTTTAATGCCGAAGAAGCCCGAAAGAAAATTTCCGAAATTTTAGAATCATTTGGTAGCAGCATACTGAATTCAGATATCTCTCCTACCAATGATTTGGATTTTGATGATACTGAAATACCAACTGAAAGACAAGAGTTAATGAATCGTTTAAGAAGAGCAAGTCTAATACAGCTGGAAAAGAAACTTTACGAGCATGGTTATGATAATTATAAATTTTTGGTAACTTATACTCACAATTTCCATTAACTTAAAACAAAATAAATGTTTAACTTATTTTCGATTTAGAATGGTGTTTTTGAGGCCAGCGACATTGATTTAATGAACATTTCTCAACAGGATGCTGGAAAATTATTAAGATTTATTAGCACTTTACCCAAAGCAGAATTTCTACCACAAGTTCCTCAGAAAAGCCAGCAGGAAAACAAATCTTTAACAGAATTAAAAGGTGTCTCAACTCTACAGCAATGGCTTCAAAGTATACATTTGCCACAATACAACGAATCATTTAGGTAGATTTCAAATAAATATTTTAATTTTTACACAAACTTATTTATCATGATTTAATCTTTTAAAGCAAACACCTTTATAATACGCTGGACAGTGTTTGTGGTGTTTGGGATGTTGAATTACAAACAGTTTTGGAAATCAATAAACTCGGTCATCGACGTCGCATACTACAATCGATTGGCTTTATCAAACGCATGCGAGAACCGAAATCTGTCAAAACTCCACTGGCTGAAAATAATGAGACCAATAAAATTTCTGTAAGTGCCAGCAATAAAGATGGTGCTCAAAGACAATCCGTTACTGGTTATCGTAAAAATAGGTTTGTAATTACATTTCCAATTTCCTTTATTTTTAATTATTTTAAATTTGTGCTTTTATTTTTTTAAGACCTGCTCCCCAACCTCCCGTTCAAAAGGCAACACAACAAACTGCCTCAGCTCAAATAGCCTTGGATATCCGTGCTCCATCGGAACTACTTTTAGATTTACCTGATAACTTGCGCACAAAGTGGCGACATTCTGCAAGTGATTTGCTCAAAAAACAAATTAAATATGAAGTTTACGTAAGTTATTCTCTCTTGTAAAGATGATGCCATTGCTTTCCTTGTTTTATTATTAAAGACTTTTTTAAACCCCTCACTTTGATAGAAAGAGAATATTAAGAGATCTCTAAGAAATACACATATCGGAGTTTTCAACTAGAACTTTATTTCCTAAAACAACATTAAACAAAAAATGAGGATGGGGATGATTCGAATTTTTATTGTATAACGAAGAGAAAACTTCGGCAATTATAAATGAAAATTGCTGACAGCTGACGATCTTTCATCAAAGTTTTTAATATCTTTTTGGCAAAATGGCGGGTCTATTTCTTTAATCTGATCACGGATTTTAAGTTTTAACCCTGCAATCGATTTAATTGGCTCCGTAAAGTCTTTATTCTTCACATAGCGCTATAAAAACTAATCCAATGGTGGTAAATTACACGATCCGGCTGGTGACTTAGTAGCTGATTTTCTAAAATTATGCAATAAATTGATCGTTTCATTGGCTGTGTGGCGTATGTCCACATATCAACGATGACCAGGTCATTAATAATAGGCCAAAATTGATTTGTTAACATCTTGTGAAAGTGTGAGAAATCGACCTTTAACGCATTTACTGCTTAATCTGGTTCATTCACACCTCCAGACCGCATAGCGTAACATACAGTGAGCGATTATTGTGCAAGCAAAGACTTCTCAATAATCGTGAGAGGATTTTCAAAAGCCCAAATGCGGCAAGTTTGCTCGTTGAAAAGTGAAAATCGGCTTCGTCGACAAAAAATTCTTCAGAAAAACCAGCGGGTTGTTCTTGAAATTTTATAAAGAATTGTCATTATTTTATTGCTCTTTCTGAGCAAAATTGGATTTATTTTAACAATTTTAGATGCATTTACTACGAATACTTGCAAAAACAAAAAAAAAAAAAACTGTTGCCCCAATATAAAACCAAAGTTCTTATTGAAAAACCCTTTATGTATGTTTTTGGCAATTCGTAAGAGTATTAAATCAGCGTTAAAAGGAAACTTAAATAGTAAAATCGATCTTCAAAATCCTGAGGCACAAAATATGTCTTTAGCTTCTATTTATATAAAATTTTTCTGCTTTATAATTTTTCTGCAACATATCGTCGGTCACAGGTTGACAACTCTCAACTCGCGAAAAACTCAAATCGTTTATTATTTATTTTAATTTATTAATTTTTTTTTTTTTTTTTTTTTTTTAAATTATTTCAATAGCTTTGTTTTTTTACATCATGTCACAATATATGTATATCTACTACTAATTTTGGTTTTTTTATTTAATTCTATCACGGTTTAACAACCAGGTAGTAACGTTTTTGTTTTTGTCTTCTGAAAAGTACAAAACACATGTTAAGAGGTGTCAGCCTGTGACTGACGATATTCAGTGCCAAACACCAAACAAAAATATAAATGCTTAGAATCGGAAAATTTATCAGATCTTTAAGGATTTCCTGAGTACTTTTAACTTCTTATAGCTTTTTAAAAGATATTTTTCTTAATTTAAAATTAATAAATATGATAAATCCGCAACAGCAAAATATTACAGAATGCGCCAAATATGAAATACAAATTTTACTACAATTTTACCCACAAAATTCACTTAATGTTTAGAAAATTCATCAAAAAAAAATTAAATGTCCGTAAAATCAAAAAATAGATAAAATTAAAAAAAAAGATTCCAAGACGAAGCAGAAAATAAAACAAAGTTTTACTTAAAAACTTAATTTTTATATTTTCCACATATTCAAAATGATTTAGTTTTTCAAAAAGAATTAAAAAAATATAAATAAGATATTCCAGCCAAAAACTCACTTAAAATTTGGAATGTACAAAAATCCTAAAAAATCAATAAAATTTATATTAAAAAAAGCTATTTGATATAGAAAATCACAAAAATTAAAGGCTGTGCAAACATTCGATGATTTTCTAAAAATCTCATTAATATTTGAATCTCCAAAAATGAAATGTATTACTGTTGTCATACCTTTCGGTGAAGACCGTCGTCACTGGCTGTTTATTTAGTACGATTGGCGAGCGCTTTCGATGTAAAGACATCATTTTCAAGCCGCGTTTTGATTAGTACTGGTTAGATAGTGTAACGTGTTTGTTGCATAGATAGTAATGGGTTCAGGTAGTTTTGACCGTTAGGATGGTGTCTATTTAAAAATGGTATTATGCAGGTAGATTGCCTGATATCTGTCATCTTTATTGAAGGTATATAATTTTAATATTTCTGTCTTTTATTATTAGGTAGGTAAGTGTGACCATCTGTGGGTGTTTTGCGTTTGTATGTTTGTTTTAATAGTTTAAGTGGTGTAAAAATTGTGTCCGAGGTTGTATTTACCTGTTCGTTAATAATATCTCCGTTAAACGTTCGTGTTTTGTATATTTCCATGTTTTCAAGAATGTCCAGTCTTCGTCCTTTTTTACTAGGATGTATTAACGTCATACATTCATCTATTTCCCTTGGCTCGTGTTCATGTGTGTTAAGGTGTATTGCGAAGTTAGAGTCTTCTCTTTTCCGTTTATATGATCGTATGTGTTCTGTGAACCTTGTTTTTTATGTTTATCCAGTTTGTCCTCTGTATGTATGGTTGCAGGTGCAAGTAAGTCTGTATACTGCGCTGGTGTTAAATTTATCGGTTATTTCTGTTGATGTCTTGAGATTGTTGCGTAGAGTGTTGCTCGTCTTTAGTGCTGTCTGTAAACCTTCTTTTTGAAAAAGGTTAGTTAATCTATATATTTCTGGTCCTGTGTAAGTAAAAATGTGTCGTCGTGTTGTATCGATTGTCTCCTTGTTTTCTTTCTTCTTGTTTTTAGTGTTGTATTGTCTAAGTAGTTTGTCGATAGTAGTGCAGTTGTAACCGTTATTTTTAGCTATAGTGTAAATTGTGTCCAGTTCTTTGTTATATTTGTCTGGAGAAAGTAGGACTGTCTTAAGTCTGTTAATCATATGTCTAAATGCTGCGAGCTTATGTTGGGTGGGATGTTTTGAGGAACTGTGGATAGTAATGTCTGTTGTGGTTGGTTTTCTGTATATGTCAAAGTTTAATGAGTCAATTCCTCGTGTTATTGTTATGTCAAGATAATGTAAAGTTCCGTCATTCTCTTTTTCCATTGTGTATGTTATTTTTTTACGTATTGTGTTTAAATCCGTTAGAATTTCTTCTGCGTTTTCCCTACCTAGGATGCATATTATGTCGTCTACGTATCTGTAATAATGAGTTATTCTATGTTTTCCCATTAGGGTTGTGATGTATTACTGTGGGGAAAGCATATCCATAAGGCCATTTTACTACTGCTCATATAGCTTATCAATGGAATACAAAATTTGGGTAAAATCCACTGATGAGCTATATAAGCAGTAGTGAAATTTGAATCTGCTTTAGAAATTACAAAGATTACAAAAAATGATAGGAAATTGCGTCTAAATCAGAAAATACGAAAATTAACAATTGTCTAAAGAGCAATAGTACAAACAAAATTATGTACAAAAAGAAAAAGATTCAAAAATTAAATACAAATTTTCATAAATTATTGTTAAAAAGAACATACACTAAATAAGGCAGGAGATATCGGGGGAATTGTTTAAAAATTCCTGCTTAAGCAACAAAATAAACAAAAATGACAGCCATGTAAAAATAATAAATTTCAAACTAATTAAAATAAATAACTTTTATAATTTTCAAAACAACTTGGGAATACGCCTTTATTTGTTTTTTTTTTTTCACATAAAACTATGTCACTTTGTGATAAAAATAAATAAATAAAAGAATAAAAATAAAAAAAAAAAACAATCCAATTATTTTATTGCAGTATTTAGGCTCAACGGTTGTGAAAGAATTACGTGGCACCGAATCGACACGCAAATCCATACAAAAACTAAAACAAGATCAACAGGACAGTGTTGTCACTACTGCTGCTACCAATATGTTAATGTCTTCCCAGTCAGAAATAAATGCTGCCCGTAATCAATCATTTAATAAACAAAAACGTATACTGGTGTCATTGGCCATTTCGCACAGGGGTGTAGAATTTATAGATGTGAATAGCAAGGTAAAATGTGTTGCACGATTCATGAATAATTTTCTACATGAAACCAATTAAATATTTTGGTGACTCTGTTTTATTTTTTTCTTCTGTTTTTTTATTTGTTATGATTTTTAGAACACCATTTGTGAACATGAGATACAAAATATAAATTGTGCATGTCAAGATGCAGAAGATCTACAACATTTTGCTTATATTACAAAAGAAAATGATGTACACTATTGTCATGTTTTCTTTGTGGAGAGTAGGGTATGTCTTTTAATTTATTTTATTTATTTATATATTTTGCATATCTAATGGTTTTTTATTTTAATTGCTTACAGGACTTGGCTTCCGATATAATATTGACTTTGGGTCAGGCATTTGAGGTGGCCTATCAATTGGCATTGCGTGATGGCATTACGGCCACTCCATTGGCCACACTTAACAACAGTATACTACAAGGTCTTGAATTTACTAATCAACAAACAACGATTAATAGTAAAACCCAAGAAGCGTAAGAACACCACAAACTACACAATTTTTAAACTTACAAAACATAAAAAATGTAGTAATTTTTTATTTATTTATTTATTAAAGTGATTTTATTTTCTAGTTCTAATTTACCTTAACCAAGTAAGCCAGTATTTTATAAAACAAAAAACGGTTCTATACTTAAAAATTATTATGCAAACAAGAAAACAAACGTTAAGAAAACTTTAACTTTATTAAGGGCGAAAGTTTGAAAAATAACAAATGAAAATTTTTTGCACAAATTACAAGAAATATTTTACCAAAACATTTATATGAAATTTTTTTTATAAAAAAGTTTTTAGCACAAAACTGTTTTTAATTGCACAAACCTTAAGATATAAATTTAAAGAAAACAATTTTTAATTATTGAGCTTAAAACAATCAAATACTTTTTTATTCATAATAAAACCAAGAATATTCTTTTATTTTTATTTCCTTTAGAGAAATGCATGACCCCTATTTTATTTAGAATTAAACAAAATATTTTACTACAAATTTTTATTAAATAATTTTCTATAATTTAATTTATATTTCTTTTTTCCTTCTATTTTTAGTTCTATTAAACAAGATCTCTTTTATTCTGTATTCATTGATGATTTTTGGTCATTATTAAGGAAAATTTGTCTTTTACATCAAAATTTACCATGAAATTTATAAAATAATAATTATAGCATAATATTATGGCCATTCAAGTTTAACTACCAAATATAACTTTAAAAATTGCAAGGGTAAGAAATAATTACAAAAGGATATGTATTTCCTTGATTTTGTTAATTATTTTTAAATAAGAATTTTTAGTTTTAAAAATTTTTCTTTAAGTAATAAAATTTCAAATGTAAGTGAATTTTCTTACTGTCGGTTTAATAAAATAAATCTATGTCTGACTAAACCATGAATGTAAAAAAATCGTACATGCTTAAATAAATTTCTTTTAAAAATCTTTAATAAAACTAAAAGTCCAAGTCTACGATTTCTCGTATCCTACACATCTGGCAAGTTTTAGAGCACAAAAGATTAGAATGCCTTAATAAGCACAATGCGAAAATTATATCTTTATTTTACTTTTTTTAGAATTTAAACCGGCAGGTAAACAAAGGTTTGATGGTCAAAAATTTCAATTAGTTCTGTATATTCTTCAAGAATATATTAATAGAAATTTCCCAAAAATGGAAATTAAATTTTTTACTAACACATTTACGCGGCAGCTGACTTAAACTAAAACTTGAAATGTAGTAAATGCATTTTATGACTTAAAAGCTTGGAAAACGTATAAAAATTTTGTTTTTACTTAAAGTAATAAATGGCAAATTTAAAAAAAAAAATCCTCCATACCCTGTTTTAAAAGGCCGTCAAAGTTCCTTGTTAAAAAAAAAAGGTGCAACTGCTCTCCTCTGCAAGGAGTTCAGATGTTGACAAAATAGTAAAACTAACAACTTAGAGTGCTATGTTCGACTAAGTCAAATATTATCTACCCTTTACCACTAATGTAAATCTAGTGAAGTAACTTCAAATAAAAAAAACAAATACAGAGGTGACAGGGAATTAAAAAAATAAAAAAAATACATAAAAATGCCATCGGCTCTTAATGGGTTAAGCATTTTTAAAAACTTTTAGTATTTTCTGAAAGATTTCTTTAAAAGCTTTAAAATGATACCGATATTGATATTTTAAAAAAGTTGAAAATTTTAGAGGCCCGTAACTCCGGATATATAGTCGAATACAAATTTTTTCACTTGACATTTTTTTCTTATTTTTTTAATTATTTATTACCACATGCATATTTGTTTTTCTTGTTATTTTTTTTTTTTTTTTGTTTTTTGATTGTAGTTCCAAATTATATAGAAAAATTAGAGGCAGGCGTAGTGTTTTCCCCGCTGTATCGAAGGACATGAATCGATCGTGGTAATTTTCGAAACTTGTCTGATCGGTTGAAGTATTTAAATATTCTCCTGATTTTTTATGTTGATTTTAACGCTAACATGGACGGGTAGACGAACATCGTACAATCGACTTCTTTGTAAAAAATTTTTAAAGACATTTAGCTAATTCAGAAAACAAACTGCCAGTCCCACGATATCGCAATCAATCGTTCGTTCGCATAATTACATTCAAAACAAAAACAATTTTTAAGAATTTGTTTTTGTTTTCAATGTGATTGTGCGAACGAACTAACGATTGCGACATCGTGGGACTGGCAGTTTGTTTTCTGAATTAGCTAAATGTCTTTAAAAAATTTTTACAAAGAAGTCGATTGTACGATGTTCGTCTACCCGTCCATGTTAGCGTTAAAATCAACATAAAAAATCAGGAGAATATTTAAATACTTCAACCGATCAGACAAGTTTCGAAAATTACCACGATCGATTCATGTCCTTCGATACAGCGGGGAAAACACTACGCCTGCCTCTAATTTTTCTAGCAAAGTATAAAAATGATAGTGATGCCAGAAATTAAATATCAATTAAAAAAAGTTGATTGTTTGCCGAAAGAAAAAATAAAATTTAATTGTCTAAACTAATACAGACACAATTTTACACTACTACATTTGCAAGTTCACACGACATTGGATCTTCGCCCCGGAACGACTCGAGTCAATCTTGTCCAAAGATTATTAACTCAGCAACAGCTGTACAAACTGAAAGTTTCTCAATATTGTTTATGGAGCAAACTACGGACATCCTGTGACAAGAGTATTCAAATTCCATGAACACATTTTGCACTAATGGAAAAACCCAAAATAAAAGAGTGCTTCTGATCATCTTAACAAAAATTTACATACAAACACATTTAAACAGAGTTAAAAATTTTGTATTATTCTATCGTAACCCTAGAGAGAAATAAATTTTATCTGCACAAGACTAACCGACTTCAAAAAAAAGAACGTAGAAGGTATTCAATTCGTCTGTATCTATTTTAATATCTTTTTTAATTCGGTCTTTTATGGTCCAATTATTTTCCTATCTTGAAAATACTCTGTTTATATATTCAAAAATTAAAAACTAAGTGGTGTTCTCAAATAGGACACGTATTACCTACGGTTCTTTAAATCAGGGGTTCTCATCAAATTCCTGCTCACGGACCCCTAGTACACTAATCCTTTTTCGCGGACCCCTCTGAATCCAAAATTCATAATAAAACTTTTATTATTTTTTAAAACACTGTTTTTCGGTTTTTCACGCGGACCCCTTGGATGGTTGCTACGGATCCCCAGGAGTCCACGGACCCCCAGGAGTCCACGGACCCCCATTTGAGAACCGTTGCTTTATATAAAAAAAATGAAAAATTGACGAAATGACGAATGAAACATATATATTCTGATTTCTTATGCATAGCGAAGTCCATTAAGCGATGTCCGTCTGTCCAATTGTGTACGTGTTGAAATCAAATTTGAATATGAGCTAGAGAAAATTTAAATACGCCAATACATCAGACTTAGTTTTGAAATTTTGCTATTGAAAATAAAGATGACTAGTGCGTGTACTTTGAGGAAGCAGACGAAATGCCATGGCTGCTTTTAATTTTTCTATATATTTTTTTTTCAAATTTCGCTTGTTATTTTATTTATCACTAGGTTCTAATATCAAAATGAAAAGGTCACGTTTAATTTTCTAAGGTGAAACAACTTAAAATTTTCGAAAAAAAAAACTTTGTTTTTTGTTAAAAAAAATCTATGTTAAAGGGTATATAAGATTCGGTATAGCCGAATATATTACTCCCACTTGTTTACTCAGCAACCTGTAACAAAGTTGCTGGTATTTAATTTTGCTCGGATAAAATCTGTATGATCTTAATTTAATAATAACTTTTATTTTCTAAATTTTACTGGCGTCTTACATTAGATGATTAGCAGCAGAGGTTAATAAACATTTAAAATTATTATATTGGAATTTAAGAACATGCTCTATTAAAAATTAACAAAACTAGCTCCTAACTGTTCAAAAATACTCCACACCTTAAGCATTTAGCATTAATAAAATATAAGATGGAGACGATATAATTGCAACCCCACCAAACTTTTAGATAATTTTAAATAACGTAAAGTTCTTATAATGCATTTCTCTAAAATTTTGAAACATTTTTAAAACAAGCAAAAAATATCTCTTTGAAACACAAGCATTTAACAAGACCCGATAACGAAATATATGAATTTTAAAACGAACAAAAACTAAACTTAAAATATTTATTAAAAAAAAAAACCCCATATAAAATTATTAAAAATAAAAAAGCAAATATTTCAAAATAAACTTAAAAACATTCCTTAAACAATTTATTTAACAAAAAAAAAACCTGAAACTAATACAAAGGTGTATGTAAATTAATTCAAATTTATAAAACGCAACAAATATAAAATGAACCTTAAAAAATAAAAAACAAATGTTTACTTACATTGTTGTTGAATATTTAAGTATAACAAAAATATATACAACAAAAATTATTTAAAATATTTATTATAAAAATTTTCACAATTCTAACGCTACAAAAAAAATACTAAAAACTCCAAAGATATTCAATGAACGTTAGCAATTAGTTATCATATCTACATTATGAAAAAAAAAGCATTTAAAATAATTATAAAACATAAAAATACCAAAAACAAAACAACAACCATTAATTGGCGTTAGCAAAAATTAAAGATAAATATTTATTGTGAACAAAAAAAAAAAATGTTAAAATTGGCATTAAATATAAAATATAAACTAAATATACATTTAAAATCCAGTTATAAGCTCAAATAATGCTTAAAAATCTCTATTGAATTAAAATAAATGAAAATGTGAAAACCCAGTTATTTGCAATTTAATAATTAAAATTTATATTTTATTTATTTATTTATATTTATCAGTTATTTAATCACACAAAAGAGTGCAATATGAAATTGGTTTCACACAAACTGTTGATAAATTTTTTTTATTTATGAAATAAACTTAATTTTATTGTTTAATTATTTTTTTAATATTATATATTGACTTTTATTTAAAATTAAAATAAAAATTTATTTTTAATCGTTTAATATTGTTTGTTTTTGTCATCAATTAAAAAAAGTAATTATTTTTGTCTGCACATTTGCACTATAATCTTTACATTTTTGCGTATGAAATTCAAATCGGTGCCATACTGTCGAACGGTCCCTTATTCACAAATCAAAACCTTTTCTAACAAAACCTATTCTTCATATGCCAAATCTTATATACCCTTCACCATTAATATAAATCCAGTTTAGTGAAGACATAGAATAAAAAAATTAAAAAAATATCCAAAAAATTTTGTCGGCTTTTAATGGGTTAAGCATTTTTTTTTAATTTTAGTATTTCTTTAAAGATCTCTTCAAAAGCTTTAAAATGATACTCATATTGATATTTGAAAAAATTTGAAAATTTTAAAGGCCCGTAATTCGGCAAGCGCCAGTTTTTTCACTTGATGTTTTATTTTTTTTTTTCTCTATCGCCCCACATATTTGTACTTTTAATTAGAGTTACTTCATTATTCCAAATGATGTAGAAAAATTAGAGGTGGGCGTGGTGTTTTGCCCGCGTCGAAGTACATGAACCGATCTTGCTGATTTCCAATAGCACCTTTTTCGACACTATGACTGATCAATTAACGTTTTTTTAATTTTTTTTAGTTTATTAGTGCCTTAGCAAACTTGATTTCAACACTGACACGAACGGACTCAATCGTCTTCGCTATGCATAAGAGGTCAGAATATACATACTTTATGGGTTTGGAAATGAATATTGTAGAAATTGCAAACGGAATGACAAAATTATTTATACCCTTTTTCCACTTTTTGTGATGAAGGTTATAAAAATATTTATGTAACTCCACTATTTTGCATAAAGGTTACCTGATGAGCTGGCTTAAGCAACCGGCGAAATACGTACATATACATATGTAACTGCTTTTCCAGCCAACAAATAAATTGCATTTTTATTTAAGGATTTTATATAAGTTCGCATAATATAATAAATAATAAACGCTTTGCAACTTAAGAAATCGGTCTTTAAACAAAAAGTATTGTTGATTTCAATTTTGAATTGTATTACTTATTTTATAAAAGCAATTTGAATATATTTCAACAGTTTGTAATGATGAATATTGAAGGTTTAAGGCTCTTAATTCAAGTCGCTTTTAAATTTTTTTTATTACATGCAGATTTTAGGGTTAAGGTACGAAGCAAATAAAAATGTAGTCCCATTAATAAATTAAACTAAACTTGAAAATTTCTCATAAGCTTAAAAAATTATTTATTTTGTTCGTAATATATTCATCTCTATTCAAAATTATTTTCTAATTTTTTTTAAGCAAAAATTATATTAATTGCAAAATATTTACGGTTGGAGTTATTAATCCAAATCGGTCTATGCTTTTGCGACCAAATGTTAAATTTATTAGTAGGCAAGACACACATTTGCTTTTGTAGAACAGTTTAGTTAAAGTTTAGTTAAATACGACAACCAAGAGAATTTTTTTCTTTTTTCCTGTTTACTATGTAAATTTGAAGTTACAAACAATACCAGCCATGCTGTTTAGTAAAAGATTATTTTGTCAAAGCAATCAGTTCATTCATTGGCAACACGATATACAGAATAGAGTTCGTCTGCTGGAATTAATTAAATAGACAATTTCAATTTAGATATAACTCAATTTATTAATGTTTAAAATACTCCTGATGTCTGTTGAATTAGTTAATATTAACAGTGAGCAAAGGAAGATTTCTGATCAATCAACAAAAAAATTAGAACAGCCTCTAAATTAAATTAAATTCACAAACAATCTGTTCGTATTCCAATTTTAACGGAATTCTGGCTGCTCCTCAAGGCAGAGCATCTACTTAGAGCATTCTGCTATCAGCCCCTGAATATTATCATCTATTTTCTTATCAGTTTGTGGCAACAATTTCCAAATCTTTGTTAGCGAAAACCTTAATATTGATCTACAACAGGGGACTTATTCACATTTTGGGGCATCGATTGAAACCATAAAATATTACTACTGACTTTTGGAGTTTCTAATTTATAAGATTTTTAGTCTTTTGATTAATATCAAATTTTTTATTTTTATTAATGATGGCATATCACACCATTCACGGACATAACAATTAGGGATAATTTGTCACCTTTTGATGTGACATAGAGTCCATGGACATTACATCTGTAGACGTCATAACATGCCACTCTTATTAATCATGACTTAATTTAAAATATATTTAAGATTTCAAGACAAAAAATTAATATAAAATAATAAATTTTTCTTTTTTTTAAGTTTTATATATTTATTTCAAACCATTTTATAAATAAACATTTAAATATTAAAGCGTCTGTATATTTAATTAATACATAAGTAACACTCCATTTTATATCATTTGTATAGTCACTTACAGCTGCCATATGTAACCTGCTTTATTGGTGCAATATATCCTTTATTAATTTTAATATTTATTTATTACATTAAAAATAATAAGAAAAAAAAACGAAAACAAAATTGTACCTTTTGTCATTAAGTACTTTATCAAAATAAATTTATAACAATAACTTGTATCTTTTTTGTTAAATATTTAAACCTAAAAACTTAAACAAAAATTATTAAAATCCTTTGAATAAATGAAAAAAAAAAAAAAATAAATTATAACTCTTATTAAAATTGTGAAAATTGTTAAATTTACTTAAACAATAAATAAAAAAAAAACAAATTAATTTTTATTAAATGTAGACTTTAAAAAAGCAAAAAAATATAATAAGCAACTGAATTAAATTATACAAATATATGAATAGAAAAATATAATGAAAATGAATTTCGCTTTTTTAACAATTTTAATATATGAATTTAGGTAGGATATCTAAATAGAGAGAAGGCGATATAAGTGGCATAAAAAAGAAAAATTTTGAATGGACATAATGCCTCCTATGACCAGAACTTTACACACTAGTTGGTTTTATAATCTTTTTCCATACTTCAATTTTAAACTTATAAAGGGCAGCTGTTTTCACAAACACAAAAAAGACACTTTTTAATGTTCAACAAACAAATTACAATTGTCTCAGTATCAGGTCCACTGTAGTCTATGTTAGCTTAGATGCTATCAAAGCAGTAAAGGCAACCTTTTATATTTCTTAGTTTTAAAGAGCAATAAAAGCTGGATACATAGAATCCGTCATACTTTAAACTTTGATTCAACTGACAACTGACAAGTTAGTTAAAATTCACGTTTTCTTATCAGCGATGTCACAAACGTTGAATACTTTGACAGCTATTAATTGCTCTATTTTCTTGTCTTCTTTCAACTCTTGCTTTGTTTCAGTTGTACTCTGTGATTTTAATGAAATAATTTTGACTGCAAAAAATAAAATACAAATTAAATTCAATTAACAAGTGAATAAAATACGAGGGCTGCTATATATATTTCTGGCCTGGCAACATTGAGTGCTGCCAAGTGCAATCTGACATTTCCATTGGAAAGTTTGTCATTTTTAAGCATAATCGTACTCAAAACGTTTTGACGTACGACCATTATTTGTGTTGTTTACAGTGACTTGAAAAAATTAATATAGAAAAAAATGGAATTAACTCGTGAACACTTTCGTGCCATCATTTTTCGCAACTTTCGACGTGGATTATCACGACAAGAGTGCATTGATGAACTTAAATCTTTGTATGGCGATGAAGCACCATCCTATAGCACTGTGAAAAATTGGTATAATGAATTAAATCGTGGCCGATGCTCGCTCAAAGACGAATTCCGTGAAGGTCGTCCAAAAACGATTGTTGTGCCAGAGAGCATTGATGCCGTGCGTGAACTCATAATGCAAGATCGATACTGCATGAACACCTGGCCGTAAAAAAGGTTTGTTCTCGTTGGATCCCGCACAATTTGAAAGTCGCTCAAAAATAGGCTCGTGTCGATTGGTGCAAAGAAATGTTGCAAAAATACGACTACGGTGCTTCAAAAGACGTTTATAAGATGGTCACAGGTAACGAATCATGGATCTATGCGTATAAGCCCGAAACGAAACAACCATCGACCGTGTGGATCTTCAAAGACGAGCAAAATCCAACGAAAGTTGTTCGTGGAAGAAGCACTTCGAAGCAAATGGTCGCCTGTTTCTGCGGCAAAACTTATCATGTGGCGACTGTTCAGCTAAAACAACGTAGGACGGTCACTTCTGAGTGTTACACTACAATTTGTATGCCTGAAGTTATCTGAGAAATTCGAAAAACCAACAAGAGAAGACGAATCATTGTTCACCATGACAATGCGAGCTCTCACACATCGGCTCAAACCAGAGCGTTTTTGACCAGCCAAAACGTCGAATTAATGGGTTATCCGCCGTACAGCCCTGACTTGGCACATGGCTTCCGCGCATCAAGAATAAAATGCGTGGTCAACGATTTTCGTCGCCAGAAGAAGCTGTTGAAGTGTTCAAAAACCATGTTTTAGAGGTGTCTCAATCGGAGTGGAAAAAGTGCTTCGACAACTGGTTTGAACGCATGCAAAAGTGTATAAATCATGCTGGAGAATACTTTGAAAAACAATAAAACCAATTTTGATTATAAATATTCGCATTTTCACTATTAGGCCAGAAATATATAGAGCAGCCCTCGACAAATTAAATTTAAAAAGTAAGTAAAAATAGAAAGCAAACTTTGATTTAACAGCCGTCAACAAAGTACTTATTGTCCCAACCTCATCCTTCATTACTTAAACTTTATTTTAGTTAAATATTTCAAAATACACGTATGACGGAGTCTATGTGCCCTGGCCCTTAGTCTACCTATGAATTCGTTTATATATATTTACTTCGATCATGCCTAAAGAAGTTGACAAACTGCGTTTTTTTTTTTATCTCGTTTCGCTTCTAAAAACCAAATAATACAAAGGCAAAATGTGATTTAAAAACTTTATCTTTCAGCACAAAACTAAATGCTAATACGGTCCGTTAAAAAATTATATTGTGTCGTTTATAACTAGAGCTGAATGGAAACTTTTTATTTTCTACTAATGACAAACATATCTGTATATTACATACAGATATTGTATTCGATGACAGTCAAATATAGTTGAATTATCGATGTATATGATGTTACAATTCTGTTCTGTGCCCTAGCCTTGACCCGTTTGTTTAACCGATTCCGCCACTGAAATCTGCGTCAAGATTTCTCCATTGTGTCAGTTAAACTATCTACATTTTTAATCGCCTCCTGCTGGTATGGTAAATAGTCCAAACTGATTTATTTTACATTTTTACGGCGGAATACCATAATAGCTACACTGTAGTGTGTTCGAATTCCTATTGGCTGGACACAATGGCTAGTGGGATACCACACTTTCTTTAAACATTTTGCAAAATTTTTACGTTGCACTACTTTTTCATTAATGTATATCGTACTACCAAAACATTTTTCAAAATTAATCTAATAATACTTCCGTAGAGCAAGTGTTTTAAGCCTGGACTGAAGCTACATTTCTAAGCAACGAACAGCAGTCGTAAGTCTTATTTCCTTTTTTCTAAAAATAGTATAAACGTTCAAATTAAACAGCTGGTTGTCTTTTTCAATCGAATACTGTAACTGTTTTATCCAGAAACGTATATTCGATCTTTGGCTTTTTAAATAAAATATAAAATTTTTGCTTTATATGAGTTCACCTGCAGTCTTCCCAATTGATCCTAATTCTTTGTTATGCTAAGAATCTATTTGGCCCCTCTGTGAAGATAACTTGGATCACATCATCTATATATCATTTTGTTGTTATGATTAATTTTTAGTAACAGATAAATAAATAAGTTAATTTTTTCATTTGGATTCCATTCTTGACCCCATAAAGTAATAAAGTATATATTTCCTGATTTCTTGAGCAATGTCTGTCTGTGTCCGTGTTCGGGCTTAAACCAAATTTGCCTATCACTAGATGAGCAAAAGAAAACGGGGAAAACTCGACATCAACAGAATGCAATGCAGCATTTTCTAGATCGCTATATTCATCACCAGCATCCCTCGCATCTGTCTTACCCACATATTCACATCATCTAATCCTTAATTATAATTTGGTTAGACGAAGTCCTCATACAAAATAAAGCTGTTTTTTTTTTTCATTGCTCTCTCTATAAATTCTCACATATATTTTTTCTTAATTTCTGTTTACTGTCGGTTCAATCACATGTCAAAACGTCCTCGGATATAATGTCCATCAACATAGAGTCATAACGCCCATGAGTAATTTACGTATATTTTATTGTATTTTAAAAACTGACTTGCAGATAATCTTTGGTAAGCAAAATCGGTGTTGGATATACCACAGAGGAAAATATGTGGCCGAACGCCATCTATTCAGAAATTTTTGTTAAGCGAAGCCGTTGTTGTTTTAAAAGCGGATATTATGACCTTTTATTAAGTGACATTATGTCCATATTAAAGCAACGCAATTCCCATGGACTTAATGTCACTTTTTGATGTGACATAAAGTCCATTAACATAATGTCCATGAAACTATAACATGTCACACTTTTATTTCACAATACTGTAGATGCTCTTTCAGTATCGTAATATTTTGAACAAAGTAAGCAAGAATGTATTCTGTTTTATTTCTCTTTTTAGTTTAATATCATTTATTATTCGAATTAAAACTTTTAAAACTATAAAATGTTACAAACTGTAAATAGTTAAAGACCAACGTAAGAAGATAAAAGAAGTGGGAAAAAATTGTGATATACCAAGTAAAAAATTGTTATTTTCTATGTGTAAAACATACATAGGATTAATTAATTAGATAATTAATTTACAGTTAATTTTATTAGCATTTAACGATAAATAATGCTAATGATTTCTTAGCATTGTCTTTATTTTAAATAATGGTAATTAAAAGGTTTCATTGATAATAAGTTAAAAAGTAAAGCAATTATCATTGGCTAACGATTAAATGGTTTTAAATCAATACCACACCCTGCCTTTGTACACGATATAAATACATGACAATATAGTAGAGCATTATTTTAAAATATAATTTGGCAAAAATTTTGTGAAACTTGTAACGTTTAATATTTCCAGAAAAAAGAAAATATATTTTTGTTTTCAAGAAAAACAAAATAATTTTTTGCAAATTGTAATTAGTAATTAGACAGTTTCACTAAAATGTCATTACTATAAGTAAAAACAATTATAATGCAAATTAAATTGCTAGAATTTGTAGTTTAATTTTTTTAATTTTTATTACTTCAAATAAAGCCAAAGAAATTTGAATGGTAATGAAAAATTCCAAGTATGCTGTCGAATTATATTGGCTATTGTCTTTCAAATTTCTTTACTAGGACAAAAAGGAAAGGAGAGAAAGCGGATATTCCTGAGCACCTGTTTTGCTTTTGATGAAATTTTTAACACATGTTGTTTCTTATTCTTATCAGGTAGTTTCTTATCTTACCTGATGGACGGCCACAACTTCCGGTCTCGACCACTCTGTATAAATAAGGATGGCTTTAAGAAAAGGACGAGAATTACAGGTGGAGTTTACGTTGAGGAATTTGGGATAAGAATAATTTTCAGACTCCCAAATGACAGTAGTGTTTTACAGGCTGAATTTTAGCTACCAGAAAGGCGGCATGCTGGTTAAGGTATTATAACATAATGAATTATTTTATTTTTAGCTTAGAGAGACCTTTTTTATTTTATAGAAATGGCAAATATTTTTTTATTTATTTTTCAATATTTCGGTACTCCTTTGTATACCATCTTCAGGAATTAAAAACAATTTAAAAACAATTTAATTCCTGAAGATGGTACACAAAGGAGTACCGAAATATTGAAAAATAAATAAAAAAATATTTGCAATTTCTATAAAATAGAAAAGGTATCTCTAAGCTAAAAATAAGTTAATTAATTAATAAAAAAAGAGTCAAAAAAATTGTATTATAACATATCTAACAGAGATATCTTTTTCTGTACCGACAGTGTGTTTACCAAATCTAAGCTTATATCCGAATGCCAGATATACCTCAACAGAATGGAGAAGATTTCAACAGTCACCACAAAATGGATAAGAAGATATGGGATCGACCTGGGCAATCATGTTGCTGATGAATTGGCAAGGAGGGAGACAATGCTTGAAGAGGGTGCAATTGACACCTTCTGTGGCATGCCTCTCTCTGCTTACGAAAGCGTATTGAGACGCTGCTCTATACGATCTGCCCCAGGTCAGATGGTCTTAAGGGTTGACATGTTCGATCGCTAGAACAATCTGGCCCTCTTTGAATCGGGGGAAGGAAGCTGCACTACTACATTTACCTAAGAGTCGATTACGCGACTTGATGGCTGTGCTTACTGGGCACTGTCTATTTGGAGCCCATGCTAGGAGAATGGGTCTCCCATTTAACGACTTTTGTAGAAGTTGTAAAAACGAGGAAGGTGGTGTTTATAATACTGAGATACCTTGGTCAAGGGTACTAAAGGAGCCTATGTGATATATCAATATTGGCTTCAGGTAGGATCACCTTTTTAAGGTGCAATAGGTGGTTTACTGGTCTACAATCTGACATTGTGACTTAGTCAATGGTTTGCTCATACTCTTTTTTTTGATGAGCCTTATTTAGCAGGGTTTTCTCGGCATTCTTTACGCCCACGGCTTTTTTCTCTACTCCTTATTCCTTATTTTCTTCTAATCTCTTTTCTGGACTCTTATTTTCTCTTTTTTATAAGCATAACACCAGTAAATGGATCCAAGTGGGTTGTGGTAACACATCTGTTTGCCTTAACTAATCTAATCTAGTTTCTTATTTAGAAGATGTAAGAGACTGGATAGATCTTTATCTACTGAGTGCAATAGGCTTTTTGTTTTGTTTAAATTAAAGCAAAATAAATATCATTGGTCACAGGCTATTTCTAACAACAACAAAAGTTAAAAACATGACGCAAAAGAGTACCTTTCTTTTTAATATTTGATTTTTCATTTTACCATTTCATATCGGTTATGAAAGGCTTTTTAGAAAGTCTATAGATAATTCAATATTTGTATGTGTTCAGATGTCCCGAAGTAGGTACGAAATGTATATAAAATAAACTAAATTATTTTAATAGTTCACCTAATTGTTTATTTTAATAATAGAAAATTTACATTATTTTACCTCCCAAAAGTGAATATGGCCAAAAACAATTCTTTTCTTTCTTTATTTCTTTCTCGAAAAGTATGAAATAAAATAAATTCTTTTGTTTAAAATCAGCTACTGACTTTTCTTGTGTTATTTTTGTTTTTGTTGTTTTTTTTTCGTCCTGAAAACATTTGGTTACGAAGTATGTTGTTGTTTAAATTCGTTTTCTTTTGACCGGCATATACTGCATCTGTTAATTGGGCATTCAAGTGTCAAGTTCATTTTGGCCACATTAGCGTTAACTATAAAAGGGCTTTCGTATAAACTATAAATGGTCACTGTTACCAGATGCATATTATTGTTACTATTGTTCTTGTTGTTGCTACTTTTCTTTTACTTTGCTTTTATTATTGTTTATGTTGTTGCCATTGATAGTTTTCTTCTTCTTTTGTGCATAATAGATGCTAAGTTGCATGAATGGCTGATGGTGCATAAAATGAGATTTATTACTTACGTTGGCGGTATTTGGTGCAGGGCATAAATTTTCTATCATTTCGTTCTCTCTCAATTGGTCAAAACGAAAGCAAAACAGCGTTAGCACCAGCATTAAACATTTAAACTTGCAAGTTGCTAATAAAATACATCTGTAGGCAAACATGCATGTACGACTGAGTACAAGTACAAACAAAAAAAATGTGTAGCCATTGTACAGAAAGTTTATAAGCCAGAGGCTACAACAAAACATAAGAAAAAAATTATAAAATGCGATTAAATTTTATACACTAAATAAAATTGTTTAATGTGCATAAAGAAGACTATCAAAATTTTTTAAAAATGGTTTGGGGAAAACACCTACTCCAAATAAAGTGGAAACAATTTTCAAACAGTTTCTCCGTTGCAGCAAACAGTTTCTCCGTTTGCAGCATGTACAAAAATTTGTTTTCATTAAACAACCACTTAGAATCGAATCTGTTAAAATTTTGTACAGTTTGCGTATGTAAAAGAAGAAGGGATTTGAAAATAAGTTTGTCTATCAATGTGTATCCAGAAGGTTTTGTGAATTCTGGCTACAATTTCCAAATCTTTGATTTAAATTTTGATTCATTGATTTGTTGAAATCTGTATTGACACATTTTTCCTTTTGGATTTTGTTTTAATTTTTCATATTTAAATTCGAGACTTTTATGATTACCTGTTGAGAGGTCATAAGACAGCATATCAATATGTTTTGATTTGAGTATTTTAAGGACGTCGATCGTAAGACGATGTTCTGTAATGATTGATAAAAATATTAACCATAAATAAATTTTTAAATTTTAACAAAGACTTACACATACAATGTCAACAAAAATAGTCGAGGTTCCATTCCCTTAAGAGAAGGTACATGTCTTCATGTGTGTTCGTAGATTCGGCAGGCTGTGACATTTGCTAAAATTACTTTTCTTCTAATACATGCTGTGATAAAATGCCTTGAATTTTAAAAAATGTTAATTATATTTACCATTCTAATGAAATTTCC
The DNA here is from genome assembly GCA_937654795.1 of Cistogaster globosa. Classification (NCBI taxonomy): domain Eukaryota; kingdom Metazoa; phylum Arthropoda; class Insecta; order Diptera; family Tachinidae; genus Cistogaster; species Cistogaster globosa. Next base: position 132,462,792 of record OW569403.1, on the reverse strand, counting down.
TTCAGAACAGTAAAGATTTAAAATAAATATGTGTATGTATGTGTCTCCACTTTATACGGTAAATTTTATTTCTTAAATTATTTCTTAAAATTTTTAGAAGAAAAGTTATTAACAAATTTATGCGGAGGTTTTCTAAATAAAACAAGAAAAATTAGACAGTAGCAGAATGTAGTGCCGCAGTTTTTGGATCGCTTCATCCCACATCAGCATTCTTCGCATCTATCTATTTAGGTTGTAAATAATATAAACATAATCTTTTTAAGCAACTAATCAGTATTAATTAAGTTAGATGAAGTCCACACACAACTCAAAGCATTTCTTTTTTGTTCTCTCTGTAACTCGTCTTGTGCACTTGTTTTTCTTCGTCCCAACCGTATAAAACAAACAGTTTTAACGACAGGTGAAAAAGGGTTTGCCATTCATTTGAAATTTCTACAATATCCCTTTCCGATTTTATAAAGTATATTCTAAGTCATTATGCATAGCGAAGTCGATTGAGCGATGTCTGTCTGCCCGTCCGTGTTCGTGTTAAAATCATCTTTGCCAAAGCACTAGATAAGCCAGAAAAAATTTAAATACGTTGATAGATCAGACATAATTTCGAAAATTTGGTTATTGAAAATCAGCAAGATCAATCCAGTTCCTTCGAGGCAGCTGGGAAAGCACTACTCCTGCCTATAATTTTTCCATATCATTTGGAACAATGAGGTAACTTTAGTCAAAAAATCAAATATATTGGGCGGTAAAGCATTAAGAAGTAAGAAGAAACACAAGTGAAAGAATTTGTGTTCGCCGATTTTTTCAAGGTTATGGGCCGCTGAACCCTTAAAAGAAAAGTACGATTGTGCACCATATTTTTCAAGATTTCAATATGAATATCATTTAAAAGCTTTTAAAGAGATATTTAAAAAAAAATTCTAAAATTATGATACTTAATTTTTTTATTATTTTTTAGTTCTCTATCACTGCAATATTTTTTTTTTTTAATTGGAGATACTTCACTAAACTAGATTTACATACATGGAGAAGGGTATGCCAGATTGGGCAAAACTTTTACTTGTTATTACAACAGTTTCTTGCTATATGGACGACCTTTGTCGACTTTGAAGGAAATTGAAGAGAGCAAAGAAGGTTATCGGTGACAGTAGGATATGTTAAATGGGATTGTCTGGTTTATGGTAAATAGCGGCAGTCGATATCGATCAATATTAAAATTCTATAGAAATTACGATCGATATCGAAAGTCGTGATTTGCCCCCCGCACTTCTCCTTATTTTAATTGCAGGATACTAATTATTATAATTAATTCGGGTAGAAGGTATTACTCGATACGCATACTTACAATCATAGTTTTTTATTTATAAACTAGTTTTTTTTAATTTTTTTTAATAAAAACGCAAGCGGGTAAGCAAAATGGAATGGCTTGAATTTTGAGAGGATGTACTTACACTTACTTTGTGTACCTTCGCTACGTACAAGTTTTTATTTCGGTATTGTTTGAAATAAAACAAACAACTACAATAACGAGTATTAAATTATAAGCGAAATGTACAAATTCAAATGCCATGAAAAATTTCATCGTCAAGGGACACGATTAAAATCGCTAAAACTTTAAAATGAATAAAAATTAAGGGCCAATGTGATCTATAAATATCAAAAAAAAAAAAAATAAATAAATTCTCGGTACTCGATATCCACTACTCTATACTTTACAATCAATACTTTATAAAGAGAATTTCTTCATATATGGAATAAATACTGCAAAAAAATGATATTGTTACGGACATAAGATCTGGCAACGCCTGTTGTTGTCGTCCGTATGTGCGTGGTAAAAGCAGTGGTAAGTTACTTCTACCACCATTGGGTTTGTGTATAGAATAATACGACAATTAGCTAACACAAATTGAGCAACCTCAATGGTTGCGTTGGTAGAGGTGCGTGCTGCAAAAAAGAAGATCGTGAGTTCAAGTCTATCTTCAGACATGCGTAAAGAGGAAGAATAGTAGTTGTGTAAGGCAATTTCAAATTAAGAAACTGCGATACAAACCTCCCCAAAAGAGAAGTAATGGCTAGATAAATTAGTGAAGACTGTTTAGCGGAAGGAAGTAACATGATTACAGTGTACGGCAGATGTTAAGTTGTGGCTATTGGATTAATAGGAATGAATGGCTTGGTAATGGCTCGTAAAGCAAGGTGGAGAGATCTGTGTATGGTTGAGGTTACTAACTAAGGCATCGAGTAGTTCATGTCTCGCCGGAGTAACACAGTAGTGTAACATGGATGGCTGCGTTTGTAACAACGTATGTTTAGTAAATACGACACCATAGACGGGTAGGATCAGGATCTCAGGTATGTAGCCGAGATAGAAACATAAGAAGTTAAGAAAATAACGAAATTATAATGTACCACAGTGGTATTTGCTATCAAAAGAATCCGTACATTTATCCAAAAAGAGATAAACGTAACAAAATGCCTCTTTAAATACAAAATATTCCTGCTTAAAAAACAAATCCCTTCTAGTTCAGAAACATTGCATCAAAAAAGGCCAGAGTAAAGAATTTTTGAATAAATTTTGGAAATTAAACGGTTAAATAAAATTTAAAACTATTTTTATTTTTCGAGGGTAACAAAATTGTTAAATGTTCACAATTGTTTTTCTTTAATAGAAAAAATTCTTATTATGCTTAAAAGCAAAACTAGGTCCTTCTTCTTTATTTAACTTATTTTTTCTTTTTTTTTCTAAACAATAAAATAAGAAAATTCTAACTATGCATGTCTATTCAGACATACATACATTTTATTTATTTATTTTTTTTTTTATTGCACAACAGGAAAAAAATGCCTTAAAGTTTTGTCTCCATGGACTTCTTTTTCTTTCAATGGTCATTTGAATCCTGGTCAGATACAAATAATTTTCTAAAAAGCGTCTATAGTTCTCATGCAATTTCTGTGTTAAATGAAGACTATGGTGCTTGTATTTGGGTTGCTATTTTTCTGGTTGTAGTTTTTTTTTTTTTTTGTAACAAATAAAATAAATTGCAATATCATTAGCCAAATCATTTGCAAATTCGCATAGCAAATTTTCTTTTATATATTTTGGTTTTATTTATTCATTTTCTTTGCCACTTTTTATATATTTGTAATTTCTTATGCACAAAAGAAACTGCTGCAGGGCATAAAGAAAATTTTAGAAGATTCATGTAGTATTTGATAACAACAGGCATCTTAATATATGAAATTGTTATTTATTCGGCATAAATTGTTTTGTAGAATTTCTAACGATTTCTTTTTCAGTGTTTAATTTATCACCACAAAAAGTGGAAAAAGGGGTGTAATTCTGACTTCTTATGCAAAGCCAAGTCGATTGAGCGATGGCCGTCTGCCTGTATGTCCGTGTTAGTGTTGAAAGCAACTTTGCCAAGGCGCTAGATGAGCCAAAAAAAAATTTAAATGCACCAATTGATCAGATATAGTTTAAAAAATGTTGTTAATGAAAATAAGCCAAATCGTTACATTTTCCTTTGAGCCAGCGGCAAAACATCACGCCTGCCTCTAATTTTTCCATTTCTCTAGGAACAACTCAAGTCTAGTGAAGTAACTCCAATCAAAATATCAACTATATGGGGTGATAGAGAATTAAAAAATAAATAAAATAAAAGCAAAACTTAGCCCTCTCTTTTATTTTCTGAATTATGGGCCTTTAAACTTTTCATTTACGTTACTTTGAAAGGAACAATTATTTATATTGACTTGCCTTTTTGGAAGTTTTCAGACAACATTATTTATAAATATAAATTTAAAAAAAATACAAACGAAGCTATTTTATATGGCTGTGTAAATGTATGTGAAAAACAAAGTCAGGTGCAGAATTTATATTTTCTAAAGTTTAAAACAATTTTAAATCTTGAGGGAAATGTCAAATGCACACCTGATATTCTCCGCTATGTAGTTCAATAACAAGGTTTATATATTTATTTTATTTTGCAATTATGCATTTAAAAAAATATGAAATACAATAAAACAATTGGAATAGCTGGGCGCACTATAACTCATAACTAGTCCAACCAGCATAAAGCAATAAAACTCCATTAAAATAAAAAAAATACATGTAGATTCAACTACCCGTTTGAAGGTTAAAACTTTATCATCTTAGACAGACATTTTGGAGTCATTATTATGGCGAAATCGTATAACATTATAAGCAACAAAAAAATAAAATAAAATAAAACAAACTGTGCAAGTAAAATAAATGACATTTAAATTTAAATCACTTGCTCCAGTTTACGTGCAAAACATAATAAAGTCACTTAAAGTCACATTTGCTGTTGATGTGAAAAGCAAAAAAAAAAAAAACATAAAGAAAACAAATTAAGTTTATTTATTTGCAGTTAAAATATAAATTTAAACAATATTTTAAAAAATGCGTGCACCGGCCAATATCTGATCAAAATTCAATGCAAAATAAAACAACCAAACAAAAAATAAATAAATAAATAAAAAATAAAATAAAATGCAAAAATATTTGCGAAACAAAAAATAAACCTGAATATAACATTGAATTAAAAATGCTTTAAATAAATTCATAGAATTGAATGACGCAAACATTTGTAACAAATTCTATGAATGAAATAAAACCAGGTACTTTTAGTTCTCAAAAAAGTTTTAAATAAATTACGATGTAAAATTTTTACATTCTGTATATTCTAGGTTACTTACTAAATTAGAGGCTATGATTTTATACATACAGATTATCCTGATGGAAAAGCTCACGCTGGAGCTGGCTTATTTATAAAATCTAGCATTCGATATGAACTAGCGGAAGAATATAACAAATCTTATTTACAAGCTGCGGCGTTAAAGTAATTTGCAATAATATACCAATCAACATATATTCTATATATTTCCCACCAAAATACACAGTAAAATGTGAAGATTATATTACAGTTTTTAAAGCATTGGGTTGTCGTTTCATTGTTGCTGGTGATTATAACGCAAAACACCCTTGGTGGGGATCCCGACTCACTAATCCAAAGGGTAGACAACTATATAAGTGCATTTAAAAAAATAATTATAGCGCCTTATCAGGAGGTAGACCAACATATTGGCCTACTGATCCCTCAAATATACCTGATCTCCTAGATTTTGTCATCTTTTCTGGCATCTCCAGACATTCTGTTGATATTTTAAATGACGATAGTTTAAGTTCGGATCACACGCCTTTTCTTGTTAATTATAATAAACATGCTAAACTAGTCCACAAAAGTACCAAACTTATCAAACGAAACACCAACTTAAACATCTTTAGTAAATTTATCGAAAATAATCTGAATCTAAACACTGAAATTAAAAATGGAAAAAATTTTGATGATGCTGTTGAAACTTTTACTTTATTGATACACGAAGCTTCGTTTTTATCTACACCACAAGTAGTTGATTCTTAGGATTAAGGTCGTAAAGTCCAAGCATTAGCAGCGGCAATAGAAATGATTAGACAATCTAGAAGATTAAGAAGAGTTTGGCATCGTACGAGGAATCCACGGGATAAAACCAATTGGAATGCCACCAAGTATCTAAAACGAGCAGCCAACAGAAATGTCCCCATCAAAAGTTCAAATGACGTTTGGTGTAGAACAGATTTGGAAAAATCTAATGCTTTTGCAGACCATTTGAAAGGAATTTTCAAGCCTCATTATTCCAGTAATAATATCGATGATATTTCGAATTTTTTAGATATAGCGTGTCAAATGGAACTACCTATAAAACACATTTCTTCAAATGAAACAAAAACAAAAATTTTAAATAACAAAAATTCTACAGGATACGATAAAATAGATGCCATTACAATAAAGTCATTACCTTCTAAAGGCGTTTTGTTTCTAACTTTTTGTTGTTCTAACGTTATGTTATATAACTCTATTTTACGACTGCAACACTACTCTTCACAATGGAAATGTGCGGAAATAATCATGATTCTAAAACCTAGTAAACCAGAAAATGAACCGTCCTCTTACCGACCCATTAGCTTGCTACCAATTTTCTCTAAAATATTTGAAAAATTACTTTTAAAGCGTTTAACACCTTATCTCAATAAAAATGAGATTATTCCCGACCATCAGTTAGGTTTCAGCAGAAATCATATCTGATTCCTTTGAAAATAAAAAATACTGTTCAGCTGTGTTTTTGGACATACAACAAGCGTTTGATAAAGTTTGGCATGAAGGATTACTTTACAAACTAAAAAATATTCTTCCAGCACCTTTTTATTTATTTTTCTTATCGTACTTTAAGGTTTCTATGTTAAAATTAATAAAGACATCACTAATATTTGCCAAATAAATGCTGGTATACCTCAGGGTAGCGTGCTTGGCCCAGTATTGTACACCATATTTACATATGACATGCCAATAACGGATGATGTTACTGTTGCAACATATGCCGATGATACGGCATTTTTGTGTTCACATACTTCATCATCAGAAGCCTCTAGAAATCTTCAAATACAACTTGATAGTCTTTACGAATGGATTTTAAATGGAATATTGTAGTTAACACTCATTAATCGAATCATATTACATTTGCAACAAGGAAAGAGAATTGTCCACCTGTATTTCTAAATGGATCCGCTATGCCTAATAGTGATGTTAAATATTTGGGTCTTCAACTGGACCGGCGACTTACATGAAGAGCCCACATAAACTCAAAACGGCAGCAACTAGTTAAAAAGTTTTGTCAAATGTATTGGTTACTTGGGCGTAAATTCCAACTATCACTCGAAAATAAAGTTTTACTGTATAAAACTATATTAAAACCTATTTGGACCTATGGGATAGAATTATGGGGAACTTCCAGTAATTCGAATATTGAAATCTTAAAAAGATTTCAGTCAAAGACGTTACAGTCTATAACAAACTCTCCGTTTTACATAACAAATAAGGCATTACATAATGACCTTAAAATTCCTTTTATAAAAATAGAAAAAAGAAAATTTAGCAGCAATTACTTAGAAAGATTCAGCAGCCATACTAATTTATTGGCAATTACACTACTAGATGAGACTGATGAAGTTAGATGACTTAAACGAAATCACATTTTAGATCTCCCTTTTGTTTAATATTAAAAATAAGTACATAATTAAATAATAATAAATTTAATTTTTAATATTAATTTATTTATAATGGATATATACCTATATTGAAATTGTCTGTATATATGAATGTTAATACATATATAAGTTATATTATTGTTTCTAATGGGAATCAACAATAAAGAATAACATGATTTTTTTTTCTAAGTTATAAAATTTGCTTCTTATTGTAAAATAGATTGCAAATGAAATATATATAAAAAAAGGTTACTTACTGCCGTACGTAATTTAAGATTGATAACATTCCGTTTTTTTTTTTTTTTATTTTTAGGGTGACTCCAAAAAAATGTTTACTTTGTTTAATATTAATTTAATTTGCGTCACCTTAACTTATTAGGGTTAAATAAATTTATCAATTTAAGACACTTTAGGCTGTCCATATATCTTACGAATAGTTTAAAAATATAAAACAAAAAATTTATTTAATATCTAAATATGAATAGATGAATGGAAAATAAAACGACTGATTGAAATTTTCGATAATAATCTGACAAATTTTAAATAATTGTATAAATAATTTTGAGTATAAAACAAATTGCTTACATATCTGCAGGTATATAAAAATGTTTATATGTTTGTATTTATGTGCAATCTAGTTGTTTTTGTTTCTAAGAAGTTGAAAGCAAATTAATATCTGCTGTTATTTAAGTCACCGACAAAAATGAAGCCATATGTCTTTAAAAACACACACATTTGCACTGCAATTAAGGTGTCTACTGAATAGATATTTTACACAAGTTTATGATTTTTCATTAGGAGGCACATATTCTGGTCAGTTTTTAACAGAATAATGAATCCAAAATCTCTAAAAATTGTTTGCCGCTGCTACAACCAACTGTGTCAAATCCTTTATACCGAACCGAACTAAATTTAAACTAAAAAATGTTTAAACAAAAATTTAACTCGTGTTAAATGTTCAAGTTAATGTACTGTAGGTTCGATGGCAAAAACAAATGTTAATACAATTTCTAAGATTATGGTGGGATTTGTAAGAAACTGCTGATAGAAAGGTAGAGCACAAACAAAAACTAAACTGAACCAAATTAATGCAAATCGATTTTATAAAAAATATTTTTACAATTTTTATTTCTTTCCGAAAATTACCAGGTTAAAACTTATTTTTAAAATTAATGAGAAAGATGTGAATTACTTTTAAATGCTGGGATACTTCTTCTCAAATTAAAATGGAATTAATTTTTTGACCCAAGAAAAACTTGTGATCATACATGTTAAAGTTGGTCCGAAAAATATCATTATTTTTTTTTTTAATTGTTGTTTCTTATCATGTCTGTTTTAATTCATTTTTATTCGTTTATTCATTTATTTTTTAATTTATTTTTTTTTTCATTAAAACTGTTAAGTTTGCCTTGATTTGTCATAAAGAAGTTGGAAAAATCATTTCAATGGGACATAACATTTTCTTTTAAATGCACCCTACAACTTGAAAATCACCGATTTTTAATACAAAAATGATCTTTTGATTTAAAAAATAGTGAAAGAAATTAAATGTTAATACTACAATGTTGACAAACAAGTTTTCTAAAGAAGACGAGTTTACTGATTCAAAACATGCTCGTTAAATGAAAATCATTCTGTCTCAGGAATTAAAAATTTCGTGTTTTGCAAAATGGCTTCATAACCATCTCAGCTTTAAAGTCTAAACTTAAGCACCACCACATCCGGATATCTTCTCCTTATATCCTGTAGTACCTTATCCAGCTGAACATCCTTTTGATGGCTTAGATATCAGTGTAAGTCACGCTATACTGGTCCTGTAACCTAAGCTTCATCCTGATCTGAAATCTAGGGATAAACACGCCTCCCTGACCCCAGCATCTGACTTAGACCAGTTCTGTATATACATCAAGTACATCTCTCCGATGATCCATGTGCGTCATGTTTGAGGTGCCCGATATTGATACTACGAATTCAATGTCAGACGTGGGGGTGGGCGAGCATTAATCAATATTATTAGGAATGGCCGAGGCGCAAACCAAGATTGCCGCATGGCCATAGTCCCTTGGCCTCCACACTAAAGCTGCACTTAACCTTAATGCCAGTGTTTTGGCCATGAGAAAAACACGTAGCCAGTGCAGCATTGTAAAGAGAGCCTTTGACGGAGTGGTCAGGCTGCTGTAGTCAAAATGGTAAACACGTTGACTACAAACCTGGTTGTCCAGGGTTCAACCCCTGCGGCAATGAAAATACAAAAAATGTTTTTTTTTTTTGTTTAATGGTAAAAATACATATTCAGAACGAACATTAAAAACAAGCAGCCTCCTTCGTCGGTATTCTTCATAGCATATTCGCCGGCGAAGTAAAATAACTATCTATCTTTATCCTTTCACCACCCATCTAATCTCTCATCCATCCTTTCCTAATAGATTTTAATGCCTGAAGTGCTACTTCTCTTTAAAAAAAAAAAAAAACAAACAGGTTGAAGTTCTCAGAATCCCGTTCAGTATACTGCAGTTTACAATTATGCCCAAACAAGAACCCCATACATTAGTATGGGCTTAATGACCGTGATGAAAAGCCAGTACGCCGTGCCGGGGTTAATACCCCAGTTTCTGCCTATAGCCTTTCTACACACATAAAGAGCCACTGAGGCCCTGTCCGCCCGAAAACGGACGGTAGGGTTCCATGACAGTTTTGAGTCCATGATGATACCCAAATATATTTCACCCTGTCAAACAACCCAAACTCCACTCCTTTTAGGAGTGGAAGCAGAAAAGTAAGAATCTTGTTTCTCCTCGTAAAGAGCACAAGTTTCGTCTTCCGAACGTTTGCACTAAGCTCGCTCTCGATACACCACATACATACGCAGCCCAGCGCCGATTGGAGACATTGTGATAACGTGTTAAGGATACTTTCCTGAAACTGCAACCGCAACGGCATACGCATATCTTACAGTCCTTAACCTCTTGGAGTCCATTTCCGTCAGCAATGTATTCATGGCAAGGTTCCAGAGAAGCGGTGATAATATCTCTGCTTGTGGTGTACTCCACTTAGCTACCCTATATATGGTAGCCTGTTCTATACTGCAAGTAATGACCCTATTGTTCAGAAGATTCCATACAAGGCTTGTTATCGACTGATTTACATTCAGTCTCTCATTGTTGAAAGCCCCTTCTGTATCTAGAAAAGCCACCAGTGCTATTCCCTGTGCTCCAGGGATTTTTCTATAAGCCCCACATGCGTATGTAGTGCCGTCTCAACAGATCTGCCCTTGACATATACATGCTGAGAGGCGGAGAATCGATCCGGATTAATTGTTGTTCTAAGATAAAGGTCAGTTATCCGTTCCAGTGAAACATAAAAGCCATGGTTCCGGGATATACGACCATGCGATATATACCGTGTATAATATGGTATGACAATGTCCATATTATACTGAAGATCAGGTGGTATAATGCCATCAACTTACACAGTTTATTTTATGGATACATTTTAAACCTCTAAAAAATGAAAAATCTTCTACTTAAAACATGTCTTCGCCTAAAAGGGTACGTTAGGCACCCTTTTAAATAAAGACATTAAAAATCAGTTTCAGAAAAATAAAATTATGACATATTGATTTTAGATTTACGGTCATTTCACTACATTTGCTAAGTAAAATAACAGTCAGTATTGAACGTTAATATTGAAAAAAATTTTCTAAAAAATTATGAATGATTTGGGAATACCTACACTTTGTATGTCCAACTTTGTTTTTACTTATTTAATATAATTGATCAAATATTTATTTGGACTTATTGTCTCCAAGACTAATTAAGTTCCAGTTTACATTGGAGGATTTTTGTCGCTGCAATTCCTATATTATGGGTGAGAAGGGAGAGAGAAAATAAAATGGGTACACATATGCGCGTACTCTTGCAATTCGTTTTGTTCCCTCTTTCGTTTTTAAATATAAAGTTAACAAATATATACACACATGCAATAAAAATTGTACAATGTAAACGCGAATGCAATTTTAAAGAACAAAAGAGAAAAATTGCAGCGACAAAAATTGCAGCGACAAAAATTGATTAATGTAAATTGGGACTAACTTTTTCATAGATGTATTTGTTCTAATATTATTGCAATTCTTGTTTTTTGTTTCCAAATTTTATTGCTTTTTAATAAAATTTGATCAAATATGTCAACGTTGAAGACTGAAGAGCAACAATCAGTCGCTTTGGCGGCACATAATATATTAAACTAGTCCACTGCATTTACTAAATATAAATTTAACATTTATTACTGACAATCAAAATATGACAAAATTAACCAAGATAATCTAGAAACTTTTTGAAGTGTAACAAATTAAAATTTAAAGCATAAAATTTTTTAATACTTTAATGTTTTTTGAACAATTTAAAATAATTTGTGCAGCGATTAAAATCTTGCACTTGTTTTGTCAGGTTTATTACTTTTGTCAGCTGCTTTAAATTTGTTGTGAAGGCAAAGATGTACAAAAAAATTTTGATGTTGTAGCAAAATGTGGGTCATTGTAGATTATATTTTCACAGTTACTGATAAAAAACAGTTTATGATATTTAAATAAATTATAAAAAACTTTAAGTGTCATTTATGAAAAGCAAAGTAAGAATTTTAGCTTTAGGGATTTTTTTTTGTATTAAATATATGCAAAGATTAGATTTGATTAAATTATAATTAAACTACATAATATTTAGGCAGGTGTCATTTTACAGACAAAACTACATTCAAAGAAAAAACATGGTTGAGATTAGCAAATATTCTGTAACTAGTTTTATTTCTTCTTCCATTTTTCATGAGAATATCAAGAAATCAAGCACGATTTAAGTAAATTATTTCGAAATTGATTTCGAACAATAAATTTTAATGTTGAAAAAAATTTGTTTGCTACAACTGTAGATTGTTACAAAAAATAATGTATGATTATTGTGACCATCTCACAATCATGTTTTTTCTCTGAGTGTACTTAAGAATTTTATACGGTTTATGGAATTAATGTACTTTTGTTGTTCGATGCAATTCAGATTATAGCTTGATAAGTCTCAGCATAAATTACTACATTTAGAGTCACTATGAGAGTAATGCTCTTTACTACTTTTGCTATGATGTAATCATTTTCTTTAGGGAAGCTTAAATCAAATTTGAAAATATGAGAGAACAACTTGATAATAACTTCCACAATATCTGTACGTGTGCTGAGAGCGAGTTGTATTCCATATTTGCTCAATAGAAATCTAGGAATTAAAACATTCTGACCAAATTTTTTTCAAAAATTTTTTAATCTACGTCGGGCCTTACTTCATGTTCATAAATTTGAATACACCTATATCTGGAATAAATTATGTCTGCTCAGGTCTGATCTAATCTGCTCAAACTATTTGCCTTCGAAAATATGCACAAAAAAAAACTCTAGACAGCTCAATAGCTCGATAGCGAATTCTCGTTAAACTCAGTAAATATCTCAGATGTTATAAAATGCATCCAAATAAAGAAAGGACGTATTTAGTAGCTAACTGTATAACAAAAAAGCAGATACATGGCCAGTACTGCCCAGGAGAGCAAAGGCTTTCTGTCATTCCCTTAAATATTAAAAGAAAACATTGGTTCCTCCATTTTTATCTTTTTAAAGGTTGAACTATATCAACTAATTCGCTTGCCATAGAACAATCTAAACTAACTACGCCATTGATATTCTTTCAAATTCATGAAACAGATGGAATCTCAGCACTGGTTTCAAACTAGCGCTTTTCGAACGACTACTAAACAATTTAAAATTAGTTAAGATTTTTATTTTCTACTGACCAAAAAGTGTTAATATTTTGTTGGTTATTTTTTAATAATAAAAAAAATTCATTGAAAAAATAGATTGAAAAAATTTGAATAAACTGCTGAAACATATTTGATTCGGCCATTTATTTTTATTTTAATAAAAATAATTTGTTTTATTTTAACAATAATAATTTGCAACAAATACAAGTTTGTATGTAATTCCAAGAATATAACCGTTAGCGGTTAATTTATGTCAAATTATATAGTAAAACAAAATAAAATTATTTATAATAAAATAAAATTATATATTTTTATAAATACGTATGTTATTTAAGACCTTGATCTATGACTGCAATAGAAAATGCAAATAAACAACAGTTGCAACAAATCAAGTTAAATACATTTAAATGCAAAAAGAGTTCAAACAAACAAAATATAACTTCTTTATAAACAAGAAAATTATGTAAAAAAAAAAAATTTTTTTTGAGTTATAACAGAACAAAAAAATTTAATGAAAGTTATAGTTTGGTCTTTTACACCCTTCCGGTTTTGAGGCTGGCTAAACTAAGACAATCGGATTGTAGTTATCTGAGCATATGGTGATTTGTATGGGTGAAATATTTTTTTTAACACCGATTTTGATAAAATAAAACAGGGCTTGCGAGAGAGTTTATTAAGGAACTTCGTATGGGTGATTCTAGAGAGGATACAAGCACAATTTTAAGGTAAAAGTTTCGAGGCATAATAAACTTAAAGAATCATCTAACCAAAATGAAAATCGAAAAGGATAATATTTACTAACTCTGTACGAGAGAAGCTGAGATTTAACGCACTGTTTTAATGTCGACTGAATCACATTTGGCTTAGGAACACATACATGTTAAATACGGCTTCTATTTGCAACATTATCCTTAGGAAAATGTTATTAATAACGAGAGACCGTATGATCAACAAAGGCAAAAGAAAAACTCGTTATATGTCAGTGTCAATTTGCAATTATTACAGAAGAGACAAAACGCGCCTCTTATATTTATAATTATCAATTTAACGAAAGTGCCTTCTTCGGCAAAGTGATACAGAACTTTTGTCATTTAACAGTATTAACAGATTGCGCCAGACTGTTTTCATCCTAATTGTAACAGATCATAACAATACAGCTTCCACTCATCTTTTTGTGATATTTTAGTATCGTATCTTTCACAGTCATTTGAAGTTCGAAATGCCGTCAAAAGTCTGTATAAAAACTACTAACAAATAATTACTCTGTTTATTTAATGAAAAGTTGCAGAATGTTTTGGGCAACATGTTTCCCTCAACATTTTATTTAACATGATTTGCACTTGTTTCGAAAGCAATAGTTTTCAGTAACAATTAATCTTGCCTATTACGAGCAGTAAAAAGAACACTTTTTTATAATTATAGTTTTTTCACCATCAGATGACTATCTTTCAGGAAGAATAAGTAAAGTTGCTAAAAAAAAATTTTAAAATATAAACAGAGTACTGGGCCTAACTATTGGCAATTTAAAATTAAATATCCATCAAGTTAGTTAACTAAATGTAAATGTGTAAATTTATTAAACTTGAATTCAAAATGATTTAATTTTTTAAAATATCAAACTTTATAAAGAAAAAAGCAGTTGTAGTCGAATTATGTTTTTGTAATGGTGTCGCCCAATTCTTAACATATTTTAATTGATGAAAGTCTCTCTCTCGAAAAAACTGAGAAGCCTTTTTTTTTTGTTCTAAAATATTTCTAATAGTTATAGAAATGTCCCCAACAAATTATAAAGGAAGAGCATCCTCAGTCATTTTTACCAGAATTCCCCCTTTATAGGCGAGCCACTACAAAAAGAGTGCGTGGACCGCCCATTTCTATTTTAATCAAAAACTGTCACAGTGGAAGACTTCATACCAAATTTGGTGAGGATAGCATTGTTTTTGTCCTTATTGGGATATTTTTTCCACAGTTCATACGAACAAATCTTAAGTGTATTTATTATTATACCCTTCACAAAAAGTTCCCATAAAGCGTATATAAAGGGTCATCCAAATGTGACGCCTAGATGTTAGCACTATATAATTTTTACACGTGACATCTTTTCAAATGACATACGCCATTTTGTTTTATTAGAAGGTAGTACAGTTTTAACCATGGACAGGTACACATTGCAACAACGCGTTCACATCATTCAAAGTTATTATGAAAATTAGCGCAAAATTTTGTTTAGTGACGAAGCTCATTTCAGAATGGATGGACTCGTCAATAACCAAAATTGTCATATCTGGGGTGATGAAAATTCTCGTGTTATTCATCAAAAATCTCTACACCCACAAAAAGTTACTGTTTGGTGTGCATTTTGGGCAAATAGAATCATTTGGCCATTTTTCTTCGAAGATGATGCTGGAAATGCTGTTACTGTGAATGCTGAGCGATACCAATCAATGTCGAGAGACTTTTTATGGACACAGTTGAATCATATTGTTGTGTCTGACGTCTATTTCCAGCAAGACGGTGCTACATGTCACACAACTCGAGAAAAAATTACGCTTTTGCGATCAAAATTTCCTCAACGTGTAATTTCACGAAATGCAGATTACAATTGGCCTCCAAGGTCATGTGATCTAACACCATTAGATTTTTTTGTGGGGTTTTTTGAAAATTCGAGTGTATGCTAACAAGCCACATACAATTAATGATCTAAAGAACAACATTCAAATTGCGATTCGAGAAATAACACCAGCAACATGTCGGAAAGTCATTGAAAATTTCGATATTCGGATTGATGTCTGCAGACGCAGTCATGGTGGACATTTGAATTATATTCTATTCCACTTATAATTGTAATGGATCATAATTTTAATACAAAAAAAAACAGCTTGAAAAAATTGCAAATAGTTTGTGTTTTATTTCAAAGAAACATGTAGGTGCGTTTTTTGGATGACCCTTTATTATGAGGTGTAATGCATTGCTATGATCGTCTGACCGTCCGTGTTAGTATTAAAATAAAGTTTGCTGAGGCACAGATCAGCTAGATAAAATACGCCAATCGATCAGGAATAGTGTCCAAAGCGTTGCTATTGAAAATCAACAAGATCGGTCCATGTCCCTCGAAGCAGTGGGCTTAACACCACGCCTTCCTCTTATTTTTCTATACCATTTGGAACAATAAGATAACTGTAATTTAAAAACAAAAATATTAAGCGATACAGAATAAAATAAGAATAAAAAATAAAAAATAAAACATTTAGTGAAAAAATTGGCGTTCGCCCATATTTACCGAGTTATGGGCCTCTGATATTTTCATAAAAAGGTTCGATTGTCAATATGGTCAGTTTGGGTATCACTTAAAAGCTATTGAAGAGATCTTTTCTGATCCGATGACATTTTTATGTAAAATTTTATGAAGTACTTAATTTTTTTTTTTTTTGTTATTTTTTAACTCTCTGTCACCGCAATATTTGTTTTTGGATAGGAACTACCTCACTAAACTAGATTTACATACATGGTGAAGAGTATATAAGATTCGGCATAGCCGAATATAGCACTCCTACTTATTAATTATTATTATTATTGTTATTAATAGTTGTGGTTCGTATTTTAGGAATAATTATTTAGGCAAAACCAAACATTTTTTTGTTCGCAAGGTCCGTTAAATGATCACATATTTACAAAAAATTGTTTATTATGGCCAAAGTGTTGTTAAATACAAATATAATTTGCTTATCGCAACCATATATTACTATAGAAAATATAATTTGCTTCTTTTCATGATCTAAACAACATATGAATAAAAAATAAAAATTTGTAAATCATAACCACAAGTGTGTTTTATTTACCATATGTTTTTGGAACCAGATACACAATTACACTGTAGTAACGGAGTTACACTTATACAGATAAGGCAAAGTTGTAGCATTATTACGACATTAAAGCCGATGGCCCTAGCAGCTAGTGCTCGTAGTACCTAATAACTTTTTAATAATTTATTATTTCTTAGTTATGCATTAAATAAATAAATATTACGACAACTTTTTATTTTTATTTTTTATTATTTTTTTTTTTTTTTTTTTTTTTTTGGTATCTTAACATTGCATACTAAATTTACAGTTAGACTTCTCCAAACGGACAGCTCAAACAACCGGGCACCTCTGATAACCGGTTAAGCTTTCAAGAAAAAAACAAAGTCATTATTTTTTCCACAAAAAATGCATTTCCATAACCAAAAACTCTTATAAATATCCCTCATTAGCTCAAATCTGATTCATATTATTAGTGATCACTAATATTCCCCTGCTAACGCAAATATGCATATTCATGTAAGGATGGCGAAGAAATTGCTGTTAATTTGAAATTTAGTTTGTTCGTGCCACAAAGTGCCTCATAAAAAATTTATTTATCCATTAACTAGGGTGTCAGACGATCAAGTTTTCATTCAAGTTTCATTCAAGTTTTAAAATTTCTCTCATTTTTTAACGAATACACTTACATTTTAAAACTTGCTGAGAATTTGCTTTCAAGTTTTCGTTCAATTGAGTCTTTCAAATTACGTTCAAGAAAACAGCTGATTGACGTTTTTCCCTCCAAATTTGTATTAAAAATTTTGCTGTCAGTGTTTTTTTTCACACTTTGCTTAAAAACTTGCTTGAAATTGCGTGCAACCTACGTCACAGCTTTCAATTTTTGTAAATTTTGACAAGCAGTATGTGTAAATTTCTTGAAAGAGAATTGAACAAAAACTTGACCGTGTGACTGCACTGTAAAGTAAAAATAAAAATTCATAATTTATAATTTGAATTTAAAAAAGAGAAATATTTTCTATTTAAACGTTATTTTAAAGGCTAAGACAAGCGTAATAGCAGCGCAACTGAATATTTGTGATTTGTCTACATCAAATGGATGGTTGGAAAGATGGCGCAAAAGGAATATCGATAGTTTTATATGCGTAACTAGAGAAGCAGCAGATGTAAACCAAATAGATGTAGAGTATTTTACAGCCAAGTTGCTGTATATATTGCGTGAGTACATGTCGAAGGATATTTACAATGCAGATAAAAGTGCGTGTTTCTTCCGCACTTTATCTGGTAGAACTCTTAATCTGCGTTGGTGGAAAAGTTTTGAAGGAAAGTCTTATAATTTTATTTAAGGTTGACCTTACTGGAAAAGAAGAGCGGTTGTTGGTCATAGGTAAAGCAGCCCGCCCTGTGCATTGAAAAATCTTCTTATTAAAGTTCTTTTAGTACCTTGAAATTAAACAAAAATGCATGGATGACTCCAGACTGCAGCAGTTTAACAGAAAAATAATATCTGAGAAGCGTAAAATACTTTTAATATTGTACAATACAGCATCTCATCACAGAAAATTAAGTTTAACAAACATAAACTCGTTTTGCTTCTAAATACAACTGCTGTTTTCCAACAGCTTCACCAAGGTGTAATCTAAAATTTTTAGGTTAACTGTAGAGACTTAGTATTAAATCACATACTTCAAAGGTCGATACTGCAGTTTTAGCATCAGAAATAGCAAAATCTATTAGTGTCCTTTAAGCGTCGTACTTCGTTAAATCCTCTTGCGATAAAGTTAAAGCAGCAACAATACAAAACTACTTTAGGAAAGCTTGATTATTAGCAGATAGTTATAAGTTTTAAGAGTTTAAATCACTTGAAACGAATGCAAGTTCAAAAAAGTGTTCGAACAATCGTATGACCGCGTCTGCACTTAAGATGACTGTATTAAAATAATATATCCAAGCTCTGTTTGGGAGATAAATGACTCTGAATGCGAAGAATATGAAAAAATACCAAACATCATAAATTTGAAATCGAATCATTAAAGCAAATTGCCCGTTTGAAGAACTTTGCTGCTGAAATTTAAACAACATAAGTTGAAGCAGTCTACTCTAAATATATATTTTTTTCAACTGCAACAAACTTATAAATAAAGAAATGTAGCATTGAAAAATAAAGTACAAAATACAATATGTAAAGGAATGTGAACCTCTTTCACAAGCGGTCACCTGCAATAACTGGACAAAAATACCGCGAGGTTTCCTTGAAGTTATTTCTAAACTTTATTAATTATATTTTTCATATATATTTTTCTTAAATCTTAAACACGATCATAGTTGTTAATTTAAATAAATAAACTATTATTAACTTTTCAGTAGTTTTTTTTTATTACATTTAATTAATTTGTAATCAATTAATTATGGATTTATGATATGTATTGCTCTTTTAAATAATCCTATATAATTTTTAATAACGTCATGATCAACTAAATATAATATTATGTTAGAGCAGTGTGTCAACTATTTTTAAATAGCTATCTAATAATCGCTTAACTGTGATTATTAAGAGGCAATATGTTGATATGATGGTGTCTGTTATTTTTATACCCTTCACCACAAAAAGTGGCAACAGGGTGTAAATAAATTGGACATTCCGTTTGTTATTTCTATAATAACAATTTCCGTTTCTATATAGTGTATATATTCTGAGTCCTTATTTATGGCGCAAAGTCGATTAAGCGATGTCCGTCTGTCCGTCTGTCTTAGTATTGATATCAACTTTTCCAAGGCACTCGATGAGCTACTGAAACTTTAATACGCCAATCGATCAGACACAGTTTGAAAAACTTTGCCTTTAAAAATCAACAAGATCGGTCCATGTCCCTTGAGGCAGTGGGCAAAACACATTGTCTGCCTCTAATTTTTCATATCATTTAGAACAATGAAGTAACAGCAATCAAAAAACAATATGTGGAGCAATAGAGTATTAAAAATTAACTTAAAAACATGAAGTGAAAAAAGTGACGTTCGTCCATATATCCGAGTTATGGGCCTCTGAAGTTTTCATAAAAAAAAGTCAGTCTGTCAGGAAATACAAAAATATTTTAAAAATCTTTAGCCGGTGACAATTTTATAAAATGAAAAAATTTATATATATATTTTTTTTAATTTTTTGCTATTTGTTTTTTATTTTTGTGTTATTTTATTTTATTTTCTTTTTTTATTTATTTATTTATTTTTTTTTATTGGAGTTATTTCACTAACCAAGACTTATTTTACATGGAGAAGGGTATATAATATTTGTTATAGCCGAATATAGCACTCTTATTTGTGTTCTTTAGTTTTAAATAAATTGTAGCACTGACAAAAATTGCTAACATTTTATTTAAAAGACAAACTAGAAAAAAAACTTTATTCATAACACGAACTAGAATTAATTTAAAAAAAAAAATTATTTTTTAATTACGTCTACTAAAATTAAAATTTATTCACTAAACTGTATTTATATTCCAACCTCACATTTCAATTAACGTCTTGTGACATTAACTTACACACAAATCAATTTCTGAAAAATTCCATTAATTAATTTCCAAATACATAGCACACATACACATACATTGCAACAACAAGCTGCTCTCGTATTTTGATATACAAAAAAGAAAAAAAAATTATTGATTTACTCGTCAAGTGTTTTTCTGTAAATGTTGTTAAACATGCATCAAACAGCAACAGCAGATCTGGTATGTTGCATCGTTATAGATTTGAAAATATTTTTTTAAATATTTATAATTTTATTCGTATATTTTATTTACTCATTTACTTAATTTAATTTTGCATAAATTTTGCGTGTATTACACGTTAACCTCGTGTTGCAAAATAGTTGTTATTGTTGTTGTCACCACACTACCACTGCAATATTTACGCATAATTTATGAGCGTCTTGGCCTACGTTAATGCACGACATAGATCAATTAAGCTAATGAATTTAAATCATCATCTTTAGAGTTGTTTATTTAATGCCGAAAAACATACACAAAATTCAAATTGTTTTACATAAAAGTATTTGAGGTAATAATTAATTGCGTATATAAATATTTTTGACATACTCGTAATCGTACAGGTGTTTTGCGTTGATATTTGTCGTTTTTTAATGAAAAAATCATATTTTACTTTTATGTTTTTATACCCTTGACCACAGATGAAAAAGAGTGTACCTAAGTTTCTCATTCCATTCCGATCCCATAAAGTATATAATTCTGAGTTATTATTCATGGCGAAATCGATTGAGCGATGTTCGTCTGTCTGTTAAAATCAACCTTACTAAAGCACTCGATGATCTACAAAAAATTTAAGTTCGCCAACCGATCAGACATGGTTTTAAAAATTTTGCTATTCAAAATCAGCATGGATCTGTGCGACTTCTGCAGAACGTTCAGAAGTTTTTCGAATAAAATCAATGCTGTCTGGTACAACTTCAGCAAAATTTTTACCCCCCAACACGTCAAAAACTTAAGTGCTGATCGATTTTCAAAAAATCGATTTTAAAAAAATTGTGCGGAAGCTGCAGCAGCTATTAAAAAACATATTGACGAAATTATAAAAATAATTTTTTTAATTATTTAATCTAGTAATAAATATTTTTGCCGCTAAATAACTGCATTTTAAAAAGCCATCTCAAAAAAATATTGATTAAAAAATTTCAATTCAGTGCGTTCTAGGAATAAAATTAAATATTAAAACCGACAGCTTAGAATTCAATAGTTTTTTCTTTCAAAGTGTGGCGAAATATTCAACAAAAGTATATTTAATACTCCAACGAAACGTCAATTTTTAAAGGATGTTAATCAATTTATAACCCTCTTGGTATTACTATTAAAGGAAAACTGATTTTTCAGAGTATATAAAAATTAAAGATTGAATGTGATGAAATAAATTCAAATAAAAATTTATCGAAGATTGTTATTGTTATTGAATAATGAACAACTCGCCTTGCACATATTCTGCAATAGAAGCGAATGGGACTACGCTGCGGTTATATACATGCAGGTATGCAGAGATAAAGACATACCAAAACAACCACAAAATAACGATATTCTCCACTCATGAAAATAACACGATATTTCTTCTTTATTAAAATACTTGAAATAATTGCTGGGATTTAAAATGTGGTAACAGTACTTAAAAAGTGGATGTATATACGGATGCTTAAGGGATACTTTGCATTAAAAGTCGTTCATTTGTCAAGCTAGAAGATCCTTAATGTTTAAACAAATAACATCCATTTGTTAAAAGATTTCTATTACAATAAAAAATTCAATCGTCAGTTAACAGATCCAGTTAATAACTAAATTCGAAAGTTATATTTAAGTTTATTTTCAAAGTGGTCTAATTCACTTTTCTTTTGTGGTTAAGAAATTGTGTTTCAAAGGTTTTAAAATTATCTGAGGCTAAATGCCGGGGAATCCGTTGTCATACTTTAAAATTTGATGTATTTAATCAGTACAAGTCCGTCAACGCAAAGTACAAAAGTTTAATAACTTTTAACTTTTGATATACATTGAATACCTTGGCAGCTATTAATTGCTTCTTCTTCTTTGTTTTCTTTTAACTCTTGCCCTGCTTTAATTGTAATCTATGATTTTAATGAAATAATTTTGGTGGCAAAAAATAAAATACAAATTATATTAAATTAAGAAGTAAATAAAATACGAATTAAATTTAAAAGTGGATAAAATTAAAGAGCAAACTTTGATTTAATATCCGTTGGTAAAGTATTAGTTTTGCCAACATCGTCCGTCGTTACTTCGACTTCAGTTGAATATGTCAAAGTATAATGTGTGAAGGATTTTATGTGCCCCGACCTTAAGTTTCGAGAAGACTTACGTTCTTCTCTATTTTAAGATACGAATTCAACAATAAAAACTTTGGTCAACATAAGATCGTGGCAGCTATTAACACCTACATTTTTTTTGAAAAAGTGACTTATGCCACTTTCAAAATAAACGATTCATTTTATACCAAATATTCAAACACATATATAAAACTAATTTTTTCACTCCGTTTGTATTTTTTACAATAAAGCATTGCTTTTGTATAAAAAAATAAAAGTTTGCTACTCAGTTTTAAACCAAAATTTGTCTTACCATGGTCACAACAACACTGTATTTAAATAAAGAATCCGACTAATTTATATTTTAACTTGAAAAAAATTTTACTTTTTTATTTAAAACAAAGAAAAACCCAACACCAACAAAAAAAGAAAATTGCCTTAATATTATTACCATATTTTACATTCAGAAGACGTGGGATACATTTTACTACCGACAGCACAATTATTGGCTTTTGCAAAATCAGCAATATTAGATAAAGCGCCAAGAACCCGAAATTTATCAATTGTATTTTCAGAATCTATCAGACGCAAGTAGTCTTCCTTTGTATACGATGAACAGAAATTTTGGGCGAAACTCAAGAAAAATAATTGTTCAGGAGAGAACTCTGCGCCAAACCTTTCCTCTTCTTTGTTCAAAGCTAAATGACGATAAGCCATTAAAGCTGCACGCAATCCTCCATCATAAGACATATTGTCCTCCTTTGTCAGTTCGCCATTAATATACCGATTAATTTCTGGTATAAAATACTTTTCATAATGATTCACAAAACATTTTGCACGTTCATTAAATGCATTTAACGATGTATTTGACCACAAATACTTGGCTTTATAATCTGATTCTTGAACTATTACCATATACATTAAATGTTTGGCAATCATACTACCCAATGCACCAAATTTTAAAGAATTCGGCCAGGCTTTATTGTAAGCAGGTGGTTTTAAATAGCCTGCCATCACATATGTTTTGTAGCTATAATTATCAGTAATAATATTATCAGTCATGCCAATTAGCGTTAGCTTTACTTCAGTTGTATAGCCGAGTCTTTTAAATTTTTTATATTTTAGAGCACCGATACGCTCCATATATTGCGCAAATTTACATAAATTTAAATAGTTTTTTTCATAACGGCCATTAGTGAACTTGAGTTTTTTCAATTCTCCCAATAAAAATTTTGTATAATTTGTGTCTTCATAACGACCAATATGTACCGTAACTGCAGATTCCTTAAGTAATGCAGTGTTACGAGTTGTTTCATCCAGCCATTTAGCTTCCTTTATCATCGTACGTATGCTTTGGCGTATTTCTTTAACAATAAACGAAATTTCATTACGAAGCTCGTCTGTGAAGTGCAGCTAAAGTAAATGGGTAAGAATAAAATTAAAATAAAAAAGCAATAAATATTATAATGATTTTTATCTAAATAAAGTAGTATGCAATATACCTTCATGAATAGATGGTCGAAGAAGTGTATCATTGGTGTTTTGATGCGTGGAAGACAAATATCTTTTTGAGATTTGCTGTCTGCCGGCGTACCATGCATGCGATAGAGAAATTGCAAAGATAAATAATTAGCTGCAGCACGCTTATTATTTTCGAAAATTGGATCAAGTTTCTTATACAAATAGAAACATAAATGGGTATAGTCTCCTTTACGCTTCCAAGCAATTTTATTATATAGCTTCCACTTTTCTGTTATATCGGATATATCTTCCACGCCCGGAAGGTATTCACACTCGTCTCCTTTAAATTCTTCCAAAAACTTTAAAACTTCTTTGAGGAATTCAAACATCTCTGTAATTATGTTGTCCATATCATTTTCCTTAACCCCATAAATACTAAGAAGTTTTCTCATTATCTTTTCATTATAAATGTAGGCATTTGAAGAATTATCATTTATCGTATTATATTGTAAATTTATACCAAAACCGAAATCTGGCAGCGGAAATGTTGCTCTAAAAGGATAGTACATTTCAATACCTTCCTTAACAAAATTTTGTGCACCGTAATTGCTTAAATGGGCACTCATTTGAAGCCAGCTAAAATTTGTGCTACTCCAATTGGTATCCACTGCAGGAAACCCACCAATTTTGTTCAAAAGCTTTAAGTATACTGAAGAAGCTCGTGAGGGTGTCAGTTGGGCTGTCATACAATTGTTGTAAAATTGTTTTGCCATCTCAAATTCTGCAGCATATTCTGGTGCCACATCATCAATATCAGATCTTTGTAAGATACTCTCTACAAAATCGTTTTCAAAATTATTCGAAGGCTTATGGGGTGAAGTCTTCCAGTTACCACAAGCGTATTCGTAAAAATCATTACATGGATCCACAGAGGTATTCATATACGACAACAAAAGTTCTTTTCCATTTTGACTAACAGCAGAACTCCAACAAAAATCCTTTCTTGTTAAAAACGCAATCGCGACGCAAAGGAATATGTATTTCTGCTTTATCATATCTTTTTTATTTATATCGCTTTTTTTAATCTACTTTTCCGTGTTGTGTTCAGTTTCTGTATACCTTTTGCTCTAAACTGCTTTATTTATAGGAGCCCACTTTAAGTACTGCAAATTGTACTTATTTTTTATTTTTTATTATTATTATTATTATTATTTTTTTTTTTAATTATTTTATTACATTATTTTTAATTTTTATCTTATTTAAATACCATAAACATTTAAAGCATAGAGAAACATGTTCTCTTATCAAGATTTGTTATTTTATTTAAAAAAAAATTAAATCTTTGTTTTTCGTAATAATTTCATTAATCATAAAAAACACATGCCTTTTGAAATATTATTTTTGAATTTTCAACAAAATAGAATAAAAATTATGCTGTTTTTAATGAAAGACGCGTAGACTAATTTACGAAGATTTTACATGCAAATGTATGTTTAAGAATCATGGGGTCTACTCTCTAATGTAATTCGGGAGCAATCTGGTATTTTTATCGCTTTTTAACCGACTTTAAAAAAGGCATGTTGCTTTTTTATGTTTGCTTGTGCAGAACTCAGTCATTCTAAGCTGATTTTCAAAACATTTTGTAATTTGGTACATTATGCTTACAAATTGACCCGTTTTAAGAACAGTTCGTTTACTTAAAAATTAAAGGGTGTTGCCATACAACATACATGTTTTTTAAGTTTATTATGTACCGTAAAGCGCACTTCTTTAAAATTAAAAAAAAAGCGTATTACTATAGCTTCCAATAGCAAAAATTAATAAAAAGCTAAATCTAAAAATTAAAGGGTGTCCCCATAGGTGAGGTAAATTGCTTTATATGCGTCTATCTCTTGAACCGCTATAGAAAAACGCTTGAAAATTGGAGAGGATATGGATTATTATGACCGTTACATACTTTAAAAAATAATAAATTAAAGGGTGTCCCAATAATTAAAGTAATCTTACGTATGTGGTCAACTTTTTGGACAGTTGAAACTTACAAAGAACCTCCATAGCTAAGTCTGCTATAATGGCAAGTATTAAATTTATTTTTGTAAAATAAAGGGTGTCCCAATAGTTGATTTTATTTTATGTATGTGACCAAACTTTTGAACCGGTATAGACAGAAAGCTGAAATTTACAAAGAGCCTGTGTTGCCAAGTCCGCTATTACAAGTATAAAAAATGAATTTAGAAATTGAAGGGTGTTCCCATATTTGGCGTAGATTGAACAATATTGCCCTACCATTTACACCGTTACATACAAATACTTGAAAATAAACAGAATGTCTACTACTTTGTCTGGTATATTAAGAAGTATAAATATTTAAAATTATATATTATAGGGTGTTACAATAGTTGCAGTTATTTGATAAATTAGATCAAACTATTAAACAGTAGTAGACAGCTGATGGAAATTTGCACAGAACCTTTATTGCTAAGTCCGCTATAACAAGTAGCGAACTTTAAATTAGAAATCAAAGGGTGTCCCAGTACTATATCAAGTATAAATATTTAAAATAGGGAATTAAAGGGTGACCACATAACTGCTAAAATTGTTTAATTTGCATTCATATTATGTTCTACGACACAAAAATTCTGACGCAGTCTTTCTGATATATAATTAAATTAAAGTATATCTACCGTCCTAGAGAAATATGATTTTAAGTTTGTCTATTTTAAAGTCGGTTTTTTGCCATGAATTTTTTTACATAAATTAGCAACACTCTTACCAATAAGTATGGAAACAAACATTTTAAAATAGAAAGTTAAGCAGGATGTGTGTATTTTTAATTCAAAATAAAAGTGATGGATTTTGTAGCGTTATGGCTTAAAGATAAGAATGATCGCCGTCGTTACTGGCTGCTTATTTGATACGACGCACAGTGGTTCAGAAACGTTTTTCATTGGCCAAAACTCTGTAACTTTTGAACTAATAATAATTTTTTACTAGTTCTTTTTTTAGTCAATAGACAACATCTTAAGCTTTTATCGAGTTTGGGCCTTATTATTATCGGTTCAGCGGTTGCTGAGAAATTCAAGCCTAAAGTTGAACTTTCGATTTGCTTTTCCTGATTCTTGTTTGAAATTCCGTTTCAAATGTGCCAACTCATTTTTGACCCACTTTTCCTTAAACAATGTGGCTCAAATTTGGTCCACGGGTCAATCTTGGATGACAATACAATATTTTGCTATCCTTAGGGTGGCCCCTATTTTTACTGAGGTATTTTCCGTATTTTCATTAGGATTGTCCAAATTTCAACTTTATGCTTAACAATACTTACATATTTCCTAGTTTTTGGTCAATTTTAAAACAAAACAGTGTAATTTAATTTTTCTTTAATTATATACATATTTATTTATAGTTATAAATAGATTCTAGGTAAATAAAATAACATTTAATCTTAATGTCTGTATACTTTATTTTATTCAAATACTAAATTCAAATTATAATTATTATTCATTTGGCTGGAATATTTCCTGTAAATATTCTATATTCTGCTCTGTATTACCTGTGTCCTGTAGCAGTGCCTTAGCTTCGGCATTTAGTTCCGAATGATTCAATTTCCATTGACTTCGAATGCTAGAGATGAAGGGATCTGAAGTTGCAAATAATATATGAAATAAATCTTCATTTGTAGAAATTCGTGATATTTTTCTGGTATTATTTTCTCTGTAAAACCTGTAATCCTTGTTTCTTTTTTCCTGGGCTTCCTCTGACAAATCTCCAATTGGTAAAAAATGGTGCTTAATGACCTCTTCTCCATGATAAAGAATTTTATGCACTGTTGCTGACATATTTCTATATTTGTATTTGGATGTATATATAGCAGCGGTTTCCTTGGCGTAATCACCAAATTTTTTAGCATTAATTAGTTTATTGCACGCAAGTACTTCAGTAATTGTTTGAAATCTTGAAATAACATCTATATCAACACCTGTTATATCAGATGTAGTTTCGGGATTCAAAAAAAAATTTCTTGCGGTGTTGCCATCGTTTGTGTTACCTGATCCTTGTTTTGGTTGATCTATAATCAACCCGTGCTTGAGAAATGCATCTTGAACTTGTTTCGTTTTCAATTTTCTTATCTCTTTGTTGGTATCATTATTTCTTACTGGATTTTAAGGAAATTTTACCAAAAATTGTTTTGTGTACTAAAGCTCTCAATTTTCGAATAAAATTAACTTTTTAGTTAGATTCCTCTCTTTCCCCTTACGTTTTGCTATCTGCAATTTGTACTTTTGGCAGTGAATGACTTCTAAAGTAAATTTACTAGCAGTTTTGATAGAAATTTGTTTGTAAAAATGCTGAGTTTTTTCATTAAAATAGAAAAAGTGTTCTACGGGCGGATCCAGGCGGGTGCAAAAGTATATGTAGGCTTAAAGAAAAGACTTTTGCCTTTCTTTGGGTGGTTTTGGTTTTTTGTCCTTTTTTGTCCTTTAGAAATTATATACTACTAAACTTCAAACTTTGCGAATATATGGAGGTTTCCAATTTTAATTCGAGAGCAATCTGGTACTTTTTATCGCTTTTTTAACCGACTTTAAAAAAAGCATGTTGCTTTTTTATGTTTGCTCGTGCAAAACTCAGTAATTTTTGAACTGACTTTCAAAATATTTTGTAATTTGGTAGATTATGCTTACAGATTGCCCCGTTTTAAGAACAGTTCGTTTACTTAAAAATTAAAGGGTGGTGCCATACAACACACATGTTTTTTAAGTTTATTGTGTACCGTAAAGCGCACTTCTTTAAAATTAAAAAAAAATGCGTATTACTATAGCTCCCAATAGCAAAAATTAATACAAAACTAAATCTAAAAATTAAAGAGTGCCCCCATAGGTGAGGTAAATTGACTTAAATGCGCCTATCTCTTGAACCGCTTTAGACAAACGCTTGAAAATTGGAGAGGATGTGGATTATTATGACCGTTATATACATTTAAAAATAATAAATTATAGGATGTCCTGATAGTTAATGCAATTTTACGTATGTGGTCAACTTTTTGAACAGTTGAAACTTACAAAGAACCTTTATAGGAAAGTAAAGGGTGTCCCAATAGTTGATTTAATTTGCGAATATATGGAGGTTTCCAATTTTAAACATAACACCCTATTTACAAATTATAGAGGGTGCGCATATACCATTTCTTAAAAATAACAGTTCACCCAACATAACAAAAAAAACCGCAGCTCAATATCGATAACAGTTTTTAAGAAATCGCAATTAATATGAGATCAAATATTACAATTTTTATTTTGTTTTTAAATTAACATAAATTCTTTGCCTTTAGCAGCATGCCACGCCCACTACTGCGAATATTTTGACCCAATTTTTCGGCTACCTTAGTTTTGATCTCTTTTCTTTCTGATGACATAAAAATTTTAAGAATCTGTGTCAACAAAAATTATAGGTTTTGGCCAATGAAAATTAATTCTGAACCACCGTGCGACGGTCTTCACCGAAAGGTATGACACAGTATAAAAATAATCGTTAAAACGTACAGGCGGACCTGAGGTACAAGAAAAAAAACGATTGCTGTTTTAATTTAATTTTATCTTGTTTAGCATTTACCGCCAGCAACTGCCCCTTGGCCAATTTGCTACATTGTACCATAAAACCTACTAATAATACAACTTTCGTTGATTTGTTTGGAATTGTTGGCTTTCTTTTGTCCGAGAATAATAAATTTGATAAAAAAGAAATATGAGATTGTTTTTATAAATGTTTATACTTACATTTTTGCCTTTGCTATTACTCTTTTACTATCGCAAAAAAATTGTGTTTTTTGAAGCGTCTCTTGGTTTCGCATTACAGAGTGCGGTGCTGCCAAATTTGCGTATAGACTAAAAGTAGATGCGAGAAGGCTATAAATGGTAAAAATCATTCGATTTCGTACTATCTTTCTTACTCATCGCATAGAGAGAGTAACAACCCCCAAATTTTTAGCAAAACTTTAGTGCACAATACGACATTTGAGAAAAGTACCCCGATAAAAAAATTTAATTTTAACTTTAAAAGGACATTTCAAAGATATTTTTTATTTAACACATTTTGAATTAATTTTAACCATATTACCATATATATATATATATATATATTTTTTTTTTTTTTTTGTTTGCTGTAAAATTTATTATTTTTAATTTTTAATCCTTTATCACTCCAATACTTGTTTTTTTGATTGGAGTAACTTCACTAAACTAGATCTACATATATAGTGAAGGGTATGTAAGATTCGGCATAACTTAATAAAACGCCTTTACTTGTTTATTAAACAGATCATCGAGAGCCAAAGATTTTAAGACCAAAATATTTTTTTGTGAAGCAGCAGCAGTAAATGGTGAATTAAGAAAAATTAGTATTTCAAACTTAAGGATTTTCGGTGCAGATGAGACTTCTTATAAAGAGAGCCAGCCACCAAAATAAGGATTAGTTAACATTTATGTTAGCTACATTAAATGAAGATATTTACATCAATGAAGACTACAGAAATATGTTTTTAAACAGTGTATGGGTTATCAGGTAATATTTTCAATAACATACGTTTTGCTTTCAGTATTTTCGCATTTAGTCGAACACTTTTTCAAATCACAAATATTTTAATTATAAAGCGTGCTAAATTGCTCAAACTAAACGAAATAATATTCTAAATTTTAGGTACAAAACTTAAAACCTACAGATTGTCACGCAATGTCTAATTATGTTAACAAATTGTTTTGCTTAAATTTTATGAAAATATCTTTTAGACTTAATTTGTTTATATTAAGTATTATCTCTTCTTTAAGTAGTTAGATGTTTTGACGGTTTTTGTTTATGGTTTTATTTCTTTGTTTAGGTTTATATATTTTATTGTTATCATAAAAATTTATTTTCGAAAAAAAAAACAGTTATTTTGTCTGATAACACTGACATGTGCTTATTTTGCCATTTCTTTACAGAACTTAGATGACGAATATCAACTTACGGCAAATATAAGAACAAAATTTTATTTTTTATCAGATTTTCATTTAAAGAATAATCAACAACACCAATGAAAAGGTCAAAATTTTTTAGAGTTCATTTTTAAAATATTGAATATCCAATGGAGAAT
Source organism: Cistogaster globosa (assembly GCA_937654795.1). Classification (NCBI taxonomy): domain Eukaryota; kingdom Metazoa; phylum Arthropoda; class Insecta; order Diptera; family Tachinidae; genus Cistogaster; species Cistogaster globosa. Next base: position 132,431,692 of record OW569403.1, on the reverse strand, counting down.
AGTATCGGGTTGCACGCTGAGAAACACAAAAAGATACACATGTTTCCAATTAAAAGTAAGAGCACGTTTTACCGTTAATTGCATTTAAAGTTAACATGGCATTGAGCATAGTTTTGCAACTAGACAGAGGTTACCATCTCTAATAATATTAAGAGCAAGCCTAGATTTATATGGTGGCACGAATTCCATTGCAATCTATGTAAGCAAAATATTAAAAATTGTTTTAGTGCTGATTGAATTGCGTTTTTATATTGTGGATCCCAAATAGTTGAACCATATTCCAGAACTGGGCGAACTACTAACGTAAATAAAGGGTCAAATGACATAAGCCATTTTGTTTTATTAGAAGGTAGTACAGTTTTAACCATGGACAGGTACACATTGCAACAACGCGTTTACATCATTCAAAGTTATTATGAAAATGGTCGTTCTTTGAAAAATACCCATCGCAAAATTTTGATTAGTGACGAAGCTCATTTCTGAATGGATGGATACGTCAATAATTAAAATTGTCGTATCTGGGGTGATGAAAATCCTCGTGTTATTCATGAAAAATCTCTACACCCACAAAACAGTTACTGTTTGGTGTGCATTTTGGGCAAATGGAATCATTGGGCCATTTTTCTTCGAAGATGATGCTTGAAATGCTGTTACTGTGAATGCTGAGCGATACCAATCAATGTTGAGAGCCTTTTTATGGACACAGTTGAATCATATTGATGTGTCTGACGTCTATTTCCAGCAAGACGGTGCTACATGTCACACAACTCGAGAAAACATTACGCTTTTGCGATCAAAATTTCCCCAACGTATAATTTCACGAAATGCAGATTTCAATTGGCCTCCAAGGTCATGTGATCTAACACCATTAGATTTTTTTTTTTTGGGTTTTTTTTAAAATGTCGAGTGTATGCTAACAAGCCACCAACAATTAATGATCTAAAAAACAACATTCAAGTTGCAATTCGTGAAATAACACCAGCAACATGTCAGAAAGTCATTGAAAATTTCGATATTCGGATTGATGTCTGCAGACGCAGTCATGGTAGACATTTGAATTATATTCTATTCCACTTATAATTGTGATGGATCATACTTTAAATAAAAAAAAGCAGCTTGAAAAAATTGCAAATAGTTTGTGTTTTATTTTAAAGAAACATGTAGGCGCGTTTTTTTTTTTTTTTTTTGGTGTCCCTTTAGATGTTTCGTGATATAACGACTATCAAATTCTTTACCCCAATGTTTAATGAAACCAAGCTAGCATCTTGCCCTGCCTACAATTAGGGAAATATGTTGAATGAAGTTTAGTTTATGCTCTAGTAAAATTCCAAGATCTGTGATACCGCAGTTTTCAGCTCATTGCCACCCAAAGAATATATAACGTTTTAATGGTTCCTTCGAAATGAACAGATATATTTACATTTGTCAAAGTTCACTTTCATTATGTTCGATTTACAGCAGGAGAGTAAAGAATCGAAATCTGTCTGTAGCAGCTTATGATTATCATATTTATTAATTGAAAAAAAAATAGTTTAACATCATCCGCATCCATACGTCATATTCTTGATGACATTAGGTAAGTCATTTTGAAATAATGAGAAAAGAAGAGATCCAAGATGACTTCCTTGTAGAACATTGGTTTTTTGATTGGAGTTACTTCACTGTAATAGATTTGTCTAAAATGATAAGAAAAAATTAAAGGCAGGCATGGAATTAAGCCCACTGCCTCAAGAGACATAGAGCAATCTGTCTTATTTTCAATAGCAAAATTTTCAAAATTATATTTGATTTATAAAAATATTTGAATTTTCTCTAGCTCATCTAGTGCCCTGCCACAGTTGATTTCAACCCTAATATGGACGGACAGAGGGATAACGCTCAATCGACTTCGCTATGCACAAAAAGTCAGAATATATTTATAGCGTCGAAAATGGCTACTGTAGAAATTACAAACGGAATAAGAAACTAAGATATACCCTTTTTCCTACCTGTGATAAAGGGTATAACAATAGTCACATTTAGTTTTCAAAGAAAAAATGTACATTTCTTTTTATTAATTGATTTAAAAAAGGCCTTAGTAAACACGGTTAGTTTGCCAAGCGCAAGATATCTAGAAAATATAGGCTTAGATAAGAACAAATTATAGGTGTGTAGTATGTTAAAGCTTGGTTCAAGACAACTATAGACAGCCTTATTGAAAACCAAAGAAATCCACCTTTAATGTTTTATTAAAGGCCTTTCTTGTATTCCTTTTTAATATCTTTTGTGTTAAATTTTTGCAATTTAAACCACTAAAAGCAACTATAGTTAAACAAAATTATTGCTAGAAATCCTCAAAGCAAAGCTGTTTGTTACACGTAACAATATTCATTTAACAAGCATTATTTTTTCATTAGCAAGGTTTATGAAAAAAGAAGAAACAAAAAAAACATTACAAATCACGTTTAAGTTTGCGTTTGCAATTGACACCACGTATCACACGAAAATAAATAAAATAAAAATTCGCTTACACATGAACTTTAGAAAAGATTTTCCCACACTAAAAGAAAATCTCATCGCAGAAATTTCTACACGCTAAAGATGCAAAAGAAAAAAATATTTATTTGCAAGTTGAAAATAAAAATGAAAAAGTACTTAATTTATGTTTACAACGGACTTACTTTTGTTTGTACACTAGTCGGCAAATTTATTTTGACATAAAAATTTCTTTTCTTCTTTTTAATTTACAGTCCAATACAATGAAAAAATAATAAACATTAAAAGTAACGAAAAATATTGTAATTTTTTTAAACACAAAAGACTTTTAACATATCAAACGTTTCTTATTATTTTATACCATTCACCACAGGTGGAAAAATGGTATATCTACGTTTGTCATTCCGTTTGTAATTTCTACAATATCCATTTCCGATCCCATAAAGTTAGAGATATTCTGAGTTGTAATGCATAGCGAAGTAGGTTGAGCGTTGGCCGTCTGTTCGTCCATCTTCGGGATAAAATCAGTTTTGCAAAAGTTCTTGATGCGCTGAGGAAAATTAAAATACGTCAATCGATTAAACATAGTTTCAAAAATCAGCAAGATCGGTGTATGTCCTTTGACGCAGCCGGCAAAACAGTACGCCTGTCATTTGTTCCATATCATTTGAAACAAATCTTGTTTAGTAAAGTAACTCCAAATAAAAGTACAAATTTTGGGATAACAGAGAATTAAAAAACAAACAAAAAATATCACAGATATTTTGAAGGATGCAAAAGATTCGTCAAAGCCGAATATAGCACTCTTACTTGTTTAAATTTAAATTTTAAAAATTAGAGTTCAGTGTGTGGCATAAACATTTTTTTCATATTTTTGCATAGCATATTTAAAAAAAAAATTGGGGAACCTTAAACTAAAGAAAAATTAATAAAAGTAATTTAACATGTAAAGCTTTTCGAAAGCGGTTCGTAACGAAATTCACTAAGGGCTAGAAAAACTCAATTAAAATCTCTGTTCAAATATTTTGAATCCCTTTGTTTTTGCCAATTTTGCGTTTTTATTTCACTTTATTTTAGGGAGGCTACTCAAGAATTTAAATACCAGCCTCTGTAAAAAAGTTTGCAATTATCTGACTTTTATGACATAGAGCGTCAGCCTGTTGGAAAATGAATCCTTCTCCAATTAACATATCGCCATTTAAATTTTTTTCATATTAATATTGGCGTTTTTTTCAATTCTCTATTCAAGTTGGAGCGGTATGCGTTATTCAAAAATAAACATAAGCAATAGTAACATCGCTTAAAAATTTAAGCAATAGAATATTGCTTACCCTTCTTGCTTTACCAACAAACAAAAATTTCAATTTTAATGTTTTTATGCAATAATAAAATATTAATAGCTTTACAACTTTTTTCTGTAATTCCTCGTAGAATCTTTTTAGTTCTTTAGTTAAAAACAAACTTTCTTGTTTGACTCCTGTAATTCTCATTTAGTATTAAATTATATTAAAGATCTTGAGTAAAGGAACCACTAATTGTTAGTGCAGCGCAATAACAGAGTCATTCTCCTCCTTTAAATAAAAGCTTTTGTGATAATTAGAAATGGCATGGTTATGATAATTAAAAATAGACTTAACCATTTTACGAGAAACATTTTTGCTGGAAAAAACAACTGAGAGTTATTTTCAGGTTTAATTGATTTAAGTTGTAAAAAATAAATATAAAAGTAACTAATACTCTGTGAATAAAAAACAATTACTTCTGTTAATAATTTTTAAAGAAAATAAAGCTCTCTCAAAGTACCTGTATTAAACAGTCTTGCCAGGGAAAGGGAAGAAAAAGTTACGCATGTCCTTTAACAAATTTAAATTTTCTTATAAAAAGTTACGTTTTGGAATTTTCTTCAAATAATATAAATTAAATAAATAAATAAATTCCATATTTCAGGGATAATATCAAGGCAACATATTTATCTTCTAAACAAAAGTAAAATAAAATAAAATAATAGAAAAACGTATGAAAATGTAATTTTCAAAATAATCAATTACTTCTTGTCTTGAAATTCAAAACGGGTTCCTATATATAAAAAACATTTGAAAATATTTGACTAATTAGGTTCATAGCTTAAATAGATTTTTAATATTTTTTAGCAATTATTAAAACAGTAATGGTATCCGTATCCAATCGGGTAAGATGGTCAGGCTTTTTAGAATTCAATTGGCTTAATATTATATCCGGGAAAAAAAGCAATTCTTAAAGAAAAAAAGTTTATTAAATGAAATAATAATAAAAAAATTAATAATTATAATTAAAATTATATTAATTGCTAAAGAATAGTTTATTAAACATAGAAACAAATCAAGTGACAAGACATATACGAGGGCTGCTCTATATATTTCTGGCTTAATAGTGAAAATGCGAATATTTATAATCAAAAATGGTTTTATTGTTTTTCAAAGTATTCTCCAGCATGATTTATACACTTTTGCATGCGCTCAAACCACTTGTCGAAGCACTTTTTCCACTCCGATTGAGACACCTCTAAAACATGGTTTTAACACTTCAACAGCTTCTTCTGGCGACGAAAATCGTTGACCACGCATTTTTTCCTTGATGTGCGGAAACAAGAAGAAGTCATTAGGTTCCAAGTCAGGGCTGTACGGCGGATGACCCATTAATTCGACGTTTTGGCCGGTCAAAAACGCTCTGGTTTGAGCCGAAGTGTGAGAGCTCGCATTGTCATGGTGAACAATGATTAGTCTTCTCCTGTTGGTTTTTCGAATTTCTCCGATGACTTCAGGCAAACAAATTGTAGTGTACCACACTGAAGTGACCGTCCTACGTTGCTCAAGCGGAACAGTCGCCACATGCCCAGTTTTGTCGAAGAAACAGGCGACCATTTGCTTCGAAGTGTTTCTTCCACAAACAACTTTCGTTGGATTTTGCTCGTCCTTGAAGACCCACACGGTCGATTGTTGTTTCGTTTCGGGCTCATACGCATAGATCCATGATTCGTCACTTGTGACGATCTTATAAACGTCTTTTGAAGCACCGCAATTGTATTTTTGCAACATTTCTTTGCACCAATCGACACGAGCCTTTTTTGAGGGACTTTCAAATTGTGCGGGATCCAACGAGAACAAACCTTTTTTACGGCCAGGTGTTCATGCAGTATCGAATGTATGCTGGTGGAAGAAATGTCCAAGGATGTCTCTATCTCTCGGTATGTCGCATGTCGATCTTGCATTATGAGTTCACGCACGGCATCAATGTTCTCTGGCACAACAGCCGTTTTTGGACGACCTTCACGGAATTCGTCTTTAAGCGAGCTTCGGCTACGATTAAATTCATTATACCAGTTTTTCACAGTGCTATAGGATGGTGCTTCATCGCCATACAAAGATTTAAGTTCATCAATGCACTCTTGTCGTGATAATCTACGTCGAAATTTGCGAAAAACAACACAAACAACACAAATAATGGTCGTACGTCAAAACGTTTTAATTACGATTATGCTTAAAAATGATAAACTTTCCAATGGAAATGTCAGATTGCACTAGGGAGCACTCAGTGTTGCCAGGCCAGAAATATATATAGCAGCCCTCGTATTTGTACATTTGTACTATATAACGAGAGAGATAACAAAGAAAAATATACTAAAAAATTATCTTAAAATTTAGAAAAATGTGTTTTAAAAATTTTTGTACAGTTCTGTCAGCAACGTGAAAAATTTTCCATCTATAAAAATAAAATGTACTGAAAGCTGTTTTAGTACTCTTATGCTGATAAAATTAAGTGATTTCACATTTGTATCTCTTGTTTCTCTACGAAACGAAATATTTTTATGAAAAAAAACCAAGCATTCTTTATTGGAACCAAGGTTTTAAGGGATCTCCTTACAAAATTTTACTCAAATCAATTCAGCAGTTTCTACGTGATGCAAACACAGATAGACAGACACCATTTTAAAAACTTTCAAAAAATATTTCATGTACAGATGTTATAGAATTCACACAGAACGAGATATTTTAAAATGTTATAGCCAAAATATTTGAAAAACAAACAGTGTTTTTTTCTAAAGTGCTTATGACTTAAAACTTCCCATTTCTCAGGGATTAAACCCAAATTAAAAAAAAATGTTGAGAGCTTTTTCTGGGAATTCCCTTCCAAGAATTCCCATTTCCCAAACCCTAATCAGGACTTGCACCATTAAAAATAAAAAACTAGTTAAAGTGTGAAATGTTTTTAAAAAAGAGGTTTATGCTTTTTCTTCGAAAGCTTCGACATAATTAACTAATTTAATAATTATTCGCTTTTGATTTCTTTAAATATAATTATTTCATGAGAATATCATGAATTTCAAATTGAAAGGTGTTACTGCGGTGAAGTATATCCATATGGACTTTTCGCTAATACTTATATATATTTTCAGTGGATTCTACCCAAATATTGTAAAGAAAACCTAAGAGTCTTATATCAAAAGCCAAACTGATTAAATAAGAACTAAATTGAATTAACAAAGCAAAAAGACAAATAAGAAATCAAAAATGTTTTATACAAAAACACAGCAAACATTCATTATTTTTTTTTTCCAAAATCTCATATTTATATATTTATATTTTTAAAAATAACGCTAATAAAGGCAAATTAAAACCGTTTTTGCTTAAAAACTTCAACATCAAATGAGTGACAATTTTTCCTTATTATACATACACACATACATATTTCATTCGGCACTTCTTTTAAATTCAAAAAATTGTAAAAGAATCAAAAATTGTTGCATACTTCAAGGCAATAAAACGACAACTTTCTTATAATTCAAGGTATTGGTACGTTTTAGGTATTTAAAAGCATTTGCAAGTGTATAATCTTAATGATGAAAGCCGAATTTCGTAATTATATCAAAATTGAAAAAAATTTGGCAAATTAAAACAAAATTGTACATGCTACATGGAGCCTTTAAATGCTCCAAAGCAATGACGACAACATTTTATACCGTTAAATAAAATAATAACTGTAAGCACATATAAGAAATAGTGTTGTATTATCCTTTTCTTAGAAATACGTGTTGCCTAAATAAAACTTTATTTGTTAATATTTTTTTTCTCTTAAGAGATAACTGGAATTGCATTGCAATAAGATACACTTTACCCGCTAATAAAATATACAAGTACCAGGTTAGCCCTAAAACTTACCCAGAAAAAACTAAATAAAGAAAACTTATACATACACAATTATCTACTTACACATATGTAATTACTTTTTACTGAAACGGCGTTAACGTTGTACGGCTTTTCGTATTAAATTAAAATTAATTTTTTTTTGTTAATTAAATCTAAGTTGTAATTTATTGATTAGCAAAGTTCAAAGTGCAGCTTATAAAAATTTTTGCAATTAAATCTTTCCAAAGATCAAGCAAAATTTTTATTAATTTAAAAAAAAAAAAGTCACTGGCAACTCTGCTTGCTACAGACATCGCACGTATACAAATTTTACATCTTTTTTTCACTTTTCCCTTAAGAATGTGATACGAGTAGAAACTTCGTTCTACATAGTGGTGAATATTTCCATCATCATTTCCATTATCATTTGATGGATTAAATGATGGTCACTGTTTTTGTAGGGTTGTATTTTTCGTTAAATGAGTTTTAACTGCTTAAATCAATGTTCAAGTTTTTACGATTATTCGAACTTTTTGGATGATAGGGGTCTGCAGTGATCAATCGCAGAAATCATTTGCATTATTCCTACGCTTGATATGAAGGCAGTGTCCCATAACTGTATTCAAAAACTCTACTGACTTTCATTTTATATAGATTTTGCCACCCAAGTGCCTGCTAAGATATGAACGGAGCTATTTGATTTCCTTGAGTTGAGAATTCATCTGGTTTTTAATTTTTTTTCTTGCAAATCTTAATTCTCTTGATTCCTTTTAATATCTAGGCGCTTAAATAAAGTAGTTTCGTCAAATTTAATGGCAAAAATGCTACTTAAATTCTATTCTTAACGCTTATAGAAGTTTTTAAGTGAATTTTGCCAAAAAAAAAGCATCGATGAAAATAGGTAAACAATATATTTTTTCTCAATACATTTACAAACTTTTTGGCCCAGTAGTGCTATTTTGTGTCCAGCATGCATTTTGTTCGTCTAAAATACAAAGCACTGGGTGAGTGTGTGTTTTGTTTTTGTTTTTTCAAAAAATTTTTCTAAAAAAATTTATTAAAATAACTCAACTGATAAATATCCAATAAATATTAAATTTCCTTAATAAAATTTAATTTTTTTTCTATTTACTATTAAAATAAGATGTGCTACCAAGTTTTTATAAAAATCCGAACAAATATTTTTCTTTACTTTTGTTGCGTACTGTAATTAATTGTCGACTTATACATTGATATGTTTATGTTTATTTTTCATGGCTTTTATTTCTTTCGCTTAATAATATTTGCTTATTATTTATAGACTTAAATAAGCGTTAAGCATTTGATCATATGAGTGTTAATTGACGTTAGTACGAGATACGTTTACCAATTCACGCACATAACAATTGCCTTCGTATACATAAAGAAGCATTCAAACGTATTTAAGTTCAAATATACATAAGAACATGATGATAAAAAAAAACCAAATACGTCAATGCTTATTTTTATACCCTTCACGACAGGTGGAAAAAGGGTATAACTAAGTTTTCCGTTCCGTTTATTATTTTTACAATATCAATTTTCAAAAAGTGGCATTCGTCCATATTTTTCGAATTATAGACCTCTGAACTTTTTATAGAAGAGTACGATTGTGCACTATATTTTTTTTATTAGGACCTGCACTCAGGGGATGACACCTACGCATTGTGCCAGAGCTAGGAAATTAGGTTGAGGGAACGGAGATAGAGGAATTAGTGCTTGTGGACATTAGTTTTGAATCTGTGAAGATTGAAAGTGACAGCAAAGACCTCTGCAGGGAGTTTATTTAACATACGAACTTTTCGGCTAAAAAACGAATTTTCTCTCTCAGCGAAACACACTCACATAGAGCTAGATAACTTACTGTCACCGATGTGCTTCTTCCCTCTCCTGCACCCGATCGAGTAACTCCATACATGACAGTTGTATTCCATTTCCAGTCTTATAAAGATGTCATAGATAGCGAGGAAATCAAATGAAGTGAAGCACTTCTTACATCGTTTCAGAAAATCAGGGCACTTGAATGCTTCTTTTGCGACATGAAAAATATACTTGTTCCACTGAACATCGCATTGAATTTTCATGCCAAGAACTTTGAGAGCTTCTGATTTCTTATTACAATTATCACCTATAATTTCAGCTGAGGTAGCATATTCAGGCGTACGCCTGTGCAAGTGCACACAGCTTTGGCTTTTACGGACTTCGCGATTAAGAGTATCGTCTATGTGCTTTCGCATAGCACTAACATCTGGAAGGCTTAGTCTATTGCGAAATGAAAATGAATGGCATAGGCAACTGTCATCTACGAAAGAATAGAAAAGCTTTTGAAGAAACCTTTCAGGAAGTAAAAAGATTTAAAAAATGCTTAACCCATTAACAGCCGATGACATTTTCATATAAAATTATATAAAGTACTGCATTTTTTTTTTTCTTCTCTTCATTTTAATTCTGTTTTCCAAAAATTTGTTTTTTTATTAAAGTTACTTCTTCCCTATAGTTTATTTATTAATGTATATGGTAAAGGGTATATAAGATTCGACATAGCCGAATATAGCACTCTTAGTTGTTTTATTTTCTTAAGCTTGAAATGATGATTTTGCTGATCAGTTGCATTCTAATGTATTTGCACCGTGTCTGCTAAGGCTGGTTCATTCATATGGATGTTAAAGAGGATGAATGCCAATATTTAACTTCTTAAGCTTTTTTTCTTCATCAGCTTATCTGTTTGAATTTGCTGTTGTTGTTTTTACTATTATTATCGCTATTTATCAGCATATAAGCATGATGTGTGTTTGATGCTTTTTTTTACACTATTTAGTACTTGTTGCTCTGCTCCTCTCGTAACCCAGCTGCGTGTTTTTATTAAATGTTTTAACATGCGTGTTAAACTGATAAGGAAAATAAAGAAAATGAAAAACACAACAACAACAAATTAAATAATGTATCTGTTTTTGCATGAGTTTATATATTACGCATGCTTTTCGACAATCTATTAGGCATTTCTGATGATGTTGCTGCTGTCGTAGCCCATGTTGTTAGCAGTAACATCCTTTTAATAACTTTTAATGAAACATCTTAGTAATAAACGTTTGTGAAAGTAGAAAGCAACAACTTTAATAATTCCGAAAAAGAAAACTATTACACTATCAGTGTAAAAAAAATTATAAAAGTATTATTTGCTCTTTACTCTGAGCGCTATGTTTTGGGTTACCATTGAGTACAAACAAATAAAATATCGCTTAGCATAATATTACATCATATAAGGCCATTATTAATTTATATTCTGTATATTCATTTAAACTTTTATTCTATCATGCAAAAATTCATTTTACATTTTTTATTATAAAACTTTATGAGTTGTCGAAATGTTTTCGTACTTTTTGACCATTTTATAGACAATAAAATTAAAGATTAATAATCAATAGTTTCCTGGTACTTCATCTAACAAATTAAAATACTGATAGGAGGAATTTTACCCATTAATATAACCTAAAGAAATACGGAGCATACGCCAAGGTACCGTTGCCGAAAAGGATACAGATTGACTACTTTTGTTCTTAGAGCTGCATTAATAAGCATTAAAAGTAAGTCCGAGTCTATATGGATATATACCAAGCATCTAGTGACACTTCATTGCTGCTAGTCACTTCAAAATATATTTTCGATTTTGACTTAAAGTTTGCATACTGCGTTTTGTATTATTAGAGGGACAAGCCAATCTAGTAACCCCACTTGTGTCCACAGTACAGTCCATCCTTCTAAAGACTGCTAACCATTAAAACAGATCCCGTTTCGGTCGGGAGATGAATATCTTCGCCTTAAAAGACTTTATAAAACATCTATGTTAAGATCATCTAAAAAGACAGTAGATCCGTCACTGCAGCTAATCTTAGAGCCATCTGTGTATATAATGACGTCATAGTACGCCAAAATGTTACCCTCTACTTTTAGAGGTGACTACGAATATAAACACTAAAAAGTCCGTGTCAAGAGGGACATAGTCAGAAGGTCAATTTACAATCGATTGTCAAAATGCCCATAATTTTCAAGCGGCCATATATTCCTGATCTCAAGCATTCAAAAACTTTAAGCCTCAGTGCACTGTAACAGATGAAGCCATTCTGTACAGCGAGGTACAGCTTAGTATTTAGTGCTTCTATAGAACTAATTCTTGACCTGCCAGTAATTTTAATGCATACAGAACTCTAATCTCTATAAAACTGTTCTGGAAGTACATCTGTTTAAATATGTAGAGCCTAATTCCCTATATTTCATCAAGCATTCAACAATAAAAAATAGATCATTGTTACCTACCTGAACTTGTTGAACAGTCTTAAGTCCCATGAAAGTGAGCTGTTTTTACAGTTGCCTATCTGTGACAGCCTGTAGCTTAATATCTTTGTCTTTGTTGTGAACAGCACGATTCATGTCTCGCCAAGACAACTTTATGTATCCCAGTTATTGAATAACTGTGAAATATTGACATGATCCGAAAATAGCTTACGACTACGACGTCCACATGTGCAACGACTTTCATCTTGTTAATATCCAATAAAAGTCAATAAGAATCCAGTTCACAACTATAAGCAACATTCAACTTGCTTAGACTTGAGAATGTAAACAAAATTTGCGGTGACCATTTTTGAATTAAACATGGAACTCAATCAGTTGCAGATGTCTTTTTAATATCGAAATTAAAATCTCTTATTGATTGATAATGGGGCCAGTGCCGGTTGTTTAAATTCTAGAGATCTCTCTAACACTTCAACTACTTCAAGCAGAGCTGTTTCAGTAGATTTATTAGAGAGGAAATGTGGTAAATATTATGAAACCAAGGAATATTATGACGCCAAATAATTTATAATTTGGCATTTTGTAGCATCACATTGTAGTCTAATTTTGTGTGAATTGTTTTATTTATAGTTCACTGGCGTTGATATTTTTTTTTTCAAATCTATAAAAAATTTCTAATTTTAGGTAATTCATGGTAACGCGGAATATTGAATAATCTTTAATTGGATTTTAAATACAAGTGTGTTTGTGTTACATCTGTGTGAACAAAGAACTATTAAGAGCAGAAATATTGCTTGAATAAGTAATTTGCAAAAACAAGCGATGTACATCTCTCCATCCGTTTTAGTGTTGAAATCAAGTTTGCCGAGGCACTAGATCAGATAGAAAAAGTGCTATTAGAAAGCAGCATGATCGGTCAATGTCCTTCAATACAGCGGGCAAAACACCACGCCTACCTCTAATTTTTCTCTATCATCGGAACAATAAAGTTACTTTAATAAAAAAAAATATATATGGGGTGATAGAGTATTAAAAAATAAGAAAACAACATCAAGTGAAAAAATTTTCCATATTTTTGAATTTACGGGCCTCTGAAATTTTCAAAATTTTAAAATATCAATATGGATATCATTTTAAAGCTTATGAAGATATCTTTAAGGAAATATTTAATGCTAACCCATTAAATGCTTAACCCATTAAGAGCCGAGGGCATTTTAATGTTAATTTTTTTTCTTATTATTAATTCTCTGTCACTAAAATATTACCTTTTTTGATTGGAAATACTTCACTAAACTAGATTTACGTAGATGATGAAGGGTATGTAAGATTCGCCATAGCCGAATATAGCACTCTTGTTAAAACTGCCGATTAATTTTGCTACGATTTTTGTTTTGACTTTGACATTATAAGAAGATAAAAATCATATTATTTTGATTAATTTTATTTAATTAAAATATTTAAATGTTATGAATTTCTTTATAACGTCTGTTTAATATTTTGGAAGTCTGTTCAATTAATATGGCTAATAAATCAAATGATCCATTAAATGAAGAGGAAACGACCCCATGCGATTTTTCATTTGTTTCAATTTTCTAAGTGAAAAGTATAAAAAATATAAAATTTACTATTTTCATTCATATTTTTTTTTTTTTTTTTTTTTTTTGTTTGCTTTATTTTAATTTAAAAAATTACGCTCAAGAAGAAGAAACACTTAGCAAATAATTACGAAACAATTTTATTTGTTTGCAAGGCTCATTATTTATTTTTATTTCACTTTAAGTAAAATCCCCAAAGGAATTGTGGCAACTAATTAGAAGCATCTTTTATATTTCTTGTTGTTGCTTTTCCTTTTTGCACTTTTCACACTATTTTCCCACCAACTAACCGCTTTTGTAAAAATTAATTGCCTGCTTGCCTTTTAAAGAGCTAAAATATTTTGAATATTCACACTTTATAAACTGATGAAACACGAATATAAAAAAATAAATTATTTAGTTTTAACACATGTTATGTAGATGGCTAAAGTAACAATTACAACAAAAACAATTACATCAAACTACAATCGAAGCACCAAAGGCTGCTCTTGTCATCAAACGAGCATCAAATAATGCACATATAAAGCCCATAGACCACAATTAATGAGACAGACGCATTAACATACATACAAATATGCGAATACATGCTTACGATGTTTTTGCATCAAACTCCCTTTTAGAGATGAAATGAACAAAACTAGAAATGAACAAAAAGGAAACACCAAAGTTACAGAAGTCACAGAAAAATACTTCGAATATTTACAAACTACAATAGCACCAACAACAGCCATCAAAAATTAAGTAAAAAAACAAGTAAGAGGTCTATATCCGGCTGTACCGAATCTTATATACCCTTCATCATATATGTATAACCATACGTACCATTGTGCAGATTTCCCTTTAAATAGTCTAAATAAAAATCGGCATAAGAAATTCTTTCCTACCATAAAGATTTTCTTTTCACAAAAAAAAATTATTGTAAATTTTGGTTATGGTTGTTGTCTTTACTTACTACGAGGGCTGCTCTATATATTTCTGGCTTAATAGTGAAAATGCGAATATTTATAATCAAAAATGGTTTTATTGTTTTCCAAAGTATTCTCCAGCATGATTTATACACTTTTGCATGCGCTCAAACCACTTGTCGAAGCACTTTTTCCACTCCGATTGAGACACCTCTAAAACATGGTTTTTGAACACTTCAACAGCTTCTTCTGGCGACGAAAATCGTTGACCACGCATTTTTTTCTTGATGTGCGGAAACAAGAAGAAGTCATTAGGTGCCAAGTCAGGGCTGTACGGCGGATCACCCATAAGTTCGACGTTTTGGCCGGTCAAAAACGCTCTGGTTTGAGCCGATGTGTGAGAGCTCGCATTGTCATGGTGAACAATGATTCGTCTTCTCTTGTTGGTTTTTCGAATTTCTCCAATGACTTCAGGCAAACAAATTGTAGTGTACCACTCAGAATTGACCGTCCTACGTTGCTCAAGCGGAACAGTCGCCACATGACCAGTTTTGCCGAAGAAACAGGCGACCATTTGCTTCGAAGTGCTTCTTCCACGAACAACTTTCGTTGGATTTTGCTCGTCTTTGAAGACCCACACGGTCGATTGTTGTTTCGTTTCGGGCTCATACGCATAGATCCATGATTCTTCACCTGTGACGATCTTATAAACGTTTTTTGAAGCACCGCAATCGCATTTTTGCAACATTTCTTTGCACTAATCGACACGAGCCTTTTTTTGAGCGACTTTCAAATTGTGCGGGATCCAACGAGAACAAACCTTTTTTACGGCCAGGTGTTCATGCAGTATCGAATGTATGCTGGTGGAAAAAATGTCAAAGCATGTCTCTATCTCTCGGTATATCGCATGTCGATTTTGCATTATGAGTTCACGCACGGCATCAATATTCTCTGGCACAACAGCCGTTTTTGGACGACCTTCACGGAATTCGTCTTTAAGCGAGCTTCGGCCGCGATTAAGTTCATTATAACAATTTTTCACAGTGCTATAGAATGGTGCTTCATCGCCATACAAAGATTTAAGTTCATCAATGCACTCTTGTCGTGATAATCCACGTCGAAAGTTGTGAAAAATGATGGCACGAAAATGTTCACGAGTTAATTCCATTATTTTCTATATTAATTTTTTCAAGTCACTGTAAACAACACAAATAATGGTCGTACGTCAAAACATTTTGAGTACGATTATGCTTAAAAATGACAAACTTGGCATCACTCATTGTCGCCAGGCCAGAAATATATATAGCAGCCCTCGTAAATGAAAAGATTGCTATATCAGGTGGAAGTCTAACCCCTTTATGGGGTCGGAAATGGATATTGTAGAGATTACAAACGGATTACAAAATTTTTTCCACCTGTGGTGAAGGGTGTAAAAAACAAGCGTAGTAGCATTAGCGCCTTTAAAGTTACACATACTTAGGTATTCAATAAACGTCTCAACTGACATCACTTGTATTTACTGAAACAATTCGAATCTATAAGAATTTACTTGACAAAATTGGATTTGTTGTTTTTATGTGTTGTTAGTTTAATTGATCAATGAGAGATTGATCAACAACCAACGTCAACTTAATGAAGATGATTTAAAAATAGAGAAATGTAGGTGCATATAAAACATTTCTGGAATTCTGATTTTAATAAGTTAATGGAAAAGAGTAGAAATGTATAGTAAAGTGTGATCGAGCTTGTATTAGTTTATAAAAAGTACAATTTATTGAACAATTATTTTTTTTTTAGAAAAAATAAAAAAATAAAATTTTAGAAACTATATGTTCCAAAATATTTATAAATTTCTAAACAGATTTAAAAAAAAAACCTTTTAAAGTTCGTGGTTACATATAAGGACACTTAGTTTGAGAGATTACAATTGACTCCACGAATGATATAGTAAGCGATAAAAATAATGATCATGTTTTAGTGATTTAGGCTTAACTTGAGATTTTTCTATAAATCTTTTCCAACTTCTTCATGATTACCGCAGGCCATTAGTGTGAGTTCTTATAAATTACTTTCTTCTTAAACACATATCAGAACGGCATTGACCTTTTCCTGAAATAAAGCTTATGATTGTCCCAAAAGTTTTAAGCCATAGAAACATTAATATCTACAACACATATATAATAACACCAGCAAAGATTTAATGGTACACTATTTTAAGGTTCCTTAAACAAAGTGTAAGATCGTAACCTTTTTATTTTTGTCCCAATGTCTCACTGTGTCGCGATTTCATACAAAGGGTGGCCAAAAATAGAAGCAGATAAAGAAGGAAAATAAAATTCCGCATGAAATTTCGAGAAAATCTAACAAGTGATACGCCTACCTCCCATATAATCTTAATTAAGAAATTATAATTTAACTTGTAACTTAGTGATCAGTTAAGAGCAAAATTTTGCAAAAATAATTAAGTATCTAAGTCCCTGCCGCTCAGTAAAAAGAATCTTGGAAACATAAATTTTAATTATTTAACATAACATATAAAATATATATAAGTATTACAGGTAATCAAACTATATCAACAATTGTCACTGTAGGCACTTCGGGCTCTACAAATTATTCGTGTGCTGTTTTTCTGTCGTTAAATCTCTATCAGATCATTTAAATCACTTTTTTTATAGTATTTTTTGACTATGCATCGTAATTGATGGCTGTGACTGCAAAATAGGATAATTTGTGAGGTCTTTCATGGAGGCAATCCTATTTATTTTTCTCATGTGTCTTAATCTTGCACTTCTTATAATTTTTATGGCTTGATATTATTGCTTCTTCTAATAACATTATAATGGGAATGTTAGAATATATAATAAGACCTATACCATGAACTAAAAGGTTGTGCACAGTTGATGTGCACCAAATAATATGCAATCTAGTCAGTAAATCTCTAGCCACAGTTAAAAAATAGTACAAATCCGCAACAAGGTTGACACTAAAAAAATTGGAAAAAGAATTCGTGCAACATCGTGCAGCTGAGCTTTCAGTATACGAGTATTAAAATACAAACTTGTAGCTACAAAATACAAAAAAAAAACAGAAATTTTTTTTTTACTTTTTTTTAAATTCTCTACGAAAGTTCACGGTTGTTGATAAATCAGGATAGTGCCTAAATACTTTCTTTTTTCTAACGGTTTCTGACATATGATCAATATTTGTTAACAAAAACAGTGTTGTAATTATAACTAGAAGCATTACTTACAGCCCCGTTACAAATTTTGTAGTTATTATATTCAAAAACTTAAATTCTTAGTATTGTAAAACAACATAAAATTTTGGATTTTTATATAAATTTTGAATGCTGTTCACAAATCTTAACTTTGAACCTCTATAACTTTAACATTTGTAACATTTTGAGAAGTTATTTTAGAGTATTTTAAAAAAGAAAGTAATAATAAATTCTACAATTGATTTTAACCATTTTTGGCCACCCTTGTGACACAGTGTGTGTGTACTTCTGTCCGACCATATTTCCGTCCTTTACAATCCTCCAACCCTCGAACCGTAATAGAGAGACTCTTGAAATTTTAAAGGAGATTATTACTAAAGCCGCTATAACAACAAAAACTAAAAATAAAATAGTGCTCCGAAAATGATGTGATATTCAAGTGGAAATAAAAAACTTTTTGAATTAAAACATTGACATGATTATCTATTATATGGCTTAAGTTTTTCATCCCTCATGTAGAATTCACACAGAATATGTGTAAATATGTTCGTTATAAAAAAAATTTGTATACACAAAATGTAGAAATTAAGGGTCTTTAACAAGGGCCGTGTTTTTAATAGCCTTTTTATAGACAGACGCTTGAAATTTATATAGAAATTGGACTGCTACAGTGCAATAGTTACGTATTAAGCTGAGAATATAAACTTATGCAGGATTTGTATTGCTAAGTAGCTAAAAAAAATAAAAGGTGTCCTATTAGTAACGTCACTTTTACAATGTCCTCTGTAACAAGTCAATAAAAACAAATGAAATTTAAAAAGTGGTGTATACAAGGCACTGAGTGAAACTCTCGCTTGGCAAAATTATTTTTGTTTTAAAGAACAGAGCATTCTCTTCTTTTGCTGTTAGGTACAGATGTAACATGTGTTGAAATGATTCCACAAAATATGCGAAAAATATGCGTATGACTATGTAAGATAAGATATAAAAATAACTCTTTTAAAGTTATAAAAGAAAAAGGATTCATAAAGTCATATTGCTGATTCCCTACAAAAATTGTGAAATTCTTATGACCAGTTTTTGACTTTATAATTAAATATGCATTTGCATTTAAATTAAAGTTGAATTTAAATACAATTTCTGTTTTTCAGTCATCTAAAATCGTTATTATGTAACTATGATCAAAATATGGCAACATTACGAAAGTAATGAAAAACAGCTGCTAATAAACAAAATGAAATACGAATTTTGTAAAAATATGTAAAATTTATTTTAAACATGTCTGCTATACTCATGTACTCACCACCTAAACTTATTGTACCCTTCACCATAAAAAGTAGAACTAATTTTGTCATTCTGTTTGTAATTTTTACAATATACATTTCCGACCCGATTTCGATTGAGTGGTGTTAGTCCGCTCGTCCGTGTTAATGTTGAAATTATATTTGCCGAAAAAAAGTTAAATACGTCAATCGACCGGACATAGTTTCGAAAGAGCTGCTATTGAAAATCAGCAATAATGGCGCATCGCAGATAATATTTTTACAAACAGGTGTTAAACGTAAACGTATTTTTTTTTTAATCACATAATCAGTTTGCAGGCTAAAATCTTTTTTTCCCTTGAAAATTAGCTTAAAAAAGTGTTTATTTCTGCGTTATTTTTACCACTCTTTACGGTTGTGAACGTTTTAATTTTGGTTACTGTAGTCCAAAACTTTTTCATGATTTTTTCCTTGTTAACTTCTTGAAACTCTCGACTGATCTTTAAAGCTCAAGTCACTCCGACTAAAAAATCAAAAACTGTTAAATGGCAAACAAACTTGCCAGCACATTTACAACGATTTTGGATACGATATTTTAAAGAAAAGAAAAAAAACTCAAACATAAATAAAAACACAAAAGCAAATGGCAACTTTTTTCGCTAAAAATTAGATGCGTTGAGACTAAACGTTTTAAAACAGTTTTCATAAGCTGCGGATTGCTGGCTTCAATTTTCACATAAACCAGCTCAACTGGATACAAGTATCTTAAAATATGCGCTTAAACATTAGACGTACGAGTGCAAATTCATACTGTTTCGTTTCATAATAAATTAAAACTCAATTTTTTAGCATCAAGCAAAAAAAATTTCTACCACAATTTATGGTTGGTGTAAATTAAGAAATTAAAATGTTTTATGGTGGTTACAGACAACATTTTGCAACAAAAGGTAATAAGCAACATAAAACTCATTTAGGTTGTGGTTCGTTTTATTTGTGCAGAAAAATGCTAACAAAAATAAATGCTTTTTCTTCTTTGAGCTGTTTACGATGCGTTAAAAATTATTATCCATGCCTTAAATAGACTTAACAAAGATATTATTTATGAAATGCAATTAAGATATGTGTATTAATTAAGTTGTTTTTACACAAAAATACACATTGTGGCAGAAATGAGTGTAATATGTGCGTTTGATTTATAACAAAAACAAATTAATGATTTTATTTTACCAATAAGAATTGTTTTTTAATTATTTTATTAAAGAAAAAAGACATTGCGTTTGGTTCAAATCATATATTATTTTGACACTAATATTTTTCCTGTTCAAAATTTTTATTATCAGTCAGTATTACATCTTCGTAGATCCAAGTTAACTGCTTTACGTTCGAACAACGTCGAAAATTATCGAAAAGCAATGTAGCTGAAATGAAGCAACCTCTCAGAGTGTTTTACACAAGTTTGTGCAAAAAGTTCGGGAACTTATTTGCTAACAGACGGACATGAATGTTAATGCTGTGACCAAAAGTATGCAACTCAATACAATAATACTGTTGTCATACCTTTCGGAGAAGGCCGTCGTCACTGGCTGATTATTTGGTACGATTGGCGAGCGCTTTCGATGTGAGGACATCATTTTCAAGCCGTGTTTTGATTAGTACTGGTTAGATAGTGTAAGGTGTCTATGGCATAGATAGTGAATGGTTTTATGCAGGTAGATTGCCTGATAACTGTCATGTTTATTAAAGGTATATAATTTTAATATTTCAGTCTTTTATTATTGGGTAGGTAAGTGTGAGCATCTGTGGGTGTTTTGCCTTTGTAAGTTTGTTTTAATAATTTTAGAGGTGTAAAAATTGTTTCGGAAGTTGTATTTACCTGTTCGTTAATAATATTTCCATTAAACGTTGGTTGATCTATTTCCCTTGGCTCGTGTTCATGTGTGTTAAGGTGTATTGCGAAGTTGGAGTCTTATCTTTTCTGTTTATATGATCGTATGTGTTCTGTGAACCTTGTTTTTAATGTTCGTCCAGTTTGTCCTATGTATGTATGGTTGCATGTGCAAACAAGTCTTTATACTCCGCTGGTGTTAAATTTATCGGTTATTTCTGTTGATGTCTTGAGATTGTTTCGTAGAGTGTTGCTCGTCTTTAGTGCTGTCTGTAAACCTTCTGTCTGAAAAAGTTTAGTTAATCTATATATTTCTGGTCCTGTGTAAGTAAAAATGTGGCGTCGTGTTGTATCGATTGTCTCCTTGTTTTCTTTCTTCTTGTATTTAAAGTAGTTTGTCGATAGTAGTGCAGTTGTAACCGTTATTTTTAGCTATAGTGTAAATTGTGTCGAGTTCTTTGTTATATTTGTCTGGAGAAAGTGGGACTATCTTAAGTCTGTGAATCATATGTCTAAATGCTGCGAGGTTATGTTGGGTGGGATGGTTTGAGGAGCTGTGGATAGTTAAGTCTGTTGTGGTTGGTTTTCTGTATATATCAAAGTTTAATGAGTCAATTCCTCGTGTTATTGTTAATTCAAAGATAATGTTAAGTTCCGTCTTGCTCTTTTTCCATTGTGTATGTGATTTTGTTATGTATTGTGTTTAATTCCGTCAGAATTTCTTCAGCGTTGTCCTTTTCTAGAATGCATATTATGTCGTCTACGTATTTGTAATAATGATATATTTTATGTTTTTCCATTAGGATTTTAACGTGTAGTTGTTCTAAATGTTGCATAAAAATCTCTGTCGGATGTCGGGTTTCCCATGCCGAGTCCATTAGGTAATTTGTAAAAGTTATTGTTAAATATAAAGTAGTTTTGTTTTAGTATCGCTTTTGCAATATCCATTATTTCGTTAATATATTGATTGTCATATAAGTTTGAAAGTACGTAACGTAGAATTGTTAACGTTTCCTGCGTGGGTATTGATGTATATAAATCCTTAATGAAGAAGGAAACAAGTCTCGTATTTTCAGTAATTTTGATGTCCTTAAGTTTATTGATAAGGTCTTGTGTATTCTGGAACATGTATGTGTTCTGCGAATTTATTTTCTCTTTTAATAATATGATGAGGTACTTAGCCAAGTTATATGCATGTGCAGGTTTGTAATTTACTATAGGTCTGATCGGTATATTTTCCTTATGAATTTTGGGTTGTGCTCTAAATATAGGGGGACCTGGATTAATGTTCATGTATAAGTATAGTTTACCGTCAGTAAACGTTTTACAGCGTTTTCCTTTCGAATGAATCGGTTGGGTCATTTTTAAATTTCGTGCATTTTGCCTGTTGAATGAATTGTTGTGTTTTGTCTACAATAACGTTGTTTTGCATTTCAATCAGACAATTTTGCACAAAGCCTAATGGATTTAAAAATTGAAGACAAATGACTCTCCACTTCATTAGGGCTTGAAAGTTTGTTCCTTATGGTTCTAATCGAGCACCGAAGCAAGCAGCAGAAACGAATTTCTGACAAGACGTATTCAAACAAACAAAACAAAATTTTTACATCCAAGAATCGACAAATCCACACGTTATTGTGAAGAACCTAATGCAATAACATATAGAAATAATTTTATTTATATTTTAAGGTGGTTGCACCATGCCTCCATTTGTTAGGAAAAACCTACTTAAGACGCCTACGATACGAATTAATGAGTACATTCAATTATGCACTTAATACGGTCATCGGTAAGATCAGCTAAATCGATCAGACATAGTGCCGAAAGAGGTGCTATTGGAAATCAGCAAGATCGGTCTAAGACCTTCGATGCAGTGGGCAAAATACCACAGCTAACTTCAATTTTTTCACACCATTTAGAGCAATGAAGTAACTCCAATCACATCAAGACATCAAGTGAAAAAATTTGCGCTCGCCCATATATTCCGAGTTACGGGACTCTGAAATTTTTAAATGTCAGTGTGGGTATCATTTTAAAGCTTTTGAAGAGATCTTTAAGGAAATACTAAAATTATAAAAAAAGCTTAACCCATGAAGAGCCGATGACATTTTTATGTAAAATTTTTACCTTAAAAAATATATATTTAAATACATGTGGTTATACATATTGGGTGAAGGGCTTACGAGATTCGGCAAAGCCGAATATAGAACTTCGTCTTGTTTAAAATTTTTTTTGTTGAAATAAAAAAACACGCTCGCTACTTTTATTAAACAGATCAAAACTAACGAATATATATTAAATTCGAAAAGCTTCTGAGTAATGGTTCCAAATTCAATTTGACATCTTCATCATCAACTCTTTTTGGATTCTAGTTTCAAGATTGACGAAAAGGACCAAGCTAGAAGGGGTTCGTAAAGTCTTTTTGAAAACCCTTGAGGCACCTGTTATACCTTTGGTGCCATTTAAAACTAAACAAACAATATTCGAATTGTAATTGCTGAAAAGATTCAATAATCACCTGCAACAGAAGCCCGTCGGAGAATCGACATCTGTGAAACTAACCACAAAAGCCAACCTTAATGTCAATAGGGTTTTTGAGTTTCAGTTAAACAATATTATTATATGATGGAACTTAATGAGCTAGTAATAATTTCACTGGAAATATTTCAGCACTAATAGTTGCAATAATCGATTAACAATGAAAAACCTCTCAAAAAAATATTGGCTATTGCTGGCGTTACTTTTTGCTACCACAATTGCAGCAAATTAATTTCATGTTGAAAGACTAAAATGTTAAACGAAATGAAAAATTGCTTTGCAACATTTTGCAGTTAGCGGTCAATTCCCTATTGCAACAAAATTCTAACAAGACCCCTTGAGGTATATTTTAAGCTTTTCCTCTTTTGTTTTCAAACATAAATCTAATTATTTACAACAGGAGAAGGTATAAAAAAGAAAAAAAAATTGCAGTTAAAAAAATTAAATATTACAACAACAAAAAACAACCTGTGGCGTAATTATTCAAAATGTCTTACGAAATCTACATGTAATTTTCATTTTATCTTTTGATTTCATAACAAATTTGCCAAATATAAAAAATTTAAAATGAAGAAAAAAAAACCAAGAAAAAACAAAAATTTGGCCGCTACAAAAATCTAAATAAACCGAAATAAATTTTAACAATAAACAACTTTTTGTTTATGTGCATTTTCTTCTTTTTTAGTTATATGCAAACAAAAAAAAAACAAGTACTTTAAGTGACACCGACCGTACTAAAAACAGACCAAATATACTATATAAGAAAAACAACAACAAAAATACTTTGTAACAAAATATCAATACCAAAGAGAGTGAATGAATGAGTTAGAAAGATTATATAGCAATGGTGAAGACATGGAGTATGGTGGTGGTACGAGAAATAAAAATGTCATTTGAGTGATACATACGATGCCGGATGATTTATTGTTCATGGCAATCATGTATGGAAAATGTAACAAAAATCCTTATAAAGTTTACCACAGACGGTACCGTATATAAACAAATTAAGGCATGACAACACAGCATGTATTCAACGACACGTAATATTATACTAAAATATTTGTATGTACGGAAATTAAAGGTTGTGAAAAAGAACTAATTCTTTTTTAGGTCTTTGCCATTAAAATTTAAGGGCCCGTAAAATAAGAAAAGACCACAAGTGCAGAACTTGTGGCAATAGGAAAAAAAATTGTAGCCGATGTCTTCTATTATAAAATTCTATTGCAAAACTTTACGTTTCATGGAACCTGCCTCTTCAACATTTTTTTTAATAAAGCAAATTTATTTATTCTAAAGTTATGGTCACATGATTCAAACATTTGACCAATATGATTAATCAATAAATTATAAAAAAAATTTTGTTCTCAAATACCTATTAAGAAATATAAAATCCTGCTCCGTATAAAACGTCAAACATCATAAATGTAAAAATAGTGGTTACGTTTTTTTTGGGAAATATATGACTAATCTGACTAATAGAACTTTAAGCCCTAAAAAAATTAAATTGTAATAAAAAAATATGCTACTTTATCTGTTATTATAGGTGATAGAGTTATTACGGAATAAGAAGCTCTCGATGTACTTGGTATGAAAATTGAATGCGATGTTTCTTGGGGAAAGCATATTTTTCATGTCGCAAAAAAATTATTCAAGTGCCTAGGTTTTCTGAAACGGTGTAAGAAATATTTAACTAAATTTAATATTCTCGCTATTTATGTCACCTTTATCAGACCAAAAATGTAACACAACTCTCGTGTATGGGCCGGTGCTCCAAAGTCTATTTTGGAGTTACTCGACCGCGTGCAGGAGAAAGCAAAGAAACTCATCGGTGACAGTAAGGTATTCAGCTCTATTGACTCACTGGAGCATCGACGAAATGTGGGTGGTGTTTTAATGTTTTATCGTTATAATAAAAAATGTGCTCTTATGAAATCAGGGAACTTGTTCTTGAAAACCGTAATTTCTTACGCGCAACGCGCTCTTCATCAAGAGCGCATCCCTTTGTGGACGATTGGTTAATAAATTGCATTACGCATTATAAAGAAAACTCGTTTTTTTTGTCAAACAATTCGTATGTAAAAATAACTTCCTGTCACTTTTAATACGCAAAGATTCAAATCAAATGTCCACAATCACTTTTCTCTCTATCCCTCTTCTAAGAACCTAATTTCCTAGTTCCGGCGCAATGCGTTGCATAAGTATCGGTCATCGCACCGCCTTAAATAAAGCGCATTCTACATGTTCCTTCTTGGATCAACTTTTTTCTAGGGGTAAGTCACGAATAACGCAAACAATATTCGGTTCCATTGCATCAATTATTCTTGGCTTATTAGCACAAACCAGTGACTAAACGTGACTCACAAGAAATAATCGAGAGGTGTCAAATCGCAGCGCTAACTAAAAACTTCATATCACGAAATCATGGTATCGCAAAATTGTCATATCATTAAGGTTTGCGAAGGTTTTGGATGCTGTAGGGCAAGCAACCTTTGGAAACAGGGAGTCTTTTAAACCCATTTTCAAATAATAAAAAAACAATTAGGATTTTCTAGAAGCGATGCAATAAGAAGTTTCTAAGTGAGTATTAACCAATTTGGAAAAAATTCATTGATTTGTCGTGCATTCTTTGATGACTCGATATATATAATGATGTCTACTTTGAGCAAGTAGCGCTTAAGGCTTTTAAGCGTCATATGTTCAAGTTTAAAACTATTTGATTTAATGATGGACAATAAGATTCGTATAATGATTTCTACTTTGAGCAAGTAGCGCTTAAGGCTTTTAAGCGTCATATGTTCAAGTTTAAAACTATTTGATTTAATGATGGACAATAAGAATCGTATACTACCGGGTTATTGCCAGGTTGAAAGATATCAGTGAGTCAAGATTCTGCAATAAGCCTTAAGATGACACAGAGATGCGTGAAACGGGTGTCGCTTAGTCATTCTTAGAGGATGACAGGCTTTTTTGATGTTATTTTTTATATGTAAATACGACTAATTTTCCAACAGAAGTAAAGACCAGTTTATAAAAAAATAACTCAAGATTCATCTCAATGGAAAAATATGTTTAGCGGTAGCAATATCTAGATTTGTAATTGGACTTTATGTATGATTTGATTTTAATTTAGTTAATCAAATCTTGAAGTCAAAATTATTTAAGGCTTACAACTCATCGGTTCCTCAAATAGGAGTCTTCATATTATTCATTTGTATTTGTGCTTTTATATACATTCTGCATTTTTTACTTTCGTTCTTTCCGGCCACCAAAGATAAAGAGTAATTGAAAAACCTTTCTAGCAACGCGTGCTTCTACTAATGTATGCAACAATATGTGCCTGCAAGAATGTTTTGGTACATTCACGCACTCCTTCGCATCCAACGAAATATATTGGTGTAAAAATTTCATTTTTGTAAGTACTCCCCAGTTGCATTCGTTTAAGTGTTCCCTTGTATCTTTGCCTTGAAACCAAATTTATTGTATCTTTGCCTTGAATCCAAGCTCTTTTTTGAAATCAGAGGCAGTAATATGCTGTTACATATTAAAGCCTGTTGTCAAAATATAATTCTTTAGAAACAAAACTCTGCATGAATCATGAATCTTTTGAAAGTCTTAAGAAAATATGATCCCTAGAGTATGACCTGAAATCTCCGTTATGTTTAAAAAAATTACATACCTTTAAGGTTCTGACTTAAACATTATTACATATGGACATATACATATACAAATATATTTCTTTATTCCTTTTAGATAAATGTTCAATAAGCTTTTGGTTTATATGGCACGTGATATCTTGTCGAAAAAAAAATTAAGTTGTTTTTGTTTTTCGTTTTCTATTTGACCATTTGAAGATGAAGAAATGTATTTCACTAATGAGTTTATTATATATATTTTTTTTTAATTAAACTACAAGTAATTTTAAAATTACTTAATAACAAACAAATGCCAACTTATGTTGGAAATTTAAATTTAATTCTTTATGGTTTTGTTTGGTTTGATGGAAAATTATTGTTTTTGTTTTTGTGTTATTTTAATCCAATGCAGCCAATTACCAACATTGTTGTTCTGTAGTATTATCATTTTTTGGATGGTCATTCAATGCCTTTGTAATATATTTTTTAAAAACACAAAGCACTTTTACTTTTAGGTAACTTTGATTAAATAACTTTTTGCTTTTAATAAGTCAATACAATACAAAGAAGCAAACAGCTTCCTTTAATTTTATTGCCAAGGTAACTTGAAAGATTTTTCTAGAATTGCTACATTGTATTCCTCTAGTATAATACTGAGTTCGTTAACAGCGAATATCACCATGGATCCTGTGTCAGAACTAGAAAATTAAGTTACGGAAAGTGGGATAGAGGGAGCAGTGCTTACGGACATTTAATTTGAATCCTCTCACACTGAAAATGACATAAAAGATCTCTGCAGGCATTTATTCTACATAAGAACTGTTAGACTAAAAAACAAATTTTCTCTGTAATGCGTAGTACAATTTACTGGCCAATCGACCACAACGAGATGCGCTTTTGATGAAGAGCGCGTTGCGCGTAAGAAAGTACACTGATTTTATAAGGGCACATTCTTTTATAATAACGATAAAACAGTAAAACACACCTCACATTGCGTCGATGCTCCAGTGAATCAATAGAGATGGATACCCTACTGTCACCAATGAGCTTCTTTGCTTTCTCCTGCACGCGGTCGAGTAACTCCAAAATAGACTTTGGAGCATCGTCCCATACACGAAAGTTGTATTCCATTTTTGGTCTGATAAAGGTGACATAAATAGCGAGAAATTCAAATTGAGTGAAGTATTTCTTACACGGCTTCAAAAAATGTAGACACTTGAATACTTCTTTTGCAACTTGAAAAATATGTTTGTTCCACCTAACATCGCATTGAATTTTCATACCAAGAACATCGAGAGCATCTGATTCCTTAATACCTCTATCATCCATAACTATAGAGGAGGTAGAATATTCAGCCATACGCCTATGCGAAAGCATACAACACTGGATTTTATGAGAGATAAATTGAACCTTTTCGCTAGGCCCTAATTGGAGATTACCAAAAGGTTGCATGTTCTTTCTCAAAGCCCCAATTTTCTGAAGGCTTGGTCTACTGCGAAACGAAAATGAACGGCATATGCTACTGTCATCTGCAAAATAATAGACAGCGTTAATAGGGTAGGGGAAAGGACGGAACCTTGCGATAACCTTAAATTTACCTTGAACTTATTTAATGAGATCCCATCTATAACAACTCGTATAGTGCGATCTCTGAAAAAGCTGTATATAAATCGAGAGAAGCTTTCACCAAAACCATAAGTGCACCATGCCACACTTTATCAAACGCCTTGGAAATATCTAAAGCTACCACCTTACTTTTGCCAAAATGGTGAATGGATTGATACCGTTTTTCCTAACGGAATGTCAATAAGTCACCCGTGGAGCGTCCTCTACGGAAGCCGTACTGCCGGTCACTAAGTAAGCTGTTAGACTCCAGATATTTTACGAGATAAAAATTAAGCAATTGCGATTGGGCGGTAGTTTTTGAATTGCTAGCCTTTCTTTTTTTTGGAATTGGTGTTACATTAGCAATCCTCCAACATGATGGGAATTTACATGATACAAAATGCTGAAAAGTTTTAAAAATGGACGCCCTAACGTCGAAGACCACTGCTTTCAGACAAGTGCCAGTTTTGAAATTAACTTAGGAAATCATTAGATCAACTAGAGAAAATTTAAATACATCAATCGAACAGATATAGTTTTAAAAATGTTGCTATTCAAAACCAGCAAGATCAGTCAATGTCGTTCGAGGCAGTGGATAAATCATTAAGCCAGCCTCTAATTTTTTAGACAGATCTTATTTAGGGAAGTAACTCCAAACAAAAAACAAATACATGTATGGGGCGTTAGAGTATAAAAAAATAAGAAGAAAAAAATAAAAAATAAGCGCTCGTCCATATTTTCCGAGTTAAGGGCCTCTGAACTTTTGATAAAAAAAAAACGATTTTGCACCATATTTTTTAAGATATCTGGTCAATATTATTTATCAAGTAACTCAATCAAAGAAAATCTTAATTTTAAGAAAAAGATCTCCAAATCTTAAAAGATCTCCAATATTTATTTTTAAGGTAAAGCCTTCGTTCTGACATTGCTGCTTTGAATACATTTTTCAGGAAATATATAAATTTTTTAAAATTCTTAATCCTTTAAGAGCCGATAACATTTAAAAATGTAAAATTATACTTTAGTACTTTATTTTTATCTTATATTTATTTCTCTGTCACGTTAACATTTTTTATTTTAATTGAAGTTACTTTACTCAACTAGATTTAAGCCCACTTTTTATTCAACTTTCGTTTATGATACTGCAAGTGGTTGTTGTTTATGTTAAAAAAAAAGGTGATACAGCACCCTTTTTACTTACTTAGCTGGGACAACAACGCTAAGCAAAACTAACAATTTTCGAAAAAAAAAAAAATTTTTAACAGAAAAACTTAATGGTCGAAAAAAAATTTTTTGGATAATGATATAAGTAGTTGTACATATATGGTATATGGTTAAGGGTATATAAGATGCGGAATAGCCGAATGTAGCGCTCTTACTTGTTAAAGCTTAAGGTTTTGCTCTAATTTACGAGATTTAAGTTTTTGTTTGATGTTAAGTCTTTGATTTTTTTTGAATTTGCTGGGTTTTCGGGATGCATATTACTGAATAGTTCTTCCTCTTATGATTTTTATCAGGTAGTTTGGCTAACTTTCCATATCAACATTTTCTAAATTTATCTGAAATGCAGATTTAAATACATAAAAATTTTATATTTGCACATACATTTTAAATGAATATTTCTCGATTTTTCTCGAATTTTTTTAAAACAGTTTTTCATCATTTTGATTTTATTTTAGTAGAATATCAAATTCAAATTAAATTTCTCTCTTTGACTGTGTCAGTAGAAGTATTAAACCAATGAAAAAAATAAATTTCCCTGATATTTTGTAGCTGCCCTTATCTAAAAAAAATAATAAAGTTTTGTGGTTTAACCACAACATTTTTGATCTTTTTTATTTTTATTTTCTCAACCATAAACAAGCACTATTTGTATTTAGAATATATATTTTTGCATGTATTTGCATTTTGAATTATACCTTAATTCAGGTTATATAGATCAACAACATCAATGTTAATGAGTTTTTTATTATGTTTTGTTCACAAAAAAAAATACATTACGGACAAACAAAAGAAATTCCATTCCATTTTATATCTTAATGTTTAAGTTAATTTATGATCATCTCATCACGTTAAAGGATTTATTTGTTTATTTTTACCGTTTTGTGGCTTCTACAGCTCCTAAAATTGTGGGCACGTGAAAAGTGAAACTTTTATTATTTTACTGGTTTTCGCTTCTTATTGCTTGGAGTTTGTTAAAAGTTATGGCATTTATAAGTTAAGGAATTTCTACCAAAAGACAAAAGAAAAAACGCTACTTTAAAGCAAATATTGAATGTAACATATTTTAAAACAAAACCTAATTGTTTCATAAAAAATTTTAGGACAGACACATACTGTAATTACAAAAAAAATAGCGAACAGTTAAAAAATAAATTATTTTTGTTTTATTAAGGGAAAAGCAATGTACATTTTTATTCGGTTTGTTTCTTTAAAATAACATAAATCGAAATATTGTTTTAAGGTAAAATTTTTCAAGCAAATGAAGAATTCTATGTCGAAAAAAAAGATGTTTCGTTTTTAAGAAGAACCTCATTTTGTCCCGACTGTATACAAAGTGTGTCATTGGTAAAATAAATCATTCTCGAACCATTGAAATAACAAGCAGTTGGTACCCGACAAACACCGCTGCTGCGGTAGACTATTCCACATTAGCATCTTCAATTAGTTTTTAACGGCTCTTGCGATTCAGGGAAGTGATTATGAGAGATAGCCAAAAAATTAATTCTTGTATTTTCAGCTTTTCCGCATCGATCGACCATATTAAAACTGCTTTCTATATGACTCGATTTTTTATTCACTTAATTGCCCAACTTCAAAAATTTTTGTCTGCCCTGATCTACATAAAAATTATCATCCATTAATTCTTTATTTGATCTCCCAGAGGTTTTATCATTGTGAGCAACGGACTAGCATAGACTTTAAACTATTTTATGATCGGAATAAGTAGCAGTAAAGAAACAGGTCCGACTTAACTGATTTCCCTCCAGCTCTTTTAGGCCAAACAATCTTAATATATACCACTTGAGAACCCTTGAG
This sequence comes from Cistogaster globosa, assembly GCA_937654795.1. Taxonomy (NCBI): domain Eukaryota; kingdom Metazoa; phylum Arthropoda; class Insecta; order Diptera; family Tachinidae; genus Cistogaster; species Cistogaster globosa. The sequence goes on along the minus strand of OW569403.1, from coordinate 132,400,066 downwards.
ACCCTAAGGTCGGCATGCACCAGTAGTCAGCGTTTTTTTATTAAAGTCTAAATAATTAAAAATATCGGTGATTATATGCATAAATATGACTTAGCTTTAATAAAAACTACACTGACTTCCCTCCTTGTAATATTTAAATAAGGCTGAGATGAGTATTTTTACTAATTGTTGGCCTCATTCAGTGACATTCGTGTAGAGATGCCTGATTTTTAATAAAATTTTTAGTGGTAAAGCTAACGCAAACAAGCAAGTTAACATGCTAATTATAAAATTTTTTTGCCACTGCGGATTTTAGAGAAAGCAATATGTTTAAACTTTGACTGTAAAGTGTTATTTCTTATAAAAAATTGTTTTTGTGCTAATTTTCATGGCTGCCGACATTAGGAAAAAAAATTGCCTTGTTTTTCAGAAGTCGGCATGAGAGTGTTCACTTGTAGAAAAATAATTTTTTTCTTATGTTAAGCTTAAGTTCTACAGTATTATTTGTTACTTACTTAGTTATAAAGAAAATAAGTTTAAAATGAGTTCTATCAATAGTCGGCATAAGTATTTTAAGATCTGTCGACTGTTTAACACCTGTCGGCAGAAATTCTATTTAAATGAAAATCCCAAAATAAAGTAACATTTTAAAATGTAGCAATAAACATTCTTTATGACATTTTGGCATCAATAAACATTGTTAAAAAAATCCTTTAAGCCTTCGATTTGCTCAAGTCCTATGCCAGCTACTTATGTAGATTTAAACCAAACGGCTAGAGACTCATCAATTAACAGCACTTTTTTTAAAAATAACTTTTTAAATCTATGAATTTTCTAGATGGTTAAATCATTTCGTTTCATTGTTTAAATCCTGTAGTTGCTACTGTAAGTAAAAGAAATTCCAACAACATTTGAAAAACTAATGTATTTCCCAAAATCACCCTCGACCAAATAAATTGAAGTTCATATAAATTTAATTTTAAATAAACCTACGAAATTTGATTTAAATTACATAAAGAAATTGAAATAGCTATTATTTGAAATAAAAATTGTTGAATTCTTGTGCGAGTTTTGTCTCTCCCTTATAAAAAATAACATGCCGACAACAGGGTTAGCAAATGCCGGATTGAGGAACATGCATGCCGACTATTGGCACAAATGGTACATTTGAGAAAACACGTAAATTACTCAAAATTCATGCAAATATATTAGAAAATAGTTAATTAAGTATAAAACTAAGTTGTTTTTAGACAGTTATAAATAGTTTATATACCAATACCTAGTTTACACTCATAACAGCATCAGCTCAAACACAGAAAAATAATAAAACTGCCGACTACTGGTGCAATAACCCTGAGCCAAAAATGAAAAACAACTGCGAGTTTAATCGGCAAACATAACTCTATAATCAAGTGGATCTAAAAGTTCTGATATTTATCTTCGATATTGATTTTCGTTATTACGCTTTTCATTGCTATCAGCAAAGATTTTGGTTGATAATAACCATCATTGCAAAACGAAGCGACTAAGTTGACTGAACGCCTGTTAGCTTTTCGAAAGTTGTTTGATGATTTTTGATCGTCGTTTAATTATAATCTCCTTCTCAACCTTCACCTAAACGCCTTAAGTCCCAAGAAATCTAAATAATGAAAAATGCAATGAGTTTCCTACTATTGAATTAAGACTTCCATTATTTAATAAGAGTGGGGAGCAACATTGTGTCAAATCAACAGTTAATTCGATTTTAATGACTTCTGCTAAATAATAATAAAGTTTCTTCAATCCCGCTTTATGGTACACAAAATGGAGATGCCAGTGTATCAATCCCTATTGTTCCATCATCTGTAAAGTGGCAAGTAGTTCATAATACGTTAAGAGCTATTCCGACCAGAAGGGCTGTTTTTGTTTCACGCTTAAAATCCTAAATAGGATCAAAGGCTGAAATACCAACGTTTAAATTTCCATAAATTTAAACTACGAGGAATAGCATCTTCTTAAATTATTGTAACTGAAAAATATTTCAACAAAATCCATGACCCTGACTTTACTTATAGACAAAAGCGTAATTCATTTGTTCGTTTTCCATCACACAACCCAAACTTTTTGTCGCTTATCTAAACGTACGTGGATTATATAAAAGTCTAGATTTACACTATACAATTTTTTGAGGCAATTTTTTTAATTCTCTATTTTATTTGCAGCGAGATGTGTTATTTTTAAATAAAAATAAGCAACAGCAACATCCCCTTAACATTTAGACAATACCATAGTGCTTACCTTCTTGCTTCAACAACAAACAAAAAGTTTGTGCTAGTTTCATGAATAATTGCAGAGTGTAAATGCCGTATAAGTTGTCCTCTCTTCCTGTTGATAGTTTCAATTTTAATTATTAAATTATAATTTTTACCGCAACTTGACTTACTGATAACGTACCAAACTCTGAGATAATGTGTGATAACTTCCGCATGTTCAGACGTAATCGCAAAAATAATCGGTAATCTGGTGGCGTCCTTATGGCTGTCTCAAACATTTTTCCATCTGAAATATTAATTTATGATTCCTGTTCTAATATTGAATTTACTGGAGTTGCATTAAAACTGAAACATAAAAATATATACATTACTTGCTTCTATATTCCTCCGTCATCACCTCACTCAGTTTGTCGGAATATCAAACAAAATGATTTGGTTATTTGAGTTGGTGACTTCAACATGCCCTAAGTTGCATGGAATTTCTTACCCGATGATGGACTTCTTACACCAATTACGTCAACAAATAATTTAATATATTACAGAGTTCCCAACTGTGTTATGGATTTGTCTCTTTATCAGTTGAATGGTATATTAAATAATTATGGAAAACTATTGGACTTAGTATTTACAAAAGAGTTTGTAGGCATCACGGTTAAATGCTCAAAGCCAGTTACCACTCCGAAAGGTTGATAACACCCTACAATAGAAGCAACCTTCTGATCGTTACTTTTTTATTTTATTTCTTTTAATGTTATTGCATTCATCACCTATTTCTAATCCCTTTCTATAAAAGTTACACAATTGATTTTTCCTAAAATTTATCACAAATTCTGTTGATATGAATTTTTTATTTATATATAATTCAGCTACGTGAAAACTCATTTACACAGTTTAATAATTTAACTAGTGAACTAGTTATTTCCTATTAATAAACACCCACGGATTTAATGCATATTTGATTAAAAAACAAAAACTACATAGAAATGACTAAAAAAAGTAAAACTGAAATAAATTGGCAAAATAAATTCCATAAAGCAGCAATAAAAAATTAAATAAATAGCAGACAACATTTTCAATATTTCATAGCCATAAAAGCTTAAACATTTTCCCATTGAGCAGATTTCCCTTAACACTTCAATGGAAAAGGGAAGATTGGGGTAAAGCGTTAAACGAATAATAGCACAACTATTATAACCACATAAAATACTCAACAACTAATATTGTCTGCAACATAAATCATTGACAAATAAATTAAAAGCAATAAATTGGCAATTAATATTTAATTTGCAACCAATTTTGACAAGCTTTAAAAATCTAATGGTAAGCTATTGGCCAATTATTTTAAATAAATATGAAAACTTGACACCTTTAAACGATAATCAGCCCAAGAAAAAAATTTAATTTATACAAACTCAAATTTTTAAATTTACCATTCATATACGAGGGCTGCTATATATATTTCTGGCCTGGCAACACTGAGTGCTGCCAAGTGCAATCTGACATTTCCATTGGAAAGTTTGTCATTTTTAAGCATAATCGTACTCAAAACGTTTTGACGTACGACCATTATTTGTATTGTTTACAGTGACTTGAAAAAATTAATATAGAAAAAAATGGAATTGACACGTGAACATTTTCGTGCCATAATTTTTCACAACTCTCGACGTGGATTATCACGACAAGAGTTCATTGATGAACTTAAATCTTCGTATGGCGATGAAGCACCATCCTATAGCACTGTGAAAAATTGGTATAATGAATTTAGTCGTGGCCGAAGCTCGCTCAAAACCGCATTCCGTGAAGGTCGTCCAAAAACGGCTGTTGTGCCAGAGAACATTGATGCCGTGCGTGAACTCATAATGCAAGATCGACATGCGACATACCGAGAGATAGAGACGTCCTTGGATATTTCTTCCACCAGCATACATTTGATACTGCATGAACACCTGGCGGTAAAAAAGGTTTGTTCTCGTTGGATCCCGCACAATTTGAAAGTCGCTCAAAAAAAGGCTCGTGTCGATTGGTGGAAAGAATTGTTACAAAAATACGATTGCGTTGCTTCAAAAGACGCTTATAAGATCGTCACAGGTGACGAATCATGGATCTATGCGTATGAGCCCGAAACGAAAGAACAATCGACCGTGTGGGTCTTCAAAGTCGAGCAAAATCCAACGAAAGTTGTTTGTGAAAGAAGCACTTCGAAGCAAATGGTCGCCTGTTTCTTCGGCAAAACTGGTCATGTTGCGACTGTTGCGCTTGAGCAACGTAGGACGGTCACTTCTGAGTGGTACATTACAATTTGTTTGCCTGAAGTCATCGGAGGAATTCAAAAAACCAACAAGAGAAAACGAATCATTGTTCACCATGACAATGCGAGCTCTCACACATCGGCTCAAACCAGAGCGTTTTTGACCGGCCAATACGTCGAATTAATGGGTCATCCGCCGTACAGCCCTGACTTGGCACCTAATGACTTCTTCTTGTTTCAGCACATCAAGAAACAAAAGCGTGGTCAACGATTTTCGTCGCCAGAAAAGCTGTTGAAGTGTTCAAAAACCATGTTTTAGAGGTGTCTCAATCCTAGTGGGAAAAGTACTTCGACAAGTGGTTTAAGCGCATGTAAAAGTGTATAAATCATGCTGGAGAATACTTTGAAAAACAATAAAACCATTTTTGAATCTAAATATTCGCATTTTCACTATTAGGCCAGAAATATATAGAGCAGCCCTCGTATCAGCTAGAAAATTTAAATTGAATACAAAGTAACGCAGCAGTAGGTGTCATAAGTTTAGAAGCATCATAATAAAGAAGCTTATATTGATTTATTTTTTCTCTTAAGAATAATAAATATATTGATTGTGAATATTAAACTTAAAAGCTGATTTTTGATTAAAAAAAAATTATTATGATTTAAAGAACTTACGGAAGAGCAGACGACATCGTACGAAATGTTGTTTGACACGTACTACACGCGTTGAAGAAATTATTTTTTTATGACAACAAGAACTATATTTTGTTCTCTGTGATAATATATGACAATAGTGAACAAATTATAATTAATTAAGAGAATACTTGATACAATTAAAACGATGTTGATTATTGAGTAATTATTTTATTATTTTATTTTATTGAATTTATAAGCAATAGGTCTTTTTGTTTATTATATATATTTTCAATATTTCGCTACTCCATTGTGTAGCATCTTCAGGAAAACAAATATTTATTCAAACAATATAAAACAATAACAAAGCATGAAGTTATTGTTTTATATTGTTTGAATAAATATTTGTTTTCCTGAAGATGCTACACAATGGAGTAGCGAAATATTGAAAATATATATAATAAACAAAAAGACCTATTGCTTATAAATTCAATAAAATATAATAATTAAAAAAGGTCAAATAAAAACATTATAGAAATATTTTATTATTTATGAAAATCATTAGTTGAACTGTTTGAACTAATTTTATCATTCCGTTTGTAATTTCTACAATATCCATTTCCGACCCCATAAAATATATATATTCTGACTTCTTATGCATAGCGGAGTCGATTGAACGATGTCCATCTGTCCGACCGTATTAGTGTTGAAATCAAGTTTGCTGAGGCACTAGATCAGATAAAAAAAATTTAAATACGCCAATCGGTCAAACCATGTCTGATCGAAAGAAGTGCTATTGAATATCAGCAAGATCGGTCTATGTCCTTCGACGCAGCGGGCAAAACACCACGCCTACTTATAATTTTCCTTATCATTTGAAACATTGAAGTAACTCCAATCAAAAAAACAAATATATGGAGCAGTAAAGAACTAAAAAATAAAAAAAAAAAAACATCAAGTGAAAAAATTGGCGCTCGCTTTTTTTCCTTTTTTCTGAGTTACGGACCTATGAAATTTTCAAAATTTAAAAATATATGAATATGGGTATCATTTTAAAGCTTTTGAAGAGATCTTTAAGAAAATACTAAAAGTTTTTAAAAATGCTTAACCTATTAAGAGCCGATAGCATTTTTATGTAATTTTTTTTTAATTCTCTGTCACCTCTCTGTATTGGTTTTTTAATTTAAGCTACTTCACCAAACTAGATTTAGATGAATGAAAAAAAAAATTTTTTGTTTATTTTAATTTCTTAAAAAAAAATTTAAAAAGAAAAATTATTAACAAGTGTGTGCGAATGTATTTCAAAGAAAACAAGAAAAATTAGATACTGGCAGAAATTTATATAGAATTTTCTGCATCGCTAAATCCGTCTTCAGCATTCTTCGCATTTATGTGTCCATTTCAGGTTGTCACATTGTAAACATTATCTATTTAAACAACTAATTCTGTAAAAAGGGATGCGGGGAATATCCATTAACAATCAATAATAATTTGGTACAATAAATAAAGTCTTCACACAACCCAATGCATTTCTTCGCTGTTCTCTTTGTATATCGTCGCATATATTTGTTTATTCCTACCAATCAGTATGATACTTAAACAACTTCTACAATGTTGTGAGGAAAAATGTATGAAAGAACAAAAATTAAAAATTTTATTCTTGGTCTACCGATGGTTGGTATAAAGCAAGAACAATTTTACTTTCATAAAGAACATGACACTGTATATATAAACTCTAATAGGTGGCTGGAAACCTCAATTCATAAATATTTTTGGTCAATGTTTTAGGCAGATTACAAACTGTGTACTCATGTTATGTTATGTGATATAAATATTATAATTATTTTCAGAAAGCTTAAAAAAAATTTTTGTAATAAGAACTTAAAAAAATGGATTAATAAACATTACTTACCAAAAGGCGTGCTAAGTCCCCACTTAATTAATTATTGCTGTGAGTGAAAATACTTTTTGTTCGCCATTTCGCTACCGCTTACTTTTAACTCTTTATTTAACATCTCAAAAAATTTTAAACGAAATTAAGCTTAATAATTATGAACGTCAGTTTTGTTGTATATATTTAATAAACTTTGAATATCATTAGTTATAATTTAATTAAGAAAAAAAAAACACAATAACAATTTATATTGAGTTATATTTTAAAGACTAAGTTTAACAAAACAGAACAAAGATCTCTTTTTATGTGTTACAAAACGCCTTAATATTTAAATATTTCAATAACTATAAAAAAAATATAATTTTTAATTTACATATATGAGTACAAACAAACTAATTATAAAATAATAAATTGTTTTTGTTCATGCATTGGTTTCACACAAACAAATTTTGTTATTATGAATTATTTATTTCATAATTCTTTTGGTTTATTGTTATAATATTATTTTAACAGATAATTAAAACGATTAAGAGTGCTATATAGCACTGGCTTCACTATTTATTAAAATCTAGTTTAGTGAAGTAGCTCCTATCAAAAAACAAATACTGCGATGACAGCGAATTAAAAATAAGAAAGAAAAAATTAGATACTACGTATATATTATTGTACATAATTGTAAATGCCATCGGCTGTTAATGGGTTAAGCATTTTAAAAAAAATTAGTATTTCCTTAAATACCTCTTCATAAGCTTTAAAATGATACCTATATTGATATTTAAAAAAATTTTAAAAATTTCATAGGCCCGCAACTCGGGAAGTACGAGCGAACGCCAACTTTTTCACTCGATGTGTTTTTTCTTATTTCTTAGCTCTCTATCGCCCCATATATTTGTTTTTTTTTTTTTATTGGAGTTCCTTCATTGCTCCAAATGATATAGAAATAATAAGAGGTAGGCGTGGTGTTTTGCCCGCTGCGTCGAAGAACGAAGGACGATCTTTCTGATTTCTAAAAGCGTCTCTTTCGACACTATGTCTGATCGATTGGCGTATTAAAACTTTGTCTAGCTGATCTAGTGCCTCAGCAAACTTGATTTCAACACTTATATGGACGTACAGACGGACATCACTTAATTGACTTCGCTTTGCATAAGAAATCAGAATATATATACCTATGGGGGTCGGAAATGGATACTGTAGAAACTACAAACGGAATAACAAAATTATTTTTACCATTTTAACACTTGTTGTGGTGACGGTTAGAAAAAGTCGGTTTTATTATTTATATTGTTGTCAAATTTTTATTATTTGTAAACTATTTGCTTTGTCACTCAGGCGGAACAGCATCAAATCAAAGCTGATAGACAAGTAAAAAAAGGAAATCTTGATAAAAAGACGGAGAAGTATAATAAAATGTGGTAAAGTTGATGACAAGCTGGCAAATAATTGATCTACTGTGAATTTGGGTGTCTCAAAAACCCAGAACAGCAGTGGGAAATGGCAAAGGTCCTACAGTGAATGAATTGACACAACATAAAAAGTTGGAGACAGGCTTCTAAATTTACACAGGCTCGAATGGTACTCAAGTAGCCCCTTAGAAGAAAGTCACTCAAATATAATAGAATACCTTTAGCCGGATAACTGCAGGCCAGGATGAGGATTGAAGAATATGATACTTGCAGACAGTGCCTAGAAGAGGCTGAGAGACGGTAGTACATTAAATAGTCTGTGAATTTTCGACACGGGCTGCCATAAGGCATATGACCACAGGCAGAAACTTTTAGGGTTCTAAGCTTTTTACAATTACCAGGGACTACGTGAAGAGAAAGAAGGCCGATAGTTTACAATCGAGAATCTAAAATCATTAAAGTCACGCGTAAGGACTGATGGTAGTGAGTTACTCTTACTGGTAAGATTACAGTAAAGTCCGATTAGTTTTCCTATAGTCATTAATGACAGAGGAGATCGAAAAGAGACGCCTTAAGAAAGTGATCTGCTTCAATATTCTTCCACATTAATAATAATAACAACAATAATAATAACAGTAATAATAAAATGTCCCATGGAGAAGATAGAGATCTGTTAAACTTACTTCTGCGTTGAATTACGATGAAATAATAAAAAAATCAACGATTAGTCAAGTAAACTCATTCATTTCACTCAAATGAGGCAGAGAAAGAAGAAACAATAAAACATGGCATTATCGTTTGAAAACTATATCGGCTATATGGTAAGTAAGACTGTTCTCTCTACAGTCTAGCTGGCCGTATGTCCCCAATAAATTATTTGTCAATATAAAAAAGTAATGTTACGTCGCCAACAGGAAATTATTGAGAAGTGTCAACCTAGCAGGCTTATTTCTTGAAATCAACTTATCGCCAAATTTTGATTTCAATAAGTCGAATTTTACTGTTGTAGCCACACCTCGACCGGATCAATCTCATAAATAAATTTAAATCAACAAACCACTGACGACAGAATAATCTCTATCGGAACCAACGCTAGGTCAGGCTTCATTTTTAAATATATGAGGTAAACTGATGCCACCAGCCTGTAAACCGCACCAAAGATACATCCTCCTCAAAGTAATGAAGAATGTAGGTCTGTCGTATAGATTTCACTGTACATGCAGCAGTTTTGTTTATTAAGAATCGCGCTAAACCAAAATTGGGCTCAACGCTGAACACTGTTTTGCGACAAATTAAGTTGATTTTTCAAATTTGGTAGCATTGTTTAAGGTACAATCCGTTAATAATGATTTGCTTGAGTGAGCAGATAATAAATGTCAAAAAATTACAATTAAACCTTTGGGGCTGAAAAAAATGCTTATTATTTTGTTACAAGAAACATATAATGGCTGTTGTAATTATGTCACAACCATGTTATTTTTTTACTTAAACATTCTTGAATTAGAAAAAAAAAATATTATAATGCTAAGTGCTTCTAATTAAATTTTACTCACTTTCAATATTTTAATCAATTTTAAATCTATATAACTCTCTATTGCATACATATATGAACATGTTTTAAGATTCTACCACTCAGGTTGAATGGAAAGATTTGAAATTAAAAAATCCAAAAGTAACTTTAACATTGGACAATTTTATAAAAACAGAATTTTCTAATTCCATAAAGAACGTGCAAAAATTTTATAATTGCAATAGGCGGCCGGTTCAATCACATCAATTAACTTACACACTTATAAAATATGCATGTACGAGTGTATGTCTGTATGTGCAACAGAATATGTAAAGTAGTATTGAATAAATGCAAGCGTGCTGCTATTTATTAGTGTTGATATATTATCTTGAACAGATTTAACTAGATCGATCGACAAGTTTTTACTAATAAAAAGAAATCAAAGAAGGTTTTACAAAATAACAGAGAATAAGTTTCCATAATTAATGCTAAATAATTTTGAAAAGAGTTAAGTGGGTGTAAAAGTGTATCAAGTGATCATATCTTTAATAACCAAATAAGTGATTTATTAAGTTTTTCGCGATTTTTTAAGAAATGTTACATTTTAAGGCTTTTCCAACAATGAAAGACAATTTGTAAGAAATACTAAAATTGTGAACAGTGGAGGACTGCTCTATTTTCGATGACCCTATTACATCTAGGTAAATTTAAGAGATGGCTTTATTTATGTTGACTAAGTCAGTTGTGGCTTTTTGAAATGTCATATGACTTTAGAAAATCCCACTTAATTTCTTCCCAGGCATAAAGTTATTTGTGGCCTTCCCTAAATAATGCCTTTTCTGCAGTACTCAAGCCAGAGAAGGCAACTCCAATATCCTAACTTCCATATCTATCAATTGGAATCGACAGAAAGCATGAAGAAGTTTGTGATTATATTTCATATTATTTCTCTTGATCAAAAAGCAGAGAAATGAAAACAAAATTATGTTACGAAAAAAAATTTTTTAATCTTAAAATGTTTTCGAAATTAGAGCCAATGTTGGCCACTAAAGGCGTTGGGAGTGATCTCACAAAAAACGGTACTTGTTGTTATTTTTTACCACCAACAAATGCAAACAGTTTAAACAAAATAAAAAGTAAAGTTAGTAATGCTAGCAAACCGCAACAGTTATTTTGATAGAAAATGTGTTCGCTTGTTTGTTAACTTGAAAATCATGAGTTCAAGTCCCAACAAAACCTTGTGTCTTAAGAAAAATAAAAACTTAAAAAACATAATTCATGTAGTTGAGTAGCCGGAGTCTTAATTAAATTAAGGAAAACAGTTGACAAAATTGTAAAGTTATCATTTGTACGTTATTTTTAACAGCTGATGAGGTGGCCTTAAGATGCCTGTAAGGTAAAACAAAAAGAAATCAAAACCTTACAGAATTCGTAGTTGAAGGGAGATAGTGTTGCGGTGGTATCTGATATCATTTTTAAGTAAGAAATCCTGAGTTTTCTGAAGCCACAATGTCTAAGTGTATTCGAGACTCGCTAGAGTTACAAAGGCACTAGAGCTTAAATTTAGACGCCATAATAACAAAATGAAGTTTCAGAGATAGTGACTGGCGCATATGCTTTTTTCATACAATTTGAACAATAAAATTTGTCGTAAAATGTAGTTGTGAGATGGACAATTTTGTTTATTGTCCCAACAATGTTACCACTCTTTTCAGAAATTGCATGATGATTTTTGCTTTTAAATATTTGACAAAAAAAAACTAATTTTACATTAAAAACTAAAATATTAACTTCAATCAATTAAGGGTATCTTTTTTTATGCCAGTGTAAGGCTAAGCTTCTCTTTCATTATTAAATCTCCAATTAAAACATTCATTGAAATAAGTTATTTCCATTGGGTGAGTCACATCTAATTATAACAATATTTGTCCTAAGCTGAAATCCTTTTAGATTTTAATGCCTTTTTCCTTTTAATACAGCCACTTATTAATATTTCTATTATGAAAATTACCACACTCAACATCAGTAGAAAACAAAATCCCTTAAGAATCAATAACAAATCAACAACAGCAATTGGCTTTAATTGATGAGGTTCAGTAATATCTGTAAAGGACATACGACCCACTGAAACTAATTCGTAAAAACTTGACTCGAACCAATAGAAAAATAAACCTGATGAATATGACTTTAAGATAAAAGAATGTAACGTTTCACGAAATATTGAATTAATGGGCAGCATAAAATACAAAAGGCTATAACGACTAAAACAAAGATCGTTAGAATAGCGAAAAAGACGACGAGAGAAATATTTCTGTTGATTTGCAAATATGGACCAATGCGACGAAGAAGCAGTATAAGCATTACTTGCATTTAGAGTACTGCGTTCAAACACAAACTCTTGGTAGGTGTTAATAATATGAAAAAGCTTGGGATATTTAACATAATCCGACGGATAAATAAATTCATATTCCGCTCGACTTATAAATAATTTAATGCCAGATTTTTCTAAATCAGCAAAACTTCGGATGGGCGGATATTTTGGAGCACTTGTAATAAAGCTGCCCAAAAATACGCCATAAAGAGTGACCACCACAAAGCCGGCAAAATCTTTTAAAAGAGTTATGCCCACGGTAAAATAATCCAAATTTTGATGGTTAAAAGGAAAAGTTTGTGCTAAAATGCCTCTTAAAGCTTTATCATTAATTAAAATATCTGCTAAATGGATATGAAATGAAGACGGATAGACCCGTTTAAAAACTATTAATAATAGAAAAGTAAAACAAATGAACAGTAAAAGAAGATTGCATAGAAAATATGGATTAAGTACAGCAGCAAATATTTCCGCCATTGATATTTCTGCTTCCAAGGGCAACATAACACAGAATCTGGCTATTTCTAAGGGATAAGAATACTCCGACCAATCTGTATTGTTGATGTGCAGTGTTAAAGATGCAGCAATATCCACGGTATTATTACGTGTAAATTTTAAAATTTCTGAATACAAAATGGGAATTCCTTCCTGGACTTTAAAAGCTAAAGCTAAGGTTGCATTAAGACCCTTAACAAAGTAGTTTACAAAATGGCCAACATAACCGCCCAGTTTCTGTTGTCCTTTGCTGTTATAATATACAATTGATCTGGGTATTATTTGATCGGGTAGAGTGTAAATTTTATGGCCCTTAAGGTTTTTTAATTTGCTGGGAAATAATTTTTGTTTCTGGCCTTCTCTGGACCAGTTGTATTTTTGTAACTTGAATTCTGGAAACTTTTCGTATGAATAATAAACTGTATCATTGTGAGGAAATTGATAAGAAACGATCATAATATTTATGATTTGTTCCTTATGACAATATTTTAAAACATTTTCAATATTTTGCAAATTTTCACCGTTATGACTGTTAATATTCATGCGCACTATGACACGATTTATACGCAAATGCCCAAGATTTTTGCTAAGAGCACATAATAAATGATTTTGGGTAACCTTTGTAATGTGTTGTTGCTGTGTTAATGTTAACAGAGGTGGTATGCAAACAATTGTTACAAATTCACTGTTGAATTTCTTATGAAGGCTGTAGTCAGTTTGTTGCGATTGCAAAAGTAAAACTGGTACTAAAGCCGGCTGCTGTTCGTTCTGCTTCTGATGCTGAAAATATTCCATATATAATTTGAGATTTACGCAATAGTCATTTGGTTGCTTTGTAGATTTTATGGCAGTTTCTGTTGCTGTTGCTCTTACTGTTGTATGTTGCCAATTTGTCAATATAACAATTGTTGTAAAACTTTGCTCTTGGCTTATATATTTCAAAAATTGTACAAATGCTGCATCATCAGTATTGTGGTTGTTTGTGCTGATGTCGCCTTTAGTTTCTAGCGCAGTTATTTTTGTAGATGGTAATAATTTAAAATTTATTTGTGTTGCTTTTGCCATAACATTCGCTCCAATTATTATAAAAAGTTGAAAATGTAAAATGTTGCCCGTTAGCTGTAGTAGCAGCATTTTTATGCAATTGCCTCTAAGATACGAATTAATGTCGCACTTTGTTGCGTATTTGCTACTTTTATTTATTTATGTATTCGAATTTAAAACAATGCAGAACAATAAGTGGAACTGATTTTTTTTTTTTTTTGTTCTTGAAATTTTATTTTTATGTTTTTAAATTTTTTTTATTTTTTTATAATTTTTATATTTTATTTGATTGTTTCACCGAAACCTATTAATGCCAACTAATTTACTGTGCAAATGAATTGTAATCTTTTATATTGAAATTTATATTAAGCGTAAAATCTTACAACATTTCAATTACACTGTGCAACAATGACTCTAAATAGCAAAATAATAAAAAAAAAAAAACCATCTGACCCAAAGTGACTTTATTTTATACGTTTTCATTTTTCAAGCACTTGAACTCTCAATAATCATTTATTCACCGCATATTATAATTAAAGAAGCATTACATATTTTTTATTTTTTATAGAACTGATTGGAGTTTTGTTAAAATTATTTCATTTTCCAAATTTTAGTAAAAAGTTAAAATTGTCGGAAAATTCATGTAAAGTTGTTGAAAATTTTTCTTAGCATTAACAGCGGGGCCAAGAAATTTATCACGCAGAAGACGGCAAAGAAGTGGCAAAGCTGCTAGCAATTATAAAAAAGACTCTTGCAGTTTGCCCATGAATTGTTGAAGAAAAGCGAACGAATTGAGAAAACGATGTGGCATAGAATAATAATAAGTCTTGCTAAATGATTGAGAAACGTGGGTGAAAGGAAAAACTTTTTTACCAAAAGTCCTTTTTAAGCTTCCGAATTCAAAAGTTAAACCCGTAACCCGGTTAATATCGCTAGTACTTAAAATTTTCACAGAAGGTGTATTTTTAGGAAAAAGGTAAAAAATTAAGAGATATGTTTTTAGGCAAAAAAAAAAAAAAATGAAATTAACACAATAGGACAAATGTGACACATATAGGGTTGCCAGATGGGAGGTATTTTTCTTAAATATTTAATGGTCGCCACTGTCACGTTGGTTATTTTGTAAAATTTAAATATTTATACTTCTTATTATATACCAGACAAAGTAGTGGACATTCTGTCTAATTTTTAAATGTTTCTATAAATCAGGAGATAGGGTCATATAGCTCAAACTATATCAATTATATCAACGCTCTTTAGTTTGTAAATTCAAATTCTATACCTTACAGCGGGCCTAGCACTACGGGTTTCTTGTGAATTTCAGCTGCCTGTCTATAACGGTTCCAAAATTTGGCTACATACATTAAATTACATCAACAACAGGGACACTCTTTTATTTCTTAATAAAATTTTATATGTGTAGTTATAGCGACTGTTTACAACTCTTAACAAATATGGCCGTATACATCAAATTAAATGAACTATTGGGGTACATTGTATAATTTTCAAGCGTTTGTCTATAACGGTTTCTCCATATAGGTCAATTTAAGACACCTATGGAAACACCCTTATTTTTAGATTTATTTTTGTATAAACTTTTGCTATTTGGGGCTTTAGGGATATGCAATATTTTAAAATTTTAAAATGAAGCCTGTTACGGTTCATAAAATAATTCAAAAACATGCATGATGTGACACTCTTTAATTTACAAATTAAAATTTGTTTTTAAAACAGGAATAAACTGTAAGCATAACCTTTTAAATAAAGAAAAAGGTTTTTAAAATCTGTTCAGCTCATCATAAAATTTTAACATATGGTACTCCCTATGTGCCGCCGTTTCTTGACTTATTTTTTTATTAAAGTTAAAAAAACATTCCATTCTGCACAAAAGTATTCAATAATTGTAATGTCACTCAAAGTTTAAAATACTAATACTAACTGCTAAATGGGTTAGCCCTGAGAGCATATTATTACTGGTTTTATTAACACCAGTAGATTTCTTCAATTTACTTCTGCAATATCCGCTGTAATAAATCGAAGGTTGATTATAAGTGTGACTGCTGCTACCTTAATCACAAGTGGAATTTCTGTGTGTATGTGTAAGTATGTTCTTGTGTCAATATATTCGTTGTAAAACCTTTACAACTTTTTTTTAGCAAAGAAGTTAGTTTTCCGTACAATTTCTTATATCTTCTAAAAAAAATTTTTTTGCACGCCAGAACGAGTAAATAAAATAAATTGACTGTAAATTTTTATTGATGTCTTCTGACATCGGCTCTTAATGGGTTATACATTTTTTTAAAAATTGTTTTTTTCTAATACATCTCTTCAAAAGCTTTTAAACGATACCCATATTGACTATAATGATAATTTAACATTTTCATGAAAATTTCAAAGTCCCATAACTCAGAAAATATGATGTTTTTTCTTATTTTTAAATTCTCTATGGCTTCATACTTTTGTTTTTTATGATTGGAGTTAATTCATTGTTCCAAATGATATGAAAAAATTAGAAGAGGCAAGCGTATAGTTTAGCCCACTGCCTCGAGCGACAATAATCGATTTTGCTGATTTTCAATAGCAACTCTTTCGAATTTATGCCTGATCGATTGGCATAGTTGCCTTAAATATTAACGGGCAAACGAATGTTGCTCAATCGACTTCGCTCAGCATAACAACTCAGAATAAATTTACTTTATGGGATCGTTAATAGATGTTGTAGAAATCAAAAATGGAACGACAAAGTAAAATATAACATTTTTAGCTGTAGTGAAGGCTATAAAAATAAATATATCCAATAATTCTAAAAACATACTCGTATTAATTTTTGATCATTTTACTAAGAAATCCCCTTATCATTTTAAAATTGACAAAATCGGGTACTTTTTAAATTTTAGTAGACCAAAAATTTAGGTGTCGAATTCCCGTTAAAAAAATTCCCGCACGGATCACACCCCTTTGGAATGATTAGTCGTTAGAAACAAAATGTTTGTTTTGCCTTTCAATTGACCGCTGGTAATTTAAGGAAGTACCTTAACTTCTGACTTAAAGATATTAAAAATCTTAGTGAAAATAAACCGCAGAAATGACTTAGTGTCCAGAAATGTATTTTTAATAGCTCAAGCGTTTACCTTAATTTTATTTGTGTTAATTACATATTTATCGTACGTTAGTCAAGACGCTTCTTTTGATAACTTTGACACACTTTTATCATTTGTAGCACAGTGTTAGAAATAAGTTAATTATTTGTACATTTTTAAAACAAAGGGTTAGTCTTAACATTCTTAAGTGTTTAATTACTACTCCGTTGGGAAAACATTATCAATTACATGAAAACTTGTGTTATATAAATTAATTATTCTGTAACCGTAAATAACATCTACTTTTGTTTCATTAAGAACCCCTAAGTTAAGAAAACGCAAAAAAAAAATATTAAAAAAAACATAAAAACTCCACTGATAAAAATTTCGCTTTCATTAAATATAATTATAAAAAAAGCAATTGTTGTTTTTGTTCGATATTATTTGAAAATTCCATTAAAACCATCTTGTAAATATTTTAGATTTTTCTGGCAGATAAGAACATGTTAGTGGATTGATTAATAATCATACATTTCAATTGAAATTTCACTAAAACTATTAAAAATTATCCTTTCTTGAAAACTCAACTGCCACCAATTCGTTATGTCGCAAAAGACATTTTTTTCGAATCATGTTTACCGTACATGCAAAAAGTAAAACGTACATAAGTGACAAATGGCTAACATTAGTTGCCAATAACCATAATAACACCATTGATGGGTTGCTTAACCAACGAAGACTGTTAACAAATGCTACAATTAGAAATTTATCATATTTTTTCTTTATTTTTTTTTTTTTCTTTTTGCAATTGCAGTTAATGTTGCTGTCGTTTCGTTAATTCTTACAAAACACTGCCACAACTGTATGGCCTCAATGCGTAGGTAAATTATGGACGTACGACATGATTGAAGGAGATGTGAACAGGCACTAGTTAAAAACAACGACAACAACAAATACATCAAATGAGTTATTAACCATGCAGCAACAACATATTTAAATCAATTTACCAATAAGCAATTTGCAACATCGACATCAGCACAACTCATGCAACTTGAAAATATTTAAGTTTAAAATGATGAAAAAATATCTTTAAATACAGTGCGAATATAAAGAAAAAAAATACATCTCAAAAAGTTGAAGGAATAATGGTTGTTGGTAATGTTTTATTGGTCGTAGTATTTCTAATGCCGCTTGCAGTTCTTAAAGTACATGGAAGATGAATGAATAGAATGATGTTGAAAAACACTTGAAATTAAGGTGACCAGATTTTATTGTTTTTATTCTAGCTAACTAGGAATATACAAGATATACTAGAATAAGATTAAAACAGTTTTAAAAAGGTCTAGGAAGTGGCAAAGGCGGTTTAAAAAAAATTAAAATAATAGAAAAAATTTATAATATAATGTTACGTTTGTAATGTATGTGTTAGCTTGTCCACTGTTTCAATTTTCCGTAGTTTTTTATTCGCTTACACACATTTCTTTTGAAATAAGTCACACTTTGTGTTGCACATTCTGATTAAAATTTTGTTGTAATATGGTTACAGGAACCATATTATGTTCTTTATAACAAGATGTGGTTGAGGTCAAAAAAATGTAATTGGCAGACAATCAAAATTTACATAATGAAGGTATCCTCATAGGCGTTTCTAAAAATACACTGATGATCATTTGACGATAATTGCCTTATCTATTAAACCACAATAGACAGACAATATGCTCTACAAGAGCTATTAAAAACGAAAAGATATTCCTATAGAGAAGTGTTTTGGCTTATAATGGCTTATTTTTATATACAATCTCCATGTCCCATAATGTTACACAAATTCGTTCCTTCGCACAATTACACTTAAAACAAAAAAAAAAATACTAAACAAGTAAGAGTGCTTTATTCGGCTAAGCCGAATCTTATATGACCTTCACCTTATACATAAATCAAATTCAAAAAAAAAAAAAAAATACATTAAAATAGCACCTGAAAAGCTTTTAAATGATACCCTTATTGAATTCTTGAAAAATATGGTGCAAAATCGTACTTTTATATGAGTAGTTCAGAGGCCCATAATACGAAAAATACGGGCTAGCGTCAATTTTTTCACTAACTCGATAGGGTCGGAAAAGGATACTGTTGAAATTACAAACGTAATGACAAAGTAAGATATACCTTTGTTTATTTTTTGTGGTAAAGGGTATAAAAAATGCATTGAATTTATCTTAGAATAATCAAAAATTTTATTCCAATAACATTTCTGCTTGCATTTGATTTAAGTTCTCATGCAGCCAACAAAACAAGAAAGCGTGCTATATTTGGCTATGCCGAATCTCATATACCCTTCACCATGTATGTGTATCTAGTTTAGTTAAGTAACTTCAATTAAAAAATCAATTATTGAGGTGACAGAGAATTAAAAAAAAGAAAGAGCCATCGGCTCTTAATAAGTTAAACATTTTTTTTTAATTTTGTGTTTTCTTTAAGATCTCTTTATAAGCTTTAAAATGATACCCATATTGATATAAAAAAAAATTGAAAATTTCAAATGCCCCTTACTCGGAAAATATGGGCGGGCGCTAATTTTTTCAATTAATGTTTTTTTCTTATTTCTTTACTCTCTATTGCCTAATTTTTTTTTTTTTTTTTTTTTTTTGATTAGAGTTACTTTGTTGTTCCAAATGATGTCTTTTCCTTTTCCTCGAAGGACATGGACCGATCATGGTGATTTCCAATAGCACCTCTTTCGACTTTTCTGATCGGTTGGCGTATTTAAATTTTCTCTATTGCCTTAGCAAACTTGATTTCAACACTAACACAGAAGGACAGACGAACATCGCTCAATCGACTTCGCTATGCATAAGAAGTCAGGATATGACAAACTTTTTCCACT
This sequence comes from Cistogaster globosa, assembly GCA_937654795.1. Taxonomy (NCBI): domain Eukaryota; kingdom Metazoa; phylum Arthropoda; class Insecta; order Diptera; family Tachinidae; genus Cistogaster; species Cistogaster globosa. The sequence continues at coordinate 132,380,273 of OW569403.1, read as the reverse complement.
TTTTGCAATGAAGGGTATTAAAATAATAATAATAAAAACTCTTAAATTTTGTTATTTCTATTTTGATACTGACTCAGACCGCTAACTATTGCAGCTCTTTTGCAACCGTCTTCCGTACTTCAGTGGTAAGCAAAAAATACGACCATAAATATCGACCCAACTGCAGACTAATGATTCAGGATCACCATCATCGAATAAGTAACCCACGTATATATCATTGAACAATTAGTGAATTAATGAATTTTCCCTCATATACATTTAGGCATTAAGCATACGAGTTTCTCTATAGTATTGAAAGTACCTTTTTCTACACCTCGTATGTAGGAAGGTTTTAAACTTTAAAAATCATCAATATTTTCATTTGGCTTAAAAATAAAAAAGATACAAATTTACAAACGTACAAATTCATTTCTATAAAAATAAACAAATTAAAATACCAATAAAAATGATAATCGAGAATGGAATAATAATAAATATTTTTCTTAAACTTTTTTAAAAGTTATATCTAGTGCTCTAATTTATAAATCTGGTCACCCTAAATTTTTTGTTAAATATATAAGCCTTAACACATCTATAAATGTTTATATTTTGCCACTAAATAACTAACTGGTACAAAAAGACTGACTATTACAGTATGAAGAGAATCGACAAAACAAGCACTATAACTTCACTGTAAGTACAAGTTGGTATTAATGTATTATCGTAGCACCTCTTATATTAAGTATTAACTTGGTTTATTCTTTCTTTCTTTTTTTTTTTTTTTTGTCCTTTTGTGTGAAGACGTAAATACATACATTGTACACGATCCGTGCAAATAATTTACGTTTATGTGTAATTTTTGATTTAATAGACACCAAGTGTGTCTATTCGTTTGTCATGTACAAAGTGTTATTTGTGATTCTGTGAAAAAGATTCTCCACACGTTTATTTTACACAAATTTTACAGTGTAAATTTAATGTCTGTTTGCTTGTATGTTGTTGTTGTTGTTGTTGTTGTTGTTTGTGTTACAAACATTACAGAACACCAAATACACAACATTTTCACATTTATGGTTGCTATTGAAGATGAGGACGAGGTTGATAATTATGATTAGGATATGGTCGTTTTCATTGTAGAAGGAAAACTATTCTGTATTTTGTTATGTCGTATATTTACAAGTTATTATAAAGAAAATTAAAGAACTTTATTAAACCCTAGCGTTAAATGAAAATAAGTACCCCATACGAATATTTAATATTTTACAAATCGTTGTATAGAAAAAGATAACCGAATAGTCGCAAAATAAATAAATAAAAGGACACAGTTTTACGATCTACGACAGTTACTGCCTTAATGATGATGATGACTTTCATAATGGCTAACTAGATCTTGAAAAAACCTTTTATTAGGAAATTATCTTTATTCGATAGCTTACTTGACGACTAAATTTGCGATTTCATGCTTCTTTTATGTGGTGGATCATGCAAAAGCTTGACATTCTCATCTATTTCAGTCGTATTAGAATATTTCGTTGGTTTTTGGGCGCTACAGAACTCTTCTTTAGTTAAGCGATTCAGTAGTTCCTACGCTAAACCACTTCGTCGCATGATGAAGATCTCCATGACAATGCGCTTCTAGGAAATAAAAAACACTTGAATTCTTTCAATTATATTTTCGTGTATATTATAGAGGGTGTTATTTTTTTAAGAAAATAGCACGGAAATTTCAAATTTATTGTGGAATGTTTATTATCATTTGAAAGAACATTATTTCTCGTTTATTTTTTTAAGATTATGTCTGTCAAATGTTGGCCGCAGCTACGTCGCAGATGGTCCATTTTCGATGACTCGCTTGAGCATTCTGACTAGTAACTGGCGAATGACACGCGTGATGTTTTCCTCCAAGGCCTTAATCGAAGCAAAAACTTCAGACTTTACATATCCCCACAGGAAAAAGTCTAAGGGTGTGATATTACACAATCTTGAGGTCCAAACGACCGGCCCCAAACCGTGAAACTATGTGCTCACCGAATAGTTCTCTCAATAAATCCATTTATTGATGCGATGTATGGGAAGTGGCGCTCATCGCTAATCAAAATTTGCCTCGAAAACGTCGGATCTTTTTGGAACTTTTCAAGAGCCCATAGAGCGAAGCGATGTCGCTTGGAAAGGTTGAGCAGCTTCAGTTGCTGAACAAAATGTATTTTGTTCGCTTTCAATTTAAGATCTCGACGTAAAATGCGCCAAGTCGTTTCATACGTCAGTTCGAATCGCTGCTAACGGCGTCGAATTGACTCTCCATGGTCTTCGTATACACTCTTAGCTATGGCCGTTATATTTTCTTCACAGCTTGCTGTACGTGGTCTATTCGGTCGAATACTGTCCAATAATGAATGCTGGGTCTCCAAATGGGTGGTGGTGTTGCGAATAGTACGCTCAGTAGGCCGATTATGTTGACCATAAGTTAAGCAAAGTCTGGGAAACACATTCCTCACAGAACGTGAATTTTCGTGATAAGGTTGAACGATTTGTAAACGTCGTTTAGGCGTAAGTCTTTCCATTATGAAATGAGAAACAATACAAAACAAAAATAACATGACAGCATCAAAAAACGGCTATTGAAAAAAGTATTTCTACTTGAATCACCCATTACATCGAAACGAAGTTTTTTGCGTGGTCCAATGTTTGCAGCGGATTTAATGTTGTTGCTTGAATAATAATATATACCTGCACTCGCTCTTCCGATTATCATACATTAGTAAAAATTCTAATTTCTATTACTTATTTTACCCTGCCTAACCCAGAAATTAGATTTTCAGTTTCAACAAGCTATCTATTTGACCTAAAGTTTTGAGTATATGCCAGACTACACACCAGTCTTACGACCGCATTCGCCTTCCGTATTTGGAACAGATTAAAACGCCCAGAGTTATAAGTCTTGAACTTTTTTTTTGGTTGGCTTATTTAGAGTCATCTCATTAGATTACTGTCAGTGGGTACATGTTTAACGGCCAGGATTCACTATCATACACAACCGTACAATTTTATCACACAATAATTTTACAGAATTCTATCCTAATTTAAAAATCGTAACAAAATGGCATCGTAGGTGCCACACTGTTATTCAAGAAGTGCGAAAAACACACATGGTGTCATTATTTTATTGTTTTCTGTTTCTCCTCATCTTAAAAAAATGATTATGAATTATTTAAAAAAATCTTAAGATCGAACAGTTCTATAAATAGTATTTAAACTCATACACTCTTAATCCACACTATCATACTTTTTGAACACACAGGCAATTTATGACAGATCGTATGACTGAACCATGGCTTTAAATTGCATCTTTTGCTGTTTTTTTAACCAGTTCATATACAAGACCTTATAGGAATTCACTTATCAATATTACTACGTCACTGAGGCAGTAACAGCTGGGTCCTGAGCATGCTGGAGTAGAGAGCAATAAAAAGGCGAAGAGATTGGCCAGAAAGGAGCATGAAATCCTGTTGTTGAACTGAAACCTCCGAGAGGAGGTTACTCCTTGGTTAACCTCCTCAGGTTGAAAAATTCAATCACATCTCAAAGTAAAAATAATCTTACGAAGCTCACCAGCTTCCTGTCAGGCTATTGAAGGTTTATGAAATATCCCTATAAGTCAGACATACAGAGAAACAGCCAATACAAATTCAGTTTCACCGACGAAAAAACTCGAAAACATACTCCGAAGGATTGTGTAACTTTATGTAATAAAAGATAAAACCAGCTGCACAATCACATATTGAAAGATGAAAATCTGGCAACACTAGAACCGATTGCACTCCTAAGATTTCTCAGGAAAGTAGATCCAGGTGAGATCTTTTAGCATTAGAGGTTTTTGGTCACAGTGCCCTGTTTCTCTCTGCTACTATTTTATTATTCTACTATCGTTGTAGATGAATACTTTTACCACAATTCATTGATAATTGAATGTTGAAATTCTATCCATTATTTCTTAACAAGTATTTTTTCCTAAAAATGCTTTTTTTCCCCAAAAATGCTTTGGAGATCTCTAAGGGAAATACGGCAACAAGCGCAGTGCAGTTTGAAAACACCACAGATATTTGTCCCAGTTTACATCAGATTATTATGATTAACATAACGTAGGTGGAAATTCTGGTCAGAGTCTCTAAACAGGCATATATGACCTTAATCACAGGATTTGCTGTTACTCAATACAAAACTGTTTTAGATAGACTTCAATGAAAGGCATTTGACATGATTCTATTGCCACATAAAAATAATGGACTGAGCTTAGAACTAAGATGAAGTGGCTACGTACCGTCACTAGCAGGAAAAGTGTTTAAAGAAATCACTTGGTAAAGCCAAACATATTCAAAATCAAATTATAATCCGTATTGAATTAGTAAAGAATAATATTTTGCTATTTACATCTTTTGTAGAGGCACCCATATGTGTAATTTTATTCAATAAACCGTTTTCTTGTACCAATTTTCAACTTGAACAAAACGGCGCCTGTTCTTCTACATCTCATCACATGTTCAAAACGCGGTTGGACTTTTTTTTTAACAATTTATGTATTTTTTCTTTGAAATCCAATTGATGGCTAGTGCGATGTCGTGTGCATGCACTTGCATGTATAATTTTAAACGATTTCTTTAATATTTACAATTTACAATAATTTTTTAAAGCATTTTTTTTTTCTTCTCAAATATTTGAGACGTTTCTAAAGCTTATCAGTTAATTCATATACAATAAGTATTTGTGTCTATGGCTTTGAGTTGAACTGAGGCGGCTTTTTTGTACACGTTTACAGTTGCACATGTTGCACATACTTATAATCATTTAGTACACAAACAAGCGTTTTACAACAAAATATCGCATCACATCACATCACTACAAATACATATTTTTCACTAATGCTTCATGGGTTAAATGTTGTTAGATAGACCTGTAACGCATGAGTTGTTCAAGGCGGAAATTAAACATATTTTATTGGTGCGCTACGTTAAAGAAAATTTATCAAATACTTCTAACTAAAAGGAAAACACTAGTCAAAATGTATTTTTTATTAAAAAATTAAAATTGATAAAAATATATAAAATTACTAGAGTGCTCTTAATCAGAATTTTACAAATCATTCACAATAATTCTATCAAGAGTAAAACCATTTGTTAATGATGTTAAAATATGTACTTAAGGTACGGTCAGATTAGTCAAATATTTGACCAACAAAACAAAGACACTATTTTTAAAAATGTTTATACAATCTTTTCTAATACGCATAATGACAAATGACGATTTATAACATATAATAAAACATTAACAGAGTAATCGATATGGAATACAAAACACCTTTCTGTTTGTCCATCTGTCTGTCTGTCTGTCTGCGTTCGCATCACGTTAAAACTGCTAGATTGATTTAAATTGAATTTTGTGAGGTAGACCCTTAGAACCTTTGTTCAAATGTAGGATACTTGTTTTTCATAAAAATATGTAATTTCGTAGAAGTGCAAGTGTGAAAGCATCCAATTTTACCGGTATAATGGTACACAAAATGTTTTCCATAATTAAGTGGTTTCAAATTCTTTGACCAATCTGACCGGACCTTTAGAAAACATTTTTTGTTACAAATAGTAAATTAACTTATTATAAATATATTAAAAAAATAATTTCAGCTGCGAGTTATTTATCGATATCACATAGATGGCATTAAAATAAATGTCGGCAGTTTAACATCGTAAGAACATTAAATTACAGCCATTAGGTTTTCCTTTAATTTCTAATTTTAAATATTTATACTTAATCTTATACTTGATATACTAATGGACATTTTGTCTAATTCTTAAGAGTTTGTCTGTAACTGTTTCAAAGATAGGGCCATTAAAGTCAAATTACATCAATTGTAGGGACACCCTTTAATTTTTAATTTTAATTTAGTTACTTGTTACAGCGGACTTAGCAATAAAGGTTCTGTTCAAATTTTAATCAACTGTCTACAAATGTTTAACCGTGTGGTTATATACATCCAATAACAGCATCTATTGTAACACCCTTTAATTTATAATTTTTAATAGTTATACCTTTTAATATACCAGACATAGTAGTGGACATTATGTTTAATTTTCAAGTGTTTTTATATAACGGTTCAAACGATAGGGCCATATAGGTCACTTTACTTCAAATATGGGAACACCCTTTAATTTCTAAATTCAAATTTTATACTTTTTGTTATAGCAGACATAGCAATTAAAGTTGTAGGTAAATTTCAACTATCTGGCTACAACAGCACAAACAACTATGGGACACCCTTTAATTTTTGAATGTTTATACTTGTAGTTATAACGGTCATAGTAATCGACATCCTGTACAATTTTCAAGCGCTTGTCTAGACCGGTTCAAAAAATATGCGCATATAAGTCAATTTACGTCACCTATGGGGACACCCTTTATTTTTTCTTACTTTTTACTATTGGGAGCTATAGTAATACGCACTTTTTTAATTTTAAAGAAGTGCGCTTTACGTTTCATAATACACTTAAAAAACCTGTATGTTGTATAGGGACACCCTTTAATTTTTAAGATTATAAACTGCTTTTAAAACGGTACCAATCTGTAGGCATTATCTATCAAATTACAAACAATTTCTAATATCGGTTCAGAAATGATTGAGTTCTGCAGACACAAACGTAAAAAAAGCAACATTCCGTCGAACTGATAACCTCCTTCTTTTTTGAAGTCGGTTAAAACTACAAAACAACACCAACTTAAAATATGAGATAGGAAAAAAAATTCTGAATCAATTGCCGCAAGTAAAATGTGTTAATATTATGTTGCTTGTTGACTTGTGAAGTTAGAAAATTGAACACTTTGAAAAGAAGGGGGAAAGATAAAATAATTGGAGGTCTATTGTGGACCACTTCCACAGAGTTCGAAAATCTGCTTATATTGGTATTGCGCACAATTGATTTTAATATGATGGCCATATTGACCAATAGCTAGACTGTATCAGCCTTATGTATAATAAATAGTTAGAATGATGTTGGCATAACTCCTGAAACTAAGCTGGGTATCTGCAAGGCCCTTAACACAATTTGAAACTAAAAACAGTCCTAGAATGTAATTGTGGATCACAATACCATCTTCAATGATTTAAAGTCGCTGGCCCTACGGCAAAACACACTGAGACCATGCTCAATTTCTGCACTCATGCCAAACTCATTCTAAGTTTTTGTTATGCATACGGATGTATGCATATGACTGGTTAATATCTAGGATATACAGCTATGCTATAGTCGGCTATCTTTGTACCTTCCGCCTTTATGATACTTCGACTGATAAGTTTTTTCACAATATTGTCTTCTTCCACACTAAAGTGCCACAATGAAAAGCGTTCAGATTAGCTTTTCAATAGGAATTGGCTACTGGCGCTCATGATCTGTCAGTAAACGATCGTTCTTCATGCTACTGGACTAGAGACGGATACAGCCCTTTTAATACCGAGACGGGAATTTCTTGAAGCAAACTTGATAGATGACCTATCTGACCATCATAAGGCCCCTTCTTAAATATCTGAATACGACAGAAAGTTTGGTATTATTCACCTAAATTTTTTCTTCGGTTGACTACATCATCTGGACAAGTAGAATTAAGCTTCCTAAAATCATATATCGATAGATTCTACCTGGTGGCTTGTGAGTAGCAGATTGCCCTGTAAGCTAAGCAACGCAAAATAATTTTGTGATTTGCCAACACCAAAGTAAAGTGTGGTAATATAAGAGCAGGGTAGTTTTGACGTGAAATCGCCATTTAAAACATTATTTCTTAAGGTACTTCCCGAGTCCTTTAGATTAAAGTAAAGTGATTTTCTCATAGTCAGTTGAGGCCAACCAGATTTTACTTCTAAGATGCGCGTTACTTAGTGAAGCGACTGTGGCAATTTGAATAATAATAAAATATTTTTTTTTTATTGGATAACTTACAAGAGTTCTACTAAAAACAATTTTTATGGCAACGGTGGCAAAGTCCTGAAAAAATGTAAAAAAATATTTATTACTAAAATGCAGAAAAATTATGAACAAATTAATCCGACTTAAGGTCACGTATATTTTCGTCTCTTAATTTAATTTTTATAGAAAGCAAAAAATATTTTACAAGAGCAGAATAAAATACATTATTTTCCTAATCAGATGCAGCATTTTTTGCATTTGTCTACCTTAGGTTGTGTGCATCATCTATTTATGTAACCAATTTAGAAACTAGAATAGGAAAAGTAACTCATAATCAAGGCTTTTTTAAAATTATTTAATTTTTTTAAAGGCGATGTCTTGGCTCCGTTGCACCTGTAATTTAAATACATTATGTCATCAGAATTTTTTTTAGGTTTGTCTTTAGAAAAACCAAAATATTTGAAAAATGCATTTTTGCTTTTTCTATATAAAAATTCATTGAAAACTTTGCAGAATTTCAGTTTTTACGGTGCTGCAAATTCTTCTTATACTCCCAACTGAATTAAACTTAGAATTATCACACTCCTTTTAGAAGCCAAGTTGTTAAAGTGATTTGTTTAAAAATATTTAATTATTTCAACTACAACAATCAATTACCACCACCAAAGTTGTTCGTATTAAATTTCTTTAATGTACCATTTTATCTGTAGTCTTCTTTTCATTATTCTTCTATTCTTTAAAGGATTTGTGCAAAAAATTGAGTGTAAATTTCATATAATTCATTCTGTGTGGGCATCATTGAAATATTTATTACAATTTTTTCTTTATTTTTTCTACAATCAAGGCGTTTTTCATTTGGAAAATTGCCGTAATAATTTTTGGAAATATTTATGACGACAATTTAAATGATGTTTTATACATTAAGGTATGTATAAAGCAAAAAATTGTGTTAATTCATAAAAGTAAATTGTTATGCATAAAAAAAAAATTAATTATTACCAACTTCGTTTGCGTTTGCTCTTTGTCATGCTTTCCTAGCGAAACTCTCCGATTAAGTAGAAGTGCAGTGACGATGAAAGAATTATTATTAAGAACACCACCAAATTTGGAGATATTGCGTGATGGTTAATCGTTAAGTTTTAGTCTTTATTTAGAACTATTAAAAAGAAGAAGAACTCCGTTTTAAACTTTATCGCAAGTCATATACCTTGAGAAAAAACTGGTGGTTAAAACGAATAAGGTTGCCTGATTTGTTTTATCCACCAGTATTATCGGTTAATACAGGCAATGAAATGACATTTTATACCAGCAACACGTGATTTGAAGAGTTCAATTTGTATTGAGTTGCTAATTTTAGAGAGTTAGCAAATGTTTATAAATTTCAAATTTGGATTTTTTTTTAACTTTTATCCCAGGAAAATTGGTGCACCCAAATACAAAATTTTCCTTGAGTAGGTATCTAACAATAATATTAAAACGAATTGAAAGTAGCAACTAATGTTGATTCTGTATTCACTGAGGTCAAAAATACGATTCGCTAACTAGGAAGTGGACTTTAAAAAATCAAGATGTAAATATAACAAATGCAGCAGCAGTATTTTCAATATTAACTTTATTCCTATACAAGAAAAATTTAGCCGATGTTGCTTAGGTTTACTTTAAGACGCTTTCTAGGTACAAATGAAGTGGATAACTCTTTTTTAACTCTTTTGTCCTTTCTTTCAGTACATCCTAAACAAAGAAGAAACCATTTTTGGTTCTTAAACAAAAACTTCATTAAAATTGGTTTGGTTTGTTACTGAGAAGAACAACATGAACGAATACAGTCTCCCTTCTTTTTCCCATTAAGAATCCTCTTTTAAAATTAGTCCTAGCATTTTCTACCTTCTAGCTAAAAATCATTATATTTGAATCAAATTTTTCACAAGGTGTTTACAAAAAAATCACCAGCTGATTTTTTTCCACAAAAATTAATTATATAGAAACAAATAAGAGTGCTATAATTGCTAATAAAAAAAAAACAAATATTGAGGTGACAGAGATTTAAAAAATTTAAAAAAAGTATATTAAAATGTCGTCCATCGGCTCTTAATGGGTTAATCATTTTTTAAAAATTTTAGTATTTCCTAAAAGAACTCTTTAAAAGCTTTAATATGATACCCATATTGATATTTTAAAAATTTTACAAATTTCAGAGGCGCGTAACTCGGAAAATATGAGCGAGCGCAAATTTTATACTGGATGTTTTTTTTTCTTATTTTTTAATTCTCTATCGCCTAATGCATATATTTTTTTATTAGATTTACTTTATTGTTGCAAATGATATAGAAAAATTAGAGGTAGGCGTGGTGTTAAGCCCACTGCCTCGAGGGATATGGACCGATCTTGCTGATTTTCAATAGCAACTCTTTTGAAACTATGTCTGATCATTGGCGTATTTAAATTTTCTCTAGCTCATCTAGTGCCTGGGCACACTAACACTAACGGACAGACGGACATCTCTCAATCGACTTCGCTATGCATAAGGGCTCGGATTATACATACATTTTATGGGTTTATTGTAGAAACTAAAAACGGAATGACAAACTTAGATATTCTCGTTTACCACCTTTTATTGTGGTGAAGGTTATAAGAGGCTCTAAACTTAAGTTTCCGATTTTTCATGTATGGCCTTATTTTATTGGAACCGTAAAGGGCTGCGACTACGAGTATATATATTTATGAATGGTAAGCACTGCTAAGTCCCTATAAAAAATTGAAAAAGGTGTTCTTAAAGTAATTTCATTTTCACAGGGCCTTACATTACATTTACCCTGAGTTTGTTTTGCTATCTCCGCTGCAACAAGTTTATAAAATAAAATTAAAGGGTGGCCCATACATGGAACAGTATATATTGTGTGTGAGACAAACTTATTTTTTGAAAGAAAAGCAAAAAATGTACTAAATGTCAAAAGTACACAATATTCTTTTTAGAAAAGAAGACGCTTAAAGATGTCAAATTTCACTTTTTTTTTAATAATTTTTAAGTGAAAAGTTATTCACTTACTTGGAAGGGAAAACATGTTATTGTTTTGCTTACCTACACTGTTCTACTGTTCTGCAAAAAAATACTGCTTTAGGTTTTAAGTGGGTGTTACAAATTGGTCACAATCAAATATTGTGGTCACACATTGTGCAAAGCAAAATTAAAAAAAAATGTTTATATTGTAAGCATTTACAAAATTTTGAAAAACACCTATCACTATCGGGTTTTGTGATTTTTTTGTATTTTTCCTTTTCATTTTTTCATTTGCAGTTTTTTGTCGAATTGACTAACAATAAATTGGACACACCGTTTTATTGATATGATTGAATATATTGACTTGAAACTTTTCTGCAGGTGTGATATTTGTAGCGAGTTATTATTCGTCAGATAAGCTCAGTGAACAACTAACAAAAGGTCTGTTCAGTAACTTTACTAGCAAAAACTAGCAAAGAGCGGATAAAGCAAAAATTTTTTTAAATAGTCTCTGAAATGTAAAAAAGTAAATAATTCTTGCAAAAAAACCGACTTCAAAACAGACAAACTTGAAATCATATTTCTTTAGGACGGTAATTATACGTAATTATATTCTATTATATTTAAAAAAGATTGCGTCCGGAATTTTTAGATGTCGTAGAACAAAATATAAATGCAGATTAAACAAGAAAATTTAGCAGTTATGTAGTAACCCTTTTTTACACTCTTTTTTGCTGACACAATAATTTAATTCTATGCGTTAGTCTATAACTATTCAAAAAATTGGCCATATACATCAAATTACAACCATTAGGGCACCCTTTAATTTATAATTTAAAAAAAAAAAATACTTTATATTATACTTGATATAGTAATGGACATTTGGCTAATTCTTAAGAGTTTGTCTGTAACTGTTTCAAAGATAGGGCCATTAAAGTCAAATTACATCAATTGTAGGGACACCCTTTAATTTTTAATTTTAATTTAGTTACTTATTACAGCGGACTTAGCAATAAAGGTTCTGTGCAAATTTTAATCAACTGTCTACAACCGTGTGGTCATATACATCAAATAACAGCATCTATTGGAACACCCTTTAATTTATAATTTTAAATAATTATACTTTTTAATATACCAGACATTCTATTTAATTTTCAAGTGTTTTTATGTAACTGTTCAAACAATAGGTCAAATTACTTCACATATGGGAACACCCTTTAATATCTAATTTCTAATTTTATACTTGTTATAGTAGGGGACTTAGCAATAAAGGTTCTTTGTAAATTTCAACTTTCTGGCTAACAGTTCAAAAGCTGGGCTTCATACATCAAATTACATTAACTATTGGGACACCCTTTAATTTATAATTGTGATCGTTTATACTTGTTATTATAAAGGTCATAGTAATCGACGTCTTGTCAAATTTTCAAGCGTTTGTCTATAACGGAAATAAGTCGATTTACCTCACCTATAAAGACACTCTTTATTTTCTAGATTTATTTTTGTATTACTTCTTGGTATTGGGAGCTATTCATAATACACTTAAAAATCATGTATGTTGTATGGGGACACCCTTTAATTTTTAAGATTACGAACTGTTTTAAAAATCGGTTTAGAAATGACTGAGTTTTGCAGGCACAAACATAAAAACGTAACATTCAGTCGAATTGATAACCTCCTTCTATTTTTAAGTTGAAGTGAAGAAAATTTGGGAATGACATGTAAGACCTCAAAACTATACGGTATGACCATTAAATAGTACCATTTTTTAAGTAAATGTACTTAAGAGCAAAAATAATTAAATGAATAGATTACAAAAAGCCAAACTGATAACCACAGAGAAAAAATTGGAAATAATACTAAAGTGATGAAATAGCAAAAATATATACATTAAATGTTTTATATTTTCATGGAATGTTTGATCACTGCCTTGTTCACTTTTAATTCTGAAAAAGAAGAACTTGCAACACAAAGAAGATTCTTAACCAAATTTCTGTTGTTTTAAACTTCTTTGCTGTACGAGGGCTGCTATATATATTTCTGGCCTGGCAACACTGAGTGCTGCCAAGTGCAATCTGACATTTCCATTGGAAAGTTTGTCATTTTTTTAACATAATCATACACAAAACTTTTTGCCGTAAGACCATTATTTGTGTTGTTTACAGTGACTTGAAAAAATTAATATAGAAAAAAATGGAATTAACTCGTGAACATTTTCGTGCCATCATTTTGCACAACTTTCGACGTGGATTATCACGACAAGAGTGCATTGATGAACTTAAATCTTTGTATGGCGATGAAGCACCATCCTATAGCACTGTGACAAATTGGTATAATGAATTTAGTCGTGGCCGAAGCTCGCTCAAAGACGAATTTCGTGAAGGTCGTCCAAAAACGGCTGTTGTGCCAGAGAACATTGATGCCGTGCGTGAACTCATAATGCAAGTTCGACATGTGATATACCGAGAGATAGAGACATCCTTGGACATTTCTTCCACCAGCATACAATCGATACTGCATGTACACCTGGCCGTAAAAAAGGTTTGTTCTCGTTGGATCCCGCACAATTTGAAAGTCGTTCAAAAAAGGCTCGTGTGGATTGGTGCAAAGAAATGTTGCAAAAATGCGATTGCGGTGCTTCAAAAGACGTTTATAAGATCGTCACAGGTGACGAATCATGAATCTATGCGTATGAAACCGAAACGAAGCAACAATCGACCGTGTGGGTCTTCAAAGACAAGCAAAATCCAACGAAAGTTGTTCGTGGAAGAAGCACTTCGAAGCAAATGGTCGCCTGTTTCTTCGGCAAAACTGGTCATGTGGCGACTGTTCTGCTTGAACAACGTAGGACGGTCACTTCTGAGTGGTACACTACAATTTGTTTGCTGAAGTCATCGGAGAAATTCGAAAAACCAACAAGAGAAAACGAATCATTGTTCACCATGACAATACGAGCTCTCACACATCGGCTTAAACCAGAGCGTTTTTGACCGGCCAAAACGTCGAATTAATGGGTCATCCGCCATACAGCCCTGACTTGGCACCTAATGACTTCTTCCTGTTTCCGCACATCAGGAAAAAAATGCGTGGTCAACGATTTTCGTCGCCAGAAGAAGCTGTTGAAGTGTTAAAACCATGTTTTAGAGGTGTCTCAATCGGAGTGGAAAAAGTGCTTCGACAACTGGTTTGAGCGCATGAAAAAGTGTGTAAATCATGCTGGATAATACTTTGAAAAACAATAAAACCATTTTTGATTATAAATATTCGCATTTTCACTATTAGGCCAGAAATATATAGAGCAGCCCTCGTATACTCTCCTAGCTAACTTAAGGAAAAATAGCAAAACAATAAAATAATACTAATTTTGTATTCATTTACTTGCCAAATACTTGTATTTTCTTTATTGTTACAAAAGTTTCTTTTAGCAGAGGTTTTTTTAAAAAATTTTTATTGTAAACAAAAGTAAGAAAGAACTGTTTGCAAGTTTTTCTAGTACGTGACCACGTTCTAGTAGCACCTATCAACGATAAATAACAGTTTTAAATTGCTAGACAGATCTATAAAAAAAACTCATGTCAGCGTTATCAGATAAAATATATTATGTTCTAAAAATGAATTTTTATGACAATAAAACATCAACCTAAACAAATAAATAAACATAAACGAAGATCAAAAAAACTGACTACTTAAAGTGGTGATAATATTTATAATATTTAGATAACATTTAGCATAAACAAATTAAGTCTAAAAGATATTTATCAGTATAAAAACAAAAACATTTCAATAAAGAGAAGCTCACATTTCATTTTATTTAAATTAATTTCTTTAAGAAGGAGTTAACTAGTGGCCTTTAAAAGGATCTGTTAATAGTAGAAAATAACTGAAAGCAGTTGCTTTTTAACAACGTCTACCAACTTTATTTTAGGAGAAACTCTATTTTAGTTATCCCAACAAACCCAATTTTTTGTTTAGTGATTTGAAAAGAGAAGAAATTTTCAAGTTCAGATTCAAGTTAATTCATTTTTTATTTCAATAATATGATGGTTTAAAATTTTTTATATTTAAATCGTTCAAGTTTTTTAATTTTTCTTCTTAAAAATGATAGTAAATTTTGACATTTAATATTGCAGGCAAAAAGAAGATAAAATTCAGTAATATAAGGTCAATCAGACTTAGTATTTAGTTGGTGCTTAGTCTATTTATTTTAACCCCGACAAGTTCTATATTTAAAATATAGTGAAGCCATCTAGGAAAGTTCAATATCAATTTTAGTTGTTTTGTGCAATCTCAAGTTTTTTAATGTGACAAACTGCACTATTTGCCCACACAGAGAAAGGAGGAGTAGGAGCTGCATACAATATTACTGCATGAAAAATCAATTCAAATATTAAATAGTATTTCAGTTGATGATAGAATAGGATAGAGCATGTGTGGAAGAATATCAACTTTGTTTATTACATATTTTATTTGTTCTTTGAACTTAATCTTTGGGTCGACCAGTACTCCCAAAGCACTCCTGTACTGCTAAGATAAAACCGGCGACAAGTGTAGCTTTCTAAAGTCACTACTTTAAATAACAAAATCAGATTTATTTACTACTAGCAATTCTTAAAACTTTGTCCGCGTGCCATTTGTAATTTTTTTTTAAATAAAATTTAGAAAAATATGTTTTTAAACAATGTTGTAGAGTTCTCTAAACAGTGATAAAAATTTTCCATCTACTAAAGTAGAACGTATTGACAACTGTTCTAGTACCATTATACCGATATAACTGGGTGCTTTCACATTTGTATTTTTAGTTTCTTTACGAAATGACATTTTTTATTCTGTACCAAGATTCTAAGGGACCTCTTCTCCAAATTTTATTCAAATTCATCCAGCAGTTTTTACGTGATGCGAACACAAACAGACAGACAAAAATTTTAAAAAATAGGTTACTATCTACACCCACATAAAAATGTTCAAAATATATTTAATGTACAGAAATGATCCCGTTACTGTTTTATTAAATGTATAAATGTGTAGGGAAGCTACTAATTACACACCAAATAATTCTGCAATCATTTAGTTAAATTATTTAAAAGAAAAATCCATTAAAGTAAGTTATCAAAGTAACCAGTATATTCTGGAGAATACTAAATCATCCATTAAATAGAAATTAATCAAATTATCAATTACAAAAAAAAAATTTAAAACTTAAACCTTTTTTATGCCCTTCACCACAAAAAGTGGAAAAAAGGTATAGCTGAGCTTGTCGTTCCGTTTGTAGGTTCAACAATATCCATTTTTGAAGTCGATTGAGCAATGTCCGTCTCTCCGTCCGTCATGTTCCGCTTGTAATCGACTTTGCCAAGACAGTAGGCGAGCTGGGGAAAATTTAAATACACTAATCGATTGGACATAGTTTCGAACATTTTGCTAATGAAAATCAGAACTATCGGTTTAAGTTCTTGAAGGCACCGGGCAAAACAGCACCCCTGCCTCTAATTTTTTTTATCATTTGGAACAAATCTAGTTTTGTCAATTAACTCCAATCAAAAAAAACTACAAATATATGGGGCGATAGAAAATTAAAAAATAAGATAAAAAAATATCAAGTCGAAATTTTCACGCTCGCCCATATTCCTCTAGTTATGGGACTCTGAACTTTTCATAAAAAAGTACTATTGTTCACCATATTTTTTAAGATATTAAAATGTGTAGCATTTAAAAGCTTTTAAAAAGATTTTAAGGGTAAAAACATATAAAATCAACCAATGAGTTGACCGCACGGATTTCGAATTGTATGAAATTTGGTACGAAGGGAAAGTTAACCATAATAATAGCGTTTGCCAACTTTCAGTGTCCTAGCTCTCGTACTTTCAGAATTATGGCCATTCCAAGTTGGCAAAAATCAATAAAAATGCACTCAGATGCCTTAACACAATTTTTAATATCTCGAAAAGTATTGATTGTACGTTAATAATGATTTAAAAATCTCAAGAAAATACATGTTAATTCTTATTATGTTTTGTACAAGTCTACCAAATTTCCATGTGGAGTCTTTATTACAACATGAGTTATTTTACTTTAATCATTTCTATACGGTAACAATATTTTTCCGAGAAATTGTAGATAGCTTTTCGTTATCCCTATTCCCTTCCGGTAATTCCCGTTTCCCAAACCCTAACAATCAATAATAATCAAGTAGAATTAAATACTCATTGAGGTCCATTGCCATCTTTTATGCTTTTTAATGTTTAATTTTTTTTCGCGATAAATCACTTCATCGTAAAATTGCTCTTATTTATTATTATTAATCAGATTGTATTAAGAAAATTATATTTAATGAGAACATCTTTTTCTTCATCTTAAAAACTATTGAAATATTTGCAAAATAAAAACCTTAAAGCCCACTCTGTCTAGCAAAACTAGGCGCACATAAGCAAATAACCAGCTAATGCTGACGCAATCGATTAAATGACTTTAACTATAAATTTATTTAAATTAAACTTCTCGTACATAATGTTTAAACACTGTTGTAACATTTAAATACCCTTTGAAATCTTTTCCGTTTTTTATGAAAACTGCTTGTTCTCATCGTTTATTCCATATTTGAACTATAAAATAATTAAGTACTTTATTTATTTAAAATCAGTTTTACGAAATAAAAAAAAAATCTTTTAATATTTCGTTATGAATTTGTAACATATGAATATGAATTGTTTAAATATGAATAATTTACATACAGAATGCCATCCATATAATCGTGATGCCTTTAAAGATTTGTTTACAAAATATAATTGAACACGATTCTCTCCAAAAACAAAAACAAATACTGTATAAAAAGCCCTACAAAAGCTTGTGCAATTTTATATTTATAATGTTAAATAAACTAAAGGAGATGTGTAGTTCATATGAACACAAAAAAATCATGTTAACATTTGTTAAAACACTCAAGAAGCTCTTAGTCATTCGGTTTGACCAACAAATGTTCACAAAAATCCAAAAACTATTATGCTCAAAATATTGATTTCATAATGTCATGAAAACATATGATAAAAAAAATCATAAATGTTTAGATAAATGAAAATGAACTTTGAACTTAAATTCTTTGGTTTAACGTAGCCAGATATATGAGAGTAGAAATAGGTATTTGCAATAGGCGAGGCCTTTCGGAAATTGGGGCAATGTGAAAGCACATGGACGATACCCCAAAGGTATTACCCTTTATTGCGATCTTTTTGTAATCTCTAAATGCGGCCTTGTGAACAGTGATCAATTTAACGCTCGCAAAACCCAGAGCTGTATGCATTCGCACAGGCTTTAAGCTGAATCTGCTACCTTATTTGTAATTACGGGCGATTAACATATTAAGGAATCAGAAGCTCCCAATATTCTTGGCATGAAAATTCAGTGCGATGTTCGGTGGAAAAAACATATTTTTTACGACGCAAAAGAAGCATATAAGTGCCTCGGTTTTCTGAAACGGTGTAAGAAATGCTTCACTCCATCTGATCTCCTTGCTAACCATGTCACCTTTATCAGACCTAAAATGTTATGCAACTCATATGTATGGGCCGGTGCTCCAAAGACTATTTTGGAGTTACTCGACCGCATGCAGGAAAAAGCGAAAAAGCTCATCGGTAACAGTAGGGTATCCAGCTCTATTGATTTACTGGAGCGTCGACGCAATGTAAGTTGTGTTTTACTGTTTTATCGTTACTACAACGGACTGTGCTCTTATGAAATTATAAAACTTGTTCCCTAAAACCTTAATTTCGTACGCGCAACGCGCTCTGCATCAGATGCGCACTCCTCTGTGATCGATTGGCTAGTGAATCGCACTACGCGTTACAGATAAAATAAATTTTTAAGCCGAACAGTTCGTATGTGGAATAAACATCCTGCAGAGGTCATTCTTGTCTTTTCAATGTACAAAGATTCAAATCACTACTACCTCTATCCACCTTCATTCAACCTAATTTCCTAATTGTGGCACAATGCATTGCATAAGAAGGAGTCTTCCCCTTAGGGCTGCTCCTAATAAAAAATGTATTTAAAAATGTTTTTTAAATGCAACACAACCACAACAAAGCTCTCAACGAAGATAGCAAAACACACCACACATATACGATAGCTGTCAGCATAAAAGGCAATTTATAACAATTTACCAGAGCAATAATATGGGATATTCAAGTAAGAGATCATGTTTATAATTGGCGTAAGTGGCGAAGACGGCTTCAACAATTAATTACGCTATGCAATCAAAGATAAGCTATTTAGAAATCGTCACCGCTTTAACGTACTGTTACGGAACAAACGATTTAGAATCTTTAAATCTAAAGTCAAATAAAATGACATTTTTGGACCAATTAAATGAATTCTGAAACGAGATACAGGTCTTGTAAATCCATAAAGAGATTTATTTTTAATATAAGATATTTTTCTCTTTTTTCTCTCTAACAATGAATAACTATTTTAATTTTAAGCGTTTACACATGAACCGATAGCTAACAATCCAATCACTTAAAGACAGAAAAGCATTCTGTCAACTATTAGAACAAAATATTTTTAAAATCGAGCATTATATTTTCACTTTAATTCATATTGTGATTAATAATTATAATATGTTATGGTTAAGTATATAATATTATTTTTAAACCGTTTTAAAATTTTGTTTTTGGTTCGATTTTTTATTTTAAAACAAATGTGTTGCATCTTTTGTGCAAAGTAACCATATAATAATTAAATGATAACAAAAAAAATGAATGATAACTATAATATAGTTATTGCAACCATATCACAAACATATTATTTATAGCTACAGAAAACACAATATAGTTATTGTGACAAACATGTTGTTTCTGTCGTGCTGTTACAATAGTAAATTTATTATTTTTAAGTAGCTGAAATAAAGATTTACAAAAGCAAATAAATTATGCCTAAAGCCTCTATGCTTCACACACCTATTTCTTGTTTTTTGCAAAATTATTTTGATTGACCCATAACCAAGCTGCCAGATCTTTTCATAATAGATAAATATAGACGTTTTTACTCGCCTATAAATAGAAAACGATTTTACAAAAGCTTAAGAAATGCATCTTAACAGAAGGTTGACCTTTACGGTACTAAAGAATATAATTGTAAGACTGTTTTATTAAAAATAGTATTATTACTATTAATATTCTACTGTTATAAAAATGCTTAAGAAAGTTACCTTTTTGCTTGTGTTCCTTAAATTTTATTACAACTTGCTCGGACTAATATTCGTTTTAATAAAAAAAACTCCCAAATTATAAATAGACTAGAATAATCGACATAATAAAAAACTCACCAACTTCTGATATTTTGGACCCGATAACTTGAAAATTAGAACTTTTCTGCTAGTAGATTATTTCTAAGTAACAATGCGCGTGCCTTTTAAAAGTTAATTTTTTTTTAAAAACGAAACTAAAAAAACTTTTCGTGGTAAAAATGTTATTCTTTTTTTTCGTTGTTATTTTTGTGTGTACATTTTCAAATTTTACAGTGGAGCCCTTGCCACACAAGACAACACAAAATAGAATCTCACATACCAAAAATAAAATGTTTGCTTTCAAAGTTGCATTAGGAAATATTTACATATGTAAACGTAAAACCTATGATGTTTTGCTTGATGAAAAAACCAACTTTTACCACTGAATCAAAGTTTAAACTTTGCATATTAATAAATAAAACTAAGATGACTCTTTTCAAATTACCTTCTGCATATTCTTCATTTCAAGCGCCTGCGCTAGTGTCAATCGAATAAATGTATTTGCACTTCTATTTTCTTTAAACGACTACTTGCCACTTGTGTTATATTTTGAAGACAAAACAAAAAGTAGCAAAACAAAAATGACAGTAACTTTGTTTAAGCAGAAATTATCACAATATGAAATCTTTTGTCTACTCTTAAGCAATAATTTTATTATTGGTTTTCAAACACCTCCAAAATAAATAAAAAGAATATTCTTTTACACAGTGTTCATAGTATAAATATTTTATTGTTACATAAAACATGTCAAAATTGCTTTTAACTAATAACTAGGGTTTGGAAAAAGTTATTCACGATTTCCCGGGTAATTTTGGGCTAAATTCCCGGGAAACGAGAAGTTTAAAATAATTAGCACTTTTTTATTTTGGTTGTGACATTTAAAAATTTTTAAATATCTCGTTTCGTGTGAATTTTACTACATCTGTACATGAAATATCTTTCGAAACTTTTAATGTTGGTGTTGTTGTATTTAATAAATATTTGTCTGTGTTGACATCACGTAAAAACTGCTGGATGGATTTAAATAAAATTTTGGTTCAAATATGGAATACTTTTGATTTCATAAAAATATGTCATTTCGTAGAGAAACTAGAGATCCAAATGTGAAAGGACCCAATTTTATCGGTATAATGGTACTAAAACAGTTGTCAGTAAATTTTGTTTTTGTACGTTTTGTACAGAACTCTATAACATATTTAAAAAACACACAATTTTCTAAATTTTAATTTTAAGAAAATTAGAAATAATACACGGACGAAGTCGTGGGCACTGCTAGTAAAATATAAAACATAATAAAAGTTTACTAATTTATTTAAAAAGAATTTTGAGTCATTCGAAGCCACTTACGTTTGAAACACCAACATGGATAAACTTTATAGCGAGTTGTGGACAACACAACCTACCTCAGTAGAAAGTGAAATGGTTTGTTCGATTGTTGGAAATTTTGCAACGAAAACAAGCAACAGTTCGTCTAGTGAATTTTTAAATACAGTTCTAAAATCATATATTTCATAAAATAATTAATTAAATAATTTTTCAGTATTTTTATCTTTTTTATCTCTCGTTATATCGTACATATCGTTACCTTAATATAGAAGGACCCTAACTCATTATTTTTTTTTTTTTTTTGTTGTAATCAAGCTTTATACATATTTTGATAAATGGTTCTCTAAAGCACCACTAAAAGATTAAAAAAGTTGTAACAGTAGTCAATTGCTTAGAAAATTTAATAACACAATGCGTTAATAAAAAATTTCCAACTACAAAACTGTACTTTTTATCGAATTTTTTCTTTTCCTGTAAAGAAGGGCAAGCGTTAGTTAGGTCTTGTTACCTGAATTGTAAACTGTATAAGCTATTAATTAACAATTATTTTTATTATTTGCTTATGTTTTAATAAAACTTTGGTTTTTTAAAATTATTTCATTAAATAAACTCGTTTCCTTTAAGAATTTCATTTTTCTTGGGAATACCGGGAAATCCCAGGAATGCAATGCAATTTATTTTTACTTCTCCAACGATGTAATAATCTGAAATAATACCGGCGAAGAAGGGCACTGTGGTATTAGTATGATAAACTTTAAAATATACTGGAAAAATTTAAGTTGCTAAACTGACCAAGGTTAAGAACCCAGGCCATCAAAGTCAAAGTGCTAACCATCTGTGCTACAGCACTCTCAAAAGTGATATTTCATAAAAAATTTAAATATCTCAAGAAACCGAAATGTTCACCAACCTAAATCTAAAAATTGACAAAATGCCGAAAGTCTAAAAAATCGAAAGATTACGGAAGAGTTGAAGCTTAAGAAATAAATCACAAATAATTTAATAGTTACTTAAGCAAAATATTGTAGTCGATTATAGCCAAGGGGCTAGTTTATTGAAAAGAAATACGAGTAAATAAATTCAAAATCGAACCTAAATGAAAATAAGTCAGAGTGCTATATTTGGGTATGCCAAACCTTATATTCCCTTCATCAAAGAATTGTTTATTTATTTTCTTAAAATATGTTTCTTTGCCAAATATTTTTATTAACGATATTTAGGGTTAATTTAATTGTTTATTTGTCACCTTGAAGTCTGCTCTAAACTCTTCTTCATTAAGGATCTATTGTAATATAAGCAAAAAACAAATAAGAAGGCTATATTCGGCTATGTCAAATCTTATATAGTCTTCACTATGTATGTAAATCTAGTTTAGTGAAGTAATTTCAATCAAAAAATCAAATATTAAGGTGACAGAGAATTAAAAAATTAAAAATAAAAATAACAAAAAATGCCATCGGCTCTTAATGGGTTAAGCATTTTTTTTAAATAAGTATTTCCTAAAAGATCTCCTCAAAATCTTTTATATGATACCCATATCGATATTTTAATCATTTTGAAAGTTTCAGAGGCCCGTAACTCGGAAAATATGGGCGAGCAGCAATTTTTTCAATTGATGTTTCTTTTCTTTATTTTTAATTCTCTATCAACCCATATATTTGTTTTTTTTTTTTATTGGAGTTACTTCATTGTTCCAAATGATATAGAAAATTAGAGGTTGGCGTGATGTTTTGCCTGCTGCCTCTAATGGCATGGACCGATCGTGCTGATTTCCAATAGCACCTTTTTCGACACTATGTCTGATTACTTGGCGTATGATCTAGTGTCTTGGCAATAAGATCACTTAAATTCAACCAAATCTATACACCACGTTTCAACATAAATTTGTGAATTTCAAAATAACCATTAGAAAAACCAATCCTCACATTATCAAGTCCAGTTTGGCCACAATTCAAAAGAAATGTTGCAACAATTTTGTATTTGTCTATTTGATTTTATTAGCAAAAAGTCCATAAACTCTGTTGCATTAAACTGATGGTTATGTTGCATGTGCATTTTGACACCGACAACCTTGCGCTAGATTTTTATAAGAAAAACAATTTTGTCAGACTTTTAAGTATCATCCACATACCAATGCGGCAACAAGTTCTTCTCAATGTTTTAAAAGTGTCTTTTTTCATTTATTTATTTTTTTATGCTGCACAAGAACTGTTTACATGGTAATAAACTAATAATTGGATAAAACCAGAACAAAAATAATAGTTTTTGGTAGTCACTTATTTTAACCTTTAATAAACAAAAATGTAAAAAAAAGGCTTGTGGTTAAAGAAATTTGAAAATTGATGTTTGTCTAATAATAAGAAGCTTTTTTCTCTAAGAGACTCTTTTTACAACCGCTGATTATTATTTTTTAATTTAAAGTAAAGTCGGCTGCCATTGCCGTACAAAACCCATTTCTACCATTTGAGGTTTAATTCATTGTCTGCCTGTAATGTTCTCATCATTATTATCAATAACTGAGGAAATATGACCAAACGCAGCTTTTTATTGAAAATGCAGTTTATGTCGATACAAGAAAATGAAACTGAAATAAAAATGAATTTTTTATGTTGATTTTGTAACTACGATTATTGTACTTGAACAAGTAATTCAGAATGACATTTAATGAACAAACTAGTGAATAAACAACAAATGAATGAATTCGTTACAAAATAGTGTGTGCTTCTATTAAACCAAATCTTATTGATCTTAATAGTCATGACGATGAGTTTTCTGATATTATTTTGTTGTTTTTCGTGCGTATATCAAGTTCTACCATATTTGAATTAATATGTATAATTAAAGTACCGTGCACTATGGGATCGATTGCATTATAATTTAATACTATTAAAAAGTTTCTCGTGGGAAATACACACAAAAATTTGTAAATAAATAAATTAATTAATTTTCAATGATAAATAAATAAAATTATTAGGGTTATTCACACCGGCCTTGTTAATTCGTTAGTCGTTATTCGATAGTTTTTTACGTGTATTTTGTTTTTGTAAAATTAACAAATTATCGAACTGCCGAGAAATAAAGTACCAGTCTGGCAAGCTTGGTAATTTTCTTGTTACTCGGTAACAAAAAACAACAGCTGTGTTTATTTGTGTTTATATTCTCATTACTGCAAAAAAGTAAAATTTTTGCAAATGTAAGTAATTTTTCTATTTTTTTTAACAAAATTGTTGCATTCGCTTTGATTATTAACTAATTTTCAGTGGAGCCGCAAAAGTTACCGCACTACTGAGATAGAACAAAAAAAGTGTGTTCACAGTAAAGTGTTTCTACAAATTACCAACTAACAAATTACCGGATTAACAGACTCGGTGTGAATACCCTTATTGACTTTTGTGTTAATTTTATATATAAGTATATTTTCTATTACTTTTTTTTCTATTTTTAAAAAAAAAAATTTTTTTGTAGTTTAAAAAAAAATGTTTGTAAATCTAATTTTTTTGTAGTTTTAATACTTTAGTTAATTTTTATTTTTATATAACTAGTTTTCCCTAATTTTAATTTTTTTCCCCTAACCAGTACTTGAACCGTGGATATTTAAATGAATTTTGGAAATAAAAACCATCCGCATACACTAATTAATTCATTTATAATATCTACGGTTCAAATCCTTGTTAGGGAAAAAACTAAAATCAAAAAATAAGCAAGGCACAGCGCGTGATACTGAAACAGCATCTTTAATGTTGTGAAGAAACAAGTATGAATGATTAAATATAAAAATTGAATTTGTGGCCATACCGATGGTTGATGCAAAGACAAAAGCAAATAAACAAGACGAGTTACAGAGATAACAACAAAAAAATGCTTTGAATTATGTGTTGACTTCATCCAACCAAATTAATATTGATTAGCTGGTTAAATAGATGATATTTACAATATAGATAACCTAAGTGAGATGGGTGCGAAAAATGCTGATTAAAGATGTAGCGGTTCAGAAAATGCTTCATTTCATTCTGCTAGTGTCTATTTTTATTGTTTTCTTTGGAAAACATTCGCATACATTTGTAAATAATTTTTCTTTCTAAAAGTTTTTAGAGTTAAACTAAAAACTGAACCTCAAGCCGAAAAAGTAAACTTTAATTAAATAATTTTTCTTGTTAAGCATTTTTTCGATTTCTGCAACATTAGAATTTAAGACCAGTGAGACAATCGAGTGGCAAGTAGAGAAGTATGCTTCACCTGTTAACTTGTGATGGCTAGTAGATGTCTCCTAGTACTATCTGCTAAGTGGCTGGCTAAGTTAAGGCGTGCCAGCTCTGCGTTTGTATACGAAGCTCTGTGCGGTGTTGGCAGAAAAATTCAGCATTTAAAAATGTCCTATGATAATTCAATGCAAAAATTACTTATTTTTAAATAAAAACATTTTTTCTTTTACTTACATTTATGTCTTTTATTATAAACTTATAAAATATAGGAACACATAAAGTTAAATATAATGTGCGATGTTTAGTTGTAAGTTGATCTCGTCACTGGCTATTTATTTCGGACGCTTGGCGAGCGTTTTTTTTTTTTTTTTTTTTTTTTGTATTTTGACCAGCACTTATTATGCCAGAACTAGGAAATTAGGTTGTGCGTAGGGGAATAAAGAAAGTAGTGCTTGTTAACATTTATTTTGAATCCCTGCACATTGAAAGTGGCAGGAAAGAACTCTGCAGGGAGTTTATTACACATACAAACTGTTCGGCTAAAAGCCGAAATTCCCTGTAATGCATTATGCGATTGATTGGCCAATCGACCACAATGCGCTCTTAATGCAGAGCGCGTTGCACGTACGAAATTACGGTTTTCCGGAAAAACTTTCCTGATTTTATAAGAGCACATTTCGTTGTAGTAACGATAAAACAATGAAAACACCCCACATTGCTCTAGTGAATCAACAGAGCTAGATACCCTATTGTCACCGATGAACTTCTTCGCTCTCTCCTGCACGCGGTTGAGTAATTTCAAAATCAATTTGAAGCACCGGCCCATACATGAGAGTTGTATTCCATTTCAGCGAGTGCTTTCGATGTGAGAACATCTTTTTAAGCCGTGTTTTGATTAGTACTTGAGGCGGATAGTGTTACGTATTTATTTAAGAAATAGTGGTGTATTCACGTAATTTTATCCGTTAGGACAGTGTCTATTTAAATGATATTATTTAAATGGTATTATTTAATGGTATTATTTTTAGCAATCTACCTGTTGCTTGATATCTGTCATAATTTTAATATTTCAGTCTTTTATTATTGAGTAGGTAAGTGTGACCATCTTTGCGTGTTTTTCATTTATAAGCGTGTTTTGATAATTATAGTGGAATACAAATTATGTCAGAAGTTGTATTTACCTGTCCGTTAACAATATCTTCATTAAAAGTTCGTTTTTTGTATGTTTTCAAAAATATCTTGTCTTCGTCCATGTTGTTTAAAAAATAAGCTTAAGAAGCAAAACAATATAAAGAAATTAGATGTTAATTTGTGACCATTGGTTTCATAATACTTCTCGTTTAAGCATACTAAAGAAAAAATATTAGTTACAAGTGAAACATTGATGTTAATTTATTAGTTAACAATTATTATGATATGTTCAGCAAGATAAATTTGTTACACCTGATACTATTCTACGTAATATGATATTGCAGGGTTGTCTAATAAAGATTTATTTTTTTAAGTAAACTTAATTTTTACTTTAACTGTCATAAATTGCTTATAAATTTCTAAAAGCTTTTAAAATCAGCTCAACTGATCATAAATTTATACTTAAAATAATTAAATTTTATTATGTTTTCCTGTATCGCTGCACCATGCCGGTACTTATATAAAAGTTGCTATTTTCATTATTTGTATACAGAAGCCTCTGCGATCGATTAGACCTTTTTGTAATAGAATTGGACGAGATCGATGTTGCCAGAGAACAATGTGTAGCGTGTTCTTTGTTCATGCAGTTCATAGTAACGTTCTCGCAGCTGTTACATTTGCACTGTATACTTCTGCACTTATCACTAATTCCTTTTAAAGTTTTATATCTTCTTATTTTAAAACGACTTTAAAAGAAGAAGGAGGTTATCGATTCGACTGAATGTTGTTTTTTTATGTTTGTGCCTGCAGAACTCCGTCATTTCTGAACTGATTTTAAAAATTTTAGGTACTTTGAAAAACTATGCTTATGGATTGGTCCCGTTTTAAAAACAGTTTATAATC
This sequence comes from Cistogaster globosa, assembly GCA_937654795.1. NCBI lineage: Eukaryota > Metazoa > Arthropoda > Insecta > Diptera > Tachinidae > Cistogaster > Cistogaster globosa. The sequence goes on along the minus strand of OW569403.1, from coordinate 132,352,511 downwards.
TTAAAAATTAAAGGGTGTCCCAATGCAACATACATGTTTTTTAAGTGTATTATGAATCGTAAAGCGCACTTCTTTAAAATTTTAAGAATGCATATTACTATAGCTTCCAATAGCAAAAAGTAATACAAAAATGTGTCCAAAAATTACAGGGTTTACCTATAGGTTATGTAAATTGATTTATATTCGCCTATCTTTTGAACCGTTATAGACAAAATCTTAAAAATTGGATAGAATGTCCATTACATTGACCGTTATAATAACAAATATAAACATTCAAAATTATAAATAAAAAGGTGCCCACAATAATTCATGTAATTTGAAGTATGTGGCCAAGCTTTCGAACTGTTAAAGACACACGATTAAAATTTACAACAAAATTGTATTGCTATCTCTGCTATAACAGCAAATATGAAATTTGTATTTGGAAATTAAAAGGTGTCCAAATAGCTGATACATGTAGCCAAATTTTTAAACCGTTATAGACAGACAGCTGAAATTTACAAAGAACATGTATTGGTGAGTCCGCTATAACAACAAGTATAAAATTTGAATTTAGTAATTAAAGGGTGTTCTCATATTTGAAGTAAATTGACTTATATGGGCCTATCGTTTGAACCGTTGCATACAAACACTTGAAAATTAAACAAATTGTCTACTACTTCGTCTGGAAGAAAAAGAATAAATTAGAGGGTTTTACAATAGTTGCTGTTATTTGATGTATATGACCAAACGGTTAAACAGTTGTAGACAGTTGATTAAAATTTGCACAGAACCTTTATTGCTAAGTCTGCTATAACAAGCAGCAAACTTGAAATTAGAAATTAAAGGTTATTGGACCTTTATGCCCCTATCTTTGAAACCGTTACAGACAAACTCTTGCATATTAGAGAGAATGCCTATTACTATATTAAGTATAATAATAATAAGTATAATAACAGTTATAAATATATAACAAATATAAATATATATAATATACGAATAAATAAGAACAGGTATAGATATTTAAAATTAGAAATAAAAGGGTGTCCTAATTGTTGTAATTGTGTAATAAATAAAGAATGACCACATTTTTTGTTGTACGACAAATAAAAAATTATCGTCCTAAAAAATATGATTTTAAGTTCATCTGTTTTTTTTTTTTTTTTTGCCAGATTTATTCTCTTTTCTAGGTAACAAAAAGAAATATTTTCTTTTCTAATTTATTAACCACAAAGTCAGCTTTATAAAAAAGAATATTCTTTATATTTTTATTTTTTAATTATTTTTTTTTTTTTTCAATTTTTCAAATGCAAAAAAAAATAATTGAATTGAAAAAATTTGTCAACAATACTCCTATTTTATAAAACTGATTTTTGCTTAGTAAATTAGAAAAGATAATTTAAATAAAAATTAAAAAGAGTTAATATGGATAGCTGCCTAATATTACAGTACCTTCCTTAACAAACGATGGTTTGAAAAGGTAAATTAAGGATTTTCCTATTTTAAACTTTTTTGCGGCCTTTAACTAATTTTGTAAATAAAAATGACTCGCTCTTTATTGATTATTTTATTCACTTAATTAACTTAACATTTACAGCAGTATGCATAATAAAAACTTACCTTAAATTTGGAATGCCCTTACACATAATTCGACTGCAATGGTTTTAGGGTGAAATTGAAGCTCAAAATACGCTGAGACCCTGCGCAATCCTCTTACCTAAGCCAACTTCATACTAACTTTTTATAAATATTTCCAAAAAGATTTTTTTCTGAGTGTAACGAATAAAACATAATTTATATGATGATGCAAATATGTGATTTCAAGTCAATTTATAATTGAAGTTTATAAAAATGTTAAAGATTTTATATTTTAGCATAAAGTTTTTATTTAGACATTATGTGCAGGTTATTAGCCAACTAATAAAGTCTAGTAGAAGCAACTGGTTTTTAAGTTTTTTGGTTCTTCTTAATTAATGTCATAAACAATCATTTAAAATGCTTTCAAAAATCAAAAACTGCTTTAACTTAATTTGACTACATAAATAAATGAATTTATAGAATCATTTAGAATATTAAAAATGAGAATTTAAAAGATCATTTACAAAAAAAAATTAAGTAATTGAACAAATGACAAAGTTATTAGATAAAAACAAGAGCTTTGCTAATGATGTTGGTGGCAGTCAATTCAGGTAAACATTTTATTAGCACTACATGAACAATATGTGGCAAATCGATTAGACATAATTCCGAAAGAGGTGCTATTGAAAATCAGCAAGATTGGCCCATGTCCCTCGAGGCAGTCGGCCAAACAGCACGTCTGACTCTAATATCATTTGGAACAGTAAAAAAATATAAAGGGCGATAGAGAATTAAAAATAAAGAACATCAAGTGAAAAAATCAACGCTCGCCCATATTTTCCAAGTTATGGGCCTCTGAAAGTTTCAGTAAAAAGTTCGATTGTCAATATTGTCAATATGGGTGTCGTTTTGAATTTTTGTAAATATTTTATCGTACTTAATTTTTTTCTTATTTTTGAATTGTCTGTCACCGCAAAATTTGTTCGCTTTTTTTTTTTTTTTTTTTTGTTGGATAGGAGCTACTTCACTAAACTAGATTTACATATATGGTTAAGGGTATTTAAGATTCGGCATAGCCGATAATAGCTCTCTTACTTGTTTCACACAAAATCATTAATCGTTCTGCGAGTTTTGTCTCTATTAAAAAAAAAAGGTTCCAGTGATGCCACCAGTCTTCAAGCCGCATCTAACAATTTTTTTTGTCAACAATCAAATTTAGCTAAAATTTACCCTCAGCGCTATTTATTCAACCAATTTCCGGCGATCTGCCAGAATATACGTTCGTATCACAAATTTCAAAAGGTGAATTTAATATGGCAGTTTGTTTGACAGTAAACCTTTAGGTTAATTATATCGGTCGTAAAAAACATCACAAAAATATAATTTTTTAAGACAAAGGGCAAAAAAGAAATTGATTTTAAATACAAAAAACACAATAATCATTCTTTATACTGATAATAAGGTGTAAAAGATTCGGCATGAGCCCATTCAATTCAATTATTTGCTTTTTGTTAGAATATTTTAAATGTAGATGCACTTAAAACTAAAAACAAATCTCTTGTGTACTGGTAAACTTTGTAAAGATTTCATAATAATTTGTTAATAAATTGGTTCGTGCTCTATTAATGGCATCATACATCATTGGTACACAAATTCTACTGCTTTGTCTTGTTTAAGTCAAAAAAATTATTTTACTGGCAACATTGTTAACAATGATGTGTTACATATATTACCATATGTTATTTTTTGGTAATCTTGCTCTAACTATTCTTTTTTTTTTTTTTTGTTGTCATGTTGGATTATTGTACCCACAATACACGATGCCATAAACCATGTCGTCAAAATGTCTGGTAAATACTTATTACGATGGTAAATTATATTGAACTTTGACTCTACAAGTTTTTAAAGCTAGAGACACTTACATAAAAGGTTTTTTCAATAATTTTGTTTATTTGTACGAAACCATTTGGCAAACATATTTATTTTAACGAATGCTTTTTTGTCCCCTTCAAATTTTTATAATCATTTTAAATTATTGTATTTTAAAAACGTATTTTCCCAAAGAAGTGTTCAGAATATTCTACAAAATAATTACAAATAAAAATAATTAAAAAAGCTAATTCTTAATTAGTTTGTAATTGCTATTTTGTAGCTTTCAGTACAGCGTTCTATTCTTAAAAATATATTTATAATTTCTTCTATTCTGTTCTGCTCTACGCAGATAATTTTTAATCCGTATTTGTCTTCAGTGTCAAGCTTAGGTTGTATTTAATTCTTTCCTTCCTTCATATCTGCATCCTGAAATCTTATCAAGTTTAAATACCTAGCGCATTTCTACGTACGTCAGTTTGAAGAATCTAAAGCCATCAGCTGGAATTGCAAGATGAACGAAATTTATCTTTTATGGTGAAGGTCAAAAATTAAATTTTAGTAGCTCTTGTGCGTGCCTTATTAAGATAGCCATAATTAAAGATAAACATATTATGGTTGTATTATATGACTGTAAGCAGAACATGGTATTGTTTTATGAAATAAAAATATTGTTATGTTTTTTCCTTTTAACAAACGTACGGGTTCTTTTTAAAAATTCGCTATTTTTTTCTACTTTTTATGATTCTATCTGGCTATATAATAGATCCTATCGGTCTTTAAAATCCTATGCTCTCGTGTTTACTAAACATGCGTTATTACAAACGCAGCCATCCACACTCGGGCGAGACATGTACAACTCTATGCTGTGTTTAGTAACCTTATCCATCCACAGACCACTCTACCTCGCTTTACAATCAATCCAGTCATCCCCTTTAAATCCAATAGCCGCAACTTACATCTATTCTACACTGTTATCATGTTGTTACTTCCTTCCACTAACAGCAAGAGCTCTTTCATTTTATTATAAAAAACGTTTTGACAATTATCTGCTATTCTCATATTAAATATGACGTCTCAGTTTATTTATCTGGCTAAAGCTGGATTCACCCACAAAAATTTTGTTCCGAAACAATTTTAGTTTTTTGAGAGTTTGTTTAGAAACGATTTACTCACTTTGAACAATTTTTCTGGAAAAACAAGGCTACCATATGAAATATATGTGTAAGCGAGATGTGTTACTTTACAAGCAGGCAGCACTGTGGCAGAAGATTGAAATCACAGAATGCCGTTTTTTGTGTCACAGACATAGTTTTGGTTTTGTTATAAATTAATTCTAAATTAAAAAAAACTTTCATAATTAAAAACAAAACAAATTTTAAAAATAATTCTTGAACAAATAATGAAAAGGATGTAAAACATATTTTTTTTTTTGCTTGAAAGATTTTTATAACAATAATTAGGCTGTGTTGCTTTTTCTTGCTTTTTCACTTTTTCAGTTGACACCAGTTTCTTTTTTTTCACATTTTAAGAAATTGTTTACTAAAAATTTGTTCAAATTTTTAAAGAAAAAATTTTTCAGAAAGGAAGTCAATCAGGTTGCTTGGCAGTTTTACTTTTTAAATTTCAAGCAATTTTACCTTTTAAATTTATATGCACATATACATACATATATTAAATATGTACATATAATATGATGTGGCAGCTCAGTAAAATTTTCTTTTGTTTCGGAACAAAAATTAAAATTAAACCAATTCAAGCTGAAATTGTTCTGAAGTGAGTTTAACTCTTTTTCTCTCTCTCAAAAGGAAACACGTCAAACTACAAATAAAAAAAGTTTCGGAACAAAAATTTTGTGTCTATTGCTGTTTCTTAATTATTAATTTTTTCTTTTGTACCCATATTCGAAGGTGGGCTCAAACTCATGATCTTCTGTTTTGCAGTACGCACCTCTACCAACGCAGTCATTGAGGTTGCTTATCTTGTGTTAGCTCTGTGTTTAGCGACTGGGTGTGCTGACTGAAAAAGAAAAGCGAATGGAGGTTAACCTATTAAAATAACACCACTATTGTTGAAGCTTGGTCTTTACCACTAGACTAACTGTTCCTTGTTTTCGTTGCTAAATTTCGAACAAAAGAAACAAACCTTCCACTTTCCACAGAGGTAGGTTTTGTTGTCAACAATGCATTAAAAATATTATCCATCTTTGTGCTTCACATTTTAGTGGTTTCGAATAAAACTCAAATTCCTTTTTAAACAAATTAGTAACCTTTAGTTCTGCGCCCACGACTTCGTCCGAAAAATGCGCTTTTAAACATTTAGCAGAGTTCTGTAAACAGTGTTAAAAACTTTCCATTCATCCAGTACCATTATATCGATAAAATTGGGTGAGTTCACATTTGTATTTCGTTTCTCTACGAAATAAAAAGTATTCTATATTTACGAGGGCTGCTCTATATTTTTCTGGCCTAATGGTGAAAATGCGAATATTTATAATTAAAAATGGTTTTATTGTTTTTCAAAGTATTCTCCAGCATGATTTATACACTTTTGCATGCGTTCAAACCAGTTGTCGAAGCACTTTTTCCACTCCGATTGAGACACCTCTAAAACACTTCAACAGCTTCTTCTGGCGACGAAAATCGTTGAACACGCATTTTTTTCTTGATGTGCGGAAACAAGAAGAAGTCATTAGGTGCCAAGTCAGGGCTGTACGGCGGTTGGCCCATTAATTCGACGTTTTGGCCGATCAAAAACGCTCTGGTTTGAGCCGATGTGTGAGAGCTCGCATTGTCATGGTGAACAATGATTCGTATTCTCTTTTTGGTTTTTCGAATTTCTCCGATGACTTCAGGCAAACAATTTGTAGTGTACCACTCAGAAGTGACCGTCCTACGTTGCTCAAGCGGAACAGTCGCCATATGACCAGTTTTGCCGAAGAAACAGGCGACCATTTGCTTCGAAGTGCTTCTTCCACGAACAACTTTCGTTGGATTTTGCTCGTCTTTGAAGACCCACACGGTTGATGGTTGCTTCGTTTCGGGCTCATACGCATAGATCCGTGATTCGTCACCTGTGACGATCTTATAAGCGTCTTTTGAAGCACCGCAATCGTATTTTTGCAACATTTCTTTGCACCAATCGACACGAGCCTTTTTTTGAGAGACTTTCAAATTGTGCGGGATCCAGCGAGAACAAACCTTTTTTACGGCCAGGTGTTCATGCAGTATCAAATGTATGCTGGTGGAAGAAATGTCCAAGGATGCCTCTATCTCTCGGTATGTCGCATGTCGATCTCGCATTATGAGTTCACGAACGGCATAAATGTTCTCTGGCACAACAATCGTTTTTGGACGACCTTCACGGAATTCGTCTTTGAACGAGCATCGGCCACGATTAAATTTACTATACCTATTTTTCACAGTGCTATAGGATGGTGCTTCATCGCCATACAAAGATTTAAGTTCATCAATGCACTCTTGTCGTGATAATCCACGTCGAAAGTTGTGAAAAACGATGGCACGAAAATGTTCACGAGTTAATTCCATTTTTTTCTATATAAATTTTTTCAAGTCACTGTAAACAACACAAATAATGGTCGTACGTCAAAACGTTTTGAGTACGATTATGCTTAAAAATGACAAACTTTCCAATGGAAATGTCAGATTGCACTTCGCAGCACTCAGTGTTGCCAGGCAAGAAATACATATAGCAGCCCTCGTAATCAAAAGTTTTGAGGACCTTCAAAAATTTTATTTAAATCCATCTATCAGTTTTTACGTGATACGAATACATACAAACAGACAGACAGGTGTTCTGTATTCCATAGCGTCTACTAACTACACCAACATCAAATTTAAAAAAAAAAATATTTATTGTACAGATGTATAGATGTAGTAGAACTCACACGAAACGAGATATTTGAAAATTTTTAAATGTCACAACCAAAATAGTTGAAAAACAGTCATTATATTTTTTAAGTGCTAATGATTATGAAGTTTCTGTTTTCCGGGAATTGCCGTTTCTCAAAACCTACTATTGAAATATATTTCTTGCTTTAGCATCTTTTGCTAACGCACGTTCCAATTTGATGTATTGCAACTTTATTTCTCACATAAAATAAAATAAAACTTTTTTTCTAGCATGCAACATTAAAAAACTTAATTACAGTTATTTTAGAGCAATAAATTTATTATAATAATATAAATTTCCAACTTTTATTGCACCTACCAACTTCGTTCAAATGATCATTATTTTGATGTAACTTTCCAGTCGCTTGAATACAGTATTTGAAAAAAGTATGTCAAAATAAATAATAAGTTCACACACAACTCGCTTAGGATACAAATACAAAAATTTAGTATTTAGTACAATCAACAAATATTGAGGTATGAAAACATACGACATCATACTGCATCACCAAATAACACACAGTGCTTTATATGAATTTCGTGAGTTAAATGAATTTTTCATGATTTTCAAATAAAACTAACAGGTAACAATTTTTATTTGGCTTTTATTTTTATACATTTTATTCCCAACTTCAATATCTTTGTCGGTTGATGGGGAAAAATTAAATAACTTTAATCAACTGTGAATATTAAAAGCATTTAAAATTAACTTCCGCTGGACCGATGACGGCATATCGAAACTAGTTACTTGCAGAAGCTTGCTTCAAAAAATCCCTTTTATAATAAAATCCCGTAACCTTTAATTTTTTACCAATGAACCCGTTTATTTTCTTTAATTCATTTTTAATTGGCGTTCTAAAAGGCACAGCTTTTTTTAAATAAAATGAGAATGGATTGAGAGCTTCGCAAAAGGACTTCAAGTGATGTTTTTTTTAACTTATTTTATCTGACAGAGCTTTAAGAGGCAACGCAACGGTTTTGTTAAGCCGGATAGGGCAATCACTTAAGGTATCTCTTAAAGATAAATGAATCTTGCTGTAGATGCACTATGCAGGCTCTGTGAAATTTAATTTAATAACTTAATGTCAGAAGTATGAAACTATAGAGGAGCAGTTTGCTTAAGATACTAGTTTTCAATATCCTCAGCCGTTTGCCACCATTTCAATTTCGTTGGAGATTTTAGCTGCCACAGATTTTCCTAATTATCTTCTAGTAATGGGCGGTTCTACAGCATTCCTTTTCCACTAGCTTAACTACCTGATTCATGCGTGTGGAAGGCTGAAAGGTTGCTATGTGCAACTAGACCTTTTAAGCTAGCCACTCTGCGGCTACCAACTATTGCAAAAACCTTAAAATCCGAGGACTTTCAACAAATTTAATTTCCTAAAGATCTTGGAAAGAGATTCTTTAGATAAAAGCAGATTATGTTAACGAAGTTACACAATATCCAAAGCGTCTTTAAAAGTCTGAACTGACTCCCCTTAGAAAGGATTGAATTTCAATATTCGGTCCCTTAGAACAGTCACGTCCACTATGAGGACTAATAACTAGAGTAACAAGCAATAGAAGGGATTATATGAATCAACTCTTCAGGAAAATAGACTTCTTATGTCTTAGTAAAGGATATAACCGCTTTGAAACATGTCCTAAGAAATGGAATTTCGCTCTCAATAAAGCAACAAACTCATTGTCTCGGAAGATAAAATCATTAAAGACATAGTGTTGAAATCAAAGCTTCACTGGTAGTGACTGCTATCCTTGTATGTCTGCCGAAGGTATTTGACAGTTAGGCATAAGATGTTGGAGCACTAGCTCGTTATATAAAACGATCATCAAGCTGATTACATATTATGGATCGGCATTCTTCTAAAAAGAAACTGACATTGCTTCAAATCAACTGATAGTTCGGCCGACTTTTAAGCATATGGAATTTACTATTTAACACTAGCTGCTGCATAAAGTTGGCATTGATGTAGTAAAACCAACTTTAGGGGATAAAAATCATGGGGATATACCAATATTTTAGGGACAATGCCGAAAACTTCACTGTCTATGCCATTCCTTGAGAGAAATTTCAATGCCGCAGGGGATCGAAATCTGGGTGATTGGACAGTTACGGTCCAAAATAAATGCATTGTTTTCAAAGCCGAACTGTAAGCGATAAAACAGAACTGGCTTTGTTGATGTTATTTATTACATGATCCGATCATACCAGACATTATTTAGTCGAAAATAATATTTCCAAAAATAAAGCTCGAATGTGTGCAAGGTCACGAAGCCGACACGAGTAACTTTGCTTTTTACAGGCTTTGCTAGAATATGCTTACTTCTATAGGATTTAAAAATTATGAGTTCTGTGGCATCCACTTGAATCCTGTAAAAGAAAAACTTGAGATTGCCTTTCTTAAACTGGCTTAAGTCACTTTTCACGTACGTTCGAGTAACGGCAAGAAATTGATTTTGATTTCATACGATTAGGGTTGGAACAGAAAACTTTTTCAGATCCTAGCGAACATTGAAGAAATATTATGGACACGTTCACTAGACACCGTAGTTTGGAGATTATGGCGGCCTTCTGCCAAGGGTTGCTACAAAATCTTCTACTTGTTATACCTTTGCGTTGTTTAACAAGCGTCGAAGACATTTTTGATAAAGAGTCTTTGCCCCTCTAGACTGTCAACAGTGAAGTTGGTCGATTTTATAGATCCCTCAATCAGAAAATTTTCTAGGCTCTGAGTAGTGTAGTAAAAATACACCGCTGTATCAGCTTTTACTTTGTTTTTTTTATTTTTTATTTTTTTTTTTTTTTTTTTTTTACAGAAAAGTAGCACTTCAAGTAACAATGTCTATTCAAGTAGTGTAACCGTGCTACATTCATTATTCTTTAGAAAGGATAGAGGAGAGAGTTCTTTTAATTCGCTGGCGAATGTGCTATGTAAGAGTACCGACGAAGGAGGCTGAGTGCTGTATTATTAAATTCTGTATATGTATTTTACCATTAAACAGATAACAACAAATTTTTATTTTTTGGTTGCTGCAGGGGTTGAACCATGACCAAACAGGTTTGTAGTCAACGTGCTTGCAACGATGAATACAGCAGCCTTAGAGTCTTTCCATCCCTATCTAAAGGTGAGATTAATGTCTTAAAACAAATACCTAATATTTAAGGGTTACAAACATCACAACAAAATCATATTACACTCCTCTGACTGTACAGCTCAGTTAATAAAAACAGAGAAAACATGAACACTTTTTTCAATAAAGAAAATTTGTGGCTTTTTAGTATTTTTTTTTTTTTGTTTTGTTTCTTTTTATTGATGATACGCTTTGTTTACAGGCTAAAGATTTTTTTCTTGTAAAAATTTCATTATTTTATACGTAATTGTTGTTTTTATTTTAACAACACGATAGATAAAATGTTCCAAATTCACTGAATACTAAAACATTTTTCACATCCAAACATGTATTTGGGCACATATTTTTAAAGATGAGGAAAAAAGTATTTTGCAACATTAAGAAAAGACTTTGTGAATTATTTTAACAGTACTCACGGGGAAAAAACAGTGGCACAGCTTTTATTCTTATCTTACAATTAATGGTTTGAATTTAAGTTATAGTTTAAAAAACTAGTCTAAATTTCTAAAATATAATGGTTATCTCAAGGGTAGAACTTAAATATCACTTTTCAATTATTGCCACAGCTGAATCAGAAAAAAATGCGGAAATCATCCACGACTTAATGTGCCATGAAAAATAAGGGCTTATTTACGTTTCATGTCTCCAATATTTAATGAAATTAATATGTTTTATTTGGATTTTTAAAGTGACAAAATTGATGGTGCTAAGATTTATGACAAATTGCATTTAATCATTTTTTCGCATGAATCTAAAATTTTAAGAAGTTTAAAAGATGAAGAGGACGTAGACAAAATAGCTATGGCAATAGAAGTGGATTCATCTTACTTACATTTAGACGTAATGGATTATAGGTACGGTTTTGTAGAAGACCTGTAATCTTCTAATTCATCAGTATCATTGAAAGTAAAAGAACTAGTTTTTTATACCCTTAACCCCAAAAAGTAAAAAAAAAAGGGTATAACTATAATGGTTAGCGAAGTTAATTAAGCGATGTCCATCTGTCCATTCGTATTAGTATTGAAATCAAGTTTGTTGAGGCACTAGATCAGCTAGAAAAAATTTAAATACGCCAATCAATCAGACATGGTTTCGAAACATTTGCTATTGGAAACCAGAAGATCGGTCCACTTCCCACCTCTAATTTTTTTATATCTTTTGTAACAATGAAGTAACTCCAGTTAAAAAAATATTTGGGACAAAAGAGAAGAAATAAGAAAAATACATTAAGTAAAAAAATTGGCGGTCGCCCACATATTTAAGGTGACGGGCCTCTGAAATTTTCGAAATTTTTATAATATCAAAATGGGTATCATTTTAAAGCTTTTGAAGAGATATTTAAGGATATACTAAAAGTTTTTAAAAATGCTTAACCCATCAAAAGCCGATAGCATTTTTATGTAATTCCTTTTTTAATTTTTTAATTCTCTGTCATCTCTACATTTGTTTTTTTTTTTTTTTTTTTTTTGTTTTGATTAGAGTTACTTCTCTAAACTAGATTTAGATAAATGATGAAGGGTATATAAGATTTGGCATAGCCGAATATAACAAATGTAAAAGCATTTGTATGTTGCAATCTATTGGGACAAGCCAACTTTGGTTATATTATAAAATTTTACAACCAGCGGAAAATAGCAATGTGCCAAGAGAAATTTAAAAGTCATAATGGAGAAATATATCATTCGTAAGGTGGAATGATTTATTTGACGAACAACCAACAAACAACTTGAAGGAATTTTAGACAAAAGCTTATACATTTCAAGGTGCTGCTGAATCAATGCCATTTTAAGACCTGTTCGAGATCGTATTAAATCTTCTTTGCGTTCCAATGAGAAATGCTTATTTAGAAACAGTTTTTTTTCAGCAATGAACTCAATGAAAAGCAAAATAAGAAAAATATGCAATATAAGTTAATTAAGCCTTTATTAAGAATTAATACAGATGTTAAAAATAAAACAATTTGCTGTAAAACTCTCTTTAGAAAACGAAACGGAAGATTTTGATTCAGAACTTTTCGATTTTGTTAATCAACTTTATTTATCTATACATATATATGTATTTTTATGACAATATCTAAATTAAATTTAAAAATAAATAGTATTATTTGTACTGGAGATAGTTCAAGTTGTTTTTTGGGGAATTATGGGAGATAAAATTCATCTAATTGGAGATACGACTCGAGAGAAGTCTGGTAACCTTGATCATACTTCTTCACCAGCCATCAACTCGTTGTGAACATCATGTCGCACATGAAATCGGCTAATGTAGACACCCAGTGTTCATTTTTTGTTCATGTGCAACCATCGTTGGCCGAACATTTGTCTGAGCAATGACGTCCGCCATCAAATATGACTTTAAGTATGATTTCTCTATTTCGAATTAACGCCATCTATTGATCAACAATGCGAACACTCTCTTTCTTACTAAAAACATTGAAACAACCCTGACGACAAACAGAAAATTATGATCAAACAGAACATGAACATCGACACGTTTTCGCCACATACAAGAGCATGAACAATTTAATACCGTTGTTCTGCCGGCTTTATGTGCATGTCTTGTTCAATTTGATGGCTAGTGGAGACGTGGGGTTAGGATTGTTGTTTCAGCTGGTATAATTTAGAGATGAATAAGTAGCAAGCGGTGAAAAGCTAAATAATACCATTTTCAGCAACTCAAACGAAAGTTTAAAAAAAGATATGAAAAAATTAGAGGCAGGCGTGGTGTTTTACCCGCTGCCTCGAAGGACATGAACCGATCTTGCTAATTTCTAATAAAAATATTATCGAAACTATGTGTGACCCATTGGCGTATTTAAATTTTCTCTATTTGATCTAGTGCCTTGACAAAATTGAGTTCAACAGGACCACGGACGGTTAATCGGATATTCCACAATCGACTTCGCTTTACTTTATGGGGTTTACTGTGGTGAAGGATATAAAGATATTTTTTTTATTAAAATTTATTTGTAATTGAATTTTTAAACAGCGCAGAAAATTCAAACTTTAAATTTTTAAATTACTATGAAGCTTTAATTTATTTCCATTTATTTGATATTTAGGCATGTTTAGGATTATTGGTAAGGTTTTCATATTTGGCTTAAAACTTTTTTTTAAATTAATCTTTGTTTTGCTTTATCTGTAATATTTAATTTTTCAGATAATTCATTTTCGATAAATGGCAAATTCTTAATTTCTTTTACATTTTGATTTTTTTCCACACTCACCTATAGAAAGGTCGATTTTTTGCTCAAGCTAATAATTTAAATAATTTTCTGGTTTTTAATCTAAATCTACTGATAAACGAGAGAAGCATCCAATAGATTTTTAAGAGACTTACTTTAAAACGACAACATTTTTATGAAAACAATAATAGCACTGTTTTTATATCTTAAAATATATCTTTACTACGTCTGCATTAAAATTAACTTTTTTCTCTGTTCCCCCAAGCACTTTTTCAGTATGCTTCCTTCCTAAATATTGTGTCTCTGGTATCTACTTAATAGCTTTAAGTAGATTATTTTTTATTTATTCAGTTTAATTTTTTCTCAAGATTTGTAAATTTCTACTCATCTTGTATGCTCACGTTTTTATTAGAGTTTTGTACAATTTTAGTGTTTTGTTACAACGAATAATTTTACAGAGTTTAGTTTCTTTTTTTTCTATTTCTTAAATTTTCATGTTGCATACCAACCAACACAGCCGCTGAAATATTTTTTAAACAATAAATGCAGCAAATGTAATTGCAGTTGTAGTTGGCTTAAACAAACAGGTGCCATTTAATAGTCCTATGGCACAGAGATGTAAAAAAAGGAATTTTTCATTAGAAACTAAAATAAAATGCCAGAAATAGAGTAACTTCAAATATAGTGTTAGTTTTCGTTTTCACAACTTTTCTTTGAATTAAATTTTAAAACTTTTAAAGTCAAAATAAATCTATTATTTTGTGTGTTTCCTTTGTCTTTGAATTTAATTAGTTCCTACACTTCCTAGATTTTTTAACTGACAACTTTATTATTTGAACAGTCATAAACAAATGATTAGCACAAGCTTGGCAAAATATTCACATTATACGACGTCTAGGCCCAACCACAGTTCGCTTTTTGCAGGTTCAGAATTCGATTGTATACAACTCATAGTTTTTCTAATCTAATCAGCAACGTAGTAATTGATCTGTTTTACTTTGATATCTCTAGTTTATTTTATAAAATAAAAATTGTTCTATATTTGAACAAAGGTTTTAATGGACTTCTTCACAAAATTTTATTCAAATCCATTCAGCACTTTTCACGTGATGCAGACAGATAAAAATTCTAAAAATTGATATTTTCTATTCCATATCGATTACTATCTACACCAACGGTTCTCAAATGGTGGTCCGTGGACCCCTGGGGGTCCGTAGCAACCATCCAAGGGGTCCGCATGAAAAGCCGTAAAACAGTGTTTTTAAAAATAATAGAAGTTTTATTTTGAACTTGGGCTTCAGAGGGGTCCGCGAAGAAAAATTAATATACTAGAGGTCCGTAAGCATGTATTTGATGAGAACCCCTGATCTACACCAACATCAAAACTTGAATTTAAAAAATATTTCATGTACAAATGTATAGATGTAATAGAATTCACACGAAAGGAGATATTTAAAAATTTCCAAATGTCACAACTAAAATGTATGAAAAATAATCAGTGTATTTTTTTAAGTACTAATGATTTTGAACTGCCTTTTTCTCGGGAATTTAGCCGAAGTTTTCCCGGGAAATTGTGTATAGCTTTTCCCAAACCCTAAATTTGCTTAACACACCTATAATTATTTAAACTACATTTGTGCAAGTGATCAAATGTTACCAACATGATCTTATTAAAGAGTGAAAGAGCGAGAGGGTATGCGAGAATGGCAACGCCTACTTAAAAAATGAATTTTTTATAATTTTCTACCAATCCAACAATGGTTAGTTGAGAGATAAGTTTCAAAAATTGATAACGGAATTCCAACCAATCTAACCTACAAATGTTGGTAGATCTACCCACCACTTAATATTTTTCACATTTTAGAGCCTCTAGAGTTGACATCTAACATTTTAAATTAATTTCTTCGATAAGATAAGAGATAAATATTTAAAATGTGGTATAAGGGAAACAATATCGTTATCAGTTCCTATTAGAAAGAAAACCAAGTCATAAATCAATAAATGTTTTTTTTTTTCATTCTAGACTAAAAATAAATAGACTTCTTCTTTTTACCCGACTTCAAAAATAAAACGAGGTTATCAATTCTTCTGAATGTTGTTTTTTATACTTGTGCCCGCCGAATTCAGTCATTTTTGAACCGATTTTGAAAACTTTTTTTTTATGAAAAGTTATGTCTTCAGATTGGTCCCGTTTTAAAAAGCTTTTATAATTTTAAAAATTAAAGAGTGTCCCCATACAACAGACATTTTTTTGTCCGTTTTGAAGTCGGTGCTTTTGCATGAATTATGTGCTATTTTTTCTTATTACATAATTTTTTAAATAATACGCTTTCTAGCTTCTTCGTTCTCATAGTAAAGCATTTATTTACAGCATAAGCTACTTAAGATAGATAAAACGATTTTTGCTAATGACGTGCATATGTAGCTATCTCGAAAATGCTTTCCTACATTCTGTTGGTATCTAATTTTTTATATTTTCTTAAAAAATCAATGCATAAATAAATAAGTAGTTAATAAATTTAAAATTAAAAAGAACGTGAACTTAAGCCGGTTAAAAATTATTCATTTTGTATATAAATTAACATCGAACGTAGCGGCAACTTTAAAGAAGAACAAAATGTGGCATCTCTTTTTTTTGGACAATCGCAAATTTTATACAAATTTACAAATTTAGTTTCATTATAGAATGCAAAATAATTGACTTGACTAAGAAGCTTTAAAGAAGCTATAGCTTGAGGTTTATAATAGGTCTGTTCAATAACTAAAAATTGTTACTAGTAGAGAGTGAAAAGAGCGTAAAAATGTGAGAATTAAAAAATGTTTTTAAAGTTTTGGCTAGTACAAATATAAGGTTTGTGCATTTACTAAAAATTGTTACGAATTTGTAACAATTGTTACTGGAAAGTGTTCATTAACCCAAAAAATTTGCAACGAGAGAGTGTAAACAGAGAGTAAAAAAATGAGATACAAAAAATATCTTGCAAATTCTTACTAGTAAAATTTTTACTTGCAAGAATTAGCCAAACAGCTGTTTCTTACTTTTGTTTACAAAATAATTTACTTTAAAATTGCCTGATAAAAGAAATTTTTGTAACATTAAAGAAAATGCGAATACTTGACAATTAAAAGAATATAAAAATAATATTATTTTGTAATTTTTCTTCAATTTAGCTATGGAAGTACAAATCAAAGTAGTGTAAAACAACAGAAATTTGGTTTAGAATCTTCGAGCTTTGCAGGTGTTTGTATTGTTTTTAGAATTAAAAGCAAACAAGCCAGTGATGAAACATTCAATGCAATGTACCTTTTTCGGTACAATTTAAAGAAGAGTTGTGCAATTCTTATGTATAATTAAAAATAAGTTATAAACATGTTAAAACAATTTTAATATAAATACTTTTACATATTAATTACAATAAAAATGTTTATTAGAGCTAACTGTAGAAAAAAATTCTATACATGATGAACTTAAACATAATAGACGCGTTTGCAAATTACCAAATATTTAAAAGGATATTTAAAACATTTTACATATTTTTGCAATTTGGTACTTGGATATTGTTTTAAATTTTTTTCCTGTAATGACCAGTTTGCTGGCTTTCAGTGGTCTTTATTTTATACATTTTTGCACTCTAGTACATTTGCTTTAAAAATAGTACTATTTTGTGTGCATACCGTACAGTTTTTACGTCTTACATATCATTCCCAAAGCCACAACAATTTTCTTTGCTAATTTTTGCTAGTAAAGCGTTCATTTACTTTTTGAACTTTTTGAGAGCAATTTAGTAAAATTCTTTCTTACTCTCTCGTTGCAAGTTCGTGCTAGTAAAGTAAATGAACAGAACTATAATTGGCAAGAATTAACCAAACAGCTGATTCGCAGTTTTGTTTACAATAAAAACTTGTTAAAAATCCTTTGATAAAAGAAATTTTTCTAACATTGAAGAAAATGCAAAAATTTTGCAATTTAAACAAAAACAATTCTCAAAAATTGTTTTTGTTTTAAATGTAATTATGCGAACGAACGATCGATTGCTACATCATGAAACTGGCAGTTAGTTTTAATTTCTAGTCATCCCAATATTTTTTTTGTCTGGAGATACTTCACTAAACTAAACTTACATGTAAAGTAAAGGGTATATAGGATTCTTCATAGCTAAATATAGCACTCTGGCTTATTTTTAATGCAATTAAAAGAAGTCTAGCAGTGTGAAATAACACGACCAGAGGGACTTTTTCTAATCATCAAAATTAGGTTGATTGGTTAGCTTCGTCTTAAAAGTATCAAATCCCTTTATGCGAAAGAAATAGGAAACTACGGGTAAGAAGAAGAGCGTCGTTTTTGTGTTCCGTTCTCCGCCATACGCTTTATTGACATTTTCTTTGTATACATTTAAAAGCGAACAATAACAATACTAATAGAGTGTCGCCGCCAATATGTTCGTCTATGTGCAAAATAATAAAAACCAAAGGATAATTCCAGATGTTTTCTTTCAAATTTTTTCCGTCTAAACTATGAATAAATGCAGCCATCAGGCAATTATTTAGCTTATGGGCAGACGAGAAATACAAGAGTTAGAATAGTTTACTTGGTTCACTTGTAATCGTTTTGTAAAGTCTCTTGGAAAAAACGGCTTCTACTCGAATAGTTAAAATAGAAAATAAAAGAAAGAAAAATACAGTGAATCAATAAAGTTTAGGCACATCATGATTTTCAAAAGTAATTGCTCAATTATCTTGGATCTGCTTAACTTGATAAAATAATAATGATTCCGTATTAAAGATAGATGTGTTTATTGAGTACTCAACACAAAAAATAATTCTTATTTTATTATATCTTATATACAAGGCTTTAAAACCTAAAAAACACAGTAAGTCTAAGTAAAAAAATTTTATAGACACTGCATTTATGCACTTTGATCGCTAGTATAACGGTAAATTTACACGTGTTTATTTAAATTCATGTTTCTGCACTTGGTAGATTCTCAGTAAATGTAAAAAAGTTTTTCTTCGTATTTAATTCGTGGCGAAAACAACAAAATGAGCAATCGTTCAGAAATTTCCATAGATGTTCGTAAAATTATTATAAATCTTAATACGCAGGGAAAATCCTATCGCGAAATTGGTGTTATTGTACAGAGGCCCTGTACTAGTGTAAGAAACATCATAAAATATTATGAAAAAACTAGCAATTTAGAGCGTGAGAGTAGAAGTGGATACCAAAAAAATTTACACCACGCCAGGAGCGGATGATTGTTGCTGCAGTGGCATAAAATCCAAAGATTTCGGCTGCAAAATTGTGCCAGGAAATGAAGCAAAGTTTCAATGATACCTTTAATCCACAAACAATAAGAAATACGCTGCACAGAGCTGGCTATCACGGAAGAGTTTCCCGTCGTAAACCGTGTCTTTCCGATATCAACAAGAAAAAGAGGTTAGAGTTCGCAAAACTCCACATTAATCAGCCTCAAACCTTTTGGAACAGCGTGATATTTAGCGATGAGTCAAAGTTTGATATTTTTGGCTTAAATGGTCCACAAAAAATTTGCCGAAAAGCAAACAAAGAGCTTCAAGAAAATAATCTTATTAAGACTGTTAAGCACGGTGGCGGAAATGTTATGGTCTGGGGGTGCATGGCGGCATCTGGAGTGGGAAATCTCTGCTTATAGATGACAAAACGTACAAGCACTCTTATTTAAATATTTTAAAAGAAAATTTATTTCCAAGTGTTGTGAAGCTGGGCTTAGACGGGAAATTCTTGTTTCAACAAGATAATGACCCAAAACATTCTTCATATCTTATGCAGGAATGGCTTATATACCACTGCAAACAATTGAAAACCCCTCCGCAATCGCCCGACACGAATCCTATAGAGCATATTTGGCATCTACTGGAAAAAAAGATGCGGAAACATAACATTACATCCAAAGAATCGCTTAAAGCAGCGCTTCGCTTAGAGTTGGAAAACGTTACTCCTAATGAAACGTCTAACCTAGTAAAAAGTATGAGTCGATGATTAGAAGCAATTATCCAAGCTAAAGGAGGTTCAACCAAGTACTAGACGCGCAAAAACAATGAATAAACAGAAAATTTTCAATTGTGTGCCTAAACTTTTTTTACATAGACTTACTTTGTTTTTTGGTTTTATAGCGTTGTATAGTAAAAATAATAAGATATGAGTTATGTTTTATGTTAAATCGTAAATAAACACATCTATCTTTAATACTGAATCATTATTATTTAACAAGTTAAGCAGATCCAAGATAATTGAGCAATTACTCTTGAAAATCATGATGCGCCTAAACTTTCTTGATTCAATGTATGTGTAGAGATCGTGACTGCATTTTTGCTAAAATAAATGCAAAAACCAAAAACTGCTGATAAACAGATTTATTTAAATTATCAAGTTCTGGCGTCGATATCATAAAGAAGTAAGACTTTATGTCATAATGAAAAATCTCTAAAAATATTTAAAAATTCTAAATATTTCGATATTTCCTTGTTTTATTTTTACGATCACCCTGTAAGTACTGTAGTTGCTGTCTAAGTAAACGCTCATAAAATAATGAATCGTCTTGTGGCATCCAATTTAGATTTATGACTCTGTTACATCGATATTTGGTGCGTGATCTTGTAGCATGTATTTACTAGCAAAATAAAAATTGTAATTAATGTAGTAAAAATAAAAATAATAAATGATTCGTTTTTATTTTATTTAAGAAATCGCATTTATTTTGAAACTTATTTTTTTTTACGTATGTGTAAAAAACTGAAGTGAAAATTATAGTAAATTTTTAAGAAAAATAAATTTTTTAACATCACAAACAAAAAAAAAACTTACACATCACACTTAGTTAATAAAAGATTATAAACGGAAAATTTTCAAAGGAAAAACTACTTGCCACAGTGAATTGTAAAGAAATCGTAATCGTTTTTTTTACGAGTGAGTGGTCTAAAATTTTTACAGTCTGTATGTCGATTTTTGGCAAAACGAGAAGATGTTTAAGATTTTAATACTTCTTTATTGCTAGCTGAGTGGGAAATGTAAATAACTTTTAATTGTTTTGTGAAAACAAACAAAAGAAACATTTGCTTTGTTCAATAATCATTTACCCATATGGGACATCCACAAAAGTTTGACGAAGAGGTCAGT
Source organism: Cistogaster globosa (assembly GCA_937654795.1). Taxonomy (NCBI): domain Eukaryota; kingdom Metazoa; phylum Arthropoda; class Insecta; order Diptera; family Tachinidae; genus Cistogaster; species Cistogaster globosa. The sequence goes on along the minus strand of OW569403.1, from coordinate 132,331,702 downwards.
CATACTGGATTTAACAGGCTGTATCATTTTTTGGTACTTCTTTGAAAATAGTATTTGTGATAACATTAATCTCAACTGCCGATGTTTAAAACTAAAATTTAGCTATTTATTTTGCCTCTAATTAAGCCAGAAAAGAAAGGTTTTCTTTAGTTTTTAGCCAGAAGATACTACGTGACGCCCCGTGAACACAACAATTGATAACATTTTAATACAAAGATAATATTTTTGTTTTTTTCTAACAATGCAGGCTCCTTCGTCGGTACTTCTTCATATGTTTTTGTTCTTATTTATATCTGTGACAACGCAAATTTTTTTGTTTACAAAAAATATATTTTATGTAATTTCTGCAAACTTCAAAAATTTGTAAAGTGAAGCTGCCCTCTATTTTTATATCAGGTTTCCATCCCCATTTCGTTTTCAGTAATGAAACAAATTTCGATAAAATTTATAGACCTTACTTCTCGCCGACATATTTTGCGTTATCCAAATGTTATTTATGCTAGAGTAATGATATCTGATCCCGTTTTATCACACAGGCCCATAGAATTGCTCATCGTTGTCTTGCACTGGGAGACACTGTCGGCAATTTCGTTTGAGATATTCGCAAGAAATGTACACTAGTGTCTCCATATCTTCCAGATACAATCTTTCTCGGTTTTCATGTTAAACCCGTTTCACACTAGAATACTGATTATTACGATTTGTCAAATGCCTACATAAGTATTATGAAGTATTATTTTTTTTAGAGACAAAAAAGCCTCTTTCGACATTATGCTTGATCGATTGGTGTATTGAAATTTTTTTATAGCTGATATAGTGCTTTGGCAAACATGATTTAAACACCAACACGACATAAGAAATCAGAATATATTTTTACGTTTATCCCTTTTTGGCTAAACGTACGGATTCCTTTGATTGCAAATACCACTGTGGCACATTATAAATTTCCCTAGTTTCTTAACTTCTTATGGCTCTATCTTGGCTATATACTTGATCCTGATCCTAGCCGTCTTTAGGACCTTATAGTGTCATATTTACTAAACATGCGTTGTTACAAACACATGCCATCGACGTCACATTACTGTGTTACTCCGGCGAGACATGAACTACTCGATGCCTTGTTAGTAACATCAACCATACACAGATCTCTCCACCTTGGGTTACATCCAAGCCAGTCATCCTTATTAATCCAATAGCCACAAAACTTAACATCTACTGTACACTGTAATCATTTGGTTACTTCCTTCCGCTAAACAGCTGGAACTCTTTTCCTTCATATAAAGGCAGTCTTGACAACTATCTACTAGTACTACTTTTATTAAATATACGTATTTACTAATTTATCTAGCCATGGCTCCACACTATAGTTGAGAAAACTCTTTCCGGGAGGTTTGTACCCCAGTTTCTTAATTTTAAATTGCCTTACACACAAATTGCACGCACCTCAACCAACGCAGCCATTGAGGTTGCTCAACCTGTGTTAGCTAATTGTCGTATTATACTATACACACATCCAATGGTGGTGGAAGTAAATTTTTTACCTTATTTTTTCTTACCACGCACATATGGACAACAAAACAGGCGTTGCCAGATCTTATGTTCGTAACAATATACTTTATAGGGTCGGAAATGGATATTGTAGAAATTACAAACGGACTGGCCAAGTTAGATATACCCTTTTTCCACTTTTTGTGGTGAAGGGAATAAAAAAGTTTGTACGTTTGTATTATCATAGAACTGATATTTCTAAACTGATAATCTGTTTTTATCATTTAAAAAAAAATGACAATAACAGATTACAACTACTTTTTCATGTTTTATTTTGAAAAAAAAATCTGACCAATTTATTTGAAGTTATATATCGTTAACTACACTTCTGATATCCGCTTTTTGAATTTAATGGTGTCCACCAGTATTTTTTCAAATGTTTTATCATACTTCACCATCAACGAAATAAGTCCTATGTTACCTTACCAACACAATCCGACATAAACATATAATCGTCGTACTTTTTTACGACCAAGGCGAATTGACAATTCGCCTTGATTGCGACTTTCAACATAAAATTACAATCAATCAATCAATCAAACGTCGACTGAACGCCCCGCGGTTAAACCATTATTCATTAATGACAGAGACTTGAGTCGTTTGTCAATCTCATTTCTTAAGATATTATTAATAATGTCTCTAATATTTTTATTTAAAAGTTTTTCCATTCAGTGATGCCAACATTTCGCAATATTTTTACCTCACTTTGATTACTGATGACAGGAAATAAATTTACCATATTTTTATTCCCGATAAATTTCAGTGATTCGATTCGCTTAGTTGTTAATAACATATCTAAATTAAACAAATAATTCCTTTCAATCACTGCACTTAAGAACAACAAGATAAAGGTAACATCTGAATTTAAATGCTTTTGAATCATATTTACTTACTCCTTAGTTACTTTCATTCATTAATTGCCTTTACATTTCTTTTGTTAAATTGGTAAATATGTGGGTCATTCCGGATTACCCTACTAAATGCAGACATAAAAAACATGTCAAAGTTTTTTTTTTTAAACGCACAATTTCTTTACATTTATATTTTCGAAAAATAATCTCAATGTTTTTTGTTCTTTCCTTTTTTTTCTTTTTTGTCAACTTTGTTTTGTGCCAAGACACGATTGTCCACATTATAAAACATCGTCGGTAACCTAAGATGACATTTAAATCAAACATTATCCAAGTATTGTATTGAATACAACGTAATTGTAATTTAACAAGAAAATAACTTAAATATTGTTGCTGTTCGCTGTTGCTGACCATTTTTTTATTCTTTTTTATTTTTGTGCGTTTCCTCGTTCGTTTGTCATGTTTTATGTAGATGATGATAATCAGTGAATGTTTAACAAGTTCCTTAATAAAAAAGGGATTATGTTGTATTCGCTTAAAAAAAAAGGAACAAGTATAATCAAAAATAAAATTGGTGTTAAAATTCTTTTATTTACAAAACAATTAAGGAAATTACAGTTTTGTTTAATTGAACGAAATTCGAATGCATAAAAAATAGATTTTTTATATTTTTTACATACGGTATACACTTAGGATGATCTCTGGGTTATGTATCTCAACAAATTCAATCCCAAAGATAAGTTCTCTGTTCAACAGTAAAATCCTCAGTAAAAAAGACAGTGTGGACTACATGGATTTAGATGTGATAAATTCTTAGCCGTTTTCGGTTTTTCTCAACCACCTAGGGTTTTTTTTTTTTTTCTTGAATAGGCTTGGCAAAATTTTTATTTTAAATTAGTCAGGTACGAATATATATTTTGTTGCGTATGAGATAGCCTTAGTAAATATTTTATATTCGTTGCCTACAAAGAAAAACTACTTTTTTAGTATTAATAAGTTTCATTCCAATGTGTTATGTTTGCTTACTTACGTATTTACATTTAAGCTGCTTGAAATTAAAAATGATAAAATTTTATTAATAAACAACTTTACTTACTTTTTTGTTATCAATGTCAGCTGTTATAGGTTTGTAAACTTTTTATTGCTTAATACAGTGTTGTAGTTTTACTAAAAATTGTAGCAATAAAAAAAGACAGAGTTGTATTTTTATTTATGAAATCAAAGATTAATTTAAAGTGATTAATGTAATTAAAAGCAAATAAAAATACGTTTCTATCTATAAAATCCAGTAGCTTATTGTGTTTGTGAAGTTATTAGTAAATTTAGAATAAAATATTATTGTTTATTGTAATAAAAGATGGCTCCTGGCGAGAGAAAAAGTATGTGTATATCTTGTTAGTGGAAAATATATAGGAACCGCTAAGGGAATTTTATTGGAAATTAATGTCAAGCAGTAGAAAGAAGAAGGAAAATTTGTTTTTAGACGTTAATGTAAAATCTGAGCAGAAGGTTGGATATTTTTTTTACAAAAAGGAAAAACAAAAATTAATAAGTTTTGTTAAAAGTGCCTTAAATATACGTACATATATAGGTGTTAATATTAATAAATTGAGTGAAAGTTTTACCGCAAAAGAGAAAACGTTAGGAATAAAACAAAAGTGTTAAACAAGATTTTAGCCTGCTTATAAAGAAACAAGGTATTTGTTTGTTTCAGCTGGCTATTTCCTAGGAAGTTAAGGGCAAGGCTTTCACCCAAAATACCCAGAGGAATATAGCCAGGTAAGAAGTTTTAACATAATGTTAAATGTTGTATCGAGGGAAAATGAATTTAAAGAAAACAAAAGCGAATGAGAGTATTAAAAAAAATTAGCAGTAATGATTTCCTAAGTAGAGAAACTATGAGTCTTCTTAATTATGCGATGTCCTTAAAAGAGATTTGCTACCAAAATGTTTACGTTAGAAACGGGAGAGTTGTTTACAAGAAAAGCCCGAATTCTGAGGCCCACGCTATAAACAGTGAAGATGATGTAGGCAAATTATTATTAAATGCTGCAATTCATAAACCAACGCGTCGGTCAATGGCCCACATTTCCAGTGCCAACGTTGGAAATCCGGATACCAGTAATGATGATGATGTTGAACCGTATGTTTGACCTTAAACTGCAGAATTCTGATGTAATTATTAATGTCTTATATTTCCTATTTTTTATTATGGTTAATAATCAATATTTTAATAAAATTTCTTTATTTAATGAATACATTTTGAGCTGAAATAAATCTCTTTTGTATTTAATCTCTGTAAACATAAGAAGCGTTACTTCACTCAGTTTAATAAATTTAAAGCCTTAATCGCAAGTCTGACAAAACTACCAGATATTGTTGCTGCTCAAGAAACTTGGTTTGAATCGAGCTTAACACAATTGTATTCAATTCCCGGTTATTCTAGTATTCACTGCTGCAAAAGCGATGGATATGGTGGTACATCAGTTTATGTTAGCAATAAGATAGATTTTGTCGTGGAAAATTGTAAAAGTGAAAATTTTCTCAACTCTATTACAATCTTGTTACAAAATGTTTGTGTTGATGGCAACCCCTTGAGATTAATATCTTTCTATCGCTCCCAAAACTATATTATCAATCACTTTTTCAACTGTATGGAAGAATTACTTCAAGATGGAGCAAAAAATCCAATTGTTGTTGTTTGGTATTCTAACGACAGTCTTGTACAAGAATGTGACTCCATAGAATAGTTAAACACGTTTCTAAACTATGAGTGCCAGAGTTGCCATAACTTGGTAACAAGACCTTCCAGTGGATCTTGTATCGATCATGTATTTAGCAACTATTCTGGAAGATTCAGTAGAGTGTAAATTGACAGACCACAATTTAATTTGATTTAGAATGGATATCAATTGCAAGTCGAATAAGAATATTGAAGTTAAAAAATCCTTCTGTGATTACAATAAAGTTGAACAATATTTGGGAAATGCCTTGACTTGAACAATTGATCGATCAACAGTGACTCGAAGTGACAAAAAACAGATAAGATTTGAACTAACACCATGGATTAATAAAAATCTTCAAAACTTGATCAATTTTAAGAGAAAAATATTAAACAAAAGACGCAAGTCAAAAAATTCTAAGTTTGAATACATTTTAAAGAGAATTAGTAAAGTTATAAAAACGGCCTGTAAGGCATCAAGAAATGATTTTTATCACGATACTATCAACAAATTTAATGGAGACCCAAAGAGGACGTGGAACTTTTTAAATAACCTACTTGGAAAAGTACTAACAAGGAATATAAGCCTTCTAACATCAATAGGTGGAATCATCTCTGATGTCAAACTTAAAGCCAATTCACAAAATCAATTTTTTATTGAGTCAGTTTGCAATTTAAAACGACAAATAGAAATTTTTCCTGGAGATCACTGTAATCAAATCCGGACTCTGTGCCAAATTTTGCCTCGCTTTTCGCTTCAATTTGTTACTTTGGATTATATAAATTTGATTATAGGAAATTTGAACACAAACAAATCACAGGGTTACGACAACATAACAGTAAAGTCAATTGCTATTCGTAAGGATTTTGTGTCACCTATATTAATGGAAATTTTTAATAAAATTGTTGCAAAAGGATTTTATCCTGGTTGTCTTAAAGTGAGCAAAGTGGTCCCTATCCCTAAAGTTACCAACTCAAGTGATCTAAGTCATTATCGTCCAATTGCACTTTTGTCAATTATTGACAAAGTTTTTAAAAAAATTGTTCACCAAAAACTGTTAGAATACGTTGAAATCCCCAAGATAATGTACAAACATCAATTTGGATTTAAAAAAGGGTTGTGGCACCGAAGAAGCAGTACTGAATGTTGTAAATTACATATGTCACGGTTTAGATCAAGAGTCAAATGGAGTTGCTGGTTTATTTCTTGACTTAACAAAAGCCTTCGATCTAATTGATCATAATATAATGTTACAGAAACTAAAGTATTATGGCATAGTTGGTAGAGAGTGGAAAATTTTTGAAAGCTTAGGTACGAGTAGTACAAAAGTATGTACAGATTAAAAACGTAAAAAGTGATAAAATGGATGTTAAGTATGTAAGGCAGTTGCTTGGGACCTTTATTGTTTTCGATATATATTAATGATTTGGGTAGTTTAGATCTAACTGTGCGATTATATATGTTTGCTGATGATATATGCCTATTTTATCCTTATAAATATGATCTGGTACTAAAAACGATTATGGAACAAAACGTATCGTTGAGTTTTGAATTTGCACGAATGAATAAACTGGTAATAAATGTCAATAAAACCTAACTAGTTCGCTTTAGAACGCGGGACCATGCAACTAGCAACCATTTTAATATTTATGTTGACGGAAATTTAATACACGAAACGGACTCGGTTAAGTAATATTTATATCAAAACCTTGAAACGCTTCTTAAGTAATAATAATGTACGATGTTTGAATAAAAATTTTTTTAATTTTTTTTTTTTCTTCTCCTTTTTACAATATTAATATTCTAATACCTTAATAATGAATTATACTTGTACATGTTATATTATTTGCCAACTTTCCTCCACAATGCCCATATGGCGCTGGGGACAAAATGAATATGCATATGAATTACTTATTTGTACATGAATGTAATAAAAGAAAAAAAAGAACAACAAAGAAAAAAGAAATGATTTTTGATGGGCAGAAAATCAATGAATATAAAATAATATTAAAAAAATATGTAAAATAGAAGAAAAGCGTAAAAATTTAATTGGCCAAAAATTTCATGTAAATTAAGTTAGCGATAAAAAATATTTTTAATTTGTTATTTTTGTGTTTTGTACATCTTTGTTGTGTTTTTTTTTCATTAAAACCCCCGTAAAGTAGGCAACATTTTTCTTTTATTTTTTTATTATATACCGTAAAAGGAACTTACAATTGTGTTACTTTTTTAAGTAAAATAGGTTCTAATCAATTAGTTATTTATTTGTATTTTGATTTTAGCTCCTAAGAAATTTTGTGCAGGAGAATTTATGATAGCCTTAGGGAGCTCCTTCCGGTTAGGGATTTTCTTTGTGTAAATAAACAAAATATCTATAGATTACACGATTGATAAGGACCTGAAAAAAACCAAAAAATTAAAAAAAAAATGTATAGAATGCGTTTTATAAAAAAATGGAAGAAATTTTAAACATATTGAAATCATTGAAATGGTTAAAAATTAAATTATTCAAAATACAATGACTGTATTTACATATATATTGTATTTGTGTTATAAAATATTATAGTTGAAATGAATTTGATTTAGTTTTTTATTTCTGAGTTAATGGAATGATGGAGTGATAAGAAAAGTGGTCCTCGCCAGTTCCTCCCGTCTGTAACAACTTGAGACGAACTCGATAACGACTCCTACGATTTTCATAAAAAAAGCACCAAAACAGGTACAACAAAATTATTTTTAATCCAAAATAATTGTTTGTACATTATAAATGTATATTTTGGAATTATTCAAAAATTTTAATAAAGTGCGAATTCCGTCCCTGTTAGTGTTAAAATCTAATTTGCCAAGGCACTAGATGAGCTACAAAAATAAAAACGCCAATTGATCAGACAAAGTTTCGAAAGAGTTGCTATTAAATATCAGCAAGATCGGTCCATGTCCTTCCAGGGTACATTTTCCACGCTATGAGCCTCAGAAATTTTTAAAAAAATTTGATAGTCAATATGGGTACTACTTAAAAGCTTTTGAAGAGATCTTTCAGGATATACAAAATTATTTTAAAAATGCTTAACCCATTAAGAAATGATGACATTTTTAGATAAAATAATATATCGTATTTAATTTGTTTCTTTTTCTTAATTCTTTGTCACCGCATTATTTATTTATTTTTTTTTTTTTTTTTTTATAATAGCTACTTCACTAAACTAGGCTTACATACATGGTGAAGTGTACATAAGATTCGGCATAGCCGAATATAGCACTTGCTTATTTATATATTTCTTTATTGTTATTTTTGCATTTGGTTTGTTTGTTATGTACATAATAATTTGTTTTATACAGTACCTTGAATGTTAACGCCTGAGAGCAGCAAATTTTTTTGTTTGTTTTTTACTACCTGCTATAAACGACCACAAGAGGGCAGGAATAGCTTCTTTTTTTCTTCTTATAAGAATTGTGGGATAAAAAAACAGCAAGCAAAAATCTTTTTGTCAAATAAGATTGTTTATTTATCAAAGAGATATTTTAAAATTAAATGTTTTATTTATTCTTTATAAATAATTTTCTTTTCTAATTTTTGAGCACTAGGTCAGTTTTGAAAATAAAAATATTGTTAATTATTTGTAATTTCTTCAATATTTCATCTTCAGGAAACAGAAACAAAATTATTTGAAATTACAGTGACTCCATCGCTTAATCGGACATGCATTTTTTTGACATGTGTGTGCTCTGAACTAATTAAAAATACTAAATATATGTTTCTTTTTATCTTTTATTTATATACTATACTCTAATCTTACAAAATAATAACAAAAACAACAACAGGTTTCGTAAAAACGGTAAATTTTCAAAGAAAAACCAAATTTACTTCATTTTTTGTGCTCAAAGCATAATCGGACACATAAAAACAACAAATCTTTAAATGCCGTTAGTTTACAAAATTGCTCTTCAAAAGTTATTTTTTTATTATATTTAGTAATAATTTGCATATATTGACAGACATTTCTAGTTCTAGTTTTCTTAAAATGGATCCGAATGGAAAACAATCTTCTGTTGAAATAAGACAATTAATAGTAAAATTGAATTTTGAAGGGAAAACAGTGCGAGAAATTGCTGAATTGGTAGGAAAAATTAATCAACTGTCCAAGACATCATCAAGAGATTCCGTAGTGAGGGTAGGTTAGCAAATAAAAGCTGAGAAGGTCAAGACAAAATTATAACTGAAAGAGAAGAGCGCTTTTTAGTGAAGGAAATTAAACAAGATCCTTTTAAAACTGCAAAAGATTTAAAAATATTGTTAAAATCAGCAGTGGAAAAGACGTTTGCCTCAATACAGTTCGTAATACATTGCACAAATATGATTACCATGGCAGAATTGCTAGAAAACAGCCGTTTATAAGCCCGAAAAATAAAAACATGAGGATAAAGTTTGCTAAGGAGTACTTGCTAAAAGGAGAAGATTTTTGGAGTAAGGTAATTTGGTATAAATACGTCTTAAATACATTTTTATTGATAGTATTTATTCATTTTAAGGTTCTGTTCACTGACGAGAGCAAATTTAAATTGCATGGCTCAGATGGCAAGATGTATGTGTGGCGTAAAACAAATACAGAATTTAACTGCCAAAACACAAAAGCCACTGTTAAGCATGGAGGAGGCTCTGTCATGGTTTGTGGTGTATGTCGAGGGCTGGGGTAGGCAATTTGCATTTTATTGATGGTAAAATGGACAAATTTGGCTACCTCAAAATTTTGAAGGAAAATGTAAAGCAAAGTGTAGAGAAATTGGGCATTACAGACGATTTTGCTTTTTATCAAGACAATAATCCCAAGCACACCTCTGGTGTGGCAAAGCTTTGGTTGATCCATAACTGCCCAAAACTTATACCAACACCGGCACAGAGCCCAGTCCTCAATGTAATTGAACATCTTTGGGAGGAACTAACTAAAAGAGTATATAAACAAAAATTTAACTCTTGAGATCAGTTAAAAGTGGCTTTACTGGAAGCATGGAACTCTATAGAACCGGAAGTTTGCCTAAACTTGGTAAAATCAGTTCAAAAACGTTTACAGGCCGTTCTGGAAAACTAAGGATATGCCACGAAATATTGTTTGTTTTCGAGATTTAAATGGTTGATCTTGATTGATGTCCGATTATGCTTTGAGCACAAAAAATGGAGTAACTTTTGTTTTCCTTGTCAAAATTGCCATTATTGTGAAAAATGTTGTTATTTTTGTTATTATTTTGTAAGATTATAGTATAGTATATAATTAAAAGATAAAAAGAAACATATATTTAGTATTTTTATTTAGTTTAGAGCACACACATATCAAAAAAATGCTTGTCCGATTAAGCGATGGAGTCACTGTATGTTTTTTCAAATTAGTTATTGTTATAATTAACGTTATCCACATTCAAAAACGAATTTTTTAATGCATTTCCTATTAAAATTTCTTTTTTTTTTTTTTAATCGCTGTCATAGAGTAATTATCAAACTGTTACATTTAAAATATAAATGCTGTAAAACCTTATTTTCGATTATTCGAAGTGAAAAATTGGAGCTTGCCTACATTTTGGAAAAAATCTGATCAATATGGGTATCATTTAAGAGGTTTTTAAGAGATTTTTTTTGAGACACTTCAATCAACTAGATTTAAACCGTATTCCCACATGCTCAACACGTAAGGCTTATATCTAGTTTAGGGACAGCGCTTAACTACTAACTTTATTATTTTCCTTTTCAATTGAATAGATATTGAAGTTATCTTTCCAATGATACCCATATTGCCTCATTCCACCACAAAATTCTTGATATATGCCATACTCTACTTACAAACTCTAAAGGGCCCAAACCTCCGAAACTAAGGGTCAACCCCAAATTTTCCATTTACATTTTTTGCTTAAAATTGAATTTTACACCCTGTAGACTTTTTTTTAGTTTTTAAGCTGCGTCCGCAAATTAAATTCGTTCTACACATAAATTTAAATTTTTTGTTACAAGTGTTACAGATGGAACCTGTTCTGCAAGAGCTTGAAACCGTCCTTGTTAAAAGTTCAAAATTCGTGCCTTACAGCCGTGTAACGGAAATACCGAGGAAGACTACAAAATGTTTAAGATACATAGTTCATTTAATATGACATTTATTTTGCAATTCTATTCAAAACATTGTATTATAAAAACCTAATACATGACATCCTTTACAATGCGCTTGTGATATCTTATTAGTGTCTAACTTAGTTAAAAAAAATTATAAACACTTTAAACTTCTGTAGCATCATCATAAATGGGAACGACAGCAGGCATTTTGTATTCAGTTTCAGGAGTTTCATAAATTTTTTCTTCTTTTGGCTCCACAACAGACACATTGTCTGGCAATGGTTTCTTGGGACCAATTTTGTTTTTAGGATCGTAGGGCAGCATAATCTTGACTTTAATACCTAAAACACCTTGACGCAGCAAAACGTGACGGGTAGCTGTTTCAACGTAATCGTTGCATGGATCACCAGAGTGAATCATAAGGCCATCAACGAACTTCATGGATTTAGCACGCTGACCACGCAATTTGCCTGATACAACTACTTCACAACCCTTGGCACCAGATTCCATAATGAAACGCAAAACACCATAACAAGCTCGGCGGACAGCTAACCCTCCGGTCAATTTATAACGTAAGGACTCAGCTTGAGCTATAGCGCACAAACCACGGGTGGCGACCTTCTCAGCATACAATTCAATACGGCCAGGTTCAAAGTTAAAACGCTTTTGAACCATAGCTGTTAATTCTCGAATACGGCGCCCTTTTTCTCCCAAAACCTGTTGGGTCTTCGTTGCCATGATGATGATTTCAGTACGAGCGGGGGTAACACGAACCTCAACACCGGAATAACCGTCCTCAGCGAGTTCACGAGTCAAGAACTCGTTTAATTCGGCCTTAAACATGCCATCGGCGACAAACTGAAACGAAAAAAGTAATTCGTTAATTGCCTAATAATTGATAACTGATTTAAAATATGTAGTTGTGAACAGTGAACTTCATCACGGGTTATCCACATGTTGACCAAATTTTGACATCCATATTTTTAAGGTTAGGTGCACAGTTTTTAATAATTTCAAATATTGTTTTAGAAGTCATCGACATACAATGGTTAACATCGTAAATTTAAAGGTATTTTAATAAAATTACCTTGCGTTTTTTAGAAATTGTCAGACTCATATTTATTTCATACGATTCGCTAGGAACGTGGTCAGAAAAAGAAAGAAAGAGCAATATGGCGGAGAAAAGTCATCGTTAAAAGTATGACCAAATTCATTTTTCAGTTATCGATTTTATCAGAACTGATTGGGGGTTTTCACACAAGTCTAATTGTGCTGGCATAAAATTGCAGTTTATTGGCTTTTTCGGGTAGCACAATTTTTCAACCAGCTTCAACCCCGCACAAGTAGAACAAAACTAACACATACACACTTATGAAAACACAGGTTTTGCGTTTTTTTTTTTGCAGAGCGATTTTTAGTGTTTAGTCGTACATCGACTTGTAAAGATATAATACATGAATGATGAATTCTATTATGATTGAATTCAATTTTCTTATAATATTTTATCAAGGGAAATTAAGTTTAAGGTTAATTTGAGCTGATTTTTATAAGGAAAATATTGAAAACAAACTTTTTGTCAAATATGAATAAAATATTAATTAAAATCTTTTTCATTTTCTTCTTATGAATAAAATATTAATTGAAATTTTCAGCTTCTAGGAGTAATGACGCAGCTTGCAAGTTACAGGCACTAGAAATTCATCCTAAAGTTATTGCCAATTCATCATCAATTATTTCAGCCACATTTCCGTCAAGTATGTTCCGCAATTTATGTATGTGTTTAACGAACGAAAGGCAAACGTGGAATAAATAAAGAAAATACTAATACATACAAAGCTGTGTATACGTGCAAATATTATGCCAGCATAATTAGTCTAGTGTGAATACGAAAGAACAAAAGTTGTGTGGATTAAAAATTAGTCTTGTGTGAAAACCCCATTGAAAAAACTTTATTCACTGCTATTGACCAAGACGAATTTATAAGAGGTGGCAGCGCCGCTACAATTATACAATAATAAAAAGTATAACAGGCACTTTGTGTATGGTAAACTTTAAAAGCTTCAAAACACATTTTTTTCTTCTAATAACGTTTTTAGTAAGCTTTGATTTTTAAATTATTAAAAACTCTTGTTATAATTTTATTTTAAAGATTATTGAAAAAAATTTAAATTGCTGCTAATCATTGCTGTCAAACAGATTTTTTATAAATGGAGTTTGACAGCAATAATTAGCAGCAAAAATAATGAATTCGCCTGCGCTGGTAATGCAATGCACTTTGCAATGCGTTTGTGTGTTTATGGCGGTTTTGTATTATTTACGGATTGAAAATGAACCGATTTTGATCGAATGATCGAATTCTTTATCACGACCACCTAGTATTATTTCTTCATGGGTATTTGCATCCACTACTTTTATCTATTTATCTTTCTAAGCAAGTCTGGCAACTAGATAACTAAAATTGGCACCACAGGTAACAACATTGGCACTACCGAGGATACTTTAAGTAATTGTACTTGGATGCACTATTACCGATATACGCCATTTTTGTTCTTAAAGAAAAATTTTCCAGACAGCGTTGGAGACGGAAAAGGGAAATTTGTGAATTAAAAATTTTTAATTATATTGTGTCGAAAAAACGGGTGCAGTAATTACCAAAAAAGTTAATTTTAACTAAATAAGAAGGAGCATTATAAGGAATTTACAAAATGTCTGAATCGGGAAAGAAATTGAATGAGTTACGTGTATGCGACTTGAAGGAAGAATTAGATAAAAGGAAATTAGATACGATAGGGCCAAAATCGATATTGATTGAAAGATTAGAAAAGGCATGTATAATAAATTGAGTTTTTGACATTAAAAATTAAGTCTTATCTTTAATTTAAAGGCCCTTAAAGGAGAAGGCATAGATCCTGCCAAGCATGTTTTTATTGCTGGTAAGGGTGTTACACCTAAGAAAACACAGTCTGTTAAAGTTGTTTTAACGGAGGAGAAAAATTCCAAAAATAAACCACAACCAAAAAAAGAAGAGCCTGTTGAAGAAATACGTATAAAAGAAGAACCCATTGATGAAGAGGAAGAACCCCAAAACGAAGAGTATGATAATTATGATGATGAAGTCGATCAAGTGGGTGACGTTGATGATGAATGTGTAATAGTAAATGACATAGAGGACGCAGAAGACGGTGATAATTATCAAGAAGGTAATGAGGATGAAGAAGATAAGGAAAATAATGATGAACATAACGAATCAGAAGAGCTATTGAATAATGAAGATGAAACAAACGGTGATGCTGGCAATAATGATAATGAAGAAGGTATTAATCTTACGATTGGTGAAGACGAACAACAGTTATTACATGATGAGGCTCCTGATGACAAAGAAAAGACTAGTAAGTATCTAACAAATTGCTAATAGCCGTGATTCACTTTTAGTTTTCAAAGAAAGGTAGGTATATGTTTTTGAGTCTATGTGTCAATGTAGCATATAAAAACGCATTTTCTTGTGCCTCTTCCGATTACGAAAGACAGTTTTTTGATTTGTTAAGCGTGCGATTGTGTACAATAGCACCGCCGCCCATATAATTCATATATGATAAAACTTCTTAAATTTTCTTAAAACTTAAATGAATATATGCTACGAGGATACGATTAATTACATAGTCTCTTTAGTCTCGAACTGGGCTGAAAATAATAAACTTCATTTTAATCCTTCGAAAACAAAAGCTATATCCTTCGGATCTGGATACTGCTATTCGAATTACATTTGAGGGAGTTTATGTGTCATTCGTAGGTACCATTAATTGTTTGGGTTTAATTCTTGACAACAAATTAACGTTCGAAGATCACATCACCAATGTTGCTATAAAAATAAACAGCAAGCTAAGATCTTTATATTTTTTTAATTTTTTTATATTTCTTTAATTGCTCATCAACCAACCTTCGCCGAGTAAGGCTAACTGTTAATCTCGTTATAAGGTACATCTATAACTTAAGAATTTTTGATATCGTCTCTGAATTTGTCAAGACATTTTTAGGGAACTCATTCAATGATTTTGTTAAAATAAGAATCTTATGTACTCTTTACAACACTCTTAAACACAATACAAATCCATGCCTAAAATCGCTGTACCGTTCTACCAGAACTACGAGGGCTGCTCTATATATTTCTGGCCTAATAGTGAAAATGCGAATATTTATAATCAAAAATGGTTTTATTGTTTTTCAAAGTATTCTCCAGCATGATTTATACACTTTTGCATGCGCTCAAACCAGTTGTCGAAGCACTTTTTCCACTCCGATTGAGACACCTCTAAAACATGGTTTTTGAACACTTCAACAGTTTCTTCTGGCGACGAAAATCGTTGACCACGCATTTTTTTCTTGATGTGCGGAAACAAGAAGAAGTCATTAGGTGCCAAATCAAGGCTGTACGGCGGATGACCCATTAATTCGACGTTTTGGCCGGTCAAAAACGTTCTGGCTTGAGCCGATGTGTGAGAGCTCGCATTGTC
The DNA here is from genome assembly GCA_937654795.1 of Cistogaster globosa. Lineage (NCBI taxonomy): Eukaryota > Metazoa > Arthropoda > Insecta > Diptera > Tachinidae > Cistogaster > Cistogaster globosa. The sequence continues at coordinate 132,315,975 of OW569403.1, read as the reverse complement.
ATGGTGAACAATGATTCGTCTTCTCTTGTTGGTTTTTCGAATTTCTCCGATGACTTCAGGCAAACAAATTGTAGTGTACCACTCAGAAGTGACCGTCCTACGTTGCACAAGCGGAACAGTCGCCACATGACCAGTTGCCGAAGAAACAGGCGACCGTTTGCTTCGAAGTGCTTCTTTCACGAACAACTTTCGTTGGATTTTGCTCATCTTTGAAGACCCACACGGTCGATTGTTGTTTCGTTTCGTGCTCATACGCATAGATCCATGATTCGTCACCTGTGACGATCTTATAAACGTCTTTTGAAGCAACGTAATCGTATTTTTGCAACATTTTTTTGCACTAATCGACACGAGCCTTTTTTTGAGCGACTTTCAAATTGTGCGGGATCCAACGAGAACAAACCTTTTTTAGGGCCAGGTGTTCATGCAGTATCGAATGTATGCTGATGGAAAAAATGTCCAAGGATGTGTCTATCTCTCGGTATGTCGCATGTCGATCTTGCATTATGAGTTCACGCACGGCATCAATGTTCTCTGGCACAACAGCCGTTTTTGGACGACCTTCACGGAATTCGTCTTTGAGCGAGCTTCGGCCACGATTAAATTCATTATACCAATTTTTCACAGTGCTATAAGATGGTGCTTCATCGCCATGCAAAGATTCAAGTTCATCAATGCACACTTGTCGTGATAATCCACGTCGAAAGTTGTGAAAAATGATAGCACGAAAATGTTCACGAGTTAATTCCATTTTTTTTATATTAATTTTTTCAAGTCACTGTAAACAACACAAATAATGGTCGTACGTCAAAACGTTTTGAGTACGATTATGCTTAAAAATGACAAAATTTCCAATGGAAATGTTAATTGCACTTGGCAGCACTCAGTGTTGCCAGGCCAGAAATATATATATAGCAGCCCTCGTAGTAATCCGCAGCTTATTATACCACAAATTAATAATTCCATTTTTGAAGTCTTTCGTTGTAAGATCATGTAGACTTTATAACGACCTCCCAATTAGATTAAGAAGCTTCGAATTCTCTATTTATAGATTTAAACATTTGTTACAAAATACATATGCATAATACATGTAATTAAATTTAATTATTTTCATGAAATTCCTTTTTTGTATATCGTCAAAAGGGCGTAGCAACGATTCATGATTTCAAAAGTTTCATATTTATTTCCAACTTACTTTATTTTGCACCATTGTCGAGAGTGTGAAACAAATTCCAAAAGAAAAATCCAAACAAAATAACACACGTTCTTTTTTTTTCGTTCTTCTTATTGTCCGTAAGTAGCCAGAAGCAAATATTTGTATTGCGTAGCTCCAAGCATAAAGTATTCATATAAAGTGATCAAAAAGTATGTTTATTATCAACACAAAGTAGCCAGAAATAATGTTTTCTTTTTTGGCTACTTTTCAAATTGCAGCAAAATATTGAGTAGAATATTTTTGATTTTTGTACCCCTACCAATACTTTAACTGAAATAGCAACTTCTAACGCTGCTTCTACTATTTGTTGGTGTAAAACTTGCATCTTATCCAATGTCAACATTTTACAAAAGATTATCACTTGATTCTTATACTATGTTTTATTTGTTGTGTAATTTATAAAGGACCAATCGCTCCTGTTCTGTTTTTGCGATAAACAAAAAAGTCTACATAATAATTAGAAATATGCATATCTTAATAAGAGATAATTTCGAAAGGAAAATAAAATATTTAAATATTTATTAAATATTTACCTACCTCTATAAAATGTATTCTGCTTTATAAACAGCTTCCCACCAAAAAGACAAGGGTTCCTCAAAGAGTGGTAAATCTGAAAAATCAAACAAGGATGATAAAAAGTCTACCCATAAGGACGATAAAAAGAAAGATGATAAATCTGGTGACAAAAAGGATGAGTAAGTTCCTAGTTTTTCTTTTTTAAATTTTTTAGTCTAAAATTTATTGAAATATATCTTAACTTTTTTCTTCCTATTTTTTTTTTTTTTTCAGCGATAAATCAAAATCTAAAGAAGAAAAAGGTAAATTGTATTAAAAAATCAAAAAGTAAAGAAAGAAAAAAAAATAATAGTTTTTAGTTAGTAGAAAAAACGTGACAGTGTTTAGTACCATTGTTAAAATAGGTTAAAAAAAGTTAAACTTAAAGTACATATTTGCAAGAAAGTGTGAATTTAGGTGATACATATGTAATCAACAGCAGCTATAAAATTTGAAAAACTCTTTGGAGAAACCTATACGTTACTATCGATGCAATACTAATGAATTTTCATCAAACTAGTTCGGAATAAATGGCTGCCTAATAATACTGTTTCCTGAGCTTTTTTTTCAATTCCAATCAATATTGTTGGACATTGATGTTGATCACAAGGTTATCCAAATTTGAATTGTCAACAATTTTATAATGGAAGATGTTGGTAAAAAGCTAAATTCTACATGGCGCAGTTTCTTGAATACAAATTAAGTTATCTACCAGGTCTTTCAACATAATGTTTTGAACATATACCAGCGAATCTGTAGACAATCATAATACTTGTATTAAAATATATTTTATACAAGCTAAAGAAACTGGCAACAATGCAAAAGTTTAAGGCACTTTTTGATCAGTTATGCTGTTTTCCTTCACAAAACTCGCTTAGGAAAAAGTTCTCATGTATGGACTATAATATGTAGATTAGAATAAATACGTTTTAATTCCGTTTCGTATGACACAGTTTTTGTCAATTCGAAATAATTTCTTGGAATCTAATGTAACTGCCGAGAATTTCTAAATTCTGATTATCAACAAATTTACAAAAGGGAAGAAAGCTGGCACCAATGTAAAGACGTCATGCCTTTTCTGAATTCATGACGCTGCTAATTATAGCAAAAATTAGGTATCCTACCGGTTTAAAGCACTTTTTGATCAGTCATGCTCTTTTCCTTCACAAAACTCGCTTAGGAAAAAGTTCTCATTATGGACTATAAAAATGTAGATTAAAAAAATACGTTTGAATTCCGTTTCCTATGACAGAGTTTTCGTCAATTCGAAATAATTCCTTGGAATCTAATGTAACTGTCGAGAATTTCCAAGTTTTGATTATCAACAAATTTACAAAAGGGAAGAAAGCTGGCACCAATGTAAAGACGTCATGCCTTTTCTAATTTCATGGCGCTGCTAATTATGGAAAAAATTAGGTATCCTACCAGGTCTTTAAGCGTAACATATTTTTGAGCAACGAAATTTCAAAGAAAACGTTATGACACTAAATATGTTAAATTTTATACAAGCGGGAGAAACTGGTACCAATGGAGAAAAACTGTAAAGAAGTAAAGAAAAGCTGTATAGAAATTTTTCAAAAATAATTGAGATTGACTTTGGAAATTGGTTTAACATATGGACTGAGTATCGCTCCTTGACTTTCTGGTTTCAGTAAAATTTACTTACGTAAGCTGTTAAACTTAAGCGCAAAACATATCTGGATGAATTTGCAAAAAGTTCATTAAAAAGGATGAATATTTAAAATAAAGCTAACGTAAACAGTGAAATAACATCTTGAATATGAAAATGCGATTGGTTGTAATGAGCATATAAAGTTAGCTTAAAAAATAAAAATAATACAAGCGCTTAAATCAATCCATGGTATGATATTGCTAAAAAAATTTAGAAAATATAAACAATCAATGATGCGAATTGATGTGCAGGACGCAAAAATAAAAAATATGATTTCTGTTCAAACAAGCTTAAATTTTTGAGGCATCCGTTGCTGAACGATATTCTTTGCTACAATTTGTTGGTTTGGAATAATACGCCATACATAGCTGCTCAGCGAGATTCTTGTCAAACAAAATTATAGCTATAAGTTGTAAGCAGAAAAAAGGAAAACAACTGGCTATGATTTTCTTGCAAAGTTATGGTTTAGAATCTGTTTAATATAAATATCGAACACACGTATTTTTAACTCAGAAACTTACATTTGAGAATGAAAAATCTGCACAACGGTAAAAGAAGGAAAAATTTGACATCACCAATGAGACTTACTTTTAATTCAGAGACTTACAATATAACTCGATAAAGAAAAATCTACCAGTGGTAAAAGAAGGGAAAAAAATAACATCATAAGTGACAGTTTTACACCTTGGAAGCCGATGTATCTACTTGTTTTGCGGACAGCATCATCTTATATTTCTTCTACATCATCATTATTAAATTCACACTTTCTTGCATAGACATTTTGTTCTTACAAACAAAATAATAGAAGTGTTTAGTATTAGTTTAAATCAGTTAAACACAAAAAACATATACAGAAAACAAAGTGTTTGTTTCAGGAAAAAAAAAGTGCAGTTAAAGTGATAAAAATCTAATTTAATTTATTCCAAAAATAGAAAAAAAACAACAATATGTATATATAACTCAACCTTCTCTCTCTACTCTGTTATTATTTATATGGAATTTCCAGAAAAATCATCCAACAACAACTCCGCCACCAATTCAAAATTAGCCAGTGGTAAATTGACATCGTCAACAACAGCATCGAATACATCACGCAACTTATGGGTATCTGGTTTGTCTTCATTGACGCGGGCTAGTGATTTGAAAACGATTTTCTCCAAATATGGCAAAGTAATTGGAGCTAAGGTAGTGACAAACACACGTACACCAGGTACACGCTGTTATGGCTATGTAACCATGTCTTCATCGAGTGATGCCAGCCGCTGTATTGACCATTTACATCGCACAGAATTACATGGACGTATTATATCTGTAGAACGTACTAAAAATGAAATTGGCGGAAGTTCAACAAATTCTGCAAAAGAGGGTGGCAAGACCTCGGGATCATCGCGTTCAGAGTCCAAGAAGAAAGATGATGATAAGAAATCGTCAAGCAAGGATGGCGGTAAATCATCGTCGCAGGATGATGGTAAACGTAAGAGTGATGCGGGTAAGAAAGATGAAAATGGTGTTAAAAAAGACGATAGAGATAAAGCTTCACGTCCTAAAGATGATAAAGATAAAAAAGATGATGCAAAAGATGCCAGTCGCAGTGAGAAGGCCCGATCAGAGACTTCATCATTGAAACATCGTTCAGTTCACGGCGTTAACCATGGTCGTCATCACGATCGTCAACAGGAGCAGCGTCAACGCGAACGTGAACGTATGCGCCAAAGAGAAATCCTGTCGTATAAAAAAATACGTGAGGAACGGGAACGCCAGCGTATACGTGAACGTGAGCGCGAATTACGCGAAGAAGAAAGAAGGCGTAGAGAAATAAGAGAACGTCAGCGCCTGGAAGAAGCTCGATTAGCGGAGGAGCGTAGAAAATTGGCCTTGGAGCGTGAACGATTAGAACGTGAGAAGGCCGAATTATTGCGTTTAGAACGCGAACGACAGAAGCTGGAACGTGAGAAACTTGAATTGGAACGCCTAGAAATAAAACGCCAACAAATGAAGTATGCTAAATTATTACAACAAAATAAAATAGATATCAAAACTACTGTAACACGCGTAAAGTGCACACAACTTTTCAAAAAATATTTATCTAGATATAAGAAAAAAAATTTTATTTTTTTATGATAATCATTCCAAGATTATTTTTTCAATAACCAAGAGTTATTCTTCAAATCCCTGTCGAAGTCGTGTTTCTTTTTTAAAGAAAGCATACGTTTCTCTCTCACTTCCTTCAAATGATTCATTCAAAAATTCCAAGAAATTCCTTACTTGTGTGTTCGACAACGAGTTGGAAAAAAATGTTTTTTTTAATGCGTGTGTTCTCGTTACCCCGTTGAAACAAAGTTAAAGAAAACTGCTTCCAATTTTTTGTGGGGTTTTTACTTAATTATTATAGAACTCGGAAAACGTTTTACTAATATTTTTTCTATCTTTCTCTTCTAAATTTTTCTTTGCGTTTCCTGCATTTTTGCTGTTTCCTACTATTTTACGTAAAGAATTATGGAGACACGTGACGATCCCATTAAGCGTCTATCCAAACGTGCTGGCGATGATCGTTTTACTGAGGAACGTAAACGTACTTCAGGCTCGGATCGTTATGATGCACCTCCTCCGCCAAGATTTGATGCATCTTTGGCCTCATCAAGAAGGTAAATGACAAGGAATATAAAATACTTCTAGTTATTTTATAATATTAAGTAATTTACATTAATTTAGTACCCATAAAAGGGATGATTACAGCAGTACTTCATCCACTAAACGTATAGACGACTATACTTCATCCTCGTCAAAGAGAATGGATTACAGCAGCAGTGGTGTAGGTGGTAAGCGCTCAGCTATTGATGATTATGCAGCAGTACCTACCAAACGTAGTACAGATGATTATACTAAACGTGCTTCTGAGTATATCACCTCATCTTCATCCAAACGTGGTCTAGATGATTATAGTGCGGGAGCAAAATCATCACGTGATGACTATAAACGTGAAGTTGAAATACGTCATATGGCTTCATCAAGCAGTGGTGTAGCGGGAGGCAGTAGTTATCATTCCAGCTCTTCATTACATAAAAGTTCTGGAGGAAGTGGACGTTACGATGATCGTAATCAATCCCATAATTACAGACGTTTAGATGACATGAGGTAAAGTGTAAAAAGTAACTTATAAATTTTAGTTTCAATGGGGCATAAATGATATTTTCAGTACCAGCAAACGTTATGACGGTTCTTCTGGCTATGGCGCTAGCTCAAGTAGCAATGTTCTTTGGGCTCCATCGTCATCTTCACATTTGGGTGGCGGCGGTAGCTCATCTATGAAGTATTCCAGTAACGGAATGACATCTGGTCTACATAATTCAGGATCGGGCTGGCCAAAACCAAATCCAGCAGATGATAATAGTTGGCGTACCATTCCTTCATCACAAGATCGTTATGATCGCACCTATAATGAACGTTCTACTGGAGGTTATCCTAGTGCCGCTAGTGGTGGCATGTATAATACTGGCAGCCGTCCGGGACAAGATCGGTATGGTGGACCCGTGTCATCACGTTATTAAATGATAAACCCATTAAACACTTCAGAAAATACATTTTACATACTTAGAAACTACTTTTAAATGGTAGAACTTATGTTTTTCAACTAACGGTCATATGTGAGTCTTAGTTGATATTTATTTGGAATTATGTAGCAAAAACCGAAACAATAGTAAATTGTTTTTTCTTCTTTTAATGTAGCAGTTACTTTTACTTCTCTGATTTTAAAAACCAGAAAATAATAATACATGTTTAATAATTGTACGTTTGTTCATTCGTATGTTTTTAATTTTTCTTTAACATTAAAAATGTATTACTATGAAATAAACACATGCATATTTAATACAATATTAAACTCAATAAAGAAGTTTGGTTTAATAAATAAATTTATTTTTCCGTGTATTACTTCGGTGTAAACCACAAATTTTTTCTATCTGTATATATTGATTTTTTCTTTTTTAGTTTTTTTTTTTATGAAATTAGAAGTTTAAATGTGGACATAAATTAATTAAAATTTATTTATTGGTGTCTAATTTTTCTTGTATTTCTAAAAAATATTCGCATACCTTTGTAAATTAATTTTTCCTTCTAAAAATGGTTTTGAGAAATTAAAAAATGAACTTAAGCCGAAAATATATATATTTATATAAAGCACAAAATGTGTTTGTGTGCCGAAAAGCTACAGCTGCCTAAAATAGCGGGCTTTTTTTTTTCATGTGGGCGTGGTACCTTCCATACAAAGTGAAAAAAAAATGTTTCGTGCAGCTAGGGAACTATAATAAATGGACTCTTAAAATTTTGCACAAATAACCTCAATATACATACAGACGGAATTGAAATGGTGGGTGTGGTTACCTCCATTCAAAGTAAAAAATAATCATCGTGTATGTAAAACCCTGAACTTATGTACTAGAAACTTATCAAAGCGCATAAACTAGCGAAATGGATAGATTGGGACAAGTGAGCATTTTACTGTTAATAACTGTTTTTAAGAGCTTTTTTAGTGTAAACAAATTTTAGCTATTGCAAACCGTTTTCGCCAATTGAATGCAATATGCGTTTGTCAGATATGGTCGAATAACACAAAATTCTAACTTTAGGACAATTTCTACAACTGAGAATAAGGGAATCGAAATTAAAAAATGCTGGTTAAAACATTGATGTGTTAAGTTGATGTGAATAGTTAAATTTTTTGGAAATGCGTCACTGCGCTACATTTGATATGCCTACCTACATAATTGGCTTCGATGCTCATGCAAATTGGCTGATGCGTTAACAAAGTCATAATACGCTTATCGATCAGACATAGTGTCGAAAGAGGTGCTATTGGAAATCAACAGGATCGGTCCATGTCCTTCGACACAGCGGGCAAAACACGCCTACGTCTAATTTTTCTATATCATTTGGAAAAATGAAGTAACTCCAATCAAAAAACAATTTATGGGGCGATAAAAAATTAAAATTAAGAAAACAACATCGCTCGCCCTGTGAAATTTTCAAATTTTTTAAAATATCAATATGGGTATCATTTTAAAGCTTTTGAAAAGATCTTAAAGAAAATACTAAAATTTAAAAAAAATGTTAAATCCATTAAGAGCCGATGGTTTTTTTATGTAAAATTATGTATATGTAGTACTAAGAAATTATTTTTCATATTTTTTAATTCTCAGTCACTCCAATATTTGTCTTTTTTTAATGGAGTTACTTCACTAAACAAGATTTACATTGATGGTGAAGGGTATATAAGATTCGGCATAGCCGAATATAGCTCTCTTACTTGTTTTTTCATTAAATCTTTTAAATACATATGAATGGTTCTCCTTCTAATACAATGAAAAATATTAAGTAAATAAAACAAGAAAAATAACCAAAAAAAAACAAAACTTTATAATGGTAACAATTTTCTGTTTTATTTTTTTAATAATAATTCTGTTGTCATAAGATTTACAAGAATAAATAATATTAGAATTCTGAAATTAATAATTTTTTATTTTATATCTTAAATAATATATTTAACTTATCTAGGATAAATCCTCTATAGATGCAATTAATGGCGTTGTAGTATCAACCAGAACTAAAATACTGTGGGGCAACGGAAATATATCGTTTACTACAACGTAAAACCCTTTTTCCAATTGTTCTCGCGATGAATACAATCTAAAATGTTTAAAACCCTTTAAAGTTATCTAAAGAAATATTTAACAATAAAGATTACATTAAGTAATCGTAAAGCTTACCCTAAAATATCCTGTGGCTGTAATACCAGTTCCGATTTATATACTGATGCCAAAAAGTTTGTAAATGCGGCTGTATTGTTACCCAACTCCAAATCCATTTGCTGGATTGCCTTGAGAAATACAAAATCCTTGGTAATTAAAAGAAATTAGAAAAATATTTTATTAATACTTCGCTTTGTCGAATATTAGCTGAACTGCCTTCTTCTATTTCAGGTATACCGTTACGTGTACCCCAGAATGTTATAACATGATTATCGGAACTTACTATGCAACATTGGTCGTTACATTTGCATTTCTGGAATTTGAGTATTACAATACTTACAAGTAGTTTTCGTCATCGTCAAGGCCAATCGATAACAGGTGAATGCATTAGCTCATGCAAACTACAGATGATTGCATTTTTCTTAATTTGCAAATATCAACATTGTTAATTTTTATATTTTAACTGTTTGACAACTAAATCGAATTTTGCAAAGGCCAATGGCAATTGCTATTAAAACTAATGCAGTCACCTTATGAATTGGCCTTGGTCATCATGTTAATTTCGAATTTTCAAATATTGACACAAATATTAAATCTATTTAAAATGTTATTTACCATAATATATCGATCTTTAATAGATTCTACTAATGAAACTGTTTCCAGTACACTGTTGCAATGTCCAACTCCTCGTTGACCAGAAGTATTTGAGCCCATAGTAAAAACGTAACCTCCTTCAACCAAAAATATCGAAAGTGTTGAGGAAAAATGGGCTTCCAATATAGGATATGGCAATTGTAGTTTTTTCTGCAATTAAAACATAAATGAACATCAGAAGACCAGTTATAATACGAGAAGTTGGTAATAAGTAAAAAGGTAACCCTATTGGTTTTGCTACCATGTACATTACAGGTCTCTTCCTTTGGAACCGTTAGAAACTTTGTGGTATAAGTTGCTACAACAACTAATACAGCATAGACTGCCACTATAGATATTTTTACAATTGTGGTCATACCTTTCAAACAGTTGTAAGCAGACACTTGAAGTTTTACTAGAGTATTAAGTACTATCTATGTTCGCAAAAGAACAATTTAAAAAAATCAAACTATAAGGTGGCCCTAAAGAGGTGATAGTCAGGTATATGGCTTTTCTCTTTAAATCCGTTACATTTAAACACTTGAAAAATACGCTAAGTATGAAGTCTATGCCAACTACAACGACAAGTAAATAAAAATATTGAATATTTAAGGGAGTTGTCACAGATGTGTTGTACATACATGGAAGGTCTGCTTTATCGTTTAAATAAATAATTATTACGTTTGAAACTTACCGCAGTGTACAAAATGAAATTAAAAATTTAGGGGAATTCCCGATTTTTACATATAATTTCTTACCTTTTATATCAAAATAAGTAGACGCTTCACATTTTCAAAAAAAAAAATTACATTGAACTTAAAATCAAGGGTGGCTTATATGTATATGGCACGGAACTCTTTGTGTGAGAGTCCAACTAGTCTGTACAAATTAATGTTTTAAAAGGTCCTCAAATTAGGCCTTAACTGCAGAGATCAACTTATTCGGCTTAAATCGGTGCGCAAACAATCGAAAATAGTGTGGTTGTGACTTCATGCTTTGTCAACAGTTTTGTTTTTTAAAAAAAGGACGCGATGAAAAAGTTCAAAACAAAATATAAAAAAGTAAGAGTGCTAAATTCGGCTATGCCGAATCTTATATACCCTTCACCACATACTTAAATCAAAAAGACAAATATTGGGATGACAGAGACTTAAAAATTATGAAAAAACTAGGTATTGTAAAATGCCATCGGCTCTAAATGTGTTAAGCATTTAAAAAAAAGATAGTATTTCCTTTAATATCTCTTTAACAGCTTCAAAATGAAATGACACCCATATCGATATTTAAAAATTTTTGAAAAGTTCAGAGGCCCATAACTCGGAAAATATGGGCGAGCGCCAATTTTTTCATTTAAAAATTTTCTTATTTTTTAATTCTCTATCGGCCCATATATTTATTTTTTTGATTGGAGCTACTTAATTTTTCCAAATGATGTGAAAAAATTAGAGGCGTGGTGTTTTGCCCGCTGCATCGAAGGACATAAACCGATCTTGCTGCTTTCCAATAGCACCTATTTCGACATTATCAGTTTCACGATCTCGCTACCGTTCGTTCGTTGCATAATTACATTTAAAACAAAAACAATTTTAGAGAATTTGTTTTTGTTTTAAATGCAATTGTGCGAACGAACGAAGGAAACTGGCAGTATGTCTGATCGATTGGCGCATTTAATTTTTTTCCTGCTGATGTAGTATCTCGGCAAACTTGATTTTGACACAAACACGGACGAACTGGCAGACGGGCATCGGTCAATGGACTTCGCTATACATAAGAATTCGGAATATATACACTTAATGGGTTCGAAAATGGATATTGTAGAAATTACAAACGGAATGACAAAATTAGTTATAAGGCTGGGGCACATAGAATCCCTCATACGTTGTAATTTGACATATTTAACTATAGTCAAAGTAACGACGGATGACGTTGGCACAATGAGAATACTTAACTGACGGATGTTAAATCAAAGTTTGCTTTCTATTTTTATTCACTTTTAAATTTAATTTGTATTTTAATCATTCGATAATTTAATTTAATTTGTTTTTGATTTTTTGCCACGAAAATTATTTTCTTAAAATTACAGAATACTATTGAAACACAACAAGAGTTTAAAGAAAATAAAGAAGAAGAAACAATTGATAGCTATCAAAGTATTCAACATATGCCAAAAGTTGACCAACTTTCATACTTTGGACACGTATTGATTGTGACAACGCTCATAAGAAAACATGTATTTTTACTGACTTATCAGTTGAATACGTCCAAGTTTAACGTATGACGGATTTTGTGGTGAAGGATATAAAAACGAATGAGGAAACAAAACGAATTTTAAGAGTGCACACATACTTATGTGTTTCCCTTTTAATTCCTCTCTTCCTTCTCGATCACAAAATATGAATTGCAGCGATAAAAGTTTCATAATATAAAAGAGAAGTATAACAAGTAAGAGTGCTATATTCGGCTATACCGAATCTTATATACCCTTCATTATGTATGTAAATATAGTTTAGTGAAGTAACTATAAGCAAATATTGAGAATTAAAAATAAAAAAAAAAAATTGGTACTGCATATATATAATTTTACATAAAAGTGACATCGGCTTTTAATGGGTTGAGCATTTTTTAAAAGAATTTTGTATTTCATTTAAGATCTCTTCAAAAGCTTTAAAATGATACCTATATTGATATTTTAAAAATTGTGAAAAATTCAGAGGCCCGTAACTCGAAAAATATGGGCGAGCGCCAATTTTTTCATTTGATGTTTTTTTCTAATTTTTTTAATTCTCTATCGCCCCATGTATTTGTTTTTTTTTATTAGAATCATTTACTTCATTGTTCAAAATAATATAGGAATATTAGAGGTAGGCATGGTGTTTTGCCCGCTGCGTCGAAGAACATGGACCGACCTTGCTGATTAATAGTACCTCTTTCGACACTATGTCTGATCGATTGGCATATTTAAAATTTTTCCAGCTGATCTAGTGTCTCGGTTAACTTGAATTTAACACAAACACAGATAAACTAGCAGACGGACATCGCTCAATCGACTTTGCTATGCATAAGCAGTCAGAATATATGTTCGTTATGGCCTTAGAAATGGATATTGTATAAATTACACATTTTGCCCTTTTTTTCACTTTCTTTGGTAAAGGGTTTAAAAACGAATGAGGAAAATGTTTTTGTAAACACATGCTTTGTAAATATGTAATAACGAACTCTCGTTTGTTTTAAAGAAACTTAACTTTACGACATACCAGTGCCATTATTTTTGAAGTTTTTTCAAAACCCAATTTATTGTAATCATTACTTCCGCAAACATGCATTTCACCATTTTCAAAGAGTATAGCTGATGTATCAGGTCCGCAAAATATGTGCTTTAATTTTGGTTTAATATGTGAAATTAAAATTTTTTGGGGAGTTTTTCTAAAGAAAAAGAAAAAAAAACACATTATTGGTTGTTACTTTAATATATTAGAAACTGTGTTCTCCTTACATTTAGAAGCTTCATTTTGGAACACCCTTAAAAACTCTTTAAAATACTTACTGTTGTGTCTGTAGACTTCCCAATCCCAAAGCACCATGTACACTTGTTCCCCAAGTATAAATACAACCATCTGCACTAGAAGCCAAAACATGTGTGTTGCCTGCTTTTATTTCCGTGATCCGTATATTTTCCAATTTTTCAACAACTTTTGGGCTATGATAAGTTTTAATATCATCATGTCCCAATGCATATTTACCGTTATCTCCACAACTTAAAACTGAACCTGTTTGTGTGAGTAGTATGGTAAAGCCCTCGCCTGCACAAGCACTAAAATGTAAATGCTGTTTTAATCTAAATGTATTTTATAATTATAATTAACATGTATTTTTGGTGTACCTTATAATGTGATAATTTCTTATACTCTCCATGCGGCTAGGATAATGCTTCCAGGCCTCCAAAGAACTTAGCCCTAATTGGCCATGAGATCCTTCACCCCAAGTATACACAGAGCCATCTATATAGTGACTTTTTTATGTTATTTTTTTTTTTTTTTAATATTTTGATTTGTTTAAAAATTTCTTAAGCCATACAGAATCTTTTTTATAGTCTAGAATCAATTTAATTTATTACAATGGAACGTGTAAAAGTGCTAAAATGAATCTTATATACCCTTCACCATATTTGTAAATCTAGATTGGTGAAGTAACTCCAATCAAAAGAACAAATATTGGCATGACAGTGAATTAAAAAATAAAAAAAAAAAAAATTAAATACGATACAAAATTTTACATAAAAATGTCACTGGCTCGCAATGGGTTAAGCATTTAAAAATTTTTTTTTAGCATTTTCTAAAATATCTCCTCAAAAGCTTTTATAATGATACCCATTTACGATGTCTAAAAAATACGGTACAAAATCGTACTTTTCTATGAAAGTTCAGAGACCCATAACTGGAAATATGGGCGAGTGCCAATTTTTACACTTAATGTTTTTTTTCTTATTTTTTTAGTTCTCTAACGCTCCATATATTTGTTTTTTTGTTGTTGTTGCATTTGATCATTGTATCAAATAATATGGAAAAATTTGAGACAGGGGCCCGATCTTGCTGATTTTTAATACTAAAATTTCGAAAGTATGTATAATCGATTGGCATATTTTAATTTTCTTTAGCTCATTAATAGCCTTGGCAAAGTTGATTTCAATACTAACATGGACGGACATCTTTATGGAGTCAGAAATTGATATTGTAGAAATTACAAATGGAATGACACCACAAACTTTTTGTGGTGAAGGGTATAAAAAGGTGTTATTATTTTGAAGAATGAAAAGCTTTAGTTATGCTTTTGGATTAATAAAGAAAATATTTATGGTCTATTAACGCTGCCAGAATAAATTATCATACAGGCTCGATTTATTTCCATCACTCTTGACAAATATTCTTATTAATAGCTTCAAGAGTATAAAGTTTGTTGACCTACACTTGTGACTTTAAATCAAAAGCAAGAAAAAAATTATGTATCGGTTAAATTTAGACACCTTACAAATTGCAAAACGCACTATAACAAATGTAAATTTTTTTTAATAAACTAAAGCCAAGTTTAAAAAAACAAATCGCTTCACTTTAGTTTATGCCAAAGTCATTACGTTAGTGATTTACAGAAACCAATTATGCGATTTTAAATTGCTTTGCAATTGGTAGAACATGGTCGTAATTTTGTTTTTTTTTTTCTTTATCTTCCAAAACTACTAAACAGTGTTGCCAGTGCTTTTTTAAGCTTTCCCGCCAAATGGCTTGTCGAATATCGCCAAAAATCGCCAATATTTGAAAGTAAGTAATATTTGTTATTAATAACTGTGTTTCATAAAAACCAAGTGCGTAATTAGGGTCTCTAAATCTTTTAAAAACTTCCTGAATTGCAGAAAATGTTATTTGACACACAGTTACAGCATTTTGAAATTGAAACCGACCAAACACTTCTTCCTTCTTCTTGCAACTGTTTTAAATATAAAGAACAACATTCTTGTAAAATTAAAGTAAAATTCTGTGCAAAATCAATAGTATTTATATTTAAAAACAAATTTTGGAAATGTATTTCCTTTTTCAATTTTTTATAATTTCATGCCTATTTTTAACAGTTTTTATTTTTGCATTTCACTGTCTTTTAATTTATATTGAGAAAATAAAACGGCACGTACAAATATAGGAGTCAAAACTAGTTTGGATTTAACTGACATACATACATTTTTAATCAACCGTAAACAAATAACGCAAAGATGCCAAGTTTTTCCTTTTTAATGCAATGTTATCGGAAAACGGTTTTTTATCGCCGCGATTGGCGGAAAATCGCCATAAATGACAACACCGCTACTAAATATTTTCTTAAAGCTCATTAAAAAAACAACATACCATCATTTACCACTACAAAGTGTGTTTCGCTGGTTGCAACACACAAAATGCATGATTTTGAAGGCAATTGTATAGGATTCATGCTAAAACTATTTCCAAAAGTTTTAAGTTGATATAACACAGATCTGAAAAAAATATAATAAACAAATATAATTGACATTGAAACAACTTCAGCTCTAACTCTCAATCAAAAAAATTTATGTAAGAAAATTAAATTTTTTTCGAGCCAAGGGTGATGGATGGGCTTAACTACCTTTTTTCTATAGTTTCATCAGGTTGGGCTGTCTCAGCTTTCATTATTTCTTTAGTTTGTGTTTGAGCGGTAGCTAAATCGATTACCGTGGACCTGTGAGAACTATTTTCTGGTAAAGATGTTTCTTTTTGTAAAGAAAGTATAGAAAAAACATTTGTACTGGTTGTAGAATTTGCAGTTGAAATCATATCATCATCATACGAATAACTGAAATATATAAACTTAATTATTTTTTTTTTACTTAAATAGAAATTTGAATACCCCTTATGTTTTCCCAAATTACGAAATATTAACGGTATCCAATATTCTAGTATTTCTAAAGCTTTTGGTCGGCGACTAGGATCCACCTATAATTAAATTTAAATACAAAATTATAATTAGTAACATTTCGAATGTTTAAAATGTTTCACATAATGAAATATGTACCTGTAGTAAATTGCTTAACAAACTTTTCATTGCTGATGAATATCCTCTAGGCATCGGAGTATACGAACCCTTTGTATACAAGTTATTTTATTTCGTACTCTATTAAAGTCATTGATTTAAACTTACACTCATTATTTTACCAACAAGCTCTGAAAGATTTGTTGCCGCAAATGTTTTGCGCAAACAACACATTTCTCCCAATATACAGCCCAAAGCCCATATATCACTCTTATGATCGTACTCTTTACCCTCGCACTAAATAAAAGAGAAATTATTATTTTTTATGGCGTTTATATTGTTGCTTAGCATCACTTGCCATTTCCGGACTGAAATAATAAGGAGTTCCCAATACTGTTTGTGCATGAATTTTTGTATTCATTATTTTCGATATTCCAAAATCACCAATTTTTACAATGCCTCGTTTATTTAAAAATACGTTTGCGGTTTTTAAGTCCCTTATGAAAAATTTTTTTTAAATACATACATTTTATATTAAAATCATTATTATCATATACATATGTTTATATCAAAATAAATTTAAAAATGACATTTAATCAAGGCTGGAGAAAAGTTACATGTACTGCAAGAAACGGATCATATCGTGTAACATTCTTTACTAAATGATAGTCAAGCGGAATAGTGTCATAATTGTGGGGCTCCGTCTGCTTTATTGGGGATTACGGAATCGATAATTTGAAAAGAGGAATGACTACTGTTTTAGTAATTTTAGACCTTTCGAAAGCTTTTAACCGTATTAACCATATAAAACTTTTAAAGGATTTTAGACTTTCAGGTTCATCATGTTCACTAATATATTCTTTTTAAGGTGATAGACGACAATGTGTCATTTGATGGTTTTCAGTCACACGTGAGAGAAGTGAAGCATGGTGTTGGGTCGGTACTAGGTCCGTTATTATTTTCAATTTCAGATTATTTCATTAGAAACATGTTCAATGTATGAATTTGCTATTGATATTAAAATACTGGTTCATAGTAATAGCTCAGTTAAAATGCAACTAAAAATTAATCAAGTGTTGCATAAAGTTGATTCATGAATGGACTCAAATTCCTTAGTGCTAAATGCTAATAAAACCATAATTATAAAATTTCAGAGGAATAGAATTCTGGGTGGTCGATAAATTGAAAATACTAGATATAACACTTGATAATAGATTTTATTTTTCATGCCACATAAATAACTTAAATTCAACAACATGTTGCACACTTCGCCGATTATACAGTTTAAATATATACTCGCCATATAATGTCAGATATAGAGTTGCGCATGTATTGTTAAATGCCACAAATTTTTTATTATATAGAAATAATTTTACGTACAACTTCTTCAAATACTGAAAGAGTTAAACTCTTGGTAAACAACATTACACACTTTGTCTTTGGACAAAGACTATTTAACTCTAACCAACAGAGTTATAACCACATTACACCGTATGTTGAACGTTTTCTGAAGTGCTCCCTTAAGAATTTCTTGATTTTAAAATATTTATTTTACACACTCCTCTAGAAATGTGCAAATCATTATTTCTAGAACAAACAACTTGATTTTTTTTTAAATTAATTTTGATAATAACTGCTCTTCTGTGGAATCGGTTGCCCACTGATTTAAGAATGTTTTCTACTTCAATATATTAATAGCAATCAAAATACTTTTTAATTTAATTGAAATTAAGTACTTTTCGCCAATAAAGATGGACGTTCAAATTAATGAAAAAATTATTAATAAATTTTTAACTATTTGGTTGTGTTGCAGATTGAAGGTTGATTTATGTTAGAATACTAGTAATGGAGTAATATTATTCATAATATGATGTATAAAAAATTATGGATATATTTTCAATTTATTTTTTATTAATTTTCAATGTTGTTTAATTTGGATTACTATTTAACTTGCATACTTTTTTTTGCAACATTTTGTCCGTTAAGGCTTTTTTATTACACAATTTAAAAAACTTAAAAATGCAATATAGAAAAAATCATTAGATAACTCTTGAAAAATCTCGTCTTCAAAGCAGACATGGGTCAGCGAATATGAAATGAAATTTGAACGGAACAAATCCGTAAGTGTAACTTCATAACGTACGTTATATCAAATTGAATTAAAAATGGCGGAGTTCTGAACAACTAATTAAAAAAAATAAAAAAAAGCTCTAAAACCGCGAAAGAGCACTTCTCTTAAAAACGGACCTAAAAAAATTGCTTAGAGGATAAAAATAGCAACAAAAAAAAAAAAAAAAAAAAAGATTTCAATATTTAACAATCAAGCGAACTGAAAATTCGCAAAAGGGAGAGGGCTATAGATGGTTAGCTGGTTATCATATTGACTACTGAGCTAATGTCGTTTTGGCAGCCCGGATTTATATTCCAGCTGCTGTAAAACGTTATGTTTTTATAACGAAAAGACTATTGAAAAAGTGATAGTCTTTTATGAATTGGTTTTCAAAAAAGCTAAATCATCAAAGTAATAATGAAGTATCGGAGAAATATAAGAAAACAGATCCGTCATATTGTCTGGCATAATGATATAAAGGTAGTAGTGGGTTAACAGCACTTTCATACAGATAATATTTTTTATTGAAAACAATCATATGAAGGAATTTTTTTTGGAACTGCTGCAGATTTCATTCAACGTTATATTTAACTACTTTTTCAAAAAAGGACTTACACCACTTTCATTGAGAACGGCTTAATTATTAGTTAATTATTTATTATTAATTTAAACAAGTAGAGTGCTATATTCGATCGCCGGATCTAATATACCCTTCGCCAAGTATGTAAATCTAGTTTAAAGAAGTAGCTTCTGTAAAAAAAACAAATATTGCGATGACAGAGATTAAAAAAATAACAAAAAAAAGTACGATTTATAATTTCACATAAAAATGTCATCGGTTCTTCATGGGTTAAGCATTTTAAAAAAAAAAACTTTAGCATTTTCTGAAAGATCTCTTTAAAAGTTTTTAAATTATATCCACATTGATATCTTTAGAATTGTGCTAAATCGTACGAAAAGTTCAAAGGGTCATAACTCGGAAAATATGGGGGAGCGCTAATTTTTTCATTTGTTGTTTTCTTTTTCGTATTTTTTTAATCTCTATTGCTCCATATGTTTTTTTTTATTGGAGTTACTTCATTGTTTCAAATGACATGAAAAAAATAGAGGCAGGTGAGGTGTTTAGCACACTGCCTTGAGGAACATGGACCGATCTTGCTGATTTTCAGTAGCTAAATTTTCGAAACTATGTCTAATCTATGGCGCATTTAAAGGTGGATTCACCCATTGATTCGAAACAAAAATTTTTTTTTATAAGTAGTTTGACGTGTTTCTTTTCATAAGAGAGAGAGAGAGAAAAATAATTAAACTCACTTCAGAACAATTTCAGCTTGAATTGGTTTAATTTTTGTTCGGAAAAAATTAAACTGTGCTGCCAACTACTTTACTTTTTCAAAGAAAATTTAACTGAGCTGCCACATCATATTATATGTACATATTAAATATATGTAGTATATGCGCATATAAATTTAAAAGGTAAAACTGCTTGCAAATTTAAAAAGTAAAACTGCCAAGCTACCTGACTGACTTCTTTTCTGAATAATTTTTTCTTTAAAAATTTAACAAATTTGTAGTAAGCAATTTCTTAAAAATTGAAAAAAAAGAAACTGGTGTCAAAAAAAAAAAAGTGAAAAGAAACTGGTGTCAAAAAAAAGTGAAAAAGCATCACAGCCTAATTATTGTGATAAAAATCTTTCAAGCAAAAAAAAATATATATATATTTTACATCCTTTTTCGTTCTTTGTTTGCATTAACATTCAAGAGTTATTTTTAAAATGTGTTTTGTTCTTAAGATTACCTGCATTAATTTGCATGGTATATTTATAATAAAACACAAAATAAAAGAAATAAATTTAAAAAATTGTGTCATGGATCTCAACGAATCCCTTGCCTTAAAGCTTATTTCATAAATGAAAAAGCCGGGTACAGAATGCTTGTATGACTTGAGCAACAAAAATTACAAAAATAATCACATTAAACAGAGTGTGTGGTCGGCAATAGCAACGTCTATTGGAATGGGAAGTAAGTTTAATTTTATAAATGAATATCAAAACCATTCAAAAAGTTGTGCAATTCTTTTATATTTTAGTTCCTTTTTATATATATGTACTTTGCCAGTAAAAAAAAGCTTTTTTTTACCTCAATAGCTATTACAAGAAGCACTTTACTTTTATTCATTTTTTATTTAATTATGAAAGTTTTTTTAAAATAGAATTTATTTATAACAAAACCAAAACTACTTATGTCTGTGACACAAAAAATACAAAAAAAAAGGCATACTGTGATTTCAATCTTCTGTCACAGTGTTGCCTGCTTGTTAAGTAACACATCTCGCTTACACATATGTTTCATATGGTAGCCTTGTTTTTCCAGAAAAATTGTTCGAAGTGGGTGAATCGTTTTAGAACAAACTCTCAAAAAACTAAAATTGTTTCGGAACAAAAATTTTGTTTTGTTTTGTGAGTGAATCCAGCTTAAATTTTCTCTAGCTCATCTAGTGCCTTGGCAAATGTATTTCAACACTAACACGGACGAACAGACGGACATCGCTCAATCGACTTTGCTATGCATGAGGACTCAAAATATATATACTTTATGGGGTCTGAAATAGATACTGTAGTAATGACGGATTGACAAACTTATAAAAATCAATTTTAGCAAAAAATGAATAAAGTTAAATAGGAACAATAATATATCATGTCAACTATTAAAAGTTAAGATACAAACTTACCTGTGTAATATATTTTCAGAGTGCATATAATTAATAGCACTTGAAATTTGTTCAAATACGGCAATAATATAACGTTCCGGAAAGTAATCCTTCATTTTACGTTCGCCTATAATCTGAGCTAAGGTTCCACCGTCAGCATACTCCATTTCAATCAATAAAGTATTATCTTTTATAAAACTTCCCAAGTAACTGAAATATAATAATAAAAAATATTAGAAATTTAATGCATAATGTTTTGATCTACTATTTATTAGGGTTCGAAGGTTCCTTTCAAAGACTCTGAGTATTCTTTATCTACACCCAAAATAAAGTTGAAAAGGGTACCCACAGAGTAGTGAATAGTCTGCTTTACTCCCCTCGCGTTCAAAATTATTTAGTATTCTTAATGTTGAAATATTTACCTTATAATGTTTGGATGATGTAGTTTTGAAAATACTTCTACTTCATTCATGGCCAAATCTCTTTCCGAAGGTGTTAAATCATTCAAATTTATTTGTTTGAACACAACTTGATGTTGGTCAATTTTACGTCTATATAGAACCGCAATGCCAAAAGATCCCTGACCCACGACTTTTATTTTCTCATAATTACTTAATTCTGTACCAGCAATTCCCAAAGATTTTTGACTATTTTTGGTAGTTTTTTCAGAACCAACACCACTGACTATAATCACATCCGCCTCGGCAGAATCTGACGTTTCCTCACGATCTTGTGTTAAATTATTGGCCGAATTTGTTATGGAAAATACTGTGGGCTTAAGAAATCCGTTGAATGTGGCGCGTTTTTTATTTTTTTTATTTGCTGCCAATATTACAGACGAAGATGTACTTGAGGTGGATGAATCCGATACACGACCATTAAACATGGTTAGTGATGTTGCTTTTGCTTTAATTTTTTGCATTTTATTTAAAATATTTTATTACATTAATTTAAGTTCGTTTTGATTGAGAACAGAAAAGAAAAGTGTTAACCATCATAAAGTTGTGGTCATTTTAATTGCATTTTGGTTGCTAAGTGATAATGCAACTAGTGATTATAAACAAGTTTTTTTATTTACTTTTTGTGGTTTGTGTATGTCTCGCTAACGGTATGTTTGCATGTCAATATTGTGACAAGAGTTCAACAACCTTCAATACACTCAAAAATAAAACCTAACATGGGCTAAAATTGTAATTGTGTTAGTAAAAGAAAGCGCGCTCTTAATTGCTCTGCATATTTTTTTTACGAAACGAAATCATATTTTATTTAAATTTATTATTTTATTTAATTCTATTGATTATTCTAATTATTCTTATTTTACCGACCATGTTTTTACAACCCTTCACCACAAAAAATAGAAAAAAGTTTGCCATTCCGTTTGTAAGTTCTACAATATCCATTTCTGACCCCATAAAGTATACATATATATTCTGAGTTCTCATGCATAGAAAAGTCGATTGAGCGAAGACCATTCATTTTGAAAAATAAAGTAACTTCAATCAACAAAAAAAAGAAAAAAAATTTAAAGAATTAAAAAATAGGAAAACAACATTAATAATTTTTTTATTTTTCACAACCAGGATTTGAACCGTGGATATATAAATACATAAAATTTTACGTTTTGACTTAAGGTTAATTTAATTTCGAAACATTTTTAGAAAAAAAAATTTTTTGCAAATGTATGCGGACGTTTTCCAAAGAAAACAAGAAAAATTAGACACTAGCAGAATAAAATAAAGCATTTTCTGGATCGCTACAACCTTTATCAGCATTCTTCGCATCTATCTACCTTAGGTTGGGTACATTGTAATGATCATCTATGTATTTAACCAATATCAATAAAATGTTAAGAAATTAAATTTAAAAATAAACCGAAAATGTAACATTTTAATTCATTAAAAAAATTTCGATCGCCCATACTTTTCGAGCTATGGGCATCTGAACTTTTAATAGAAAAGTACGATTGTGCACCAATTTATCTAAATATTTATATGGGTATCATTTAAAAGCTTTTTTTTCAAAATTTTTTTTAATGCTTAACCCATTAGGAGCCGGTGACATTTTTATGTAAAATTGTATATGGTACTTAATTCATTATTAATGTTTTTTACCTTTATAAATAAATTTTCCTATCTAATTTATTAGGCCAAAGGTCAGTTTTTAAAAACAAGAATATTGTTTTTTTTTTTTTTTTTTTGTTTTTCCAATACTTTGCGACTCCGATACGTGGTATCTAGAGGAAACAAAAATATTTAAATTAATTTTTTTCAAATACAAAAAATATATTGAAAAAATTTATCAAACTAAAAATAATTGAAACAAAAAATAAAACCAAAAGACAAAAAATTTAAACCTTAAAAAATTTTTAATACTTAAAACATATTTAAGTTACTTTAAAACACCCAGTTAGTATTTTCAGACTACCCAAGATGACTTAAAACTGACTAACCAAAAATAATTCCGACAAACGCGAAGAAAACGACTTGATTAAAAATTAAAAAGTATAAAAAGCAAGAAGTGTGACTGTTTTTAGCATTTTTTAGTCATATTTAGCGCAGCCAAACGATGAAAAAATTATTCAAATATTTTATTTAAAATTTTTAATTTTATTATTTGTAAAAATATGTTATTTTGTAGAGAAAATAGAGATACAAATGGTGTCATCACATTTTACTTTTGTTGATAGAAATTTTTTCTAAATTTGAGTCTTAAAAAAATTAGAAATGACACACGCTGGCGAAGTCGCGGCCACTGCTAGTTAAAAACAAGAAAGTTTGCTAATAATTTTACTGACAAAAATTAAGAAAAATGTTGTTTGCCATGTTTGATTTTGAAAAAATATTATTAGAAATTTGCGTATAATATGATTCAAAGAAGACTTGCATACGGCTAGTAATATGACCAAAAAATGGATCGAAAAAATTTTGCATTTGATTATAATTACGATTGAGAACAGTATCGCTAATAAGTCAAAAACGAGAGTTCAGATGAGACGCGGCTAGGATACCATTTTCTCTCAACAAAAAAATCATTTTTAACTTTAAAATGAGCGCATAAACGATTATTATAATCGCGCGGAAGAGTCGAAAAAGACTCGAATATGATCAATAATTTGTAAATATGATAACAGGGTATTAAAAATTAAAATATATTAAAAAAATTATACAACTATATACACATAAATTTTCTTGATAAAAATGTTACTAAATGAAACTAAATGTCTATAACACTGCCCAACATTATTAGTATCAGCCTTAAAAATTATTCTTTTTGTTGTTGGAAATTTAAATATTTGTTATATCTCTAACATATAATGAAGTTTTTAATTATATTTTATATTTAAAACTGAACCATCATCAAAATTATGTATTCGGCTATGCCGAATCTTATATACCCTTCACTAAATATGTATATATAGTTTAGTGAAGTAACTGCAATCAAAAACGCAAATATTGTGGTAACAGAGAATTAAAAAATAAAATAAGTTTTAGTTCTGCAAATATAAAATTTTACATAAAAATGACGTCGGCTTTTAATGGGTTAAGCATTTTTAAAAAATTTTTGTATTTGCTTAAAGCCCTTCAAAAGCTTTAAAATAATTTTGATTGATATTTTTAAAAAAATTTGAAATTTCAGAGCCCCGTAACTCGGAAAATATAGGCGAACGCCAATTTTTTCACTTGAGATTTTTTTTCTTATTTTATAATTCTCTATCACCCGTTACATTTATTCTTTTAATTGGAGTTACTAAATTGTTCCAAATGACATGAAAAAATTAGAGGTTGGCGTGGTGATTTGCCTGCTGCCTCGAAGGACATGGACCGTTAATGTAGATTTCCAATAGCACCTCTTTCGATACTATGTCTGATCGATTGACGTATTTATTAATTTATTTTTTATTTTTTTATTTTATTTTTTTTTTTTGTAAAATCAAGTTTGCTGAGGCAACACTTACACGGAAGGACAGACAGACATCGCTCAATCGACTTCGCTATGCATAAGGATTCAGAATATATATACTTTTTTGGGGTCGGAAATAGATATTGTAGAAATTAGAATTCTACTTTTTGTGGTAAAGGGTATAAAAATTGATCTCGTGCCTAATAATTTAATTTTTAATGCCGATTTTTATTCAAATTATTTAATTGGAAATCTGCATGTGCATTATACATATAAAGTGAAGGATATATAAGATTCGTCTGTAAAATGTAAGCCCAAGATGGATAAATTTGTAGTTTTCTATTAATCGTGCTCGATTCCTTTAAATATAAATATTTCATGATATTCTCCTGAGTTTTTATTGTCTTTTTGATTTGTTAGATATAAGACTTTCTAGTTTTGAATACAAATTTTGGGTAGAATCCACTGATGAGTTATATGAGCAGTAGCGAAGTGGCCATAGGGATATGCTTACCCGTAGTAATACATTTCATTTTGTAGTTTAAAATAATAAATATTTAATGAGAATATCATGATATATTTATATTTGAATGATAAATTTTTACACTTTTTCAGTTTTCTTTCAGAATAACACGCAATAAAAATGCACAATGAAAATTTTCTTTAATTTCGTAATTTATTCAAATGATTTACAATTATATAGTGTTTTAATTTTAGAAAATAATCTATGTGACCACTATTGTCATATAATTAATAAAAATCTCACTTATATATTTAAGATTATATATATCCTGTTATGTTTAAAAACATACAAACTGATTAAATAATCTAATACTTTATTTTTACTTTGCATGTTTTAATTTATAAATTGTTTTGTAATAAAAAATATAATTGACTCTTAAATAATATGTCAAGAATAACTATTTACATATTTTATGTTATTTTTTAAAATAAAAGAACGTTAAAATAAATAAGCAAAATAAATTAAATGCACAAGATTTATTTCAATTAAGGAATATTTAAAACCTTTGATGAGTGTAGTTTTATATTTAGAAAAGGAAATATACAGTATTGTTCGATACCTAAGCAACTTTTCCCGAGTAAATACTCATGGTCGTATATGTTCCCATTTATTTATTATTATACATATAGTCTACATACTAAAAATAATAAAAAATACATTTTATGTCTTTGGAAGAAATTATAAAACAAAAACAAAATTAACTTAAAAATTCGCTGTTCGAAACCTAAGCAACTTTTACATTGTTGCATTTGTTGCGAAATATTAACTAAAACAACAACAAAAATTTTAAACAAAAATATTAGTCCCGTTATGATTGCTATTGAAAAAATATTTTTGGTTGATTTTATGCATTTAAATAGTACCAATTCTTTAGAAATGCAACCATGACGCGAACACGTTATGAATCAGCTTTTAAGCTAAAGATTAATGAACTTTTTAATAACGGTAAATCCCAAATTGCTATAGCAAAGCAATTGAATATTAATAAATCAATAGTTTTCCGACTTATAAAAAAGTATAAAGCTACTGGGAAAGTAGAGGAAGCCAATAGCGGAGGGCGACCTCGAAAAACTTCTGAGCGAACAGACCAGAAAATTTTCCGTTTAGTTAAACAAATGATTGATTTCAACGTAATCTCAGCTTTCTGGTTGTTTTAGGTTTGATTTTGCTAGAGCACATATGGATTGGACTATATCAAAATAGAGAACTGTTTTGTGTAGTGATGAATCTAAATTTAACTTACTAAAGTCAGATGAAGTTTGCCACGTGAGAAGACCAAAAAGGAAAGCGGCTACATCCTCGGTACTCAAAAGTCACAATAAAGCATGGGGGTGGAAATGTGATGGCTTGGACTTGTTTTTTGGCCAGTGGTGTTGGCGCCTTCGTAGAAATTCAAACAAAAATTGACCGTTTTGTTTACAAAAACATTTTAGCAACTCACATACATGCTTAACTATGCTGAGTGGGAAATGCCACTTCGATGTGTGTTTCAACATGACAATGACCCAAAACACTGATCGAAGTTAGTCAAAGATTGATTATCAGCTAATGGGGTTTAAGTTTTGGATTGGCCACCTCAATTGCCAGACTTGAATCCCATAGAGAACCTCTTTGGAATTTTAAAACGGAAAGTTGGAACTCGACGCTTTAAAAATAAACAGGAGTTGATGAACTGTCTAAAATCAGAGTGGGAAGCTATACCAACATCTATTCTATCGAATCTTATTGAATCTATGCTCAAAAGATGCGCTAAGGTCGTAAGAAAGAAAGGATATCATACCAAATATTAAAAGTTGCTTAGGTTTTGAACAGCGAATTTTTAAGTTAATTTTGTTTTTATTTTATTATAAATTCCAAAAAATGGAATTTAATTTTTGTTGTTATTTTTAGATTATAGACACATTGTGTAGTAGTAAATAAAAAAAATATTTTCTATAAATTTATTTAAAGAAAAGATATGAGTCTATTTTTACATAGTGGGAAAAAGTTGCTTAGGTTTCGAACAGTACTGTATTTTTAGTTCGATGGGTTTTCGAATCAAACAATTTTGTTTATGCGAAATTGAAATTAAAAAGGATGTTGTTTTTCTAAATTCGTTCACCAATAAGGGTTTTAAGAGGCTAAAATATTTCATAGCAAAAATAAGCTTTTGGCTAGTTTAATCTAAAAGCTATAAATGTTTTTTTTTTTTAGTGAATTTTTGTAAATGTACTAATAATTTAAAGTTCATACATGGAATTAAGCTCTAGTATACGTTTTGTTAAAAAATGTTTTTTTTTTTTTTTAATTCATTCATAAAACAATGTGTTGTATAATTTATCTACAAAATTTTTATGCTGTGCTGTGCAATATTCTGAGCGGTTTTCAGTAAATATTTTTTTTATCCTAAAATTTGTTGTTTATTATCATTAAATACTCTTATTAATTTTAAAATTACACAATTTTTTTTAAGTGTATTCTCATTACATTATTAGTAATAGAAAAACAAGTTAAGTTTAATAAATCTGAGCTACATAATTCTTTTTAGTTTCTTCATTTTCTTTCTTAATTTAGTTTTCTAGCTTGTGTTTTTTTTTTTTTTTAATTTAAGGGGAAGTTCTATGTTTACGGTTAGACTTGAATATTAACCCTCATTCTTCTAAAAGTGTTTTTTTAACTTAAGCAAGAGAAATAATTCTAAGTTCTCATGCTTTCTTTAAACATTTAACAAAACATTCTTAGTGTTTTGCATTCGAATTTTTTTAAAGTTTAATTAGAAAATAAAAGCTTAAACTTGAATTACTTATCGTCGTTAATTGTTAGCTAAAATCAAAAACCATATAATTAACAAAAGATATTAAAAATTTTTTTTTCTAGATTGCAGGAAAATACATTTCCATTTAAAACACGAAATTTAACAGAAAAAAAGGAGTGGAGTTTTTGAAGAAAATAATTTTTATGCATACCAATTTTAAATTTATTTTCTGTAACACAACGTATTTTAGATCATATTAGTTATTCCCGGTGCGCTTCGCTTACCTAATAGGAATAATCGTCTCACATCCACTCTTCCAATCCAGCCAACTTTTTCAGCACTCTGCCTATTATAGTGGTCTCTTTGTATGGGAGGTACCACGCCCGCTGTTCCAATTTAGTATGTAACTAATATCTGAGTTACTTGTGAAAAATTTCATGACTCACGATTCCACTGTTCCAATATAATCTGTGTTTCGCCAGACTATAAAAACTAACATCTGAGTTACTTGTGAAAATTTTCAAAACCCCTTTGACAAACGAAATCTCAAATACATCTAAAATGTTTATACTACAAAGCTTATCGATTTTCATATAAACAGGGATAGAAATGACTCTTAGTCAAGATTTATCTCTAAGCTGCCTCCCGGCTCTTAAATGGCAAGAATTTGCTGCTTTCTGATCTGCATGTGATCGGTGACATTCTAAAAGCTGGTGTAGAAAAAGCTAATGCAATTGCTGATTCATTTGCGAAATCTTACACCATAACTAAAAGTATCCTATCAACTATGATTATTTTCATTGCGGTTTACGTAGAATGTCTTAAGAATGAGTCTCTGCACAGTGGTAGTAATATATGAAATTAATGCCATTGTTCTTCAAACATGCCCGATTATTTTTTTTTTTTTGAAACATTAAGTAAATTTATTTAATATTTGTATAAAAAGTGGCTATTTTCCTCAGTTTTAAAAAGGCCAGAGTAATTCCAGCACACAAAGCTAGAAAAGATCCTAAAATGCCAACCATTTACAGACTAATTAGTATTCCAAGCCTATTGAACACAGTTTTTGAAAAAATCATTCACAAAAGAATAGTAAAATTTCTCAAACTTACACAATAAAATTATTGACCAACAGTTTGGATTCCGTAAGGAACACTCAAGTATTCATCAATTAAAAAGAGTATTTAAAGTTATTAAAGATCATAAAAGTCAGTCATCTTCCTTGATATTGAAAAGCCATTTGATTCTAACTGCATGGTGGCTTATTCTTCAAACTAAATAGTTTTCATTGTCCTATTTATTTAAAAAAATAGTGAAAATCTTTTTAAATATTCCATCATTTGTCGTCTGTATCGAAAGGAATTGTTCTAGTGAAAGGCAAATACCAGCAGGTTTACCACAAAGTTCCGTTCTTTCTCCCCCACTTTATTCGTTATATACCTCAATATAAATATTCGCAGAAATCAAGAAGAAGCTTTTTTTTAGGTATCAAAAGCAATAGCGAAGAGAATGCAACAGGCTCTAAACTCAAGCCAAAAGTACTTCAATGGAAAATTGAAGTTTATTACAAATTATAAAAACATAATTTAAATAATTTTGTTTCCTGAAAATACCACCCAAC
Source organism: Cistogaster globosa (assembly GCA_937654795.1). NCBI lineage: Eukaryota > Metazoa > Arthropoda > Insecta > Diptera > Tachinidae > Cistogaster > Cistogaster globosa. Next base: position 132,286,029 of record OW569403.1, on the reverse strand, counting down.
AGTGTGGCGAAATGTTGGAAAAAAAAAATAATTAGCAATATTTTTATTTAAAAAACTGACCTAGTGCTTGAGCAATTAAAAAATAAAATTAATTATAAAGGTCAAAAAAATATTAATATTTACTTCAAAATTTATTTAAATTTTGTGAAAATTTTCTTAGTTTTTTTTTTTTAAATAAGATATAGAAAATGGTTAAAAATTATTTAAAAATTAATTTCACCATTTATTTACACACTCATTCCAGCAAAAAACCATGAATTCGCCTTGCATAAACCTTGTTAAATATGTCTTGGCCTTTAACATTAATATCATATATTTTTTTAAGTTTAAACCAAACAAACTAGTTGAAACAGAAACCAATTAATATGTATCACTGTCATATCTACAATAAATATTGCAAATACAATACTAATAAGATTTTAAAATAGTGTTAGGAAATGAAGTTGGCTGCAAATAACATAGATCTTTTGCAACTGTTAAATAAGCTTTAGGGCTTTTTTTTAAGTGTAACTCCTGGCGTCTAGGCCAATCACTAGAAATAAAATCCCTAATCAAAGGTCTTATTTTAGTTATTCTGTAAAATTTAGGTCAACTATGCTTATAAAATACCGTATTTATCTTCTTCTTTTTTTAAATATTTTTCATAATTGGCCAAACCTAACTATTGTAGTTATGTATATCGGTTTATGTTTTAATTTCGAAACTTTTTCTAATACAAAACATATAATATTCATAGCATAAATTTGACTATTGTATAGGTATTATACAATTGAAAAAAAAATACTTTTAAATATTATTGTTACAAGTTATTCAAAATTACTTCTTCTACTTTAAAAATTTAAATTTTCACAAATTTATATTATTAACTTTTAAAACATAAACTACTTTACAAACTAAAATAAGTTTTTTGTTTAATATAAAAATGCATTTTCTGTAGCTACGTAAAATAATTCTTATAATTTTTTTGGCTGTACTAAGTTTTGGTAATAAGATAATCGTATAACACATGCAACATGCTATAACTTCCTAATATAATTTTTTTGGACATAATTTATACACCTTGGATTTCAGCAGGCGCATTTAATTCGCTTAAAAAATATTAAAAAACTTTTTTGATTCTTAATTAACTTAACAGGAACAGCGATTTGCTTCTGATAAACTGGCAAGACTAAAAGTACCTAAGCCATTTGAACCAGGCGATTTCTTCTCTTGAGATTTGTCGTCGTTATCAAAATTTTCGCCCTGGAATAAAAAAATATATAAAACAGTTTGAAAATTAAAATTTTATACAAAACATACTCTTCTCTCTCGTTGTTCTCGTATTTTTCGAGCCAGTGATAGAAAAGCATCTTCTATGTTGATATTATTTTTACAAGAAACCTCAAAGAAAGGCATATCAAAGTTTTCGGCAATCTAAAAAACCCAAAAATAAATAATTAATTTTATTTACAGTACTTTTCGTGTATAGTCCATTCCGCTTAAAGGCCAAAAACGGATGTAAGCCAAAACAGTCCTATTCACTTGCAGGTTTTTCGAATTTCATATAAATTATTTGTTCTTAAGTCTACTTCGCCTATAGACCATTTTCGTTTAAAGGCCGAATTTTCTTTGCAAACATAGCTAATATTGTATAGAAAAAAACTTTTATAAAGTCCACCCAGTTTTTTAATACTTTTTTTAAACAAACTGGCAAAATTATTTTTAATTTTAGTCCCAGCCAGGGGTTGAACCTGTGATTATCATAAATCAATTAAAATTTTACTTTTTCGGCTTTGGTTCATTTTTAATTTAACTTTTATTAAGAAAAATTATTTTTCAAATGTACGCGGCCGTTTTCCAAAGAAAACAAGAAAAATTAGACGCTGGCAGAATGTAATGCTGCATTTTCAGGACCGCCAAATCCATCTTCAGCATTCTTTGCATCCAACACCTTGATTTGCGTATGCTGTAAATATCATCCATTTAACCAACTAATCAATATTAATTTGGTTGGACGAAATTCACACACAACTTTTTTATTTAGATTTCTGGCAACTTTTACAAATGTCAAAAATTTTTTAAATGAACTTTTATTTTGTTAAAAAAAACTGGTTTTATTGAAGAAATTGCATACTTTGTATATAGTCCAAAATGTGTATTATATCTGGATTCAGTTATGGGCCATAAAGTGGCTTAAAAAGAAATTCGGTTATAGTCCTAATTCGCTTATAGTCCACAAAAATTATGCAACTGTAGTTGTAGCGAAAACTAAACATGCAAAAAAATAGTAGGCCACGGCAGAAATCATATTGAATTGTAATTACTATAATTTAAAATTTTACCTTCTCTCCTCTTTCTTTGTCCACCATTCGTTGTGTAGCCGAACATTCACACTTATTGCCTGCTAAAACCTTTACTACATCCGGTGAAGCATTCTAAATTAGAAATATTCATATTTTTCATTTTGTTATATGTAAAGTAATTTATGAAAAATAATTTATTACCTCTTGTATGTTTCGCAACCAATATGATAAATTGTTATAACTTTCTAAATTGGTAACATCGTACATCAGTAAAATACCCATGGCGCCTCTATAATAAGCTGTTGTTAAAGTACGAAATCTTTCTTGACCGGCAGTATCCCAAATTTGCAATTTTATAGGTACACCATCCAAATTAATAAGTTTCTGCTTAAAATCGATGCCTGTTGAGGAAATTAAAAAAAAATATTAACATTTTTTACACAATAAACCGAAATGCTTATATAAATTTTATTTTCGCCCCTTTTCTTGGCTTGTAACTTTTTAAATCAATTAATAATATACTAGGCTGCACTTTGTAAGAATTTCTCCTTTTCATAACATAATTATTAAGTCTTTGATGTAATTGGATTACTATCTAATTCTAACAATGATTCCAAAATTAATCTAGCCATAATTTTTCTGATAGTCAAACAAAAAAAACGAACATTTAAAATGTTGCGTTTCTTCATTTTTTAATTTATGGACTGTCTAATCAAAACAGTTTTTATTTGTATTCAACTTCATAAGCTAATGTGGCTAATACTTTTTGGCATTAACGTTATTGAAAATGAAAGAAAAGGTTTTTTTGGTAATTAGTTAAGAAACAAAAGCATTTTTCTTAACAACTTCAAAGCACTACCATTGTTAAATAGACTTGTGCCATATAGTTCAATTTAGTGACCGCTCTTTTAAGTTCAAAGTTTAAAAATGAACTAGTTCACAATTTATTTCAAAGGCTCTCTTTAGTTCAAATGTTCTATTGACGTATTGTTCGTACTTTCAACTTTGAGTTCAAACGCTTTCTTTAGTTCAAAAGCTCCTTAAGTTTAAATGTTCTTTATAAAATATGATGGCAACTACACCGTAGCATTGCCATAACGAATGTTAAATAAAATGCTTGACAGCACTAATTTCATGTCGAAAATAGTCAACAAGGAAACACAAACATGGATTCAAATACAAAGTGTAGTTCAAAAATGAACTAGGTGTACTTAAAATTATGAACTAGTTCACTTAGTTCAATCGATGGAATCGTTTAAATGAACTAGTTCGCTTATGAACTACACAAGTCTATTGTTAAACGCCATTTCTGACTCTACGGATTGGCCATACTAGCCAGTAAAATCAATCCCATTCGTCTACAAATGGCTTGCAAATTGTTTATGTTAAGTGCCCTAGAGACTATCAAATAAACACGTAATATTTTTGCTTATTTGTAAATGTTTTGTGCTTGTCATCTTGATTTTACAAATTATCCGCACGCAACAACATCTCGGCGCTTTAAAAAAATATTTTAAAAATGCAACTGAGGTTGTTTGTGGCAATCAGAGTTGCGGAAGATTAAATAAAGAAATCAAAAAGTGTTAAATATCCTCAAACAGTGTTGCCAGTTCTTTTTCAAGTTTTCTCACCAAATGACTTGTCGAATATCGCCAAATTTTTTTAATATTAGTTATAAAAACTATGTTTTATAAATACCAGGTACGTAATTAGGGTCTTTTAATCTTTTAAAAACATTTTAAATTGCAATAAATTTAATTTGAGACACAGAGTTACTGCATTTTGAAATTAAAAAACGACAATAAACTTTAAAAAAGCCCATCAAACACTTCTTCTCGACACTATTTTAAATATAAAGAACAACATTCTTGTAAAATCAACGTATTGTCTTGTTCAGTTCACTTTGAAACTTAGTACCAAAATCAATGCCTTTCATATTCAAAATCAAATTTTGTATATTAATTTTCTCTTTAATTTTTTTATTAATTTATCGCTACTTTCTTTATTATTACCTTTTGCTATCGATGCAATTTCTCATTTAATGTAATTTTATCGTAGAAAAAAACATAAAAAATAGCCAGAAATTTTACCAAGTATTTAAAATACGCCAGGTATCTCGCCTCTCGCCGTTTTTCACCAAAAATGTATTTTTCATCGTCTTGTCTGGCGAGATATCGCGATAACTGACAACACTGCTCTCAAATATTGCCGACAATCCGTACGTGTAACCGAAAAGCAATTTATAAATAGTTATTAAAACTATAACTACAATTATTTTCATGAAGTTGTAATTAATCATTTCATTATCATTACAATTATAATTGAAAAAATAGAACAATTATAATTGAAAAAAAATCAGCAACATAAAATATTTCTTAATTTTTTTTCATTGTAATTGTTTTCAAATAACGTGAATAAAATTCCAATGGCAAAATTCCAAGTACGCATAAAACTGATGCTGACTAAAAATTTTTTCTTTGGGATTTACTAAAATAATATAACTGAAAACATTCTGTTAATCTGGCCATTTCACTATTGCTCAGTGAATTCTACCCAAATTTTGTATTGAAAGCGCAAGAGTCTTATATCAAAAGCCAAATTGATTAAATAAGAACTCGTTGAAAAAAAGGCAATAAAAACTCAAAAATCTTTAATTTTATATTACACAGTAACCATTGAGGTTGAAAAAGGTAATATCCATTTCCGAACTCATAAAGTGTATTTATTTTGAGTGAGTCGATTAGGCGATGTCTATCTATCCATCCGTATTCGTATTGAAATCAACTTTGCTTAGATAAAGTTTTGAAAATTTTTCAATATCGAAGTATGCCCTTCGAGGTAGCGGCAAAACCATCACTCCTGCCTCTAATTTTTTTATATATTTTAAAACAAATCCAGTTTAGTGAAGTAACTCCAATCAAAAAAACAAGTAAGAATATATTGAGCTGAATCTCTTTTTTTATTGATAGGAAATTGCTTCATCTTTTTTCATGTATAAATATGTATATAAAAAGAAAAAAATATTAGAACAAAAAATTATGGTATAAATTGTTCAATTTAAGAAAAGTAAAAATAATATGCAATACAAATTTTATAAAATAAGCAAATCAAATTTTAGTTGGTCAACTAAGGTCATATGTCTGCAACATTAACAATAAGGAAATCCCATATATCCCAAAATAAGGGCCAAAAATCCCAAAATTGGAATTTTTACTACTTTGCCCATAAAACCCACATATGAACTATGAAATACTTTCAGCAACAATTCGAACTATGTTTAGCTTTTTTATAGCAGTCTTCTTTTTCTTTTTATCACAGCTTTGGGTAATTACTCGTAGAACGTATAGGCTAAAATCAAAAATTTGAAATAGTTTAAATTGAAGGACCTCCATTTTCTTCAAGGATGATTAATTAAATAAGAAATTTAGGTTAAACGTAAACACATATAGTTGGATTAAACAAAAATGGGAAATTTCCCTTTTTATTAGGACCAGCAATCAGGGGATGACTCCTACTTATACAACGCATTGTACCGGAACTAGGATATTAGGCTATGGTAAGTAGGATAATGGGACATTTTATTTTAATCGTTACACACTGAAAGTGACAGGAAAGTTAAACGCAGGAAGTTTATACCACATATCAACTCTTCGGTTAAAAACGATTTTTTCTGTAATGCGTTGTACGATTTACTGGCTAATCAACCACAAAGGGATGCGCTCTTGATGCAAATCGCATTGCGCTTACGAAATTACGGTTTTCAGAAAAAAGTTCCTTAATTTCACAAGAGCACATTTCGTTGTAGTAACGATAAAACAGTGAGACACACCCCCACATTTCGTCGATGCTCCAGTGAATTAATAGAATTGGATACCCTACTGTCACCGATAAGCCTCTTCGCTCTGTCCTGCACGCGGTCGAGCACCGGCCCATACATGAGAGTTGTATTCAATTTTCGGTCTGATAAAGGTGATATAGATAGCAAGGAGATCAGGTAGAGTGAAGTATTTCTTACACGTTTTCAAAAAACCTAGGCATTTAAATGCTTCTTTTACGACTTGAAAAATATGCTTGTTCCGGTAAGTATCGCATTAAAACCAAACACACACAAAAATGCAATAGATTTGAATTTTTTTAAGTGAAGATCATCTAGTTTTTAAGCAAGAAAAATAAATTCTACAAATTTTTCTAAAATATTAAAAATTTTGCTAGCTAAACATGATAAAAAAAATTCAAAAAAAGTTTTTGAAAATTATACCAAATATTTTGAAAAACCTGGACCAGGGTAAAGAAAAATTAAAAATTTTAATTTTAACATGCTTATAACTTCATCATTTGAAACATTAACTTGCAACTAAAAGCACCATTTAATATATAAAAAATAAAAGACCATGTACAAAAATCAGACAAAAATTGAAGAAATGTCAAGCATTTAGCGCCACCTCTGGAAAGTGGATAATACCTCAGCTTCAAAACCTAAACTCAGATGCTCTTCTGCTATGCTTATGTTGAATTTTGAATCAATCGGCCTAGCCCTTTTTAAATGACTGAATTATTTGCAAAATAATTTCATTCTGCTCCACTGTGATATGTGTAAATTAAAGGTTGTCCCAATAATAGCGTTATATTCACGTACGTGACTTTTTTTTTTAACCGCAATAGGCACTTTAAGTATTTTTATGACTGCTATAACAACAAGTACAAGAATTAAAGGACAAATTTAATATAAAAAGGTTGTTCCTATAGTGATTTAACTTAAACGGATATTGTTTGTGTTTTAACCGTATTAGGAAGGCATTGAGATCATTTTACAAGTAATAGAATTAAGGTACACAGAGAAAAGAAATTCGTTGGGGGAACCGAATTCGTTGCCAATCGAATTTTGTCGGTTGTGTGTATTATCTTGAATTCGGCTGTAATAACTAATGAGTATTGCACTTACAACTATTTTTTTAAATGATTCTTAAGTGACTATAGAATATTATTGTGAATTAAATAAAACGATATAATTTTTTAATATTTATTTTTATTAAAAAAATAAATTACAGTGATAAGATTTTACATCATAAATTTTATGATTTGAATCATTTATTTAAACCAACTCCTTCTTTGAAATCAAGATACCCTTTTTCATATAGTTTCTTGAACTTGCCATCCTATTCCGCAAGTCTTGCCTCTGTGAAAAGTATTAAACATTTTTAAATTTCTTTTATTTACAAATGGCTTAGTGAGATAATTTTAAACTTACCACCATACAACATTGAAGTACTTTTGACCACTTTGAAAAAATCTTTGTTCTTTTAAACTAAACTATTGCTGATTTTTTGTATAATGTGTACAAATTTTATTTTTAGTACGTCAAAAATTTTTCTATTTTAGAAGATACAATTGATTTTTATAACTCTAATTACCAAAATTCGGTTTTAAGTAATAATGTGCTGAATAAGTTTAGTTGCATCTTCCAATTAATAGAATAGATTTTAGTAAAGATACAAATCGGTCAGGTTAACTATTTTAAAAGGTATTACAACCAACATTTGGAGGCAAATATCAAATGTTAGCTTTTAATATAAAAAATAAGTCAAGATTGTAATTTATTAATAATTTAAATTCAATTATTATATTCCTAATTGAATCTTGAACATATCGATGGAATTTTTACCAGTTTTTTTTCTCTGTGTACAATATTAGCTTCAGGTATAAATAACATTGCATTCTTTTAGAGTTGGTCATTGTTAAATAAGATCTGCACTTCTTGCTCATCCTCCTCTTCATTCCATTGCATTCTATGTGATATGGAGATTTTTTCATTTGAATTCATTTTTCCACATAACTGGTCTGGTATTTCATAAGTACAACAACACAGATCAGACTGCAGTTAATATGGATTAGGCTATTGCATGTATTTAACGACATATTATTTCTAATTTAATTTTTAAATAGATTCATAACGCTAGAAGTTCTTTCAACTTCAGCTTTTGAGTAAAGATATATTAGAATATTTAAAGCAAAAGTAGACAGTTTTTTAAATGGGTTGTTACCAGTTTTAATTTTGTAGTTGTAGTCCTCAATCCAAAACATATCTGCTCTCTCAATGTTTTTCCACTCACAAGTTTTTAAATTTTTAAGGCAGTTGTCTAAACCTTCAACCTCCTGTATATCATTACAAAACTCTTGAAGTAATGGAAGCAGACTTTCTATATCCTTGGACAAAACATTTTGTGCGCTTAGTAACGATATTTTATTAAATACTTCAATATTAGACGGTAGCTTAGCTCTTATTTCCAATATAAGATTTTTTACAAAAAGAAGATTTTTTCAATCATTTTCTTATCATTTAGTAAAATATTGTTGTCACTACAACTCTTTTCAAAAGTGTATTCGAAATTTAAAAAGTTGTTTATAATTGGATCAATATTTCCATCCAAAGAATCAAAACTATTCGTTGGAATAATAATTTTGTCTGTTAAACATTTTAGTAAACTTAAGAAGTCATCAAATAATTTAACGTGATCAGCATTCAGCAATATTGCCAGAGAAACAAAAATGATATTACTATACTGACTAAAGCAAAAAGTAAACAAAAATGCTGAAAAGTGCTGAATTGCGCGTTTTTTAGTTTGGGGCTAAAATTTTTTTTTCGCGTTTGAGGTACTTCGAACAGGGCTAAATCTAGCCCGATAGGGCTAAGTTGACATCACTGCCTGGGATTTGTTCATTAGTCTTCATTATTTGAAATCATGACAATAACAAAAAATTTTACTACCATTCATTGCTAATGACTTGGTTTCAGTTATTACAATTGGAAAAAAAATTATTTGTTTTTAATGACAAATAAATTTATATAAATATAAAAAACATCAATATAAAAATTTATTTTTCCGAATCTTTTTAATGTTAATTTACTTTAATTATGCTTTGATTACATATTTCATGACATTCTCATGAAATATTTATTATTTAAAAACTATAAAATGAAATGTATTATTGCAGGGAAAGCATATCCAAATGGCCATTTCGCCACTGCTCATTAGTGAATTCTATCAAAATTTTTTATTAAAATCTAACGAGTCTTATATCAAAAGCCAAATTGATTAAATGAGAACTACATGGAATCAACAAAGCAAAAAGACAATAAAAACTCAAAAATTGTTATACAAAAACATAGCAAACATTCAGTGACTATTTTTATTTAAAAAACCCCAATTTATCATTTTGTAGATGGGTCTATATTTAAAGTTTTTAAGAATTTGTCAAGTTTAAGTGAGGTAACACCCCAGCAAGCAGTTCTTACTACTTACGCGAAAATAAAAATATGTTCTCACAGTTCCTCAATTTTTCAAAAAATATTTAAGAATAAAATTTTAAATTTTTTAAATTTATATTTTATAAATTTGTCGATCAAATTATTAACTTCCATGTATGATTCGAACTACAGAAAACAAACCTGATTTTTAATCAATTTTTATTAATTATAGAATATCTACTTCAGATATCTTTTTGGGTTTCGGGAACTTACTTTTACAAAGGCAAAAACCACTTAATATTCTCTGGACTTACAACCTTTTCTAAGCCTATAGGTATGGCGCAGCAAAAAGATAAAACTGTTGTTACAGCAACAATTGCCTTTTTCGAAAATCCTATTTTTTAAGAATTGTGGGATTGACATGTAATTTTCATAAAAAACGTGATAATAAAAGCAATTTTTAAGAAAACGTTTAATTTCATACATCTGTAAATATTCATTTTCTTTTAAAGTCTTTTACAAAATTTTATTCTTAACTGACTTCAAAAAAGGAGGAGGTTATCAATTCGACTGAATGTTGCTTTTTATGTTTGTGCCTGCAGAACTGTCATTTATGAACCGATTAAAATTTTTTTTTTTTTTGTAATTTAATAGATTATGTCGAACATAAAACAGTTCATTATCTTAAAAATTAAAGGGTGCCCCATACAACACACATGTTTTTAAGTGTATTATGAACCGTAAAGCGCACTTCTGTAAAATTTAAAAAATGCGTATTACTAAAAGTCCCAAAAGCAAAAAGTAATACAAAAATTAATCTAAAAATTAAAGGGTGTTCCCAGAGGTAACGTCAATTGACTTATCTTTAGAACCGTTATAGACAAACGCTTGAAAATATGACAGGAGATTACTTTGACAAAATTATAAATTAAAGGGCTCCCCGATAGTTGATGTAAGTTGATGTTTGTTGCCAAACTTTTAAACCGTAATAGACAGACAGCTGAAATTGATAAAGAACTTGTTTTGCTACGTCCGCTGTAACAAGTAACCAAATTAAAAATTAAAGGGTGTCCCTATAACTGATGTAATTTGACTGTTATGGCCCTATCTTTGAAACAGTTACAGACAAACTCTTGAAAATTAGACAGAATGTCCCTTACTATATCAAGTATAAAATTAATTATATATATTTAAAATAAGAAATTAATGGGTGCCCTAATGGTTGTAAATTGATGTGTAGGGCCAATTTTTTAAGCAGTTCTAGGACTAACGCTTAGAATTTTAACAAATTTCGTTTAACTCTGTCAGCAATAAAAAGTGTAAAAAATAAATAAGTCATCTGCATTCATAAATTTTTCTGCGAGATCTAAAAAATCCTGACGCAATTTTTTTCGAATATAATATAATTAAGATATAACTATCGTCCTAAAAAAATAAATTTTAATGTTTGTCTGTTTTGAAGTCGGTTTTTTTTTGCAAGAATTATATTTACTTTATTTACATTTTTGTTGCGGCTTCCCTTTGAGGGCTAGAAGGGCATAAAATGAAAATTCAAAATTTGACTTTAGTGGAAACAGACATGCTGTTTATAAACTGCAAGTTTTTTTATTTAGAATATTTCTTTTATAAGGCTAATGTGTTCAGTCGGTTATTTATAGCACAATCTCATTTGTGCTCATTAAATAAAAAGGATCATTAGAAATGAAAGCAATAAAAGAAAATAAACTTACCAATTGTAGAGATGTATGTGTCATAGTATTTTTCATCACAATATCTGTGTACAATGCAAGTTTTACCAACATTGGAATCACCAAGAACTAAAACTTTATAGGTGGCTACAAAATCCAGTGCCATTGTATTTTCTTATTTTAATTCACTGCTTTGAACAGAATTTTACAAAGTAAACACTTATGTCCAGCAGCGATACCAGGGAAATATAACTTTTTTTGTTTTTTACCACTGTTTTTATGTTTTTTCCTTTAAAGCAATAAATATATTCAAATCAATAAAATTCACTTTTTTCATTTGTTACAATATATTTTAATTAATTCTTTTATTTTTTTTTTCTATTCAATCTTATTAAATTTAAAATTAATGTGCTCTATATTTATTTCATTAAAATTTTTATTTCATTCAACTTATTTTCAGCACCGCTTTTGCAAAATTATGATGATTCAACCAAGAATGATAGAATAAAATTCGTTTATTATCGTTTTTAGTGAAAAATCAATATCCTTTGTAATTGTTGAGAGTAACATTAAAAACTTGTTTTAAAAAAACAAAAACTATCAAAGGGGAGGTTTCAAACAGATGTTGCTGTGCGTTGATTTTTTATGAAAGTTTCTTTTTGCTTATCCTTTTTATTCCTGTTTTCTTGTTTTGTTGTATGTACGTGTGTATGTAGGTATATTGTTGCTGTTTTAAGTGGTTTGTTTTTGTTTATTTATTTTTGACAGCATTTCACCACCTGTAGAAAATGTTAACGGTAAATATATACATATGTATGTATATATAAGCCCGGGTACACAGAGAAAATAAATTCGTTATAATAACCGAATTTGTTGCCAATCGAATTTTATCGGTTGTACGTATTATGTTGAATTCGGTTGTAATAAATGAATGAATAATACACTCACAACTATTGAAAAAAGTGATTTTTGGGTTACTATAAAATGTTATTGTGAATTAAATAAAACAATATAAATTTCTAATCGTTTCTTTTATTTAAGAAATAAATTATGGGAATAAGATTATGCCTCATAAATTTCATAATTAGAGCCATTGAATTTAGCATACTTCTTCCTTTATAGGTATTAAGATTTCTTCCTTTACACTATGATTTCCATATAGTTTCTTTAACTTGCCATCCCATACCGCACGTTTTGCCGCTCATAAGTGAATTAAACATTTTTAAATTATTATACCCTTTACCACAATAAGTGGAAAAAGGGTATCATTTTTTTTCTCATTCCGTTTGTAATTACTACAATATCCATTTCCGACCCCATAAAGTATATACATATGTATATTCTGACTTCTTATGTATAGCGATGTCAGTCTTTCCCTCCGCGTTAGTGTTGAAATCATGCTTGCCGAAGCACTAGATCAGATAGAAAAAATTTAAATACGCCAATCGATCAGACATAGTGTCAAAAGAAGTGCTATTGGAAATCAGCAAGATCGGTCCAAGTCCTTCGACGCAGCGGGCAAAACACCACGTCTACTTGTAATTTTTCTATATCATTTGGAACAATGAAGTATCTCCAATCAAAAAAAAAAAAAAAAACAAATATATGAGGTAAAGGAGAATTAAAAAATAAGAGAAAAACATTAAGAACAAAATTATCGCTCGCCCATGTTTTCCGGGTTACGGGCCTCTAAAATTTTAAAAATTCTTAAAATATCAATATGGGTATCGTTTTAATGCTTTTAAAGAGATCTTTAAGGAAATACTAAAATATTTTAAAAATGCTTAACCTAATAAGAGCCGATAATATTTTTTTGTAAAATTACGTATCGTACTTATAATTTTTTTTTTTTTTTAATTCTCTGTCACTCCAATATTTGCTTTTTTGACTGGAGTTACTTCATTAAACCAGATTTACATAGATGGTGAAGAATATATAAGATTCGGCATAGCCGAATATAGCACTCTTACTTGTTTTTATTTACAAATGTCTTTGTGAGATAATATTTAATTACCATTCAACAATATTGGCTAACTTTTTACAATAATATATTATTGTATTTTTTTAACTAAATAATTGTTGACTTTTTGATAAATGTGCACAAATTTTATATTTATCACTTCAAACTTTTTTCGGCTTTAGAAGACACAAACGATTTTAGTGAAAATTTGATTTTCAGTAGTAATATGGAAAATAAGTTTAATTGCATCTTCCATTTTATAGAATAGATTTTAGTTAAGGTAAAAAAAAATAAATGGGGATGCTAAAAGGTACATCTTGAAAACTTGGGAGTATACAAATAAAATACCAGAATAGTGTGATTTTGAGCACCTTAACAATTCGTTAGAAAAACAATTAAGATTGCTATATTCGGCTATGCCGAACCTTATATAACCTTCAACTATCTTTAATAAAAAAATAAATATTCGGATGACAGAGAATTGAAGAATAAGAAAAAAACGAAGTAATATATAAAATTTTACATCGGGTCTAAATGGGTTAAGCATTTAAAAGAAATGTAGTATTTTCTGAAAGATCTTTTCAAAAGCTTTTTAATGATACCCATTTTAATATCTTAAAAAATTTGGCTCACAATCGTGCTCTTCTATAAAAATTTCAGAGGCCGATAATTTGGAAAATATGGGCGAGCGCCAATATTTTTTAACTTAATGTTTTTTTTTTTTATAAAACGGTTCAAAAGGGCCATTTATGTTTCTTGTAAATTTCAGCATTCTGTCTATGACGGTTTAAAACCTTGGCTATATAGATATATCCAATTACATAAACAATTGAGATACTCTTTAATTTCCAAATCTGAATTTTGTACGTCTTATTATAACGGACTTAATGCAGGTTCTTTGTGAATTTCAACCGTCTGCCTGCAACTATTTAAAAGTATCGCCATTTGCATCAAATTGAATGAACTTTTGGGTCACCCTTTTAAATATAATTTTTAATATTTATGTGTCATTACAATGGTCGTAGTAATCGACATTCTGTTCAATTTTTAAGCACTTGTCTATAACGGTTCATAAGATAGTCTCACATAGGGCAATTTACGTCACCCAATAATTTTCAAATTTATTATCGTGTTGTACAGGGAAACCCTTTTATTTTATATCCATTTCCGACCCCATAAAGTATATACATATGTATATTCTGACTTCTTATGTATAGCGATGTCAGTCTTTCCCTCCGCGTTAGTGTTGAAATCATGCTTGCCGAAGCACTAGATCAGATAGAAAAAATTTAAATACGCCAATCGATCAGACATAGTGTCAAAAGAAGTGCTATTGGAAATCAGCAAGATCGGTCCAAGTCCTTCGACGCAGCGGGCAAAACACCACGTCTACTTGTAATTTTTCTATATCATTTGGAACAATGAAGTATCTCCAATCAAAAAAAAAAAAAAAAAACAAATATATGAGGTAAAGGAGAATTAAAAAATAAGAGAAAAACATTAAGAACAAAATTATCGCTCGCCCATGTTTTCCGGGTTACGGGCCTCTAAAATTTTAAAAATTCTTAAAATATCAATATGGGTATCGTTTTAATGCTTTTAAAGAGATCTTTAAGGAAATACTAAAATATTTTAAAAATGCTTAACCTAATAAGAGCCGATAATATTTTTTTGTAAAATTACGTATCGTACTTATAATTTTTTTTTTTTTTTAATTCTCTGTCACTCCAATATTTGCTTTTTTGACTGGAGTTACTTCATTAAACCAGATTTACATAGATGGTGAAGAATATATAAGATTCGGCATAGCCGAATATAGCACTCTTACTTGTTTTTATTTACAAATGTCTTTGTGAGATAATATTTAATTACCATTCAACAATATTGGCTAACTTTTTACAATAATATATTATTGTATTTTTTTAACTAAATAATTGTTGACTTTTTGATAAATGTGCACAAATTTTATATTTATCACTTCAAACTTTTTTCGGCTTTAGAAGACACAAACGATTTTAGTGAAAATTTGATTTTCAGTAGTAATATGGAAAATAAGTTTAATTGCATCTTCCATTTTATAGAATAGATTTTAGTTAAGGTAAAAAAAAATAAATGGGGATGCTAAAAGGTACATCTTGAAAACTTGGGAGTATACAAATAAAATACCAGAATAGTGTGATTTTGAGCACCTTAACAATTCGTTAGAAAAACAATTAAGATTGCTATATTCGGCTATGCCGAACCTTATATAACCTTCAACTATCTTTAATAAAAAAATAAATATTCGGATGACAGAGAATTGAAGAATAAGAAAAAAACGAAGTAATATATAAAATTTTACATCGGGTCTAAATGGGTTAAGCATTTAAAAGAAATGTAGTATTTTCTGAAAGATCTTTTCAAAAGCTTTTTAATGATACCCATTTTAATATCTTAAAAAATTTGGCTCACAATCGTGCTCTTCTATAAAAATTTCAGAGGCCGATAATTTGGAAAATATGGGCGAGCGCCAATATTTTTTAACTTAATGTTTTTTTTTTTTATAAAACGGTTCAAAAGGGCCATTTATGTTTCTTGTAAATTTCAGCATTCTGTCTATGACGGTTTAAAACCTTGGCTATATAGATATATCCAATTACATAAACAATTGAGATACTCTTTAATTTCCAAATCTGAATTTTGTACGTCTTATTATAACGGACTTAATGCAGGTTCTTTGTGAATTTCAACCGTCTGCCTGCAACTATTTAAAAGTATCGCCATTTGCATCAAATTGAATGAACTTTTGGGTCACCCTTTTAAATATAATTTTTAATATTTATGTGTCATTACAATGGTCGTAGTAATCGACATTCTGTTCAATTTTTAAGCACTTGTCTATAACGGTTCATAAGATAGTCTCACATAGGGCAATTTACGTCACCCAATAATTTTCAAATTTATTATCGTGTTGTACAGGGAAACCCTTTAATTTTTCCTAAACGGGACCAATCTGTAAGCTCAACTTTTCAAATAAAGAAAAAATATTCAAAATCGGTTCAGAAATTACTGAGTTCTGGGTACAAAAAAGCAACATTTAGAAGAATTGGTAACCTCCTTCTCTTTTAAAGTCGGTTAAAAAACAAACTTTGTTGAAAAATAAATTTTATTTCGAAATTTAAAAGCAGTTTTATTTCGAACAAATTTTCGTTAAAAAAAGAAAAAAAAAACTTTTCTAAATAAGATCAATTAAAAGTGCAGTTAAGTTTTCTGATGTACCTGCATATTTATTTAAGTTTGTATGTATTGAAAAGCAACATATTTAACACTCTTCTCATTTACCGTTGCCAAAATATTCAGGTTACTGTAGATTTAATACGAGTATGCTAAAAAGTTAAATGATTTCAAGATCTAAAATTTATTTGTTATATGTCTTTGCCTTCTAATTTTACAAATTGAACTTAACATATAAATATTGCTCAATATTTCGAGATTAAAACATTAAAACATCAACATTCTAATAATTTAACAATATTCAAAAAACAATCAAATTTTCTTGATAAAAATGTTACAAACAATTTAACTTGATACATCCCAATGTTCACTACTTTTTATGAAAAGAAAATTAATTATGAAGATCAAGAAACCTTTATATTTAATTACAGAAATATTTCAGGAGTGGAGTTGGAGGGATACCGCCGCCTGTCCATAAACACTACAAATTTTAATTTAAATGGTAATATCACATTTGCTTAAAGAATAAAATAAGAAATATTTTATGTATTATTTTATGAAATTAATATAATATTCACAATCATGAATTAATAATATTTAATGAAATTAAAATGTCTATCTGTCCAAGTTTCTACTTAAAAAAACAAGCAGATTGTGAAAACATTTTTATTAAAAAAAAGAAAAAATATTTATTTATTTATTTCACAAAAAGCAATAACAAATCCTTAATGGCCAATAAATGACCAATATTTATAACATATTTTATTTTATTATTATTTAATTTTTTTGTAAAGTTTATTTATTATGAAAACGAAAAACCGATTAAAGTTGTAAGAATTTGCACACGTTTTGTTGATGTTAAAAATAAATTCTTCGTTTAAGGTATAAAAAATGTAAAAAACAAGTCCTTGGTTTTTTATAACGCAATAACTATAACTTGTTTTAATTTGTCAAAACAAACTCCTTGCAATCTATTTGTTTTTTAATGTAAAATTAAATTTCACATATTTATTATGTATTGTCAGCAACAAATTTTTTTTAATTAAGTTTAATAATTAACTAACAAAATGTTAATTCTATCGACACATAGCATTGTTTTAATTTACAGCAAAAAAGAAGCAGGCAGTTTAAAAGGCATAGCGCGTATCAAATTCTTGGTTAATGGGTCGTCTAGAAAATCTCCCACCATCAGAACCAAGGCGGTTTATGTATTCTTGGAAGTTTACTGAGAAGCAGCTTGTTATATGCTGCTCTGCCATGTAGTTCTCTTGAATATCGTGATGTTGAATTTTTCACAAATATTACGCTGGATATCAGCGGATGACTTTTTCGTATCTGCTTTGGAGATTTGCCTTATCATGCGGTCGGTATTCTCTGATGTTTTGCAGGGCCTTTTATGTCTTGGAACGTTGGCTATGTCGTTATACTACTTTATATGCTGTAGGGCGTTAAAAACCATATTTTTCAAATACTGGAGCTGCTCTGATATTTCCCGGCATAATTTTCTAGCTTTACGCAGTTCAAAAAGGAGCTCCGTTCTTCAGAAGTGCAGCTTTTAAATTCTCCCATTATAATTCTTAAAGGTAATGGCTTTAAATTTATTTAAGTATGTTAAATAAAAGACTGTACTTACCGATCTTTGTGCAAATAGCTCTGTTCAACAAAAATATTAAATAATTATTGACCGTTTCTATGTGTCGCACTTTGTTTAAACTCTACTAATTAAGTGTATCAAGTTTGCACAATTTTTACGGTATTGAAATGTATAGTAAACAAAATAAAATTGTTTAATGATAAAAATAAAGGTGGTAAACAAGATAAAATTACTTGGAAGAAAACATAACGGTTTATTTTTCTAAAAAAAAAATACTAATATTCCAGACTAAGTACTAAAATAAATACAGAGTTTCTAATTAGTAGTCAATAGCTGTATTTCTGTCAAGTTTTTAGGGGCAATATAAACAAAAAACAATAGTAATGTCCGGTTAGATTTCCTAAATACCCATCTGTTAGACATTATACATTATTCAAACGGGTGTTTTTTTATATTCACTCAAAAACTCATATCGGACTAATAAAGATATTTTGTACTCCTACCTGTTATTTGTTTTGTTTTTTTTCTTTTTTTTCTTAATTAATAACAGCCATATTAAGTCGTTTTTAATTTTATTTTATGTGGTATCAAACATTTTATTAGCTTTACATGTAAAAGTTTACATTCAATTTTCCTTTGGTTACTTGCTTATTATGTATATATGTATGTTGCATGTATGTTTGCTATGGATGTATGTATGTATGTTTGCATGTTATCTACAAATATGTAGAATATTATATTAATTATCATAATTATACAAAAATTAACTTAAGTGATATTTAATACAATAAATGGTTATAAATTCTTAAATAGTAGTTGTTTAATATGCAAATAAAAAAAATGGCTCCTTATATTATTTGTGTTCAATGCATTTCCGAATTTATGTTTATTCTGATAATTTATGTAGATCTGCGTAGTTGACTATAGCTCTATGTAGGAACTCGTATTGTGCATATGTGTCAATAAGCCTTGATCTTTGCGACCTTATTTTCCTAACTGTTGTGCAAATATCGACGCATCTTTCGGTTCTTAACTGCTGTACTAAAATACACATAGCAACAAATATGGAACTACGATCTGTACCGAAACTGCAATGAACTGTTAGAGGAGATTTGTAACCAACGTTCGCCTCTTTGCTGTGGTGATTTAATGCCTGATCAACCAATTCTATTATGCCGCGACATACTTCCGGTACTTCTCCTTCCACCGTTGGCCAACCATTATATTGAAATTGTGTCACTTTTATTGTGTCATTAATTTTACAATTGGTAACATTAAATTCTCTTCTTGTATAGTAAGGGCAACTTTCGCTTTGTATATATTTCACAAGAATGTGTTCAAATTGAATTTCATCATCAGCCCAGTACCTTGGACATCTTCGATTACCTTCGCCAATCTCCGATAACATAACAATAGTTGTTATGCTTTGTTCCGATACCATTCTCCAAAAGTCTTCTTTTGTATTTTCCAACGGGTCTTGAGTAATAATGAAGTTTTCTGAGTTATCGTAGCCCTCAATAAAAGATGCATTTATATACGTTGAATTTTCTCTATGTGGAAGTGGTGACAAAATTACCCGATTACGATCGTACGGTATGACCAGTTCACTTCTATTTTTTAATGCGTTTTGTTCGTTCTCACCAACAGAGCATGATTTGTTAGATTCATCGTTGATTGTCTGTAATTTTTCAAACTCCATTTCCAATTTGCATTTTTCTCTTCCGTCTTCAGGTTTTAATTTCAGAAGTTCAATTGCATTTGACAAACCAACAGCGTTTATTTCTGTATTTCCCAAATGAGCTGTATCTAACAGTGCCCGATACAAAAATATATATTGTTTCAAAGATTGCACAAGGAAATTTCGTTGGTGACGTAAATCACACACAGTATTAAAAATAGAAACCTGACCTTCTTCTTCCAGCTGCTGCAACAAAGAGTCCAAAGCAACTAAAGTTCCTGTTCGACCAACACCAGCACTGCAGTGAACTAAGATTGGGCCACGCTGTACTGAATATACTGAATTTATATGACGAATAAACTTTACTAGCGCTTGCGGATGCTCTGGTGCCATAAAATCTTTCCAAGCCAAGTAATGGTACTGTGTAATCTGACGGCTTTCTTCTTCATCCTCATTAACAGTATTTCTTTTGAAAATGTCTAAAGTTCTAACTAAATAATCTCCACTCTTTTTTTCAGAAACAAATTTGACGTTAATATCGCCATACGGTTTTAAATCCATGATTTTTTCAGGCCAATATTTGGCACATTTTGTTTTATTGTATTCTTCTAGATTGGTTAGCATAACAATGATTTCCAAGTGTTGCTCCCATATCATACGCCAGAAATCGTTCACAGTTGACTCCATTGGTCCTTGGGCACAAATGAACTTCTTTCTCTCTTTATAACCAATCACAAAATTTGCATTTATATAATCAGATCCATGGATACCATTTATTTGCGAAAGTTTTACTCTGGTTTGATCATATGCTTTAATATCAGGGTAACGATTTTTAAGCCCGTTTTCTTTTAAATCTGAATTTTTTGTGGTTCTATCACTGAAACGATTTGGCAACATTTCATATTCTCTCAAAAAACCATAGTCCGTGTCCTTGTGTCGATTTTTATAGGCCATATACAAATCTGATTTATGTATTGGACCAATGTCTGCAACTTTTCCATTGGCAGTTCCAATAAAATGTCTATGACTATTTGCTCTTCCACCAAAAAGTACCCGACTTAAGGAATCTCTTAAACTGATAACTTCTTCTGCAGATCCTGTATTCTTAGTATTTACGCGAAAAACGAAACACAATACGAGTAAAAATACTAAAACAATACCAATTAAAATAGCTAGAAAAAGGATAACTATGTTTAATATGACTGCAACTTCGTCTTCAATAACCATTTGGCCAGCTGAAATGCCTGGTGTGATGACTTCAAAGTAGCTGCTATATGCTTTTAGCAAGGATGATTCATTACGTACTATAACTTCCAAATATCCAGTGTAATTACTGTTCATATCAATTTCACCATCATAAACTTCATACATGTCTTTGACAGCCAATCTTTCAGTCGATTCGGTTGTGATTACAGTCTCGTCATTTAATATTTTAAGTTTTCTCAGATTCGCAAGTGCAACTTCTGTAGAATCTTCTGTTTGATTGCCACTTTTGTTTTCTTCGGGGTTATTAGGTATGAAAGAGTTTGAAAAAGTTCTTTTAACTGGCGGAATGTTAAATAAGGTTTTTCGTGAAACAAAATTAGCATCTATACATTGGTAACAATCCTTATCCACATCATCTGCACTTAGACCATCATTTTCGAAAAAGCGCTTTCCGTCACCAAGGAAAATTTTCGATTTAAAGTTGTTACCCGAAAACATCTCCGCAAGATATACGCCACCTACGGTATTATTCGCCGCATGGACTTCATGATAAGTAGAAATATTAAGTTTATTAGGCGGCGGTAACTCCGCATTGTTGTTCTTCATACGTATTAAATATATTCTATAACAGCATATGGGTCCATTTCTTTCGCTCACTCTGGGTATAAAAGCTTTGAGAACAAATTTTTCATTAGTTAAACGGAGTTGAGTCCACATTACGCGACTTATCGATTCTGGAGTTGTTGCTGGCATTGTACATTTACCAATAGCCGCTTCACCAGTCTTCCGGTGCCGGGTTATGGCTGATACTGTCACTGTGTAGTTAGTATTGGGAACGACACCATCATACATAGTGTGATAGTTGGGCTCATCAATTCGTCTAATTTTTGGACCCCAAGTTTCATTAATCATTTTTCCATTAAACTTATAAGTAGCAACACCCTCTAGTTGTATTTGATATGATATGACTTTTCCGTTAGGTTTTTCGGGATGCCTCCAAAGAATATCTACTGTGTTTATATTTGAAACATTATGATGAATGCATTGAACCTGAAGACTTGTTGGCCTTGATGCAATACCATCCATTGTTGTACCATTTACAACATCTGACCAGGGACCACACAACTTTGTTAAATCGCAGCAAGCACGCACCTTAAATTCGTATTCAGTAGCCGTTTTAAGATTGTCAAACATGTAAGGTAAATTTCTAGAGTTCTGCTGATAAACAGCTTCTTCAACTATTTTTGGTACGTCACCAGCTTCAGCTACCACAAGTTCGTAGTATTGTACAAATGGTATTAATTCCAGTGGTGGTGGATCCCATCCAATAGTTATTGTCGAAGATGTACTTCCTGTTGTCTTTACTTTTGGTATGAATATAGGGTCTTTTTCTAAAGTTCTAACTGGTGTTTGATACTGAAAAGGAGCACCATTGCCAATGCTGTTCTTTGCCGACATTCGAAGAATGTAGCTTGTACTGGGCAAAAAGTTTTCAAGTACATATGATGTGTTACCACCACCAATTACATCTTTATAATAAGTAAGTTCAGGATTTCCCTCTTGCAAATACTGGATAAAATATTTTTGAACCGGATCATTTCCATCGTTAACAGTCCAATTCAGGTAAATTTTACTAGCTCCTACAGCTTTCACATATTCAATATTTACTTTAGGCACATCCATTACCAACAAAGCAATATTTTTTCTTGCTACTTCTTCGCCGCTGGAAGCAAACAAAACACAGGCATATGAACCATTTTCTTTTTTATAAACCTCTGCCAATTCGAGAGTGTAATTGACATGAGTTATATTTATTTGCTCAATATTTGAAGATTGATCCAGAAAATCAAAAGTATTTTCGTCTTTAAGCCATTTAAGTTCTTTTTCTATTGTCTCTGATTGTGGATATATTTCAATTACACAGAACAATTTTACAGGATTTCCAATTTTTTGTTTCACCTTTAGTCCATTTACTTGTGTGATTCGTGGTTCCAAAAATGGTTGAATTAATACCTTTTTAAGTAAGCCCACATCTCCAGATTCACATGTAAATAAGCCTTCATCAGAAACTTGCACGTTAGAAATAGACAATGTTATTTGATAAAGTTCCTGTCTCTCGGATATCTCATTGGTGTTGTTATCGGTTTTTTCAACGGACATGGAATACCTTGTATCATTCGCATCAAACTCAAATGATTTGTTTTTGAACTTCCATGTTGAGTTTTTATCACTTGAAAAGCAGCTGACAGTAAAATTTTCACCCATAGGGACTTTTATCAGACCTTGTGTTTGGTCATTTTTATTTTCACATTTTACAATAGATACACTTAAGTATATGACATTTATTGATGCCAAAATGAATAGAATCTGGCGTAAACAAATGCAAAATGTCATAGCTAGCATCAATCTTTATTAACTGACTGGTCTTAAAGCACTTTTATTAGAACGTCTGCTTTTTATTTAAAACAAATATATAAAAATATTATATTCTATTATAATGAAAATAAACAATTATTTTTTTGCCCAAAAATTGTGTTGTAAAATAATGAAGTATTTGGACAATAAGTACGAAATACTGATTACATTTGCGAGTAGTCAAATACTTGGTTTTCAAGTACATTAATATGTGCAATTTATTTGGTACAAAATGCACAACAAATATGATACACAAGTTCTTTTGCACTTCATTGAATATTAAGTTTATGAAAAAAGAAATGATTGGTGTTTTATGTTTAAGCCGTATAATGTAATACATAACATATTTTATTAGCTTTTTGGTTTGCTATTTATAAAGTTTGCATGCAATTTTTATTTATATTGCGAAAAATAGCATTTTTGTATTTGACATAAAAGTAACAATATAATATTAAAATTGTTCCTGTACTAAAAGAAACAACTACAAAATAAAAGCGAAATATACAAATTCCGACGCTATTAAAAATTACATTATGTATTGGCGCGATAAAACTTGCTAAAACTTATAGAGAGAATTGAAAAAATTGACATAAAATGGCGTCGTGTGAAATGGCTCTTATACTTTTCTGTGACCGAGTACTTACAAAAGAGTATTAAGTACCTACAAATACCGGTTTCTCACATCCATAGACTGTCTATACTTTGTACAATTATATACATACATGTACGTAAATAGAAAAGTAGCGTTAATAAATGACTGTTTAATCATCGCCCAGCCCAAATGACATAATTATACAGTTTCACTCCCGCCAAAAGCATTTTAATTTGTTTTTTTTTTTCAAAAATTATAAATTAAGACAGTAAAATCTAGAAATCTTTTATGTTATACATTATGATAACATTTTTAATCTATACTTACGAGTTGATCATGTCCTTTAAAACAGTTGTGCTTAACAGCTGATTTTCCTGGCTGCTTTGTTTACATTTCAACAAATAAAATCAAAGTCGTTGCATGTTAAAAGAATAATATTCGCTATTCTCTGGAACGGATCAAATTAATTACATATGCTTAAGGCAGAAAAACGTAAAAAGTTACATTGTACAAAACAAGGCGAATCAATTAATTTATAGAATCTGGCGCAAACAAATGCAGAATATCATAGTTAGCATCAATCTTTATTAACTGACTAGTCTAAAAGCACTTTTAATAAAACGCTTGCTTTTTATTTAAAACAAATATATAAAAATATTATATTCTTGGTACTAAACATAGTTTTGTGAAGAAAAATTTTGAATCATAGGCTAAAATTCATCTAAGAAGTCAAACTACGTATGTATAAAAAAATTTTTTTATATGTGGAAAACTTCATAATAGCGCGCTAATTCAAACACTAATGTGTATTAAACATACCATAAAATATGAAACAAAGCGAATCAATTACCAGTTGGTAGCGTAGGCGAAGTCAATAATTTTTGCTGGTATACAAGACTGTTTGACAGTGGTGTATACTAGAAAAAAATACTGATATGAAATATATTTAATTTGATGGAGTGTCTACAATTAACACATGTCGAAATAATACATGAGAGCGCACGCGCGAAAAAGCTCATCAGCTGTTTACATTGTAGTTGTCAAGACGAATTCAGGTTGCTTAGGAAAATTGTCAAAAATAAGTTGATTTCAATAATAAATAAATTTCAAAAACCACAAAAATTTTAATTTGTGTTGTTGCCAAATAAAAACACTTTACAACGTGGAGGCGTATTCGCAGTTCCTAAAGTGTATAATCTAGGTATTCTTAAAGAAGTGGTGACATAAATATTAACACGTCACAATTTTTTTTGATAAGGATCACATTGCTGCTACTTGTGATGTACATATCCACATTCGTGATCAGTAAAAATCTTTGCGTACTGTCAAATACCGTCTTTACGGGAAATCTTCAGTTAGCGAAGCCGGTATAGGTTATACCACAAAGGAAATAATTTCTAATAAAATATTCAGCATATGCCATGTTGTATTGAAAAACTTTTTTATATTCTTGAACTGTGCTACTAAACTAGATTTGTTCCCTTTCTTGGGAGATGAACGTGTGGTAGCTCCATGTTCACTCTTTTACACTGAACTGCTACACATAGCAGCAAGACTGTCTTTAGTATGTTTACAATATCGAAATTGCTGATCAACAAATGAAATAAAAATATGTCTTAAAAAGGTTGAAATAATTGTTCTATTTGGGGATGGGAAATTAATGATTTTCTTAACAAAATAAAAAACTTTAACAGTACAGTTTAACAGTCCACCCTAAATACGAGCGTAAGACGTTATTTAACTGTCAAAAATTCTCATGCCCATACAAAATGTATGGGACCAAGCCAAATAGCGCGACGCTAACGTTGGACAATTGAAAAATCCAATTTTGACTGCGCGTAAAAAGTGAAGTTGGCTGCAAAAGAAGTGTTATTGTTTTTTTTTTTTTTTTGTGGTATATACAAAAGTATTTCCAACGGTAATGACATTACAGCTCCTTTAAGGTCAATTTCGCGATTTTATCTCTCTTAATTATTTTAATTTTGTGGTTTTTAGCAAATAAGATAAGTAAACAATACTGTTCGTTTCACAACGTTGGCGCCCTTATTTAAGTTACTCATTACAGCGTAAAAACTAGACGCTAAATTACGTCGTGCCTAACGCCCGTATTTAGGGTGGACTGTAAGTAATTTATGTTGCAGTGTAACGGTTATTTTTACATTTAAAATCATACTTACATACATACATATACACATACACATACATATACACGTACATATACATATACTTATACATACTTTTATCAAAACTAAAATAAACAGCCTAGGAATCCGACTCTTTTTTCACTTTTTAATACACGTTTTTTTTTCTCTTTCTATAAAAATTAAAAAAGAAGCAATATGTTAAACTGTTTGGGCACTTTCTCTAAAGCAAACACACCTTCTAAATATGCTTACTGTAGCTAGTGGTATTTTGGCAGTCGAATGTTATTCAAGTGCTGGTTACTTCACCACTTCGCACTTTACCTTACATTTCTCTGATTCCACGTTATACATTATTGTTGTCTTCTGTGTGATATTTTATCTAAAATAAAGTTAAATGGTGGTGCTCCACTTATCACAACGACTTACTTTAAAATGAAATAATCGAGAAACGTGTTCATTGCTAACAACACGGTGGAAGTTATCATTTATTTTTCAAAAAATACAATCTAAATAAAAGTAGTCAATAGTGTTAAAATTAAGATTAATATTTTCCTTTGTTTTGCCTTCCCGCCTGACTGGCCGGTTGCGAGGATATTGACATTATGCCCTCTTCATTATAACCATCTAACAAGAGCTGATCCATTATCATAAAATAATCTTTTAAAAATTGTATTGTCAGCGTTGTACAGAAACAAGGCCTGAGATTCCTGCGTAATTTATCTTTTTAAATTTTGAATATTATACATATCTAAGAATGTTATTTTGTTTTCCTTAATTTCAAAAAACAATGTTTTTTGACAACACACCTAAATTTTGAAGCAACAAATTACCTGTTGTTTTTGGTGTTGTTCGATTGTTGTATCCGTGCGTTCACCTGTATTAATTCGCTTTGAATTAACACAAATAAGTCTAGATTAAGTCAACACAAAAATTTTCGTTTTTTTGTGCAAGGTGTAACCGGATTTTTGTAATTTTGTATTATTTCTTTATAGAAAAAATAATAAATATTTATTTTATTTGATATATTTGGTCTTTTTTGTTTGTTTTTGAACTCGAACGAAAAAAATCCTTTGTTTTATCAATTCTCTAATAACTACATTTTACTAGATTCGCCTTGATATCTAGTCTATGGTTACACCACGCTGTAATGACAATAACAGTATTTTTCTTTACATATATGAATGTAAAGGGAAAAAAACAGGAATAAATGCTGAATTGCACTTTACTGCCAATCGAATTGTCATAATTATTGTCTGGACGCCTACACTACAAAAGCAATTGTCAGAATATTTACAACTGTTACGTATTATTTTGTCATGACAGCAATGTTGGATATAAAAATTTTATTAAGATTTGACTTATGTAATGTAAAGTTTTGGCAACACTGAATTCATAAATTGTTTGTGTTTGTGTAACTGCTTTGCTATATTCCACACAAAACAATTTGTATTTTTTTTTTCAGTACAAAAGTGTTTTGTTTTTAATTTAATAAATGTAAGAACATTATTGAAGGTCAATATTTTAAATTGATTTATTTATTGTTGTCGAACCAGAAATACATAACGTAGTTATATATAAATTAAAGAGTAATTTTTTAATTTCACGCTGCCTGGATTTAATATAAAATACTTGAAACACTATATCAATGGATAACGTCTGTACTAAATATAAAATCTTTGAATAATGGATAATGGTAACTATATAGACGCATCCCTTAAAGAAGAGGAAACGAATTTAAATTATAACACACGACTTTGTTGTTGTGAATATTTGGACGAGCATCAGCAAAGAAATCACTTATTGGCCTGCTGTTGCAATTGCCAGGACTTTGATTTGGCCTTTACCAGTTTATTAACGTGCCAGCAACTAAATTCCCAAATTAAAAGTAATATGTTATTGACATTTCAGGATAGATTACGTATACCATGGCGTGGTGGTGCCAAACGCATTTCCATCGAAGCCATTATACCTGGTATAGTATATCCTTTGGTTATTGGTTTAGCTGCTTTAAATGAGATAACATCGTACATAATGTTAGGCGCATGTATAGTATTTCTAGCATATGCTCATCATTTCGTAAAACGACAAAACGTGAAAACAAAATTTTTCTTCATGTGGACTATATGGTCAGTGGTGTATATGATTGTGGGTTTAGAGTTTGCTTTGCCTCTGCTAGAACTTTTGCCCGAAGAAAAATTTCTTTTAGTGGTTATGGCTTGCATAACAGTGTACTTAATATGGTTGACGCGTAAACATTCATTGGCATGTTATGATTTGCCCTCAAGGTCTACTGAAGATGATTTAGCTGATATTTCGGAAGCTACAGCTGCCGAGGAAGAAGAAGAGGCTGCTGCTCACACAGCTCTTTTAATAGATAATGATTCTCCACGTAAATCCTTAAATAATCGCGGATCACATCAACATCAAACAAATATGTGTCACAGTTGTCGAAAATATGTCTCCGCTAGAACTATTCACTGTCACGTATGCAATGCTTGCATTTTGTTGCACAGTCATCACAGCTACTGGTTGGATTGTTGCATCGGACAATATAATTTACGATGCTATATAGCCAGTATGATTCTAGGCATATTAACATTGACATTTGGAATCTATTTGAATCTTACCGCTATATGTCATCCGTTGCTTATTGGACGTATTTGGAATATTCCTATCACAATGCCAGACGATTGTAGTGAAGTTTTTGATGAATACACTTTAGGGCTATCTTACGTCCTTGCTGTTTATGCTATTATTGTAGTGCTCTATCAACTTTTTTCCTTGCTCTTTCTATTGTTAAAATGTACTCGAGATCCGGTGCATTTTATGTTCGGTGATATGTCCCAACCATTTTCTAAAATTTATAAAAAATTAAGCACATAAATTAGTGATTGAGAGAATAAATACTATGCGAAATTAATCTTCGTGATTAACGTGATTAATTTACTAAAAACTTTGTAAGCCATTCAGGATGTTAATGTAGCAGATTTTTAAAGTCTGTTTTTTACAGTCAGTCCAAAAAGTGTATTATTAAGCACAAATTTAGACCTAATAATTTTTAGTATTAAATGACTTAAAAGTGGTACCTATTTCTTAAAACTAAAAATGTTTTTTAATGTTTGCACAAGTTTTTTTCCACAATAATCGTTTATAATTTAATTAATAAAATTAAAAAAAACTACAACAAATGCTTGTACGTGATAGGTAGAACGAAATGTACTGATTCTTTTATTATGCCCTTTTATGGAATAGGCGTTTTGCAAGTTAATGAAAGTTAAATTTGCTAAACTTGCTTAAAGATTTGAATTAAATACTTATGTTTTTAAATTCGTTGAAGTTGTAAAGAAGTTAGTTGAGCTATTATTTTTATAAATCACAAGTTTAATTAAATTTTGGTAAAAACAAGAACTATAGGAAAAAGAAATTTTATTTGAGAGTTATCACTTTTTTAAGAATAAGCGACAGCAAATATATATATAATATATATAAAAAAATTAATTCAAACTAAATTAAGTTGATGTGTTGATTATACGTATTTATTTATGTTCCTTAATGAATTAGAAATGATTTTTAGTTAGTATTTTTTTTTATGTCAAATTGCTTTTTGTGCTAATTTTTTTGTACAAATGATTTTTATAAAAAGTCAAAAAGGTATAACTTAGCCTTTTGATTTATACATAAACACATAAGTAAAATATTAATAGTAAAAAAGATCTAAATCGCTGCAGTAGTTGTCAAAACCGAAGTTGAATTTGTAGTACAGTTATTAGATAATTCATTATTCCAAAAAAGGTAATGAAAATAATTATATTAGAAAAAGATAACTTATACTTTATACTTTGATAAAACTTAGCTCTATGTGCTATTGTGTATTTTCTAGTCCTGAGTCCCTAGTGGGCTTAAGTTATCTAATATATCTTTTACTATATTGTTCTATGATATTAAAAATATATTAAAAATACATATTTGCATTTTCTTTGTTTTATTTGTACAAATTTTATATAAAAATCTAATCCATATACAAATATAGTGCATACGGATGTGATTGTTGTCAGTAGTGTGGGTTCTGATAAGACTGCCAAAAGTAGTCAAACATCTTTGGGAATAGCCCGTACAGCATTAAGTAATAATGAGAAAATAAAAGTCGTGTGCCAGGGATCTTTTGACATTGCGGTTCTATATAGATGTCAAGTGTTTTTAACAAATAAATTTGATTGATTTAACACTTTTGAAAAGATATCTGGATATGAATAAAGATAAAGTATTTTTAAAGCTACATCATTCAAATATAAGGTAAATATTTTAACAAAAACAAGATTTTTATATTCGTCTAAGCCGAATCTTATATACCCTACACCATCTTTGTAAATCTAGTTTAGTGAAGTAACTCAAATAAAAAAGCAAATATATTGGGGTGACAGAGAATTTAAAAATAAGAAAAGAAAAAAAAAACTTAAGTACTACTTATATATAATTTAACATAAAAATGTCATCGGCTTTTATTGGGTTAGGCTTTTTTTTTTAATTTTAGTATTTCCTTAAAGATTTCTTCAAAAGTATTAAAATGACACCCATATTGAGCGCCAATTTTTTCAGTTTATATATTTTTTTTATTTTTCAATTCTCTATCGCACCATATACTTGTTTTTTTTTATTGGAGTTACTTCATTGTTTTAAAGGATGTGAACAAATTAGAGGACTTTTGGCCGCTGCCTCGAAAGATATGGACCGATTATGATGATTCCAGAACACCTCTTTCACCACTATATCTTATCGATTGGCTTGTTTAAATTTTTTATCTTTTTTTTTATCGAACATGATTCCAACACTAATAAGGACGGACATCGCTCGACTTCGCTATACATAAGAAGTCAGAATATATACACTATGGGAACGGAAATGGATATTGTAGAAATTACAAATGGAATGACAAACTAGTTATACCCTTTTTCCACTTTTTTTGGTGAAGGGGAAGCGAGTTGATTCCCTTTTCAACTGTATTATCGGTGCAGATAAAAAATACTTGGAGCCTTTCCCATCAAGGAACCTATATACCCTAGTCTATGTAATTTTATTTAGGTTGCTTGACAAGATAAAAGGTTATACATACTTTATTAATTGAAATGGAGTATGCTGACCGGTGGCACCTTAACTCAGATTATAGGCGAATGTAAAATGATAATTTACAATCCGGAGCGTTATATTATAGCCGTATTTGAACAAATTTTAGCTGCTATAAATTATATGCATTCTTAAAAGAAATTAATATGAACATTTATTATTCGAAATCTTTTTTAAGTTAATTTACTTTAATTGAGTTTGATTCCTTTAAATATAAATATTTCATGATATTCTTATGAAATATTTATTATTTAAAACTACATAGTGAAATGTTTTACTGCGGGGAAAGCATATCCATATGGTCATTTCGATACTACTTGGCGATATTTTTGACTAGTTTTTATAATTTTCTTTATGTGATTAACGTGGACTTAAAATGTAGGTAAATCGGAGTTAAAGTACCATTTTTCCTTGATATCAATAGCAGAAAACGATAATCCAGCTGATAAATAGATTTATAAATGAAATAAACAGTTTAAATACTCCAATCTGACAAAATGGATGCACGAATTATGTATCAAAAATTTTATACCACACTTCACATTTGCAAGAAAAGTTTTCAAGCCTAATATTTTAGCTAATACAGAAAACAGCAATGAATTAATAAAAAAGATTTAAAATAGCATTTACAAAATTCGTTTTTAAATATGGATAACATTGATTTTGGCACAGAATTTCAAACTAATTTAAACAAAACCTTCTTAAATGCAACTGATACGTTGAGGCTGGTTCAACCGCTTCGGCAACCAAAAAATAAAAATGTTTTTTTCTGTTTAATAGTATAAATACACATTCTGAATTTACATTAAAGCATGCAGTCTCCTTCGTCGGTACTTCTTCATAGCACATTCGCCAGCAAATTAAAATAACTAATAAAATGGCTACACTTTCACCACCGGTTCTCTTCTATCCCTTTCCTAAAGAATGTAGCAAGGTTACATAATAATTGAATAGGCATTATTGCCTGAAGTGCTACTACTCTTAAAAAAGAAATAAAAAGTTGCTAAAAGAAAGGCTTCATCGGCTTCCAAGTAACTAACTATATACTCTGTATATTAAATTAAACTTTGTGCAGTTCAAAAAGTTTAAAAAAGATTTGGACACCCTAAAAAGCTTCCTTTTATAAATTGGATTTAATATTTCAATAATAAAGTACCAAAAAGCCTATACGAGTTCTGGCCCAAAGCTTACGATTGCCAGGATGCCGCTGGTAATTATTACTTTAAGGAGTTATCAATGTCCATTTTTAATTTGTTGACTCCTTCCTCAAGTAATGCTTGTGCCGAAATAACATTCTCTGCTAGTAATTATCATTATTGAATGTTAATAACTTATGAATGATAATTCATTCCATCGGAAGATATGTTAAGTAGGTGATTTAATACAAATTAAATGTACCGCTTCAAAGGTACAAGAGATTATAGTAAAATTGAACCAAATGAGTGTGAAAGTTTTGTTTTATTAATAAATATATGTCCTTAAATAAATTTTTTACTTTAAATATTTACTAAAATATTTTAAAATACCTCTATGATTTATATAACAGTTACTTAAAGAAAAATGAAAAATAGTTACTCAATGGTTACTGTGTTTTTGTAATATTTTTTTTTAGTTATTTGTGGCCTTTTGCCTTATTGATTCAATGGAGTTCTCATTTAATTAATTTGGCTTTTGGTATGACTTTGAGGTTTTCTTTACAAAATTTGGGTAAAATCCACTGATGAGCTATATGAGCAGCAGCGAAATGGCCATATGGATATGCTTTCCCCACAGTAATACATAATAATAAATATTTCATGAGAATATCATGAAATATTTATATTTGAAGGAATCAAGCACAATTAAAGTAAATTAATTTTTATTTTATTTTAAATTTTATTTTATGTACTTTTATGTTTATTAGGTTAACTTTTTTTGTATTATTGTTACTAAAATATAATGTTGGCTTCGTACCTTTTACAAATGAAATCCATTTTGTATATTTAAAATGAATAATTTCTAAGATTATAAGCAATGCAATTTTTATGTTTTATGATAATTTCTTTTATTAAATTAAATAAAAACGTTTTATAACTATATTAAGTATTTTTTTATTTTGACGATATTTGACAAGCTTTTTGGCGAGAAAGCTCGAAATAAAAACTGGCAACACTGTAATCAAACGTCCCAGCAAGAAATACTTGACAGAAACTAATACTAACGCAATTTGTACACTAACACATTTGCAACAATTTTATATTGAACAGCGTTGCCGTTGTAGCGTTTTTGGTACTAAATTAGGATGATTTTTTTTTTCATAGACTAAATTTTATTTTTCGCTTGAGTTTATAGATAATAGTGCAGCAAACTATTAAATACAGCTTACAAAATGTTTTTCAATTACAATTGTGCCAAAGGTCAAACAAAATTTTTATTAAATTTGTTGCAAAAAGTTAGCCGGTTTTAAGGAATTTTTGTAATTTTTGAAAGAAAAAATAAGGAAGAGAAATTTCTTATCAGTTGCAACATTGTTTGCCCCAAACAAACAAATCATATGCAAGAGTGAAACAACTAATATATGTTTTATTTCGTGACGTTAAGAAAATTGCGCATTTACCAAGTAATTATAAAAGTGTTAAGGTGAACTATTAAAAGCAAAAATTAAAGAAAAAATAAATGAAAAACAAAGAATTTAAAATAAATTTACTAGTTCAATGTGGAATTAAAAAGATAAGTTGCATTTGGGATTGAGAGCAGTTAAAGTGCAGAGATTGTGTCCAATGAACCTGACACTGGAAATCCAAATCTTCACCGGCATGTTGCGGGTATTTAAAACCGCCACAGCCTTCAAAGAGTTAGATCCGAGTTTGAAGAACTTATGAAATCCAAAATTGTAAGTTGTTTTTAAATGTGTAAAACGTTTCCTTATTTGCTTAAAATTATGTATTTCTTTGATTTTCAGTCAACAACTGTATTTGGTAGAAACACTCAAGATGTGTGCCTCAACATCATCATCGTCCAAAAGTGATGGGAAATATAAAGCTTAATTAAAACGTAACAAAAATTATATTGGTTTAAAGTATATTTTCATTTAAGGCATTCTTTCCCTTTCAAGATTAGGTCCAGGGTCAAAAGGAAAGCTAAACTGGGCTTGGAAAACTTGAGGAAAGTATATGTGAGTTTAAAATTATAATTTATTTTAAATTTAAAGAAGTTTTGAAATTAGTATTGCCTAAAAATTTTGATTGGACTGCAAGGGGTCATCAAAAAGGTCGAGAAATCCATCTGTCGGCTGACTTGGAAGACTTACGACTCAAAACTTGATGAAGTCGCCAGTATGCCCCCTTTGCAGAACCTTCTAGCCGTGAAAGAGTTGGAAAGAAAGTTGGAGGAGTCGCCAGGTTTCACTGAAGCAATAGTAAAGAACTTAAGTTTATGCTTAAGTGATGCGCTCAATTTTTACTGACGACCTACTCGAGAAATATAATTGGGATGGAAGGTGGCATAAGCAAGCCCTCTCAAAGTTCTCTTTGGTTAACAACTTCCTGCGAGATAAGTACTACAGATTAGAAGTTATTTGTTTATTGCGTATTAAATTATTTATACATAAATGTATCTCTTTTTTTACTTTAAGGTGTTTTCCAACAGCAAGGAGCGCTAGATTTTGAAAAAAGTGTGAAGAAGTCGGTTGAGCGAAGCCACAACAGACTACAACAAAAAAAATATTTAAAAAAAGATAAAAATTAAGTATTGTATTATAAATGGATGCATTTTTTATAAAACAAGTTATTTATGTATAAAAATATTATTTAGATATTAAAAAAGTAAGATATATTTGAAATTTGAAATTTTGTTTTATTAAAAAATGTCAGATTTTTCAATTGAGGGTATATCCATCAATTGTGACGGATATATCCATCAAGTATGATGAAAACATCTGTCATCACTAAATAGTAAACTGCTGTAGAGTGAGCAGTGCAGATATATGTATCTCATAATGGAAAGAATTCATTAGTTAGAAAGAGATGCAAAATCACATGTACACAAAAGTTTCCATCAAGTTTTTCATTTTTCCCTTAAGAATGTGATAGAAACTTTGTTCTACGCGATGATGGATATTTCCATCATCAGTGATTGTCATTTGATGGATCAAATGATGGTCACTGTTCTTGTAGGGGTCCCTCCAGGAAACTGCGCATCGAAACCAAGCTTAGACGAGCTAACATTCGGAAGGGAAAAGCTTAGTTTGAGCAAATTAAGGATATGGAAGAGAGCCACGTTTTTATAGACATTTTCTTTTCAAACATTTAAAAGCGAACACTAACAATAATAATGGAATCATACCGACAACATGTTCGTCTGAGTTAGCGCGAATGAAAAATCAAGTTTCAAATGTTCGTTCTTTTTTATTCGCCTACGCCCTAAGGCGTGGATAATATTTGACTTTACAAATTATTTTGGTTAGTGTTTTGCTATGTATATTTCTCAATAACTTGTATAATTAATTAGCTATCCTTTTATCAATAAAAGTTTTATTGATTGATCGCCAATAAAGCAACATGTGGAAACTAACATAAGCTTCGCTTCCGTACTTTTTGGGTAAAGTTCGGAAAATGAGAGTAAACATAAATTATTCCCATTTGAAGACGAAAATAACCAAAAGTACGGGAACACAAAAAACCAAACTTCTATCCCAAAACATGATGTCAAGCAAAACACACATATGGTTGTTCATAGCAAACATAAAAACACAAATATTCAGGCATTTTCTAAATTCCACACGAAATTTTCACTTAAGTATTCTTCAAGGCATTGTTTTTGTAAAAAGGATTGTTTTGTAAAAGGAATTTGTTCTTAAATTTATTTTAATATTTTTTTGGGATAAAACTTTTAGTAGACATTTGTGTGCATGAAACATAGAATTTTTTGTATTTGCTACTGTTCACATTTCAATCAGCTGATTGTTTTTCAGTTTACCCAACCTACCCAAAGAAAAAGTCTGAGCTGTTTCGTGCAGAAAGAAAAATTTTATTCACTCAAAAGATCTTCTCTTCTACCCTAACTTGTAGTACGGAAAGAGTTTTTGGTAACATTGGGTTCCCAAAATTGAGTACGGGTACGCTCCCATAAAAAGGAAAAATCTATTAATATTGACTTTAAATAAAGATATTTAATTAATAATAACCAACTTTTTTTGTGTATATTTCCATTCTACAACTACTTTTTTTTTAATTTTTGAGAGAAATGTGTTTTTGGCGAAACTTGGATTTTTTAATCAACATTTGAATTTTTTGTGAAATTTTGTTTGTTATAATTTTTTGCTGTAATCTTTTCTAAAATTGGGGGAAATTGTGCATTCGTGAATTGTAAGGGCTCCATTATTTTTACGTACATGTTGTGGATACGTAAACGTTGCGGTCTATTACGCCATAGAAAAGTACATGATGAACGACGTACAATAGAAAACTCAGAACGGTTCAAAACCGTTCAATTCAATAAACTCGTTCATGAACGATACAATTATATTTTTCTTTGAAATGTCCAAAATTAAACGTGAGGTAACTGTTTCGAAGCGAGATTTTCTTAAATAAATTAAAAATATTTATTTTTTAAAGGTGCTTAATGCATTTAAAAAATTACATCGTTCGAGGCAGCTAATATTTGCTGGAGATAAATATGCTTTGGACGCTGGACGCAAAGAAATAAATGCGCGATTCAAACAAAATATGACTGAAACCAATATAGAGAATATAAAAAAAGTAAATTAATTTATAATTTTTTGATCTCGTTAACAAAGGAGATTTTTGCAGATGGTACAATTAGCCTTAGACGCTGACAAAGAGTTACGCTCAAATGTAATACAGGCACAAAAAAGAGATGAAAATGTTTATGGTAAGTTCTGTTAAATTATATTTTGTAAAATTGATTCAAACTTATATGTATTATTGCATTAGTGTTGCGCATTACTCCTGATGTTACACGCTTAGAAAACTTTCCTTTTAATCCTGATGCAGTAATACCACCCCCTGGGCGTAAAAAAAAGACAGCCACAGCGTGCAAGAATAGTAGCGTAAGCGTTGATAAAACTACACCAGAAAAGTAATTAAATATTTTAGCCAATTTTATTAAAATTATTGTAAATAAAGGAACTTAAAGTTTATTTCTTTTTATTCTTGTGTTTCCTAGATTTAATTTTTTTATTTTTATATTTTTTGTTTTTCTTCGATTTTGTCTTTCGTTTTTCATCAGAAGAGCTACTTGTTTTGCTTGAACTTGTTTCGGAACCATCTGATGAAGAACCACTATCAGAGGAAGAAACATTACTGCTGCTTGTTTCATACTTTGATTTTTTCTTATGTGGCTGTTTATGTTTTTTCGATTTTTTCGCGCTTGTTGATTTATCATAATCAGGTGAGTCGTGTATCCCTTTCCTTTCGACTATCTGTTTTTGTGTTTGCCTGCCTTCTAGCGATTCATGTCTGTTACATTTTCTTTGTGACGATTGTTTTCTATCTGAATATCTTTCACTATATTCTCTATCACGAGCTTTGACTTCTCTTTTTGTGTAATAATTATCTCGTTTTCTGTTCGCTGATCTACTGTCGTAACTTGTGTACCTTTCTTTTTCTTCAATTAGGTTACGAGACCTAGATCTTTTTCGCTGTTTTTGTTGATCTTCCGACCTGTTGTACCGAATTTCGCTTTCTGTTTTACGAGATTTTTGTATTGATCGGTCCTTTGATATAGATCTTGGTTTCCTACTCCGTTTCTCTAGCTTTTTGTGACGTTCCTCTCTGGCTTGACGTCTTTCTGTACTTGATTTTCCTTCAACGGATCGAGAACGCGATTGTCTCCTATACCAATCTCGGGTTCTCTTATTAGAATTTCTTATGTCGCCTTTATCTCTTAAATTATTAAAATCTAAACCTTTGCTGTCACCTTTAACACCTCTACCTTTGCCATTCCATTTCACTTTAGATACCGATTGCGAAAAGTCCACGTGTATCCGACGGTCATCTATTAAAACATTGTCCATTTTAAAATAAGCAGCCTCACATGATTTTTGATCTTCGAATTCGACAAATGCGTATTGCAGAGAATCGCCAGTTTTACGATCTCTTATTACTTCACAACCCTTGACTTTTCCAAAACGACTAAAAATTATTTCCAAGTCATCGTCGGTTGTGACAGGGTTAAGTTTGCAAACAAACAAAACATTTTCTGGTGGTGCCATTTCAGCATCTGGCAGATCTCCAACTATTTCCAAAATTGTTGCTCTAGCTTTGGCTTCACGTTCCGCTAACATTTCTTGAATCTCTTCCAAGCACTTGCCTTCTGTATCATCGATATCTTCATCAGCGGCAATGCGCCCATTTTTTAATCTTTCAGCACTCGGCGACGGAGATCGACTGGGCTCTCGAAAACCCCTAGGATCTGGAAAAGGATCTTCTAATATGACCGTATGCGTTATTCTTATATCTTGATAAGGTCTAAAATTTTCATCCACTATAGCCTCATTAAGTTGCCTTAGCACTTCATGCCCTTCTACAACTTCACCAATGACACAATGCTGCTCATCCAAAGATGTTAAGTTTTCACCCAAAGTAAAGAAAAACTGGCTTCCCACTAAGTGTTTTCCTGCCCCAACCAAAGACAAAAGTCCGATAGTTGTATGATGCATTTTTGGTAAGATTTCCGCTTGAAAAAATCTTTTGTGCTGTCCTTCGACGACTCCCCATATTGAACTGCCACCATCGCCAGCACCCGTTGGGTCACCAGTTTGTGCGATGAAACCTCGTTCTATGGTGTGGAAAAGATTATAATTATAGTACTTCAATTTACATAGTTTCATGAAATTCAAGCAAGCTATTGGTCTTTCTTCGGTAAACAAATCGACTGTAAGATCACCGACTGTGGTTTCAATAACCACAGACATTGTTTATTATATTTTATAAAAATATAAACCCTTAATCTAATTTTTCTCAAAACGTTTACTGTTTTGGAACAGTGTTAAGTTTAGAGAAACAACACGACTGTTTAACAGTACTAAATAATTGTGCTGCCACATATTTAAAATGTCTTAATTCTAGCAGAGAGTCCAACCTGATGAATTTATATCTTGATGAAAGTCAATTTAATATCAAAATGAAAATTCATCCTGTGTAGAATTCATCGTCGGACCAATTTATAAAAACTTATTAATTTTAATATAAAATCATTAATATAAACTTGATAATTATTCTACTGGCGTTTTATTAGATATTACGATGAAAATTCGTCTCGTGTGGACATAGTGTTATGTTATTTAAAAGTTTTTATTGTACAACAATTCATCAGGTAAGCGACAGCTTAAGAATTTATTTTCTGTTTTGATCACAGATGCCAAGCTACAACAAAAAATTTTAATTTTTAAAACAACTACTGCATTAACCTAAAGTGAATTACTGTGCTGTGGTGGTTTTAATTGATTCATTTTAATGCGCAGCATTAAAACTCTTATTCTGGACAACTAATGCCTAGAACGAACAAAATATACATACAATCCAAAAATTATTATTTTGACCTGTTTGTCTTTATATTCCAGATTGGTAGAAGGTAGATTGATCATATAAAATTTTAACAATGAACTTTTAAAATTTTAACTAAATTCGGTAAATTTAAAACTTTTTCATAATTTTCATTCTCAAAAAAAAAAAAAAAAAAAAAAAAAATTAAACACGAGAACCTCTGGATTGCATATTATTCGCCTAATTAAGATTGTCTCTGTTTCATAATTTTTTGGGCTACGGATATACCTATGCAAATTTAATTGGATAAAATTTTTACTAATAAAAGCATCTTACAAGTATAGAAACTTATTATTTCTCAAAATATACTTTTTGATACGTAAAATAAAATTCTTTAGTCAATCGGTGATTACTAAGCAGAAAACCCATTGTGCTTTTTATATTAAGGTGAATTAATAACAAGTGGCCCTGACAGCCCCAAGTTATAATCTTTTATTGTATTTTTGTTTTTTTACAGCCAAAGATGTACATATTTCTTTCGCAGTGTGCTGCACTGAGTTCAAGGTGAATCAATTACCAGGTGGCAGCGTAGGCGAATTCAGTATTTTTTTGGTATACATCACTGTCAAACTCCATATATAAAAATATGTATATACTCTTTATAAATGGTGTTTGACAGTACTGTATACCAGCAAAAAATACTGAATTCGCCTACGCTGCCACCTGGTAATTGATTCGCCTTGACTGCGTTTACCTGTTATAAAAATTTAATTGTTCAAAATCCCTAGAAATCTGTGTGAGGCGATGGCATTCTATAAACTATTTACGGTGTGGCAGCCCTATTTTATTTGTATTTGTACTAAAATTTTTCAACAACAAACAACCAGCTGTAGTAAAAATTTTTCTTTGGTGCCTTTTATTTTAGTTACATTCTGGTCGCGCTGTGTGAAAATTCGGGAAAGTTATTGTAGTTAATATGTGCCTGACTTAGTTAAAATATCAGGAAACTAGTTTTAACACTACTTTTAATAGAAATACGATGTACACAATTTTAAATGATATATAATGTCTGAAAATTATAAATAAATGAAATTTTTTTTTGGAAAATTTAAAAAGCAAGAGAAAGTAGTCGGCATTGGCAAACACTTTTGTCAACAGAACCAAGAGGGAAGGTTAAAGAGCAAAAGTTTTTAACAAACGCCACAAGAAAATTTCAAACCAAAAATTGCTCTTAAAGTGAAAATCTATGAATACAAACAACAAGTGTTTCCATCAGGCCTTATACCGCAAGAGAAAGGTGTTTAGAAAAATTTCCAGAAATATACTGCATTGCCTGAAAATATAAACAAGAATATTCAACCCCTGCAGTATATTTGTTTATTTTGTTCTATTTTTATATTATTGAAAATTAAAAAAAAATAAATTTCATTGGTTTTGTTCTTTGTGAAAAATTTGTGTAAAAACTTATTATTAAACTGGCCGCTATAAGAGACAA
The DNA here is from genome assembly GCA_937654795.1 of Cistogaster globosa. Lineage (NCBI taxonomy): Eukaryota > Metazoa > Arthropoda > Insecta > Diptera > Tachinidae > Cistogaster > Cistogaster globosa. Next base: position 132,244,909 of record OW569403.1, on the reverse strand, counting down.
GTATCAGAAATTCTTTAACAACATGGATGAGGATGAAGAGGAAGAAGTAACAGACATCAGGTTACAAATATTTCATAACACCGTACGGGAACATATTGTAAGTAGAAGAAGAATTTATTATTCCTCTAAATAAACCAGTTAAAATATCATTAATATATCTGTACTTATATAAGAATACTTAAAGTAGGTACAATTTGTTTTATTTAAAAAAGCCACCACCATCAACAAATGCCACGAAATCGCGGCAGATGTTGAGCAACAGTGGTTGCTTTTGTGATTTTTATTTATTTTTTGTCCAATCAAATCTTAGATCGATCTCATTTATACCCTCTTGTTTTTTAGCGTTCTAATAGAGTGGTCATATATACACTGCTATTTATTCATTCAGCTGCTTTTTGTCACAAATTTCTTTACCAAATTTTGTGTCGTTGAATTGCAAGACTTAACTCTGATAGTTTTTAAAAACAAAACAAGGTAGTTCGGCCTATAAAATAAGGATTTATCTGCTTGTTGAATAACAACTTTCCTTTTCAATTGATATTGATTGTAGCACATTTTGAACACATTTCTTAATGCAGCCAATTTATAGCTATTTACATGTTCCAAATAAGGGAGGTCAAATTTAAAGTCCTGAATCTTGATTCATGAGTTTCGAGTTTTTTCAGGATTTATAATTTTCCAACTTCTACGTATAAAGTTTATGTAACAATTATAATTCAATTTTTTATTATTAAATGAATTTTTTTATTATAAAATAGATACCAAACATGAATGCTAAAATAACAAGATATTTCTTTCAAGTAAAACAATATAACATTTATCGAGAAATTATCCAGTTCAACTTGGATATTTTTTTCTATTATAAATTAATTTACCTTAAATACAGTTTAGGGACACCCCTCCAAAATAAACAAAAAATTGCCTACAGGGTGCAAAAAGCAATTTTAAGCAGGAAATGTGAAATGAAACAATTAGCGGCAACTCTTAGTTTTGGAGTTACGGACCTCTGGAATGGACCAATATGTGTATCATTGGAAAAGGAATTTAAGAGCCTATTCAATAAAGGAGGAAAAGTTAAAAAATAAATTTTTTTTCTCTAAAAGCAAAGCTTTACTAAATAATTAAGTTATAATACTTCATGAAAAAAGGTATATGAAGGGTATAAAATGAATTCTAAGCGAAAAATAAAAACAAGTAATTTCTAGGGAAACCCTTCTTTTCTGAGTTACGTACGCATAATGTATTTCATAGTGAAATTAGACAATGTGGGTATCATTGGAGAGGTTATTACATTCTTTTCTGTTTAGTTACTATGGTTGTCTCGCCGTAATTTTAAAATATTTGCAACTAAAACGTGTTGTTTTGGTAACTTGTAATGGATAAAATCTTTAAAAAGCGAAACCGCTGTTGGTCATACCATAGAGGAGAAAATCATTCCGCCCGGCCGAAGGCCGTTCACGTAGGAAATTTTCAGAAGGCGAAGCAGCTGTTGATCTTAACATAGAGGAGAGAATGTTTGTACCCGTCCGAAGTCTGGCTACGCAGAAATTCTTTAAAAAGGGAAGCCGCTGTTGGTCATACCATAAAGGTAACTACGAGACTAAGGATTTTTGCTTAAATTATTGCATAACATTTTAAACTTCTAGATAACTTTTTTTTTGGAAAATATTCCTGTTGAACTTAATGATTTTTATTAGTTATGTTTTTATAAAAAAAAAACATTACAGTAAATAACCTATCCGGGTATTATAAAAAAATTCTCAAATTCAATTTAAATAAATTGTGTTTACAGTTTAATAGCTCCATATGTGCCCTTGATTTCCCAATAGGTTTGATTTTCCGAAATCGAATGTTCTTGTCGCTGTAATCGTATTGGTAAAAACCCTGAATTTACTATACAATTTGTATTGTATGTATAAGGGAAAAATTTATCGCATGCTACATATAAAAAAAAACGTATTTAACTTGACGTATTTATCTTCACACACATAATAAAATATAATCACATCTTTATCAACTATAATTCCCTCAAAATATTTTCCTTTTCCTTTAAATTCTATCATGAATAACTTTCGCAAAAACATGTCATAAAATCCTCCTTATTCCCTCAAAATTTTTTTCCTTTTTCCTTTGTTTTGTACATTTTTATTTTGCTGGAAAACTTTATACATTACGTAAGTTGTTATCTTTTTCATTAGAAAAAGGCTTTTCGATTATTAATAAAATCAAATAAATAAAAAATATTTAAATTATTTAGGCATTTTTCTAAATTATGATGAGTAACTACTGTGCAAAGCAGTGTTGCCATTGTTTATTTTTTGCTTCCTCTCCAATAATATAAAAATTATATTTTATTAGTTATAAAAACATTTTTATTTTAATAATTAAAATATTGTAATTTACTTTACTTACCATTATTTTCAATAATGATGTGCCTTTTAATGAAAAAGTTTCATTAATAATTAATTAAAAAACAAAATTATTAACATTAACCAATGATTAAATGGTTTCAAAGCATTACCATTATTAAACGTAATTCTTTGTATAGTAGAGCAGTATTTTAAAATAGTATTCTTATCACAAAAATTTGAGGAAATATATGTATTTTAGCATTACTAGGAAAAATAAGACAATATGAGAACATATTTATGTTTTCTTGTTAGAAGTAACAACTGACAGATTAGGTTTTAGATAACTCCAGACCTAAGACATCGAGTATTTACCTATCTCACTTTAAATTTTTATATTATTAAAATGTTAAAATATACATTCATCCATCTACAAGATGGTTAAGATTTCTTTATTTTATGCATATTTCTTTCGAACTACTGTGATCATTGGTTTTTGTTACATAAAGTCAATTATTTTTCAACCAATTTTAATTATTAGTTTAACGATTTCATATTTATAATTTTTCTTGTTTGCTTTGGAAAACGTCCGCATACATATGAAAAATAATTTTTCTTTGTAAAAATTAAATTAAAAAATGAAAAAAATTTTATTTGATTTATGAAAATTCACGGTTCAACCCCTGGCTAAGGAAAAAATTAAAAAATAAGTTAAACAATTTCATTATAATTTAATTGCCATTAGTAAAAAATTATAAATTAAAAAAAAAATCATAAGCATTAAATTCTAGTTAAATTTTTTGCATTGTAAGTATTTTAATTAACGCCAATGAAATTTTAACGGTAATAACAAAATACAAATAAATGATATTACTACCATTAATGAATTGAGAATTTTGTACTGCATTTTATTTCTCAATTTAGTTTTTATTGTAAAAAGTTCATTTCATCGACACGTTTGACGAGAAATTGCCATACTGGCAACACTGCTGCAGAGTGGCATTTTGCTTGAAAAGGTTGTAAAGATTCTTATCCAATAAATCAATACACATGCAAATTTAAATTTTTATTAAACTGGGTCAGTAGTTAGATATTGGTTAACTTTAAGGGGCTAAATGCGTTTTGAAAATCCCCAAAAATTCCTGAAGGTAACAAGTATTTCACGGAAATTCATGTTAAAAATTTTAACTCCGAAAGGAATGAAAATTTCATTTAAACATGTTTTTTACTTTTATTCACGATAGGGATGAATAAAATAAAAGTAATAATTATTAACACTATAACTTTTTTAAACATTATTATTACACTTTATTCTTTTAAATCTTTTAAATCGATAATACCACGTCAACATTAAAAAATATAAATAAAATAATAAATTTTTTTTAAAAAGTTTTTCTTTTAATAGAGATACTAAAATATAAACAAATATTAATATACGTATCTTCAAGTTTGCTAAAGATATTTTTAATTACTTATGTACGTTTGTCTATATAAAATAATTAATTTGTTTTTAATTATGTCTATTTTTGCTTTTTTCAATTCCATAAGTTTGTCTATTGTTAAATTTATCATCATTAAATGGTATACTATCGTTAAATTGTGTTTAAAAATAAATAATATGTTGTCAATATTAAAAGTTCAATACCAAAATGAGTATAAAATAAAATGTAAATATTTTTATTTAAATTTACTAAAACTATTAACCTCATGTGTATTTTAAGCTTTTGTAGTCTTATCTTGAATAGTTTCTGTTGATAAGTTTTTTTTTTTTTTCAAAATTATAAAAAATATTTACACAATGGAAATCTCAATCGCAAGAAGCTTGGCAAATTTAAGAAGAATTCTTATTCTGAAGAGAACTAGTGGTTGGTTAATCGTAATTAAACTAGGCTTCACAAATTACAAATTTTACACAAATTAAGGTAATTCACAAACAACAATATGCTGTCTTTTCTTTAGTTATAAAACGCAACAAAAATGCTTGGAATACAGAACAAGCCGAAAAAAAAAGGTTTGGTGATTTACAATTCACATATTAAAGAAACATCATGTAATTTTCAGGGCAGCTAAATTAATTTCTTTTTAATAAATTATTGCTAAAGAAGTTCAGCGCGTATAGTATCGAGTATACGAGGGCTGCTCTATATATTTCTGGCCTAATAGAGAAAATGAGATTAAGTATAATCAAAAATGGTTTTATTGTTTTTCAAAGTATTCTCCAGCATGATTTATACACTTTTGCATGCGCTCAAACCAGTTGTCGAAGAATTTTTTTCACTCCGATTGAGACACCTCTAAAACATGGATTTTGAACACTTCAACAACTTCTTCTGGAGACGAAAATCGTTGACCACGCATTTTTTTCTTGATGTGCGGCAACAAGAAGAAGTCATTTGGTGCAAAGTCAGGGCTGTACGGCGGATGACCCATTAATTCGACGTTTTGGCCGGTCAAAAACGCTCTGGTTTGAGCCGATGTGTGAGAGCTCCCATTGTCATGGTGAACAATGATTCGTCTTCTCTTGTTGATTTTTCGAATTTCTCCGATGACTTCAGGCAAACAAATTGTAGAGTACCACTCAGAAGTGACCGTCCTACGTTGCTCAAGCGGAACAGTCGCCACATGACCAGTTTTGCCGAAGAAACATTCGACCATTTGCTTCGAAGTGCTTCTTCCACGAACAACTTTCGTTGGAATTTGCTCGTCTTTGAAGACCCACACGGTCGATTGTTGTTTCGTTTCGGGCTCATACGCATAGATCCATGATTCGTCACCTGTGACGATCTTATAAACGTCTTTTGAAGCACCGCAATCGTATTTTTGCAACATTTCTTTGCACCAATCGACACGAGCCTTTTTTTGAGCGACTTTCAAATTGTGCGGGATCCAACGAGAACAAACCTTTTTTACGGCCAGGTGTTTATGCAGTATCGAATGTATGCTGGTGGAAGAAATGTCCAAGGATGTCTCTATCTCTCGGTATGTCGCATGTCGATCTTGCATTATGAATTCACGCGCGGCATCAATGTTCTCTGGCACAACAGCCGTTTTTGGACGACCTTCACGGAATTCGTCTTTGAGCGAGCTTCAGCCACGATTAAATTCATTATACCAATTTTTCACAGTGCTATAGGATGGTGCTTCATCGCCACACAAAGATCTAAGTTCATCAATGCTCTCTTGTGATAATCCACGTCGAAAGTTGTGAAAAATGATGGCACGAAAATGCTCACGAGTCAATTCCATTTGTTTCTATATTAATTTTTTCAATTCACTGTAAACAACACAAATAATGGTCGTACGTCAAAACGTTTTGAGTACGATTATGCTTAAAAGTGACAAACTTTCCAATGGAAATGTCAGATTGCACTTGGCAGCACTCAGTGTTGCCAGGCCAGAAATATATATAGCAGCCCTCGTAAATAATAATTTTGTGCTAAAATACAACATGTGGTAAATATTTCAAGCAGTTACTAGTCGGTTATAACTGGTGCGTCTTTCGAGTCGAAGCTTTTTCGCAAACGTTCAAATATGGGTTCTAGTTCAATCTAACAATACCCATTTTACTTAGTTTGGAACTCACGAAAGTGGAAAGTCAAAGGGACAAACTTTAAATTTTCGACGCTTTTTCGAAAAATTTTCGTAGCCTTAAAGTGAATTGCCAAATAGAGTGCGTCAACAGCTTTTCCTTATATTTTGCAAGATTGTTTGTAACACAATTGCTGGTTAATGTAACTAACAAATTTAATTTGTCTGCACGAGCAACAAAATAAAAAAAAAAAAAAAATAAATAAAAAAAATACTAAATAATATCAGTCAAAACTTGTAAAATATGATGTTAAAAAAAACTTTAGCAACTTCACTTACAGTAAAAAAAACAAGAATAAAAAGGGTTTGGTTTTTCTAGACATGAATAGCGCACAAATAAGAAGATACATTGCAATTGTTTTTCATTCGACATAAAAAGTTAGAAACTAAGAAATTGTCAACCACACATACTTTCGTTTATGAGTTAATTATATAAATTTTAACATTGAGAATTAAATTTGTAAATTTATATGCCCACTACGGAACGTTGTATGCACCAAACATTGACATACCAAACTGCCTACTCGAAAAATAAAATGAAAATTATGGAGAACTTTTGAGACGTCATAGAATGTTCAAGAAAAGAACAAAAGTAGACAAAAATTGTTTTCTTATTTTTAGAAGCATATTACATGCTGTTTCCTATTTAAATGTACATTTACTTCATCTTAACCCTTCAACGTAGCATTTAAAAATTAATATTTAGTTAAATATATTTTAATTTTGTGTTTACATTTTTGTCGTTTTAAAAGTTTTTAGTTTAAATTTTAACATTTTGACATCTAACGCCACGTTTACATTTGACAATGCTGTCATGACAATTAAATAATACATATTAGTTCTTGAAAATGCTGACAATTGCTTCTGTGTCGTAGGCGTCCAGACAATAGTTATGACAATTCATTTTGAGCAAAAAACCTCACGCTTTCGGAAACAAAAAAAAAAAAAAACAAATTTTAGCTTTTCTTCCTGTTTTCTTTCCATTTCTATTGTTATATGCGAAGAAATTGTAGTAAATAAAATGATAATATTATTCCAATATCATTTACTCAAAAAAATTATAATAAAATTGTCGGCATATGTCAAATCACTGTCTTATTTACTGTCTTCAAAATATTCAAGACAGTAATTCAGACAATTGAAAAAGTGTGTATGTATTGGTATTGTGTTGACAGTATTGTCTAATGTAAACAAGGGGTAAGACTGTTAGGGCGTTGTATCGATAAAAATAATACCTAAAACAGTGCTTAACAAGTAAGAGTGAAACATTCGGATATGCCGAATCTTGTATACCCTTTACCATCTACTTTAGTGAGGTGACCGAGAATTAAAAAATAAGAAAAATAATTTCTTAGTACTACATAGATATGCCATCGGCCCTTAATGTGTTAAGCATTTCTATTTTTTCTAGTATTTTGTTAAAGGTCTCTTCAAAAGCTTAAAAATGATACCCATATTGATATTTTTAAAATTTTGAAAATTTCAGATGCCGTAACTCGGAAAATATGGGCGAGCGCCATTTTTTTCACTTGATATTTTTTTCTTTATCTTTAATTTTCATATATTTGTTTATTGGAGTTACTTCATTGTTCCCATTGATGTAAAAAAATTAAAGGTAGACGTGGTGTTTTGCGCGCTGCGTCGAAGTCAATGGACCAATTTTGGTGATTTCTAATAGCACCTCTTGTGACATTATGTCTGATCAACTGGCGTATTTAAATTTTCTTGTAGCTGATCTAGTGCCGGACGGACAGACGGACGTTACTCAGTAGACTTCGCTATGCATAAGAAGCCAGGATATATAAATATACTTTAAAAGGTCGGAAATGGATATTGTAGGAACTACAAACAGAATGACAAAATTAGTTATACCCTTTTTCCACTTTTTGTGTTAAAGATTATAAAAACTCAGATTTCACAAAAACGATGAGGGCGAAATTGCTTAAGTTTTGCTTTTAAGGGTTAAACATAAAGAGTTCACACAATGCCAATGACTCTAAAATGCAAATGAATGCATGTTTGCATGCCTGAGATTTTTTGCAACAGTTTATAAGATTTAAAATTTTTTTATTTTAACGATAAATATTAACAATTTTCACAGTTTTATTTTTTGTGCGAATATTTCGCTTTGGGATATAATTAAGACTAAAGTTTTTTAGCTTATCGGGGTTCTTAAAATTAATGTCTTACCAAAAACTAATTTTGTGGTCTACAAAGTCTTAACTTTTACTACAGTACTTTTTGTTTATAGTCCATTCCGCTTAAAGGCCAAAACAGTCCTATTCACTTGCAATTTTTTTCGAATTTCATACAAATTATTTGTTCTTAAGTCCATTTCGCCTATAGTCCATTTTCGTTTAAAGGCCGAATTTTCTTTGCAAACATAGCTAATATTGTATAGAAAAAAAACTTTTATAAAGTCCACCCTGTTTTTTTATTACTTTTTTTAAACAAACTGGCAACATTTTTTATTTTAATTTCTGGCAACTTTTACAAATGTCAAAAATGTTTAAAATAAACTTTTATTTTGTTTAAAAAAAGTGATTTTATTGAAGAAATTGTATATTTTGTATATAGTCCAAAATGTGTATTATATTCGGATTCAGTTATGGTCCATTAAGTGGCTTAAAAAAAATTCGGTTATAGTCCTAATTCGCTTATAGTCCACAAAAATTGTGCAACTGTAGTTGTGAACTATAAGCGAAAACTATTGTATTTGTAATTTATAATATCAGTCTACTGCATAGTGGAACTCAAAATATTTCAGAACAATTTCACAGGAAAGCATTGGATTGGAGCTTGAACTTTCCAGGTTATTCAGAAGTTGTACAATATGAATACGCAGTAACATACCTAAGATATACATCTAAAGTTTTTGTTTTATAGCTTAAAGCTCTTGAGGAGATCTTCAAAACCAGTATAAACTTCAAAGTGATTTTCTGTAGTTCATAAGATAATTGAATTTAAAAACTGAAATTTTTAAGTTTGCTGTTTTTTTTTATAATTTGGACACTAATTTTAAAAATTCTTTATAATTAGTCATTTAGTGAGACCGATTTTGGCATAGAAGATAGATTTTTGAGAATCTTCGATGCCCTTCACTATCTATGTAAATCAAGTTTAGTCAAATAATTCCAATAAAAAAAATGCAAATTTAGTATTTCCTTAAATAACTCTTTTAAAGCTTTAAAATGATACCCATATTGATATTTTAAAAATTTTGAAAATTTTAGAGGCCCGTAACTCGGAAAATATGGTCGAGTGCCAGTTTTTTTTACTTGATGTTTTTTTTCTTACTTTTTAAATCTCTATCGTCCCATATATTTATTTTTCTTTTGATTGGAGTTACTTCATTGTTTCAACTGATATAGACAAATTAGAGGTAGGTGTGGTGTTTTGCCCGCTGCGTCAAAAGACATGGAGCGATGTTGCTGATTTCCAATAGCACTTCTTTCGATGCTATGTCTGATCGATTGGCATATTAAAATTTTTTCTGATCTAGTTCCTCGGCAAACTTGATTTCAACACTAACACGGATAGACAGACAGACATCGCTCAATCGACTTCGCTATGCAGAATATACATACTTTATGGGAAATGGATATTGTAGCAATTACAAACGGAATGACAAAATTAGTTAAATCCTTTTTCTACTTTTTGTGATGAAGGGTATAAAAATAAACATTTTTTTATGTAATCACATTTATAGCAATACGGTGAAACTTTATAAGAAAATATGTGTGTAATTTCAAAATTGAAATTTGCAAATGAATTCAAAAATGAATTTTCACTTTCATGGAGAAGATTGCTGTATTTAACCAAGGTCACCTCGATCTACATTTTCCATTTTATTTTGGATTTTGTCAATATGTTCCAAAATCCCAAAGTTGAGATCCAAAAAGTTGAGATTTAAAAAGCTTAATATTTCATAGGTCCAAAATGAATTTCATAGGTACAACTCTTAAGATTTTTAAATTTTAGAAGTTCATATATGGAAATTTTCGGAGTCGGTTTGTCCAAACTTACATTTTGTTTTTAATTGTTGACTCAACGAGAATTTTTATTTAAATATATTCACCGCTATTCTGCGTTTCGACTCGAATTGAAATTTTCTCAGTCTGACAACTTTGATCATCTGCATTTCAATTCCGCTCAGTTTCTTTCGATTGTATGTATTCTGCATTACGATCGGAGCTCCGTTTTTCTCAGTTGTTTTTTTGTTAACGGAGGGGTTTTCTTTATTTGTGTTTTTTAGTTAAAAATTGAAAAAATGTAAGTAGAAATTGAGATAAAATGTTCAGAAACGGTTTAAAAAACACGTAAAATTATATTTAACTAATTTTTTTTAATTAAATTAATTTTCTTTTGTTTTAAATTGTTAATTTTTGTATCCGAATCTGATGTGTTTTTTTATGTATTACGGGTCAAAAACAACAACATCAGAGCAGTATGAAAAACTGGCAAATTTAATGCCATCTAAAGCAGACATTACATGTGGATACCACCAGCGATCAAAGAAAGAAGTAGCAGCGTTCTGAGAGGAAGTTGCAGGAATCCTTCAACAAAAAATGCCAGTGCAAAAATTAGTTGCGGTAAACAACTAATTTTTAATTTGTTTTTATATTTTTTTATTTTATTAAACTTCATCAAGAAATTACTTTTAATTATGCATGTATTAAAATTGACATTTGTTTATGAAAATGATTACAAACTTGCTTATTTTGCTATTTCATTTCCACATTCCACAGTGATGCTACTAATTTTGTAAACATTGCTGTCTTCTTCTTTTTCTTTCGACTCCGTTTTTCTTCAGAATACCAATTTACGATCGCAACGGAACTGAATGCGGAGACTTAATCGAAACGCAGAATAGGGATGATTTTCTAATAAACCTTTTACTGCACCTTAAATAGTTTAATTTCCTACGAATGTAAACGTTTTTTTTTACTAAAATTTAAAGTAAACTCCAGAAATAACTGTCGTCTTCTTATCTTACTCAGACATTATAACTTTTGAACTGTAAACATTTTTATAAATCTGAAATAACAAAATGGCACTTCTAACATAAATGAACAAATCAGATATGACCTACTTTGGGACGCTGTCGTGCTCCTTTTTTAGGTCTAAAAAACTTATACTCCAAATTTCCCTTACTACCAATTAATCCAGCGGTTAAAAGTTTGCTGACTTATTTTAAAAATATTTTATTTTTTCGTCACTGTGGGCTTTGTATCTTTCTTTCAAAAGCTTTTGATGCTCTTCGAAAGATGTATAACTCTGTTACACGTTTTATCATTTTAATATATCTTCGGCTGAAGATCACGAATAATTTTCCCATAACACCGTACTATTCATTCACAAAAAAAAAAAAAATGAAGGAAATCTGTTCTACATAAAAAGATCTTAACAAAATGCCTCACTGTCACACAAGGAGGATGCAACTCAAAATGCAAAACTTTTATTTTATGATTTTTCTCTTTTTTAAAGATTGGCAAATCGGAGAGACCTTTCAAAAAATCTGTCATACACTATTCTACTTTCAAACTTTTACATAGTGTGTGTTATATTATTTGCACTGATAACACAAAACAATAAAGCAATAATCTTTAAAATTATACGGTGTACCTATGTTCTTATCTTTTGAACCTTTGAAAATTTTAATTTTAACACTGCGAATAAATAAAAGACTTGATGTGTGTAAAAATAAATATGTCGGGTTATATACATATGTATGTTTTGAACCTAACGCTTTGAAAACTCAATTTGGAGAAAGTGTTTATGGACGCAAGAAAACACCTGCCATATGGTTTGTCCAATTTGGAAAAAAATTTGTTAAAGTGACATGCAATAAAAATAAACCCGCAATACTTTAAATAACATCTAATTTTTTGTATGTAAATTTATGTTAAGTATTGTTTTTTATTGTTATTGTTAAATATCCTATTTTTGTTATTAATGTTACTTGAAGTTACATTGTACATAATTTCGGTAATTGCTTTTAGTTGTAACTTTGTAGAATTTTTGTCCTTTTTCATGAAATAGACGAACCCTTTAGAAAGTGATTATAAAGTTCATAAAACGGTTTTTATTTATATAAAAAACTTAAGACTTTATTAGCTTGTAATGCTTAATCATTTACATACCAATAATTACTATATCTCGCCAAAGTCAAAATCATCAATAATAAAATAAATTTAATTTATGTTGATTTTATTTAAAATTTTTTCGAAATCGCTTAAATTTAATTATTTACTAGGACATTATTCTTAAAGATATTTTTAATTATACGAGGGCTGCTCTATATATTTGTGGCCTAATAGTGAAAATGCAAATATTTATAATCAAAAACGGTTTTATTGTTTTTCAAGTATTCTCCAGCATGATTTATACACTTTTGCATGCTCTCAAACCAGTTGTCGAAGCACTTTTCCCACTCCGATTGAGACACCTCTAAAACATGGTTTTTGAACACTTCAACAGCTTCTTCTGGCAACGGAAATCGTTGACCACGCATTTTTTTCTTGATGTGCGGAAACAAGAAGAAGTCATTAGGTGCCAAGTCAGGGCTGTACGGCGGATGACCCATTAATTCGACGTTTTGGCCGGTCAAAAACGCTCTGGTTTGAGCCGATGTGTGAGAGCTCGCATTGTCATGGTGAACAATGATTCGTCTTGTTGGTTTTTCGAATTTCTCCGATGACTTCAGGCAAACAAATTGTAGTGTACCACTCAGAAGTGACCGTCTACGTTGCTCAAGCGGAACAGTCCCCACATGACCAGTTTTGCCGAAGAAACAGGCGACCATTTGCTTTCCAACTTTCGTTGGATTTTGCTCGTCTTTGAAGACCCACACGGTCGATTGTTGTTTCGTTTCGGGCTCATATGCATAGATCCATGATTCGTCACCTGTGACGATCTTATAAACGTCTTTTGAAGCACCGCAATCGTATTTTTGCAACATTTCTTTGCACCAATCGACACGAGCCTTTTTTGAGCGACTTTCAAATTGTGCGGGATCCAACGAGAACAAACCTTTTTTACGGCCAGGTGTTCATGCAGTATCGAATGTATGCTGGTGGAAGAAATGTCCAAGGATGTCTCTATCTCTCGGTATGTCACATGTTGATCTTGCATTATGAGTTCACGCACGACATCAATGTTCTCTGGCACAACAGCCGTTTTTGGACGACCTTCACGGAATTCGTCTTTGAGCGAGCTTTGGCCACGATTAAATTCATTATACCAATTTTTTACAGTGCTATAGGATGGTGTTTCATCGCCATACAAAGATCTAAGTTCATCAATGCACTCTTGTCGTGATAATCCACGTCGAAAGTTGTGAAAAATTATGGCACGAAAATGTTCACGAGTTAATTCCATTTCTTTCTATATTAATTTTTTCAAGTCACTGTAAACAACACAAATAATGGTCGTACGTCAAAACGTTTTGAGTACGATTATGCTTAAAAATGACAAACTTTCCAATGGAAATGTCAAATTGCACTTGGCAGCACTCAGTGTTGCCAGGCCAGAAATATATATAGCAGCCCTCGTAAAACAGTTCATGTTTCTCTGTTTATGACGTTACGGTAACCATATTTAACACTTATATATGTCGGTATTACGTAAGTTCCCAGCAAAAAAATTAGACATTTCCTTAAAAAGTACTTGCCACATAATTACTTACTTTTGTGATTGCCAAACTTTTTTACTCGCTTACAAAACACATTATATTAGTTAGCAATTAAAGGAAGTAGTAATTGAACTAGTTCTTTAAGTAAAAAAAAAGTACCTTTAATTACGTACTGATGATTTTTATTATTTCCTGCAAGAATCAATGCAATCAATTCTTAGTAATTGATTATAAAAGTCTTATTTTGTTTGCTTTTGTTTGTAATATAGTTGGGAAGTCCTTCCGCCAAAAATGCTGAATTCAGCATTCGATTACCTTTTTTTAAATTTTTTGCTGGGTAGCTGTTTATTTATTTTGTTTTTTTTTCTACAAATAAAACTTAAAAGTTTTTTTAATCTCGCATGTATTTATCAGCTTTTAAATTTTTAAATTTAATAAATAAGCTTTTTTTTTCTATGTAATATGTTTTTTTTTAAATTAAAATGAGTAGAAATTATACAAAAGCATAAACTTTAAGTCGTTATGCACACTAGGGCAAAAACAAAATATTGTTATTGTCGCAATTTTGCTGTAAAAAAAAGGGATTTTCATTTTCTTTTTTTTTAATTTTACATATATTTTTCTCAAAGGCACCCATCAATGTGAAAATTTCAATTTAACCGGATTAAAGAAGCGTTATACGCATTTAAATAATTAAATTTTTTTCATGACCCTGGGAACTATAGGCGAGGGTTTTAAAAATAATAATTTTGGAAATTTTGTTGCATGATTCGAGCATTTCGGGATTCGGTTTATCTAAATATACATTTGCCCTAATTAATCAAATACCAAAGCATTCAATTTAATTTTAATAATAGAACTTATAAACGTTTAAGTGCATATTAAATATTTTACGTTCCTACAAAAGTTAAATTTGGGGAAAATATCCAAAAACAAGTTTAAATCTGATGAAAAATCCAAGTCAAACCAAAACCAATGTGTGCGAGGTGGGATTTTTTGCGCAATAAGTAATTTTTTCAAAACATTTAATTTAAAAATGTAATGATGCAGTTTTGTAAAAAATTTATTTAAAGTGAAGAATCCATAAATTGTATAAAAAAAACGTTTATTTGTCTTTGAAATAATGAAGTAAAGACACATGTAAATTTCGGTCCGAAATAATAAAAAATGTTTACGCACTTCTATAGTGTTTGTACGTAAGATAATTTTATTGCTATGATTTAAGTAGTGTTTTTTATTTCAAAAATAGCCTTTTCTACGTATCTTAAAAAATTATAAAGTTTAACCGAATTTTAAAAGATAAATTTCGAAATTTAACATAGCGCTGTAAGGCATATAAATCCTGGGGATATATATTCAAATTGGACCTGTGGCCACATTATTGGATCAAATAGAACCGAAAAAATGCAAAGAGCTGCCTGGTTTACTGTTTTTCAGCGAACCTTGTAAAACAGCTAATGTTTTATGAAAATTTTAAAGTTTTTCACATGTAAAGCTTTTTTCTTTTTGTTTTTACAGGGATTCTAAATTCCAGGAGCACTGTAGAAGATGGGCGGATAAAAATTAATCAATTTTATAGAAATTATGCCCTTTTATGATTCTTATTTCTTCATTACTATAGAAAATGGAATTTTGATAGACATTTTTGATATATAAAATTGATTAATTTTTATCCGCCCATCTCCTAACGCAATTGGTTTGTATCTGAGAAATGAATTTCGAAATTTATCTTCACACACATAATAAATTTTGGGTTCTATGGACGGTGGTCAATTTTTATGAAACTTTATATTTTTCTTAATAGAGTTAACCAAATGCTCAGAGCAAAATTTCAACATTCTACAAACACTCCTTATATTTTTTTGCCAAACATTGTATGAACAAATCCCACTGTGCGCCGCTTCTGATTTATTTTTTTTTTAAGAATATTTTGCTTCTGTCTCACAGTGTAACGTGTATTTAACTTCCTTACCGGCTGTCGTGTCTTTGACTGAAATAATAAAAATATATTATTTAAGTCTTGAGTTTTTAGTGAAAGTTTTGCTTTCCGTTTTTTGCTACTTGTATAGCTAACGCGCTATTTGTTATTGTTGATTAATACTCAATAATAATTGTAATATTTTTGACTATAACGGTTAAATTTGAAAATTAAAAATGGAAACACATTAAATATTCTACTGAAAACGTTGTATTATTTTTATTTTGGCTGTAGAAAGTAATACGAGTCATCAGTATGATAGCAACTCTATAGATTTTTGCCAACTTTTTTGACATAGTTTTGTGAAATTTTTTTTTTGCAACTTTGTCTCACTTTTTAGAGCATAAACACGAACAATGCTGGCCTCCAAGGTGTCAATCGCTGGTAGTTTATCATTATAACCCAATGACCTCACGTGGCCCAATAAAAAAATAATTGAAAGGTGTGAAAACGTTCGACCTAGGAAGCCAACTGATAGATTCTCATTTCTTAATGTCAATGGCAACGATGTTGTATATCCGGATCAATGTAATCCATATTAAAAAAAAAAAAAAAGATCATTGGTCATAGTTCGATAACGATCTCCGTCTATAGTAACGCGAGCTTCGGCTTCACTTTTCAACAAATAAAATCCAATGATACCAGCGGATATAAGGAAGCTTGTAGGGTCTGCGGCAGTTTTGTTGATTAACAACACCGTTAAGCCAAAAATTAGAATTTCCGCTAAACACGATTTTTCGATAAAATATCAGATCAGTTTTTAACTGCACTAGAAATCAAACGGCGGTAGAACAAAGCATGATACTCTCGTAGCTGCACCAGCTTATACGGGTGAGTGCCGAGATCTTTGCACAAAGTTTTCACGTAGTAGAGGGAACTCGCCCCCTTCCCCCTCAACTTCCTGTGATATATGGCAAATCTATGTATTTAGGTCTTTTTCCAAGCATAAATTCCTTTAACTTGTTTGTGTTATTGCATTATTTAGTGAACAAGCCATCTGTTGAAATGCCATAGACAAAACAGAAAAGCGTCTTTAAGTTTCGCGAATTGTTTGCAAAGTAAGTGTCAACAATTTGGACGTTTTTTTTTTTTATTAGGACCAGCACTCAGGGGATGACTCCAACTTATGCAATGCATTGTGCCAGAACTAGGAAATTAGTTTGTGTGATGGGGGATAGAGGGAGTAGTGTTTGTGAACATTTGATTTGAATCTTTGCACATTGAAAGTGGCAGGAAAGATCTCTGCAGGGAGTTTATTCCACATACGAACTGTTCGGCTAAAAAACGAATTATCTCTGTAATGCGTTGTGCGATTAACTGGCCAATCGACCACAAAGGAATGCGCTCTTGATTCAGATCATGTTGCGCGTATGAAATTACGGTTTTCAGGAACAAGTACCCTGATTTCATAAGAGCACAGTAAAACACGCCCCACATTGCGTCGATGCTCCAGTGAGTCAATAGAGCTGGATACCCTACTGTCACCGATGAGTTTCTTCGCTCTCTCCTGTACGCGGTCGAGTAACTCCAAAATAGACTTTGAAGCACCGGCCCATACATGAGAGCTGTATTCCATTTTGATTCAACGATGATTTGTTAAAGTGTTCTAACAATAGATGCCAAACAGTAAGAGCAGAATAACTATTTTATTGACAGTTAATCTTTTTACCCAACATATGGAACGGGCTTACAAGTTGCAGTTTGTTATTTGTCTGTTTTTGCCGATCTAACATATTTGCTAAAGCTTTGCTTTAACGCCATTTAGAATGCGTTTGACTACCTGTCAAAACTGAGCAATTGGAAATGTGGTTCTTTTCCATCATCGCGTTAAAAAAATTTTACATCTAAAAAAATGACTATTAATTTTGGGTTAGCGTAACATTATGTGTTGTCGTAAATGTTAAACATTTACGTGATACTAAATGTTAAAATATCACGTAAGGGCTCATTGACATTTACGTTTAAGTACAAACATAGAATTGTTTTCATTTAGAGTTGTTGTAAAACTAAATATACTAGCGGAAATTAATTTTAAAATACATGTTTTATTTGAACTTAATATAAATTTTGAACAAATAGTGACGAAACTGAGTGTTATATATTAAAACTACTAAAACTGAGAAATCCGTGTGCTAATATTAAACTTAAAATAAAAAAATATTAATTAATAGGCTTCGAGTAACATTCCGTTAAGAGTTTAAAAAATGCTATAAGCTTGAATCTTTCTCCGGCAAAACACTTTTTTATATTCTTCACCACATATGGCAAAATGGTATTTCTAAGTTTCTCATTTCGTTTGTAATTTCTAAAAAATGCATTTTCGATCCCATGAAGTATAAATATTCTTAGTTCTTACGCATAGCAAAGTCGATTAAGCGAATCTGTCTGTCCGTCCGTGTTCGGGTTGAATTAACTTTGCCAAGGCACTAGATGAACTAAAGAAAGTTTAAATATGTCAATCGATCACATATAAAAATTTGTTATTAAAAATCAACAAGATCGGTCCATATCCTTTTAGACAGCGGGCAAAATACCACGCCTGCCTCTACTTTTTCCATATCATTTGGACTCCAATCAAAAAGAAAAAAAAATGTGGAGCGATAGAAAATTAAAAAATAAGAAAAAATCATCACTTGAAAAATTGGCACTCGCACATACTTTTAAATTTTGAGCCTCTGAAATTTTCATAAAAAAGTACGATTATCAATTTGGGTATCATTTAAAAGCTTTTGAAGAGACTTTTCAGGATATATTAAAATATTTTAAAAATGCTTAATCCATTAAGATCCGATGACAATTTTATATAAAATTATATATCGTACTTATCTTTTTTATATTTTAGTTCTCTGTCACCGCAATATTTGTTTTTTTTTTTTTTTGATAGGAGCTACTAGATTAAACATACATGGTGAAGGGTGTATAAGATTCGGCATAGCGGAATATAGCGCTCTTACTTTTTTTAAACTTTTTTGTGACAATAGAAGAAGTTTTAATTAAAATTATATTTGCTTTTTTTTATTTAAAATGTCGTCACAACAATTAAAGAACGCTGTAACTGACAAAAAATCGAAAACACGTTTTTTTGTATAATTTTTATCAGAAAAAATTACTGCGTCGATTGGTGTTTGCCCCATATTTTTATGATGAAGAAAATTCACTTATGCCGTCTGTGTTTTGAAAAATACCAGTGTCTTCTTTTTCGAAAGCCTCACAAAAACTAGTGTTTTTTACATATGTTGCTTACGATGCTTTTGCGTCATTTGCATTTTTTAAACTAACACTTACGCCATTTTTGTGCAGTTTGTTCAAAAAATATTTTTTCCACTTTATTTAATCACTTTAACTTACAGCCATTAAGTTTTACTTAAAAAAAAAAATTAATATGTCACTTAAAGCGTTTTTGAATTCTAAAATTTTGTTTCCATAAAAAAAAAACATTGTAGTTACAACATTTTATAGGTCTGTGGAAGAAAAATTGTTTGCTGTAAGCCGCAGAATAACCGGGAATAATAAACCTGAGATAAAATGTCTACAGCCAGCGAGAAAAAGTAAAAATACGTTTTCAAAATCATGTTCATGTATAGTTCTTGTGATATAAATTTTTTTTACCTTCATACATTTCATGTTTTGTCAGTTACAGCGTTCTTTAATTCTTGCGACGCTACATTTTTATATTTATTTGAGCATACAATTTAAATAAAACACTTTTACTTTTAAATACCTATTAAACATTCATTTGTTCACAAGTGGGTTAATTGAAAAGTGAATGAACTATACAATATGCAATAATACTTACCCATCAACAAAGTATAGATCTAGAATATTGAATGAATTTTTTTTATCACCATTTCTCAACACAAAAAAAAAAAAAAATACGTTGTTGTTTTAAGTGATTAATAATAAATATAAATCTTTAGTGTAAAATTTATAATTACACAGTATTATTTTTATATATAATTTTAAAAAGCTTACGTTGAATTATTGTTTGTTTACAAATTTGTCACAGCAGAATGTTTAGTTTTTTTTTTATAATTGATTTATAAAAGGAAACAGTAGTTTAATTGTATTTTTAGTTTTGCAAAATTTATTATATT
Source organism: Cistogaster globosa (assembly GCA_937654795.1). Taxonomy (NCBI): domain Eukaryota; kingdom Metazoa; phylum Arthropoda; class Insecta; order Diptera; family Tachinidae; genus Cistogaster; species Cistogaster globosa. Next base: position 132,225,268 of record OW569403.1, on the reverse strand, counting down.
AAAAAGGTTTTTTCTTTGTATGAGTGTTATTTTCTGTGCATATATTTTGTGATCAAAAATTATAATTGTTTTTACGATTTTTTTTAAATACCGGAAAGTTTTACATTTTTTCAAATGATATAAAAAAAAACCGAAATATAAAATCAAATTTTTCATAATGCTAGTAAGAGCTCTTTTAAGTAGGGCGGTTCATTGTGGAAATGGTTTAAAACAAATTGGCCCATATTCCTAGTTATATACTAAAGTCGACTCTTACTAAAGTATACTCTAAATCAGGGGTTCTCATCAAATTCCTGCTCACGGACCCCTAGTAAAATAATTTTTTTTTCACGGACCACTCTGAAGCCCAAATTCATAATAAAATTTTTATTATTTTTGAAAACACTGTTTTTTCGGTTCTTCATGCGGACCCCTTGGATGGTTGCTACGGACCCCCAGGGGTCCACGGACCCCCATTTGAGAACCGTTGCTCTAAACTAAAAAGCTCTTATTATCTTTTTTGCTTTCATAGTCGAAAATAAAGCAAACTTTATGTCGAATCAACTTTAACTGGGTGTCAACTCTAGTTCGATAAATGTTTTTATACAATTTCTTAACAAACATTAGAAAAAAGTAACCCTGTTGTTATTTTGTTCACTTTGGTATAAAAATCTGATAAAGAGTATTGTGTTCTTAAACCAAATAAAAGAATTATGGAAAAATGAGTTAAAAACAGCTTTAGCTAGTTTTAAATTTAGAGTTGACTTTAACGTTAAAAGTATATTTTAAATTGTCTATGAATGAGCTAGAGTCGACTCTAAAGTAAAACCGACTTTAGTTCCTTTAAAGTAGACTTTATTTTAACTATGAATATGGGACATTGTGTTTAAGTTATAAATAAAATAGTTTAATTTTTGTTCTCGATTGAAAGACTGATTTATTTTATTTATTACGTATGAAATATTCAAGCGTGTAAAACTACAGTTAAAATAGTGACACTTACACATATATATTTTTTGCCAATTTTGTCCTCTGCTAGATATAACAATACCCTCAAATTATTTTTAAAGAATATATATTGTGGCGCAGTATCAAATATTGTTGTACTACTGGAGCCACATGTCATATGTCAAAGTCCACATTACGGTTAAAAACACTGATTATCATTGAAACGTTCTAAACATCGCAGCATCAAATGAATAACCGAAACAACAATTTCGCATTAAAATATTTGTATGAGTTTATATTGAACGGTGCTGTCGTTATAGCCCTTTAGGTACTAAATTAGGTTTAAATTTTACTGAGATTAAAATTAATTTTGTTTGACAGAGTTCAAAAAGCAGCTTATAAAATTTTTTGTTATTAAATCTGTTTCAAAAATCAGCCTAAATTCGTATTATTTTTAATGAATTAAAATTTATTTTTTAAATAAAATAAAATTTACTTTTTCGTCCTTAGGTTCATTTATTATTTTAATTTCTAAAAACCTTTTTTAAAAAGAAAATTTAATTTACAAATGTATGCGGACGTTTTCCAAAAAAATAAAAAAAATTAGACGCAACAGAATGAAAATGCTGCATCATTTTCTGGACCGCCACATCCTTTATCAGCATTCTTCATAGATGCACAACTTACTTAGGTTGTGTATATTGTAAACATCATCCATTTAACCAACTTACGAGGGCTGCTATATATATTTCTGGCCTGGCAACACTGAGTGCTGCCAAGTGCAATCTGACATTTCCATTGGAAAGTTTGTCATTTTTAAGCATAATCGTACTCAAAACGTTTTGACGTACGACCATTATTTGTGTTGTTTACAGTGACTTGAAAAAATTAAGATAGAAAAAAATATAATTAACTCGTGAACATTTTCGTGCCATAATTTTTCACAACTTTCGACGTGGATTATCACGACAAGAGTGCATTGATGAACTTAAATCTTTGTATGGCGATGAAGCACCATCCTATAGCACTGTGAAAAATTGGTATAATGAATTTAATCATGGCCGAAGCTCGCCCAAAGACGAATTCCGTGAAGGTCGTCCAAAAACGGCTGTTATGCCAGAGAACATTGATGCCGTGCGTGAACACATAATGCAAGATCGACATGTGACATACCGAGAGATAGAGACATCCTTGGACATTTCTTCCACCAGCATACATTCGATACTGCATGAACACCTGGCCGTAAAAAAGGTTTGTTCTCGTTGGATCCCGCACAATTTGAAAGTCGCTCAAAAAAAGGCTCGTGTCGATTGGTGCAAAGAAATGTTGCAAAAATACGATTGCGGTGCTTCATAAGATCGTCACAGGTGACGAATCATGGATCTATGCGTATGAGCCCGAAACGAAACAACAATCGACCGTGTGAGTCTTCAAAGACGAGCAAAATCCAACGAAAGTTGTTCGTGGAAGAAGCACTTCGAAGCAAATGGTCGCCTGTTTCTTCGGCAAAACTGGTCATGTGGCGACTGTTCCGCTTGAGCAACGTAGGACGGTCACTTCTGAGTGGTACACTAAAATTTGTTTGCCTGAAGTAATCGGAGAAATTCGAAAAACTAACAAGAGAAGGCGAATCATTGTTCACCATGAAAATGCGAGCTCTTACGCATCGACCAGAGCGTTTTTGACCGGCCAAAACGTCGAATTAATGGGTCATCCGCCGTACAGCCCTGACTTGGCACCTAATGACTTCTTCTTGTTTCCGCACATCAAGAAAAAAATGCGTGGTCAACGATTTTCGTCGCCAGAAGAAGCTGTTGAAGTGTTCAAAAACCATGTTTAAAAGGTGTCTCAATCGGAGTGGAAAAAGTGCTTCGACAACTGGTTTGAGCGCATGCAAAAGTGTATAGATCATGTTGGAGAATACTTTGAAAAACAATAAAACCATTTTTGATTATAAATATTCGCATTTGCAGTGTTAGGCCAGAAATATATAGAGCAGCCCTCGTATCAATACTAATTCGGTTGGACGAAGTTCACACACGACCTAAAGCGTTTCTTTAATATTCTCTCTGTAACTCATCTTTCTACATTTGTTTTTCATATTCAGATTTTTACGTATTATAATTATATTATAATTCTCTATATTCAAGATGATCATTTTTTAGCTTGTGTGGGAGCTACCACGCCTACTATTTCAATTTAGACCCTTTCTTCTCTAGCTTTGCTTTTTAATAGAGGAGTTAGTTGTACAAAATTTCTAGACTCTCTATTGTAGTTCTCTAGGTACCGATAATAATTATTTGCTTTGTATAGAGGTTACCACGCCCCTATTCTAATCTACTCTGTGTTTCGTGTTACTGGTGCAAAATTTCGGTAATAGTTTCTCAATTCGTTTTTCGCTACAATACGCATATTAATAAAAGAGTTATTTGAACAAAATATTGAGGTGCTACCTGTTACAGCTACCAAGTAACACGACAATATTTATTTATTTTGTATGGGAAGTACCACGCCACGTGAAATATAATGAAAATTCCAGGAAGATTGGGCCACTGGTGTAGCTTTAGCTTTCTGACTAAAAAACAAACTCAGTTTGTGCTTAATATATGTAAATTTATATTTTTTTATTTAAGAGAAATTTACGGCGCTTGACTGATTCAACCAAATTTTTATAGAAACATTTTTTTAATTATAAAAACAATATAATTCAAATATTTGCTGGGTAGGTATGTACATGTATCGTGTATTATTAACCAATGAATTAGTGTCAATTTAGGAACCTTTGAAGCATATTTTAGGAGTTTCTTAAAACGTATTTTAGGAGTTTTCTTATGAAATGTTGATACCTGACAAATAAATTTCATTAAAATTATAAAATATTTCGTTATAAGTATAATAATGTTAAATATCAAGGTGCTAAGCTGTTCTTGCTCAAAATAAGGTTACTTAAGAAAGTTTATTATTTAGTTTAATTAAGTGTTAAATCAAATATAATTAATAATCCTTTTTTTCCATGATCATGTATTTAATATATTTAAACACTTAACACACCCACCGTTCCTTTGGACACTTTAAGATATTTTTCCATCTTAGAACTTGAACTTGTTGAATTTTTAATTAATGCTTAACTAATTAATAATTTTATATCACAGTCATATCTTTCTAAAAACAAAACACACGTAAGTCTGGCATTTTAAAGAACACTTAAGTCAACAAAGCTCTTAGACAAAGGCAAATGTAATTATTTAGGTACCAGAAGTTTAATTTCTCAAATAGCAAACTGAAATAAACAAGAAAAAAAAAACAATTGCAAAGTATTGAAAAATGAGTTAAAATAAATAAAAAACGTTTAATATTTCGTATTTTAATGAATTATTATGTAAACAAATAATGAAAATATGTCATGAAAATTGAAATTTGAAGCCACTGTGTGTGATGTCCCGTTTAACGTTTTCTGCTTTTGTATTAATAAAATATTTTATTAAAACCACAACATCGTCAAAAAAACAACATCTTTTTATACAAAGTTTGTATGTATTTAATATTAGCTATTTTTGTTTATATACATACATATGTATGTGTTTCCCTTTTAAAAATGTAATCTGTTTATATTTCAAGTTTTGTTTTTGTCTGAAAAATAGACACCATAAAAAATATACAGAGAAACAAATAAATTGTCGTACAAAATTCCTAATTCTCCTGTTGATTTTTTTCTTTTTCTCTTTTCAATGTCAATTTCTTTATCTGAACTAAAATTTGATTAACACTGGTGTGCAAATTTTTTTTCTACTTTCAGTTCAGAAATGTATTATTAAGACTTGATAAATGAAAATAAAAAATTTTAAAACTGTTCTTGGATGGTATATTTGATGCACACTTGTGCTCGTGATTTCGTTATTTTGGCGGGTTCTTCTTTAGTGTTAGCTTTGAAGACTTTGTATGCTTATGATTTGTTGTGGTGTTTCAAAATCTCTGGAAAGTAGAAGAAAAAAAATCAAATTTAGAGTTTCCAAACGCCTATAATGGTGAAAAATGAAACACAAGTTTAAATTAAAGCTTTTTTTGTTACTTATCTGCCCTCGCAAGCGGAGCGATCTTCTTGGAATTTTCACAGTTTGTTATCGGATATTTGGTTGGTAAAGTAGGGTGCTTACTTTTTAATGGGTCACGTAGGCGTGGCACTTCCCATACAAAGTATTTGTCATCAACTTATTTAGTAAGTGTAAAAGGTGCCTTGAAATTTCGTTTAAATAACTCTCTTATAAATATGCAAAATTTAGCGAAAAACTGACTGAATTAAAATAATGGATGTGGTGCTGCCCATAAGGAGTGAAAAATTATTACCGTACATCTAGAGAACTATAATAGGTAGAGCTTTGAAACTTTCCACTACATTATACATATGATGTAGCGAAACACAGACTGGAATATAATAGGGGTCGTGGTACCCTCCATGTAAGTATATAATTATCATCGGGTACTAAGAGATCACAATAAGTAGAATCTGTTAATATTCATAGTGAAAAATATACAAAACATGAAATTATCATAACGTATCCAGAGATTTATAACACGTAGAACCTTGATTATTGCACTAGACACTTCCGTATTAATATGCATAGTCTAGCAAAATACTTAATGGATTGGGACAGTGAGCGTGATACCTCCAATATAAAGTAAAAAGTTGTTGTCGTTTAGCCAGGGAACTGTAAGAGGAAGGGTTTTAAAATTTCGTACAAGTAACTTCTAAATTATTTCTCAATTTAGTTTTAATAGAAATTAAATCATACAATAAAAGTTTTTTCGACGCAATCATTTTTTCTGTGGCCACAAGCAATAACAGCTTAACTCGTTTTTTGGAAGTTTTCAACAGCAGTTTAAATTTTAATATGGTTGCATTAAATCAAGAAATATCAACTTTAGCTGTTTAGATTTTAAGGTAATAAACACTCAGTTTTAAGGTACAAAGAAAAAATTTGACTTGGATTACAGAGTGTTAGAAGTATAATATTAGCAGTAACTCAATTTGTTCTTAACCCGACTTTACTTGTTATTGCTTGTGGACATAAATTTTTAGAAATAGCCAACATAATAAGAACGGCCATTGAATTGTTATAGGGTTTTTGGCAATTCATAATCAAAATATTGAATCTAATTTATGAAAGGAAGCTTTTTAAAATTTATTAAACTGCAGACAATTTTATTTAAGATTCAGAGCTACAGAGTTCTAAAACTTACAAAAACATAACGTTAAATTTAAAGCCGAAATCCTTGTATCCACATAATAAAAAAATTGAATTTTTATTGTATTATTGTATTTCCTCTTTTATTTTTTATAGTTTTTTTTGCTGTTTTTGGTACATACACTCCGCATCCATATAATCAGTTTAGCAATTCAAATTTAAATACTTATTTTGACTTACCTTTATTCTTTTAGCGGCTTTAATAGTTGACATTTAATTCATAAATTAACATTTATTTGCATATACCAGGCTGACTAACAAAGTATGCACAAATATAGGAGCCATTTTTATTTTATTACACTTCACCATTAAAACTTAAAAAAGGGTATAACTAAGTGTGACATTCCGTCCGTGTTAGTGTTGAAATCAGATTTGCCGAGGCACTACATCAGATAGGAAAAATTTAAATACGCTTTTTGATCAGACATAGTGTCGAAAGAGGTGCTATTAGATCAGCAAGATTGGTCAATATCCTTCGACGCAGCGGGCAAAACACCACGCCCACCTCTAATTTTTCTACATCATTTGGAATAATGAATTAACTCCAATCAAAATAACAAATATATGGGGCGATAGAGAATTAAAAAATAAGAAAAAAATATCAAGTGAAAAAATTGTCGATCACACATATATTCCGAGTTGCGGGCCTCTGAAAGCTTTTAAAGAGATGTTTAAGGAAATACTAAAATTTTTTTAAAATACTTAACCCATTAAGAGCCAATGGTATTTTTTTTTTTGTTAAATAAGTTATATGTAGTATCAAGGCGAATTCACATAAGGTGGCAGCGCGGCTACAACAATACAACAATAAAAAGAAAAACAGGCACTTAAGTGTATGATAAACTTTAGAACACAAATAATTACTACACTTTTTTCTTACCCTTTTCAATAACGTTTTTACTAAGATTCGTTTTTTACAATTCTTTTTTAAAGAATAATAAAAAAAGAAATTTTGTGATATACAGTGCACTCGCGGTAACGTGAACTAATTAAAACCAAGGGAGTTCATGTTAGCGAAACTGTTCACGTTAGCGATTGTCGAATTTCAAAAAATAAAATATTTATGTATTTGTTTTACACGCTTAAACGTGAAAATCTTTTTATATTATTACCATTACATATTATGTATAATTAAATAAAAACTTTTAATTAAAATTCATTACAAAAAAAAAACGAGATCATGAGGATATATTCATTAAAATAATATTACATAACAAATAAAATAACTTATTACATTTATGCATTAAAAAAATCCGTTATCTTTTTTTGCTGATTTTTTTTTCTAATAGCTGAAATACTGCTTTTTCTCTTAAGCGTCGAAGTACACTCATGTCACTTTGATCAACCATTGAATCTCCTGCCCACTGCAATGCCTTGTTAAAAATTTCAATTGCCTCACTTGCGGCAATTTTTTTAACAGAATCATCGGCAATACAATCATCGCCGTCGCTTTCTTCGCTTTGCCCGATTTCATGGATATCAGTCGTATCATTAACACAAGGATCATCATTCCACTTTTGAACCATTGGCAAGGTAAACTCAATCTAAAAGTTAGTAGAACAATGCTTTAATTGTGATTCCAAAGTTTATCGTAAAATTCGTACCTGAGGACTCAAGTCCTGAAGAAGATGGGCTGACATTTGCATTAAAGAATTAATTTCTGCATCCCATTTCTCTTTAAGAATACTTAACGGAATGTTATCTTCAGAGTCATCCTGGTTTCTAACTAAACTTAAGATATTTTTCCAGCAATTGGCAAGAGTTTCTGTGCTGACTCGATACCATGCGGCAAATAAAAGGGTGACAGCATCTTTCAACTTTAATTTTCTCATTGATTCAATCAAATCAGAGTTTTTAGCTGCTATCGAAGCTAACAAGCTGTTCCTATAGTATAGTTTTGTTATTTTAATCGCATTTTGATCCATTGGTTGGATGAGGGGGGTGACATTTGGTGGCATAAACATTGCAATTATGTTTCCATCTTCCGTTTTTAATTCTGATTCACTTGGATGAGAGGGAGCGTTGTCGATAAGTAGTAGTGCCTTCATTGGTAAGTTTTTCTTCTTTAGAAACAATTTCACCTAATCGAAAGTAAGAACTTTTAGTTATATTTTTTAGCAAACGAAGAATTTGTTTACCTGTGGTACAAAGGATTGATGGAACCAATGCTTAAAAATGGCTGACGTCATCCAGGCCGATTTTGAATTCTTATAATCCGTAGGACAAATGAAGTTTTTAAAACTGCGTGGATTTTTGGCCTTACCAATTACCAAAAGCTTAAGTTTATGTGCCCCTGATGCATTTGCGCAACACAGGAAGGTTATTCGTTGTTTCTCCGTCTTTGTGCCGGGAGCACATTTCTCTTGCGTTGCAACGTACGTTTTATCTGGTAAAAGTTTCCAGAACAAACCAGACTCATCTGCATTATAGAGTTGGTCATTGCATAACTCCATTTCCTCAATTTTTTTTTTCAGTTTTAGCTTAAACGGATCCACCAATTCTGGCTGCGATGAGAGTTTTTCTCCGGATACTTTAAGAAGTCTAACTCCGTACCTTTTCTTAAATCGCTGAAGCCATCCGTCACTAGCATTGAACCCGCCCTCGTTTTCTTTGATTTGGGAATGTAATTCCTTGGCTTTTTCTTTTAGCATAAGTCCACTTACAGGCCAATTCCTTTCACGCATACGGATGAACCATCGGTAAAGGGTTTTTTCCATAACTGGAAGTTCTGATGATTTTAAAGTATTTCTTTTTCCCGGTCCTTGGTATGTGTGGTTTACACATTTCAAAATAGCTTCTTTTTTCTTTTTAATACCGCATATTGTTGACTTAGCGACATTATATTTTTTTGCTAAACTTGTCACACTCGTTCCTTTTTGCAAACTATCTAAAATGTCTGCCTTTTCTTTTAACTCCAAACATTTAGATTTTTTAACACTCATGCCGACTGATTACCACTTCGCAAAAGAAAAAGACTTGAAATAAAATTTCTTTACCAAACAAAAAACAAGGGGATTCCCTAATCTTCAAAAATCAAACTGAATGTATTTTAGTGTTGTCTGCAAGCTTAGAAAACATATGTATAAAGTGAAAAAAATTGTTCACGTTAAAGAGCTTTCTGAGCTTGTTCACGTTATAGAGTATTCAACGTAAACAAAAGCTTGTTCACGTTAGGCGGTGTTCACGTTAGACGGTGTTCACGTTACCGCGCGTGAACTGTAATGATGATTCACTTTTGACAGCTATTTTACACATTACAAAATTAAACAAAAAATTGTCAGCTGCCGCAACGATGCCACCTGGTAAAATTAATTCGCCTTGTGTAGTATTTAATTTTTTTCCTATTTTTTAATTCTCTGTCACCTCAATATTTTCTTTTCTGATTGGAGTTACTTTACTAAACTATATTTACATAGATGGTGAAGGTTATATAAGATTTGGTATAGACTAATATATCTCTTTTACTTGTTTTTAGGTCACCATATCCCTTTTTCAATACAGTTTGTCACAGAAAAATTTAAATATTAATAGCCAAAAACATCCGCAAGTATTTTAAAAATCGGCGGTATATGGCCAATTGTTAGTCTAAATTTTCCACTGCCTAAAAGGGTTTTCGTTGCCACATCTGGCGAGAAATTGCCGTAACTGACAGCGCTGTGGAGAAGTAATTTAGGGCTTAATCATTCTGGTAGGATGATGGATGGTAGCTGTAGAATAGTTTCTCGTAACTTTGAATTAATGAATCAACATTTCCCAGCATGTATAATTTTCTTGAGAGAAAAATCAGATATTCTGTTTTTAATAAAACTTTGTATATTGAGTATTTTTAAGAAGCCTTTGTTTTACAAATTTGAAGTAGAGTGTGTATTGACTGTATTGACTGTGTAGAGTCACATTTTATATCTTATTTTTGTATTCAAATAATTTATCACACTGAAAGATCTCCAACTTATGCATTTAAATGGAAAGCTTATAAGGTTTATAATAAATAAAGACAGCATTATAAAAGGATTTTCATTCATTCAATCCAAAAAGATTTAGTTTTATCAATATTTTTTAACTGATAAAACCTTAAGACAATTTTCTATTCCTTTTCATTCTAAGCAATTTTTGAACAAATGACATATTTTTGTTTTATTTAAGAAAATATAAACAATGATTTTTTTAATATTAATTTTTTCAAAATAGTAGTATTATTGGCAACTTCGATTTAATTTTCTATAGGAGTCTGCTAGTAAATACATTAATTGACTTCTTATTAACTCCTTTCCAGAGTTTTCAATTTTGATTTCTTGAAAAGCTTCTACGCAATTATACCCTTGATAGTTATAATCATTTAAAATCTAAAATTTTTATTAAAAAAAATTTTGTTTTGTATTGAGATTTTAAAGCAAAGTTACCACAAACGTATCAATGCAGATCCCTACAGTCTTGAAAGTTTTTGGCATATTGTTACTTTAATTTTATTTAAATTTTTAATACAATATAAAAAATTTAATTTCATTCGTTGATTGTGGTTTGATTAAATTTGCTGTAATTTTCTCTAAAATTAATAACTTTGATTTAATTGATAAGTAAAAAAGTATATTTTATTTTTAAACTTGCGTCATTTTTAAGGCATCCGTTAAGTCAAAGTCTTCAACATTATTTTACATGTTTTGATTTAGAGGAGGTTTCTGTTGCAGCCAAGCGTTATTTGCCACATTGATTTCAAAAAGAGAAAATTTTAAAGAGTCAATATACAATTCAAAGCATCAACTAGTTTATATAAATTTTTTTGCTTTTGTTATTGGCGCTAACAAATAATTAATTTAATTTATTTTCACATTGATATCTTGGGGTTTTGACTTGTATTTTGGGTATGTTTCGCATGCATCAACAAGTGTTTTCTTTATTTAAAATCCAATGGGTTGTAATATCCACAAATAAAATTTTTATATTTATTTTGCTAATTGTTTTATTTATTTATTTATTTTTTGCTTTTGCCAATAAATAAAAATTTTCCCATTACAAAGTCCAATTGGCCTTACTTTAGACTGCATTAAAACATTTTGTTTTTTTCTTATTACTGATATTGATTGAAATTTGTTGGTTTTACTATTATTTACCTAAAAATAAATTTATTATAGACGTTGCAAACAATGATGATAATGAATTATAAGACCTCTTGTATGTTTAATAATTTTATTTATAAAGATAAGAAACATTTTTAACATGTGTTGTTATTATAATAGAACTATTTATGTGTTTTTATTAAATAATACTGATAATATTATTTTGTCTAGATTAAATTAAAAATTATGTGATCTTTAAATTTTCCTTTATGTGTGTTTCTATTAACTCCATTGCCCAGCAAAAACTTAACTTACTAAGAAGCTATTGTTATGAGAAATCGTTGTCGCTGACTGAAATAACTAATTATTTTTGCTCTGGATGTTGCTAAAAGAATCCTACGAGGGCTGCTCTTTATATTTCTGGCCTAATAGTGAAAATGCGAATATTTATAATCAAAAATGGTTTTATTGTTTTTCAAAGTATTCTCCAGCATGATTTATACACTTTTGCATGCGCTCAAACCAGTTGTCGAAGCACTTTTTCCACTCCGATTGAGACACCTCTAAAACATGGTTTTTGAACACGTCAACAGCTTTTTCTGGCGACGAAAATCGTTGACCACGCATTTTTTTCTTGATGTGCGGAAACAAGAAGAAGTCATTAGGTGCCACGTCAGGGCTGTACGGCAGATGACCCATTAATTCGACGTTTTGGCCGGTCAAAAACGCTCTGGTTTAAGCCGATGTGTGAGAGCTCGCATTGTTGTGGTGAACAATGATTCGTCTTCTCTTGTTGGTTTTTCTAATTTCTCCGATGACTTCAGGCAAACAAATTGTAGAAGTTACCGTCCTACGTTGCTCAAGCGGAACAGTCCCCACATGACCAGTTTTGCCGAAGAAACAGGTGACCATTTGCTTCGAAGTGCTTCTTCCACGAGCAACTTTCGTTAGATTTTGCTCGTCTTTGAAGACCCTCACGGGCGATTGTTGTTTCGTTTCGGTCTCATACGCATAGATCCATTATTCGTCACCTGTGGCGATCTTATAAACGTCTTTTGAAGCACCGCAATCGTATTTTTGCAACATTTCTTTGCACCAATCGACACGAGCCTCTTTTTGAGCGACTTTCAAATTGTGCGGGATCCAACGAGAACAAACCTTTTTTACGGCCAGGTGTTCATGCAGTATCGAATGTATGCTGGTGGAAGAAATGTCGCATGTCGATCTTGCATTATGAGTTCACGCACGGCATCAATGTTCTCTGGCACAACAGCCGTTTTTTGACGACCTTCACGGAATTCGTCTTTGAGCGAGCTTCGGCCACGATTAAATTCATTATACCAATTTTTCACAGTGCTATAGGATAATGCTTCATCGCCATACAAAGATTTAAGTTCATCAATGCACTCTTGTCCTGATAATCCACGTCGAAAGTTGTGATAAATGATGGCACGAAAATGTTCACGAGTTAATTCCATTTTTTTCTATATTAATTTTTTCAAGTCACTGTAAACAACACAAATAATGGTCGCACGTCAAAACGTTTTGAGTACGTTTATGCTTAAAAATGACAAACTTTCCAATGGAAATGTCAGATTGCACTTGGCAGCACTCAGTTTTGCCAGGCCAGAAATATATATAGCAGTCCTCGTATAAAAAATAAACAACCATAACCTAAAAAATAAGCTATTCTTTTAGTACTCGTTAATATTCTAAAAGTCATGACTATTTTTAAAAACTCATGTCATTTATTTAAAAGAGAAGCGTTAGGAGCTTACAACAAAAATAAAGAAATCTAAACCATCTTGTAGATGGATCTGTATTTTACCATTTTAATATATAAACATTTTAAGTGAGATAGGTGTTAAACATGATGTCTGAGATCTGAAGTCAACTAGAATACAAACTATCAGTTGTTTTTACTTGCAGGAAATTTTGAATAATTTTCATATTGACTCATTTATCTAAGAATGTTAAAAAATAAACTTATCATATTTCAGCTAATTTTTGTGATATGTTTGTCATTAAAAAAAACGCTACTATATTTTAGGCTGTTTGTTAAAGGTACCCACACACGACATGTTTTTTACATCTGACATGTCAAATTTGCCACTGTAAAACAAATACATGTCGTTAAAACATTGCTTCTGTAAAATACGTGTGGAAAATCATCTGACAAAATTTCATTTAGAACGTGTTCTATTTTGATATGACAAACCATCAGACATCAGCTGTTTTTATGAATCTATGCCGTATGAAAACAATCAACGGCGGTTGAGCATTGGCGGTAGCATTAGCCGACTGAAGATAATATTTTATACGACCAAAATTTGAAATTGCTTTAAACTATTTAGCAACAATTATGTAAATTTTGTATCATTATTCAATGCAAACTGATCTTTTTCATATTTTTTTTTAGTAAAAAAAAAAAATTTAAATTGACTTGTATTCAGTAATTCCGCAACGCACGCAAAAATATTTTAAGACGACTACAAGCCATTTTAAAACCGGACGGCTTGGTTACTTGTACAGTGAAAAAAACCGAATTAATTAAAAAAGAAAATTCTTCTTTTATTTTAATTTAATTGCTGTTACAATAAAAATAACACTACACAGTTCAGTTGCTGAAGTTTCTTAATCCATTTTTTAATAATCACTTTTAACAAAAAAACAATTTTAATAGAATTTGCGAGCAGATCAGCTGTTGTAAACAAATTATAATTATGTCAGACGTAATTATACATGTACGTTTGTGACCAAATATTATAAGTCTTCTGTAAAATACCAATTTTGACACACATGCAGAATAACATATGACTTACACAGATAAAAAGTCAGATGTAAAAAACATGTCGTGTGTGGGTACCTTAAGTATACAAAAACAGAAACGAAGTTTGTGTAGCAATACTTATATTTTGAAAGCATTTATTTATTAGCCAATGATAATGATTTTGGCTTAACATAATTACTAACGAAACCTTTTTATTTAAAAGCATTATCATTATTAAAAATAATGGTAATTGGCAATATAATGATCATTTTATTGGCTTATTACTATCATGGTAAACAAAGCTCGTTGTGTATTGGCTTTTATTAAAAGGTGGGCAAAAGAGTTTACTGACACAAACATAACGAAACAATTATTCTCTTGTAAGACCTATTTTAGAGTATGGATCTGTTGTATGGGATCCAAACTATAATGTTCACATTGACTGTATAGAATCAATGTTCTGTTTGAGAACTATATTCCGTGGTTATGGATTTTATCTTCCGTCGTATACAGCAAGGCTGGATATTATTAAATTGCCTGCTTTAAAAAAGTCGAAGGACAATGCTTAATGTGATTTTATTGTTAAATCTTAATGTTCCTCGACGATTTAACCGCTACTGGACACCGTTAAATCTTCAAGTTTTACCATACAATTTACGCAGATGCTGATTCGTTTAGAAGAATGTGCAAACAATTTAATGAACTTTTCAATCTTATTGATTTTTCTGTAAATGTTAATGTTTTAAAACATAATATTGTTTTATTTTTAAATACTCATGTTTAAATTATTAAATTATAATTGTAAGTAAATTTATTATTTTCTTTGTTAGTCTGTAAGGATTTACATATATTCATAGACTTTAATTAATAAATAAAATAAAACTAAAAATTAATTAGTCTATGTAAATAATTTGTGTTTTAAAAAATATGGCGCACAATTTTACTTTTTTATAAAAAGTTCAGAGGCCCGTAACTCGGAAAATATGGGCGAGCACCAATGTTTTCACTTGGCCCGCTGCCTCGAAGCACGTGGACTGATCTTGCTGATTTACAATAAAAAATTTCAAAACTATTTCTGAGCTCATTAAGTGCTTTGACAAAGTTGATTTCAACACGAACACGGACGGACAGACGGAAATCGCTCAATCGACTTCGCTTGGATATTGTAAAAATTACAAACGGAATGACAAATTAAGATTACTCTTTTTCCATTTTTTTTGTGTTGAAGGGTATAAAAATGACATCAAATAATAATCGGACACTATTTCAATTTTCGCTAAATCTAATACTTTGTTAGCAAGTTTGATTGATATTAGGGTTCGGGAAACCGGAATTCTTCCTGGGAAATTATGGATATCTTTTGTGGCTAAATTTCCGGTAAACGTGAAGTATAAATTTGAGGTTATAAGCATTGTTGATAACAAAACCTTCCTCAGTAGAAAGCAAAAGGGGTTTTCGATTGCTGTAAAATTTTCATTGAAAACAAGAAACGGAATGTCTAGTGAATTGTTAAGGGCACTAACAGTTCTAAAATCACATCTTTCAAAAAACTAATTAATGAAATACTTTTTCAGTATTTAATACTATTATTTTGCAAATATTTTTCTTGTTTGTTAATGTTTTTATAAAATTATAAATTTTTAATATTATTTCTTTAAACAAACTTGATTTCTTCAATGATTCTTTTTCCCCGGAAATATCGGGAAATGGTATAATTTTTTCCCGTTTTCCGGGAAAAGAAAAATTCCAGGAAATCCCAAACCCTAAAAATATGGTTCTATGCCTCCTTTTTTTAATTTCACCTCAGCGCTGTTTGATTTTGTTAGGGACTTTATTATACCAACAATCTAAATTAGCTGTCCAGGTCCTGCACTAAACATACAGCCCCAGACCATGATACTTTCAAAAACGTGCTTCTTGATACGACGAAGATTATTCGACTCAAGTTATTTGATCGGCTTTTTCAAAATGTGCGTTTGTTCATTTAAGCGAAAGCACAGTGTTCCGTTACAAAAAGTTAAGGTTTCTCTATGTCCAGAAGTGAACTTTAACCTCTGTATAAGGTTTATGACATTCAGAAATGTTTTTTTAAGTGAAACCCTGTCATTTAAATTAAGTCTACGCAACATTTTTCTCACAATTTCAGGACTTACACATATTTATGAAAATCTATATTTAAAAAAATCTATCTGTAACTCTTTTTACACTTCCAATTTTGTCAGGGAGTTTCTGTATAGAGCAACGTTTGAGTATGATAGTCTATTTAAGGTTAATAATTCTCGATGAAATTTTATTTTTATTGGTTAGAATTGTTGCCACCAATGCATTTTTTAATATTATTGGCCAGAAATACAAAACCGTAAAACAATATTTTTTTATTATTATATTATCCTTAAATTATATTATTTTTAAAATAAATGAAGCAAATATAAATATATATATGTGAATGTTACCAAGTTTATAAAATATGTTTTCTCAATGCTTTTTATTTTTAAATTTATTAGTTTATAAAAATATAATAGGTCTGTTTCTTTACTCTACACGAAAAGCGTTCCCGTACTTAAAAATTGGTTTGCGGTTTTGAGAGAATAAAGTTCTTCTTCTTTTTGCACGAAACAGCCCAAACTTTTTCTTCGTGCAAGTTATTTTTATTTGTGAAACAGCTGTAAAACATAAATAAAAAAGTCACTAGCAATATTTAAAACAGAGTAAAATAGTTATTCTAATATAAAAGACAATTTGTAATGGCAAATGAAGACGAGTTTAAAAATATTGTTGCAGATTTGGTAGAGAGAGTTCAAGTAATTCTAGTAATTGTCCAGAAGAATAAGTTTTGCAGTTTCTTTTTGAAATTTTTAAAAGCCGAAAAAGGAATAGCATTCCAAATTATTTGAATGAAATTGTTATATGAGAGTTATATTTAAATTTATTCGCAAAATTTGCATAAGGCCCCACATATGCTTCTTTGCGAGCTGACGAACGCAACAAATTTGTAAGAAATGTTTCTATTTGTTTTTTTTTAAATTTTTCTTTAAATTGATACTTTTATTGAAACAGTCAAAACACTATGACGTTTTAATTTGTTTTAAAATTTAAATTTTGTGTTCCCGTACTTTTATACAATTTTGTATCTTTATGAGAGAAAATTTAACTTGCTCTCATTTTCACGAACTTTACCCAAAAAGTAAAGAAACAGACCTAATATTTTGAAAGTACGAATTAAACACAAATGTGATACTTCAATACTAAGTTCATGTAAGTACATTGTAGTCACTTAAATGGAAAGCTTAAGCATTTGACAGGCTTTTCGTTATTTTTTTAACATTAGCTAGCTTATGCAAAATATAGTTGGGCTTTAAAATTTCGAATTGTTATAGGTGACATTTGAATTTATTTTCGTACACATTAGATAATGGAATATTATTATTTTAACCAGAGTTTTTTATCTTAGGCTACATTTAATGTGTGTTAAGTGACACTTTATTTTTTATTTTTGTTTTAAAATAATTTATCATTCATTTTTAAGTTAAATACGTTACATCTTATAATTTCTAAAATTTAATTTGATCAAACTGTGTTTACAGTTTTATAACTCTGTGTGTATTCTTTATTTCCCAATTGCTTTGATTCTCCGAGACCGAAAGGCTTAGTCACATTAACAGAATCCGTCACAGAACTCATCTTATACGCGAAAAATTCGTATTTTATAAAAAATTTCTCACATTCAATTTTAATAAACTTTGCTTAGAATTAAATAGAACTGTATGTACAATTTCTCAATAAGTTTGAGTATCCGAGATCGAATAATTTCTCTGAGAAGGATTTGTTCACATTAATAGAATGCCTTGCAGAACTCAGCAGACATGGGTAAAATACACAAGTAAATTTTCCGTGTCTTGTAAAGAACTTATCAAATTCAATTTAAAAAATCTGAGATTATAGTTTAATAGAACTGTTTATATGCTTGATGTTCTAATACGTTTTCTTCCCGAGATCGAAGACTTTTGTCTCACTAACTGTATTTGTAAATGGCCGAAACTTACTATACAATTTGTACTATGTATATGTATGCGAAGTTTTTTATCGCATGCTATATTAAAAGAAAACATATTTATCTTGATATATTTGTAGAATTTACAAAAGGAATAAAAAACTTATATATTTATACTTTCCTCCTGTGGTAAAGAGTATAAACATGCTACTTAAATTATTTCTTCAATGGCAAACGTTAAAATAAATATTTATCTACATGACATGGTAGTATATAATTCTTAAAAAAATACAGTGATAACCTTTAAATTACAAGTTCAAGTTTCATACTTGTTGCTAAATCAGTCTTATCATTAAATTTTTGTTTTAAATTTTAACCGTCTGTCTACAACTGTATGGACTATATACATCAAATTATATGAACTATTGGAATACTCTTTAATTTATAATTTTGAATTTTAATACTTGTTATTAAAACGGTCATAGTAATCGACATTTTGTCTAATTTCTTAATCGTTTATCTATAACGGTTATAAAAAAGGGGCCCTTATAGGTTAATTTAAGTCACCTAGAGGCCACCCTTTAATTTTTAGATTTATTAATTAGCAGATTTTTTAAATTTTAAAGTGGTTACCTTTACGGTTCATAATACACCTAAAAACATGAATGATGTGTGGGGGCACCCTTTAATTTTAAAGATAATAAACTGTTTTTAAACGGGACCAATCTGTAGATATCACCTTTTCAAGCAAAGAAAAAAAAAATTAAAATCAGTTCAGAAATGACTGAGTTCTGCAGGCACAAATAAAAAATAAAAAAACATATTTAGACGAACTGATAACCTTCTCTTATTTGAAGTTGGTTAAAAATGCAAATATTTTAGCAGTTAGGAAAAAATTAGTTAATTTTTGATTGAAAATGGGTTAGAATGTCTTATTGATCCAATAGGACAGTGGAATTACCCATAAGCAATAGATTTTGTAAAAATAAAACTCCTGCTATTTTTGGTTTTATTGTAACCGTGAACTCATCTGATTTTAGTCGCCTTGGTACAGAGTCTGTTTTGTGATGATATGTATTCTTGTTTTTTATATTTTGTGTTTTAAAACTAATTAAATTTACTTAACATAATTATTGTAATTTCAAAGGAAAAAGTTTTATTTTATCATAAATAATTTTTTTTTTTATCATTGCAGATTTTTCTTCTACTCTTAATAATTTTATATTTTGCCTCATATGTGTTAATTTCACGTTTTCGACGCAAAGATCGTGATGATTTGTTTTCAAATGATGAAGATGAATTATTAGTATATCGTATAAGGTAAGAAAAACAAAACAAAATGCTTAACAATTGTAAATAGCAGGCATAATATTTATATTTTATTGAATTGATTAAATTTGTTCTATTGCTTAATAGCTCGTGGCTGTGTACATTTTCGTTGGCAATAGCAGTTGGAGCAGCTTTATTATTACCCGTATCTATAGCTAGCAATGAAGTGTTATTACTCTATCCAAATAGTTACTACGTTAAATGGCTAAATAGTTCATTGATCCAAGGTAAGCCAGCACGTACATACAAACATATGTGTTTGAAGCTGTTTTAGTTTTGTTTTTTCTTTTCTTTCTAATTATATAATTCTTTATTATTTCTGTTTAGGCCTTTGGAATCATGTATTTTTATTTTCCAATCTTTCTCTATTTGTATTCCTTCCATTTGCATATCTATTTACTGAGTCAACGGGATTTTATGGCCATAAGAAAGGTATCATACCTCGAGTTTATGAAACATTTACAGTATTCAGTCTGTTGGCGTTTGCTGTGTTGGGCCTAACATATGTTTTATCTGCTGTTATGGATCCAGAAAAGATTGGATTTTTATCATTATTCAGTAAGTAATGTTTTGTTTAATAATTAAAAAAATTTTGTTTAATAATTAAAAAAAAAGAAAAAACATTGCAACGGAAATTGATTGTAAATTTCACGCTTGTAATTTTGATTTATTTTTTTGGGTGCAGTGTAGTTTTATTACTCTTCTAATTGTTTCAACAATTAATCTGATGTCATTAACTGTTGTATTTATTATGTTTTTTCTTTCTTATTTTATGTCTCTTATTTGTATCTTGTTTCTATTTATAGATTTGGGTAGTGTTCACTTACCATTTTTATATTCATGTGTATCGTTTTTGGGTGTGCTTCTGCTGCTTGGTAAGTTTTTTTTTCTTTATTATAATTAATGTTGTTGCAATATCAGATTTTTTAGTTAATGAACACATTTCTTATATGTGAGGCATATAAAATGTCTGCTTTTTTTTTGTTATAACTTATTACACCTGTGCTAATTGCTTTTGCGAAGCTGTACAAATTGCAACCTAAAATTTATGATTTTAAATGAACTGTCTGAAAAGTAAAGATTATGTTGTTGTTTTAAAGTAATAAAAAGGATTTAGATATTGTTGTTATTATTTTTTGCTTTAACAGAAACCAAAATTAATTTTTATACAGGAAAAGCTGTTTATTATGCATAGATTTTTTATGAATTTTAAAATCGATTTTTTTTTGCAAAATTGTTTCCTAATATTCCTGTTCAATCAATTAAATTCTAGTAAAGTTTTCTACTCAAAAACGAAATTAAATTTTTTAATTTTCGGTAATTCGAATCATGCAATATTTCCTTTTTTTACTATTGACTGTGTTAAATCTGAAGTAATTAATATTTATTCATCATTCCTAAGAGTTTTTAATTTCAAGCTCAAGGCGAATCGATAACAGGTCAATGTATTAGCTAATGCGGCCTAAAAATGATTGCCTGATTTTAATTTTCAAATGTTAAAATTGGTTATTTTAATTTTAAAGCCTTTTGAATTTTGTAACTGCAAATTGCTTTAAAAGATAATTGTGTTACCTGCTATGAACTTGCCTTGGTAAAGCTATCATTTTGAAATAAGTCAATATTTTTTTTCCTAATCAGTTGTTTACATTTTTTTGCTCACTTCACTGTTGGCTTTTAAAAACAAATAATAATTCTTGCAAAACAGAATTCATCTGCTTCAAATGACATTAACTATTTTCTAACAGTTTGGCTAATTACCTCAAACTAGAGCAACTATATGGGTACCCTTTAATTTATAAATTCGAATTATATACTGGGAAACCCTTTAATTTTCAATCAAAATTATATACTTGTTACAGCAATACAAGTTCGTTGTAAATTTTAAGCGTCTATCTATTACTGTTTAAAAGTATGGCCATATACGTTAAATCAAATGAATTATTGGGGCACCCTTTATTTTAAAACTTTGAATGTTAACAATTATTACTATAACGGTTACAGCAATCGACATTCTGTCCAATTTACAAACGTTAATCTTTGACTGTTTAAAAGATAGGCTCATAAAGGTCAATTTGCGTCACCTATTGTGACACCCTTTAATTTTTTGATTTATTGCTGTTACTTTTTTTAATTAGGAGCTATAGTGATACGCAGGTGTTTTTAATTTTAAAGTGGTGCACTTTACAGCTCGTAGTAAACATGTTGTATGTGGACACCCTTTAAGTTTGTAGATTTAAAACTGTTCTTTAAACGGGACCAGTTTGTAAGCATGACTTTTCAAATAAAAAAAATTTGAAAGTCGATCCAGTCGAATTAATAAACCTCCTTCTTTTTTTTTAAGGCGATTAAAAAGTCAAAAAATGGAAAAGTTTATAATGAATTTAATTTTAGAAATTAATAAGACATCAAATAATGTACAATTGCTTAGCTTAAATATTATTAAAAATATTCATAAGAAATCTGTACTTCGTTTCTGTAACTTAAGTGAAAAAATTCGGACAAAGTTTTTTTTTCTACATTGTATAAAATTTGTTTTTAATAACTCTTAACTCACTTTGTATAAAAGAAGAAGATTATCGATATTTTCATGTGAAACATTTTAATTAAAATTACAGAAACGAGGCTCTATTTATTTTCGACGATCAAATGTTAAAATCTTATATTATTCATTAATTTACTATCTAAATAACATAAGATTTCATGAATTATTTTTAACATTTTTATTTGCTCCAAATACATTGCAGTGTTGTATTTAAAACTACTCTGTAGCTGCAGTGCTGCTACTGTTGCATTTTTTTTAATATACTGTATATTAGATGTCGTACAGTGGTGAACTAACATCTGGGGCCAAATTACGGCATTCGATATCGAACGAAATTTCCATTTAAATTCTATTGAAATTTCGATCGATATCGAATGCTGTAATTTGGCCCCTGGTCAGTTAAATGATACTTCGCAAGACAAAAAACCACTTACCACTACTCCAACAATCTTTTTTTTGTAAGGTCATTTAAAAAAACAACAACTAAGAAAAATAGAAATTTCTAAACGAAAAACTACTTCATTTGAAGTAGAATAAAAAAAAATGACAAATGCACCTTGATTTAAACGATCTCTATTGTAATTTATTTAAATTGACTCTCTGGCAAGTTTTTCAAGAAAATTATCAATAAACTCAGATTTCTTTGGGTTATTTTTTCGGGCCAATCTAATGCTGGTTTCGTAGTCTGCTTCTTCGCCTAAACGTTTATAAGCGGCAGCACGATACAACCAGCTACGTAAGTTCTTTTCTTCCAATTTATTCAAAACATAATCACAATCCATTATAGCACGTCTGAAGTTTTTGAGTCTGCACAATGGGACAGAAAAAAAATTCGTTTTTATATTTGCACATATAAGGGGGTTACTCTGTATTTCGTTTTAAAAGAAAACACTTATCGAATCGAAATATAGCGTAATTTTGAAGAGATTACTTACTTTATGTAACAAAGGCATCGATTATTGTATAAAATAGGACTATCCTTGACATGATCTATAGCTTTAGTGTACAAATTTATAGCTTTTTCATAACTGTTCCTGCGAAATGCATCGTTACCTAAACTGTTTTCGCAAAAACAAACAATTCATATTTATTGACCTTATATTTAGTTTTAGAAACTTACGTTCTAAATTTTTGCGCTATATTTTCTCGTTCCGTTTTATTTTTAGCTCTCTCTTCAGCATCCTGTTCGATTTGCTTCATAAATGTAAATTTATCCATTTCCTCAAAATCTTTTTGATCAATTTTACTTTTTGCGGATAATGCCTTAGCAGCTTTTTCTGTTAGTCTTTTGTTTAACAATGTGCGATCTTTTACCGTAATTAAAAAGTCATTTTCATTTATTTCGTCCATAATATTTTTCCTGAAATATGTAGATCATGTATTGAAGTTTAAAAGATAAAGTCTCTGGTTCATATTACACTGGTTTTTTGGAAGTTGTTTCTTCTCCTTCTTTTTTGTTGGCATTGCTAATGTCGTCCAACAACTTCATAACTTGATTAACTTTCGACTCAAAATCCAAAAAGTCTTCATCTATGGCCGTTTTATTCATTTTTCTTGTATATTAATAAATTTGATATTTCTTAAAGAAAATTTTATTTTTGATTATTAGTTTTATAAAAGCTTTCAACAAATATATTGTTTGTTGCCATGCAGTTTGTTTTCATTGTCATAGAAACCATCATCGAATATTTAATACTTTGAGTAGAAAGTTATTTTTAAAAAGTTTTAATTTTTAAAGTAGTTCACTCTGTTACCACGGTGTCTGTGTTACCATCACGTAAAAAGTGTTAGTGATAGATTAGAGGAGGTCCCTTAGAACCCTTGTTCAAATATAGAATATTTTTTTCATAAAAATATGTTACTTCGTAGAGAAAATTGAGATTCAAATATGAAAGCTCCGATTTTAATTGGTATAACGATAATAAAACAGTTGTCAGCTCATTTTATTTTTGGAAATAGAAATTTCTTAACACTGTTTGCAGAACTCTACAATAAATATTTAAAAACATATTTTCTAAATCTGAATTTTAAGAAAATTAAAAAAGATACGCAGACAACGTCGTTTGCACTGCTAGTCTTACATATATAAAATTGTTTAATGGAAAGGCTCAAAAATTCATTTCCCAGCGATGGTATAAAGCGAAGAAAAAAAAAATAAATTTATAGAGTTCTTTTAAATTAGCGGGGAAAGTTTATAATCTTTTACATCCAAATGAAATGTAGATGAAACAAACAACAGGAAGCTAAATTTTTCACTAAAATCGGGTACCAAAGAAAACACTAACTTTTTAATTTTTAAGGAAGTAAGCATTTTCAAGCAATCGTTTAAGAACTCAAACTTGGACGAATTATATTTTTTTAATTTAACTTTTTTAAAATTTCGTTTTTTTTTAAAACAAATGTTTTTTAAACTTTTGGTATTTTTGGTGTTTTTTTTTTTACTTTAAAATACAAAGGTTATTTTTTGGTTTTTATGATTTCAGGCAGAAATGAAACTGAATGATTTTAATTCTCTAAGAAAACAAATGTTGATCATTTTCAACCGACTTTAACAAAAGTAGGCTATCAATTCGTCTAAATAGTGCTTTTTTATATTTGTGCGTGCAGAACTCAATTTTTTCTGACCCAACTTGAAAAATTGTGTCTTTATTTGAAAAGTGATGCTTCGAGGTTTTTATCGTTTTAAAAATAATTTATAATCTAAAAAATTAAAGGGTGTCCCCATACAACGTACATGTTTTCTACGTGTACTAGAAATTTTAAAAGGCACCACTTTACCGCAACAGATCCCATTGTCAAAAATTAATACAAAAATAATTCTTATAAAAAAGGGTGTCCTTATAGGTGACTTAAATTGACCTATACGGGCCTATCTTTTAAACCGTTATATACAAACGATAACAAATAAGACAGAATGTTGATTGCTATGAACCGTTAAGTAACAAAGACTTTTATTCAAAATTATAAATCAAAGGGTGCCCCAATATTTCATTTAATTTAATGCTTATGTCCATACTTTAGAACAGTTGTGGACAAACAGTTGAAATTTACAAAGAACATGTGTTGCTAGCTTCGCTATAACAACAGATACAGTGGTGGCCATATCATATGCAACTGAAATTCGCTATGTGCAATTATGTTATAATCATTTTTACTTTAATTTAAAACATATGTCAGCTTTTGATTTTTTCATGTATAAAGTTCAATTTACACAATAATGGTAAGTTTTTCAATAAATGTTTTCATATTTTGTCTTTTGGTGTCAATTTTATCGATAAAATCGATAAACGCCTGGCCAAAACAAATGCAACTCTAAGGAACAAATGCAACTCTGAAGATACCGTTATTTTTATCACATGTCTTTCTACATTTTCTGAAAAGTTTTGGTATTTTGAGTGTGAAAAGTGAGTTTAGTAAATATTTTACAAAAAAAAAAAAAACTTTAATTACGATCACAATCCACCTATTAGAAATGGCTCGGAATAACTTCGGTTTGGAATTAAGAAAACGAATTGTTGACGATTATTCTAAAGGAATGGCTCAGAAAGCAACATCTGAAAAATATAAATTTCACAAAAGGTCAATATCACGAATAGTAAATAAGTATAAAGCCACAAATACAGTTTCGGTGCTCCATCTACGAGGACGTCCACGACACACGAGTCAACGTACAGATAACTTGATTGTTCAAACTGTAAAAAAACAACCCTTTATTACATCTTCGCAACTAGTTATCAAAAGCTGCCAGAAGTGTCCATAGACGCTTGGCAGATGCCTCCTTTCCGTCCTGTATTATTTCAAAACGTAACCAACTGATGCGGTTAAAATATGCTAGAGATCACCTGAGTTGGCCAATTTCCAAATAGAAAAGTGTATTATTCAGCGATGAGTCTAAATTCAATATAATCGGAAGTGACGGCTTGCGCTATGTAAGAAGGCCACCAAATACGCGGCTGAAATCTCAATACTGCAACAAAACAGTGAAACATGGTGGGGGCAGTGTAATGGTGTGGGGCCGTTTCTTTGCCACCGTAGTGGGCCCTCTGTTCCGAATCGATGGCATAATAGATCAGCACATGTATAAACACATTTTAAGAGATGGTATGCTTCCATATGCTGAATGGGAAATGCCACTTGCTTGGGTCTTCCAACATGACAATGACCCAAAGCATACATCAAGAGTGATAAAGCCATGGTTAGCTGAAGAAAACGTTACGGTTATGGAATGGCCACCTCAATCACCTGATTTAAACCCCATTGAGAACCTTTGAGAAATTGTTAATCGGAGAATAGACCGTGATAATGTTCGAAATACGAACGAGGTGTTCATAAAAATTAAAGAGGTGTGGAACTCAATTCCAGCATCTATTGTAAACAATTTAATAGAATCTATGCCACGTCGTTGCGCAGCTGTGCTACAGAAATCTGGCTTTGCAACAAAATATTGATATTTTTCAGTTTTCAGTTTTTTTTTAGCTTTCATTATAAGTTGCCTTTGTTTTGGCCGTAAACGTATTTTGAGTTTTTTGATAAAAATATATATGTTATTTTAAAAATGAAATCTAGTTTAAGTTGTTTTGTTAAATTTTGTTTATAAAAAAATAATCTTTGATTTCATAGCTTAATTTTAATTTTCTTGGTATTCGGGTTAAAGTTCCGGGATTTTATTACAAACTTGTATACAAATTTAATTTGAAAAATAAAAGTGTCCTAATAGTTAATGTTATTGGTGTATGTGGCGAAACTTTCGAACCGTTATAGTAAAGTTACTTTGCCGAATCTTTATACTCTTAATCATATCTAGTTTGGTGAATTAACTTCAATCAACAAAAAAAAAAAATAATAAAAAGAGAATTATAAAAGGGTATAATTTCAATAAAATCCAAAATTTCGCAACACATTAGCTGTTTAAAAATGTTCGTAGAAAAGCAGTAAACCAGGTAGTTTTTTGCATTTTGTTCGGTTCCATTTGATCCAAAAATGTGGCCACAGTTTCAATTTGAATATATACCTGTTAACAGAACTATGTTAACGCAATTGGTTTGTGTCTGAGATTTAATTTTCGAAATTTATCTTCACACACATTTTTACATCAAAATGTTATCGGCTGTTAATGGGTTAAGCATTAAAAAAATTTATTTCTCTTAAGAAATTTGTAAATGATATCCATATTGGTATCTTCAAAAATCAGGTGTACAATCTTACTTTCCTAGGAGAAATTCAAAGGCCCATAGCTCGAAATATTTGGGGATATCGCTCCAGATATTTATTTTTAGATTGAAAATATTTCACTTACTAGATTTGTTCCAAATGATTTGGAAAAATTAAAGGTATGCGTGATGTTTCGCCCGCTGCCACGAATGTATATACTTTATAGGATCGGAAATGGTTATTGTAGAAATCGAAAACAGAATCACAAACTTAGATATACCCTTTTCCACCTGTTGTGAATTTTTGCTCGAAAAAATAAAATTAAAAAATAAGTGTTATTTTCAAATTTTTGACACTAAAATTAACTCTTACGATTTCGGGTTAAAATTATGAAAACATTATTGTTCTGTGTTTTGTTTCTTTTGTTTTTTGTTTAGTTTATAATAATTCTTGCAAAAACTGATTTTAAAACCGGTAGTAAAAGTTAAAAAAAAAAAAACAAACAAAAAAGATACGTACTTAAACACAAAAGCGGCACCCGTTAAATTTAAATTTAATTCTTTATCCTTTAACTAGCGGGCCTATTATCGTTGAAAATTTAAATTCAGCCATTAACGCAAAAATTTACTTGTTGATTATTTTACTTTTTGCTGTAATAGATATGATAAAATTCTGAACAGTAATAGAAATACACTTGAATTGATTTTAAATTTCTTTTTTTCTAAACAACTTAATAGTTCAGAATAGTTTTTTTTTTGTGATTTGTTACGGTCTAATAATTTTTTGCTTAATATTTTTTCTTATAATGACATGTACAACTTCTAAGACTACTTTTTCAGAGATGCGGTACTAAACCATTTGAAGCCTACATTTTTAAGCTTATTTCGTGTTTTTTAAATATCCAAAGAAACAGCAATTGCACTTACCTGATAAATCAGGGGTTCTCATCAAATACCTGCTCACGGACTCCTAGTTAACTATTTTTTTTTTCGCGGACCCCTCTGAAGCCCAAATTCAAAATAAAACTTTTATTATTTTTGAAAACACTGTTTTTTCGGTTTTTCATGCGGACCCTTGGATGGTTGCTACGGACCCCCATTTGAGAACCGTTGTGATAAATGGTTGTGTTATTGATTTGAACCTTGATTTTTTTTATTATTATTATTAACCCAAGCACATGACAACTTTCTTTTGTGGCAATAAATCATAATAAATTTTGTTGGAAGGAAGGAAGCGGTCGTGTACGACCTATTTTTAATTATTTTGTTTAGCCGATACCATTTAAATTTCGAGTATGCATTGACTTTCCGTAACAATGCAAAAATACAATAATTAACAATGATTACGAGAACAATTGCGTAGGTTTTTTTTACAACAAACTAAGTTTAAACCCGATATAAATACCAAAAATAGTACAGAAGGAGTATAGAAAGAGTAATAAAAAATATACATTTATGTGCATATATGTATAAACATACATATATTATTTGTTAGATTGTTTTTTATGAAGACCCAGATGGAATTTATAATCGTTAAATACTCTTCCACGATCGGAGTAGGCGGTAAATATCATCGCCTGCGATGTCGTATTCCGATCGTGCAAGCTCAGTTTAATGGGAGAAACTGTGTCCTGAAAGTGACTCTTCCGTAAAATTCGTCTACGATGCTCTGAAAACCCTTGCGTAACACTCTTTAATTATTATTTCAAACGAGTCGTGAAACAATCGCATTTATGATTATAAAACGAGCTTATTATGAGTCCGAAAAGTATGCTGCAAAATAAGAGTTTTTTTTGAGAGTGTTATACTGTTATTTATTTATTTTTTTTTTTTTATTTATTTTATTTATTCATTTATTATTGCAATTTTAAAGCCTATAGAGGCCAATTAGGTAAAAATTACAATTTCAACTTACTAACTAAGTTAATGTGCATTAAAATTCAATAAGTAAAAATATAAAAACAACTCTTAAGTAAAAGATATCTCAATTATCTAGTTTGTCAATAAATTTTATTACACTTTATTATAATAAAACATATATCTGTTTGATTTATTTGTGTACTGTAAATTAAATAAAAAATGCAATTAAGTGGCGTTTATGTGAAACGTATGAACTTGAAAATGATTTTAATTTTTTTGGGAGAGCATTATATATTTTAGCCACTCTAACAAAATACGCTCTTTCTAATATTGACGTCAGCCTTGGAATCAAAATCTGTGTATTTCTTGTAGATTTACAGAATTTGAAAAGATTGTAAAACATGACGGATAACCTCTCTTAAAAGTTCTATAAAAAAAAGGAGATTACGAATTTGAATGTAATTATCAAAACTACATCCTAGAAAACGTCTCACATAGAATGATATATGATCACGCTTTCTCAACGAGTAAATATATCTAACAACTCGGTTAAAAATCAATGATAACGTTTTTAAAATAAATCCACGAGTACCAGAATATAACTCAATGGCGTAATAAAAAATTGGCATGACTAAAGCATGCACTATTTTAATTCTTACGTCCATTGGAATAAAAAATTAGTGCAATATAATTTCCTAAGCAAAAAATGAACTCTTGATGATATTGAATTTATTTGATAATGGAACTTAAATTCGTTATCAAGAACCACACCAAGACAATTTAATCTCTCCACAACTTCAATCTGAACATTTCGAATACAAATTGATATACTATTCATATAAAATGAATTACCAAAACACATAGACTTAGTTTTTTCAGGATTGATGACCAAATAATTTCGATCCATCCAGTTTACGGTTTCATCAATATAAAAGCTAACATTTGCCTGAAAAGCATCCAAAAATTGTTTATCACCCAACAAAACAAGCTGCACGACATCAGCAAAGGCATATGGTATACTCGCAGAACAATCATATATTTGAAAAAGATCATTAAGAAACATTACGAACAAAAGTGGCTCTAAAATAGAACCTTGTGGCACCCCAGATACTACAGGTAAAACAGTATTAGACTTACCATTCAGTGATACATATTGATGACGATCTTGTAAATAAGAGGATACTAGCCTACAAGCACTAGTTGAAAATTTGAAAAAGTGAGCCAATTTTTCAATAAACTTAGAATGTGAAATGGTATCAAATGCTCTACTCAAATCAAGTGATAATAATATTGCTAGTCGTCCATCACTCAAGGCATATCTAATACTATCAGTCATTTTAAGTAAAAGATGAGTAGAACTACGTCCACGCCTGAAACCATACTGACAATCATGCAACATTCTATTGAAATCAAGGTATTCACTTATTTGATTTTTCATCAAATTTTCAACTACTTTGGCTAGTATTGGCAAATTTGAGATAGGTTGGAGATTACTGAAATGACTCGATGTCCCATGTTTTTTAATAGGTGTAACCCTAGCTAATTTCCATTTTTTAGGAAAACAAGAGGTAGTCAAAATTCCATTTGCTACGTGTAAAATGTGATTTATAAAAAAAGGAAATACAATTTTTAAAAATTTTAATGAGAATCTATCACATCCAGCAGAATTAGATTTAATTGATCCAAAAGAAATAATGAGTTCCTCAATGGTAACACATCTGAACATGAAACCATCAGTGTTTAAATTTAAAAAAGTATTGGTAGTTTCTTCATTATTGGCACTGGCATCAACAAAAAAATTTTTGATACCCTCAACGTCTGAAGTCTGAATTTCATTAGTATTATCAGTTAAACCAAAATTATTCAGTCTGTGCCATAGCTGTTTCGTGTTGAGATTATTAAATAGTTTATAGTTATACTTTTTCTTATGTTTTCTCATTATCGATTTTGTTTTGTTGCGGGTTTTACAAAAAATTCTCCAATTTTTATCTGATTTTTCATTCATGTAAGCTTTATGCGCCAAATTATGTAATGATAAGTAGTATTTAACTTCAGGAGCATCTATCCAGTTTTTCTTTCCAATAATGATTGCCTTCTTAACCAACGGAACTATAGAATGTACCTCATCGAGGAAAACATTTAAAATATCAACTTGTTGTTTTAAAGTTACAAGAACTTACAGCATTTAACAGTTATATACTATTGATAGCATTGTAGTCATAGTACTCCACAAAATTTTTAAAACTTGTAATGGGTAGAGTTATTCCTATAAAAAATAATGAATGACGTGAAATACCCGGGCATTGTTTTTGTCCAAGTTTACTGACCATTGAGGAATCAGAAACAATAAAAAAATCTATTAAGGAAGTTGATTGAAATCTTAAGTCAAAATGTGTAGGCATTGAGTTATGAACTGGTGTCATATTAAGTCTGTGACAACTATTACGTATGGCATATGAACGCGTTACTTCAAATAAGTTGCAGTTAAAATCGCCCATAATTAGAACATTATTATACGTTATACCAAGGTCACTAATTGCATTTTCCATAGCAGTAATGTTACCATCAGGTAAATACACGCAGCCAATCAATAATTTGCCCTCATGTGCCATAACTTCCAAAAAAATTGCCTCAAACGTGCCATATTGTTCACTGGCATACACAACTTTAAATTTAAAACTGTCCCTAATATACAAAGCAACACCGCCCCCACGCCGATCTGGACGATCATTTCGGATACATTTATATCCCGGAATACGCACGACATTATTAGTAATTTCAGGTTTCAACCACGTTTCCGAAAATCCTATCAAGTCGAACACATTACCGCCAACAATATTACATATTTCATCAAATTTTACAGAGTTGTTATTAATATTAAAGCTATTGCAATTTAAGTTCCCTATTTTAATATAATTTCCATTTAAATGAGAACGAATATATTTGCTATCGCTTAAAGGTATACCGATATTAATTCCAATATTCATTGTTTTTTAATTCGTTAAATCTTTCAGTAGAAAGCGTAAATAATTATGTTAGTATAAAAAAGAAAAAAAAATTAATTCTGTTTAACAATTAATAAAATAAAATTTCAGTTCAATTCCAACTAAAACAGTTATATGGTATATAATAGATGTTATAGAATTTATATTGTAATCAACAAGAATAATTATTATTAAAAAAGAAATATTAAGTTCTAATTACTCACTGTATAGTATAGTGCAAGTATATATTAGACAATAATAGTTTTAAAAATGGTTCCAATTAAATGCTTATGTATTCATAATTAACACATTATCATCTATTGGAGTTTTATGAACAAATTGATACAATTGTTGAATGCTATATATCTTTACAGTACCATCCAAATGTGTTTTTTTAGCTTTTGGAATGTCCTTGTTTATGTAGATAAATTTCAAAATTGCTTTGCTTCTGCTCAGGTTACGGCATAGATTTACCAATTTTAATGCTTCTGATGTTAAGTGGTCATTTAAAAATATTTTTTAATTAATTTCTCCACCAATCACATCTTTAAGAGCAATATTGCAATTTTTTATGTACCCTCCCATTATTGAATCTCTAAGGAGAATGGAATTTAATTTTACTAACACTGACTTTTGTTCGGGAAAATAGGTACAGTGCAGTATATCAGATTCTGTTATACTAACACCACATAAGGCAGCAATTTTAATAATTGGTTCTCTTAAATGTTTTATAGACTCTGGTAAGCCATTTACAATTATATTACTTCTGTCATTCGTTTTTCATTTGTATTTATGCGACGTTCTAAGTTATAAATTTTGTTGTTGATAGTATTTTCAAGATTCTTTACCATATTATGGCAGCCAGATATGTCTGACTTAACACCATCAATTTCTGTTGCATATTCAGCACTTATCTTGTTGACCATATCCTCGAATTTAGCTTCTAACTTTGACATACTCTGATTTAATTGCGCTTCACAATTTTTTTATATCCTTCAAACTCATTTCCCATTTTTGCCTTTAGTTCATCAAACCCCTTGCTGAACTCGGTTTTAAAAAAACAAACAGGTGGAACTTTATTACAATTACCACATGAGTATTTACAATTTTTATGTTCCGCAAAAAATACAAGCTCATTTTCAGAAAGATTAGTGCACTCTAAATGGTAATATTCATAGCAAAATCCACAACTGATGCTGGGCTTCGATTTTGTTACATTTTTAGAGCAAGAAAAGCAAGTAGAAGGTTCTTTCCTAGGCGCCATTTTAAAAAAAAAAAATTTTTGGATTTCGAGAAGGAATTAGAACGTGAAAACAAGCAACAGCAGTTAAAAACAAGATATAAAATTTTGTTACTAATTTGTTTTATTTTATAGTTTATTATTTTTATGCAGTTTTTTCCACTTAAATAGTATACCATTTTTATTAATATTTTAGTTAAATTTTCTTTTTTTATCTTTTTATACAGCCATGAAGAAAATAGTTATCTGCACATGGCAAAGTTGCCAGATTTTTTCAGTTAATTATTTATTTTTGTTTTGTTTTGTTTTTTTTAATATGGGGGTTTTATTAATGAATTACATATATGTTAACACTAATTGTAAATTCAATTAGAAAATGAAACGCTCTTTAAGAGGAAAAAATTTTTAAAATTAAAATTGGGTTTTTTCTTTGGTTCTGTCCTCCTTCTTAAGTTTGTTACTAACAGCGTCAACAATTTCTGAGAATTTTAAATGAAACGTTTCTATAAAACCAAAAAATTACAATTATTTAAAATATCAAATTTCAAATTAAAACACTTATTTTCTTACCACGTTGTTTAAATTAATAAAGGCCGCAACACTTTTTACAATGATAAAAACAAATTGAATGTTCTGTTAAAAATAACATATTGGAATGAAAGAATATATATTTTAGAAAAATAAAAACTAGCAGAAATGTCTAAAGATACGGCCAAATTGGTCAAATATTTAACCGAAGAGACGTAACAACTAAATTATTGAAAACAATTTTGTCTCTCTCAAGCACTTTTAAAGAACTAGAAGGTCCTACTCACTGTAAAAGCTAAGATATCACATATGCTGTATTATAAATCGTCTTTCGTAATCATACGTGTCAGGGAAGATTAAATAAATAATTGAAAAAATAGTGGTTACGCTTTTTTGGTCAAATATTTGACTAATCTGACCGTACCGTAATATAGTTCAAAATGAAATTAGTTACGATTGTGGAGTTCTATGAAAAATAATCATGCAACAATCAATAAGATGAATTGTAAGAGCTTAATTTACAAGAGTCAAATGCGATCTTTGATTACTAACAATATTCTAACGCCGTATTAGACGACTCATTTTTTAACAATTGTCAAAAAGGCTCGCAAAATCATAATTTTGAAGAACAAAATACGAGGGCTGCTCTATATATTTCTGGCCTAATAGTGAAAATGCGAATATTTATAATCAAAAATGGTTTTATTGTTTTTCAAAGTATTCTCCAGCATGATTTATACACTTTTGCATGCGCTCAAACCAGTTGTCGAAGTACTTTTTTCACTCCGATTGAGACACCTCTAAAACATGGTTTTTGAACACTTCAACAGCTTCTTCTTGTGACGAAAATCGTTGACCACGCATTTTTTTCTTGATGTCGGAAACAAGAAGAAGTCATTAGGTGCCAAGTCAGGGCTGTACGGCGGATTACCCGTTAATTCGACGTTTTGGCCGGTCAAAAACGCTCTGGTTTGAGCTGATGTGTGAGAGCTCGCATTGTCATGGTGAAAAATGATTCGTCTTCTTTTGTTGGTTTTTCGAATTTCTCCGATGACTTCAGGCAAACAAATTGAATTGACCGTCCTACGTTGCCCAAGCGGAACAGTCGCAACATGACCAGTTTTGCCGAAGAAACAGGCGACTATTTGCTTCGAACTGCTTCTTCCACGAACAACTTTCGTTGGATTTTGCTCGTCTTTGAAGACCCACACGGTCGATTGTTGTTTCGTTTCGGGCTCATACGCATAGATCCATGATTCGTCACCTGTGGCGATCTTATAAACGTCTCTTGAAGCACCGCAATCGTATTTTTGCAACATTTCTTTGCACCAATCGACACGAGCCTTTTTTTTGAGCGACTTTCAAATTGTTCGGGATCCAACGAGAACAAACCTTTCTTACGCCCAGGTGTTCATGCAGTATCGAATGTATGCTGGAAGAAATGTCCAAGGATGTCTCTATCTCTCGGTATGTCGCATGTCGATCCTACATTATTAGTTCACGCACGGCATCAATGTTCTCTGGCACAACAGCCGTTTTTGGATGACCTTCACGGAATTCGTCTTGGAGCGAGGTTCGGCCACGATTAAATTCATTATACCAATTTTTCACAGTGCTATAGGATGGTGCTTCATCGCCATACAAAGATTTAAGTTCATCAATGCACTCTTGTCGTGATAATCCACGTCGAAAGTTGTGAAAAATGATGGCACGAAAATGTTCACGAGTTAATTCCATTTTTTTCTATCTTAATTTTTTCAAGTCACTGTAAACAACACAAATAATGGTCGTACGTCAAAACGTTTTGAGTACGATTATGCTTAAAAATTACAAACTTCCCAATGGAAATGTCAGATTGCACTTGGCAGCACTCAGTGTTGCCAGGCCAGAAATATATATAGCAGCCCTCGTAAAAATTTTATTGTACAATCGCCTGAACGATTGAAAAAAAGAATCGTAAAATGACCATGCTCGTCATTTTGAACAATTTCTAATAAAAAAGTTTTACAATAAATTTTCTTATTTAATTTTATATAACTTTTTGCTTTTTTATTTGTAAAACAGCATTTTGTTATAGAAAATACATAAGTACATACCTATGTAAACGTATTTATACAGATATTCCGCTTTATGTTATCTTTATCAGAACGACAAATAAATGTGATTCGAGTCTTACTTACACAATGTCAATGTTTAAAATCAACCGTTAGCAATATTACAATGTTTTGGTTTAAAAATAAAATACAAATCGAATGATGTTTTGAGTGTGTGTGAAACAGAATTTGTGCTGACTCAATCAACATGTTTATACACTGCAAGCATTTTCTTTCGTAAAAGTCACTGCATCGTTACTTCATGGCGTTGAAATGGGTCGCAAATAATGTCGAATTCTGATCTAATTAGTATCTCCAGTCGGAAATGAACGTGCAACTATAGTAATACAACTAATAAGAAACTATTTAGCATTTCTAAAAAGGATTAAAATTTAGTATTCTGGTAGTGTGGAATGTGTGTCTGTTAGAAGTGCAAAAAGGCTGTCTTTAACAGCATCGAATATATAACTTTTAAAGTGACGCAGTTTGGCTTTATCAAAACGGAAAATGAAAATTTAAAGATAATATTAAGGTTTAAAGTTAGAAAGCTAGAAGACGAAGTACGTTACAGAGATTAAGAAAATTCTGACCTAAAAAAATTTTGTATCTAAATTTATAACCAAACACTGCACAAGTCAAACTAAATGACATTAATGTTTTTGTTTTTCTGTTACATTAATTAATATTACACTCTTAGTAAAGTCGAAGTTTAATCCTATAAGAGATCAATATGCGATGCCCATGCAATTTGTTTTTGTTAATTTTGTGCAATCAACTTATAATCATCTGGTATTTGAGAAAAAGTTACTCTTTAAATAACAAATTTATGGGGAAGTGTTTTTGTATTAATATAGCGGTTTTTTTTCGTCCAATTAACTTCTGGTAGAGACGAAATAGTGGTTGTTAGAAGATCTTAATTCGACAATAATGTATTTTGTTTTTGTAAAATTTAGTTTTTAATCTAAAGAAGTAACGTAGAAGTAACTTCTAAAAATGCTCCGTAAAATGCTGGCAGGGAAAATACTATATTCATGTAGATCTCACTTACTTAGTGAATGGAAGCAGCTAAAAGATCTAAATTTTTAATTTAAAAAAAATTTATAAAATCATAATTTTAGTTATATTTTATTAAATTTTTTAAACACTAAGCTGATATTCATAAAATACTAAAATGGATTTGAAATGTATTTTAGAAGAAATTTGTTTGGAAATTTTGTAAAAAAAAAAAAAAACAAAACACATCTCAAATTTATTTTATTTTTTATGAATATGACAGTGGGTCTTTATTTTTTATATACTGCCAGTTTCACGATGTCGTTCGTTCGCATAATCAATCACACTTACAACAAAAACAATTTTTGAGAATTTGAAAATGGCTGATATTTTCGAACTTCCGCTACTCCATAAACATTAAATACAACAACAAATGTAATAAAATTTTTTTTAAACTAAAATATTTTAAAAAATAAAAAATTATTTTGTCATGTAATTTTTTTTTTAACAAATGCAAAGTAGAAAATAATTTCCTATTTACTAAATGTCTATAAATCTGAGCTACATTATTTGTGTCTGCTTTAATATTAGTGTTATAATTTTAGTTTACAGTTATGATTTCAATATTTTTAAACATTTTTGTATTCTCTTGCAGTTTGTACACCTTTTGGTTTTGTGCGCCTCTTTGGTGTTGTCGGCCAAGTTTTGGTTAAACCCCACCTGCTGCGTGATGTCAACGAAGAATATATTGCATTTAACATGGAGGAAGCCAGTGTTAAGCGTAAATTAGCTAACTTAGAGCTACAAAATGTTAGCATTAATGAATCTTTAAATGCTACGCTAAGCTATGACACCCCATCTGGCAATTATATTTTATACAATATGTTAAATGGTCATGATAATTTTCATCGTAATCATCACCATACATATCGGCAAAATAGAAATAATTTTAGTTATTATTATAATAATATATCAGCCAGATCCTCACTATCACATTTAATACAAAGAAAAGCTACAAATGGTGATATAAATGATCATCAAGCTAAATTAAACGAAAGACTGAGAGAATTGGAAACTGAACGTAAGGAGTTGGAAAAATTAAAAAAATCATCAGCATTTCAAAGAAATTTTGTTTATCCATTGGCTATGCTGTTGTTGTTATTCTTTACGGGCATCACAATATTACTAGTGGTGCAAAATACTTTGGAATTGTTGATTGGTATTAAGGCGTTGCCTCTTAGTACCAGGGTAAGTTAAAAAATATTTCATTTTATAAGATTTTTTTTTTAACGATAAATTTTAAATATCTTTTTTTTTTAGCAATTTACTTTGGGTATAACTTCTTTGTCGAAGTTAGGTCCCTTTGGTGCCGGTCTAGAAGTATGTCTCATATTTTATTTAGGAGCCACTTCTGCAGTGGGATTCTATACAATGCCGTTTATGCGTAATGTCAGACCACAAAGGCGCAAAACTTCACTTTCACAATTGATACTCAATTGTGCATTAGTGTTGATTTTAAGTTCAGCTCTTCCATTACTTAGCCGTATTATAGGTAATTGAATAACAAATAATTGTATTTATCAAAAACAAGAATATTTAATATTTTTTTCCTTTTTTACTGCAGGCATTAGTAATTTTGATTTACTGGGCGATTTTGGTGCAATTGAATGGCTGGGTAATTTTCAAATTGTTTTGCTTTACAATTTGGTATTCGGCTCCACCACGGCTTTAGTAGTGGCCAACAAATTCACCGCCACCGTTCGTCAAGAATTATGTGCGCGGTTAGTAGAAAATTATAATACTTTTACTAATTACATGTCATTCATCAACTGATATTTACTAAAACGACGCTTTAAAACTATGCAACATCTAACAAATCCAAGTGCATCATCATTAGCGCCAATATTGCCAACATCACGTCTATATTCATCTACAGTTCCTATTGAAGTTTTTAATTCTTTTACTTTACCATCGACATTTTCATCATGTTCTGCTATTACTATAATCATGTGGCGTAAAGTAATGAATAATTTAACTGAAAATGGTTTTATTGCGTCGTTATCACGTATTTTTGCCAATTTTCACACAAGAAATACTAAAGTCTAAAATGTAACAAAAGAACACTAAATTTTAAAAAATAATTTTATCATTCAAAAAACTCCTGTTTTTTTTTGTGTCTAATCTAGTTATAAAATCTTAAAAACCATTTATCTTTTAAAATTTAAAAGCTTATTTAAACTTTATTTATTTGTATTCTACTTTTTAAACTTATTTTTAATAAATAAACCAATTAAATTTTTAATACATATTTATTATAATGTTAACCTCATTCTGCTCTCGTACTCCCCATTAATTACGATGTAAATAAAACTTTAAAAAATAAAGTTTCTTTTGTACAGAGCTTGGCATTAGTACATGCATACATACATATTTATAACAGATTTATGCTGGGACTACTAAAAACCAACTCAAGCTTATTTTTGAATTGAGCTTAATACAGAAATAATAAAAAAATCCCAGGTTAAATATATAAAATTTAAGCCATTTAATAGATTTATTTCAAAATACTGTTTAAATATTTACATATATATTCTTGAAAAGAGTGAAACTTTTTTCATATGCTTCAATGCATTATAAATTATTTCTTCAAAAACATAAAAAATATTGTTCGAGCAACTATTTGCTTATGCCCAAGTAGCTTTTTTTTTTAATTATTAAACATACTCGAGCCTTTTTTGAATCTTCTGCGCAATTATAATAATAGTGTATGTACCCGTTTTTGAGTAGAAAATGATTGTTTTGTGGAAAAAAAAAATGTTACTCTGACCGCGACTCTTTTGAACGAGTGCTTTATGGCTCGCTTTTCTTTACTTATTTTCGATACTGTTTGCAGTCGTACTTTTAAAATAAGAAACTTTTTTCGAGCAATTTTTTAGTCATACTAATGGCCCTATTCGATTCACATTCGAATCATATTATACGCACTTTTTATAATCGTAATGACAAATAACAAAAAGAAGTAACAAGCAGTCACATTTCGTGATTGCACACATTTTTTTTACAAATCGCTTTCTTTTTGTTTTTCGAAGTTATATTCGAGTCTGCTTTTAAACGCATAACTGATTAATTCGTTTTTAATCATCTTGGGTAAAAAAAGAACTCACTTACCTTGATGATTCTTGTTGAAACAATTTTCTAAATGTTAACTGGGTGTTTAAAAAAAGTATTTTTATAGAGCCCTCATTTTATGTGTTTTAAATAAAAATCAATATACTGTATATTTTTATTATATTTTGTATTCTGTTATATTTTTGAAACACTTACTATTTAAATGATTTAATTTTTTGACAAAAATTAAGTTTAAGTTTCAGCTATCCACGATCAAATTAAAAATATATATGAAGCTGTTATGGCATATCTTGTGAGCCTTTCAGAATTGTTTAATTTTTATCCACCCTTTATGAGTTTTTAATATTGCTTTTTATACATCAAAAAAGACTCTGTTGGCAGAAAATAGAAGTTGGCGGTAAAAATTGCCAAATACTTCTTTACAAAATAAAGTTTTTAACAAAAACTAGAACAATTGATTTATTTCTGTAGAAAAAACGGGTTATAAAGAAAACAAAAAATTTTATCAGAATAAAAATCTAAGTTGCAGCTGGCTCGTAGCCTCAATTCAATGAATTTTAGTGCTTAAAGAGTCTTCTAAAGTCCTCTGTTTTGCTTTCGACTTTTTTTTATTAATGAATGCTTATTTGCCAAATCGATTAAATTCAATTTGTATTTCTTTGTTGATCAAAGCACCTTTTGTACTCTTAAATGGGTTTGTTAAGTCAATAGCTTCCATTTTAATTGCTTATTTAAAAATACTAATTGTAAAACGGTACATACTTTTTTTAATAATTTACAACCAACTTTAATGGATTTAATCAATTCATCATGTTGAATCAAGTTTATTTTGTTATTCATTTTGAAGAAATAAGTAAACAAATTTTTTAACACTTGATGGAAGCAGAAGTTTTGTAAAAACATTTGAAGCATATAAATTATAAAAGCTTTAAACGCTTTAACGCGATTTTTAAAACGGATTTTACAATTTAAAAGCGACGCTGAGCTATTTTGTATGAGCATGCAAATTCTTTACATATAAAGGCCTGATATACAAATTTAGGTTTGGCTGTCAGGCATCAAATCTTTCAAAATTGTCATGTTTTAAAATAGTATGATAATGTGAATAAAAGTACAAATGTGTTATCGTTTTTTTACAGATCTATTCGGTTTGTTAATTCTTTAAAAAAATGTTTAAATATTTTCGGTGTGATCACAGCTTCATTTCGTTTTTTTTTTAAGGGTGGCACATTATCTCGCGATTTTTTATAAAAGGAAAGTAAGCCACGGTTTCATGACTGTTCAAAATGATTATGCTTATTACTAAAAAAGTTTAGATTATTGTGTTATTTTTAGAAAGAAATACATAAATACATTAGCATATTGATTTTTATTTGAAACCTCCCAGTTAAAATTTAGAAGATTTTTTTAACAAGAATCCCCAAGGTGAGTCCTTTAAGACTACCCAAGATGACTAAAAATTGGTTTATCAGTTGTGCGCTTAAAAACAGACTCGAATATAACTCCAAAAAAACGAAAAGAAAGCGACTTGTTAAAAAAAAAAAAAAAAAATTTACAGAATTTGTGCAGTCATTAATTGATCATGCAAAGGCTTGAAATGTGACTGCTTGTTGCTTAGTTTTGTTATTTGCCACTACAATTCGAAAAGTGTGTATAATATGATTTGAAGAAGACTCGCATATCACTAAAAAATTGCTTGAAAAAGATTTTTATTTGATTAAAAGTACGATTGCAAACTGTGTCGAAAATTAGTAATAAAAAAGCGAGTCATAAAGAAATAGTTCAGAAGAGTCGCGTCTAGAATACCATTTTCTTTCGACAAAACAATCATTTTCCATTAAAAATCAAGTGCTTAAACGATTTTTATAACCCCGCAGAAGAATCAAAAAAGATTCTTATTTGATAAATAATTAAAAAAAAATGCTAAATGGGCTTAGCAATAATTTATGAAAAAAAAAAGTTTTGGTAATACATTTGTGCACTTGTAGCTATATCAAGTTCTATGTTTTTAATGAGCTCACTAAAAATTAAAAAAATCTACAATAATGAATTTCTCAAATATGTATTGAAAAAATCATAAAAATGTTTATGGGTATTTTTGATTTTTTTTATTTGGCACCAAAAAGAAAAAAAAATAGTTATAATGCATGTTA
The DNA here is from genome assembly GCA_937654795.1 of Cistogaster globosa. Taxonomy (NCBI): domain Eukaryota; kingdom Metazoa; phylum Arthropoda; class Insecta; order Diptera; family Tachinidae; genus Cistogaster; species Cistogaster globosa. The sequence goes on along the minus strand of OW569403.1, from coordinate 132,183,282 downwards.
TTAAAATAATTATTTTTAGAAAAGCATGTTTTATAAACCAAGCATTTTCTAAATGCTTAGAAAACATTAAAATTAATATTTTTTTTTAGTATAAGATAAATATATTTTAAATTCGATTTCTTCTGAAGAAATTAAAATAATTATTAAAAAAAAAAAATAAAAAAATAAATATTTGTTTAATTTATTAATGAGTAACATTTTGTGTATTTTTAAAAGTTATCAAAACAAAATATACTTTTCAGAATATATAAATTTAAGGCTGTGTGAAATAGCAATAATAAAAAATAAAAAATTAAGTTGCTGTTTCTGTATTACAGGCGATCTACTCGTCTGAAAAAAAAAAAAAAAATAAATAAAAGTACTCCATTTTTTGAGTTATTTTTATATAAAATTTTCACACGAGTTGATCGTATTACAGAAACATTACATAAATCTAAAACAGAGAATATTTATTATAATGTAAAATGATATTCAATAATAAAAGGCTTGTAACAGCTATGGCATCTAAAGATAAAAAATTATAATAAACTAACGAATTAACAAAAATGTATTGTTAAATATTAGATTAAAAAAAAAAACACACACACACGCAAGCAGTGCCTCACATAAGTTTTCAAATTTTATTATCATCACAATTTTTAAGAAAACTTCCTAAATCCGTTTTCAAAAATTTTTGCAAAAAAAAAAAATGATGCTTAAAAGATTTTTTTATATTAAAGGTTTATAAAAAAATTAAATAAAAAATGAATTAATTAGTTTGGCTTAGGTTCATTTAACTGAAATTTCTAAAAATTTTTAACAAAGAAAAAAAAATTTTATGTAAAGATTTTTAGAGAGAACAAAGAAGAAAAGCTTTGTGTCCTAATGTCAGATGTAGCGATTTAGAAAATTTTGCATGCACGTGTCTAATTTTTTTTAATCCGCAAACATCTTTTTTAAAAAATTTTTTGAAATTAAAATAAAAATAAATTTAAGCCGGATAAATTATTTCATTTGTTATAAAAGTTCTACTAATAATTTTATAAAAAATTAAAAAAAGCAAATTTTAAATTTTTATGGCGTGAACTTATTGAAATAATTGGTCTAATTTTAACAAATGTTGCGCTTGATTAACTTTCGATTACGAGATGATCTATTTATCTCGTTGTTGTTTTCTTTAAATCTTTAATTATGTGTTTTGAGTATCAATTATTTTTGAAAATTATTTCAATTGTTAACGTTCTCTGATAAAGTTTCAATATTCTTCGTTGAAGAAAATAATCAAGTATTTAAATAAATAAAAATAATTGAAATGCTTCTAATATCGTAATATCTAAAGATAGTTGCTCAATTTAGAACCAACCCTTGTTCTTACAGATATTTACTTGCTTTTCCATTTTTGTGATTAAATACCAAACTTTGTGAATTTTTGTGAGACACTGTATTTAATTGTTCCTTAATGAAAATTAATACACAAAACTGCTAATTAAATTAATCAATTTATATTATAATGTTTTAAATTTAATTTAACATTAGTCATACATTTAAATAAAATTATGTGATAAAAACGCAAACAACATTTTTCTATTGATTTTAAATTAAGAAATTTAACTGCTGTCCTAAATTGTATTTTAAAGAAAATAACACAACATAACAATTTTATTTATCATGATTTATATTAACTAATTATTTAATTTTTATAATATTTAATACATTTTCAACTTAACATTGTAAATATTTTATTATAATCGTGCACGAATTCCACTTTTCTTCTTCTCCTTTTTATACTTTATTCCTCAATTCTCATTCAGACATTGGATCATTAGATCAAAATTTTCCTTAACTGTTTTTCTTAGTCTTTTTTTTTTTTTTTCTTTTTTTAATTACAGATTAAGTGCGTTATTTTTGTTGGCATGACAGGATTCTTTTTCAACTTTCTTTTTAAGTGTAAATCTATTAAACATTTAGGCACAAATATAAATAAAATTTATAGACTTAACAGCTTTATTTTTATTTATTAATAGTTTTTTTTTTATTTTATCGGACGAACTGTAGGAAAATTCTACAAAAGAGAAGCATGTGACACATGTGACATTAATATTGCGCACATCAAAGTTAGCAATAAGGCTAATCCGTTCTCACGATCTTCGCTCCGGAACGACCCATGTCAATCTCGACTAAAGATTGTCAACTTAACGACAGCTGTACAAAAGTCGTCAGGGAAAAACTCTTCACTATAGCAAAGCTGTTACAACAACAAAACAAGGCTAATCGAAATAAAGACACATAAAATAAATAAAAGTAAATTTTAAAAACGCAAATATGAAAATTTAAAAAAAAATAAATTTCATTTTGAAATGTAAGGTGGTTTAATGCTAAAGGAATTTTTTGCTTCTCATTTTTTGAAATTGTTGGAATTAAAACCAATTTTTATGGAACCACTTCTTCCATGTATGCGCCCATAATTCTGTCGATCTTATTTTGTTTAAAAATTGCCACGGGCTTTAATATCACAAGATTGGTCTTCTAAAAATCATGCAAGATGTTTGGGCAATTTCAAACCGAACTCAATTGTTTTACTGCCTTTCCCATGACCTTTGAAGACAAGAATTCGTTCGCTCGAACAGTTGCATTTAAAACAAAACAAGTAATAATTCTGCATAACTTTATATACCCTTCATTATATAAATATGTATAACCACATTTACCATACTGCAGATTTTCCATTGAATATTTTAAATAGGTTAGGTCAGGCAGGCGGCCGTGTTGCCACAGCCTACTTGGGTCCATTGGTTGGTCCCTTTGTGTTACCTGCTGTTAGAAGGAAGAGAGAAGAAATAGAAAGAAAAGATTAAGATAGAAATTAGGGATGAAGAGATGAAAAGGGCAAAAAGAGAAGGAGAGAAGCTAGAACCGCGGGTCCGAGAATACGGAGAATGCCTGAGAAGAAATGCAGAGAAGAATCCGCTAAGTGGGTCTAGTCGACCAAAGTGTGCGCTTATCCCCTGAATGAGTCACTCCAGCGCAGGACATTGACAGAGGTGTTTCACCGTCTCCTCCTCCTCCTCGTCCTGACAACTTCTGCAGAAGTCGTTAAAAGGGATACCCATGCTCCTAGCATGGGTCCCGAATAGACAGTGCCCAGTGACCGCTGCCACCAAGTCACGCAGTCGAACCCTCGGTATCTGCAATAGTGCAGCCGCCCTGCTCCGATCCAAAGAGGGCCAGATTGTTCTAGCGGTCGAACATGTCGACTCGTTAGACCACCTGGTCTGGGCCAGTTCGTAGATATCAGCGTCTATGCGCAAGCAGAGAGGGGTATGCCACAGAAAATGTCAATGTAACCATCGTCAAGCATTGTCCCCCTCTTCGCCAGCTCGTCGGCAACCAGGTTGCCCAAAATGGTCTCGTGTCCCCTCACCCTCACTTAGAGTTAAGAAAAATTTTTAGTGTTTACTACTTTACCTCTAAGGAGGAACATCTGAATGCGAGTAGATTTTCCTCTTTAAAAAAAAGTAAGTTTATAATCAAAGACACAACGCGCACGTTTTTCAAGTGGCATTTAAAAGCGTCCACCGTTTTAACAAATTGCAAATTAAGATAATTATCTATACTTTAATAACCTGTTTAGAATTTCTCACTTCCTATACGGAGGTATAGGTCGAAGTGCTGTTCCTGGAGAGACTTTGCATATATCTGAAAACTTGTGGGATACCCAGGCGTTTTGCTTTCACATTTTCTCATAATATTTAGGTATTTGACAAATCTTAAGGATTTTATTTTTTAAAAATAAAAATTTCATTCACCATTTGTGGAGTTAATTCAATCAATGGTGAGTGTGTTTGAGTCTTTAATTGGCTTATGATTGACTAAACTTGTTAGTTGGCTTGTCACAAACCAGAGCATCCGAAAAACTGGATCATTAAACAATACTACCCGTCACGTGCTATTCGTGAAGATTTGTGTTGTTTAATCAATAATATTATTTACGTTGCCAAAAATTTTGAACCATTCTGCTCTAGAAATCTGATATTAGAAGGAGACCTAATAGAATAGGCTGACCCTATTCTTGACCTTCCAAATTTAATGGCATTTTGGACAATAAAGGGCGATAGAGAATTTAAAAAATAATCAAGTGAATAAATTGCCGCTTGTCAATATTTCTCAAGTTATGGGTCTCTGAACTTTTCATAGAAAAATACGATTTTGCACGATATTTTTTTAAGACATCAACATGCGTATGATTAAAAAGCTTTTGAAGGAATCTTTTACAATATACTAAATTAATTTAAAAATGCTTAACCCATTAAGAGCCGGTGACAAATTTTTATTTGAAAAATTGAGTGCTTTTATACAAATTTTCTACACAAATCGCTCGCTTGTAATCAGAAATTTTTCATTTATGAGCATTAAATTTTAAACAATTTTGATATTTTTCATAAATGAGATTTCGAGGATTTTTTTTATTTTTCACATGGATAAACGAAAAAAATTTTTTGCCTGCAATCGCACATGAATGTGTATTTATGAAAGAGTGAATACAAAAAAAATCCTATTATTCATACATGATAAGGGATGAATAATATCAATATCATTAATAATAGAAGAATACGAGGGCTGCTCTATATATTTCTGGCCTAATAGTGAAAATGCGAATATATATAATCAAAAATGTTTTTATTGTTTTTCAAAGTATTCTCCAGCATGATTTATACACTTTTGCATGCGCTCAAACCAGTTGTCGAAGCACTTTTTCCACTCCGATTGAGACACCTCTAAAACATGGTTTTTGAACACTTCAACAGCTTCTTCTGGCGACGGAAATCGTTGACCACGCATTTTTTTCTTGATGTGCGGAAACAAGAAGAAGTCATTAGGTGCCGGCGGATGACCCATTAATTCGACGTTTTGGCCGGTCAAAAACGCCCTGGTTTGAGCCGATGTGTGAGAGCTCGCATTGTCATGGTGAACAATGATTCATCTTCTCTTGTTGGTTTTTCGAATTTCTCCGATGACTTCAGGCAAACAAATTGTAGTGTACCACTCAGAAGTGACCGTCTACGTTGCTCAAGCGGAACAGTCCCCACATGACCAGTTTTGCCGAAGAAACAGACGACCATTTGCTTTCCAACTTTCGTTGGATTTTGCTCGTCTTTGAAGACCCACACGGTCGATTGTTGTTTCGTTTCGGGCTCATACGCATGGATCCATGATTCGTCACCTGTGACGATCTTATAAACGTCTTTTGAAGCACCGCAATCGTATTTTTGCAACATTTCTTTGCACCAATCGACACGAGCCTTTTTTTGAGCGACTTTCAAAGTGTGCGGGATCCAACGAGAACACAAACCTTTTTTACGGCCAGGTGTTGATGCAGTATCGAATGTATGCTGGTGGAAGAAATGTCCAAGGATGTCTATCTCTCGGTATGTCGCATGTCGATCTTGCTTTATGAGTTCACGCACGGCATCAATGTTCTCTGGCACAACAGCCGTTTTTGGACGACCTTCACGGAATTTGTCTTTGAGCGAGCTTCGGCCACGATTAAATTCATTATACCAATTTTTCACAGTGCTATAGGATGATGCTTCATCGCCATACAAAGATTTAAGTTCATCAATGCAACAAAAACTCAAATTTCTCACTGCTCTCTCATAAGTGAGAAGTAAGAGTGCATTTCGGTACTCTGCTTGTAATACAGAAACAGAACATTAAAGTCATTAGCGGTGCAGTCACACGGCCAAGTTTTTTTTCAATTCTCTTTCAAGAAATTTACACATACTGCTTGTCAAAATATACAAAAATTGAAAGCTGTGACGTAGGCTGCATTCAATTTCAAAGCAAGTTTTTAAGCAAGATGTCAAGAAAACACTGACAGCAGAATTTTTAATATAAATTTGGAGGGAAAAACGTCAATCAGCTGTTTTCTTAAATGTAATTTGAAAGACTCAATTGAACAAAAACTTGAAAGCAAATTCTTAGCAAGTTTTTAAAGTGTGAGTGTATTGGTTAAAAAATGAGAGAAATTTTAAAACTTGAATGAAAACTTGATCGTCTGACACCCTAGTAAAAGAAGTACAATGAGGTCAGGCCATATTATTAACACAATTCATAGAAGATTGGAATGTATATATTTTAATTTTTTCGAAATATACACCTAATCTTAGTTCGAATGAATTTAAATATTTAAAGATATGAAAAAGTGTTTAAAAACTTTCTCCTCGAAACAATTTCTTCAAAGGTTATAATTGTAGTCCGAAAATAAAAAGCAAAAAATTTTCAATTAATCGTTTTTATAGCTTTATTTAAGCCTTTTTTTATTTTTATTCAATTTAACAATATATCAATATTAATATTTTAAGCTTTTGGGATTATTTTACTATTTATTATCCTTTTGTTTATTAACGTAGAACTAATCGAACGTACATATATCTAAACAAAAATAAATTTTAGTTTAAAGATTTATTTTTTATGATTCTTAATTTCGATTAGTTCTGGCTTAAAGCATTTTTATTACTATAAGAATGATATCAAAAATTAAATGTGATTATTGTATTGATAAATAACAATGTGTGGGCGTGTGTAAACAGTTTTGTTTTGCAGCAATTTAATTTTTAAAACTCAAAAATCTTTGTTTTTGTTTGTTTAAAAAGGTACAATTTTATGAATTTGTCAAAATTTTAGTTTGTAGAGAGTATAAATATGAGGGCGGCAGTTAAATATTGTTTAGTTTTTTTATTTTATTTGTATATGTATATATTTATTTATATATTTTTTCATAAAACAGTGACTAGAAAATATAAGTTGCTTTTTAAGTAGAGGGTAAGAAGGGTTGCTTTGTCCTATGACTTCCGTTTTGCCTGACTTGAAAATGATCTATCGTTGATATGGACTTTTAATAAATAATATAAAATATACTTAGATACAGTAAAGAGATTAGAAGAAGTAAGGTTTTGATTTTTATAATTAATTAGCTATAATTAAATTCGAGCAGGCACCACCAATAGCACCATCTTCACTATTAAATTCTTCTTCTGGAAGATTTTTGTTATCTTCCAAAATACTGTTGATAACAACATCTTCCTTAGCTTCTACGGCCACATCCTCACAAATACCACCAACAACTTCATCAAAGTCTCTTAAGTCCAATTCGTGTAAAGCTTTTTGCACCAATGCCGCTAGTTCTGGAGGCAAATCCTTTAAGTCGTCATTTCTTTCACGTACTATTGAACTGGGTAATACCAGAGATTTTGAAGAGTCTTGACGTTGAGTTTTACCACCTGCCGAACCTGAAGTGGTGGAGGGCGTTTTATAGGTAAAGAGAGCAGCCTCAGTAAAATCATTTAAATTCAATGGAGGCATTTCATTATTTGTTAAATCGTATTCTGAAGATAAAATACTACGTCCTGATTCAGTTGACAAAGAAGACATGCCATCATCAGAGTTGCCAGCAGTTGGCATTTTTACAGGCTCTTCATTTTCCGACGACATCGTACCAGAATCTTCTGTTACTTGACTCTCACCGCAAGATGTTGTACTTCTGAACGTGGTAATGGTATTAGCAGACATTACTTTAGGTTTTGAGCTCTTTTCTTGTTCTTCTTGAGCTGAGTTTGAATTTGTATCCACCAATGAGGGGCAGTAGCCTTTCAAGAGAAATTCAGATGCAGAAAAACCTTTATCATCATCACTTGTTTCAATGCCCGCCAAAGTTTTCATTCTTTGCTCTAATTCTGCTATTTTTGTGGCCAATATTCTAAAATTATGTGAAATCTTTAAGAATATTTTAAAGGCATTTTTTTAATTACACTGGTCAACAAAAAAATTTTTTTTGTCCGAGGCAAGTTTCGTGATCCTTAAGTGATTTTTTCGCACATTTTGTGTCTGGGTTTAGATTTTTTCTATCACGCTTAGTTTCTTTAGGAAAACCGGATTAAATTGGGATTCATGTTGACAAATAGTACCTGAATTAAAAAATTTTGAAAAAATAAGTACCCTACAGGTTAGTGATCATTATTTGATCCATTATATGACAATCACTGATGATGGAAATATCCATCACTACGTAGAACAAAGTTTCTATCACATTCTTAATGGGCACCCGTGAAAAATGTCATCGGAGTGATTTACGCGCTGTTGAGACATAATTAGAGCTGAGTATGCTCAACGATGACAATGTAATAAGCAGCAATTTTCTGTAAGCAACAAAATTCTCACAGCATTTTTGATGAAAAAATAAACGTCTTTATGCGCCCGCAGTTAGTCTAACACTCATGTGAAGTGGCAGCAGATTCAGCAAGTTTGAACATGTGCTCTCAGGATGGGAAGGCATGACAACATGTTTTGACAAGATATATAAATTAACTAAGGGATCAGCCTTCGTTATAGCAAAAACATACATTCAGCTATCTCTAGGAAACTATAAGTAACGGAAAGAATCTAGTCGAAATCAGAACGAAAAATACTTTTAAAATCACTTGAGACAAAATCTTTGTTGACCAGTGTTATTTATATGAATATTTACATACTTGTTGGTTTTCTTTTGGTGATTGAGCGCCAAGTTTTTATCATTTAGATTATCTAATAATGTCAAACACAGCGATTTCAGATCATGTATAGTTTCAGTTTTTGTTGGTAAATCAATTCCATTTTCCAGAAGGTTTTTAACTAAAATGAATAGTTAATAAAATCATAAAAAGAAAATATATTTTAGGTTAAGTTGTGCTCAGTTGCAATTTTTAGTTTAAAATAAAAAAAAATTAAAAACAAAAAACAAAAAAATAATTGAAAAAAAAATAATAATAATAAAATTTATTTAACGAAATACTTTTAAGAGAACTGCTTTCGAAAACAATAACACAGATAGGGGGATCGTTAACTTTCTAGAGTGGAGCGAGAAAACATACAACGGAAACACCATTTGCCTTAGATGGTAATAATGCAGCGATAGCTTATAAATAGTGCAAAGTATTTATTCTTAATTTATTAAGTCAAATCATAAAAAGCGACCATAATACAAACAATTGATTATATATTTCAAGAACGAAATGCAATAAGTTCAGGTAAGATAGCATTCTGAGTCTGCGTAGAAATAAAACTAATGAAAAGATTATGGATGCGTTACTGGTTGCCGATAATATATTATGGATGGCAAATAACAACTGTCAATTTCAGTTGCCAACAAAGTTTTTGGCTGCTGGTTCTATTTTTTTTTGTAGCAAAAAAGACAGCAGAACTAAAAAGTAAGTCAATTCTGGTTTAAGTATTTTTACAATTTTATTAGGTATTCAACATAAATTTTACAAAAAAACGAACTGTAAAGAAGGTGTTGGGGATGGATTAAATTCAACATTTTTAAAAACAAATCCGGCCAAGCTGAATCTTATATACCCTTCACCATATATGTATATATGACCACATGTACACATTGGCATGAGAAATTCTGCATCAAATCTAGTTTACGAACCCAGCTTAAAAATTAAAAAAAAGTTGTCTATAGAGTGTAAAATTTAATTTTAAGCAAAAATGGTTAAGTGGAAAATTTGGGGCTGACTCTTAGTTTCGCAGTTACGAGCTTCCGATTTTTGTATGCACAGTATGCCATATATCAAGTATTTGTGGTGCAATGAGGCAATATGGGTATCATTGGAAAGATAAATTCAATATCTATTCAATTAAAAACGAAAATGTAAAAAAAAAAAAACATGTCACGATCAAACAAAAAATTTTTTTCATATAAAGATAGCTAGATTGGTCTGGCGAAAGGATTTTCTTCCCTATGGTATGACCAACACCGGCTTCGCCTTCTAAGAATTTTCTGCGTATCCGGCCATCGGCCGTCGCAAGGGTTTTCTCCTCTATGGCGTAACCAACACCGGTTTCGGCTAATAAAGATTTACTGGTAAATCTTTTTTCTTTTAATATTGCCAATAAACTTAATTTATTTGATATAGGAATTATGTTTGTATGAAATAAACTTTTTTTGTCGTTACCTGTTTTGTTATTTATTTTTTTTTATACTTTTCTTTTCAATTGCCTCACTCCACCACAAAATACTCGATATATGTATGCTATACTGTACATAAAAATTTTGGAGGCCCGTAACTCCGAAACTAAGGGTCAGCCCCATCATGTAACTTTTTTTGCTTGAAAATAAATTCTACACCCTATAGACAACTTTTTTTTTTTAATTTTTAAGCTGTGTCTGTAAACTAGATTTAAGCCGAAATTCTTCCCTTCCATCAGTGTTGCTCGTTCTTTTTCGAGCTTTCTCGACAAATGGTTTGTCGAATTACAGAATTTTAAAGTTAAAAATAAACTTCAAAAATGTACATATTTTCAGAAAGAATATCAAATATTTTTTTTAAACCTTTTTTAAATATAAAAAACAAAATTTTAGTAAAAGCAACGCATTAGCTATATTTAAAACAGGCTGTTCAATTCAGTTCTAAAATCTGTACCAAAATGAATGTTATTCATATTCAAAAACGAATTTTGTAAATGCATTTGCTCTTTTAATTTTTTAAAAATTCATGGCTATTTTCTTTTTTATTACTTTTCATGTTGTCGATGCCATTTCCCATTTATTTTCAACAATTTTGATTTTTGCATTTTACTGCCTTTTAATATATATTTGGCATATAAAAAGGTACGTACAAGTATAGAAACAAAACGAATTTGGTTAATTAGGTGCTATAAATACATTTTTGTAAACCTTAAATTTATAAAACAATGATGCTCAGATTTTTACATTTTTTAATGCAATGCTATTGTAGAGAAAGTTATAAAAAATAGCCAAACATTTTAAAAACCGCCAAGTCTATCGCCTCTCGCCGTTTTAAAATATTTATCGCCGAAAAGGATTTTTTATCGCAACGTTTGGCGAGAAATCGCCATAACTTACAACACTGCTGTCTACCATTAAGTTTATCCGTTGTTTAGGGTTGTGGCCCCAGCTGCTATAATTGTGATGAATAATTAGCAAAAGGTAAATAAGTAGTAAAGACAACCAACTGCAAACGAAAGTTGGAAAAAAAGAGATATGGAAAAATTACAGGCAGGCGTGGTGTTTTGCTCATTGCCTCGAAGGACATTGACCGGTCTTGCTGATCGATTGGCGTATTCCAATTTTGTCTGTTAACTTTAACATAAACAAGAAAGGATAGACGGTCATCGCTCAATCGACTTCGCTATGCATTAGAATTCAGAATATCTATACTTGTGGGGTCGGATATGGATATTGTAAAAATTACAATCGGAATGAGACTTGGATATACCCTTTTTTCACCTGTGGTGAAGGGTATTATAGTCCTATATTCGGCTGTGGCGAATCTTATATACCCTTCACTAAAAGAATTGTGTTTATATAAAAATGTGTTTTTTCCGAAAGTGAGTTTATTTTTGTGCGTTTTTGGGTTGGAATAAACTTAAAATTTTTTTTGGAAAATTAAAATTTTTGGTCATATATTCATTAAAATATTTTGATAAAATTTTTATCGTTTAGTGAAATTCCAGAAAAAAAGCACAATTAAGTCAGAAAAAAAGTAAGGAAAATTTTGACGATCGTCTTTTTTTTAAACATATTTACATCGTTTATGGACCGTTGTTGATGCATTTCAATATCACCTCTTTCGAATCTATGACTGGAAAAATGGTGGCGATAAATTTTCTGTAGCTGATCTGGGGGCATGTCAAAACTAATTTCAATCCAATTACGGACAGACTGACGGACATGGCTAAATCGACTCTCCTACGTTTAAGGATTAAAACTTTACGCTTGCAAATGAATATTGGATTACAAACGGAATGACAATCATATCTAAACCAATTCTATCTGAAGTGAAATATCTTTTAATTTTTATTAACAACTTAACGCGTAGTATTGTCACCTGAAATTTTCTCTTTTTACAAATAATAAAACTAAAACAAAATTAAAGGAAAATCAAACTCAAAAGTAAAACTCAAAATTACTTTTGCTTCTTTACCTTGTTTATGGGACAGTATATTTTCATCGAAATTGATTGGCGACTGCCCACCTAACTTTATAATACCTTTTTTACGTTTCGTTTCCAACATTGTCTTTAATTGGCCAGGAGTTTGAATAAAATAAAATTGTATGGTAAGTTATTTATAACATGATATAAGATGTTGTTAGTTAATGTTCAAAATTTGTAACATTTTGAGTAAAAAACATTTTTTAATAATAAACGTACGTACCTTATATTTGCTTAACGAGTGTTTGGTTAACTCAACTTCATTTTCTATATTTTTTAAACGTTCATTCAGGTACTTGTTCTCCAAAATGATACTATCTATATCCAGAAACTGAAAGGGGCAATAATAAGTAGTTAATGCATCTACTATACATATTTATTTTATTTATTTGGGAATTATTATTTTTTGATATGTATATAATAATAGAAAATTTTCAAAATGTGTTTACTCACTTTTGGATGAGTATCTTTTGCCCTTAAAGCAACTAGTAGTTCATGATTCAACCGATGAGACTTGCATTTATATGCATCACGTTCATTTGTTAATTCCTCTTTCTCATCAATAACAGCTTTTAAGTCAAAGGCCAATTGAGCATTCTAATACGATATACAAAAATATTTAAGCATTGATATTTTTGTCTTATTTTCGGAAATAAACATACCTTTTTCTTTAATTGTTCTAAATGACAAATAAAATTTGAGCGTTCCTGTTTCCATTGCAAAATCATTTCCTTACTACAATCATCCAATGTTGGCTCTTCTTTAATATAAACTTTTGCTTTTGGTTTTTGTTTAACAATTTCCGAGGATCTTTTCTGAGATCCACGTAAAACTTCGATATCACCCTGAACCTCTGAAAGTTTTTGCTTCAATGCTTCTACTTCAGTAGTAAGTTTAATATTACGTTCTCTGCTTTCGTTTAAAATCTTGGCTACACTTGTTTTATTATTGCTTCCGGGCCCTGTACTAGTATCGCTGGTAAAGCCACCCATATCTGATAAACTATTGCGTCTCAAGGCTGCATAACGCAATTGCAATGTTTCAGCCATTAATTTAAACTGATCGCGTTCTGTCCGAAATTTTTCTAATTCTTTGCGTAATATACGCAATGCTTCCATTTTACTTTGAAGCTTACGATGTAAAGCTGTCGTTTCCACACTATAGTTTTCCATATGTTCTCCAAAAATTTCATCGAAATCGCTATTGTTTACTTCTTGCCCTTGTTGTGAACGTTTTCGCTGGGTCCACACAGTGGAAGCTTCGATTTTATATTGTCCTAAAGACATAGTTTCATCATCTGACATTTTTGCATTTCTTTAAGCATTGAATTGTAACAGAAATATATTATTTTTTAAGAAAAAGAAACTATATACAAAATTTTCACAAATTTTCACTTTATTAGAGATGAGAAAATAGTAACAATGTAAAAATCGATTGCTTATATTTGTAATGAAAGCAGAGTTGTTTACGGTTTGTTATGTGCTGCCAGATTAAAAAGTTTTGATTGATTATTTTCGAAATTTAAATGGATCATATTTTTCGAAACTGTTGTTTTATTAACCTCTTTATTCTCTAGTTAATGAATTTTCGTTACAAATTAAAATTTTATAAGTTAAACTGAATGATATGACAATTTATTGTTTGAAATCTTTTTTATATTAATTTACTTTAATTTTTTTTTATTCCTTCAAACGAATAAAAGAAAAAATTAAAAAAAATTATTTATTTTTTGCTTTTGTATGATAAATTTTTGAGTTTTTATTTTCTTTTTGCTTTGTTGATTGAATGTAGTTCTCATTAATTCAATTTAGCTTTTGATGTAACACTTGTTAGTTTTGATTAAAAATTTTTGGTACAATCCACTTATAAGCGAAATGGCGATATGGATATGTTTTCCCCACAGTGATACATATCATTGTGTACTTTTTAATACATAATAAATCTTTCATAAGAATATTATGAAATATATATAATTTAATGCATTTTACATAAAGTTTTGTATTAACTAAAAAAAAGGTAGTATAGACATTTTTTAATATAATTCACTGGGCATCCCCTAAACTCTTACCCTTTTGTTTTCTTTAATATCCACCCCTGTGATATCCTAATTGCTTATCGAGATCCATTGTCTTTTTTAGTCATCTTATTTTAAGACATTTCAAAATAAAAGACAATACCAAAACCAGAAACACATATAGCCAATATTGGTCGATAGCGTTTACCGGAGATAAAAATTAAATTAAGTATATATTTAATAAATTTTTAAACCTTTTAAAACATTTAAATTTTATCAAGGCGAATTCACATAAGGTGGCAGCGCGGCTGCAACAATACAACAATAAAAAGAAAAACAGGCATTTAAGTGTATGGTAAACTTTAGAACACAAATAATTAGTACACTTTTTTCTTACCCTTTTCAATAACGTTTTCACTAAGATTCGTTTTTTAAATTGATTTAAAACTCTTCTTACAATTCTTTTTTAAAGAATAAAAAATTTGTGATATAAAATGATTAACTTTTGACAGCATTACACATTACAAAATCAAACAAAAAATTGTCAGCTGCCGCTACGATGCCACCTGGTAAAATTAATTCGCCTTAAATTGTATGGTGTCAATGATTTTTTCGGCTTTAAAATATTTGATTAATAAACATATGTATATGTACATGTATGTAAATATTTGTAGTACAATCATTTTTATTAATAAAGTTCTAATTATAAGCGATCAAATGTAGATTTTTAGCGAATTTAGCATTGTAATTTTTTAACTTTATCCCAATTTCGATGTTTAAGATGTTTTCAAAGTGTGTCGATTACTAACTACTCACTAACTATTCTACTGTTAAACATCAAACATATTTCAAAATTAAAAAATAAGAAAAATAATAAGTATTTTATATATGCAATTTTAGAAAAAAGGTCATTTTAATACCCTAAGCTACCCATACTGACCATATTGAGAATCGAACTTTTTTTATGAAATTTTTAGAGGCCCATAAATCGAGATATATTGGAGAGCGCCAAACGCAATCACAAACTTAGAAAAACTCTTTTTCCACTTTTTTGGTGAAGGGTATAAAATAATTCTTGCAAAAAAAAAACGACGTTTTGATTTGTCTGTCAAAAACGGTTAAGAAGTCTGGCCACATACATCTAATTACATCAACTGTTGTAACACCCTTTAAGTTATAATTTTTAATGTTTATACCTCTTAATATAATAGATAAGGTAGTGAACATTCTGTCTAATTATTAAGTGTTTGTATATAACGGTTCAAACGATAGGGCCATATTGGTCAGTTTATTTCAATTTCTTTAAATTTTATACTTGTTGTATATATATGTTCTTTGTAAATTTCAGCTGTTGGCCTAAAACGGTTTATTTTACATCAACTATTGGGACACCCTTTAATTTTCAAGTACAAATTTTATACTTTTTATTATAGCGGACTAAGCAAATTGGTAAATTTTAATTATCTGGCTATAACAATTCAAAAGTTTGGCCGCATACATCAAACTACATTAACTATTGGGACACTCTACGATTTATAATTTTGTATGTTTTCACTTGTTATTATAACGGTCATAGTAATCGACATCCTGTCTAATTTTCAAGCGTTTGCCGTTAACGGTTAAAAAGATAAGAGCATATAAGTCAATTTACGTCACCTATGGGGACACCCTTTAAATTATAAATTTATTTTTGTATTACTTTTTGCTATTGGAAGCTACAGTAACACATAATACACTTAAAAAAATGTATGTTGTATGGGGACACCTTTTAATTTTTAAGATTTTGAATTGTTTTTAAAACGGTACCAATCTGTAAGCATAATTTATCAAATTAAAAACATTTCAAATTCGGTTCAGAAATGACTGAGTTCTGCAGGCCCACACATAAAAAAATAACATTCAGTCGAATTGATAACCTCCTTCTTTTTTGAAGGAGGATAAAAATCGTAATCGATTGCAAACGTTTTTAACAATTAAACTGAGTTTATGAATATTTTCATAAAGAGTTTGTGTTAAGTGAAATTACAAAAAAAAAAAACACTCTAAAAAACGAATTTTAAATTCTCATTAACTTTTAAATTTAGAATACATGTCCTTAAGCTGTCTAGCTTATTGGCCTACATAATAACATGGTAATCTTTTAATGTCCTTGAACTTTAATGCAACTAATTTTTATTAATGTTTTAGTTGCCATATAAACTTAATTTACCTATATATTTGTACTAAAGCTTATTTATAAATATTTATGTGCTTTTTTTGTTGTTTACATATCGGCTATTTCATTTTGTTCATTCATCCATTATTTCAATGCCTGATCCACTTTTTACCTAGAAGTCGATGAACTTTGCAAAACGGTCCTGTTTAATGCTAATGACCTTTGAGAATGACGTGGTCACATTGCATAAAATATCCTGAAAATGTTTATAAATTAGGTGTGACTATTATTGGGATAATCTTGTTGCTTAGTTGTTGTTCAACAAACAGTTTAATTTTATTCTTTCGCTTCTTGTTTGTTTAGTGCTGCTTAACGTTAGCTTTTCTTGTCTTTGGTCGTATCATAGTAAAATAAATATATAAACAACGCAACAGGTGAAATAATAAGTTGTTGCTGTTTATCGTTAATGTATTACGTTACGAAAATATTTTTGATTGTATTTGAATATTGTTAAAGGATTTTAGCAAAAAGAAGAAAATGTTTGAAAATCGATTTAGGTTAAATAGGAAATGCAATTTAAAAATTATATATTTGACTACAGGTATAGAAAATAAGAATAAATAAAGAATTGAAAGGTTTTGATGTATAAAATTATCTGTTTTGGAAACTTTACATCTTTAGCTTTTAACTTTCATCAACATGAATCGACTTTAGGAATTCAAATAGAATTTTTCCTATTCTCTTGGATGCGAAAACCCCCAGAACCAACACAATGATGGTGTTTAAAGCGCAGTACAGACGTCAGGGAATGCTGAACGTTCAAACTTTTGCTTCAAACAATGTGTTCGTTGTTGTAGTAGTATAATTAAAAACATATATGGCCTTGTCATGCAATCGCAGTGTAAAGGCCCAACTATAATGTGCATATACAAGCTTATGCCAACTTATACAACTGTGCAAATACATATAAATCAAATGTGGTAAACTATAATGTACTTGAGAGAACTTTTCGTCAAGTTTCGTCAAATGTCATTTGCTTAAGCAATGTACGAAGCTGATCGTACATTCCGTACAGAAACAGCTGATTGCGCTTGGTGTATACATACATAAATCAATAAAGAAAAAATTGCAGTGGAGAGCGACATTGAAAAAGATTTTTTTTATTTAATAGAAAATGTAGAAAAAAGAAGGGTTTATATGAGAGAAAATGATGCGTTCTTATTATACCAATTCGCTATAATTTTTTTTAATTGCTTTCAAATTAAATCAGTGACACCGTTGCATCTTTTAGTACTTTTGACCAAAAATACATAAAAAACATGCCATTTTTTATCGAATTTAATTGAAAACTAGTAAAAGAAAGTACATTTATTTAAATCAATGTTATTAAATATATATAATATATTTTTTCGATGCCTTTTTCTTTACAAGTTTTATTTATTTAAAAATATATATATTTTTGGGAAAGTACGATTTAAACATGAATGTGCAACTGTGGCAAATTATTTTTTAAATTTATGTAAGTACATTGTAGCCACATAAAAATCTTTAAAGAATTACCTAAGCATTTGACAGGCTTTTCGTTGGGTTTTTGACATAAGCTCAAGCTAGCTTATGCACATTATAGTTGGGCCTTAAGGTACTACGTGGGCTATAACGACAGCACAAGATAAAAAATTTCATGGTGCCCCTAAGAGGAAATAATTTTACGTATTTTTATGTAAGTTTTTTTTACACCTAAAGGCACACGAAATCTTTCATACGTTGATACTTTGACGTATTCATTGAAATGTAAGGACGGATGAGCTTGTCACAATGAGTACTTTGTTGGCTTATAAAAAAATGATTAAAACACAGTAAGTGCCAAAACAAAATAAGAAGAGAAAGAAAATCATGGCAGCAGATGTGTTATGCTAGACCACAGCGAGCTAAAGAGCTACTTGGCTACAAATTCAGTTGACTTCATATGTCGCCATGTAATCAGTTACTTAATTTTTTTTGAAGGCGGCAGGTATGTGATAAACAGCTGATAGGAGGATTGGTGTTGCATTATTAGTATTAAAGTTTAGCGAACAAAGAGATATTGCAAAGCTGTTAAAAAAATAGAGGAAATTATAAAAATCAACTACTTATCAGGTAACTTGAAACATATTAACAGCTGTTTATTTTAAAAATACATATTTCAATGTTGCCACTTAAACTTTTTTTGCTTTAACGCAAAATCACTCATTTAAGAAATTGAATTAGAAAAGAAACTAAATATGGTCAAAAAGAAAGTCACATAAAAAAAGGAAAATTTATTTTAACAGGTCTGGCCTAAAAATACTTTTTTCGCACCTTCCAGATGGTATTGCAGGTAAAGTAACTTGTTTTTAAATGTATATAATTATATACAAGCCAATTTTTTTCTACGCGTTCTTTGTAAATTGTCAACAATTTATTTGCCAATAGTCGTAACTAAAAATATAAATTAGTTTAAGTTGGCGACAGCGACAATTGTAGTCTAGTAGTCATGTAGCTGAGATGCCTCCAAAAAAAACGCCTTCATACGAAAGTGTTTATTTTACTTTTGACAGATTGTAGTTTGTAGCTCGCTGTGGTCTTTGTGTTTAGTGCATTAGACTTTTTTTCTTGAAAAATCGTCAGAAATTAAGAAAAAAAAACGTAAAAAAATCGTTACAGGTTAAACTTTAAAAATGTATGATTACTTTAACAGCCTTTAACTTAAAAATGTACGTGAAATAAGAATTTGAAAATGTGTGTGTAATAAGTATTTGAATTAAATTAGAATATAGTTATTCTCATGTTTTTTTGATTAAAACTTTTAGTAACCTTTTCATAAAAAATGAATAAAAATGAAAAAAGCATCAAAATGTATTATTAGGAATCTTTTTTATGTTAATCTTCGTTAATCGCGCTTGATTTTCTCAAATAAAAATATTTCATGATATTCACATAAAATAGTTATTTTTTAAAACTAAAAATTAAAATATTTTTAGTGCAGGAAAGGCATATCTATGTGGCCTTTTCGTTACTGATCATATAGATCATCAGTGGACTCTACCATCAAACATATTCGTCTAAATTTAAAAATATCGCGTCTCTCTGTAAGGAATTCTTCTGTTTAAAATAATAGCTAAAATTGAGTTTTTAAAATATATTCTTTTTATTTAAAAAATAGTCTAGAACTTCAGGATTATTTTTTCACTGAGATTTTTACTTTTTATAGACCCCAAGGCAAAATTCTTCCTCGTTAAAAAATTTATTCCGATATTAAACGCTTATTTTTAATATTTCGAAATTATAAGTCGAACTGTTTTTATTTCTATAGCTAATAAATTAGCTAGCTTTGCTTTGGTTTATATTCAATTTCTATATTTTTTAAAAATAAAAATAAAAATATTTTGGGTTTTTTTAAAGAAAAACAAAAAAATTGCAACCAGCAGCCATCAGTATTCTTCGCATTTATCTACTTTAGGCGATGTACATTTTAAACAAACAATAGTGTAAATAAGATTAAGAGGAATATATTTAAAAATTAAAAAAGAATCCTGAACTAAAGTCTAACTAAGTAATTTACTTGTTAAAAATTATTTCTTAAAATTAAAAATAAAAAATTGGGTTTTTAAACATTTGTTGTGGAGATCTGTAAGCAGAGTTAAAAATTTTCCTTCTATAAAAATAAAATGTGGTAACAACTGTATTAGTATCATTATATCGATAAAATTCATTTTATGTAAAAATATTGTGTTGTATATAGTAGTATTTAACCGAAAATCTTCACTTTGATGAGTTTTATATTTATATGTATTTCTTGACTCTTTCTGTAAAGTAGTATCACATTTTTTTACTTTATAAATATTACAGATAATCATAAAAATCTGAGAAGTTTAAAAAAGAAAAAACGTCAAAACGGAATTTTCAGTGAAAAAAAAATCGTCAAAATGACATAAAATCGTCACGTTAAAAGTTTGGTTTCGTACTTTACATTGACGGAGACGTACTGATTGTGACAATGCTTATAAGAAAACACGTATTTTAATTTACTTGTCAGACTAACTTGTAAAAGAAGGCCTTAACATGCAGGACTTTAATGTTTACACAATTAAAGCTTAAACTGTGTCTCTTTCTTTAACTTTTTATACCTATAGTTTTATCAATCCGTTTATAATTTCTACAATATCAATTTGCGACACCAAAATGTATATATTTTCTTAGACCTTATACATATCCAAGTCGATTGAGATTAAGCCGTTTGCCTGTCTTCCCATCAGTCCGTCCGTTCTAGTGCTTAAATCAAGTTTTCCAAAGTACTATATCAGCTGGAAAAAATTTATGTACGCCAATCGATCAGAAATGGTGTCGAAAGAGATACTATTGGAAATCAGCAAGATCGGTCCATGTTCTTCGACGCAGCGGGTATAACACCACGTCTACCTCTAATTTTTCTATATCATTTGGAACAATGAAGTAACTTCAATAAAAAAAAAAAAACAAATGTATGGGGCGATAGAGAATTAAAAAATAAGAAAAAAAAAAACAGCAAGTGAAAAAATTGGCGCTTACCCATATTCTTCGAGTTACGGGCTTTTGAGTTACAGGTCTTTGAGGAAAAACTGAAATTAAAAAAAAAAATGCTTAACCTATTAAGAGCCGATGGCATTTTTATAAATATATATTTTTTACAAAAAATTTTTTTAATTATCTATCACCTCATATTTGTTTTTTGATTGGAGTTACTTCTCTAAACTAGATTTACATACATGTTGAAGATTCGGCATAGCCGGATATATCTCTCTTACTTGTTTATATTTCTTTCAATTTGCTGCCGATATCTATATTCTAGGTATTTTTACACCCGATATAAATATAACATTTTTAAAACGAATTTAAAAAACAAGAAAAAGGTGGCAAGTGACAAATTTTGCAGTCGGCCATATTTTCCGTGCTACGGGTCTCTGAAATATTCAAATTTTTAAAACATCATTATGGATATCATTTCAAGGAGGTCTTTAAAAAAATACTACATTTTTTTAAACATGCTTAACTCATTAAGAGCCGATGGCATTTTTATAAATAGATATATTTTTTTTAATTTTTTAATTCTCTGTCACCTCTATATTTCTTTTTTTAATTGGAGTCACTAAACTAGATTTTAATACATGTTGAAGGGTATATAAGATAACTTTTTTAAAGCGTATGTTGTACGAATACCTAATTTTCACTGAACCTTACTAACATTTTTCTTTATATCCAATCACCATTTTCTCCTATTACATTAGATTTGGATTATGTTTTTTTTAGTTTATGCTTTTTATACGCCAGTAATCCCTCTTTACGCAACTGCCTTGTGTAATTTGAGTATCGGTAATATAAAGCTCCACGGGCCGAATTCTGTCCATTATGGGGTACAAAATAGGTTTCCTAATTAAAATAAAAGAAAAATGTTTAAGTCAAATACATATTTCTTAGTTCAATATTAAAAACTCACATATTTTTCAGTTGGAAATATTTGCATTAATTGAGTCGTCATTTCATGAAATATTGCTGTATATTTTTCAACTTTCCGTTCGACAACATAACAAATTAAAATATTAACGATACGTTTACGATTTTTATTATCGAGGAAATTATGAATTTTATAAAATTCTAAAGCTGTTTGGCCATCCAAACTGCTGTTCAGTATATCTAGCACAATCTAAAAGATTACATTAAATGATTTTATTATTACAAAATTAAAGCTTAAGAAGATCTTACAAATGGTTTTCCCTTATAATTACTTAGTTTTCTGTTATTAATAACTTTGGGTAGCATTTGTTCTTCATTCTTCTTATAATTGAAGTTCTGTTGCTTTTCCTGATTTTGTTTAAAGCATTCAAATTGAAAGCCATTTTGATCTTAACAAAATTTTAAACTGAATATTATTTATTTTTAAAGACCATGTTAAGTATTTTTCACCTGATATACAACTGTTTATGTGATCCATGCGTTCGAACTTGTATTCTGTTTTAAGCTCAATTTGATCTAAATATGACTCATTCTCCGCTTCACATGTAGATGATATTGACGCTTTGGGGTATGCAAAGGCATCGTATGTTTGCCTCCATTCCTTTAGCATGGCCCGAAATATGGTTCGAACACCAATTTTTGGTATAAGTTCACAAATATCCTCATCAGTAAGATAGGTTAAAGAACGTAAAGTGACATCGTGTTCTGAAAAAATATTAAAAAACATTTAACAACAACCAGGAAAGTTATATTGCCTCTACTGCGGAACATTATCCTTAACATGTTTTGTGACAAGGAAGGAATTTTGGATACGATTTAAGATAAGATGCATACATTTTTGGCAATATGTGAGACTAAGTCTCGAGATTCCTAAATTATAAATTAAAAATCCCAAAGCTAAAGCTATAGCGCTTCAAAACCATATTTGGTCCTAGGAAAATCTTAATAAAAATAAATCTTGGCTTTTGTGGAGATTTAATATTTTGCAGCTTTGACATATAAAAAAAAATAAGTAATAACAAAGATCTTTTGATATTTTTATTAATACGTGTATTAAAAAAAATCTAAAAAAGATGTGAGATAAGACAGGTGGTGAAAGGAGAAATATAGATAGAGCCATTAATTAGTTATTTTACTTTGCCGACGAAAATGCTATGAAGAAGTACCGACAAAAATTTCTTGATTATCGCAGGGGATGAACCCTGGTAACCAGCTTTGTAGTCAACGTGTCTACCACCTTGACTACAGCAATCTTACCTGTTCAAAAGCTTGGCAATATACATTAAACTACAGTAACTATAGGAGCCCCCTTAACTTGCTGTTGTAGTAGACTTAGCATTTAAATTTCAACCGTCAGTCTATAACGGTTCAACAGCTTGGCCATATACATTATATTACATCAACTACTGTAAAACCCTTTAATTTATTTATTTAAGAAATTTATATTTCATATTACACCAAAACACATAGGTCACACACCAAGCCATATACATAGGTCAAATGCCATTAATTTTGGAAACACCCTTTGATTTCTAAATTCAAATTATAAAATATTTGTCATAGTGGACTTAGCAATACAGGACCCTTTTAAATTTAAACGTTCTGTCTATAACGGTTTAAATTTCGACCACATTCATCAAATTACATCAACTGTTTGGACACCCTTTAATTTCAAAATTCAAAGTCAATACTTGTTGTAAAGCGGAGTTAGCAATAAATATAGATTTATTTTAAATTTCAAACGTCTATCTACCACTGTTCAAAAGTATAGCCATATACATAAAATTAAATGAACTATTGGGACACCCTTTAATTTATAATTTTAAATAATAATACTTGTTACTTTAATGGTCACAGCAATTGATATTCTGTCAAATACGCAAGCGTTTATTCATTGAGGTTTAAATGATAGGCCCATGTAAGTTTAATTAATTTAATTTTAGGAACACCCTTTAATTTCTTAATTAAAATTTTATACATTATGTTATAGCGGACTTAGTAACACAGGTCTTTTGTAAATATCAGCTGACTGTCTAAAACGGTTGAAAAGTTTGGCTACATACATCAAGTTACATTAACAATTGGGACACCCTTTAATTTCCAAAAAATATACTTGTTGCTATAGCGGAGTTAGCAAAAAAAGTTTGTAGTAAATTTCTTGCGTCTGTCTCAAACTGTTTTAAAGTATGGCCATATACATCAAAATAAATTAACTATTTGGTCACCCTTTTATTTATAATTTTGAATATTAATACTTGTTACTATTAGGGTCATAGCAATCGATATTTTGTCTAATTTGCAAGCGTTTTTATACAACGGTTCAAAAGATAGGTCCATATAGGTCAATTAACATCACCTGTGGGGACACCCTTTAGTTTTTAGATCCAGAAATGACTGAGCTATGAAGGCGCAAATATATAAACAAACCAACATTTAGTCGAACTGAAAAAACACGCCAATCTCTTGGAAGTCTTAAGGCTTTCACTTTTCTTTACTAGGGGCCATTGTTCGTAATCAAAAGTGATGAAGACAAAAAAAAAAAAAATATCCCGGTGTTTTAAAAATCAATACCGATTGGCATTTCCAGTCATTAAATAATTTTAAGAATATTAAAAGGAAATGAAACCTTTTCACTTTTGTGTAATTTTTTGAATCGCAATATTTAAAAAAAGAAAGCTTGAGTTTGAGGGCGTTTAGAGAAAACGTATTTATATATTTTAATTTTTTCCCAACTGGGATTTGAACCGTGGATATAATTTAATTTCTAAACATATTTTTTTGAAAGAAAAATTATTTACAAATGTATGCGGACGTTTCCCAAAGAAAACAAGATAATTTAGACGCTGGCAGAAATCCATCATCAGCTGCCAAAAATCCATCATCAGCATTCTTCGCATCTATCTACCTTAGTTTGTGTACATTGTAAACATCATCTATTTAACCAACTAATTTTGTAAATAAGAATACAAAGAGTATTCATATCAATATTAATTTAGTTAGACGAAGCCGACACACAAACCAAAGTATTTCTTCACTGTTCTCTTTGTAATTTGTTTTTGCAATTGTATCAGCCATCGGATGATCACGAATGCAATTTTTTATTTTTATTCCTTCTTACTTTTTTACTTCACAACATTATAGATGCTGTTTCAGTATCATATTGACTGTTGTTAAGTTAAGAATGAATGTATAAGCGCCGTAATTTGCGTATTTTATAATTTTTAATTTTTTCCCAACTGGGACTTGAACCGTGGATTTTATCATTTATAATATTCACGGTTTAAATCCCACGGAAGGAGAGACGGAGCGATTTCGAGTTTGCTATGCATAAGAATTTAGAATATATGTACTTTATGCGGTTGGAAATGAATATTGTAGAAATTACAAACGGAATGACAAACTAAAACATAACTTTTTTTTTTACTTTTTATGGTGAAGAGTAAATATTTTTTATAAATCAGACCACAGTGCGAAGTATTGTTGTGGAAACAATAAATGAACAATGTTAATCCACGACAATTAAATTTAAAAAGATAGTGTTCTCATTAAAATACAAAACTGTTCTATGGCAATAGAAAACAAATTTAAACAAGCTTTGATTTAATAAAAAAAAAAGAGTTACGAGTAATAGAAGCAGATAGCGGCTTTAAATACGCACATAATATACATATGTATGTATGTATATTTACCTTTAAATTTGCTTTGTAGTTCTAATAAATTCCATTCCTGTAATAGTTTCAACGTTTCCGAAACACCAGATTTAACATACTCACGTTGAGGTGTTGAAGATCTTGATGTAACTGCAAGAAATGAGTTAAACAGTTTTAATTCTTTTTGTCTTAGTTTTTATTTGGTAAAAATAAAAAAGTGAAAGGAGTTATAGATACAGTTATATATATTTACGTATTTAACATTTTTCTTAAGATGTGAACATGTCTAAACCCCAAATTTTTATTTAATTATGAAAATTTTAACATGTTGGAATTTGTGGCGTCATTGGATATAATTTATCCGTTCCAAAACTTGATCACCTACATCATTTCTTTAAAAAAATCCAGATGCAAAAGTACACTTTATAGATCAATTAAACTGACTTTATAAAAATAAATTAAATTAAATTAAATTAACTCATTACAACAGAATTCTAGTGATAGATATGATCAGACACCCAGCAGGTAATGGATGACCGAAACTGCCTTACAAGTGATATTTATTTGATGGATCATTTGACAATCACAGATGGAAATACCCATCATTGCGTAGAACAAGGTTGTATAAATGTATGTGATGTCTACATTAACCAGCGTTGCCAGTGATACTTTTGTACAATAACAATACAAATTTCTTTTGCCTTAACTTTAAAACATATTAATTACAAAATTTTTTATAAACCTTATTATTTTTAAATTTTTTTCCCGTCAGGGATTGAACCGTGGTTTTCAAAAGTCAATTAATTTTTTTTTTGCTTTGGTTCATTTTTAATTTAACTTTTATAAAGAAAAATTATTTTTCAAATGTATGCGGACGTTTTCCAAAGAAAAATATAAGCCTTATTATCAACTTTGCTAAATAAGTATGTATAAAAACAAGCCAAAAGTTAGGTTTAATCTACAAAAAAAAAAAAAAAAATATTATTCCAATATAATACTAAAATCGATACAACGGTAAAGTCCTCATTAGTCTTTACTTTCTGTTGCTGTTCTGTGCCGTGCCGTTCTGCTTTTCAAATTATTGTAATTAGTTTTTCTGTAACAACACACCAGCTGTTTATAATAAACAAGAGAACACAATACACAACAGAAACAACTACAATTACAATGACAAAAATGGTTTGTTTACAATTTTGCACTCACACTACCAAACAACTTCCAAGTAACTTTACGTTGAATTCTATTTTCTACTGATTCGAACGGAACAGAACAGAACGTCAAAGTAATAACAAACCACAAATACATATTTTCCATTTAACAGAAATTGATCAGCTGATTCGTCACGGAACGGAAAGTAAAAACTAATTCTGCCTTAACGCCGTTCAGCATAAAATTATTGCAAATGTGTGAGTGAAAAATTGTAAATATAAAAGTTTTGTTCACTCATTTTTAGCTGGGTAACTGTACTTAATTTTTCACTGAACCATTTGATAAAGTTTGATACTCGTATTGAAAATATTTGTTGTAGCAGCGGATTTCGCACTTAATTGGGATGAAATTTTTCAGTAGACTATATATCCTATTTATAAATATCCTGGTGTCCTTACTAACCAGCATTTTAAGTAGAAAACACACACAACACATTTAAAAACTACTTAAAGTAGGACCTACGGTATTTCATCTGAGCAACAGTGCAACAACAAATGTGTTAAGACACAGTTAGGGTTTGGAATATTCCGAAATTTTTTATTTCCGGAAAACGGGAAAAACTTATTGCATTCCCGGGAAAAAAACAATTCTTGGAAAAACAAGTGTATTTACTTAAATAAAATTAAAAAAATAATAGTTTTCTTAAAACATAAACAAACAACAAAAATAATTGTTAAATAATACTTTAATAAAACTTAAAAACAATTCAGGTGAGAAGTTTCCTGAAGAGCTAAGTGAGCGGTAGCGCAATGGCCACCCAGATGTGCTTTCACCCTTAATAATCAATATCAATGATTTACTAATTTAATCGGAATAAAAAAAGTAGCACGATTTAACAAAAATTAATTATTTTTTTAATAATTTTGTCCTAGTGCTTGAACACTTGGAAAATAAAATTAATTATAAAGGTCAAAAAACTATAATTAAATAAAATTAACTTACCTCCTTCATACATTTTTTTAAGTGCAAATATGAATATAAAACTGAATTCAATATTTATAATAATACTTTTTTTTTTTAATAACGCCAGTGCGTTTTGTTATCTCTACAGTACTCTGTTCTCTTAACACTCTCCAAAGTTACTGAATTTTACTAAATAAGTTTTTCATTCAGAAGTGTGTGTAATATTAGATTGGCTATTTGTCGTATATACACAAGCATTTTGTTATTATCAAACTTTATTAGATTAAGTTTAGTAGCTACAAAATACTCGTATTCTTAAAGAGTAAAAATAATACGAAACTTTATCAGGTCAGTTGTCAAAGTACGTAACTTTTTATCTTCATAATAATATCAGCTAAAATTGTTTTCTTATTATTTTATGATTTGTTTCGTTTTATCTTTTCGTTAACAATACAATGGTAGAAATAACACAAGTAAAAAACAAGTAAGATTGCTATATTCGGCTATGCCGAATCATATGTACCCTTCAACATATATGTATAACCACATGTACCATATACTGCAGACTTACCATTGAATAGTTTAAATAAAAATCAGCATAAGAAAATTTTTCCTTCCATTCAGTTTTTCTGGTAAAAACAAGCTTTTTTGGTTGTTGTCCTGTTGTGTTTAGTAAATGAAAAGGTTACTGTATAAGATCGTAGTATAATTCAGTAGTATCTCACCAATCTTTTAACTTTTTTATAAATTTTTTTATCATAAACACGAGCACCTGAACGAATACAAACGAATTACAAAAAAGGATATGGAAAAATAAGAGACAGGCGTGGTGTTTTGCTCGCTGTCTCAAAGAACATGGACCAATACTGCTGAAGCAAAATTTTCCAAGCTATGACAATCCATCATTAGCGCATTTAAATTTTCTCTAGCTTATCTAGTGCCTTGGCAATGTCGATTTCACTACAAGCAGGGATGGACAAACGGTCATTGCTAAACCGATTTCGCTACGCATAGGAACTCAGAATGTATATAATTTATGGGATCGGAAATGGATATTGTAGAAATTACAAACGAAATGACAAACTAAGATATATAATGTCATACTAAACTTATTTATTCTAATCTAGAAGCTTATGTTGTTGAAAATATTGGAATATGTCTTTGATAAAAACAGCGCTAAATAAACTGTAACATGCACCTACAAAAGTATGAAGTATGAATATAATAAAGGTACAAATTTGCTGTGACATGTTGAGCAGCTACAGTGACATACGAGTGCCTGCTTGTTTTTAACCGACTTCAAAAAGGAAGGAGGTTATCAATTCGACTGAATGTTGCTTTTTTATGTTTGAACTTGCAGAACTCAGTCATTTCAGAACCGATTTTGAAATTTGTAACTTGATAGGTTATGCTTACAGATTGGCCCCGTTTTAAAAACAGTTAATAATCTTAAAAATTAAAGGGTGTCCCTTACAATATACATGTTTTTTAAGTGTATTAAGAATCGTAAAGCGCACTTCTTTAAAATAAAAAAATGCAAAAATAAATCTAAAAATTAAAGGGTGTCCCCAAAGATGACGTAAATTGACCTATATGGGTTGATTTCTTAAACCGTTATAGACAAATGTTTGCAAATTAGACAGAATGTCAATTGCTTTGACCGTTAAAATATCAAGTATAAACATTCAAAATAAAAATTTCATGTTCATGTTTCGTCTATATCCCATCATGCTTTAATTTTTTCATCGTTTTTGATTCAAGTTAGTCGAGCAGTAGACTTTGTTGAATTTCATGATCTTAGATCTATTGATTGGGATAGCATTTATATTTGTCTGCTTTTGATTTTTCCCACTTTTATGTTGGTGATGTTGATTACCAATGTAATACAATTAATACACTTTTTACTCAACTTTTTACATTTGTTCCAGTTGTTAAGAGGAAAGTTTTTCGTAACGACAATAGTTGGATGTGCTGCAATGAGATTATTTTTGCTCAGTCGCTTAGGGATCTTGCTTATTATGCATTTCTAAATAATCGTTCTGCTGAAAACTGGAAATTTTTTTGCAGACTTCGTAATAAAGCCAAAAATGTAATTCGTAATACTTTGGGGATTACATTCAGCAAGTCTTTGCGGGTTGTGTGGATGGTGATTCTGTATCCTATTGTGGTAATATTGATGCTTTAAATGATTTTTTTGTCTCGGGGGGTAATGCTGTTGACAGTGGTGATTCAGATTTGGATACTCGTATAGGGAGTTTTGAGGATTCTTTGAGTTCATTTTCTTTTCGTTGTGTCTCTGGTGTTGAAGTGGGTAATGCTTTAAATAAGGTGAAATCCAAGTCTGTAGGTGTTGACAACATTTCAATTTGCTTTATTAAACTTGTTTATCCCTTTGTCTCAGGTTACATTATTCATCTTATAAACTCTATATTGACTACATCTACATTTCCCTCATGCTGGAAAACTGCTAGAGTAGTACCCATTCCTAAGTCTAGGGTGATAAATGGGCCGGAGGATCTTAGACCTATTTCTATTCTTCCAGCTTTGTCCAAAGTTTTTGATCATATTCTCAAGGAACAAATAATCGAATTTGCATCTGAAAGACTATTTAGAGCACAATTTGCATTTAGAAAAGGCCACAATAC
Source organism: Cistogaster globosa (assembly GCA_937654795.1). Classification (NCBI taxonomy): domain Eukaryota; kingdom Metazoa; phylum Arthropoda; class Insecta; order Diptera; family Tachinidae; genus Cistogaster; species Cistogaster globosa. The sequence continues at coordinate 132,153,226 of OW569403.1, read as the reverse complement.
CACGTCATTGCTTTTGAGTCTCACAGATACAATTCGTCAACATGTGAATAATAATCAATTTAATGTTCTTGTCTCCCTTGACCTCTCTAAAGCATTTAGTTCTATTAACCCCAATCGGCTTATTCAACTACTTCGTGATGACTTTAATTTTTCGAAAACCGCTTGTAGCCTTATTCTTTCATACATAAGTGGTAGATTTCAATTTGTTCACTTTAATGGCTTATTATCTAGCATTAAATCTCTATCATCGGGAGTTCCTCAGGGATCCGTTCTTGGACCGCTATTGTTCATCTTATGTCAAACATTTTTATATGCTGACGATATCTTTCTTTTGTTTACTAGTCGCATGGACTGTGTTGATGATTTGGTAAGCAACATTAACTTTTGTCTTCAGCGTATTCTTGAGTGGACTTTGGATTATTCTCTTAGTATTAACCCTTCTAAAACCAAAGCTATAAGGTTTGGACCAACTAATCGCTTCTTTCCTAATCTTGATATTTATTTGGAGGGTGTTAGTATTGACTTCGTGAAAGCATTAAATGCCTGGGGGTTATGCTTGATTCTAAGCTTTCTTTTTTATCTCATATTAATATTCTTAGCTCAAGAGTTTTTGGTATTCTGCGAAGGATATATACAAGTAATTTATACTTACCTTTCCATGTTAGGAAAGTGTTGGCTCATTCTTTATTAATATCTCAACTTTTATATGGGCTTGAGGTATTTTCTGGCACCTGTTCTACAATTCTAAATAAGCTTAAACTTATTTTTAATGTTGTGATACGTTTTGTTTACAATGTTCGACGTCGTGAGCATATTTCTGCTCATTTTCATCGTTTCCTTGGTTGCCCATTCGATGAGTTTGTCATATCTCGGAATTTACTTCTTTTCTATAAGATTATAAGAGCTGGTAGACCACTTCCTCTTTATGAATCGTTTTCATTTATGCACTATACAAGGAACCCTAAAATTCTTATACCTCTTATCTCATGCTCCTTTTTTGAAAAATCTTTTTTAGTTAGAGTAGCACGTTAGTGGAACCGACTACCTCATGATCTTCGCATTTTTTCTCAATCTAATAATGTTTTCAAATTAAAAATCCTCCATTCGGGTTTCAATATTTTGTAACTCAGTTTATTTATAATTCTTTTGTACTGCTACTGATTAGACTAATTTTGGGTTTTCATTTTAATCAATATTTTACGGCTGGGGAGCCAATAATAATAACTAATATTAATTAATATAATTATATATTATTAAGTTCTTATTTTGAGTTAAATGATCTCGGACACTGTTTTTGCTATGTAATATTTTTATTTTGGCCACTGGAGGCTTTATATATTACATTTTCTTGAATAAATAAAATAAAAAAAAAAAAAAATAAAAAAAATAAAAATAAAATAAATTAAAGGGTGTCCCAACAGTTAATGTAATTTAATTTGTATGGCCAAACTTTTGAACCGTTATAGAGAGATACCCTTATTGCTAAGTCCGCTATATATACAAGTACAAAATTTGAATTTAGAAATTAAAGGGTGTTCCCATATTTAAGGTAAATTAACCTATATGGCTCTATCGCTTGAACTGTTAAATTAAGCAGAAGGAAGGCCCACTACTTTTTCTGGTATATTAAAGGGTGTCCCTATAACTTATGTGATTTGACCTAAATTGCCCTATCTTTGAAGCCGTTAGAGACAAACTCTTGAAAATTAGACTGAATGTTCATTATTATATCAAGTATAACAACAAGTATAAATATTTAAAAAGGGTGCCCTAATGGTTGTGATTTAATACATACGGCCAGTCTTTTGACATTTTTAGACTTATGCTTAGAGTTTAAACAAATTTTGTTGTTGGCCACATAACTGCTGAATCTCCTTGTTTAATCTCCATTCATATTTTGGTACTACGACATATAAAAATCCTGACGCAATCTTTCTCGGTTATAATATAAGATAATTAATGTGTAATTACCTTCCTAAAGAAATATGATTTTAAGTTTGTCGGTTTTGAAGTCGATTTTGCAAGAATTATTTAAACAGAAGCTCATGAGTTCAACACCCAACAAAGCCTTGATTAAGCAGAAAAAATAAATGTTAGTTAGTATCCCTGATAAAAAATATATTCAAAAGGCAAATAAATGATTATCTAAATCTCAACTTAAACTTACCGGAGTCTTGGGGGGCTCTTGTTTTGTAAACAAGAGATAGGGAGAACAAATCTAACCAGAGACAATGTTATTGCTTTGCTAGTTGAAGGCGTTTGATTAATTAGTAAGACGTCTACTAGTTTTACTCTTTCTAGAGTTATAGAAAAGTGTAGTAACACCTGCGTATGTTTAATTAAATCTTGTATATGCAACCGAAAGAATTCCTACATTTGAGTTAAAGTGAAAATCGTTACAATGTAATATCAAGCTGAAACTTAACGAAGTTATCGCCAGACGCATAAATCTTTAATCAACATTATAACTAATTTTTTCCATTTTCTAAATCATAATGCTCTGTTTATAAAATAAATGCCAACGTATTGATAGAACCACAAACATCTTTTAATATTTGCAAAAAATACACATAAAACTATCCAAAGTTTATTTATCGAGATTGTGAGGTATTTTGCAATAGCACCCAGCAGAGGACACGTACTGGTTGTAAAAAATTCATTGTAGGAGCAAACACAGAGGGAGTAGTGTTTATAAGCATTCTCACACTGACAACCTGTTTAACAAAAAATGAATTCGTAAGACTATTGAACTTCAATTTTTAAACGCTTTCTATAACCTGTTGCTGCTGCACAACAGTTTTCACAATAATTTTTTAGTTTACATTTATCAAACATGCAAAAAAGAATTGGTTGTTTAAAAACCTGTTGATATTGTTAGCCGGCTATTTGAAAACAACTTGTTAAAAGCCAGCAACAGATTTACTTTTTCACTTGAGTGTCATCCCCATTTTTGGTCTCATCAAGCTGTTTATATGCTGATTCCAAACAACCAGTAACTATGGAGTTACATTTAATTATTTGATCAATATTTTTCACAGTTAAAATTTTTAATATTTTACTTAGAACAGTGAAAACGACTGTTCTTTGTAAAAATTACAAAAATAATAGTATAATTGAAAAAAAAATTTTAACAAAAATATTTCTTAAAATTAAACAAACATTATATTTGATTTTTGAATAAAAATTTTAAAAAAGAGCGCTGAGAAAAGATGTTTGTGCACAAAAACACTAGAGCACATTTTGCCCAACATGCTGCTCAAATACGTGGCGAATCAAGTTCAGATGAGGAGGAGGAAGAAGGGGACTTACTACAGGTGAAAGAAAATAATAAATTTTTAAATTTTCAATTAAACATATTTAAAATCAATTAAATTTTGAAAAATTTTCAGCATTACGTTACATAACTTTTATTTATTTTAGTTCTTCGTGTTGTACAATTGAAAAAGTGAGGAAAAGTGTTTAATCGATATTGTTACTTTTGAAAGCTTTATTGGATTTCTGTTTAGGCAACAGTTGGCGTGTCTTACTGTTTTGTTCGAAGAAGCAAAATTTAATATCGAGTTTCGTAACTGTGGCATTTTGATGTTGTCAGCTTATGCTCTTTTGCCTGCGTGTCAACAGGCAAAGGAAATTCTCTGTAGTGTCACATTGCTGACGAAAAAAAAATAAATAAACTCAAAACAATGCATGTGATAACGCTAACTAATTGGAATTGGCAAAATTATCTGGCCACTTGATCTTTCCTTGTAGGACTTTTGAAGGCAACATAATTGTGCCAAATATTCTGCAGTATCACAATTTAACCAGGCCATTGAACAAACCTAACTAAATAAAATTTTTTACTTGTTTCTTTCGGATGCATGGTGGATATTACAACGTTGCCATATTTCTGGTATAATAGCAAATAGGGGTTTTTAAAACAAATTTTTCAAATTAAATTGAGCTTCAAGCCGCCCTTTAGGTGACTTATATAAATGAGCTTTTTAATGAAACGATCAGACATCAGACAAGAATTTACTTAGTACTTTTTACCAACCAAAATAGTACTCAATATTTTAAGTTATAAAATGGTTTTAAGAAAAATGAAAATTTTTGAAAAATGCTAGAAAGGGAAAATGATTTAATTATTCGAAAACAAACTTGCCTCTAAAAATTTGTAAGTTTCAATATTTAATAATTATTTCAATTTTTTTACTTCTTTTTTTTTTTTAATAAAAAGAAGTAGCACTTCAGGAAATGATACCCATTTAGTTATTTTTTCGTTACCGTGCTACATTCTTTAGGAAAGGAATAGATAAGAGATAAATAAGACAGGTGGTGAAAGGAGAAAGATAGACTTTTATTTACTTTACTTCTCCGGCGAATATGCTATGAAGAATTACCGACAAAGGAGGCTGCATGTTTAATGTTGATTCTGAATATGTATTTATAAAATTAAGCAAAAAAAAAAAAAAAAAAAACATTTTATATTTTTTGATTGTCGCAGGGGTTGTACCCTGGCCAACCAGGTTTGTAGTCAAAGTGCTTACCACCTTGACTACATCAACCACTTATCAGGAATAAAAACAATAAAGAGTTCTATATTCGGCTATGCCAAATCCTATACACCCATCACCATCTATGTCAATCTAGTAAAGTAAAGTAAGTCTAAGCAACAAAAAAATAACAATATTGAGGTGACATAGAAAAAAAATTCACAAAAACTTCATCGGCTCTTAGTGGGTCAAGCATTTTTAAAAAATTTTATTATTTCTAAAAGATCTCTTAAATCATAACTACATTGATCATTACGAACTTTTTTATAAAAAATTCTGAGGCCCATAACTCGGAAAATATGGGCTAGCGCCAATTTTTTCACTTAATATTTTTTTCTTATTTTTTTCCTCTCTATTACTCCATTTATTTATTTTTTGATTGCAGTTACTTCATTGTTCCAAATGATGTAGAAAAATTAAGGGTAGGCGTGTTGTTTAGCACACTGACTCGAGGGACATTGACCGATTTTGCTGATTTTTAATAGCAACTCTTTGAAAACAATGTCTGATCGATTAGCGTACTTAAATTTTCTCTAGCTCATCTAACACGGACGGAGAGACGGACATGGCTTAATCGACCTCGTTATTTTATGGTGTCGGAAATGGATATTGTAGAAATTACAAACGAAATGACAAACTTAGTTATAGTCTTTTTCTACTTCTTGTGGTGTAGGGTATTAAATATTTTTTTTTTTTTTGGGTTACAGTCTTTAAAAAAATATTATAAAGTTGGAAAACCTTTATAGACCTCTGTCTCGTTTAACTAAAGTGAAAAGATTTTCGGTCGAAAATTCTGTATTAAACTTGTTTTACATAAGGTAAGCTAGAATTATTAATTTTAGTTCATATTGTTACGAACATAAGATCTGGCAACGCCTGTTGTTGTTGTCCTTTTTTGCGTGGTAAGAAAACAGAAGGTGAAAAAGTTACTTCCACCACCATCGGGTGTGTGTATAGAATAATACGAAAATTAGCTAACACAAGTTGAGCAACCGCAATTACTGCGTTGGTAGAGGTGCGTGCTGTAAAACAGATCGTGAGTTTCAGACATGCGTACAGAGGAAGAATAATAATTGTGTAAGGCAATTTAAAATTAAGAAACTGCAGTACAAACTCCCGGAAAGAGAAATATAATTATTGTGTGAAGCCATGGCCAGATAAATTAGCGAAGACGTCTATTTAATAAAAGCAGTAGTAGATAGTTGTCAAGACGACCTTTATAATAAAGAGAAGATTTATAGCTGTTTAGTGGAAAAAAGTAGCAAAATGATTACAGTGTACGGCAAATGTTTAAGTTGTGGCTATTGGATTAATAGGGATGAATGGCTTGGTTGTAAAGCAAGGTGGAGAGATATATGTATGGTTGAGGTTACTAAACAAGGCATCGAGTAGTTTATATCTCGCCGGAGTAATACAGTAGTGTAACGTGGATGGCTGCGTTTGTAACAACGTATGCTTAGTAAATACGACACCATAGGATCCTAAAGACAGGTAGGATCAGGATCAAGTATGTAGCCTATATAGAGCCAAAAAAAGTTAAGAAAATATCGAATTTATAGTATGCCACAGTGGTATTTGCAAACAAAAGAATCCGTACTACAATATTTTCATATGAAAACTTTTCACTTCAGTCACAGAAACAAGGCTTTTGTTGAATGGATCAATTTTTAATTGTCAGAAATACAAATACCAACTCAGAAGATGAAGCTAACGCTAAAAACATAAACATTTTAAAGAAACATTTGTTTCCATATGGAATGTGCGATCAACAGAGTAAGTACTTGAGCACTCTTTTTGCTCATTGCGCACTCTTTCATTGCCCCTTTATTAAAGTCGCATGCGCAAAGAGCGGAGCATAAAAAAAGAGCAACTAAAGGCACAAAGCGCATGCTCCTTTGTTTTTTTAGTTCTGCTCTTTGCGCAAGAGCAATGAATTTGATAGTCAGGCTCTTTGCGCTGCGCATTGCGCATGCTCCTTTTTACATCAACAGTGGTTTATTTGAATTTACGTACTAGAGGTGTAAGCGAATTATTTACTATGAATTAGAAAAAAAAACTTGTAGAATTATGGTTTAAAAAAAAAATAAAATACCAATTTGCTTAAAAATGTTTTTGTTGTCGGCGAACATGCCTATTTAAGTATTTTATTTACTTGATGATTTTCAAACTTTTATAAAATTTCATAACACTGTAAAAGAGCAATGCACATTTTATGCACTTTTGGCTGTTTTTGCTCTGTGCTCAAAAAAGGCGCCGAGCGAAAAATGCGAAATTGATAATGTACACTTTATGCGCAGCTCTTTTTTATGCCCGGAGCAAAAATAGTTGCACAGAGCAAGCGCAATACCAAGTATACGCAGCTCTTTGCGCAAAGAGCAAAAAAGAGGGAAAATGCGTTTATTCCTACCCTGGCGATCAGTTTCGTACTTTCTTGAGCAAGTTAAGTTTTCTTAAATACGTTATTGTTGGCAACATATGATTTATGTGTATTTGCCCAGTTGTTAAAGTTGACTTAATCTAGCTTTAGTATAGAAGTTCATTATTTCTTTAACATGGATGGACAAACATGTTGAGCAGCTACAGTATTTCTTAGGCAGAAGGTCATAAGTTCAAAACCCAACAGAGCATTGATTAAGCAGAAAAAACTAATATTAGTTAGTAGCCCTGATGAAAATCATATTCAAATGACAAACTTATTTATACCCTTTTTCTACTTTTTGTGGTGAAGGGTATTAAAAAGCGTATAAACATAAATTTATTTCTGCTACCTGAAAATAATTTTCGGTTTTGAAATACTCTACTGGTAAAAACATTTTGAGAAAACATTGTAAACGGCAATACAACGAAAGATTTATGAAAATTAATCAAACCGTTTTATTGTGTTTGTGTAACAAACATCTAATATGAATAGTTCTAATCATTTTTTATTTTATGATCTCCTCTTTCAAATATTTCCTTCACATTTTTGATACGCATTTAATATGCTTTTAATTAAAAGAAATTAAATTAAAAAGAATAGAGTTCAAAACATGTTGTTGGTAAAAACTTATCACAAAGGGGAAAAATCGGACTAGGAGATATCTTCCATTATATTTTTGCATTTAAGTTTTGGTCCATATAAGTTTGTCATTTCGTTTACAATTTCCAAAATATCCATTGCCGACACCATTAAGTATATATAAATATTCCGAGTTCTAACACATAGCGAAGCCGACTGGATGATTCCGTGTGCCGTGTTCAGGTTGAAATCAATTTTGCCAAGACACTAGATGAGCTAGAGATTATTTAAACACGTCAATCGATCAGACATAATGTCGAAAGAGGTTCTATAGAAAATCAGCAAGATCGGTTTATTTCCTTCGAGGCAGCGGGAAGAACACCATGCCTGCCTCTAGTTTTTCCATATCTTTTGGAACAGACCTAGTTAAGCGCAGTAATTCCAATCAAAAAATCAAATATATGGGGCGATAAAAAATAAAAATAAGAACAAAATACATCAAGTGAAAAAATTGGCGCTCACCCATATTTTTCCGAGTTATGGGCCTCTGGACTTTTCATAGAAAATTTCGATTGTCGATGGGTATTTAAAAGCTTCTGAAGATGATTTTTCAGGAAATTCCAAAACTTTTATGGTGCTATAGTCCTTTTTTTCTTCTTAAGTTTGAATTCTGTGTCACTCCAAATCTAAACTCGAAGGTGAAGAGTATATGAGATTCGGCATAGCCGAATATAGCACTTTTACTTGTTTACTGTTACATTCTGCTATTAAAGTTAAAAGAACTGAATGTCTCGTTTGAGTAGACATCATAGACATGTTTCTCTAATAAAATTAAATTAATAAAAGTAAATTACTTTCTAGTAATTTTAGGTACAAAAAATTACTTATGTACAGATGTATTATTTTTGTTGTTGCTTAAGATTAATAAACATTGCTTTAGTTGAAAAAGTGTTAAGAAATTATTTGTTATTTCTAAACAATTGATTAATGTCAATAATTTTAAAAAGCTTATTGCCAGAAATCGCATTTTTTATTTTGTTATAAATCAGCTAAAAAAATAAATCGTTTTATAAATTAATTTTCAATTATATTTTACCTATCTTTGCAGAAATTTTTTTTATGAAATTTTTTTTATGAAATTAAATGTTTTATAATTAAATATCAAATACACAGTTTTTTTATTTTTGATTAAAATCTACGAGTACTAAAATATATATTTTGAATCAAATTTTCGGGAAAGCGTTACAATTTTTTGAGCTTCGCCCAAATGTTTTTATATTTCACTTCATTTAATATTTTCACCTTGCTTATATAATTTCCTGCACGTTTTTCAAAATAAGAAAAAAAATTCCCTCTTAAATGAATTAAATAATTTTTGTGGACCTAAGTGTTTTAATGTCCACTGCTTAGAGGTAATTTAAAATAAGTTGTTTTAAAATTTTGTTTTTGTAAATCTTTCACATTTTTTTGTATTGAGTCTAACTTTGTGTATTTGTATGGAATATTTCAAACCAACATAAGGTTCAAATGTTTCATGTTCAACCATTTTTTCGCAAACGAAACAATTGTCACTTCACTAATCTACTTGCCTTGATCTACCAATAAAATCATTTAATAGTTCGCTAAAATATAAGTGTTTCTTTTGAAGCGATAATGTTTATTTATAACAATGAGAAAATCAATCGGCAATTGCCTGCGGCGTTTTTTTTTCAAAACGCTTAAATTTTTTTCATTGCTTTCGCTTCAAATTGCATAAGTTGAGTTTAATTGTGCTTATGAACAAAAAATGTCTGTTTTGGTTTTCGTTTACTTAATTTAAAGAACAAAATTAAAGCAAACGTTTCGTTTTGTGTATTTTCGTACCCTGGTTGAAAAACATATTTATTTACGTTCATATGGATATGCATGCAGAATATGAATTTATTTAAGTGATTTCTCAATAAAATTTTACAATTTTGTTACGGTTTTTTTTACTAAAAAAAGAGTTCCTTTCAATACAAAAATGCCAGTTTTTTTATTTTTATTTATAATTATCTTGTCTTGTGTGTCTTACTCTGTTTCTTCGACTATATTTTACTCGCTTGAAATCAACACCACACAATTCTTCTGGCCCCGACGACTCTAAATAATCGATGCCTTGAACTTATCTATGAATGTCGTACTCTGTTGTTTTATTATTTACTTCTGTGCTTAAGGCTCCTAGGCTTGGACTATGATTTTGTTTTTGTTTTACCAAACAGGCGCCCTAACCAGTTCATCGCTTGTTCTAGTATATAGGCGCCTTAACTAACACACGTGTCATGTGGGATAAACATGTACTGCAAAAATGGTCACATTTTTTTTTTCTAATATTTGACATACTTGACCAAATTTTAAGGCTTCTTTGATGACTTTTATGTAACTATCGTTTTGGTAAGCGTGAAATTTCTTATATAAAATTATTATAGCAATCTCATTTTCCACAACGTGAGCTAGAGTTTATGCTTATTTTTTTTTTATTATTTTATGTTATAAAACTCATTATAGACTCTAGCTTACTCTGGCAAAGGATTACTATAATATTAACATGTGAGAAATTTCTCACTTAAGTTACAAAAACATGTCACAGGTTTGTATTTTTTTAAATTAAGTATTTGAAGTAAGTTTTTAATCACGTTAAATTAAACACGAAGAAAACACTTTTTTTAATTTGCACAAACATCAGAAAAGAGTTTTGTATTTTGTTGTTAAAAAAATTCTTGGGTTTTTTAAAATCCATTTTTTTAACAAATATTTTTATTTTTAAAACGTATTTCTGGGATTTTGTTTTTTGGTACTTGTGATAATTTTTGAAACCACATCTTTCCTCTTCGTTTTGTGAATGTGCATTTCAAATCAAAATCAAACATTTGCCTTAAACACAACATGCTAATTTTTTCTGAACCGCAATTGGTCTCGGACTAAAAAAAAATCGATCATTAATAATGGCCACCGATGCTGACGAAGCACAGCGAAGACGTGAAGAATGTGAACGTAAGGCAAGGCGTGGGGAAATGGATCCCCGTTTGGAGTTTACTTTTCAGCTGTTAATAGATGCTACGCAATTACCCAGACATCAGTTAATGGATTATATATTTGAGGGTGATATGGTTAGTGAATAACGTGCTTATAGAATTAAAATAATTTTGTGAAAATTTTCTTTCTTAAAGCTTGATGAAATCAATCAGTTATTTTTGCCCAATATGAAAAATAAACTTTTATGGTTTTATCAAGAGGTTGATGAGCCAGAACCGCTGCCTCCTCTGGATCCAAATAAACCTAGTACTTCGAGGGCTGCTATGGCTTCGTGTAGTTCAAAGACGCCACAAGGTAAATATAATTTTGTTAATAAAGTAAAGTCGACAGACTTAGAGACTTCATTTGAACTTAGTATAACTAATTTTTTTCATTCCGTTTATAATTTCTACAATACTCATTTCCGACCCCATAAAGTATATATATTCTGACTTCTTATGCATAAGGAAGTCGATTAAGCGATGTCCGTGCATGTTAGTGTTGAAATCAAGTTTGCCGAAGCACAAGATCAGTTAGAAAAAATTTAAACACGCCAATCGATCAGATATAGTGTCGAAAGATGTGCTATTAGAAATCAGAAATATCGGTCTATGTCGGACGGATTTGGCTAGTTTTTATAGAACCTCTTTCGACACGATATCTGATCGATTGGCGTATTTATTTTATCTAGCTGATCTAGTTCCTCGGCAAACTTGATTTCAACACTAACACGGAAGGACATACGGATATCACTCAATCGCCTTCGCTATGCATAAGAAGTCAGAATATATATACTTTATGCGTTCGGAAATGGATATTGTAAAAGTTTCAAACGGAATGACAAAATTAGTTATAACGTTTTTTCACTTTTTTTGGTTAAGGGCATAATGATGTGAGTATTAAAAGAAATGGAATAAACAGGCAGAGGTATCCTTCTATCCCACCTTTGAAATATCTCAGTGATTTTTTTTTAAATTTTGGTAATTTCCGAAAAATATTTATTTCTAATCTTTTGTGTCGAGGTTAATGTATCGAATATTAATAAAAAATAAATAAATAAATTTTTGTAATTTATTACTTTCTATGAAGACAAATAACTAATTTATTATAATAACTGATTTATAATAATAACTGAGTCAACAATGTCTTGTCCATAAGAGTTACGTCATGTATTGAAGTCTTGTGCATTTAGATGTCACAGAATACTACTCATATAGAGTAACGTAAATTTTGGCAGTATCTAAGCAATAATCTCTTGATATTATTTCGATAATAACTATCATTCGATAGATAAAACAATTTCACTTATTTCTGCAGCTGATTTAATTTTGGAAAAATATCTTTGGCAATCGTGTTTCTTAGTGCAATTTTCAGTAAATCCACTATTAGCCCTAATTCACTACTAAAGCCTTTTTTCTTCATATACAACATATATTAAACATGTTATTTATCTACTTCCAGTATGATCTATATCCAATTATTGAAAATCAAATCTTTTTATGACTGACAAAAAGGTTTATACTCGAGCAAAAATAGAGAAATTTAAAAAAAGTAGAAATTCAACATTTTGTATTGATTTAATCATATCTAGGATCGCAGCTGCCTTCATTCTCAAAAACCTTTTCATTTTATTAAATTAGAATGAAATTATTATAAATAAAATTTGAAATAAAATTTATCTAAACATTTTAAGTTGCTATTGCAAACCTCCTTGAAGCGTTAAGAAGTGGATAAAACGTATGCCACTTTTCTGATTTTTACAGTGTCACAAAATGACAAATCTAAAGCAAGTGCCCTGAAAAATACCTATACGATGTAGAATTTCACAACCTGCTGAGCTGCGTACTTTAAATTCTTATATTTTTAAAATGTAATTTTTGCCCTTATGTACGGCTAGATTAGCGAAATACCCCTAAGTGAAGCGAGTTCTTGCCAGCTTTGACTTTAAGATTCACTTTAAATAAATTTAATTAAAAAAAATTTAAAGAATGTACCAACAAAACTAATAGATGTATTGTATTGGAAATCCAAGATTTGTTTTTTAATTTATTTATTTGTTGACTTGCACATAAATCAAAAGAAATAAAAATATGTGTTATTTATTTTCTATCAGCATACTCAAATCTAATGTCATTGGACTGATTTCTAACTTTAAATTTTGTATATATATATTTATTTATTTTTTATAATTTTATTGAGGCGGTGGCGCATCACCCAGTGGCTCAACACCAGTAAAGCAAAAAAAATTATTTCTAACTGATGGCTGGTCGTGTGCTTTTACCGGCGTTTGCATTTATATTTTTCGTATAAATGTAACAAAACAATTACCTGAGGAAGGTTTTCAAAAGGATTTGTAAGTAAAACGATATCACAAAGAAAAATATGTGGATTTTCAACCAAATAAAACAAATAATTCAAATGTTAAATGTTAAGTCGGAAAACAGTTAAAAGATATTTGTTGTAATTTAAATTGTTTTAAAATCGGATTTTACAATAACAACTCTTTAAAAAGCAAAAAATTTTCTCTTAGATTTTGTGGCATTATTGATGCAAAAAATATTGGTTTGGTCACCTCAATTGAACGCATTGTGGAATATGTTTTTATGCAGGCATTAGCTTTTCCCAGCCTTGAAGGCGATGAGGAGGATATTAGTTGTGGTCTAATAAAAGGTCAACTATTGCCAGGTCTTCGTTCGTTTTGCAGTGCTTTGCGTGTTTGTGAGCAAGTTTGTGTTCATCATAATGTCTTCAATGACAACTGTGACATGTTTGAGAAAATCGATCAAATCGAAGAGGTCAAAGATCTATCGAAAAATCAAGAATTTTGCAATCAACTCGAAGACAGGGTGACCAACTGGATAAAAGGCATTATGAAAATATTAAGCGAAAGTGAACAATTGCGTAAGGAAAACGATCACAGTGGGCCACAGGATGAACTGGAGTATTGGAAGAAACGTGGTGCCCAATTCTCTCAACTTTTGGCACATTTGCAAGAAAAGGAGGTACAATATACCCTGCACTGTTTGTTTTTGGCAAATTCAAAGGTAATGCGCGATTGGAAGGAAACCGATCGTAAAATAACATTTTGTTACAACGAGGCCAGAGATAATTCTAAATTTATTCAAGCCATGGAACATTGCTGTCATTCGTTGTATTTGGATGATCCGGTAAGTGGCTCTATGTTAAAATAGCTTTTGGTTAAAATATCCCAATTCTTTTTATTTCAGGTCTGCATGAAAGAATCCATTTTGAGACTTTTGCAAACTGTACGTTTAATTTATAGTGTTTCACAATTTTACAACACCTCTGAAAGAACTTCAGCACTTATGGTTAAGGTAATTACAATTATATTTAATAATCAAAACTATTAAAATCTATTATTTCTTATTTTCTTTTGCTAGATCACAAATCAAATGATAGAAACTTGCAAATCGTACATCACTTGTCGTTGCAAGGAGACAATTTGGTCTCAAGACCGCAACTTAGTACGCACTAAGCTTAGCAATTGCATTAAACTCAATCACATTTATCATGAGACCTACTACACAGTTAGAGAACAACCGTTTCTACCCAATCAAACTCCATTTGGATTTTCGGAGAATTTTGTGTTTGGCAAATTTGATACATTTTGTGAACGTTTATCGAAAATTACTTCAATGTTTAATTTAATCGATGACTATAATCATTTGTTCGAAAGAAGGCTGGAGGGTCTATTATTGGCTGAAGCATTAGAGGAAGCCTCCAATCTTTTTGAGGAAGCAAAAAAAGAAATATTGTCGAAAAAGTATGATTATTTGGATCATCGCAATACTGAATTTAATGGAGACTACGAAAAATTTATAAGTAAAACCGATACCTTAAAAAACACTGTAGCCACTCTTATAGAGGAAAATTTTGATAGTGTTTGGGAAACACCTCAGTGTATACGATTTCTAGTACGTTTCGAGAAAGTAAGCGAGAAAGTACCTTTAACAAAAATGCACGAAAAGTACTTACGTGTGATACGCTATGCCGATAAAGAGATAGAGAGGGTTTTAAAGGTATTTCGTAAACAAAGAGACGATCCACCTGTTTGTAGAAATTTTCCTCCCATGGCTGGTCGCATCTATTGGTGCCGTTCCCTAGATATTCTTATTAGCGAAATAGTTGATGCTGTCTGTGAACATCCTGTCTTGAGCAATATGCCACCCTGCAGAGATTTAGAGCATCACTATAATAATGCTATGACCGTACTGCATGAGTATGAAGATGAAATAATTTCTATGTGGCTGGATCAAGATGTAAGTGTGGTGGATGCTTGTCTCTTGCAACCGTTATTGTCATTGCAAGGTGATCGCATGTTTGTTAATTTGCATCCAACAATACCGTTATTAATACGAGAAGCTAAACTTTTAGTTAAGCTTAATATAGAATTGCCCATAGTGGCGGCTACGTTGATGTGTCGCCAGGACTATTTTACTACAATACAGGATTCTTTAAATGTAAGTGAGTTAAGAATATTAATTGACAGTATTTGTTTGATGTTAATTTAATTTTAGCATCTTATAAGAATATTTTTAAAGACCGTTAAGGCCGTTAAGCTGGAAGTAAGACCACTATTTTTACCACAACTAGTGCGTTTGACAGCAATGCTGAAACCTGGTTTGACAACAATTAACGTAAGTGACATTAAATATATTTTTAATAGAGTTTTTAAGTTTTGTTTTTCTTATCAAATGAATTTTATTATTGGTTATAACTATCGCCGAGATAATACGTTACTTATTTTTGGCAAAAATGTTTCATAAATGGTTTGGTTGGTTAATTTCTGATATTTCTGTTGATACAGAACTATAAAGCTGAAAGTACACACTGTATCAAATAAGTTGTGAGCCACTGTGCATTATGAGATAGAAAATTTAAACTAAATTTTAATTAGTTCAAAAAACATGCATATCGAAAGGACACTTAAGAGTTTTTCCACACCAATTGTAATTTAAACAAAAATAATTTGAAGCCCCACCAATATTAAAGTTTCTTTTAAATCGTGCAATTTGCCTGATCATGTTTGTCGTGGAAATCAACAAAATTAGTCTTAATTGTCATAATGTATTAAATTTTTCCTTGCATTTTCTTCATATTGTTGTTGATAATGAACTATTGGGGCGCCCTTTAATATAAATTTTGAATACTGATTCTTGTTACTATAACGATCACAAAAATAGACATTTTTTTCAATTTGCAAAAGATAAAAATTAATTTACGTCATCAAAGGGGTCACGCTCTAATTTTTAGATTTTTTTTTGCATTAATTTTTGCCATTGGGAGCTGTAGTAATACGCAATTTTTAAAATTTTAAAGAATTGCGATTTACGGTTCATAATAAACTTAAAAATATGCACGTTATATGGGGTCACTCTTTAATTTTTAAAATTATGAACTGTTTTTAAAACGGGACCAACCCGTAAGTATAATCTCTCAAATTATAAAAATTTCAAAATCGGTTCAGAAATAACTGAGTTCTGCAAGCACAAACAAAAGAAAAGCAACGTTCAGTCGAATTGATAGCCTCCTTCTTATTTTTAAATCGGGTAAAAAAAGGAATATGTTCTATATATTAATGAACATGCTTTATTGGATTTATGTATAATTTGATGCCATTATTAGGTAAATATGCTTTTCGGCCACGTGGTCTCAGCGACTGGTACGTCAATGATCATTGTGATTTTCATATAATAACCAAATTTTTCAGCAATTATGACTGCATTGTGCTAATTAGTAAACATTATGATCATCATTGTTTTTTAAGACGTTTTTTGACTGTCGTAATTGTACTGTAATGGTTCCTTTATTATCTTGACTACAAATGGGCCAATTAGTTTTATTAATGTATTTACACACTCCAAAGTGAGCGTCATGGATAAAAACAACATGAATAAAACAGAGTTGTTGTTTGTTTAAAACCTGCAAATATAAGGCGTTTTGAAAGTACATTAAATATTGTTACGAAAATAATCTGCGTTCGTGTTGAGCCTACAAGCCCACCATAGATTTGTCCAATAAAACCCAACTCCTCTCCAAAAGATCTTTATATTTTCAAACAAATTCAATCAGCATTTTTTAAGTTTCCACTGGCAACCTCTGCATATCTGAAAATAACAGTGTTGTTGTCGTCCGTAAGTGTCTGGTAAAAAACAGAGGTGAATAAGTTACCTTCACCAGAATAATATGACAATTGGCTAAAACAAGTTGAACAACCTTGATAACTGTCTTGGTAGAAGTGTGTGCTTGCTGTAAAATAGGAGATCATTAAGTTCATGAGTACGAGCTCACAATCGGGTTCAAAAGGACATATAATATTTGTAGTAGTATAAGGCAATTAAAAATGAAAAGCAGCAGTACAAGCCTCCTGAAAAGAAGCCATGGCAGATAATTTAGTAAAGATGTCTAATTAATATTCGAATTTGCAGATAATTGTCATCTCGTCCTTTATAATAAAAGTATAAAGCTTTAACTGTTAGCGTAGGGAAGTAACAGCATAACAACAATCTATGGTAGGTGTGTGTTGTGGCTATTGGGTAAAAGGCAATGGCAACTGGCTGGCATGTACAGCTAGGTGGTCTGAAATGTGTGAAATTTACTTAACAAGGCATCAAGTAGTAGTAGTTCCCGAGTTAAGGGTATGAAAATTATTATGAGCAGCGAATAACTATTTTGTCTTTTCGAAATTTTTTACTTATTTAAACTTCTGTTTTTGGTAAAAACTAGAAAAATTTCTTCGAATTTTCGATTGTTTGTTTCAAAATTTTTTTGGGGTCCACTAACAAAGTACAAACCCACAACAACAGTGTAATATGACAGGATACTTCCCCTAATTCCAACAGGTACTTATCAAAAGTTCGAAAGCTATATTCTGCAACATTACAAACGGTTTAAATGTTTTCGCTTTCAATGATTCTTAATTACCGAAACAAAAAATAATTAATTTTATACAAGAAACTTAAACAAATTTACTCCTATTGCGGGGAGAAAAACAACTTAAAAAATTTAACTCAGCATGACGTTTTAGTTCTGCTATAATTTATTATTTTTTTACAGTGGACAAATCAACACTGGAAAAAATTCTATGAACGTTGCAAACAAGCCATTGAAACATTTGAAGTACTGGTGGCACGAATCCATGATATCTACTCAAATCGTATATTACATGTGTTAATGTGTATGCAGGAGATATCGCTACAAGTTCTGCCGGGTGGTGAGTAGATGGAATATACAAATTTAGCTGTTGCTCTTTTTTATCAACTGATATTTAATTAGATGATGAAATTTGGACAGTTGATGAATTTTTGGAAAAATGTGAAGAGTCTTGTCGCAAAGCAGCCATAGAATTGAACCGTAAAAGTCAAATGATTTCGGAAGCCGTAGAAGAAGTTTTAAATTTGGTTGATAAGGCAACGGAAACATTTAAGGAAATAGCTGGTGATGATGTTGTAACGTTATTTGATAGTAATTTGCTTTTAAATAATAAGTTTCACATACGAAATTTTGTTGAAGCATATGTCTTACTGTTTTAGCTAAAGATCAATCAGCTTCTACTAGAAAAGTTGGAGATGTTAGTGGACCTAGTACAAGTGCTGCTGCAGCAGCTGCTGCTGGTGACGGAGCTTCTAACTCTAATGGAGGAGGTGCAGCTGCAGGTTCTGGTGGTCAACAGCAGGATTGGAGTATTTTGTGGTCTTGTTTTGACAATCCTCTTACGTTGTTAGCCACTTCGGAGAGTTTACCTAAAGGAATGCAGGTTTGTTTTATTTACTAATTTACAAAACATACCTTCGATAAATCATTCTTGGTGGAATTAAATTTCGAAAAAAAAAAATCCAATCCTACTAACAAAGCCTGTTTTAAAGAACCTAATTAAACAACTATGAGTGATATATTTGGCAGTTCCAATCCTATATACCATTTCCCAAAAAGTAGTTCTATTATTTTCTTAAAATGTAGCTTTTTTGAGTTGTTTATTTGTCGCCCTGAGTCTGCTTTTCGCCTTGGGTCTCTTTTCATACAAAAGCACAAAACACAAAACAAACTGAAGAGACTGAACACAAAAATTGCCATTCAAATATCCTCTTATCCTCCTGTAATATTCTGAGGTTCTTTGATCCATTCCCTTTGTTCCATTGACCCCCATCCTTAGACCCAGTATCGCCCAACTGTAGTCTACCAAACGCCCACCGAGATTAATTTTATTCTCTTTAAACTTTTAAATGAAATCAAAATGGGTATAATCAAGTTCAATTTGATGTTCTTTGAGGTCCACATTTTCAACAAAGAAAAAACGTAAAAGTGTCGGAAAAAAAGTATTCACCAAAGGCCTGTATACCGCTCGACTTGCGACAATGCGGCAACTCCTCCTGCTGCTCCTCGCATATTAAAGTATAAGAAAATAATTAAATAAAATAAATTTGTATAAGATTTTTTTCACTTGTTCTTTAAGAGTTCATCTTTTGAAGAAATTGAAGTTTTTAAAACTTAGAGAAGTTTAAAAAGTTCAACAAATTTATTGCTTCAAGGTTTTCACCAGTCATTATTGTAATTATGCAACTTAACTCTAAATTAAATTCATTTTTACACGTTAGATTCTTCCGTTCTCCTGGAATAGACAGATAACATCATTGGTATCTGTAGTATATCCAGCTCCGCCGGTTCCATCTACAGGATGCATGCATGGGAAGGGTTTTTATTGTTTTTAAATGGTTATTAAAAAAATCGTATTGTTAATGTTTTAAACAGAAGAACCAGCTTTTGATTTCACACTCACAGCACGTACATTTTAATAAGTTTTATTTTACTCTTCTAAAATGTTTAGGACATGGTGTGCAATGCCGTAGTAGAAATGAGGCGATACTATAGTCGCAAAGTTATAGATGTTTTAATTAAAGTCATTAGAGTAGCTTTGGATACTATAAGACGACGTTTTATAGCTGACGACGATGAGACCATAATTAAAAAACCTGTATTTGCATTGTATGCCCAACTACAAATTCCACAAGTTGTAATTAAACCAAATTTAGAAGAATTGCAGGAGATATTAATAACAGCTAGTAAGAATATAACTGGCATAGCTAAAGGTGTGGCCCAGTGGACCAGTGGCAAAGAAAATCCGGTAAAAAAAAAATTAAAAATATCAGAAGCTTTGAGAAAAAAAAATACATTGTTTCTTTACAGCAAGTATCAATTACACCGCAGCCACGTGTGGGTCGCAATCATAATACCAAACGTCGTAAATTGTATACTTTAGCCTCAGAGGAACGTCCACAAATGCCTCATATGCTGCGATCATTTTACTCAGCCATAATGGATAACAAAGAAGTAGCTAAAGCTTTTAATCTTTTAGCAAATTGCACAAAGAATATTAAGCCCGAAATTCAAATCTATATAAAACGTTGGAAGCCCTATCATTTCCTTTGGAAAAATGATCGAACCACAAGAGAACTAATGGAATTTGGTTTACAAGAATTTGAATCAATTTTAAGATCTTTAGCAGAATTGGACACGAACCTTTTAAGTGAACCGGAGATGGAAGTTTTTGGACAGTGTATTGCTGTTTATAATGAAAGATTAAAATATGGTCTGGCCATAGAAATAAGATGTAAAGGACAAATTGTTAATTTTCAAAGATTTTTTTAATGAAATTTTGTTTTGTGTTTTTCATTTTAGCTTGCACTCATAAAATTGGTCAAGCCATGAAGAAGAAATATAAAAAAGAAATGGATTATGTGTATGCAGTTATAAATGAAATGGATCGTAAATTAGATCGTCCTATTCGTGACTTGGATGATGTTCGTATGATAATGGAGACTTTGAGTAAGATAAGAGAGCAGGAAGTGGATATGGAATTACGCATTGATCCAATAGAAGTAAGTGAGAATTTTATTTATAAAAAATTAAAAATTTATTGAAATTTAAATAATTTAAAATAGTGATATATTCGGCTATGCCGATTCCTATATTCCCTTTACCATATATGTTAATCAACAAGACAAATATTGGGGTGACAGAGACAGGTGAAAAAAATTAAGTACCCTATATAACTTTACATTAAAATGTCATTGGCTCTTAATGGGTTAAGCATTTTTAAAAAGTTTTAATATTTCCTTAAAGATCTCCTCTTTAAAATAATACCCATACTGATATTAAAAAAAAAAATTTAAAGATGCCCGTAACTCGGGAAATATGGGCGAGGGCCAATTTTTTTACTTAATGATTTTTTCTTTTTTTTAAAATTCTATCGCCTCCTATTATTGGGTTTTTTTGATTAGAGTTACGTCATTGTTCCAAATGATATAGAAACATTGGAGGTAGGCGTTGTGTTTTGCCCGCTGCGTTGAAGGAAATGGACCGATATTTCTGATTTCCAATAGCACCTCTTTCGACACTATGTCTGAACGATTGGCGTATTAAATGTCAATACAATAGATAGACTCTTAAAGTATTCACAGTAGGTGCTACAACAAACAAATTAAAATTGCATCCCTTTTTAAACTTACAAGTCCTATGTAGTTACAGGCCCCCGTTAGATTGTCAGTTATAAAAATATAAAATATTAAAAGATGCCGCTTATAAGACGTGACTTTCAATTGTATAGAAATATTTTTGATATTGAAACAGGCAGACCTGTAAAATTTGCACAGTGTGCGTTCCAGGTATAACAACAAGCACAAGTTTTCTGGAAAGTTGTTGTATGAAATATTCAGAAAGTAACTCACGCAATGATATTTTTACAAAGTTATGGCTGCATCTTATCTATGTCTTTTTCCTTAGTTCTTCTTGGTTATTCAGATAATATATAGTATTTTAGAGAACATCAGAAAAAAATATTGACGCACGTTAAATTACAGGTTGTGCTGTCCTACTGAAAGCGCAAATTAAATTTAATTGTATTAAATACCGTAATAGGCGTTACTATTCCTGTAATCGTCTTTTCTATTACCATTATCTGATTTAAATGCTCACTAAGAATTCGCTTGTTGTGATTGCCTGACAAATCCCGTGCAGATTTTCTTAATCTAAAATTCGACAGTTCGGCCATTCCATAAAGCCATTCAAACGAAAGTGAGCTTTTTTTATTGGTGAAGATGATATTGTTGTAATCTAGGGTTGTTTGGACAGTACTTCGTGAAAATGGAGACTCTCGTTAACAGCGATAATATTTTCAAGAAACAAACCCGAACGTCGATGTTAAGATGACTTACATTCAAGTTTTTTTTTTTTTAAATTTGTTGACCACTCAACGAGTTGTTGACTCATAAGGTTCACTTTCTCAATTGAATATTCGAATACGTTTGCAAATGTTTCATTTTTACAATGGGTTTCTGCAATGATAACACGTTCTTCTTATATGTAGCGCTCTATTTTTGATAATCGAAGAAATTATAGAAGAGGGCTTTTATATTTAGGAGTTGCTGTACAAAATAAGGATCGCTGCTACGCTTTTGTTTAACTTGAACTTGGCTTTTATTATAATTTTTATTGAAAATAAATTTAATCACAATTTATTTTTCTAAATTCTAGAACATTCTTCTTTCCGCTTCCTGCTTTACTCTATCATGATTAAGTTCATTTATATTATTTCTTTTAAGGAAGCGTTTAACGTCCTCACAAGGTATGAAATACAAGTTGAAAGAGAACAATTTGATTTGGTAGACAATCTGCGTTCAACATTTCAAAATCTGTTGGCATGTGCTCTGAAGACTCAAGTAAAATTATTAGAAATGCAACCATCATTCCAACATGATTTAAAAACCAATTTGCACAATTTTAAACAAGATAAAATCGCATATGTTAATGAATATCGTACAGCAGGACCCATGCAACCAGGTCTAACACCACGAGAAGCTTCCGATCGTTTAATACTCTTTCAAAATCGCTTTGAGGGCATGTGGCGTAGATTGCAGACTTATCAGAGTGGTGAAGAATTGTTTGGTTTGCCTCAAACGGATTATCCCGAATTGGGACAGATAAGAAAGGAATTGAATTTATTGCAAAAACTTTACAAGCTGTATAATGATGTTATAGATCGTGTTAGTAGTTACTATGATATACCTTGGAATGAGGTGGATATAGAGGAGATTAATAATGAACTGATGGAATTCCAAAATCGTTGTCGCAAGTTACCTAAAGGCTTGAAAGAATGGCCAGCTTTTCATGCCCTCAAGAAAACCATAGATGACTTTAATGATATGTGCCCTCTGCTCGAGTTAATGGCAAATAAGGCTATGAAACCACGTCATTGGCAAAGGATAATGGATATTAGCAATTACATATTTGAGTTTGACTCTGAAGGTTTTTCCTTAAAAAATATATTGGAGGCCCCTTTATTGAAATATAAAGAAGATATTGAGGATATTTGTATTAGTGCCATGAAAGAGAAGGATATTGAGGCTAAACTGAAGCAGGTTACAAATGAATGGTCTGTACATGAACTACAATTTATGAGCTTTAATAATCGTGGCGAGCTGTTATTGAGAGGTGATACCACAGCAGAGACAATAAGTCAACTGGAAGATAGTTTAATGATTTTAGGTTCTCTATTATCCAATCGCTACAATGCCCCTTTTCGCAAACAAATTCAACAATGGGTTTATGATCTTTCTAATTCTAATGAGATCTTGGAGAGATGGTTATTAGTGCAAAACATGTGGGTTTATTTGGAAGCTGTTTTTGTGGGAGGCGATATTGCCAAGCAGTTGCCAAAGGAAGCTAAACGTTTTTCTAAAATAGATAAATCATGGCAAAAAATAATGCAAAGGGCCCACGAAACTCCGGGTGTTGTGGCCTGTTGTGTTGGTGATGATTTACTTAAGCAATTATTGCCACATTTGCAAGAACAATTGGAAATTTGCCAGAAATCTCTTAGCGGTTATTTGGAACGTAAAAGAATGATGTTTCCCAGATTCTTCTTTGTCTCTGATCCAGCTTTATTGGAGATTTTAGGCCAAGCCTCCGACTCCCACACCATACAAAATCATTTGTTATCTATTTTCGACAACACACGCAAAGTAAAATTTCACGATATTGAATATAATAAAATGATGGCAATTATATCCAGCGAAGGCGAAATGATACAGTTGGATCGCGCCATAAGAGCCGAAGGTTCTGTTGAGACTTGGCTAACTCAATTACTGGTCACAGCACAGCAGTCATTACATTCCATTATACGAACCGCTTATGCCACAATCAATGATCCAAATTTCACTCTTTTAGGTTTTCTTGAAAAGGTACCCGCCCAAGTTGGTCTGTTGGGCATTCAAATGATTTGGACACGCGATGCGGAAATGGCTTTGATGCAGGCCAGACATGAGAGAAAAGTCATGTCGGAAACTAATAATAAATTCTTAGACATATTGAATACACTCATTGACCAGACCACTAGAAATCTAACGAAAATGGAAAGAACTAATTTTGAGACTTTAATAACAATTCATGTACATCAGAGGGATATATTTGATATATTGGTAAGCTATAAGATAGAAATAAACGGAAAATGAATTTAAAGTTAAAACTTAATCATTTTAGTGTCGCATGAATATAAAATCTGCTAATGATTTTGAGTGGCTTAAACAGTGTCGCTTTTACTTTAAAGAAGATTTAGATAAAACATGGATTTCTGTTACCGATGTAACTTTTACCTATCAAAATGAATATTTGGGTTGCACAGACAGACTAGTTATAACACCTTTAACGGATCGGTTTGTTTATTTTTATTTAATTTAATTTAATTTAATTTAATTTAATTTAATTTAATTTTAAGTTACTTTTTATTTTAAACTAAAAAACCAACCACAAATCTAATTTCTTCATGTTCCTCGCAATCACACAAAATGAAATAGTTTTTATTTAATTTTAATTTATTTTTCTTTTACATCTCTATTTTATTTCATAGATGTTACATTACTTTAGCTCAAGCTTTAACTTTAAGTATGGGGGGTGCACCATGTGGTCCAGCTGGAACAGGAAAAACAGAGACAGTTAAGGACATGGGAAAAACGTTAGCTAAATATGTCGTTGTATTTAATTGTTCCGATCAAATGGATTACAGGTGAGTGACATGCATTTAAATACAAACATACACATGTTTGTATGTATGTATGTATGTATGTACATATGTATGTAAGTATAAGTAAGTTATGCACACATTGAAGTTGCCAATTTAACTCTGTAAAACATTTCTTTAAATCTCAGTAGAAAATTAATTCCACACAATTTGTTGAATTGATGCGCTTTGTTTTTTAGTCAATTAAACTTTCTGTGAATCAATTTATGTTGTTATTTAAAGAGAGAGGAATGGTATTCTGTGAAATGCTGTACAAAAAACAAAACAAAAAATTAGTGCGAATAAATAAAAAAAATAATGTTTATGCCACAAAATGTTGCTGGCCTTATGTTTATTAACATAAACTTTTATTGGCAACAATTTTTTCCAACTGCGAAGTAATAAAGTAATTAATTAAAATCGACTTCGCTATGTGTAAGAAGTATATTCTGACTTCCTATGCATATTTTATGGGGTCAGAAGTAAATATTGTAGAAACTACAAACGGAATGACATAATTAGTTACACCCTTGTCCACTTTTTGTAGTGATACTAGGGCTGCTATATATATTTCTGGCCTGGCAACACTGAGTGCTTTCAAGTGCAATCTGACATTTCCATTGAAAAGTTTGTCATTTTTAAGCATAATCGTACTCAAAACGTTTTGACGTACGACCATTATTTGTGTTGTTTACAGTGACTTGGAAAAATTAATATAGAAAAAAAAATGGAATTAACTCGTTAACATTTTCGTGCCATCATTTTTCACAACTTTCGACGTGGATTATCACGACATGAGTGCATTGATGAACCTAAATCTTTGTATGGCGATGAAGCACCATCCTATAGCTCTGTGAAAAAGTGGTATAATGCATTTAATCGTGGCCGAAGCTCGCTCAAAGACGAATTTCGTGAAGGTCGTCCAAAAACGGCTGTTGTGCCAGAGAACATTGATGCCGTGCGTGAACTCATAATGCAAGTTCGACATGTGATATACCGAGAGATAGAGACATCCTTGGATATTTCTTCCACCAGCATACAATCGATACTGCATGAACACCTGGCCGTAAAAAAGGTTTGTTCTCGTTGGATTCCGCACAAATTGAAAGTCGCTCAAAAAAAGGCTCGTGTCGATTGGTGCAAAGAAATGTTGCAAAAATACGATTGCGGTGCTTCAAAAGACGTTTACAAGATCGTCACAGGTGTCGAATAATGGATCTATGCGTATGAGCCCGAAACGAAACAACAATCAACCGAGTGGGTCTTCAAAGACGAGCAAAATGCAACGAAAATTGTTCGTGGAAGAAGCAATTCAAAGCAAATGGTCGCCTGTTTCTTCGGCAAAACTGGTCATGTAGCGACTGTTCCGCTTGAGCAACGTAGGACGGTCACTTCTGAGTGGTACACTACAATTTGTTTGCCTGAAGTCATCGGAGAAATTCGAAAAACCAACAAGAGAATACGAATCATTGTTCACCATGACAATACGAGCTCTCACACATCGGCTTAAACCAGAGCGTTTTTGACCGGCCAAAACGTCGAATTAATGGGTCATCCGCCATACAGCCCTGACTTGGCACCTAATGACTTCTTCTTGTTTCCGCACATCAAGAAAAAAATGCGTGGTCAACGATTTTCGTCGCCAGAAGAAGCAAAAAAACCACGTTTTAGAGGTGTCTCAATTGAAGTGGAAAAAGTGCTTTGACAACTGGTTTGAGCGCATGCAAAAGTGTATAAATCATGCTGGAGAATATCTTGAAAACAACAAAACAATTTTTGATTATAAATATTCGCATTTTCACTATTAGGCCAGAAATATATAGAGCAGCCCTCGTATGCGGACGAAGTCATAGGCACTGCTAGTTTAAAATTAAAACTCTGGTTTTTACGTTTCGACTTTTTTGTTTAGAAAAACACTTTTCAATCGATTATATGTCGATTTTAGATGCAGATGAACACATTGTTTCTTTTAGTACGTTTATAATTTGTTATAAATATGTTAATAAAATAAATTTAAATCTAAATTGGAGGTTTTCCAACTGTATTAATGATACTTTATTTTTTAATTATTTACTTACATAAATATAATTTTATTGATAAACAGTTTAAAGGAGACTCTATACGAACAAATGAATTACCACATTTAATCAGTGGCACAACCTGCATGTATCCTTATTTAATATTGAATTTAAATTAAATATTTTATTATAATTCAACTTTAATCGAAATAACGAGTGTCTTCAAATTCATGTACGTTTTAAATTTAAACCAATTTTTGCATTTAAGTTTAAGATAATTAAGGGAATTATTATATGAGAGAACAACATATTTACATGTTCGAAGAAAAAGAATGTTAAAAGAATTTATACTTATGTATGTGTTTGTTGAAAAAAGGCAAATGCATCAACATCGTGTTAGTGATGAGTCTGGAGGGATCATTTGAGGTTGCTTAATATTAATAAAAAAATAATAAAAAAATGCGGATAAAAAATACGACCGGGCAAGCTGTTTCATTTATGGTTATGGGCGACATAACTATTAAAAAATTGAAAGTTCTTGATATTCTTGGCATGAAAGTTCAATGTCTGATCGGCGATACCAAGACATTTTTTAACTTACAAACGATACAATTTAGCGCTTTAATTTTCTAAAACAGTGTTGGACATGCAATCTGAGGGATGTAATAAAAGTATAAAGCTGTTCAATTGACTCACAGAAGTATTGACGCAATGTGTGATGTGTTCTGCTGCTTTGCCGTTAACGCAAGGGAATGTGTTCACTTAATTAAGGGTCTATTTATTTGACGTAGATTGGCCGTTTAACCACACAGCACAGATCTTATTACCGTTACTTCGAATGTTTAGAAAAACAACTGCCTCTATTCCTAATTCCTCTGCCCAGTTTGCAAGTTTAGGCGCAGTGAGTTGCATAAGTAGTAGTGATTCTAAGCGCTTTTAATTAATAAAATATAATTTCCATTAAAAAAAATTAAAAAATAGTACAATTTTTTTACACCCTCTACTCAATAGCTACCATGTTTTTCTATTAACTTATTTCTTATTTACATCTTAACTTGGAAAATTTATAATTTTAAATTAGACACAAATCTAATTCATTTCACGTTTTATATTGCAGAGGTTTGGGTCGCATTTACAAAGGCTTAGCACAATCTGGCTCATGGGGATGTTTTGATGAATTCAATCGTATTGAATTGCCAGTCTTATCGGTGGCGGCGCAACAAGTTGCTGTTGTTTTAACAGCAAAAAAGGAAAAAAAGAAATCATTTATATTTACCGATGGTGATACAATCGAAATGAATCCTGAGTTTGGTATATTTATAACGATGGTAAGTAATTTAAAAATGTTGGTGGTTGTGTTAAACAAAAAAAAAAAAAAAATAATGTTGTCATTGTTAAGTGTGTAAATGTTTATGTTGTTTTATTTTATATCTAGTGGAATTTCTAATAAATACTTTTTATACTTTAATTATCTACCGTTAGATTATAAGTGGCTTTTAGAAAAAATAACTTAAGTCGAATTAAGAAAAATTGCTATTTTTTTTTATAGAAAAATTCATTAAAAATTCATTTATTTTTGAAACACTTAGTTTCAAAATATTATCTATTTCTTTTATTGCATTTCTTAAAAATTTAACATTAGTTGTTTCTACAAATACAAATACAGATATAAAATTTTCACTTTTAAACGATATTATGGGAATTGTTTTTCTAAAAATATGAAGCACTTGTGTTTGCTAGGGTTTGTTAAGTTTTCTCTTATCTCACGCTCCACTTTTGATTTAACTTCTTCATATTTCATTAATTTACTTTACAGAATGAATATCGTTTTTTTTTTTAATAAAGTATATGCATGTTAGAACAAAAATGTATGGAAAGCAGATACATTAATATTTTTTTTTTATTATGTTCTAGAATCATTAGGTAACTAATATATTCTTTTTTCATAAATTTGTTAATCATTATATTTGCTAAAGCCGAAAAAAATAACTAAAAAGAGGCTATGGAATTAATTTTCGTAATTTTTCTTGTTTTTTTTAAATATATGTTAATATTTTTCTTTTCAATCCATCGTATTCAAATAAAAACCGTCTTGAATAAATAAATAATTAAAATTTCACATCGTTCGTAATATACTGGCTTTGAACTTTCGAATTATTTATTACCGATCAGTAGTGAGAGACGTAGACAAATACCACTAATCGAATTCTATCTATTCTCTCGTAGAGAAATTAAAATTTTTTAGGTTCGTCCGCAACGCAAAGTCAGGTAAGCGAAACGGATCAACTGATCAATAACATTACGTTTGCGTAAGAGTAACTCTGCCTCCGCCTGTGGTTAAGGGTATAATAAAAATATATATTTCAAAAAATAAGCCTACTTTGCCTTACTTTTGAACCCAATCCCACCTTTCCTGAAGGTTCTTAGAAGCTCAAACTAAAAGCTTAAGTTCGTCTATTGTGATCATGTTAAATTTTGCTTTAATCAGTCGTGTCATTTAGAAATTGCTTATTTATTTCTAAAATATTGCTTTTCTGTCCCACTGTAGGGAAATAAGCATAGATAATTTAATATAAATACTACATTTGTGGCCATATTGAGAGTTGGTATAAAGCAAAAACAAATGTACAAGACAATTTACAGAGAGAGCAACGTAGAAATGCTTTGAGTTGTGTGTGGACTTCGTCTAACCAAGTTAATGTTGGTTATATAGAAGATGTTTACAATGTGCATAACCTAAGGTAGATATATGCGAAGAATGCTGATGAAGGATGCAACGATCCAGAAAATGCAGCATTCCATTCTGCTGGTGTCTAATTCTTCTTGTTTTCTTTTAAAAACGTTCGCATACATTTGTAAATAAGTGCTTTCTGAAAAATTTTAATAAAAAAAAATTTAAATTAAAAAAATGGTTCAATTAATTATTTAGTTAATTTTTTTTTATTTGTTAATAAAATATATAATTGATTTAACTAAAGATTTAACTCATATTTTAGCTGAAATCAAAATATCAACAAGGCTACTTGCAATGTTATTGAGTTAAATTAATGCTAGAAACACAATTGGGACAAACGACGAGTTTCGTCCAACACGACCAATTCGTCATTAAAACTTCGTTGTGTAAGTTTGTCATATAAAGCACAACAACGACGACAAAACTTGCTGGATTTTGTACTTTTGTTTTTTTTTAAGTTTATAGAGAGACCATATGAAAAAATAATATTTAAAAAATAAAATAATAAAATAAAAACACAACTAAAATCTAATTTTATATTTAACTACTACTTGGTGCACTTATATTTAATGCTACAAGAAACAAATAAATCAAATTTTCAAGTAAACTAACTTGATTTACTGAATAACTTCGAGACTAAAACCAAACATGGGCACATTGTACTGATTTGTTTGTCGTTCGCCAGCGTAAAAAATATAAATAAATCTATTGCAAAGTTTGCCGCGTATGACGAATTTCGTTCGGCGTCATGATTGTGTTAATTTTCATATATACAAATGTGTTTTGTTTTTGACGACAAATATTCGCGACCAAAAGTTTGTCGTTCGTCCCTGTTGTGTTCCTAGCATAACGCAGAAAATGTTAATAAATTATTTGAAGATCGAAGTTAAGCGCAATGTTACAGCGAGTAGATTACTTACATGAAAGGCGATTAGGTGAGTTGTTCAAAAGCTAAAGAGTTGATATTCCTTATTATTCTAAATAAAAATACTTTTAAGAAAGTTGCCTTGGACTTTAAGCCATTTCATAATAAACATCTCGGTACTTTTAATATTTGAAATTATTCTACATTATCTTTTATACAGAGATTTTGACTTGACATTTTTACATTTAGATTTTTTTATAAATTAAAGAAATCTAAAAAAATGTCAACATTTTTAAAAAAGAATTTTCAAAATCGTTATATGAATTATAAAAAATCATTCAAAAAAGCCCATAGATTGAAATGTTTAAAATGATAAATAAATCAGTAAAATAATTTTTCAAATAAATTCTGAAAAATAAAAAAATCAAAATTTGTAACGGAAATGGAGTTTTTTCTTTTTTAAAATACTTGACTAAAAATTTAATTAGCCTTAGTTGGAGAATTTAGTAAAGCCATTATGCCATTAATAAAACGACTTGATTGATTGACTTCTAGAATGAACTTTTCCAGAATAAATTGATTTCAAAAACATATTCATCAGAACTTAGAAATATTAGCTCTTTCATTTTTTTCTCTATTAAATGATTAATTTCCCAAGAAACCAAATCAGGGAAATCTCATTAACAATTTAATTTATATGTGTTTTTGTTTAAAACGGATGGAGCTTTTAATCTTAAATTATTTAAAACTTAATTTTTAAGGTCGAATCATTTTTACAGAAGATTATTATTTAATGTTAAATGAAATACAATAAAATAAATTCCAAGGCAAACTTATTTCTGAATTAAAAAATGTTTTGGGATAATAAAAATAATTTCATATAAAGAATTTTTTTTATATTCTCTCTTTTCAAGAATCGTTTCATTTCTTTTTCCTTATTCGAAAGTAATACAATAACGTGGAAATAATAAAAATACGTTGTTATATGTCTCTTTGAGTCGGACTAAATCTGTGCTTCACGAAAAAAATTTTTAAAATTGGGAGATCACGACTCTGTACTCGTAGTATAATATTGCAACAATTTTAAAGCATTCTATTTCTTAATATAGTCATTGTTTTATTTTTGTTTCATTTCTCATGAATAATTATTTCACTCTTCCAAAAACACTTAAACATTAAACTTTTCCGTTAAGATTTCAAGAAATATTAAAACAATGAATTTCATGTTAAGCACGGTTCCCAATTGTTAAATAAATAATTGAGCATTTATTTTTATTTTTATGTTTTCAGTTTTCTTTTTTGGTACTTTTTCTCTTGAGGACATACAAATAAAATAACACAAATGAAAATTTATACTGAAATTCTTTACAAAGTTCAAACTTTTTGTTTAATATTTCCTTTTCTCTGCTTGTCATTCAATTTAATTCGTTTCGAAAGAGATCAAACTTCTTGTGTATTTTGTATTTCGTTAAAGAAATAATGTAAAAGAAAGCAATCAGTGTTTCTTTGTTCGTGTTTTTTTCACTTGAATACACACAACTGACCTTTAAAAAAATAATTAAATAAATAATATTTTATGAAATAACCAAGTGCAGCATCTGAAACAGTTTCTATATTTTAGTACTAATTTGCCAGGTCTATTAATTATTTTTTATTATCTAAAAATTAAAACTTGTTAAATGTTCTCTTAATAGTTATTTAATTTAATGCAAACACACTGAGACATATATACACAAAGACCTTTTAACAATTTACTTCATCCCTTAATTGTTATCCAGTATTATTGCTGCAAAACCAACTCTCTCCTCCTTGGTTACACCTGAATAACCAGCCAAAATTTGGCGGTTTAGTTTTACCTTCTGTCCTTTTTTGTTGTAAAGTTTTAAAAGGGAAATTATTTTTTTGTTTGTTTTAAATTAAGTTAACAAAGAATTTTATTTTATTTTTACTCAAATTAAGCAGACTAACTTTTTTAAATGTAGTTCATGAAAATAGATGAAGGCAGAATGAAATAAAAATTTAGGTGATAGAATTTAAATTTTATTTTAATTATTTTATTATAGACCAAGTTACAAAAAATTAATTCAAGCTTGTGAAAAGACTAAAATTATATTAATTATATGTTTCATGCTAATCACCTATAACATTTTATAATAAAAATGAAATTTATTTTTTTGGGGTTAAACTGATATCTTTATTATCAGAAAACCTTTATTCAAATTTTTAGAAAAGCTAAATATATTTCTTATATGAAGAAAATTCAACGACAGAAAATCATATTTATGAGGCCTAAGACCAAACTAAAATAGGTAAAAATTGGTAAAACTTTAATAAAAAATTTTATTGTTGGAATGACTTTTTATTACTCTTTAAGACAAAATTAAAAATAGTTTTGTTATTTAGAAGTTTCGTTAAAAAAAAAAACTGAACATCCTGGGGTAGAAAAAGTAATTAAAGAAGAAAATATAGTGAAGCAGTTCCTTCATCGTTTTAGAAAACTTGGCACTTAAATGATTCCTTTGCGACATGAAAAATATGCTTTCACCAACCATCGCATTAAATTTTAATGCCAAGAATCTCGAGAGCTTCTGATTATTAAGCATATATATCACCCACAATTACAGATAAAGTATCGCATTCAGTCGTACGGCTGTGCGAAGGCACACATCACATCGCATGGTCCAATTCGGAGATTACCAAAAGATGGCGATTAAGGGTATCGTCCATGCGCCTTTGCATAGCTCGGATTTCCGGAAGGCTTGGTCTGTTGAAATAAGTAGGAATTGCAAATGCTGTCATCTGCGAAATAATAAAAGGGGGTGGAGTCTGACGTAGAAGGTCGTTAAGAAATAAAAATGGGGAAGGAGAAAGGACGGAACATTGCGGTACCCCTGAATTTACCTTACCGATATCAAAAGCAATAAATTTTGATATGAGTGCACTTTGCTACACTTTACCAAATGCTTGAAAGCCAACACCTTACTTTTGCCAATAGATAGATAGATTTACACCTTTCTTCCGAAAGGAAGGCCAGTAAGTCATTCGTAGAGAATCCCCTATGGAAGCCGTACTGTCGGTCACGGTAAGCTGTTGAACTCCAGATATTTCCCAAGATGCAAATTAAGCATACTCTCCATTACTTTGAAAAGTACAGAGAAAATTGCGATTTGGCGGTAATTTTTAGGAATGCTAGCCTCTCCCTTTTTGGGGATTGGTGATTTGTGTTACATCAGCAACCTTCCAACATGATGGAAACTCACCAACATATAAAAAAATGATTAAAAGTTTTGCTAATACATGCGTTAATGTAAAAAAGCACTGCTTTCAGACGAGTGCTGAAATTCCAACCGGATCAGCTGACCAGGGAAAAGAAACTCTTTTCGGTAGGGGCAGTGGCTGATTGCTTTCCGGCAAGTAAAAGTTACTTGCAAAAATTTCAGCCAAGAGGTTAGCTTTATCAACCGGGTCGTTAATATTTTAATCATCCCTTAATTAAGGAACTTTGTGTTATCTCCTTGAGGCGAAATGGACCAATATGGGTTGCTCACAAATCTAGTTTTAGCAAGCATATTAACATATGTATGTATATATAGCAAAGTTTTTTTTTTAGGAGAAAGAGAAATAAAATTTTTTCAACAAAATAAAAATATTATTAAAAATTAATACTAAAAAAGTTTAATTTAATTTAACCGGTTCCCAATGGGCTTAATAATTTTCAACATAATTTTATAGAGAGCTAGAAACTTCTATAAAAAGCTTTCCTTTGGTCAACATATTAGGCCGTATTGAAAATTATAGAAACATTTTATAGAGTTTTTTAGATTTGAGCCACTGCGAAATTGGTTTCTTTGTTTTTTTTTTATTTTTTGTTCTGAAAACGAAGTAACAAAATAGAACTCATTATTCAAATACATTTTATTTTTTCTGTGATCAAAATAAGCAATAAAACTTTTCCTTTTTTGTATAATATAAATTTAACTATTAATAATTCTTGCAAACAAAAAAACGACTTTAACACAGACAAACTTAAAATCATATTTCTTTAGGACGGTATTTATAATAATATAAATATATTATTTTATATTCGAAAGGTTGACTTAATATTTTTTATATGTCATAAAAAATTAATGCAGACTAAACAAGAAAATTCAGCAGTTAAGTGGTCACCCTTAATTTTTTACACTTTTTATTGCTGACACAGTAACACACAATATACATTTAATTATAACCATGACGTCTTGTATTCTAATTTTAAATATTTATACCTGTTATTAAACTTGATATAGTAATGGACATTTTGTCTAATTTTCAAAAGTTTGTCTGTAACGGTTTCAAAGTTGTCAAATAACATCAGTTATAGGGACACCCTTTAATTTCTAACTTTTCGTTTGCTACTTGTTATAGCGGACTTAGCAATAAAGGTTATGTGCAAATTTCAATCAACTGTCTACAACTGTTCAACCGTTTGGTCATATACGTCAAATAACAGCAACTATTGTAGCACCCTATATTTTATAAGTTTTAAACTATATACTTGCTAAAATACCAGACAAAGAAGTGGACATTCTGTTTAATTTTAAAGTGCTTGTATATAACGGTTCAAATGATAGGGCCATATAGGTCAATTTTCTTTAAATATGGGAACACCCTTTAATTTCTAAATTCAAATATTGTTCTTCTTGTTATAGCGGACTTCGCAATGCTGACTCCTTGTAAATTTCAGCTGTCTGTCTATAACGGTTCAAAAGTTTAGCTATATACATCAAATAACATAAACTATTGGGACACCATTTAATATATAATATTGAATGTTTATGCTTGTTATTATAACGGTCAAAGGTCCCAACATTCTGTCCAAGTTGTAATCGTTTGTCTATAACGGTTTAAGAGACAGGCTCATATAAGTAAATTTACGTCACCTATGGAGAAACTCTTTAATTTTATTTATTTTCGTATTACTTTTTGCTATTGGGGACTATAGTAAAACGCATTTTACAGAAGTGCGCTTTACGGTTCACAATATACTTAAAAAAACATGTATGTTGCATGGGGACACCCTTTAATTTTTAATATTATGAATTGTTTTTAAAATAGAACCCATCCGTAAGCATGATCTATCAAATTACAAAAAAATTTCAAAACCGGTTCGGAAGTAAATGAGTTCTGCATGAACAAACATAAAAAATCGACATTCAGTCGAATTGATAACATCTTTTTTTAAGTCGATTAATAAAGAAAGAACCATATTCGCCTTGTTAAAGCGTAAATGCATCATTATCATCTACTCAAATGCATGGGCTCCACTTTAAGCGTTTAAGAATCCACTATACCTAATAATAACTAAAATAAAAAAATCGGATTTATAAATACATAAATGTATTGTCTTCAGTATAATTAAACTAACAATAAGTGTTCGGACCTCACTGCTACTCAAAAAGTGATTTTTCATATTTGCTGCTAATATTTTTAATATTTTTCTAATCTTCGGCTAGAAAAATGTTATATCTCCTTTCTTGTCTAACGTAACCACCCTGGCTTTAGATTTTGAGGAATAAGATGTGCTTCAGGCGCATAAGAAATTTCTGCAAATGAGCCAGTTCATTAATTGTTATTGTAATTCGTTAATTTAATCTGTGTTAATTTTGGTTTTAATGGGTTTTCCATTTCAAAAGACTATCAAGATCGAATAGGAGGCAAGAGTCTTTGCATAAGGTACATGTTATGTGCCTTAATTTTCCATTTCTTTTCGCACCTCTTCAAGGCAAGCAAATATCAGCATGCTGTTTGACAGCTTTTGTAAATGCTTCAAAGAGCTGTGCTGTTAGCAAATGTCAATATTTGAAGACAAATGCTATGCGGCGTGCCAAATGTATACAGCAAGTAGAAAACTGGCCCCAATATACTTCCTTAGAGGGCTCTGTCTAGGAGAAGGTTAGAAAATTTCCTTCTTTTATTAAAAAAATGATCAGTTAAATAGCTTTTTAGCAGGTTAAAAAAGTTCAAGGTAAATTTTGCTTTAATTTGATTAGAAATGTCTATGAAAATCGCTAATCAGTATCTTTTTTTCGGGAGCTTTTTAAAAAATTTACTAACATGTGTGCTTCTTACAACTTTTTTTTGTCAATACAAGGGTCTTTCTTAGAGCTTAAGCCAGAAATGCCTTCTCTATTTTTCGATGAATAAGTTTCTTCGATACTGCTTCTTCTGCATTTACGCGTGACAGCTAAGCGGTATTAGTCAATATATTTCAGCTAAAAACCAGTTTTAAGTCTTTAAAAAATAAATTAACTTTTGCCTACCTGCACATAATCTTCACAGGGGATTCCTATATGTGACTAATCCTTTTAATTTTTTGCTTGCACTTGGGGTATCGTCGAGTTGTTCCAGATGTTTTTTCAAAGATGCAATTTTTCTTCATTCAGCTGATTCCTTATTTCTTTTAGAGTTTTTTCAAACTTTTCTTTATTCACTTAAGAGGTTTGACATCACATGAATAAATTTCAATAGCATGTTTCTAATTTTTACCAAAATTTAAAGTGGGAGGAATATAAATCCTAAGGATCCAAGAACGCAAAATATATCAACGACATTGCTAATGGTTCGCTGGTTACATTGTATATTGGTAGAAAAAAAAAAAGTGTTGTACACAATAAAATTCTAAGACATGGTGATCTCGTTGAGAACCATCAGAGTAGTCTTCAGCACTCCAAAAAGTTTTTTTCTGTGTGCATTCCTCCATTTAATGATTTAGTACATACTGGTATTTAATTTGTGTTAATATTTTCTTTTAGAACCCTGGCTATGCCGGACGCAAAGAATTGCCTGAAAATTTAAAAATTCAATTTCGTACTGTGGCCATGATGGTGCCAGATCGACAAATTATCATACGTGTAAAATTGGCTTCATGCGGTTTCTTGGAAAATATAACATTGGCCCGAAAATTTTACACTCTCTATAAACTGTGCGAAGAACAGTTAACAAAACAGGTGCATTATGATTTTGGATTGCGTAATATACTTTCGGTATTAAGGACGTTGGGTGCAGCAAAGCGAAGGAACTCAAAGGATAGCGAGAGTACGATTGTTATGCGAGTCCTCCGTGATATGAATTTATCGAAATTAATCGATGACGATGAACCATTGTTCATATCATTGGTGTCGGATTTGTTTCCCAATCAGGTATTAAAAATATAAAAATTTAGTGCTTAAAAAATATGGCAACATTGTTTTCTAGACCCTCGAAAAAACCAATTATCCCGAATTAGAGGCTGCCATAGCACAACAAGCTGAAGAAGCTAATTTGGTTTACCATCCTCCTTGGGTTCTTAAGCTGATTCAACTGTATGAGACCCAAAATGTTCGTCATGGCATTATGACTTTGGGCCCCAGCGGTGCCGGCAAAACAACGTGTATACACACTTTAATGAAGGCTCTAACCCAAATGGGTGATTTTCATCGTGAGATGCGCATGAATCCCAAAGCCATAACGGCAGCTCAAATGTTTGGTCGTTTAGATGTGGCTACCAACGATTGGACTGATGGCATATTTTCTGCACTCTGGCGCAAAACATTAAAAATTAAAAGTGGGGAACACGTTTGGCTCGTTTTAGATGGTCCTGTTGATAGCATATGGATCGAGAATTTGAACTCTGTGTTAGATGATAATAAAACTCTTACCTTAGCGAATGGTGATCGCTTGACAATGGCACCGACAGTAAAAATTATTTTTGAGCCTCATAATATCGACAATGCCTCACCAGCTACAGTATCACGTAACGGCATGGTGTATATGAGCTCATCTGGATTAGATTCAAAACCCAGTAAGTTTTTCT
This sequence comes from Cistogaster globosa, assembly GCA_937654795.1. NCBI lineage: Eukaryota > Metazoa > Arthropoda > Insecta > Diptera > Tachinidae > Cistogaster > Cistogaster globosa. The sequence continues at coordinate 132,115,141 of OW569403.1, read as the reverse complement.
TTAATAAAAAAATGTGATATTTTAATTTGTGTAAAATCTAAATTTTTAGTTGTACAAGCTTGGCTTAAGAATCGTGCTCCCGGTGAGAAAACTGTTTTCTCGAATTTATTTGAACGTACTTTTGTATCTGTGTTTAGCTGGGGTACCCAGAATCTTAAACTACTTATGCCTGTCCTTCAATGCAACATTGTACGCCAAATGCTACTTATATTGGAGGGTTTGGTACCCGCTAAAAAAGAAGACGAACAAGCTGTTAGTATGTCTAGCAAAGACAGCCAAGATGGTAAGTATGCCTTAGCTTAATTAATTAGGTCTGCTTTAAACTGAAAGACTGATTATTTGGGTTGCCATTAGAATGTGATTTTTAAAATGTGAATAATTTTTAACGCTTTCAGTGAGAGTTTTAATAAAAGCAGAACGACAAAATACTTTAAACGATGATAATGAGGGTAATGTATTGTAATTTTTAAATTTATTATTTCTTCTCTCAGTTTCTCCTTTTTCTTACTTTTTTTTGTTGCAAATAAACAATATAATTTTGCTTGTTTTTATATCATTCTTAAATTTTCTAAGCACTTATATGTTTCTTACCATTACTTGTGATTCGTTAATTTTATTTTTATATATTTAAAATTAGTAAAATCTTTTCGTTGGTTGGTGCTAAAGCACAAATCTTAGAAGTAACATGTGATAAAGCAAATTTAGCTTCAAAATTGTGAACGGTCACATGGATACAATTTTTATTTTATTTGTAAACTTAAAGGCAATAAAAGTTCTGCGCAAATTTTAATCAACTGTCTACAACTGTTCAATGGTTTAGTCATTTAAATCAAATAACAGCAACTATTGTAACACCCTATAATTTATAATTTTAAATATTTATACTTCTTAAAATACCAGACAAAGTCGTGGACATTCTGTTTAATTTTTATAACGGTTCAAAGAATAGGGCCTTATAGGTCATTATACTTAATATATGGCAACACCCTTTAATTTCTAGATTCAAATTTTATACTTGTTTAAATTGGACTTAGTAATACAGGTTTTTTATAAGGTTCAGCTGTATATAAAAGTTTGGCCACATACATCAACTATTGGGACACCCTTTAATTTCCAAATACAAATTTTATACTTGTTGTTATAGCGGACTTAGCAATAAAGGTTCTTTGAAAATTTTAACTATCTGGCTATAACAGTTTAAAAGTTTGGCCACATATATCGAATTACATTAACTATTGGGATACTATTTAATTTATAATTTTAAATGCTTAGACTTGTTAATAAAACGGTCAAGGTAGTTGACATTCTGTCCAATTTTCAAGAGTTTGTCTATAACGGTTCAAAAGATAGGAGCATAAAAGTCAATTAACGTGACCTGTGGGAACACCCTTTAATTTTTAGATTTATTTTTGTTTTACTTTTTGCTATTGGAAGCTATAGAAATACTCATTTTTTTTTAATTTTACAGAAGTGCGCTTTACGGTTCATAATACACTCAAAAAACATGAGTGTTGTATAGAGACACCCTTTAATTTTTAAGATTATGAACTGTTTTCAAAACGGGACCAATCAGAAAGCATAATCTATCATTTTACAAAAAATTATCAGAAGCGTCTCGTGTACAAAAAATAATAATTCCTATCGCCTTTTTACAACTGAGGTTACCAGCTCTGACACAATGTAAGACCACCATGTGTAAAAAGAGGATGCCAATAAATTTTATATTGTTTGAAGAATTCAAATAATTGCAATACTTTAGAATTTATAGATTTATTTTGGGAATCAATATGAGATCTTTGATAGCCAAAGTTATGAATGCCTCGACAGTAAATAATAAAATTACGAAGCAAAAGAAAAGGTATACGATCTTAAGTACATCCGGTTGTTATGGATATCATATTTGAAAAATTAATGGATTTAAGTTCCTTAGGTTTCGATGATTATTTGAACGTCCAATTACTCCTAAAAGCTTTTGCAGGCATATTAAAAAAGTTAATCAATTAACTAAATTATTCGAATCACTATTGAGACGTTGCACTGTGGGAGAGAAAAGAAATATTTAAAAAATAAGAAAGTAATTTCTAAATAGCTGGGCCCACTGAAACTTAATTTTAGGTGGAAAGGTGTTGAACTTTAAATTTGCAGTTTAAGCTTTTTAGATATTTGGCGCGAAGGTTCCCAAAACGGGACACCTAGTTTATAAGTTCTTGAAGTCGCCTTTTAAACCAAGTTTTATTTGTAAATTATAAACCATGAAGAAGAAGAAAGAGTACTCTTCTTCTGCTAGTAAGAACAATTAAGTTGTATTTGGCTTAGATTTAATTTATTTCTAAAATAATTTGATTCCGCCCACTGTGTTTTTTTAACAATTCTAATTTATTTTTGAGCTTGTGCATAATTATGTCTTGTAGTTATTCTATTAAAAGTGATCTCTCGTCTAACAAAATCAATTCTTCAGCTACTTGTGCCTGTAAGATTTTTAGCGTCTACTAACTCTTAACAATCTTTACTTTAAACTTTAAAATGTAGTTTTGTCTCTTAAAACTATTTCTCTTCCAACTGTAACATCTTAATTGATTTTTAATAATGTCATCCCATTTTAATTGTTTATATATCCGTAGAAGAAATTGCTGCAGAAACTTTGGTAGAAGAAAAAGAAGATACTTGCACACCAGAGCATTTACATCGTTTATATATCTTTGCTTTAGCCTGGGGCTTAGGAGCTTACCTTAATACAGCTGATCGTCATAAAATGAATCAATATGTTAAAGATACTTTTCCGGACTTGGATTATGCCAAGGGCACTGCTAGTGAAAATAGTATATTTGATTTCTTTGTTACAGCAACGGGTGCTTGGCAATCATGGAAGACTTTAGTCACACCCTATATGTACCCCGAAGTTTCCACGCCAGATTATTTGAGTATTTTAGTACCGATAGTGGATAATGTGCGCATGGATTATCTAATTGGTTGCATAGCAAATCAGGAGCAAGCTGTTATGTTGATTGGTGAGCAGGGCACTGGAAAGACTGTAATAATGAAAAATTTTATGAAAAAGATGAATGTGGAAACCTATATGGGGCGTTCGTTTAATTTTTCATCGGCCACAAGTCCATATCAGTTTCAGAGAACTATTGAAAGTTATGTGGAAAAAAGAGTGGGTGTAACTTTTGGCCCTCCTGGCGGCCGTAAGTTGATAGTATTTATAGATGATATTAACCTGCCTGAGATCAATGAGTGGGGTGATCAAGTCACCAATGAAATCGTTAGGCAGTCAATGGATATGAAAGGTTTTTATAGTTTAGAAAAGCCCGGAGATTTCACTACCGTAGTTGATGTGCAGTATGTAGCGGCCATGGGTTTACCAGGTGGAGGACGCAATGATATTCCTTCTAGATTAAAGAGACAGTTCTGTGTGTTCAACTGCAATATACCTGATAACGATTCCATCGATAAAATATTCCGTGTAATTGGCGAAGGTCACTATAATGCGAAGAGAGGCTTTACGCCCGATGTAAGAAACTTGACAAGAAAATTGATTGCTATAACGCGTCTATTGTGGCAACGTACCCGTGAAAAGTTACTGCCAACTCCTGCAAAATTTCATTATGTTTTCAGCTTAAGAGACTTGTCGCGTATATGGCAGGGTATGGTGGGCACCTTGTCTACAGTGATAACTTCGGAAAGCGTTTTAATGTCTTTGTGGAAACATGAATGTACTCGGGTATTTGCTGACCGTTTTACAAATTTCTCCGACAAAGAATGGTTTAGTTCGGAGCTATCGTGTCTGGTGCGTTCAGAGTTGAGTGAAAATCATGTTCAGATGATCATACCTAATCCAGTTTTTGTTGACTTTATGCGTGATGCTCCAGAACCAACAGGTGAAGAGGGCGAAGATGCTGACATGGAATTGCCCAAAGTCTATGAACCAGTGAACTCCCACGAAGTACTCCGTGAGCGTTTGGTAATGTTTCTGGCCCAATTCAATGAAATGGTGCGAGGTTCCGGTATGGATTTGGTATTCTTTCCTGATGCTATGCTGCATTTGGTCAAGATTTCCCGTATCATAAGGCATCCTCGTGGTAATGTAATGCTGGTTGGAGTAGGTGGTTCCGGAAAACAGTCGCTGACAAAGCTGGCTTCATTTATAGCTGGTTATAAAACTTTCCAAATAGCCTTAACACGTTCCTACAATGTGGCTAACTTTTTGGAAGATCTTAAGTTACTCTATCGTACATGTGGCGTCCAAGGCAAGGGAACTACATTTCTTTTCACTGATATGGATATTAAAGAGGAAGGCTTCTTGGAATATCTTAATAATATACTATCATCTGGTGTTATATCAAATCTATTTTCCCGAGACGAACAATCTGAAATAGTTCAGGAGTTGACACCGATAATGAAGCGTGAAAATCAACGTAAAGCTACCACCCCTGAAAGCGTAATGGAATTCTTTTTGGCCCGTACCTGTGCTAATTTACATGTGGCCTTTTGTTTTTCTCCCGTAGGAGAAACTTTCCGATCTAGGGTGCAACGTTTTCCGGCCTTAGTATCGGGTTGCACTATCGATTGGTTTCAACCTTGGCCCAAGGATGCTCTTGTCTCGGTTTCTCGACACTTTCTAAGTGATTTTGAAATAGAGTGTACACCGGAAGTAAAAGAAGAACTTGTCAATGCTTTGGGCTCCATACAGGATATTGTGGCAGACACATCGCAAGAATACTTTCAACGTTTTCGTCGAGCCACTCATGTGACACCAAAGTCGTATCTCAACTTTATAGCAGGCTACAAAAATATCTATCAGCAAAAGCAAAAAGAATTGGGTGATGGTGTTGAGAAAATGGATACTGGCTTAGAGAAATTAAAGGAAGCTTCAGCTTCCGTGGAAATACTAAAAAAAGATTTGGTCGTTATGGAGGAAGAACTGGTGGAAGCATCAAAGAAAGCTGAGTCGGTATTAGTAGAGGTAACAGAACGTGCTATGCAAGCGGAAATTGTTAAGAATCAAGTTCTTATAGTCAAGGACAAGGCGGAGGCCTTAGTAGCATGTATAGCCAATGAAAAGGCTTTGGCAGAAGAAAAACTCGAAGCTGCAAAACCGGCATTAGAAGAAGCTGAGAACGCTTTAAATACGATTAAACCGGCTCACATCGCAACAGTACGTAAATTGGGTAGACCACCCCATTTGATTATGCGTATCATGGACTGTGTGTTAATACTTTTTAAACGCAAACTACATCCATGTATTCCAGATGCTGGCACATCTTGTCCTAAGCCATCATGGCAAGAATCACTGAAAGTATGTCATCTACTAAAATTTTTTGTTGCAGTTTTAATATTTATGTTTTTTTTTTTTTAATATTTACCTTTCTTTTAGATGATGGCTAGTACTACTTTCTTGTTGCAGCTACAAAACTATCCCAAGGATACTATTAATGATGAAATGATTGATTTATTGCAGCCATACTTTCGTATGGAAGACTATAATATGGATATGGCACGCAGAGTGTGTGGTGATGTTGCTGGTTTATTATCCTGGACAAAGGCAATGGCTTTTTTTCACAGTGTCAATAAGGAAGTTCTACCATTAAAAGCCAACTTGACAATGCAGGAAGCCAGATTGAAAGTATGTATGATTGAAGGTGTCTATTTAATATGTTTCTATAGGAATAATTACATTTGTTTTTACAAATTCGTACTTGTAACGACAATGAAAAGTGTGGGGATTAAAAATACTGTATATGATGGACACATTGACTTTAAAAAAAAACAGTAAATAATACAAAATAGAGATGAGCAGTTGATATAAATTAAGGTATATTTCAGTTATGCTTTGAAGATTTCAAAAGATCAAATATTGGCAATGAAAAACTTTGTTTAACAAAAAAGCAAAATTAAATTTTACGAGAAAACAAATAAGTCCAAACCAAATTAAAGATAAAATACTTTTTCACTTTAAATATTTATTTATTTATTTTCTAACATTGTATTAATTTATTTTTTTTTCCAGGGAAATCTTTCCCATTAAACACAATGTTTTATTTTCCAAATCGTTCAGTTAAGGCTTATGTTGTAAAGTAGGCTGCTGTAAAAATAAGAAGCTGAATTTTCTTTCTTCCAAGAGCAATAACACTCATAATGTTTTCCTATTATCTTTCTCACCTTTTTTGAAAAAATATCAAAAACGGGAGACAAACTGCTGAATTAGATTAAGTGTGTTTTTTTTATTATTTATTAAATTACGGATTAATTTTATTTATGGGATATTAATAAGACACTACAGGTGTTATGTAGGCACATCAGTAAAAAATTGCTTCGCTATTTAATTTATTATTATATCCTTCACTACAAGAGGTGGAAAAAGGGTATTATAATTTTGTCATTTCGGTTGTAATTTCTACACCATCCATTGCCGCCCCCATAAAATATGTATTCTGACTTCTTATGTGTTGAAATCAAGTTTTTCGAAGCTCTATATCAGCTAGAAAAATTTAAATATGCCAATCGATCAGACATTGTGTCGAGAGAGGTGCTATTAGAAATTAACAAGATCAGTGAATGGCGTTCGATGCAATAGGCAAAATACCACGCGTCCCTTTGTATATACATATGCATATATATATGGAGCGATAGAGAACTAAAAAATAAGAAAAATACATTAGGTGAAAAAATTGGCGCTCGCCCATATTTCCCGAATTACGGGCCTTCTTAAAATATCAATATGTGTATCATTTAAAGCTTTTAAAGAGATATTTACGGAAACAATAATTTTTTTTAATGCTTAACCCATTAAGAGCCAATAAAACATTTGTAAATTTTTTACCTCAAAAAAAACTTATGTGTGACATACATACATGCGTTTATACATATATGGATAAGATTCGGCAAAGCCGAATATAGCACTCTTACCTGTTTTTTTTAAAATAATACTGGCAAAGAAGGGCGACATGATTTGTACTTGTAAGCAAATATAAAATTTTTTAGAACTGTGTAAATTGAAATATATGGGCATTTCTCTCAGAAGGTCTACCGAGACGAAAAAATTAAAAGTTCTTGAAAAACGATTTTTTTTTGCAAACTTTTATAGAAAAACAAACAAATTTAATAAATCTGCAAAAGTTTTGCCTTTATTCATATTCATGTCCAAAGTCAAGTAAGTAATTTTTTTTTAATTTTTTTTTTTTTTTTTTAATTTGAAGAGCAAGTTTTGTTTTTAAAAATATTCTTAGTGCAAGTCGGTAAAGATTGAGTTTCCTCCCTTAGATCTCCGTAAGGATATCAAGAGTATGAAAATAAGGCACATGATTCGATGCAATTATTTACATCGAGATGAATAAAAACAACGAGAGTTTCAAACAGCACAGAGAATAAATAAAAGAAAATTAAAGTTACCATTTTAACTATGGACAGGTAACCATTTCTACTTGTGTGGCTTGGTTAGCAAAAGGGACAAAGTTTTTTCGATCAGGAGTAATAGCATAACAAACATGAAACTTTTATATTTTTAATGATTATCTAGACTGATATTAAAAAAATTTGCGAAGGATTTATTAAAATTTGATCTCTTCTGATGGGAGCCGCTCTCAGTTTGAAAATTCATTTATTTTGTCATGACTAAATGCCTTTAAAATAGAATTTAAATGTTCTCCGTTAAAATGAATTTTTTTTTCGCAGTAGTTATCAAACGGAAAGTCAGGCATATGAAAAGTATTCAATTGCACTTTTTTTGTTGCAAAAGTCAGGAATTAAAAGCATCTAAAACTTTATATTCCGGGAAGAAAACTGTAATGCATGTAATTAAGTTTGTGAAATATATTTTCTTTTTATCTTACTTCGTTGTAATGTTATAATAAACCCATTGATCACTTCTATTTTATTAATTGTTTTTAATTTTTTTGTTCGCTTTAAAACCTACTTCATTTTCTTGTCTTTAAAACTAACAATTTTTTTCCACTTTAATTGCGAACGACTGCCCCGTACGATAATATGGAATTGCCTATATACAATTTTATATTGGTTATTAACAGCGTCTGGGATATGAACCCAAAAAATCATATCAATACTTTAGTTCTAAACGCACTAATTATTCACCCTTACATTATTTTACTCGAACTGACCTTGTAATTCACCACAGGTAGAAATAATATTTATGAGGCACTAGATGAGCTACAGAAAACTTCAATACGCCAATCGATCAGACATAGTTTTGAAAATGCTAAGCAAATCTCTGAGATTGGTCGTTGTTCTTCAAGGCACCGGGAAAAACAGCAAGCCTCATTTTTTCTATATCCTCTTTTTATTTCGGTAACTTCTTAAAAATGTAAAGTTTGGTAATTAGTATAATAAGTGCTTACGAAGCAGTAAAGACAACCATCTGTAGGAATACTTAGTAGAAAAGACAACCAACAACAACAACAGCCCTAAACAAAACTTAACATTTTTTAAGCTTTTTTAACAGAAAAATTTAATGAAGTTACTTTATGGGATCAATTTTAATGCTCCAGTTACGGGTAAAACGTGTAATTTATGTCTTCAGTTAAGTTTTTCTTTATGTGTCCTGGTTACAGAGTCGAAAGTTTTTTAAAATTGTTTCTGTCATTTTTGATATCCAAAGGTTATAATGGGTTGTCTATTTTTGCAGCAACTCTTAATGCCTATAAAGTCAGTCTAAAATAGGAAGAATCACTTAATTGTAAAGTAGTCAGGATTAAGACATCGTTATAATTGTTGGATTTTTATTTTAGTTGTACTTGTTGATGGTTTGTCTAGTCTCTAGTGATAAGTTGCCAAAGAAGATCTTGAATTTGGTGAATATGCGTAAAATTGCTACAGATACTGCTGCTATTGGGTGTGGTTGAAATTAACTGCGTTGTTAATGTTTTCCTTATAATGAGGGGGAAATCAACATCGCTATTAGACTGTGCCAATACGGAAAGTGCTTTAAGGGTATCTGCCATAAAAGTATCGTGATTCCTGCATGACTGCCTTGATATTATTGTTGTGTAACTTCAAGTCTTCGGTATACCTTCAGTATGTTGCCTGATAGGGTTTGTCAAGGGTTTCGTACAGAACTTTTAGGTATAAGGGAAACTTTGTTTGAATTTCCTTTAAACTCTGCGTCTCATAATTTAATTGCTATTCTTTTCCATGTTGAAGAAGTCTAAACGTGGTACATCATTGAACATGCTGATCGTAATGTTGCAAATGCAGTTATCGATCACACGCTAACCTGTTAGCTCTCAAGTTCAATGTCCTGGGTTGTACAGATGTTGCTGTACAGTTTTTGTTTATAATCGGGAGAAGCAATTAAGACGTTGACATGTTTTTTTCTACTCATACGGGTTCTTTCAGGTAGAAATAGGAAAACTCACCGATATAATCACTATAAACCAGGCATATTCGAATCAATGAGCTAGTAAAAATTATATTCTCTTTTATTCACCGCCATATTTTTTTTCTAGGAATTATTTTAAAGATTGTTTTGTATTTTCAGCATATGTTGTATTTATAAGAACAAATTTTCATATTTACGTACCCTGGTATTGTAGAAAGACTTAAATATTTCATTAAATGTAAGATAAAACTTCTAGAAGCCTGTTTTAAATGTAAAACCTTTTTTTTTACATTTTTGACGAAAATAGAAAATTTTTAATCTTATAACGGTAATGTTTTATAGTTTATATTTAAAGTATTAATCTCATTATTTTTATTTTTTCTTATGTGTATATTCTACTGTCTCTGTATTTTTAAAATTAGTTCAATTTAATTTTAATTATCATATTTTAATTCCAATTTAGCTCGCCATGGATGATCTGGCTGCAGCTGAAGATCAACTACGGGAAAGAGAGGAAGCCTTGCAGGCAGTTAAAAATCAATATGATAAAGCAGTTGGCGAAAAACAGCGATTGACAGATGCAGCAAATGCCTGCTTAAGAAAAATGACTGCGGCCACGGCTCTAATAAATGGTCTGTCAGATGAGAAAGTGAGATGGACTAATCAAAGTAAAGAATTTAAAATTCAACTGGGCAAACTAGTGGGAGATGTTTTACTAGCAACAGGTTTCCTGTCCTATTGTGGACCTTATAATCAAGAGTTTCGAGCGAATCTAATAAAAACCTGGATGAGTATCCTAAAGGAGAAAGTAATACCTTTTACTACCGGTCTTAACATCATCAACATGTTGGTAGATTCTTCAATAATTTCCGAATGGACTTTGCAGGGTCTGCCCAATGATGAGTTGTCAGTGCAAAATGCTTTAATAGCCACAAAGTCTAGCAGCTATCCCTTACTAATAGATCCCCAGACACAAGGCAAATTATGGATTAAATCCAAAGAAGAACAAAATGAATTGCAAATAACTTCTCTAAATCATAAATATTTTCGAACTCATTTGGAAGATGCTTTATCGTTGGGCAGACCTTTGCTAATAGAAGATGTGGGTGTTGAGTTGGATCCTGTTATAGATAATGTTTTGGAAAAGAATTTCATCAAGTCGGGTAGTATAGAAAAAGTATTGGTGGGTGATAAAGAGTGTGACGTTATGCCTGGCTTTATGTTGTATATTACCACAAAACTACCCAATCCTCCGTTTAGCCCAGAAGTAAGCGCCAAGACATCAATTATAGATTTTACAGTAACAATGCGCGGCTTAGAAGATCAGTTATTAGGCCGGGTTATACTAATGGAAAAATCCGATTTGGAAGCTGAGAGGGTGGCTCTCTTCGAAACTGTTATGCAAAATCAAAGAAACATGAAAGAGTTGGAAGCAAATTTACTTTATCGCTTAAGTTCTTCTCAGGGATCATTGGTAGATGATGAAGCTCTGATCGAAGTATTGAGAGTAACAAAGACAACGGCAGAAGAGGTAAATGAAAAACTCAAAATTGCCGAAGTTACCGAACGTAAAATAATGAAGGCAAGAGAAGAGTTTAGAGCAGTAGCAGCTCGTGGTTCCATATTATATTTCTTAATCGTAGAAATGAGCAATGTTAATGTCATGTATCAGAATTCTCTCAAACAATTTCTAGTCATTTTCAATAACTCCATCACAAAGTCAGTAAAATCAAATGTTACCGAAGAACGCATCAATATTATTTTACGCTATTTGACGTATGAAGTTTACAAGTTCACCAATCGTAGTTTGTACGAGCGTCATAAACAATTGTTTACTTTAATGTTGGCAATTAAAATAGACTATCATAAAGGGAACATAAGTCATGAGGAATTTATGGCTTTCATTAAGGGTGGTGCATCATTAGATTTAAATGCCGTTCAATCAAAACCATTTCGTTGGATTTTAGACATCACTTGGTTAAATCTAGTGGAAATAAGTAAACTGGAAACATTTGTTAATGTATTGGAATTGGTAAGTGTGTGTTGGTGGCCATAAAAAAAAAAAGTAGGTAATTTTATATCCTTCATCGTTTGATTTTTAAATATAAGACAAGAGCTATCATACTCCTACATATATAAGATAATGAAAATTAATTAGTTTATGATTTCCGCTCAGACCCTACCAGTGCACTAAAGGCCCAATAATTGGTTTTAAGGCAATCAACCACAGCGCATACTGGTATTTTTTAATTAACATTAAAATTTCATTGGCATTGTTTGAAATAATGACAATGAAAGAAATCTTACTACCATTTAATGCTAGCGATTTTATTTCAATTATTTTTGTTTTTATGAAACACAAATTTCTGATCGCAGAAATTAAAAAAAACTATGCATTAAATATTAAATCTTCACATTTTAACGATAGATCTATACTTGAAAATTTTAATTATTTATCAGTTTTAAGTGCCAAAGGTGAAAACTTAATGTCTGGGATCTAAATTGACCTTGCACTTTAGCAAGCAGATCTTATTACTTACACTAAAACAAAAAATATGTTCTTATAGATTCTTAATTTTTTCGAAATAGTTAAAACATATATACTTGATTAAATTTTTGTGATCAAAATGCCATTTCTAAATATTGCTTTTCTGTTCTTTGTGCGTTTAGTTTACAAGGACAAGAAATACATTAATCATTTAGTCGTTACTCAATCGATTTGATTTTGGTTTTTAACTAATTATCAATGATACCTTTTCATTAGCATTATATGATAATTAATTAGTCCATCTAATTAATTACTCCCATGTATGCCACAGGAAGCGTATATCTGCTTAAAGAATGTACTTCTGATTATAAAAAGACATCAACGGCTTTAATAAAATTTCAAGACAGACGACCAACTGACTTCTTATTTATTATGGTTGCTAGCGCAATCTCCGCGTAAATTTTAATTCATATATTTATTATTTTTTAATGTAAACTAACATTTTGCCTAAATTTTTTTATATTAATTACTTAAATGTCGATGTGAACTTTTGATTAAGAATAAAGGCTGGTACTCTGTTCAGCTTTTCGTGCGGAATGCTGTCAAACTGGTTTGAAGAAGGTTTATTATTCTTGGCTCTTCTTTATTCGGGACTCTTACGGAGCTATCATCTCATTCTATAGGGGACATAGCGAAGTTCATACGGATCCTTATGGTTAAGGGGAGTCGTGCCATCTTCCTTGTGGTATCGCAACGGGCCATTCAATTGTGCTCAAGTGAGCTTCGTCGTGAGATGCTGCCACTCCTAACTAACTGACTAACTTTCATGTCACGATTTGGTTTGTGCCGAAGTTTTCGAAACGAATGAAACAAATCACGCATTACAAAAATGAGTTACGAATCAAATCAAAACATAACATGAATCAAATAAGTAGAAACAGTTTTACACTAAATAACAACGAATCATTTTTAATTCTATGAGTTGATTTTAATCAGCTTAAAAAGAACAATGCAATATTGCCATTTTTTAATTTGTATTCTGTTGCGTTTTGGGTAAAAAATTATAAGTAATTACATTAAAATATGTTTTTTAAAGCTTCCATAAAGAATTACCCCTTTTATTTTGCATTTATAAAAATATAGTTTTTAATTTTTGTTTATGTATAGGTATGTACATAAATACATATATACATTTGTTTGTGCAGATGGTATTTAAATTTAAAATATTTTTAATCAAAAAGGCCTAGGCCATATTATCCAAACATTCAATAGATATTTCAGATAAAACGCATGAAAACTTTTACACATCTGTTTAGTTTATGTAATATTAAATAATAATCTGTCTTTTAGTCTACTAGGTCGGACATATAAGGCCTTTTGTAATTATTTTATATTACCGATTCTTGCGAAACTTCGTACATGTGTTGCGATCCCGTAACGCTGAGACATTACGATATTTTCACTAAATACGAGGGCAGTTGCTTAAGTTATTCTGCAACTACTTTTGATTGGCTGAAGCATGAAAACTTATACTTGTGTGTTTACTTATTGTAATATTGAATAATAATCTATCTAACAGTCTACGAGGTCAGAAGTATAAGGCCTTTTGTAATTATTTTATATGACCGATTCTTGCGAAACTTCGCACATGTGTTGTGTTCCCGTAACACTGAGACATTACGATATTTTCACTAAATACGATGGCAGTTGCATTAGTTACTTTTCAACTATTCGTATTAAAGTCTGGGCGGGGATAAATACATAAAATTATAAATGAAGACAGGTGTATGTACATATGTATGTACACATATTGCCATATCAAAAACAATCTGAGCAAGTAAAATTAAAATCTTATCTAATGTAACAAACGAAACAGATTTTTTTAAATGATGTTATTTATAATTAATATTATTTGAAAATAATGTTATTTGTATAAATATAAGTACATCCAAATATAAAAATTAAATCTAAAGTTTTATGTATGTATGTTTATGTAAGCATACGTTTTTAAACTTCTTCTTGGAACTTCTGTTGTAAAAACTTTATTTTTACAATAAAAAAAATATTTTAAATATACAAAAAAGTTATTTCAAAACTTCATATTAAGTTTTTATTTATATTTATTTCTAAAACCGCATTTTGTTATTCAAAATGCATACAAACATGCATATATTAGGTTTAAAATTTACATATTTCAAATAATTTTTATATTTCCTCATTACAATGATGATTCACAACTGTGATTCGTGTGTTTTTTGTTGAAATAATAACAATGTTGACAGTTAACCGTCATTTGTTTTGATTTGCTTTGGTTAAAAAAAAATCAAGTAATGTTATGATTCTCTTTAAAACAGGCAATGTTATGATTCATTCAACACGTTAATATTTCTCATTCGATTGTCTTTTGTGTTGTGATTTAGTATGACTTGAAAAACGAATGCACTCATGCAGATCTCTACTACATACAAAAAACATTTGTATGAAAAGGTCATGAAAAAATGTTGCAGAAGTAGTACTCTGGTTTAACTATAGTAAAACATATAAAATGCTTCTGGCAACATTTCATCAAAGCTGTGAAATAAAGCAAATAGGCATTATTTCATTCGGAATTTTTCAAACAACAACTGTTTATAAATCTTTTGCTTACATTTCTAAAACAATGTAGTATACGTAAAAACAATAAAACTTTAAATTCTTCCAAATCGCGAAATAGACACTACATTTTAAATGCAAAATTTTTTACATTAAATAATCAATGTTGCTCAACAATTTTCACAAATTCAAATAGAGATCAAGGCTTAACTAATGATTAATTGATTATTAAATTTCTATATAATTTTTTCAAATAAGAATACAATTGAATCAATTAAAAAGTTACTTAAATTTCTATCAAAAACCATATTAAAACAAAATAGTTTTTAAGTTGCGTGTAATCCACATCACAGCTGTCAATTTAAATGAATTTTAAGAACTTTACAATGTGGTAGCAGGGTTAGAACTGTTTCTGTTAATAGTAAAAAGTAAGCCAATTTAAATAATCTCACGCCAATCTTATTATTAATTTCTTTTTATGGTTTTAAGACAAAATAAGTCATATTTTCTGTTAAGAGCACAACGTTGACGCTGTTATTAAGGCATAACATTCGAGTGTTGTCTCAACGCTAGACAACGTTGCGTTTGTTGTAACAATTTATGTTGCCTGAGTATTGCTTTTAAAAAAATGTATTTCTATGTTCACCGCATGCTGATTTAGCATGGCATGGCTTTTTTAATACACTTTACCACAGGTGGTATATCTTAGTTCGTTATCCCTTTTAAATTTCTCAAATATCCATTTCCCATTAAGCATATAGATTCAGAGTTCCCATGCATAGAGAAGCCGATTCAGCGATGTTCGTCTGTCCATCCGTGGTAGGGTTGAAACAACTTTTTTTAAATCCCTAAATGAGCTAGAGAAAATCTAAATACGCAAATCGATCATACAGAGTTTCGAAAGTTTTGCTATTGATCGGCAAGATCGGTTCATCGGCTTTGAGGGAGCGAGCAAGACATCACGACTGTCTCTTATTTTTCCATATGTTTTTTTAAACCTTCGTTTATGATAATAAGTAGAAAAACTTGGTAGCACTCAGTAACCTGGTAGTTGCTTATGATAAAAATTAATTTAATTAAGTTGAGACAACAGCCCAAAAAAAAATTTACAATTTTTGAAAAATTTTTTTTTTTTTAACAGAAAAACTTTATCATATGAAAGGATTTCTTATACCACTTTTTGTGTAAACTATTCCATGGGTAAACCGCAGTATAGCACTTTTACTTCTTTTTTTTTATTTATTTGAAAAGGGGTTTTTTCGCCTTAAAATTTCAAATATTATTTCTGACAGTTAATTAATCTTATTAATTTCTGGATTAAGTTCCCTTTACATTTTGGCCACTTTTGCTCTTCTCATAGATTAGAATAACATAAACAAAAAATATCACTTTAAACAGCTAATTGACTTAGAAATGAGAACATGTGTTTGAATGCCTCTTGACTGTACATTTCGCAGATTGAACTAAATGAACGGGAATGGCGTGTTTGGTATGAATCTGAAAAGCCGGAAAATGAGGAAATACCCTGCAGCTATCAAACATCCTTGGATGGTTTTCGTAAGCTGCTGCTTATAAGATCATGGTGTCCGGATCGTACAATTTCACAGGCTAAAAAATACATAGAAGGTAAAACTTTTAAAATCATTACAAGTTTAACGATTTAGGAAACTAATTTATCGTTTCGTAGAATCACTGGGACCAGAATATAGTGAAATGCAAATTTTAGATTTAGAACTTACTTGGTCAGAGTCAGAACCTCGAACACCTTTTGTTTGCTTACTTTCCATTGGATCTGATCCAACTACACAAATTGCTGCTTTAGCCAAACAAAAAGAAATACGTACGATGATAAATAATTTAAAGAGCAACAAATTTTTTTTGCATAGGAATTTGTTTTGTTAAAATTATTTATTTTGCAGCACTCAAATCTGTTTCAATGGGTCAGGGGCAAGAATTCCATGCACGCAAAATGATTATGGATTCAATGGCAAGTGGTGGTTGGGTTTTGCTACAAAATGTTCACTTGTCTTTGCCATTTTGCACAGAAGTAATTGACATGTTAGTTGAAACAGAACATATTGATGATTCATTTCGTATGTGGGTTACAACTGAACCCCATTCAGATTTTCCCATTGGCCTGTTACAAATGGCCATTAAATTTACAAACGAACCACCTCAAGGTATACGTGCTAGCTTAAAGCGTAGCTATCAGGTATGTTTTCCAAATTACTCAACAAACACACACACACACACAAGCATGTATAAAAGTTTGGTGACGACATTAAATTTAAATTTCTTTCTTTAGGCTTTTACACAAGATTTCTTAGATTATACATCTGCACCACAATGGCCCACTTTATTGTATACTGTGGCATTTCTTCATACAATTGTACAAGAGAGACGTAAATTTGGCCCTCTAGGCTGGAATGTACCATACGAGTTTAATGCTGCCGATTTTGCAGCCAGTGTACAATTTGTACAGAATCATTTAGATGAAATGGACCCCAAAAAAGGTGTCTCTTGGCCAACGCTCGTCTATATGATTGGTGAGGTACAGTATGGTGGTCGTGTTACAGATGATTTCGATAAACGTCTGTTGACTACTTTTACGGCAGTTTGGTTTTGTGAAGGCTTGCTAAATCCATCATTTGAATTTTACAAGGGTTACAAAGTCCCCAATACAAGAAACTTACAATTTTTTATCGATTACATTAATAATTTGCCAGCCTATGATACACCTGAGGTGTTTGGTTTACATTCGAACGCTGACATCACGTATCAAATTAATTCTGCCAAAGGTGAGTGTAAAACATAATCACGTACAAATAAGAAAAAAAATATTTATGTTTGTGTAAACTTGATTATAGGAAGAAAGTGTGCTGCGTGAGAATTTTGTTATGGCTAAATATTTATTATTATCCAAAAAATCAATTATTTTGTAACAAACTTTTTCTCTGTTAAAGTAAAAGTATTTACACTGAAGTGCTGTTTATTTCCTGGTTTTAATAATTTATTTTTTGTAAAGTTTCTGTTTACGCTACTTAGGCGTAGCAAATTGTATCAAAGCAAAGTTAGATGAAGTGTCAAAGTGTTTGTATTGTAAATAGTCAGCCTAAAGTATGGGAACAGGTATTTATTTTCAAGGTGAAATAAATAAATTTAAAGAAGATTAACTTTCAATTTAAGAGAACTTGTTTGAATTTCTTGTTAGACATTGATTAGTCACAAAATATTTATTTATTTATAAAAGTTTGCTAAGAAAATGCAGCAAAAAAAAATTAATAAATAAAATTAGATAAAAATAGAAAATGAAACCTGCAAATTAAATAAATAAATAAAATGCTATTATTTTATTTAATAAACACCAAATATATTTTCCCAAAGCTTATACAAGAAGCTACATTGACTACAGCTAGGCAGCTGCGTATTGTGGCTAAAAATTTTGGCTTTAGACACTTTTAGTTTTAACATAGAAAAAGTGCTTTTAAGCAGAGGGAGTGAGGGGGGGGGGGCTGTTTTTAGTTAAACTAAGATTTCAGTAAATGATTTTAGTTCGAAGTAAGCCTTGATTCAGTGCAAAATAAAGAACAAAAATTGCATTTTTTGGTACTATGAAAAAATATATTCGAGAATATGCGCACTTTAAATAAATAGTCATACTATTTGACGAATAACAAAAGCATAATGTGAAAATATGTGTATATAAATCAATTTTTTTAATTTAATTATTATATAAGATTCGAAAATTGATAAATTTTAGCACAAACTAAAAAGCAGTGGTATTTTCGAATTTGCTTTCTGTTGAAATACCTCACTATAGCATTCAGCACAATTGAAAAGCAATTTATTAGCCGCCGTAGTGCAGGGTTAAGGTGACTGTATAATTATCCTCACCACTTGCTGTCTTAAACTCAAGTAGAAAAGAATGGAAAATAGAAGATCCTAATGGCCAGTGGAGCCAGAAATTCTTACAGAAAAATGTTCATTTATCAAAAAAAAATTTCTTTATTTTGGGAAAAATAATATTCAAAAATTTTTTTTTACTTTTGAAAATATCTGTTCGACGTTTGTAGATGAACAAGACAGACATATCAAATTATGGCAAATTTCGACAAAGTTGGAAACATTAACTCACTATCCGCTCTAGAAATATTTCACATTGTGTACCAAAACTCTACCACTGTAACATGTTCTAAATTCTTAAAATTAATTAAAATAAATTAATTAAAATTTATTAAATTCGGAGTTCTTAAACTCGTCATCCAAATTTTGTATCTCACTGTCTTTAATTTAATTTGGAAAAAGTTTTATTAGACTGACTAGCGATGAAACTTTTTTATTAACGTTGTGAAGATCAATACAAGAAAGCTCTTTTTAAGGTTGTTTTGTTAAAGTTAAATTGTTTTGTTATTCATTTACGCACCTCAATGTAAAAGGCAAAACAATTTTATCAATGAATTTATTTAATTTAGTAGCATTAAACTTTTTATCGGAAATATTAGCTTTTACAAATATATGTACGGGTAAACGTCATCGTTATTTACGTGTTTATCCATTAGGGATAACATTTTTTGTTTTAGGGTATTTATTTACAATAAAATTGTTTCACATACGTGAATTTGTTTTAAAAATTTTATTTTTAAAGAAAAGTAGCAGTTCAGGCAATAATGCCTATTTAGTTGTTTTCGTAACTAGGGTGTCAGACGATCAAGTTTTCATTGAAGTTTTAAAATTTCTCTCATTTTTTAACCAATACACTCACACCTTAAAAACTTGCTGAGAATTTGCTTTCAAGTTTTCGTTCAATTGAGTCTTTCAAATTACATTCAAGAAAACAGCTGATTGACGTTTTTCCCTCTAAATTTGTGTTAAAAATTCTGCTATCAGTGTTTTATTGACATCTTGCTTAAAAACATGCTTTGAAATTGCGTGCAGCCTACGTCACAGCTTTCAATTTTTGTGAATTTTGTCAAGCAGTATGTGTAAATTTGCTGAAAGAGAATTGAACAAAAACTTGACCGTGTGACTGCACTGTAACCATGCTACATTCTTTAGGAAAGGGATAGATGAGAGATAAGACAGGTGGTGAAAAGAGAAAGATAGACATAGCCGTTTTATTATTTATTTTACTTCGCCGGCGAATATGCTATGAAAAAGTACCGACGAAGGAGGCTGCATATTTAATGTTAATTCTGCATATGTATTTATACGATTAAACAGAAAAAAACATTTTTTATTTTTGGTTGCCGCAGGGGTTGAACCCTGGTCAACCTGGTTTGTAACCAACGTGTTTACCACTTCAACTACAGCAGCGGTCTTTCCTCTCCTGTGCCTAGGTTGTTTACAGCCCTTGATTGTGGAGCGAATTTCTACATCGAAAACATTTTAACAAGAAGATACAATATTAGTTGTCAAACAACTTAATCAAAGTATGGCATATGTTTCCTATATAAGAGTTTGAAAGTACGAGCTATTAAAAAATAAAATTTTGAGTGTACTTTCTTTAAAGTAAAAACGTAACGATTATATTTTCATTTTATTTTTTCTCATTCTATCATTTCTCTGATGTCGCTTTATTTACCTCGCTCTAAAAAATTTTTTCCAACACTGCTAAAGCGCGTTTTACACTTTATTACTCAGTATTAACATTTGCTAATTACTCAAGTATTAAGAAATAGTGTGATAGTGTGAAAGCAAATATAATGTAAATGCCAAATAATACAAAACTTTAGTTTTACTAAGCATTATGATTTTTCATCTAGTTATAATTTAAATTTAAATTTTAATGTTATAACAGTATAAATACGAAACATAATTTTGCATTCGATTTTTTGACAATTACAACAATCCACCGCAAATTTAAGACTTGCATTTCAGTGTGAAACGGGCTTCAACTGCTACGATCACACATAATCTCCATTTATTTGTACTATTGCTATACGCAGCTACTACGTCAAGATCGAAAACAAATTAAGTAAGGAGATTGAATCACAACACAGAGTCCCATTAGATTTGAAATTAGGTCTACTTTTATACTCAATGTACGCAAGTGACATGCTTAACTTTCTTTAACGTTGCTACAAACTCAGTACTTCGGCAAACATACTTCTGGTATTTTCTAAATAGTTATTTCCCGCAGATAAGCCACAAGGTGATTTATATGTTTAAGCGAGTTAAAACGCTCAGCTTGTTCTTATCTGAAAAGATGTGGCAGCATTTTCTAGATATTTATTGTAGTTGTATGTACGAGAGAGAGAGGGAGAGAGATTTCGGTTGTTTGTAAAGTGTACCATGCAAAAAATTAGACATTATCTTAAAAAGTACTTGCAATATAATGACTTACGTTTGTGACTGCCAAATTTTGTTACTCGCTTACAAAACACATTACATAAGTTCGCAAAAAGGGTAAGTCGTCGGTCACAAGTTGACAACTTTTAACATGTTTTTCGTACTCTTCAGAAGATAAAAACAAAAACGTTATTACTCCTCAGCTAAACCATGTAAGAAGAAAATAAAAAAAAAAAACAAAATTTGTAGAAGATATTTGTTATGAGATATTTGTTATGGGCTGCTGTAGTCAAAGTGGTAAACACGTTGACTACAAACCTGGTTGTTTCAGGGTTTAACTCCTGCGGCAATCAAAAAACAAAAAATGTTTTTTGTTCTGTTTAATGGTATAAATACATATTCAGAATGAACATTAAAAACGTGCAGCCTCCTTCGTCGGTACTTCCTCATAGCAGATTCGCCGGCGAAGTAAAATAACTAATAAAATGGCTATGTCTATCTTTCTCCTTTTACCACCTGTCTTATCTCTCATCTATCCCTTTCCTAAAAAGAATGTAGCACGTTTACGAAAAATAACTAAATAGGTTTTAACGCCTGAAGTGCTACTTCTCTTAAAAAAAAACAAAGCTTTTGAAATTATTTTTCAGGAAAAAAATTAAAATAAATAATATTCCAAATCGATTTTTTTGCGAGTCAAAAGTTGTGAAGTTGTGACCAACGAAGTAGTTGAAAGTCAAAAATAATACCTTAAAATACATACTAATGATCACTAGGTTGGTTATCTAATTGGGAAGTCCTGCTGCCAAAAATGCTTAACACTCGATTACCTTTTTTGATTTTTTTTCTTGGTATATATGTGTGTGTATTGCAGATAGCAAAAATAAATTTAGTAAATCTTTTAATAGTTTTTAATTTTTTTCCCTACTGGGATTTGAACTGTGGATATTATAAATGAAATAGAATTTTAATTTTTCAAATTAAGGTTCATTTTTTTAAATTTAATTTCTAAACATTTTTTTAAAAAGAAAAATTATTTACAAATGTATGCGGACGTTTTCCAAAGAAAACAAGAAAATTTAGACGCTGGCAGAATGAAATGCAGCATTTTCTGGATCGCTACATTCTTCATCTGCATTCTTCGCATTTGTCTACCTTAGTTTGTGTACATTGTAAACATCATCTATTTAACCAACTAATTTTGTAAATAAGCATACGAGGAGCATTTATATTAATATTAATTTTGGTTAGACGAAGTCGACACACAAACTAAAGTATTTCTTCACTGTTCTCCTGGTAATTTGTTCCGTACATTTGTTTTTGCAATTGTATTAGCTTCGGCACGGCATTCTGTACAGTCTACTAAAGAAGTCCAAGTTGTTAATTAAGGGCTATCCCGATTTACTTAAATTATGCTCAGAATTCTAGAAAACCTTTTATTTCATTTAGTTATTCAAAAGTTTTCTAATCCATTAATTAAAGACTAAATGGATATTCTAATTTAGGATCAATTAAACCATCTTACATCAATTAAAATACATTAATGTAAGTAGGAAATCCTTGAGTGTACAAATATTATTATTTACATGCGAATACAAAAATATATCGTTTGTAAATGGAAGTAAATTAACAAAATCAATACATAAACAGATAAATAATAATCTACTGTCCATATGAGTATAAATATTTAAACAATTTTCCTCAGGAATATTGGATACAATTCTCAGTGTTCAACCGAAGGAAGGAGGGGGTGGAGGTGGTGAAACACGAGAAAGTATTGTTTATCAACTGGCAGAAGATATGCTAAGAAAACTGCCAGCACAATATAATGAATATGAAGTACGAGAGAATTTAGTACGTATGGGGATACTGCTGCCAATGAATATATTTTTAAGGTAAGTATGTAGATATATAATATCAATATATATGTACATAATATATCGTTAGCTAAAATGTAACAAGCTGTAACTAACAAATTTATTTTTAGTAAGTCGTCAATGCAATTCTCCAAACAATTTTGAAAGCAATTTTTTATTATATTTTTATACAGAAAATGTGTAATTACGTACTTTTGCATTAATTAAATAAACAAACTTTAAGTTGGTTCTTTTTTTAATTTGACTGACTTCAAAAAAAGGAGGTTATCAATTCAACTGAATGATGCTTTTTTATGTTTGCGCCTGCTGAACTCAGTCATTTCTGAACCGATTTTGAAAATTTTTTGTAATCTGATAGATTATGCTTACAGATTGGTCCCGTTTCAAAAGCAGTTCATAATCTAAAAAATTAAAGGGTGTCCCCATACAACATTCATGTTTTTTAAGTCTTTTATGAACCATTAAGCGCACTTGTTTAATATTAAAAAAATGAGTATTACTTTAGCTCCTAATAGCAAAAAGTAAAACAAAAATAAATCTAAAAGTTAAAGGGTGTCCTCATAGGCGAAGTTAATTTACTTATATGCTTCTACCTTTTGAACCGTAGACAAACACTTGAAAATGGAAGAGAATGTCGTTTACTATGACCGTTATAATTACAAGTAAAAACAGTCAAAATTATAAATTAAAGGGTGTCCCAATAGCTAATGTAATTTGTATGTGACCAAACTTTTGAACTGTTATAGCTAGATAGATAAAATTTATTTTTATTGCTAAGTCCGCTATAATAACAAATATTAAATTTGTATATAGAAGTTAAAGGGTGTCCCAATAGTTGATGTATATGACCAAACTTTTAAACTGTTATAGCCAGATAGCTAAAATTTTCAAAGAACCTGTACTGCTAGGTCCGCTTTAACTAAAAGTATAAAATCTGAATTTAGAAATTAAAGGGTGCTCCCATATTTAAAGTAAATTGAGCTATTTGATTCTATCGTTGGAACCGTTTAATACAAACACTTAAAAATTAAACAGAATGTTCACTACTTTGTCTGGTATATTAAGAAGTATAAATATTTAAAACTAAAAATTAAAGGGTTTTACAATAGTTGCTGTTATTTGATGTATATGACAAAACTTTTGAACAGTTGTAGGCAGTTGAGGGAAATTTGCACATCACCTTTATTGTCTGCTACAACCGCAAGTATAAGATTTGGTTTTAGAAAATAAAGGGTGTTCCAATAGTTGTTGTAACTTAAGGTATGTGGCAAAACTATTGAAGCGTTGTTTTTGTAATAATTTTTTTATTTGTTAATAAATGCATAGTTTTATATCGCATAAGAATAAAATTTATTTATTCAAAACTTCGATTTCGATTTTTTTGTAAGTTACGCTTTTTGCATTTTATCCAACGATATATAATGTTTATGATGCATGCTGTCATCACTGATATGCAAGTTCTTTTACTTATCATTATCGCAATTATTTTCGAACGTGTAATTACCTTTACTTGAACGAAATGGGTCTTGCATTAATCATATAAATTATGCATTGATGCAAGAATGTCTGTATATGCAAATAAATTGAATTTCAATATCCTTAAATGCATTAAGCAGCGCTAATAAATTATGTAAATTTTTTTGTATTTTTCTTCCTTTCACACTTTTAATGATGTTTAACAATAATAGACAAGAAATTGATCGCATGCAAAAGGTAATAAAAAGGGTGTATACGTGTTTGTGTGATTTAAAATTGGCAATTGATGGCACGATTGTTATGAGTCCTGCATTAAAAGAATCTTTGGATGCCATGTATGATGCACGTATACCAGAATCATGGATGAAGGTAAGTTAATTTTCATTCATAAGCTATTTTAAATCTATGCATAGATATTTTTTCTTTTGATATAAAATTTGCATTGAAAAGCGAGTTATTTGAAATATGTCAAATGCACACATACATGTATGCATTCATAGATATGCAATTTGTAGGTAGAAATTGAGAAAGGTTTTTTAATAATTTATTTCCTTTAAATATAAGGTGAATTATTTTTAACTTGATTTCCTTTTTGCATTTGGCGAAGCAATAAATAATTATTTTTCGATAAGACGACGCATCCTTTAAAAGGGAGCATATATATCGGAATACATCAGACTTCGGAATATAAAATATATTTCAAATCGGCTTGCAAATTTGACTGTTAATTTGTTTGTTTGTGCGAGCGTCAATCACGGCTAAACGACTGAATGGATTTTAATACAATTTAAAACACCGGTAGATATTTGTTCTCATAGTAAAATAGACTATTTATATTTTTAAATGGCGATGTAGGAGAGTAAAGAGGAAGCGTGCATTTTTATGCGTCTGAATTAATTTTAACAAAGTCTCGGCTAATCGATTTTAGTTAAAATTTGAAACGTTGATAGCTTTTCATCTACACTTGTTTCCACAGCTAGGATCTAGATGAAAGAAAAAGAGAAAAAACGGGCATATACTGCCGTAAAGATTAAAATAAAATTTTACACAAAGTTAGACATTTATGTAAAGGGTAGAATATTTTATTTTATTTGAAAAAAAAGAGTTGGAGGAGAGGATAAATGCACAACTTTATGAATCTTGATCCATCTCAACAAAAGCAGATTCTAAGATAATTTGAAATTTAGATTATTATTGATCTATAAGATTCAAATTAAGTTGATGTATTTTTCACATTTTGGATAAGGTCCCATAGCAAACAAGGATGTAATATATAAAATTAGTCCAGCATGTTTTGTTTATTTTTCTTACGACGATCATTAAGAATTTTTAAAATTTAGTTGAAATAAATAAATGAAAAATTATAAAAAAAATTATTTTTTCGACTTAGGCTTATTTTTTTAATTTAATTGCTAAAAATTTTAGAAATATTTAAATCTTTTTTATTTAATTGTTTCTGTTTTTGACCTTTATTATCAGCTTTCTTTTCTAATTTAATAAGCAATAGGTCAGATTTTAAAATTAAAATATTGTTTTTTTTTTCAAAATACAAATTATAAATTCATTTCAAAAAATTAGTCAAACAAAAACTCAAAAAATTTTTCTCACAACATTATAGAAGCTGTTCCAGTATCATGCTATAAACACAATCTAAGGCTACCGACCATCGACTACCGATTACAAAAGTAGCTAGCTACAAAAATAGCCAAGTCGCCAGCTACTTAATTCTTTTAACGACTACCGACCACTAACTACAAAGAATAAACATCTGTTTTGACATATGTATTGAGGTTATGCAAAAAAACCGAAAAAACCAAAAAAATGCGCCAAATAAAAAGTAAATGAAAAATGTAAACAAATGAACAGATGATTATTATTTTTCAATGGTGCCACCATAATAGTTTTTCGCGTTTTTAATAGCGATATTTAATGTATTGCATTTTTAAAACCACCATTTCATGCATTTATTGTATTGGCAGCACTAATCTGTTTTTTGTAGCCAAGAAATTAGAAATTAGCCTAAGTTGGCTATGGACTACAAAAGTAGCCGTGTAGTCGGTAGTCGTGTAACGGCTAAAAGAATTATTCTCATAAGCACGCATGTATTCTATTTTTGACATCTTGTAGTCGATGGTCGGTGGACTTGATTGTGTTTATAGCATCATATTGAGTGTTGTTGAGTTAAGTATGAATGTTCTTGCGCTGTGCCTTGCGTATTTTAAAATTTTTTCCTAAATCAGGATATTATTAATGAATTAAAATTAACTTATTCGATTTAGGTTAATTTTTTTATTTAAATTTAAAAAAATTTTGAGAAAGAAAAATTATTTACAAATGCGTGCGGACGTTTTCCGAAGAAATATTTCTAGCGATTAAAGTTCACATCAAATGTGCAATCGTTGAATTAGTAATAAATTTGCTTTAACGAAACTTTAACAACTTTTTACACCTAAAGCGATTTTTTAATTTTAACTGCCTTTAGTAATGACAACACATTTACCAAATGCAGAGCTTTTTGGCATTTCCATACATATAAATGCCTAAACTTTAATAAATATATTCTTTTATTTATCTGAATTTTTAGTGGAAATGCATAACGAATTCATTGTTATTTTTTCCATATCAGAAAATAGCAAAAACAAAAAAAAAAAGGGTTTCCTTTGAATATGGGATAATTTTATGCAAACATGAATGTGTTTGCAAATTGTTATTCAAACTTTAATGCGGAATTATATTTTGAATTTCAATTTGTTTAAAACATGCAGCAAAATTTAATTTAGGCAATTTATAATTGATGTTGTTGCATGCTTTTGTTGTGGTCGATTTTTATTTATTAGATTATGTAAAGCAGTGTTTAGATTTAACAGGTAAAAAAAAACAATTATAATAACTGCAAATTATAATACATTAAAACATTGGTTTGTTATACTGCCTATTGGTAATTCATGGATTTAGAATTAAGTTTATTGTACTGAAAATATTTGTGGTTTGTTTGAGACTGATTGTATAATTTTAATATTACAAGGCTGTTATTAATTGCGTGCAAATTTGTTTATAATAAAACTTATTGTATTAGATAAATTAATTTTAATTAATAAACAATTTTATTATTAAATTTTGTTTTTTTTTTTCATTAACAATAATTGTTTTGAGCCAATAGATATATTGTCAGGACCTTTTGTCATATCAAAAAATTCATTATAATGCAAAGTTTTTTTTTGTTAAATTAATTTATTAAGTAATTATTCTTAAATTTAAATATGTGTTACTAGTTTAAGCCATAAAAAGATATGTACGAGTATGTATATATGTAGAAGTAGTATACACTTTTACTGGCTCGTTCTCGATTTATCAGAAGATTAATAACTTTAAAAATCAATGCTATTTTGCTGATCAATAACGAGTTCAGTTTTCTTCTCCTCTAAAGAGCTTTTTGCGTCAGATGCAAGAGTTTTAATTGCAATGGCTGCGATCTCCTTAGGCAGTTGTATTTTAACATATAGAAAAATTCCATATGATAATATCTTTAGATAGAGACTAATGCGAATTAAATATAATATCGCGAAATACCTTGTAAACAATTAAAGCGACCATTAAAAATTTTAGCTTTGTTAATTATTGTTTTTCGTTTGGTAAGAAACCAACTATCAAAGCAATTGATTTCTTCCAAGCGCGAAATTTTGTGGAGAATTTAAACCTTTTGATGAAAATTTGTTATAAGATAATTCTTATAAAAACCGACTTTAAAAGAGACAAAATTAAAGTCACATTTATTTAGGACGGTAATTATACATTAATTATTTTATTTTATATTTAAGAAGGATTGCGTCATAACTTTTTATGTATCGTAGAACAAAATATGAATGCAGATTGAACAAGAAAATTCAGCAGTTTTGTGGTCAACCTTATTTTTTACACTTTTTATTGCTGACACAGTTAAACAAAATTTATTTAAATTCTAAGCGTAAGTTTGTAATTGTTCAAAAGATTGGCCATAAACACTAAACTACAATCATTGATTATTCTTGATATAGTAATGGACATTCTGTCTAATATTCAAGAATGTGTCTGTAATGGTTTCAGCTGTCTGTCTAAAACGGTTTAAAAAATTAGCCACATACATCAACTAACATCAATTATTAGGACACCCTTTAATTTCCAAATAAAAGTTTTGTTTTTGTTATTGTAGCGCACTTAGCAACAAAGGCTCTTTGCAAGTTTCAACTATCTGTCTATAACAGTTTACAAGTTTGGCCACAAACATCAAATTACCTTAACTATAGGGACACCCTATAATTTATAATTTTGAATGTTTATACTTGTTATTATAGTGGTCATAGTTATCGACATTCTGTCCAATTTTCAAGCGTTTGTCTATTACGGTTTAGAAGATAGACGCATGTACGTCAATTTACGTTAACTTTGAGGACACCTTTTTATTTTTAGATTTATTTTTGTATTACTTTTTTCTATTGAGAGCTATAGTAACACGCATATTCTTAAATTTTAAAGAAATGCGCTTTACGGTTAATAATACACTTAAAAAACATGTTGTATGTTGTATGGGGACACCCTTTAATTTTTAAGATTAAGACCTGTTTTCAAAACGGGGATAATCTCGAAGCATATTCTATCAAATTAAAAAAATTTTCTAAATCGGCTTAGAAATGACGCAGTTCTGCAGGCACAAACATAAAAAAGCAACATTCAGATGAATTGATAACCTTCCTCTTTTGAAGTCGATTAGAAAGCGTTCAATGAAATCAAACTTTATCGCTGCTCTTTCACCGTTTACGCTTAATTATTATTCTAGTTTTGTTTTATGAATACTTCACTGCATACTTTTTGTTAACCGTTCATTATATCGATAATAAATTTTTCAAAATATTCGTTATATGAGGTAGTTGATGTTGCAAATTTGGCTGCTTGTTATATCGGATTTTTGTTAAAGGGGGATACGTTATATCGGGCTTTGACTGTACTGCTTGCTGGCGCTTATAAGGAAATAAATTTTAATATTTATATTTATGATTATTCTGTTGTAAAGTGTGGCTGTTGTTATATAAAATACTTATTTGAAACAACTTAAATAATACCCGTGGTATTCAGGGATTCCAACTCTAAAAGCTAAATACGCATCAACTATGCGATATAAAGAGTTAAATTGCAAAAGATAACATTTTTCTTTTATTTATATGCCCATTTTTTTACTATATGATAACAAGTAAATATAAGACTATCATGGAAAGGAACTATAAAATTACAAATTATTGAATGTTAAATATTTGTAGTTCCTTCTAAGGTAATTTGACAGTTATTTTTTAATAAAAAAAAAATTTATGGTGTTTCCGAAGTCACTATCATGAAGATAACTGCTGTTTAAAAGAATTGATAAACTTAACAGTTTTGCCAGAAGAACTCCTCGAACTCCACTTATTTCTTTTTAATTTTCGATTTCAGCCTTTATTTTCTAAAATCCCTAAGATGGAAATTTAAATATAAAACCGCTTATTAGACTAAACATATGCTTCTAATTATTTAAAATTATTTGGACATTTTTCTGCTATCAGGCTGTGCAATTTAGTCGTTTAGAGATTGAAAAAGTTCTTTTACAATATTTCGTTTCTGCCCCACTATGGAGGGGTTAAAGCAAACAATTTTAATTCGTTATGGAATTCCGAAAAATATATTCAATAGTTTTACTTACGATTGGGATGTTTAATGTTTCTTTTAGTTCCGATTTATCAAAGCAGTTATCATTTTCTTATCTGAATGCATTTTAGATGACATTTAATAAAGTTCCTAAGAAAATCCACAAAGTTAAAAAAGGAAATTTAATTAAATAAAGTAAAATTACCTTAAATAAATGGCGTGATAATGATTACATTATAAAGGTTTTCTCATAAAATTTATTTAATTTAATTTATTTAATTCATTTAGTTTAGTATCAAAAAACCACAATATTGATTTTTATTTCATAACAACTCGATAATGTCTTTAATAATAAATTTAAATAATAATTAAGAAAACGGCAAAACAGTTTAAATGTTATCACTCATTTTGATTAATAAAAAATTTAAAGTCTACAAAAA
This sequence comes from Cistogaster globosa, assembly GCA_937654795.1. Lineage (NCBI taxonomy): Eukaryota > Metazoa > Arthropoda > Insecta > Diptera > Tachinidae > Cistogaster > Cistogaster globosa. The sequence continues at coordinate 132,084,997 of OW569403.1, read as the reverse complement.
ATAATAGAATAAAGATGACAAAGAAATACAGCAAAAAAAAAAACTGAAAGAGAACTTGTTGATATCTTTTTGACAAGTATCCTTAGTAATGTTGTAAAAAGAAAATAAAATTTTCTATACATATATACATATGTATGTAAGTGTATGGAGTTTGTAATGGTAACATGTTTCCTTATTAATTTTTCTTTTATTTAACATTGTTATTTTGGACAAGACAGAAAGAAGTTATAAATGGTGGGATGAAAATGAAAACATAAATTAAATTTGTTTACAATTTTTATTTTCTTTATTCTTTTTAATGACAAAAAAAAAAAAAAAAATACATTTTTTGTGGGAAGACATAAAAGTCTTTAACAAACTGGAATATAAAAGATGTCAGTCATGCAGAATTTTAAAAACCCATCACCATTGAAAATGTTCAAAATCTCTTTAAGAACGATAGGATAGGCTTTAGACTATTTGAACATTAATTTGTTTTATATTCTAACAATGAGTTATTTTAATTTCCTTTAAGTTGAAACATAGAAATATGTATGTGGGCTTTGTCTTGCCTTTTATTTCGATTGTTTTTTATTCTAATATTTTTAAGTTTCTCTTGATCATCGTGAGAACCTAAATGTCGAGATATGTTGCATTGTTAAAGTTCATAGTTGTAAACATTGTCCTGATAACCCACTATTATTGAGAAATTGATTTCTTGGATTTATTATTTTAAATCAATGCATCAAGTGAACGGCAATTATAAAGAATGATATAATTTTTAAGAAACACTGCACGGTAAAAAACTTTTAAACTGTTGATTGGTTGTTTAAAATATTAAAGATATTTTGGAGAGGGGTTGGGTCTTATTGGCTGAATCTGGGTGGGCTTGTAGCTTCAGCACGAACGTAGCTACTGTTGCACAAGATTCTAAGTAAAACTTAAAATGTAGTTTTTTATATTTCTAAATTGGAAAAGAGGTTAAAAATAAATTACATATGACGAAAGGCAATCTTTTAACGGAAATATTTTTTTATTTTTATTTTAGACATTTACCCTACATTAAGTAGTGGCCGAAAATTGTAAATTGTAAAAAACTTTTATTGGTTTTAAGGGCCTATAAAAAATTGTGATTAAGAATTTTCCAAACGTTTATGTCTGAGAAGAAAAACGTTTACGAAAACAAAGTGGTTTTAATGAAGTTCGAAAAATAATTAATTGTTTTTTAATCTTGTTTACTTAATATTTTTTGTGTTTTGTGCTATGAAATTTTTACCTTTGGACAGGTTAAAAATCTTTGTGCAAGAGCAGCTTGTTGTCCTTAGAATATTATTCCATTTAAAAATATTTCGCTAATTCCAATATTCTTTAACACAAGAAAAAAAAACCGAAAAAAATTGTGACACAATTTGGAGAAGCCAAAGTGCTTAAGGACAAAATGTATCGTACCGGTGCTACCTTTTGTGTGCCCAGTAAAATCGTATGGCTACATCATCAGGTTCAAAAATCACCTTTAAGGTAAAATGAAACCAGCTGCGTCTAATTGTGAAACCCCACTATATAATATTTAGTTTATGTATAGGGCTTAGGAAACGGGAATTCCCAGGAAAATCTGTCCACAATTTCCCGGGAAATTTTTGACTTAATTCCCGGGAAAAAAACTGATTGTTTTTCAACTATTTTGATTGTAACACTTAAAACTTTTCAAATATTTCGTTTCGTGTGAATTCTACTACATCTATACCATCTGTTTATAGAATATTTTTTGATAACTTGGATGTTGGTGTAGATCAGGGGTTCTCATCAAATTCCTGCTCACGGCGGACCCCTTTGAATCCCAAGTTCAAAATAAAACTTTTATTATTTTTGAAAACATTGTTTTTTTCTGTTCTTCATGCGGACCCCTTGGATGGTTGCTATGGACCCCCAGGGGTCCACGGACCCCCATTTGCGAACCGTTGGTGTATATAGTAATCGATATGGAATAAAAAATCTATTTTAAGAGTTTTTGTCTGTCTGCGCTTGCATCACGTAAAAGCTGCTAAATAAAACCTTTGTTCAAATAAAGATACCAATGTGAAGTCACCCAATTTTATCGGTAAAATGATACTAGAAAATTTGTCATTTTAGTAGATGAAAAGTTTTAACAAAAAAGAAATGTGTTTTTGAATAATTGCTGTAGAGTTTTGTAAGCAGAAAAATCTAAACCCATTCAGCAGTACGTAATGCGAACACAGTCAGACAGACAGACAAAAATTCTAAAAAAATGTTTTGTATTTCATATCGATTACTTTCTACACCAACATCAACATTTTCAAAAAATATTTCATGTACAGAAATAATCCTGTTACTATTTTATTATATGTATGTATAGCAGAAATGGTGAAATATGTTTTGGTTAAATTTTAAATAGAGCCCTAAGAAAATAACGGTACTATTGGAATGTATTGCAATTTGAATTTTTATACTTGCTTTTATAGCGAAATAGCAATACATGCACTGGATAAGTTTGTAGTTTTAAGTTTAAAAAAATTACGTTGCTGTCGAAACACGTTTATTGAATTTAATTTTAATTTTCTTACTTATCATTATAGCATGCGTAGCAGTTTATACTTTGTGTAGATTTAATGCATTCACCTGTAATAATTAAAAAACCATACTTTTTTGTATTTTTTGTTTATAATTATTTTTATAGCAGTAATTTTTTCTAACTACTATAGTTAAAAAAAAACTAAAGGAACACCCTGTATTTTATGGTCTTATTTTTAACTCTTCTTCGGTCACAGGTTGGCAATTCGTAACTTGTAAAAAGTCGCATCGGGTTATTATTTACTTTAAGTTTTTTGATAAAAAGAAATTTTAAAAGCTTTGTTTTCTTTACATTATTCCACAATGTATCTCCTACTAATATCGTTTTTTTTTATTTACTTCTAACACGGTTTAGCAACGGAATAATAACGTTACTTATTTTGTCTTCTGAAAAGTTCAAAAAAAGAAACATATTAGAAGTTGTCAACCTGTAACCGATAACTTGTTCTTATAGCGGATAAAGGAAAAATAAACCTTTTAATTTAAATTTTCGAAGGCAATTTTAACGTGTCTACCTATCACAACTATAAAAATAACAAAAAAAGTTATTAATGTCACATCACTTTTAGAGCACTCTTTAATTTGTAGCGTTTGCTATTATCCAGAGATCGAAGGTTGTGACAAACGGACAGAAATTGTAGCGAACGTAACTGCATTTTGCATACGGAATCTCAAAGCTAAAGCTTTCCTAAATTTTTTTTTAATGATAAAAAAATATGTGATCATAATTTTTTCTTAACTTTTAATTGCAATTTTTTTTCTCTTTTTAAATGTATGATTCTTTTGGTTGCCAATTTTTTTTTCTCTTTTTTATCTTGTGTGTCTGGCTCCAGGTTTCTGGCTACATTTTTACTTACTGAACTCTTGTTTAATAATAATAAGTTTAATAAACATTTTAGCAAAAATACGCAGTTATCTGCATTACAATATTCCCCAACTCCGGTGAGATTGCTATAAATCTGTATCTTGATTAGCCGTCCACTAGCGCAGTTATCCTGATTGCATTACGCTGTGACTACGGCGCAAGAAGAAAACTTATGATTTCTTATTTACCAGCAAGGCATTTTAAACCACACAGCCCTAATTTTTATATCCTGGTTATTTAGCCACCACGGCTAAACTATATGTGTTAAATAACTTTTCCTTTTACTCTTACAATTTGTTAAGCAAAACAATATCTTTTGTATCGATAAAGGTTGTCAAATTTCATTTTCGATACAACAATTTGAATTTTATATATATTTTAATAATATTCTAATGATTAAACAGCAGTTCATTTGTACTTCTTTTGTAATATCAAAATATTAGGTGGCATTTCTACTTCAAGGAATTATTTTTTATCGGTTTAATACTTTATTAATTTTATATTTCAATTAAAGCTTAAGTTAAAAGCATCAAAAATAATCAACTTTGTTGTAAAAAAAAATCTTGTCTATAATAACTGGGATTTTTCAGTCAGTTATTATATTTTACCAGAAATAAAACAAAAACAAATATTGTGCCAAAAAAAAATTGCATAAAAATTTTCAACTTTGTTTTAAATTTGTAAAATATCTAAATATAGAAAGTAATAATTGGAGGCTCTGTATATTTTGCTAAAAGAAAATTTACTTGTTGCCATAGTCAAGCGTTAAGTAAAGCGAACTACATTTCCTTTGAAAAGGTTTTTTACACTTTACTTTATTTTGTTAAAACGAACAAAGCCTTAAGGTGCAGTCAGATTAGTCAAATATTCGACGATTTGAAATATAATAGAAGTAATATCTCTTATACCTCTTACATTAAGTATGATTTTTATTTCCTAAAAAGTATTTGAGAAGGTCATAATTTTTATCCCATAACTTAGTGGTTACGTATTTTTGGTCAAATATTTGTCTAATTCGACCGTACCTTAACAACAACTTTCTTTGCACCTAAAGCCAAATGAATTATCATTTCAGCTTTTATAAAAAAGAAAAGCTAAAGTTATTAAATTATTTCTGCCCTTTTGTTTTCAGTAGTTTAAAGCTTTTGACTTTTTATGCTTTGAAAATGTAAAAAATATTTCTTTTTTAATTCTCTTGTGTACGTATTGTTTAGTTCAATTTAAGATATTCTAAAGGTTTTATTTCTGTAATTTTTTATTCCTTTATAACTGATATGAGTGTCCCTTTAAAATATAAAATATTGATGCAGATTTTTTTAATATATCTCCGTTATTTATGAAAATAAAGTTATTCTAATAAATATGAAATAATATTAATAAAGAGTTATATATGTATGTAAATAGAATATATTTATTATATAAAAACATTTCCTATTAGAAATACCGCTTATAAAAAATTATATCAAAAACACCTTGTTTTTTCCTGTAATTAACGCAGAAAAAATATTTTTTTTTAAGAAAAAATCTAATAAAAGAAACTTTTTATAAACGAAAGTGAAACGTAAATATATTTCCCACAAGAAATATTTTTTATATACTCTTATATCTATTTGTATTTTTAAGTAAAAGTAGAAACTGCATATATCAATTTTCTTTAAGTTTGTTACGAATTAACTACTGTGCTAAGGATGAATTTTATATTGTTTTTTATTGTGAAAGTGATTCTTTTTTAAACATTTATCACAATTTACCGACTTTTATTTACACAATTTATATGGAATAAAAAACACCATACCATGAATTAAATTATCTTTAATGAGCTGTTGATTGGTTTTCTTTTTCTATGCAATCGGTACTAAAGCGTCGTACTAATTTTTTTATGTTTTAATTTTTCTATTTTGTTTTTTTTAGTTTATAAAGAAAAAAATCAACTAATAGTGTATAATTTGCTAATGTCATAATTAAAATTTCCTGGTCTGTGTAAAAGTTACGATTTTATAAGGAAAAACGAAAAACAGGCTTAATCGGTCTAAAATATTTTTGTTCAGATAATAAAATAATTCAACTCATAATAATCCTTAGTTCATTTAAAATATATGTGAAAAGTTTCCTGAAGAGCTAAGTAAGCGGTAAATAAATGGCCATTGAGACGTGCTTTTACCTCCAATAATCAATATCAGGAAAATAGCACAAAGAAATTTAAAGTTCAATTTATAATGGTTACTAGGATGCCCGACGGTCGACTCATTCGGTCGAACTCGAAGCACCATAATCAAAATGCTCGTTAGGTAGCTACGTAAAAGAATTTTATATTAATTGTTTCATATTAGTGACAATTTTAAACCCTTTAGACGTTCCAAAATTCTGAACCAATATGGAATGTGTTTTAAAATTTAACAGATGTGCCTTAGTTAATAAAGTAAAGTTGATGTCGGTTAAAGGTAGAGATGAGCGATATTTAATACCTGTGATTTTATCACTGTGATTAAAAAATCACTGGTCATAACAGTGACTGAGTTTATCAAATAATAGCTCTTCTAAAGAACGCACTTTTATATTTGCACACATACAAACTTAAATTTCATTTTACTTTGTAGAGAGAAATACTGATACCTTTGAACTTTTGTAACAAAAAATTTGTGCTTTTTTCTTCGAACCTATATGCAGTGTTACCGAATTGCCTGATTTGAATATAAAAATCAAATAACCGGTTGCATTATGGTTACTGTTTGCATAATATATTATTTAATATATGTATTATATACTTTCTAAATAAAAAAACAACTGCAAACGTTGATCCCGGTAGCTATTAAAAAGAATGGTGATTTGAAAATCACGTTCACGGGTAGCGATGTTCCTGAAAAATCATTGGATCGATAATCCCCAGTTAAAGGTGACATAGGCACAGCTAGAAATGAAGCAGCCGACCAGCTGTCAAAAAGGGGATCTGCTGTGATTTTCTGTATACGATAACCAAAAGTACCATTGAGCCTAAAGCGAGCGAAAACCCCAAGTGGATTGAACTCAATCAATCTGAAAAGGTGGGGACGTGCTACTGAATGCAAATTTCAAGTATTATCTGGCCAGGATAAAAATCGAAAGAGATGATACTTGTAAACCGTGGAGAAATACCATTAACTGCTGCAAATAGTATTCAAATAAAATAAATTATGAATAAATAATTTAATTTTTTTGATGTTTAAAGAAATAAAAATCTGTATGAAAAAAAAAACAGTAAATTTTACTATTTTAGTAGGTTAAATTTTGTTAAGTGAAATAAATACAGAAACAGTAGGTTACATTTTGTTAGTTACTGTTATTATTTTACTGTTCCGATATGTTTTTTTTCTTATACATTGGAATAAAAGAAAAGTTATTTGTGCTTAAATGCTTTATTTAGTTATAAAATCAGCAGTCGCAAACAATTGAAAATTAAATTTAATTTAAACAAAATGTAAGTGGGCCGTTTCTTAAAAGAAAAAGTAGTTGCAGAAAGTGGATATTCATTTAAATTTACGTACGTAATATTTTGATTGATGTAAAGGGGGTGCTGCAAAAACGATTTTAATTTTCAATAAACCAAAATTTACAAAAAAAAAAAAAAAAAAAAACAATTATAAATAAATAGAAAGAATTTTATTTGAAGCATAATAAAAAATTTAAGTTTTAGCACAAAAAAACTAACTAACAAAATATATATTAGTAGCTACCTCTTAGTGTAATGAGTTTTTAGTATACTATGATGTAAAAATATCACAACTCCCAAAGTAATAATTTAAATAGTAATTTTTCGCTTTTAGATTTTTCATCCTTTAAATAGCTCTGTTGGGTTTATTTTTTAAAATAAATATTAGTATGAAAATATGCTACTTAAGATGATTATCTTTTGTAAAAAAACAAATATGATTTTTATTTAGAAGTAATTTAAGCTAAATCTATTTTAAGGGTTACTTTCTGTATTGGATACATGAACACATGAATGAAAATCTTTTCATTTTAAACTTTAATTTCAGTATTAGAATTTCATTTGACTATTTTTTTAGGTTCAAATTTTTCAAACAATTTTTTTACATGTGGAAAGTATAACGAGATCTTTTACTAAACTAGATCTTTTTCTATTTATCTATTCATAGCAAATTATTAACCAAATTTTCATCTTTTGGTAGATAGTGCCGCCACAAAGAATTGTTTCCGTTTAAAATTTTTTTTTGCAATGCAAAAATTAGGAGAATAAAAGTTTTAATTGGACTTAGTTTGGAATAGAACAGATTAAGGCTCGGTTAGACCAACATATATTTATAATTTGAAGTTCTTCAATTTTTCAGAATAGCTTTGGGTACTATACGAATTAAGGTTTTTGAGAGCCGTGTTTAATTTAAAAACTTTGAGTTTTACGATAAAAATGTTTTCTTTAAAGGACAGACTATTAGATGAAAAAGGATCGAAATTCTAATAATTTTAAGGAAGGACCCTGAAAAAAAAATTGCTGTGGGATAACTGCCGTTTTGGTTAAATCTAAATGTGATAGGCAACGTGTAGGGCAAGTCTATATTCTTCATTAAGAACCGCCACCTTAATTGCGATGGTTGTCATAAATAAAAAATATGTGGATTTTTAGTTTCATTATTTGTCAATTTCGAAAAAGCCAACATTTGGCTTTACTTTCCATTCCATGACGAATCGGCTGACTAGTTTCTGTTAAATGGAAAATATGTATTTGTGATATGTTATTACTTCGATGTTCTGTTCTGATCCGTTCGGATCAGTAGAGAATAGAATTCTACGTTATCTTACTTGGAAGTTGTTTAATAGTGTGAGTTCAAAATTGTAAACAAACCATTTTTGTCATTGTAGTTTATTTTTTGTTGTGTTATGTATAATATTTTCTTTGTTTATTAAAAACAGCTGATATGTTACTACAGAAAAACTAATTACAATAATTTAAAAAGCAGACCAGATCAGAACAGCAACAGAAAGTAAAGACTAATAAGGCCTTTATAGGAAAATCACCCGTGTACATACATGAAAGACCTTGTAGGCGCTTGAACATTTATTTTGAATATGTAAAATATTTAAAGGAGAGGTTTTTATGCAACAGTACTAAAACAAAAGTTAAATGTTCTATAATTTACGATAAAAAAGTAAGGAGCAACTGATTTAAAAAGAATGTCTGCTGTAAAGGTAAAGTATTCTGAAATAACATAGTTTTAAACAAAAAGGTAACTTTAATAGAAGGATAACTATATGTTTTAATATTAAATCTGAAATGTGAACGACAGAGCCTCTGAACTTTTGAACTGTTGTTGCTGTTTTCAAAGACATTGAAACACGTTCGATAGTTTTAAATGCTACATGAATCGTGGTGGCCTAAACATTTAAGTAAACATTCTATATAATAATGGATCCAAATAATCGATAATAATAGACCTATAGTACCTAATTTAAAAAAAGAAAAGAGTTATTTTGTAAAATGGCCTTTACATCAAAATGTTTATTGTATGCAAAATACAACTGCCATAACTTTGGTTTATGTTTAAATTAAAAGTTTAAAAATGTACAACATTTAATTTATGTTTTTCATTCGTTTAGTAGACTTATTAAACTCGCATTAAAAAAAGTGAGGAAACAAATCTAATGAAAACAACGCATATACCGCTAATTAAGGGTTGCGAATTCGGATGAAAAATCTATGAATTTTACGTAGGCATGTCATTAAAGGCATGTCAGCACTGTACTGCTTTTTATCCGCTTTCTAAATACTAAAAAATCATTAGTTTTATTCTAAAATATCGTCCTTATGCAAGGAAAAATGTAAATCTAAGAACATGTTTTTTTTTTAGCAATTTAAAAAAGAGCTTACAAAATCTACAAAGTGTGTATAAGCTTTTTTTGATGTACATAAGATGCCCTTCTTTAAGAATGACATCCATTATTTTTTACTGGTTCAAAAAATGCAGCTTAATTCGTTAATGTGTGGCCTTAGTGTTGTAAAATACAAATGTTCCGATAATGCCGCGAATTAAGTTGGACTTGCAAGGATTAGTCAAGACCTTTCCTTCGTGTTACTTTTTACAAGTTGAACCGCACACTTAAAATTAAACATGACCACAATTTCCTAATAACAATAAGAAATATAAACCGTCTTAGCACTCTAAATTTATATCTTTATTTCCGAATAAGTCACTTGAAGCATGAATCGATACTGGGGAAAACTACTTTAATTTTACAACCTATTATTAACTTTTTTGATACTATAGCCAAATATAAAACACATTTTAAGTTAAACCAGCTTTAACTGGACGACATCTAAAGTAAAGAAAATGTTTGTTCACAATGTGTAACAAAATGCAGTTAAGTAGATTATCCAGCTCTGATCAGCTCTGTTATTGTTTTTGTAAAAAATATAAAAATAAATTTAAAACTATAAATTTTGTTAATTTGCGTGAATGAAAAAAATAAAAGCAAAAGAAAATATTTTCAAATACAGTGGATACTAAATCAGTAAAAAACAAATTTACCTGGTTTTACATTTAAAACTGACTTTTACCTTTAAAATATACTTTTACGTGTTTATAGTGGACAAAAAGTTTATTTCGAAGTAAAGTATACTTTAGAACTCGTAAAGTATATTTTATTTTCATTTTATGATTATGGGTATTTTTATTTTATTAGGTTTGTTATGTTGTCGTAAGCCAGACAGCCATTAAATGAACCTTAAAATAGCTCATGCAATTACTTCTAGGTGACACTTAAATTGGTAAAACTTCTGAGCTATAAATTTAAAAGGTCTTTTAAAAAAAACAAGTTCTTTCTTAAATAAATTAAGCTGAATTAGTTAAGTAGAAGAAAGTCCTCAGTTTTTAAGGTTCTCGGAAGGCATATGATTGTTTTAATACCCTTTATAAGCGTAGAGGCTCCGAGAAATAAGTAAATTTCCTTTCTGGTTCATATGGTTTGTTTAGAATTTTTATTCTTAATAGTGTAGAAACAAAGTGCAATGTTACGTTGGATTTTTTTGACAATCACAACAATTCTCATTAGATTTCTTACAAAATCTAATGCAAATCTCAAGACTGGTGTGATAGTATGAACGGGCCTTTCTGGTTCATATGGTTTGCTTGGATAATATTATAAAATTATTAATTTTTAATTTAACTGTTTGCTGAATAGGGATTCACAAGATTTTTTTTTATTATTTGTCAATGTATTAGTGTCAGTTTTAACCTCTTTATAGTTTGAAAACTACTGAGCCATTTTAAATAAAAGTGGATGATGAAAAAAATACCTTTCGTATAGTAAATTTTTGATCATTGCATTGTGTGAGCCAAATAAGAGAACAAAAAATCGTTTTGCCTAATAATTTTCGACTTATGTGGCGCTTTCTTTTGAATCATTGTAGTTAAATAATGGAAAACCACAACAGCCAGTAACAATTAGTATAAATAGCTTTAAATTAAAAAGTATTCCCATAGATGATTCCATTTGCAATCTTTTTTGGTTTTAATTGTTGCACTGTTATACACAAAGTGTGTATTAAAATTTTTATTTTATTTTCGATGGCTGGCTGTCCAAATGTGTTAAGTCGACTTTTTTTACAAGAATAAAGCCTTCGATTGAGTAAATCCAGGCAGTTACACATAATGTTCTAAATAGTTTCTAAATGTTCCCCATCTTCGCACGATCTACAGACCCTGGACACTCTTTACTTATCAATTAGAACATTGAGTTCGGCCGACTTGATTGATATACATTTTTTCACTTTAATGGTATAATTTTCATAAAAATTGATTGCAATCATTTAAATTATTAAAATTTTTTTTTAATATTAATTTGCACTGTAAAAAAGAAAAAAAACCATCAAGTCATTAAATTTGCTTAAATTTCTCTTAAACTACAATTTTTTTAATTAAAATGGGTCCTTCTAGAATTAAATTAATTGATAAATTAATTTATTTTTTGAACACAAAGAATTAATGAAATTTTATTAAAAACATAATTTTTGAAGCTTTAAGAGATTAACAACATTTTTTTATAAAAAATCTTTTTACTTTACGGGGGCTGCTATATATATTTCTGGCCTGGCAACACTGGGTGCTGCCAAGTGCAATCTGACATTTCCATTGGAAAGTTTATCATTTTTAAGCATAATCGTACTCAAAACGTTTTGACGTACGACCATTAATTGTGTTGTTTACAGTGACTTGAAAAAATTAATATCGAACAAAAAAATGGAATTAACTCGAGAACATTTTCGTGACATCATTTTTCACAACTTTCGACGTGAATTATCACGACAAGAGTGCATTGATGAACTTAAATCTTTGTATGGCGATGAAGCACCATCCTATAGCACTTTGAAAAATTGGTATAATGAATTTAGTCGTGGCCGAAGCTCGCTCAAAGACGAATTCCGTGAAGGTCGTCCAAAAACGGCTATTATGCCAGAGAACATTGATGCCGTGCGCGAACTCATAATGCAAGATCGACATGCGACATATCCGAGAGATAGAGACATCCTTGGACATTTCTTTCACCAGCATACATTCGATACTGCATGAACACCTAGCCGTAAAAAAGGTTTGTTCTCGTTGGATCCCTCACAATTTTACAGTCGCTCAAAAAAACGCTCGTGTCGATTGGTGCAAAGAAATGTTGCAAAAATACGATTGCGGTGCTTCAAAAGACGTTTATAAGATCGTCACAGGTAACGAATCATGGATTTATTCGTATGAGCCCGAAGCGAAACAACAATCGACCGTGTGGGTCTTCAAAGACGAGCAAAATCCAACGAAAGTTGTTCGTGGAAGAAGCACTTCGAAGCAAATGGTTGCCTGTTTCTTCGGCAAAGCTGGTCATGTGGCGACTGTTCTGCTTGAGCAACGTAGGATGGTCACTTCTGGGTGGTACACTACAATTTGTTTGCCTGAAGTCATCGGAGAAATTCGAAAAACCAACAAGAGAAGACGAATCATTGTTCACGATAACAATGCGAGCTCTCACACATCGGCTCAAACCAGAGCGTTCAAATCAGAGTGTTCAAAAACCATGTTTTAGAGGTGTCTCAATCGGAGTGGAAAAAGTGCTTCCACAACTGGTTTGAGCGCATGCAAAAGTGTATAAATCATGCTGGAGAATACTTTGAAAACAATAAAACTATTTTTGATTATAAATATTCGCATTTTCACTATTAGGCCAGAAATATATAGAGCAGCCCTCGTAACTTTTACTAACAAATAAAAATTACACTTTAAGTTTGCAAAAAAAGCAGCAAAAATGTATACTCCACTAATTATGCCTTTGCAGATATCGTGGGAGTCAACAACACTCGGCTTTTGGTACACTGAACTGTTGGAACGTAATGCACAGTTTCGTACTTGGATTTCAACTGACCGGCCAAAAGTAAGTTTGAAATAAAACCTTGTTTTTCTCAACTCTCAACAACTTTGCAAAAAAATAAAAAAGAACAGATAACCACAAAGGTCTTAAAAACTAAGTGTTCATCATTTTTGTGGGTTTTCTTTGTGATAAATTTTCTTTGCTGGCATTCTATTTTTTGTTGTTGTTCGATTGTAACAAAAAACTTAGAAATAGGTTTATTTGTTACCCTTAGTCTTTGTTGCCTTAGCTATTGCATGGATCTCTCATTACATTGCTTAATTTTTTATAAATTTATTTCTTTCAGGTATTTTGGATGACAGGATTCTTTAATCCACAAGGTTTTTTAACAGCCATGCGTCAGGTATTTGTTTAAATATTTTTATTTTTATTTAAATTCGTGGGCATTACAATATTTAAATCAAATTAAGTTTTAATAAATTTCTGTTTATTTTTACATTTCCTACTAAGTATTTGCTAATAATCATTATTTCATTTGCTTTGTAGACAGATGCAGAAACTGCATTTTATTTTACCCCTTTCCTACTTTTAAAGTTCTCTTTACAATTAACCAAATTTAATAATATATTTCAGCCTAATTAAATTATAATAATTGCTTTATTTCATTTCAATTTAAATGCTTTTAATTTATAATCCGATAACTGAAATTAAACATGTTTTGCGTAAAACAAATTGCATGCGTGTGATTAACGTGCGAAAATTTTACAATTAAATATAACTCATACGTAGTATTTTACAGATGCACATTGTAATTGATACAAATTGATTCCTGTTTATGAATATTTTAACATACAAAGGAGCTTCTTTACGCATTCATTAGTAAAAACTGTGATTTAAACATTATTTAATTACAAATATGTAAATTTAAACTGTTCACTTAATATTGGAAAACATTTATGTAGCTCTTGATAAGTTTTGATTGACATAATTGGGTTGCTGTGTTATTTTTTTTCAAAGAAATTAAAACCAATATTTTCAATACAATAAATTATTATCAAATAAAATTTATTTCCACGAATATATTTTAAGTGATAATATGTATTACCTATTATATTTCAATATTTGTTGAGCAAACACTGTTCTAAGTAATTTAAATAAAAATTTATTTGTGGTAGGGATTTTTCATAAATGACTTTTTTTTAGAAATCATAGTTTAAGAATCAAGAAATAAAGTTTAAAAAACTTTTTCTTCCTTTTTTTCTAAATTAATTAATTTAAAATTAAATAGATTATATAAATATATAATGACAACACATATTTGTTAAATGTTTACTTCTTCTAAGAATAAATTTAATTTCTTATATCTTCATAACATGGTTTTGTAATTAATTAATTTAGTAAAAAAATATATTGAAGTGTTGAAAAGTTACAAATCAAGAAAGACAGCTAAAGAGATTCATTATGCCTTTGAAACAATAACACATTTCGTTAAGCAATAAAAAACATGACAGTTTATAGTTTAGTAAAGACCCTATAGGGAAGATAACAGATACAAAACTATTAATTTTACGTGTAAAGGATCTGTCAACATAGCATTGTCACAGAAGGGAGTCAATTGATATTATTTTAGCACTCTACAATAGGTGCGTAATGAAACCATAACGAGTATATATTGAATCTTTAAAAAATGTAAAATTTTAAAAAGTCAAAATCTTAGAGCGGACTCTTATGATACAAATAATTGCATACAATTTTTAATAATTTTTTTCTTTTTGTTTTTAAACAATTTTAAATCAATTTAATCGAACAAAATTTGTTACACATGCCCTCTTTTTACACGCCATGGAACAAGTGCGCTAAGAGTAATTTTCCCAAATTTCACGCAGGGGGAATAACGGTTTAATTTTGTTTGCTTGTAGCACTTTACAGGTGTCTGCATTTTTAACATACTCCTCTACAGAACAGTATTCCCGTTATTCATTCTTTCTTCAATTTTGAAGCAAGTTTTGATTATAAAAAATGATAGAACATCAAACTGTGAAAAGTAATAAAAATGATTAAATTTTATATATTTTTTTTGAAAGTGACGTTGGGCATATGGGCGTCGTGGCTATTTCGACAAAGCGCCCTACAGAAAATAAAAGAACAGCCAATCGATTTTAAAGGAATATTGGCAGGCCTTATGGTTGGTAGCGCCTGATCAGATCAATGTCTGTTTATTTGGCACAGTTAGTTTGTAAGACTTGGTAGCATCGTGCAAACATCAGTCTATTATTGATGATGATCTTGCAGACAGTTCATTTGACAATTTATCTGCTTAAACAATATCTTGAGTTTTAGGGTTTAAGTTTATTAAATTATCTTTATACGTATCAAGAAATTATTATAATCAAGGACCGCAGCACCAATATCACGCTCCGACTAGAGGTGATTTGTATTTCCCTACTAGGAGTAGGGAGTAGGTAATCACATTTTTTAAACGATTTTCTTCATTTAGATAAAGGAAAATAAATAAAATGCTGGTAAAAACTATTTTAAAAAATTGTTATCAACTCAACTGTTTTTAAAATAATAGACGAATAATATTTTTATGCAAAATATTTTTTTTTGGATTTTTGAAAATTAACAGAATCTTAAAAATAAAATGTTTAAGAAACAAAAATTAAGAGTACATAATGAGTAGTTTTTAAGCCCATACTCTGCTCAATTTTTTTTTGTGACGCACAGATTTGTCCATTTAAGCAATCCATCCCTTGACCACATACTCTTAAAATAATACAGTAGCACTTTTCCGTCTAAAAATGTGTTTACTAAAGAGAATATCGCTGCTGTAAATAAAGTGTAGAAGAAGAATCCGAATTTATCGATTCTTCATCGGTCACAGAAATTAAGATTGTGGTATGATAAAAGCGATAAATACTTTCTTTAAGACAAATCAGTGCTAGAGAAACATTATTTAATGGGCAAAATATTATCGTATGCTCTTTAGTTGTGGTGATCAAAATCATGTGATAAAACATAATTTAATTTGTTATTATGGAGTTTATTCCGATATTAAATATTTGAATAAAAAAGAGCAAATATGCTATCAACACCTCGAAGGTCCTTGGCGCTTTATGACTCATTATTAAATAACAAGTTAACGGCCTAAAATGCTTTTTTCTTTTATTCCAATCTAATGATAGTCCACTCCACGAGCGATTTAATTCATTTTTAATATAAAATAAAACTACCTAGAAAAATGACTGCAGGTTGATAAATGCATTTATTATTAAGAATATAAATTTAATCTTAAATCAATCACAAGACAGTTCCTCGGACACTGTTTGAGATCAAAATGTTCAGACGGTGTAAATCGTGGGGGCAGCTCTATGATTTTCTTAGTTGTAGATCTTATCTTCCAGGGATTTAATTTGTAAAAATTTATTATTTAAAATAGATTTTCTTTTATTTAAAAATTGTTTAAAATATTTTTAACACACTCAGTGCCATCTTTGGTCGGTTAAAAAATATAAAAAAGAGACATCTATGTATTTCTGTATATGAAATATATTTTGAAACGTTTGATTTTGATGTTGATAGCAATCGATATGGAATACGAAACAACTATTTTTAGAATTTTTCTTTCTCTGTGTGCGCATCACATAAAAACTGCTGAATGCGTTTGAATAAAATTTTGTGAGAATAACCCTTAGAGCCTTGGTTCAAATATAGAATACATTTTGTTGATAAAAATAAATCATTTCGTGGAGAAAATATGGATACAAATGTAAAGCCACCCAATTTTATCGGTATAATGGTACTTAAACAGTTGTCAGCACATTTTATTTTTCTAGATTGAAAATTTTTAACACTGTTTACAGAACTCTACAACAAATGTTTAAAAAAAACATTTTTTAAATTTTAATTAAAAGAAAATTAAAAATGACATGCGAACAAAGACGTGGTCACCGCTAGTAAACATATAATGTGATACTTTTTCTTTAAATTAAGTTGTAGTCTTTATCGCCTTTTAAATTTACAACTTCATTTATAATATTTAATGATAAAACACATACCCAGTCACAGTATAACTTTTTCATGAATATAATTTGAAAAAAAAAAATTTGTTACGCATAAACGCTTGATAGACGTGTGAAAATTTGCCCACATAGTATGATTGATATTTCTTATTTACTTTTATTCATTTTACTAACCACATAATTTTGCTCTATTGTTTTATTTTTTATTACTTTTCTTTCTTTTATGTTATGAAATGCTGTGAAATTCTGCTTCAACGAATGAAAACAACAACTTAAATTCTCCTATGCATCTAATACTATGTGTGTATTATTTGTCTATATGTGTGTAATAATGTGTGCGTAATGGTTATTTTATAACTGTTTTGGAATGTAAATGTTTGCATATTAATGTGCGTTGGAATTTGTTATGGCACTGACATTGTTGTCTCGTATGTCTGTAGGAAGTAACACGAGCTCACAAAGGTTGGGCTCTTGACTCTGTAGTGTTGCAAAATCAAATAACACGCTATAATAAAGAGGACATTACTGAGTATCCAACAGAAGGTGTCTATGTGCATGGCTTATTTCTTGAAGGTGAGTAAATAACAAAGAGAAACGTACTTTTTTGCTTTTACTTTTTAATAGTGTGAGATGTAGTGGTGAGCACAAATCATTTTAAAATATTAAAAATATGGAATATTTCTTTTAGAGATTTGTGGTCAGAGCTAAGAAGATGCTTAAGTGTTAAGAAACAAATGAATGTTATTCTTCTTAATATATATTAAAATAAATTATGCTTCTTCATTTAATTTTCATGATTAAAAAAAATCATATTCACCTTATTCTGTTTGGCGATGGCAACATCGTCATAAATTTGTAGGCAACATCACTTTAACACAACATCAATGTCAAGAAAAAGGAATACACGTATCTAATTTTTGAATCAGTTGATTTATTTGTTTACTATTTTTGATTTTATTAAAAGTAACAATTTTGTAAAAACTTGAAAAAAAAAATTCTTTCCTTCCGACACTGACTCCAGTGAAGAAGAAAGTAAGACAAAATTAATGTTGCAAAGAAGACTGATGAAGTTCTCATTCACTTGAAACGTCCATAGGGCTTAGAACCAGCTGCTTAAATATACCGCCTCCAGTAGCTTTAAACTCTATTTTGTTTGTAACCACCTTTTTTTTTGCTTAAAATTTTAAGTCGTGCCAAATCTGTAAAAAGAATTTTGTCAAACTTGAATTTGTAAAGCATTATATCACAAACTTTTTGCTATCCATCACTCGTTTTAGTTGGTGGGCGCAATACATTATCCACTGTTTCTTAAAATTAGAAAGAACAGGGCCTATTCGAAAGCCTCTGGCAAAATTTTCTTGCAACTCTTCAACTGATTTTTTAATTCGGTTGGGGTTGGTAATCTTCAGTTTGTCAATTTTCAATTTCATTTAAATAACAAACGACAGTATCAACGGCAATTCGAAGCAATATCAATGTAACATTTTTTACAATACAGCAAATTCATATTGCCAGTCATGGGTAAATGGCAATATGGACAACGAGAATACCCCACAGCTTCACTAGCCATCAAATTTAACAAGACATGCACAAAACGCCGGCAGTACAACGGTATTGATTTGTTCATGCTCTTGTATGTGGCGAAAACGTATCGATGTTCGTGGTCTGTTTGAGCATAAGTTTCTGCTTGTCGTCAGGGTTATTTTGATGTTTTTAATAACAAAGCGAGTGTTCGCATTGTTGATCAATAGATGACGTTAATTCGAATAGAGAAATCATACTAAAAGTCATATTTAATGGCGAAATTCATTGCTTAGACGATGGCTGGACATGGAGGAAACATGAACATTAAGTGTCTACATTAGCCGAATTGATGTGTGACATGATGTTTATAACAAGTTGATGGCTCGTGGAGACGCAGGGATACCGATTTAAAACAAAAGATTAAAAATGCCGTCGCCTAGTATTGCTGACGCTAAACAGAATAAGGGTGTTTGATAATTTGCGGAACGTCGGAAAATTATGAGAAAAATATTTTTGATGAAGCGTTAGTGCCAAATGTGTTTGCTTTTTTTCTTATTTCTACTTAAAAAAAAATAAAAACAAATTTGATATAAGTTTTTTTTTTAAATAAGCCACCATGACAACTAGGTTCACATTTTAATATATTTTATAACTAGGAGCCATATAATTCTCACTTAGTTAAAGAAGTTTTTCAAGGAAGTTTCTTTAATTTAATCCTTACATTTTATGCAGCAGGTAAACCGACGATATGGCGATACAATATATATATATATATATATATATATATAATTTTAAAATTTTATTTTATATATTTTAAGAAAAAACGTAGCTAAAGAATTGTTAAGCCAAACGATTTCATTTTAAGTCATAAGTTGTATTAAATACAAAAGAAATAAATACGACAAATACGTGCACTTTTTCAGATTTTAACGTTGCGCAAAATTAATATTTCTTCTCTCTAAAATTGGATGTAGTGAAGTTATCAAAGTCACTGTGTTGAGGGATATTTTTTTGGAGCTATAAGAAACTAAAATAAAAAGTGTACACCATTTGAAATTGTTTATTTTAGTAGGGTTAGAAAGAAATGATCTGTTAATAAGTTTAGCTTTTTTATTTTTATTTTCTATACTTTTGTTTTCTTTGACTTTAAAATAAGTACGACTGTCAACTACTACTTATATAGAGTCATTTCGGAATGTCAGAAAATTGTAAGGCGTGTCGGTACGTTAAATGTTTAATGTAAAAAGAATGTTTGCTACTGTTAAGAAAGTATCGTTTTTGGCGATAAGGGAAATTTTGAAATCTGTGACTATGTAAATAATCAAAATATTCTTTATATTGGACGATGTCTGCGAGACAGTGCATTTACAAAATTTACAAAAAGAAACTGTTTGTTTCGAATTTCGAACTGGTTAAAAAAAAAATTTTTTTTTTGCTAAAAAAATATTAAGTTTTGGCTTTATATTTGTTTTTTTAATAGCAAATATTTCCTAAGTTGTAATAATAATTTCCAACATTTTAATTAGCTAAGCTTTTCAACAGCATTTGAGACTCGTGAGGTACCAATATATTCCATACTGTTTGGATTTTTTTTTGTAATTGCTAAAGCCTTAACTATTGAAGGTAGAGTTTGACCAGAGTTATCAACAGAAATTAATGTTTAAGAAATTCGAGCAAAAAAATAACAATTTGCTAACGGTTTTAATTTTTAATTCACCCGATGTTTACTTATTTAAGACTTCGCAGTATTCAAAGTTCCATACTTCAAACTTAAGCTGCACTAAAGCTATGCGAAGTTTCATTAAGATCGGCCTTGCCGTTTACAAAGAAGAAAATTATTGACATTTTTTTCAAATCGATCAAAGTGCGTTACCATGCTAAGCTTTTTATTAACAACAACATTAACCGCAAAAAAAATTATATTCTGTATACCTTATGAAAACTTGTTTGGCCTTTTTTTGTTATTTAAATCCATCCGAAACAATTTTGTGAACTATCAGTTCAAATCTTGTGGCTCTATTGACTTGCTACACTGTGTGATTGGGATGGCAGTTTTCAATAAAAAAAAGCCATATATTTTATAGTTTCAGCAAAGGTTATGCATAGTTTCAAAGTTTATGAAAACATTAGTCTTTACGAGGGTAGGTTGAAAAGTTTATAAAAAAAATCAAATAACAATTTTTCCTTATCAGCTTCAGAAAAATTACTGCAAAAAAAGTTTTCAATCACTATCATAAAGATAGTATTCAAAACCTTTATATATCAATTTTACTTGCAATTTTCCTTTTTTTTTTTAAAGAAAAACTTTTAAAATAATTAATAAAGAAACGTTTGTTCATTTATTTATAAAAACACTCTCGCTACTTAATAAAGATATATAACATCTTTAGTGTAAAAAGTATGTTGGCATTTATATAACTTCATATACTTCATTTTATTATAGTTTTGCTATATTGTTGCAACAATAATTGTATGAATTTTTCTAAGTTTTCTAAAACTTTAAGGCAGAGAAAAATGTGGAAAAATTTACCATTTTTATATATTAAAAATAAGGAAGAAAAAACATTTTGCCTGCTAATATGAATATGAATATGATTTAGAAGCATCTTTTTAAAATTTTTGTTTCTTTGTGAACATTTTATTGCAACTTGTGTTGTTGTTGTTGCTTTTATGTATTGTTATTACTACAATGTGGTTTTATAGGTATTATATTTCATATCTTATTGTTGCACAAGTTTCTTTTTGGTTTTTTTTTTGTTTTGTCTAAAATATTTTTATGGTTTCATATATTTTAATTTTTTATTATTACACACTTTATTAGGTATTTTAATAGAATAAAAACCACTTTTCACTTTTTATATAATTGAATTTTTTGTCTCCGTTATTAGATTAGAAAACAATTCATTCCTACTACAAGAAATGTAAGAATAATTCTAGAAATTAAATTTTATAATAATTTCATAATGGCTTTGCACTATTATTCAGAGAATGAAAAGCACTATAATTTTTGTTTTTAGGAGAAAATTTTTTTTCCAATAATGGCAAAATTATGCAGAGTTTCTTTTAACAAAAAAAAAAAAAAAAAAAAAAAAAAAAAAAAAAAAAAAATAAATAAAAAAATCTACGAAAAACCCGTTCAATGCGTTCATTAACTAGATTTGATTTTTCCATTTGCTTTGTCAAGATAGATTTTATTTATAGATTTGCTTAACACATTTAATTATTAGTAGAATAAAAAATTTTACTTTTAAATAAAAATTGGTGAAAATTAGGCAAACTCAGAAAACTGTTCACGATTACGTTAAACATATTGTAAACTATTAACAGATTTAAAAGGCGGCTCATATTTTACTGCACAACTAGAAAAGTGAGGCATCGAAAAAGTAACTCGTAATAAATCTCAGTCTCTTATTAAACATAATTATAAAATTTTGCAAATACATTAAGACGGCAGCAGAGCAGCCTAAGTTTTGAGTTTAAAGTTTTTGAGCCTTTAGAAGCATCTAAATAAGGCGCCAAAATATTTAACATTGTTTTTGTAAATTTTTGTAATGATTGGCGTTGTTTATTTTTAATCAAATTAAAATTTCTGTTACAATTTTAAAAACTCTTGATTCAGATCTTTCTTACTGATTACAATCCGTAAGTTTATCGTCCATAATTGTCGGAGCAATTGGCGTTTGAACAACTTTAATTAAAAATTTTTTTAAGCTCTACTATGCAAAATTTTTGAAAATATGGAAAAAAATTTAAAATTGTACTTACCTCAAATTTTTTCAAGTTGGCATTTTGGAAAATATGTTAAAAATTTATTAAAAAAAATTCCTGACACTGAATAGTTTTCAATTTCCATATTAAGCGAACATATTATCCCAGAATCAAATGAAATTCATATTTAAATTTTCTGTATTTTTTCAAGCATAGTGTCACCTTTCTCCGATATTGTTTATACAGTTATTTTCCGACTGTCTGAAGACTTCCACATTTAGTAATTGCGAAAATACCTGAAGCCGTCTTATGTTGTGAAAACGCTCTGTTTTTAATCACTCATTTTTTTTTTGGTAATTTTGTAATAATAGTCGAATAAGACATTCAGATTTAAACAAGAAAGCAAAATTTAATTAAATTTAAAATTTTAATTATGTATTGAAAAAATTAAAAAAAGATTATTAACCACAAATAAATTTGATAATTATAATCACTCTAAACCACAACAGCTCCTTAAAAAAAAAATAATAAAAATGTTTTATAAAACACATAAACACGAGTAGAATGAATGACTAGACCACACCTTGACTTTGAAACTACCTCTTGACCTGTATATAATATGGTACGTAAATTTGTTTATTCTCTTAGAGAGTACATGATTTTATCTAAAAAAAAAATAACTATAACAATTATAGTTGATAGATACTCTTTAGATAACAAAGATAATAAATTTATTGTTTTTTTTTTTCAATAAAAACATACATTCGTTCAAATAGAAAAACAGCTGGGCGTAACATGCTTAAGACAAATGATTTTTTTGTTCAGAATAATAGAATTATACCCTTCATCACAAAAAGTGGGAAAAAGGATATTTCTAAGATTGTAATTTCCGCATTCATTCCATTTGTAATTTCTCTAATATCCATTTCCGACCTCATAAAATATATATATTCTGGATACTTATTCATGGCGAAGTCTGTTGAGCATTGTCCATCTGTCGGCCCGTGGCAGTATTGAAACCAACTTTGCCAAGGCACGAGATGAGCCAGAGGAAATTTAAAAAAGCCAGTCGATCAGACACAGTATCGAAAGAGTTGCTATTGAAAATTAGCAATATCTGTCAATGTCCTTCGAAGTATTGGCCTAAGCATCACACCTGCATCTGATTTTTCGATATCATTAGAACAATAAAGTAAATCCAATCAATCAAAAAAATATATAAAAATTTTCATAAAAAAGTTCGATTGTCAATATGTGTATAATTTTAAAGCTTTTCAAGAAATCTTTTAGAAAGTAATAAAAATTAAAAAAAATGTTTAATCCATTAAGAGACGATGAAATCTTTATGTAAAATTACATATCGTATTTAATTTTTTTCTGATTTTTTTATTCCCTGTCACCGCAATATTTGCTTTTTTTTTTTTGATAACCTAGATTTACATACATGGTAAAGGGTATTTAGGATTCGGCATAGCCGAATATAGCTTTCTTACTGGTTATAGATGTATAGTCCAGTAGCGAAATAATTAAATATTATAAATTTAATTCTGCTGATTTCAAATAGATCTTCAAGCAGAAAAGAACATTTCGAAGAGCAAAGCAAAACTAATATAATAATGCGTACAGCAGGGGCAAGCAAATATTCATATGAATATCTGTCAGCTTGCTTGTCAGGGAAATATGACTTACTGTCGCATTTGCTAAAGTGTCAGGCTAAAAACAAAGCAAGAAATGGCTTCATTTATATGCAATCTCTGTCATAAAGGCAGTAAATAAAATAAAATATCTGGCAGTAATTTCATGAGAAAACGTGCTAACAGCACAATAAAAAGTTCTTAGTCCTTAAGGCATGTAATATAGGCATGTGAAACAATAAATGGAAATTAACTGAATATTCTGTATAAAGTTAAGATCCTTTTTACCGACTTCCAAAAAAGAAGGAGGTTTCAATTCGACTGAATGTTGCTTTTTTTCTGTTTGTGCCTGCAGAACTCAATCATATCTGAACCGATATTGAAAAATTTTTGTAATTTGTTACATTATGCCTATAGATTAGTTGCGTTTCAAAAACCATTCATAATCTTAAAAATTAAAAGGTGTCCCCATACAATATACATATTTTTAAAGTGTTTAATGAACCGTAAAGCGCACTTCTATAAAATTAAAAAAATGCGTATTATTATAGCCTCTAATACCAAAAAGTTATACGAAAATAAACCTAAAAATTAAAGGGTGTCCCCATAGGTAACGTAAATTGACCTATATGGGCTTATCGCTTGAACCGTTATAGACAAACGGTTGCAAATTAGGCAGAATGTCGACTGCTATGGCCGTTATAATATAAATTTAAACATTCAGAATTAAAAATTAAAGGGTGTCCTAATAATTAATATAAGTTGATGTACGTGTCCAAATTTTTGCCATACAG
Source organism: Cistogaster globosa (assembly GCA_937654795.1). Classification (NCBI taxonomy): domain Eukaryota; kingdom Metazoa; phylum Arthropoda; class Insecta; order Diptera; family Tachinidae; genus Cistogaster; species Cistogaster globosa. Next base: position 132,060,546 of record OW569403.1, on the reverse strand, counting down.
TTAAAATTTATAAAGAACCTTTATTGCGGCACGCGTCGCTAAAGTATTCGATTCGTTTAACATGTATATGTAGATTATGCAGCTTATTAAAGAAAAATTACAAAAATTTCGTAAATAAGCGCGCAGGGCCCTAGTGCCTCGATTTGTACGGTTTAAAATAGTACGGTAAAATGGTGGAACCGATTATCCCTACTGTACTGTTTATATTTATTATGGCCATTACAGTCACTTAAAGCAGTTATATTTAACATCTTGTTTTTTAAATAAAATTAACCACGGGAATATTAAATTAATTAATTTTAAAAAAAGTTCGAGCTATTCTTTTCATCCCGATTAAATAAATAAATAACAGATATAAATTATTGAGGGTAAAATCACGTTTTGTAGGCCATTTCGCTACCGTTTACTTATTTCTTCAGGAAACTTCTCACAAATATTTTAAAAAAACTAAATATTTTTGTCCAAGCAATAAAGCAGAGACAAAAATCAAAGTTTAAGCAAAAAACAGCAATAATCAACTTTGATTTTACTTTTCTTTATCCACTGTATACGGCTGATTTTTTTCGGCTCTTTTATACAGTTAAAAGAATATGGGCAGTGATGCCCATAGCAAATATTTTTTACTAAAACAATAAAAATTACCGTGTTTTAAGAATTTAGAGAAAAAAAAAAAAAAAATGGATTTTTGAACAAAAATCGGCAAATCGGCACTTTGATAGTTTTGAGAGAAAAATTCAGCAAAATGCCGCTAAATCGGAAAATATGGCAGGCCTGGTTATTGGACATCAGATGCAAATTTAAATTGGAAATGGTTTATAAACAGAGTTAATTTCTATCTCTTTAATAAAAAGCTAAGAACATATTAGTGCTCTCCAAATTCCTTAAGCAGATGCAGAATATTAATGCATCAATCCTAGGAAATAAATTTTTAAAATTTTTGGTCTAAAAAAATACTGATAAAAACGAACTTGTAAAAATTTATATTAAAATAATAAAGTTCTTTTAAAGATAACTTGTAACTTGCCTTGATGTGTGGTTATCTTACAGAGAACCTATAAAATTTGATTAAATCTTTGCGTATACTCAATTTTATGGCGTATAATTATTTATAATAAATTTAACAAGTATTTAAACGTGTTTTTCTTTATACGTGTTTACATCGACAGTTAACAATAGCTGAATGTATATATATTAACCAAACATATTTTAAATGGATTATGTTTTCATGCGAATATTAAACAAAAAAATATATATATATATATATATATATATATATATATATATATATATATATAAAAACACAACGGCAAATGAATTAATTTAATACCCACCCCTAGAATCAACAAAAATGTGATTTCGTATGCACTGTATTTTTACATGGAAATACAAATTTTCTTTTGTGTTTAAATTAGTTAAGAGTTAAGTTATTCCATGTCGCAAGATAATACGCAATAACGTTGCTTCAAATTAAGCGATTTACCGTCATATAAAAACATGCGGATAAGAATGATTTTATTTAGGTAAATTAAAATAAATTGTCCATGTTCCTAAAAATAATGTAGATAATCTACTTTTATTTAAAAAAAATATGTCGTATCTCTAATGGAATACGAAGGCTGCTCTATATATTTCTGGCCTAATAGTGAAAATGCGAATATTTATAATCAAAATTGGTTTTATTGTTTTTCAAAGTATTCTCAAACCAGTTGTCGAAGCACTTTTTCCACTCCGATTGGGACACCTCTAAAACATGGTTTTTAAACACTTCAACAGCTTCTTCTGGCGACGAAAATCGTTGACCAAGTTTTTCTTTCTTGATGTGCGGAAACAAGAAGAAGTCATTAGGTGCCAAGTCAGGGCTGTACGGCGGATGACCCATTAATTCGACGTTTTGGCCGGTCAAAAACGATCTGGTTTGAGCCGATGTGTGAGAGCTCGCATTGTCTTGGTGAACAATGATTCGTCTTCTCTTGTTGATTCTTCGAATTTCTCTGATGACTTCAGGCAAACAAATTGTAGTGTACCACTCAGAAGTGACCGTCCTACGTTGCTCAAGCGGAACAGTCGCCACTTGACCAGTTTTGCCGAAGAAACAGGCGACCATTTGCTTCGAAGTGCTTCTTCCACGAACAACTTTCGTTGGATTTTGCTCGTCTTTGAAGACCCACACGGTCGATTGTTGTTTCGTTTCGGGCTCATACGCATAGATCCATGATTCGTCGCCTGTGACGATCTTATAAACGTCTTTTGAAGCACCGCAATCGTATTTTTGCAACATTTCTTTGCACTAATCGATACGAACCTTTTTTTGAGCGACTTTCAAATTGTGCGGTGTTCATGCAGTATCGAATGTATGCTACTGGAAGAAATGTCCAAGGATGTCTCTATCTCTCGGTATGTCACATGTCGATCTTGCATTATGAGTTCACGCACGGCATCAATGTTCTCCTTGCACAATAGCCGTTTTTGGATTACCTTCACGGAATTCGTCTTTGAGCGAGCTTCGGCCACGATTAAATTCATTATACCAATTTTCACAGTGCTATAGGATGGTGCTTCATCGCCATACAAAGATTTAAGTTCATCAATGCACTCTTGTCGTGATAATCCACGTCGAAAGTTGTGAAAAATGATGGCACGAAAATGTTCACGAGTTAATTCCATTTTTTTCTATCTTAATTTTTTCAAGTCACTGTAAACAACACAAATAATGGTCGTACGTCAAAACGTTTTGAGTGCGATTATGCTTAAAAATGACAAACTTCCCAATGGAAATGTCAGATTGCACTTGGCAGCACTCAGTGTTGCCAGGTCAGAAATATATATAGCAGCCCTCGTACAAGTTCAAATAAAAATGAAAAATGTTTTTTTTTTGTTGACTTATCAGGCCAATCTAATGTGTATTTAATTTTAGATAATTTTTTTGTGTAAATCCTATGTGAACTTTTTGTAAAAAAAAAAATTAAGGATTATTTAATCGCATACATTCACCGCAAGTAAACTTGACTTTAAATCTTAAAACGGATTGTATAAATAAAAATGGAAGAAAAAGAGTTGTATGCTTCCTCAACAAAGGAAAAAGTAAAAAATGAAATTTAAAATATCATTAACAGCAATATTTTTTTAATGTTTGCAGAAGAAGGCCGAAATAAATTGTTTCCATGTTCGCCGATTTGGATAATTTTTTTTTTTTGGGATTTTGTTGTCAGATATCTGAATATTATAATTCCGTAATATTATGATGATATATTAATTATTTGTTTGGACAGACACGCTGAAAGTTCATATATGTTCGTTTGTTTAAAACGACATGCACATTTACTGTATAATCAAGCTTTTGTTACAATCACAGTAAACTCTTTATTTGTCTTAGATGAGGCTTGCATTACAAACAGTTGAAAAAAATGCCATATAAATAAATTTCGTTGAACAAAATATAAACAACATCAAAATTTCAACGTTCATCAACTTCAGTGGACTGCATCTTTTTTTAGAGCTGTGAAGCGCTTTTTATCGAAAGATGTCTTATAGATGCTTAACGTCTTAGCTAAAAGTTAAAATAAAATTTAGCTGTTCCTACCTGCTGCTTTCCAACAAAAAAAAAAAAAAAAAAAAAAAAAAAAAAAAAACTATAAAGTAAGAAAACATAAATTTTCGTTCACGCGCGTTATTGTTGCCACAATTCTTTACACTTTAAATTATCACATAATGTACATACTAGTCGATAGGTGAAATTCAGAAGAGATTAAAGTTGATACTAGGCATAAATGTGAACGCAGTGAAGCAACATATGGGCTCAATAAACGATGGCAAAACGGCAAGAAGGTTTTTCAAAAATGCAGCCAAAACTGCAGGCGTAATTGCAATAAAAGAAAAGTTAATACACAGATTTAAAATTATTTTGGCCGGTATAAATTGTAATGCAGCGATCGACACTAACAAATTTTATATAACAATTTGTTTGTTGATCTCTATTGCTGGTACTGCATGTCTTTAACTCTACATAAGTTTCTGGTAAATGGTAGCTATTCTTCCAATAAATATGTCTCTATCTTAAACCCCTTATTCAATGATTTCAATTTTATTTTTTACAATTTAATTGATTATTTGTATCAGGGATGCTGTCCGATGAAGCTCAGGAAGTGAGGAATAAGGGCTATAGGGCCTATAGATAACATCATTCGCGAAGAATTAGTATTGAAGCAGCTAATGAAGATGTAATGCATAATCTTTTTTTGTCTTTAGATCCATTTATAAATAGATTACACTCAAGGCTAAAAATTAAAAAATTGGAGCATGATAATAATGTTAAAAAATTATTAAAAAAATATGCTTAAATTACTTGTTCATGTTTTTTCTATTTGTTTTTTCTATGTAAAATGGGCGTTGAAATCGGCGGTTCAGGTTTATATTTTCAGGAGTCCTGTCTACAATTATAATTTTTATTTTTTTGTAAAATTGAATCGATGCATTAGTTATGCCACTTTTTCAAAACAAGTTGTATGGGAAGTAGGCCTAAAAGTGAGCGGATATTTCTCAAATTTTACACAAATGATTCTTAGGATTTTGAAATTCTGTGCGAAAACACAATGCTGTAGATCAAGATTTTAATTTCATTTTGTTTTGGAGCCGGGCGTAAAAGTGTCCATTTTTTCTTGATTCCAACAAAAACTGCCTTTGTACCAAGTTTCATTGTCCCTCGACAACTTCTACTATTTTTGGCCGCTCGTTCTATGTATGGACCTCAACCAGTGTGCGCCGGTTTGATAAAAGATTTTAAAATTAGAATTAAGATTTTCTCAATGATACGGACAAAAATTAAAGGGAAAAAGCTAAAAGCTGGGGCACATATAGTCCATCATACATTGAAATTTAACGCATTCAATTGATAATTCTATGGAAGCAAAGAGCGAAAGTTGGACAATTTTGAACTTTTGACAAACGTTGAATACTTTGACATCTGTCAACTGCTTCTTCTTTTAACTCTTGCTATGTTCTATGGTAGTCTGCGATTTTAATAAAATTATTTTAATGATAAAAATAAAATACAAATTAAATTTAAAAGTGAATAAAAATGGTAAGCAAACTTTTGATTTAATATCCGTCTGCAAAGTACTGACTGTGCCAACCTAATCCATGGTATTTTAAATTCAGTTGAATACGTCAAAGTGCAACATATGATGGATTCTATGTACCCCGGCCTTAACACATGACGAAATACAAAGAATGTTGTAGATGGATATAGTGACCTATAAATAGAATTACATTTTGCTCCTGGTGTTCTAGTTAATTGTTTTATGTTCTTTTAAAAAAATAAGTTGCTAATCTTAAATACTATAAATACGAAGTCCGGCCTAATTGAAATGAATTCATGTGATTTTTATTAATAAAGTGATAAAAATAAGCATTTTCTTAAGTTTTTTCATTCATCATCTTAATTTAATAATGGACAACTTTTGCATGAGTGCATTTCAATAACTGATGCTGTTTTAAATGTCGTTTTGTCATTTTACGGAAATTAATAATTTTATATATTGTCATTTTTCTTTAAAATAAACTTTCTAATCGGTCATTACTTTAAAAGGTTTTACTAAATATCATCCTACATTTTACTTTCTATTTCAGGTTAAAATAAAAATGCAAAAGTAAATGAATGAGTGCAAGTTTTGTGGTTGGTTTTTTTTTAAGAAAATAAAACAATAAAATCTTAGTAAATAATGACTTGCGTTATTAACGTTTGAATTATTTTATAAATTATTATAGAAAGTAATTTAACTTTAATCTTTTAATGGATTTGTTTTTTAACTCTGCTAATATTTATTGTTCTTCCTTTCATTTGTTTTAAATGCAGGTGCTTCTTTGGATCGTCGCAGTGGTAAATTGATTGAATCGAGAATGAAAGTTTTATATGAACAAATGCCAGTGATTTATATTTATGCCATTAATACAACAGCCGGCAAAGATCCCAAACTATACGAATGTCCCATTTATCGTAAACCACAACGTACCGATCTGAAATATGTGGGCTCCATTGACTTTGAAACCGATCTTAATCCCAAACATTGGACATTACGTGGTGTTGCTCTACTGTGTGATATTAAATAAAGAAAATATTGTTTTGTATTTTGTTTTCACTTAGTTTTTTTTAACTTTTAATTGATTTTGTTAGTGTTTGTTTCTTTATGTTATTGTTGAATTTTATTGACCCTTTTATTTTGCTGTTTTCTTTTTTATCATTTTTCTTAACTTTACAATCTATTAAATTATTTACGCAAATTAATTTTGCTTCCTCTTTAGAATACAGTTTTAGAAGACAAAGTTAAATGTTGGCTAAACTTTTTGTGTTTAATTTTAAGGTAAAAATGAGATTTAACAGATTGTATAAAATTTAATACAATATAAGAAAACAAGTGTTTAAATGGGTATTATGTGGGTCTGTGTTTCTTTTTGTTCTCTTTTCATTTTGGGAATATTATATTGATTGATGTTCATATTTGTAACATTAAATCAATTTAAAGAATAACTTTTTATAATTTTTTTTAAAAGGTTATTCGCTGTAGTTATTTGGAAAAGCACCTGTGTACATACGAGTATGGTAAGGGTGTACTGTTTAAGGATGTTTGTTTAAGAAACTGGCATACTGCGGACACTTTTTGATATTTTTGGCAAATCATCATTAGTCATAAATTCAGTAACATCGATATTAAATCAATAAAACTAATTTTTGGCTTAACGGGTTTGTTAATAAAAAAATGCGGCATATGAAGTGAAATCAGTCCACAATACACCCTATAGACTCAACTACATTTAGAAAAGTGAGGAGTCTTGCGCGATTTACACACGACTGTTATATTTGAACTTATTTAAAAAAAATAAGGCCGGAGGTCGTTACCGCATCAGTGATTGTTTGTGTGCAAATATAAAAGAAATTGATCCAGGAGAGATGCTTTTTTATTGAAATTAAAATTTGATGATAATTTGATTTCTTAAAATGGACCTGTTAGTTGACTTTCAAGTTTCTGCGATTTGACAACTCTCAATTACTTTCTGTGGGACAACGTACAGTCACTGTTTTATGCAGATAAAAGTTTTAACAATTGACATCTTGCAGGCCAAAATTGTTTGTGTTATTCGTGACATTACTGTATGTTGCTCGAAAGCACTCAGAATGTACTTCGTCAAAATCAGCCAAAAATCATTTACAGATTTTAATGTCGTGTATTAAAAACCGCGTAAAAAATTATTTTTGAACTAAAATTAAATTTTTTATTGTTTTCTTAACAATTTAAAGCTACAAAGCAGCCATTATATTGTTCTTATTTTAGTTGAAAATACAAACCCAAAGATTTATTGTTCCTCACGATCCATTTTATCTCTCACAGCTGTGTCTTTTTTTCTCAAAAGTGCCACTATAAACACTAAACTAACGTGGCCATTTCTTCCTTTCTTCTTTAGACCTTAGAAATTTTTTAACCACAATCTGGACGTAAATTTTTAATTGATTTATTTCCTATTTCTCCCATTTCCTACTCTATGACACTGGCTAGACTTGTTTTCACAATCACATGTTTAATAAGCTTGTGTTCTAATAAACTCACGCAGCAATCTACATCATAATCAGGGTGCGCAAATAAGCCAAACGAAACGTTTGTTGTTGTTCTTAAAAACTAAGAACGATTGTGCTTTTCGTTTAGTGTTGTATTGTTTTTTCTCACAAACAAAAATTGTACATTAAATGAAATCAAATGAAGCCAAAAGAGAAAACAGTGAAAATAAAAACGTTTTGAGAAAAGAGTTTAAAAAACAAACAAAAATGTTTTTTATTTTTATATTTTTAGACACTTTTTCCAATTGATTATAGTTTTTTACTTAAGATGAAAAGTCTTCGTAATTGCCGTATGAATTTTGATTTAAATAAAAACTGCTTTCATTTGCAAATAGCCTGCGTACCAACAAACTACCAATTTTTATAATTTTGATTTGTTTTTTTTTCTTATGCCGAGTAAATGCTCGAAAATTCGGTTTCTTCTGACAAAAATTGAAATTTTCGGGATTCATTTTTTTTGTTTTTTTGGTAAATGTCTTTTTCCTGTTGTGTTAGAGGTTCAGAATTTCTGATAAAAAAATAATTTTTTTTAAGAATATTGCAGCGGAATTATTAACTAAAATGAAGATTGATTACGTTGTCTACGTATCTGCAATTATGAGTTATTTTATGTTTTCCAGTCAGCGTCCTAACGTGCAGTTGTTCACGATACACCACGACGACACAGTTTTAATTACACAGGACCAGAAATATATAGATTAATAACCTTTTATTAGAAAGAAGTTTAATAGACAACACAATAAACGAGCAACACTCAACGACAAAATCTTAAGACATCAGCAGAAGTTGCCCATAAACTTACTTGCACCTGCAACCATACACACATTGGACACACTGGACGAACGTAAAAGAAAAGAGTCAATCATCGCAACATACCATAGCCAAGGGAAATGGAAGAATGTATGACATTAATACATCCTAGTCAAAAGAACGTAGACTAGACATTTTTGAAAATATGGAAATATAGGAAAAAAAAGAGTTTTTAAAAGATTATTCATGAACAGGTAAATACAACCTCTGACACAATTTTTGTACCTCTAAAATAATTAAAACAGTCTTACAAATGATAAACATCCACAGATGGTCACACAAACTGTACACATTCAGTTAACATGACAGATATACAGCAATCTACTTGTATAATACTAATTTAATACACAATATTATAACGGACTAATTACCTAAATCCACCTTTATTTATACAACAATTATCTAACACTATCTCTCCAGCACTAATTAAAACGCGGCTTGAAAATGATGTTCTCACGTCTAAAGCTTTCGCCAAACGTCCAAATAAACAGTCAGCGACGACGGTCTTTATCGAAAGATATGACCACAGCATTGTAAAAGAAACTGTAGGAATATATTTTTAAAATTTTATTTAATTTAAAAAAAAGTTTTTTTTTTCTGCTAATTATTTGAATTTGGAAATTAATAAATTAATTGAACAATATTTGATGGTAAACAAATATTTTTTTTAAATAAATAACTTTTTAAAAATGCTTTAAATTCCTTATCATTAATTTTATGCTTTAATAAATAAATTAAGGTTGGTTGATGTGAGAAACAATTTTGATGAATGAATTTTAAATTGAAGGTTTCACATGCACACAAGCCTGTGTGTGAAGAATTTGCGGAAATTTCACAAAAAAAGTAAAGGGTAAAATAAGTTTATGCCATCGTTTGTAATCTTAACGATTTTTTTTTTAATTTTGAAATTTAGAGGCGTGATGCTTAGTGCAAATACTTTTCTAATTCTGGCATATATTCTGCTAGCGAATATTTATTTGAATCGCCAATATCCAAAACGTAAACACCTACTAGATTGAACTGCGCGATTTAATATATAGACCGAGATATGTTATTTATTTTAAAAAGCAGGTCATAGTGACTTTTCCCACTTATTTCCTACTTTTGCTTTACCGTGGCCACACAACAATCCTGTTTTTTTTTTAAATCCAATGCAACTTTAGATTATAATTGTAATTTAAATTTTGATTCGCCACCAGGTGTAATTTTTTTAGCGTTTTTGAACGCATATCACGAATAACACTAATATTGTAGACTCCCCAGGCATCAGTAATCAAAAGGTATCACACATTTAGGAGACCAATTGAAAGGTTCATCTAGTGCAATAAGTAGCACCGTTCAAGCGTCATTCTATTAATGATAATTTGCCAGATAATGGTGACCATAAAAGTCAGAAGGTGAGCTCAGAATGACAGTTTTTCGACAGTTCACCTTTTGCTTAGCTTAATCGAACCTAGTAACCTTTAATTAAAATACTCGACTATTTTCACTTTATTCGCTTTTTAAATAATTTGTAAAGGGTGTTTTTTAAGCCCCATAGAACTTTAAATGGAAAAAATATCACAAGAAATTAAACTTTAATGAAGAATTTTTTTATACGAAAGATCAGAATATGGCAATAATATTTAAAAATGATTCCGGGCATATGACCACCGTGGCTGCTCATGACGAAGAGCATTTTGGACGTCCAATTTTGGGTCACTTTTTAAGTACTGCTGGCCGTATGTCACGAATAACACGAATTATGTTGGCCTCCAAAGCGTCAATTGTTGCTGGTTTATTAGCATAAACCAGTGGATTTACGCGGCCCTTTAGGTAATAATCAGAGGTGTCAAATCGCACGACCTTGAACACCAATTGACAGTTTCATTTCTTGAAATCAACTTATCGCCAAATTTTTTGAATAACTCGATGGTTGCGGTCGCGGTATGGCATGTAGCGTCATCTTGTTGAAACCGCATTTCATCCGGATCAATGTCATCTACGTTTTCAAACAAAAAATTAATTGAGACCTGGCTTCATTTTTGAAGAAATAAGGGCCGATGATGCCACTAGCGTGTAAGCCACACCAAACGGTGCAGTTTTCTGAATGCAATGGAGTCTGCAGGATATGTTGTGGATTGGTCTCACTCCGTATGAGCAATTAAGCCAAAAATCTACCTCATCGCTAAACACAATGTGGCGATAAAACAACGGGTCAGTTACTAACTACTCTAGAGCCAAACCGGCGAAAGAACGACGCATATAATAGTGTCGTGGCATTAATTCCTGCCCCAGCTGGATCTTATAAGGGTGTAGGTCAAGATATTTACGTAAAATTTTCACGTAGTGGACGGACAGAGCTCTAATTCCTGCGACCGACGAAAAATCGATAAATTTGGATCTTCTTCCTCACTTTCGTTTACAGCAGCGATATTATCTTCAGTATGCATATTCATTTGACGTGCTAGTGTTATTGCACCTTCTAGAGAGCATGTGGTACGAAATACATTCACAGTTCGGCGGATAGCTTGCTCAGACGGACGATTATGTGCACCATAAAAATCACGAAGTTGTCTATAAGTTTCTCGATTTGATGACCGGTTTTCAAAGAAAACTTGGATGATTTGATAGCGTTATTCAAGCGTGAATCTATTCATAATGATTTGCTAGAGTTTACTAAAAATAATAAGAAAAAATTATTCATAAAAATTTAATTTTTAGTGTTTTTTTTTATAATTTAAGGTTCTATGGGGCTTAAAAAAACAAGCGATTTATGACGGCTACTAAACAACAATAAACTATTTCTTTATATTTTAAACGCAGATATTTATAAGTAGATATCTTTATATAAGAAACAGCCGAATTTCTTCAGCATGCGTTAGCTAACTTTTCACCACGTACACATAACAAAATATTGAGCTCTACTTTTCTGTTTTTAAAGGGACAACATTAGCCTTCGTTGCTATGGGTACGTAGAGTGTAGCAAAATGCCGAGGTTTAGAGGTTTATAAATAGAAAAATGTAAGACTTTACGACTAAAAAATTTTATAAGTGCTGGCTTTAGTTGAAGTAATAAATTGCAATTTCTGTTTTTCTGGTGATCAGTTAACAAAAACTTTTATAGCTTCTTTTATGGTTTTTTATACTTCATAATCCTAAGGTTATTTTAAACAAAGCTGCAACTATTTTTGAGGTAAATTATATGAAAATAATAAATTTATTCACCTTTTGTTAGGAGATTGTGAAGTATACATTCAATTCGGTGTGGTTAACTAAAACGACTTTGATTCTCCATAAATATCTTTAGGAAATATATGTTATCAAGTGAACTTTTGTTACAAAGGAAATTTCGTTAAAAAAAAATATGTTTATAGCTGTCATAAACATAAAGCCCTTGAATGTGCATAAAATCAATGAAGAGCAAAATTTTTATTTATAAAAATATTTTTTAAAGCATTTATAGTATTCAATTTCTAAATTTAAAACATAACAGCGATATCTTTAAAAAATAATTTAAGTTTTAATTCTATTTTAATAGAAATTTTGCATGAAAATTTTGTTTTTAAATGTATTTAAAGCCTAAAGTATCTTCTTATATATTTCAGAAAAATAAAGCCTTAAAGACAAAAAAGGAAAAAATGTAATAAGCAGGTAAATCAATAATTCCTGCAGAAAAAAAAAACAACCGACTTCAAAACAGACAAACTTAAAATCATATTTCTTTAGAACAGTAATAATACATTGAATAATTTATATTCGAGAAAGATTGAATGCAGATTAAATAAGAAAATTCAGCAGTTATATCGTCACCCTCTATTTTTTACACCTTTTATTGATGACACACTAAAACAAAATTTGTGTAAATTCTAAGCGTTTGTCTATAACTGTTCAAAAGATTAGCCACATACATTAAATTACAACCATTAGGGCACCCTTTATTTTTCAATTTTAAATATTTATTCTTGTTATTATACTTGATAAATTAATGGACATCCTGTCTAATTTGCAAGATATTATCTGTAACGGTTTCAAAGATAAGGCCGAAAAGGTCAAATTACACCAGTTAAAGGGAAACCCTTTAATTTTTAATTTCAAGATTGCTACTTGTTATAGCGGACTTAGCAACAAATGTTCAGTGCAAATTTTATTCAACTGTCTGTAACGGTTAAACAGTTTGGCCATTTACATTAAGTAACTGCAACTATTGTAACATTCTATAATTTATTATTATTATTTTAAATATTTATACTTCTGAATATATCAAACAAAGTATTGTTTAATTTTTAAGAGTTTCTACTCGTATATAATGGTCCAAACGATAAGTCCATATAGGTCAATTTACTTTATATATGCAAAAACACCCTTTAATTTCTAAATTTAAATTTTATACTTGGTTTTATGGCGGACTTAGCAATACAGGTTCTCTGTAAATTTCAGCTGTCTGTCTATTACGGTTTTAAAGTTTGGCCACACACATCAAATTACATTAACTATTGGGACACTCTTTAATTTATAATTTTGAATGTTTTTACTCATTATTATAGTGGTCATAGTAATCGACATCCTGTCCAATTTTTACGCGTTTATCTAAAATGGTTAAAAAAATTGGCGGATATAAGTAAATTTACGTCATCTATGGGGATACCCTTTAATTTTTAGATTTATTTTTATGTTACATTTTGCTATTGGGAGCTATAGCAATACGAACTTTTTTAAGGTGTATAATACACCCAAAAAACATGTATGTTGAATGGGGACACCCTTTAATTTTTAAGATTATTAACTGTTTTTAAAACAGGACCAATCTGTAAACATAATCTTTTAAATAACAAAAAAAGTTTCAAATTCGGTTCTGAAAAAACTGAGTTCTGCAGGCACAAACATAAAAAACAACATTTAGTCGAATTGATAACCTCCTTCTTTATTATATTAATTTTCAGGGTTCCGTACCCAAAGAGTGAAAATGCAACCCTGCCTTTCCGTCTGTTTGTCGGTCAAAAGTACAAAAAGAAAACTACATAATTAATCTATATCTATAAAGAATGTTTCTAAAGTGACGTATGTAGCTCTAGTTTTTATAGTTTAGTAGTTAGCAAACATTCAGTAAGAAAAAACTTAAAAATTAAAAAGTGTGTCCAGTCCTTGATATGGACGCATATGGCCTTTTTTATATCTTTTAAACCGCTACGGGCAGACGCTTGAAATTTCGTGATGCTTTGTTTGCTATAAAGAGAAGCTTAAAAACTAAAATTAATTACGTATAGGACCTTATTGAACCTTAATAATAGTTAATTAGTAGTCCGCTATAAAACGCCAGCTAAAGATATTAAATTTAAAGGGTGTCCCAATAAAATAGTATTTTACAAGGTCTTTGCTTTTAATTTACCCCTGTATGTATAAGCTTCAAAGACCAATAGGAGTTACTCGACCGCGTACAAGAGAGAGAACGAAGAGGCTCATCGGTAATAGTAAGTATCCAGCATTATTGATTCACCAGCGCATCGTTGCAATCAAGGAACGGAATGTTCACAACACCTTTTGTCAAAAACGAATCCCTTTGGGGTCGATTAGTCAGTGATTCGCACTACGCATTACAGAGAAAATAATTTTTTTAGACAAACAGTTCACATGTAGAATAAAATCCTTCCCCTCTATCCTCCTTCCACCAACTTAACTTCCTAATTCTGGTACAATGCGTTGCACGAATAGGTGTCATTCTCTGAGTTGCGGTTCTATTATTATTATTTTTGTATGCTTTAGAGTTAAACAATCAAAACAATAACATAATAAATGCTTTTTGTGAAAAATTTAATATGTGTTTGTATAACACGGGGTTTATTATTTGTTTTTATTGTAAATTTTTATAAATAATATTATTTTTTCAGTTGCATAAATTTGCGTTAATCGAAACGCGGCTTGAAAATGATTTTCTCACATGGCAAGACTCGCCAAACATACCAAATAAACAGCCAGTGACGACAGTACAAAAATTATGAAAGGTATGACAACAAGGGTATCATTTTAAAGAGGTTAAGAAGAGCTACCAACAGATTTTGCAATGTTTAAAATCCAAAAATAAATATTTGGGGTTCTATTTTTAAAGCATCGCGGCAGCGGCTGCCTAAGCAGTACAATGTTCACACTCAGATCTCAAACTGGACTAGAGGCAGTGTATATAACGTTAAACGGTCAAGCAAACTCCAAAAATATAGTCCTGAGGGAGCCCTTTAAAAAAATGTGGCTTCTCTTTTAACAAATATCATTCAGATTAGATGAAGGTCAGCACAGGCGTGTGTTTCAAAGACAGTTTTTGTTTTCTAGAAATGTGCGAATGATGAATATTTATAAAATTTTTTTAACTTACAAAAACAATTAAGTTTATTTTGAAAAATTTTTTTCCAATCAGGATTTGAACCGTGGATATGATAAATGATTTGAAAATTGCTTTTTCGGCTTTAGGTTCGTTTATTATTATATTTCAAAAAGTTTTTACAAATAAAAATAATTTACAAATGTATGCGTAAGTTTTCCAAAGACAACAAGAAAAATTAGACGCCAGCAGAATGGAATGCTGCAATTTCTGGATCGCTACATCCTTCATCAGCATTCTTCGCAGCTATATACCGAAGGTTGTGTACATTGTAAACATCATCTATATAACCAACATTAATTTGATAAGACGAAGTCCACACACAAATCAAAGCATTTCTTAGTTGTTCTCTCTGTAATTTATTAAGTTAATTTTTGTTCTTATATTAAGCCTGGTACTCTGTTTAGCTTTTCGTGCGGAACGCTGTCAAACTACGTATATAACAAATTTGTTTGTAAAAGTCACGAAAAAATCTTGCAGATGTAGTATTTTATTGTTTTATCATGGAAAAGCATATGAAATATTTTTAACAACATTTAACAAAGCTGTGAAATAACGCAAGTAGGCACTATTTTATGCAGAGTTTTTCAAACAACAGCCAATCATATGCCTTATGCTTACATTTCTAATATACGAGGGCTGCTCTATATATTTCTGGCCTAATAGTGAAAATGCGAACATTTATAATCAAAAATGGTTTTATTGTTTTTCAAAGGATTCTCCAGCATGATTTATACTCTTTTGCAGGCGCTCAAACCAGTTGTCGAATCACTTTTTTCACTCCGATTGAGACACCTCTAAAACATGGTTTTTGAACATTTCAACAGCTTCTTCTGGCGACGAAAATCGTTGACCACGCAGTTTTTTCTTGATGTGCGAAAATAAGAAGAAGTCATTAGATGCCAAGTCAGGGCTGTACGGCGGATGACCCGTTAATTCGACGTTTTGGCCGGTCAAAAACGCTCTGGTTTGAGCCGATGTGTGAGAGCTCGCATTGTCATGGTGAACAATGAATCGTCTTCTCTTGTTGGTTTTTCGAATTTCTCCGATGACTTCGGCAAACAAATTGTAGTGTACCACTCAGAAGTGACCGTCCTACGTTGCTCAAGCGGAACAGCTGCCACATGCCCAGTTTTGCCGAAGAAACAGGCGTCCATTTGCTTCGAAGTGCTTCTTCCACGAACAACGACGTTCTTCACGGAATTCGTCTTTGAGCGAGCTTCGGCCACGATTAAATTCATTATACCAATTTTTCACAGTGCTATAGGATGGTGCTTCATCACCATACAAAGATTTAAGTTCATCAATGCACTCTTGTCGTGATAATCCACGTCGAAAGTTGTGAAAAATGATGGCACGAAAATGTTCACGAGTTAATTCCATTTTTTTCTATATTAATTTTTTCAAGTCACTGTAAACAACACAAATAATGGTCGTACGTCAAAACGTTTTGAGTACGATTATGCTTAAAAATGACAAACTTTCCAATCGAAATGTCAGATTGCACTTGGCAGCACTCAGTGTTACCAGGCCAGAAATATATATAGCAGCCCTCGTAATGTAGTCTACGTGAAAACAATAAAACGTTAAATTCGAGAGATAGACACTACATTCTAAATGTTAAATTTTTTACATGAAATAATCAATGTTGCTCAACAATTTTTACAAATTCAAATGAAGTTCTAGGCTTTAAATACAAATTTTATAAACAGTATTGTGGACTTGGCCGTTATACTTACCTGAATATTTTTCAAGGTTTCTTTTTCTGTGATAAACACATATTTTCTGTTGGTTTTATACTTGTAGCATTTTATTTAATATAGATTTTTTGATTAATTATTATTTATAATTCATTAAAATTTATTTTACATTGTGAAAGTAAATAAATAATTTCAAACTCATTATAAATATGTGTTAAATTTTATTATATTTACTCATGTTTATGCGTATTTGTGTGTATAGTTCATTATTATAATATTTTTTTGTTCTTTTTTTATTTTAGCCAAATAGACAGTTAAGCAACTACTTAATTTTTTATTTTTTTTGTTTTGTTGTGCCACTTGATATTTTGAAGTAGTTTTACAATTTTTAATTACTTTTGAAATAATACTTTAACACACTTTTACATAAATTCTTTGTGAAAAAAATTTAAAAAGCAAACTTTTTTTTTATAAGTTTTTATTACTTTGAACAAAATTCTGCGTATAACTTCGTATATAAACAACATATTTCTATTTTTTTTGTTTATTTTTAATAAGCTTTATTTATTTATTCTACAATATATAATTTTATTAAAATTTTTATTCTTATTTCAACAAACATTTAATTTATTTAATTTCTTTTATAATTTGCTTTCATTTTGTTTAACTGCACCTTAACAAACAACAGCTTTATAACATGATTTTTTTGAATTATTAAGTTTTCTTTTAATAATATTTTTTATTTTATCAAATTCCTTTTTGTCTTATTTTAATCACAAATTCACAATAAATATTATTTAAAATGTAAAACGTTAGATAAAATTTATTGAAATTTATAACTTTGGCTTTTTATTATTTCATAAAATATTTATTTAAAAAAAATTCATTTTAAGTCGTTTTATTTTGTACTGTAAGTTAAACAAATTAGGTCATTTAAATTGTAATTTAATAGAGAGTTTAAGTAATGATAACATATCTTAATAACTAATAGCTGCCGTTGAGAATACGATCTTACCACATGATCTGTAGAGCTTTTTACTTTCAAAAGTCAAATAATTAAAATATTTTATAATCTTAAAATCTTGTATATTTTTTTAGTAACTAAATATGGAAAAATATATATAATGTGATACTGATACCAAATTCTATAACCAGGGGTCATCACTAACTGAATGCTAATCAAACTTAAAAAAAAATATTTTATAAACTAAATGTTTAGTAATATAAATTCTTTTAATTTTTCCTTCACCTGATATGAAATCAAAAAAATAAACAAATATTTGGGTGACTGAGAATTAAATAATAAAAAAGTGAATGATATAAAAAATAATATAGAGAAAAGGATTGATTTTTCAGAAATTTTGGAATAAGTGAAAATAATAATAATAAGAATGATAATAATAAACAAATTATGTAAGATTCCTAGTCAAAAAATTTAAATTCGCTTTTAGTTGTCTATACCTGCTCGCAGAAGAAATGCCCATATCGTCGGTCACATGTTGACAACTCTTAACTCGTAAAAAAATCGAATCGGAATATTTTTTTTTCTTTTTTTTTGAATTTCATATCAGGTAAAGAAAAAATTAAAATAACTTATATAAGTAAACATTTAGTTTAAAAAATGTTTTTTTTTATTTATTATTTATTATCATTTATTTTTAATTTTTTAGGAAACATAATTCCAGTAGCTTTGTTTTCTTTACAGCATCTCACATTTAATATCTTCTACTAATTTTAGTATTTTTTTATTTACCTTTAACACAGTTTAGCAACGTAGTAAAACGTTTTCTATTATGTCTTCTGAAAAGTACAAAAAACATGTTCAGAGTTGTCAACCTGTAACCGACGTTATTTTATTATTTTGCTTTATTTAATTTCAAAAAAGAAAAATTAGCAAAAAGGCAATTTCATTGTATAAAATATTTAGAAACTTGAAGAAATGGAAGTTTTATTACTGTGGTCGACAAAACAAATATAATTAAGACAAAAATAATTAAGACAAATTAAATTTCAGTCAACGGTGCAAACATCAAGCTTCAAAAATATGTACTCCAGTATCTTTAATTTATACTGTAAGTAAACTCACAGTGATTAAGGGATTAAAAAGTAGTAAAAAACTGGAGAGTAAAACCTAAATAAGAGAAAAAAGTAAGAGAGTTATATTATTATACACCTCTCACCAAAAGAATTATGAGTTTTTTTTTTTTTTTTTTTATTTAAATATAGTTTTTTATCGTAATATAAACTTGATTTGTCTTTTTTTTCGTCTTTGGGTCTGCTTTACACTCTCCTTTACTAAAGGATCTAATAAAATATTAGCACATAAAGCAGGTCCCTTAATAAGCTGAGGTTTCGCTGAAGGAATATTCTGAAGATGTCAGATATTTGTTAAGTAAAAATATAATATTTGGGTAAAATTAAAATATTTTAATCACCTGGGAATTTATATTTTTTGTTTTCCTGAAATTTCGATTTTTAATAAAACAAAGCAGAAATTACAAAAAACAAAAAAAAAAAAAACATAAGAAAGTGGAGGGAAGCGCTTGCCTTTTTTCTGACTAATGTTGCCAAATTTTAATGTCTGAGAGAATGGTGGTCATAAAATTTCTTTAGCTCACATGGGGATGTGGCTAAACTCATTTGGACCTGATTGCGGATAGATGAACTTACAGACAGACAACGCTTAATCGACTCTCCTAGGTGTTATAATTGAGGATATATTTTATGGAATCTGAAATAAATATTGTAGAAATTATAAAAGAAATGAAAAACTTATATACATTCTTTTCACCTGAGGTAAAGGGAAAAATAAAAATAAAAAATAAAACGGCTAAACGTGCTTAAGCACTTGTGCGTGGAAATAGAAGTCTAAAAGTTACAACACACTTAAATTATTTCTAATACGCTTACATTTTAAGGGTTCAAAACACAAAGTGTTAAATCACAAACCCATATTTTTGCTACCATATCTATCCCTAAGTTACATTCCTCTATTTTTGAAACCGTAATAGAGAGACTTTTTAAATTTTTAAATACGGTGTTTAACGCTGTTACAATAAATATTTAAAGTCAAAGGGTGTTCCAAAAGTAACATGATATTTATAAAAACATTGTTATTTTTTGCATCTTGATTGGTAGACACGTCAAATTTACATACGTGTAAAGAACTATGTACGCAATAAATAGAAAAAAAGTTAAAATAAAGTGTGACCCAATAGTGATGTTATTTTTATAATGTAGACTTGTTTTGATACACACCTTAAGTTTAAGTATTTTTATAACTATTATAAGAACATGTACAAAAGGCTAAAATATAAAGGGTGAACCTATAGTGATGTGATATTGTTTTCAAGCGTTGCAGACGGAAATCTAGAATTTACATTGATTATATCCAAATATATCTAATATCTGTTATAAGAATAAGTGTAGATAATAAATTTATCAATTAAAGAATATTTTAAGAAAAGCCGTTATTTTGACCCATAGATCTTAACTTTTTAAACCGGTTTAGGCAGACGTTTAAAATGAGCAAAAAGTATATACAAGTACAAAAATTAAAACAAAATTAAATGATCCCAATATTGGTTTGACTGTCAGATATTTTCGAAGAGCATGTGTTGCAAGTCTGCTTTGAAAGCATGCAAAAAAAAAAAAAATAAAAATTAAATGGTGTCCCTAAAGTAACGTTATTTTCACTATGCCGTGTCTTAAATTTACCCAATAATAATAATAATAATAATAATAATAATAATAATAATAATAATAATAATAATAATAATAATAATAAAATAAGACTAAAAACCAGTAAAAGTTATATAGTTCTCTATGCCGAATCTTATATATCCTTCACCATGTTTAGTGAAGTAGCTCTGATATATAATTTTATAGCAAAATGTCATCGGCTCTTAATAGGTTAAGCGTTGTTAAAAATTTTTAGTATTTCCTGCAAGAATTCTTCCAAAGCTCTTAAATGATATCCACATTGACCATATTGACAATCGAAATTTTATGAAATTTTTAGTGGCCTATAACTCGGAAAATATAGGCGAACGCCAATTTTTAAGCTTGATGTTTATTTTCTTATATTTTAATTCTCTATAGTTTCATATTTTTATTTTTTGATTAAAGTTACTTTATTGTTCCAAACGATATGAAAAAATTAGAGGCAGGCGTGGTGTTAAACCCACTGAGGACCGATCTTGCTGATTTTCAATAGCTCTTCTTTAGACACTATGTTTAATGGATTGGCATAATTAAATTTTTGTAGCTCATTTAGTGCTCTGGCAAAGTTGATTTCCACACTAACACGGATGGACGGACTCACATAGCGCAATCGAATTAGAAGTGCATAAGGACTCAGAATATAGACACTTTATGGGTTCGAAAATAGATATTGTAGAAAGTACAAACGGAATGACAAACTTAGATATACCCTTTTTCCACTAATTGTGAAGAAGGTTTAACATTTCTTCCTTCACCTTCCCAAACTAAAATTAGTATCTCAAATTTCTAAGATACCGTTATCAGAAGACCTATCAAATATAATTCATTCTAATTTAGTAGGATCAATTTGCTTATTTAAAAGTATTGGTGGGGTTTTCAATCCACTCGCTTTTTTTGAATGTTTTATATGGCTGGCACTTTATATTTCTTATCTTGCAGTTAACATAAAGGAGTAATTAATACACCACCTTACCTTTACTTGCCTTACCCTTACTGCGGAAATAATTATGGTAATATTTTGCGTTTTATTTGGTTAAGTCAATATATCGCTATTCTTGCTTATTACTGTACGCTCCATTTTAAAGTGCTTAATGCAGATATTTTTAAGAGGAGATTGTTTTCTTTATAACTAAAATATTAGCATATGTAAAAAGCTTGATAATGATCTTGAAAACATTTTCTCCTCATAAGGCATAACTTGATTCCACATTTATCTTGCCAGAACCACGAACGATCTATTCAAGACAAAAAAAGAGTATCTCGGAAAAGAATGCGTTTTAGTTGACTGGCCAAAGTTGTCAGAAGGAGATCTAAATTTTAAGGTTTTGTATATATGATTCAGTATTCAAACTCACATCCAAATAGTCGAGTCACGTAGGAGGTCATATATTTTCCACGAAAATAGTTCGGCATAGTGATAGAGCAACTTTTCTTCTAACGAAACAAATAAAATTTACTTTCGAGTTAATGTGGTTTATATGACAGTCAAACTTAAAACTATTGTCAATGTACACTTCTAAGGTTTAATTATACGACACAAATTAAATTGTGTTGTTACCAACTCTTAGACAGGGATGATTGCTTGTTAGTCCATATTAAAGTTGTTTAAAAAGGTAATGCAAAACTTTAACTTTATCGTCAGCGAGTTATTGAACATCACAGTATATGAGCTCATTTCACAGAATATAACCTGCTGGCACAATTCGTTTAAATAAATCATAACATGAGTTGGACTTAAAATTGATACCTGTGACACTCCCACACTGAGAGCCCACGATTGAATTGGTGATCCGATAAAATATTTAAGAAAAATTTTAATTAATTTTTTTTGGTTTTTTTTTTTGCAACAACAATAAACATTTTTCCTGTAAAAATTTTTTCTGGCCAATTAGAAAAAACTAGGTATGAAAAAACACTGCTACAAAGAATGTAGATCGCGCTGTTAACAATGTACCACAAGGTTGAAAGCCAATTAAGCTCATATTACTTTAAATAAAATTGCCTTTAATTAATTGTTATTTTTAAAGAAAAACTTTGTTTATTATTTATAATAATTATTTCTTTTTTAACATTTAAAATAAATAAATATATATATTTTTTAATATTTGAAATATACATAAGTAGTTACATACACCATTGACTTCGTTTTGTAATAAATAAATTTCTGTTAATTTTGGTATTTACGTTTTACAACAACTTTTTATTTTAAATAATTACAATATTTAAATATTATTTATATTTTAATAATTTATATGTATTTGTTTTAAAATTATTCATTGACTACTTAACACATTAAGCAATACAATACACTCAAAAATTTATAATCGTTTATTCGTTTAAGCCTCGTAACATAATTAAAATTTCATTTAAATTTTTTATAATTTTTCTAATATAATTTTTTTGTTGTTGATATTTTTCAAATTTCAATAATAATATTTTGTATTTATTTTTTAATTTAGATTGGAATTTTTCTTAAACATAGCGTTAGCGTTGTAGGGAAGGTGAGTGGCGCGGGGGTAAGGAGTAATGAGTTTATTAAGGTATTCAAAAGATATTTTACTTTCTCGTTAAGTGATTTTGATTTTTATGCAAATGATAAAAGTAACGTTGTAACTGATAATCACCGTCATTATTATTCATTTCATTTTTATAATCATTTACATTTGATTTTGAAGATAATGGATTTGCATCGTTAAGTTCTAAATTTAAATCATTCTTGTGATGGTTATCAATCAATGCAAAATGTTTTGTATCGTCGTTTCTATTGTTGTTGCTGTTGTTGATTGATTTTTGAAAAGTTGCTCTTTCACGTTGTTCATTTGGTGAGGTGAAATCTTCATTAGTTGTTTGTGTTGTATGTTTAATGTTTGTATGTTTGTGATTACTGTCCGCAACCTCATTTAACCCAATAATGGTCTGTTCAGCATTTTCCCCAGCAGCGTCAGCATCATCCTCCTTAACGGTGGGTGAAGAAAAAACATCATTTATGAAATTGTTATCAAATAGTGTTGCAGTTGATTCGTATGGTAGCCAAGAACGTTGTTGTTGTTGTTGTTTTTGCTGCTGCTGCTGCTGATGTTGTTTTTGTAGATAATCAAAAATTAATGTTGTGGGTATTAATTCGTATTCGTAGGATTGTATGGGTTCTTGTTCTTGTTGTTGTTGTCGTTGTAGCTCATGTATGTCATACAGAGTTGCAGTTAAGGGAGATGGATATTTGCCGGCCATACGTTTGCCAACATTTTTCAATATGGCTCGATTCAATTCCACCTTCAGTGTGAGAAGAAAATAAAGAAAAGAAAACAAAGAAAAATAAATATAAAAGTTTTTCGTTTTTGTCAATAGGGAAATTAAAAATATTTGAAAAGTTTTCATTTTGTAACATCTTACACGAATATTTCAATTACTTTAAAAATCAACTCATAAATAATATAAAGATCGTAGATTGAGCATAATTTTTATTTTTGTGATTTGATTTTGTAAGTCACTTTTGATTTTCTCATTTTTTTATTAAATATTTAGATTTGTTTTGATTTAAAACAACTCCTTTTTAGCACTTTTTCAGCTGATAGCTGTCGGTCTTTTTAGTTGTCTTGTCTACAGTGATTTCTTGTCATCAACTGTATACTGTACTGTGATTCTTACAAGTTTATACATGCAGCTTTAACTGTTATAGTAATCTGACTTTAAACGGGATAGAATATATCAAGTCATAAGATAAACACAAGAGAATTGGTTGCCTTACCCATCAATGTGATTGAATAATTTCTTAATTTCTAACACTGAGAGGGATTTATTTTATATCTAAAAGTATTTGAAATACACAATAATAGAAGGTATTTGAAAATTCAAGGTTTGATTTGTCAACCAAAGAACTCATATGTCAAGCTCTTATATGGCATTTTTTATTTTGACAAAAAAAATTGTGCGTTAAGCAAGATTATTTGGCGTGAGTATTTACACATCCTTTTTATTGCTAATAAACTTGTGTGTGTAGCATGTGGTGACAAACAATTACAATAAAAACGAGGGCGTATCAAGAAGGCTTTATAAAGGTAAAAAAATTTGTTTATAAAATATGTTTTCAAATAAATTCTTATTTTTCAGTTAGGCTTAACTTTATTACCGAATGCGGTCAACAGTGAAGAGTAAAAATTGGATAAGGTTAGTCCAACTTATTTGTAACTATTTTTAATTTCTTATGTACTTTATTTTTTATGCATTAAAAAAAATAATTTACATTTTTTGTGTTAACTTTAAAAGCAGGAAAATTTGTTTGTTGTTTGTTTTAGGTTTTTCAAAGAAAACAAGAAAAATATAGACGCCAGCAGAATGGCTACATACTTCATCAGCATTCTTCGCATTTATCTACTTTGGTTGAGTGCAGGAAAATTTAGACACTTAAAAATGTCAAAAAATTAGAAAAAAAAACATTTTAAGGAAGCAACCTTTTTCACGAGGTTAATTGTAAAAGGCAAATTTGTTTTTTAGGGTTAAGCAGTAGTTGCACTTCATCTGGCAGAGTGCCAAATTGAATTAACCCGTCGTAAATTAAAATTTCGAAAGTTCGTTTTATTAGAAAGACTGCGTCTTTCACGTATAGCCAAGATTTTACAACTAATTTCAAATTATCAACGGAGCAATTGTTTCAGCAAAACGGTTTACTATTTGAGAAAGTGTGAGCATATTAAAGACGTTTGTTTAGATATACCGTGAATCATTTTCTTTTTTACCATGTAAATTGTGGTAAATACAGCAAAACCAAAAAAAAAAGAAGAAAAAATTTTTAAAAACTTTTGGGAATTGTGGGATTCGCATTAGCCAATCGTAATAACTATTCGACTTACCCTTTCATTGTGTAAGTTTTACTGTGTAAGTTTCATAAATAAAATATATTTTAAAGCACTAAAAATTAATTTAATTCCTGCAAGAAACTGAATTAAAAAAATAATTCATCCCATTTTATTGACCATTATATTCCTTCCAAAACCAATTAAAATTTCCTAAAGTAAAGTTACTGCCATCCCTAACTTAGCGCGTAAAGCGCAAGATATCTGTCAAAATTTCTCATGACATACAAAATGTTTGAAGCATCCCTAAATAGCATGGCGTCAACGCTTAGCAATTGGAAAATCCAATTTTGACAGCGCGTAAGGTAATGCAGTTGCCTGCAAGCTACTCTTGTTTACATATTTTTTGTTGTATTTAGAGAACGTTATAAAACAGTAATGACGTTTTTGCTTTTTTCGGGCTTATCTAGCGTTTTTATCACTGTTTTGTATTCAATTTTATAGGGTTTTATTAAAAATGATAAGTTAACATTACTGTACACAACAAAACGTTGCGCTTTTATTTAGGTATGTCATTTCAGCGTAAAAGCCATGCGTTATTTTGCGTCGCGTCTTACGCGCTAATTTAGGGATGGCAGTTAGTTTTTTTAGAGCTTGACCAGGGCTCTCATCAGAATTTTATATATATATGTCAACGATTTGATTTTTTATGTACCCGAGGTATGTTACTTTGAAGCATTGCACAGCCAGCTTTCTATACTGAAAGCTCAACTACATCTCGATATTACAGCCATGTCATGTTTCAATATATTCAGGTCACCAGTTAAAACTACCAAATTATTTAAATTTTCTTCAACTACTCTGCACTACGCAATGCACTGTGAAGGTTTTCTAATTTTAAGGTCTGAGTGTTTATTAAGAGCAAGAAAATATTTCTGTTTGTTTTTAAAAATGCTAAGAATACCAAAATGTCAAATTGTCACTTAAATTTGGCATCCTTTAAAACTCTGGGTTTATATTCTTATTGACTTTCCTTCATAAATTTAAGACATTTAATATTTTTCTCTCAAATCAAACTTATACGATGAATCACCGCCATTGAGTTATTTTTGTTAAAGATTAAGTATTAAAATAAATAGTATAATAAGAAAAGCTTTGTTATGAAAAATAAAACCTTTCGCTTTCAGTGTCAGTACAAACACAACATACAACTTTTGATCTCATTTGTATTCACGTGAATTTTGTAAAAATATTTGGATTATTATTTTTCATCCTTGACATTTAAACAATTTAAACAATTTCATCAATATAAATCATTCCTTAGGTGCCATCATATGTATTCTTTAAAGCGGTTAAAACATGTGGTAAAAAGTGTAAAAAAATGTTTAAGGTTAAATAGCTGCTTCAGCCAACAACTTAATAATGTAAATACTTTCCAAAGATAAAAACTTTTTCCTAGTAATTCCTTGTTACGGGTGGCAGGAATTTGCTTGCAGTTGACTTGAAGATTTTTTATTTAAAAAAGAATATAAATGGAATACTTTTATAAAGATGGGGAGAAAAAAACTTGATGACAAAATATGTACAAAATAAATGTTGAAAATATGTATGTTAACAGAATATTCGTAAACAGGAATGGATTATTTATAATATGTTTGCTTTTGTTTGTAGCCTTTAGATATTCCAATACACAACAGTGATACATAATCGTTTGTGTCTGAAATGCCTTGAGGAAACTTTGTCATACAAGCAGGTTATACAATTTTATACAAATGCATATGTATTTATTTTGGCATAAATAGTGATATTTAAATATAACAGGTGAATAATGGAGCATAAAATTTAAATTGTTTTAAAGATATTTCAAGTTGCATGTTAATTGGTTTTTTAATTGCAATATTTCTAAAACCTAACCTGCTTTAAAGTTGTAGGGAATATAATTTTTATTAAAAGCTGAAAAATAAAAAAAAAATGTTAAGTTTAAATACATTTCGTTTGCTTCATAAATTTATTTTTAGTCTACACAACTAAAAATATTTTAAAAAATAGTTTATTACTTAAAGATAGTTTGTCTTTTTTTTAGGTAAAAAAAATCTTTACCAATAAAATAAAATATTTGGTATAAAATTTAACTTTTATACGGGCTTAAGTTTTTTTAAGAGAAGTAGCACTTCAGGCAATAATGCCAATTTAGTTATTTTCGTAACTGTGCTACATTATTTAGAAAAGGGATAGATGAGAGGTAAAAAAGGTGGTGAAAAGAAAAAGATAGACATAGCCATTTTATTAGTTATTTTACTTCGCCGGCGAATATGCTATGAAGATGTACCGATAAAGGAGGCTGCATGTTTAATGTTATTTCTGAATATGTATTTATACCATTTAACAGAAAAAACATTTTTTATTATTGATTGCCGCAGGGGCTGAACCCTGGTCAACCAGGTTTGTAGCCAACGTTTTTACCACTTCGATTACAGCAGCCTTGCGGTCTTACCTCACCTGTACCTAGGTTGTTCACAGCCCTTGATTGTGGAGCGAATTTCTAAATCGAAAACAAAACAAAACAAAACTATATAAACTTACGTCGTCTAATAAAATTACTTGATAAGTTATAGTTTTATTAAATAAAAGTTAAAAAATATTTTTCTTTAAAATATCATTATCATTCTTATAAGACTCCATTTCGAATTATTAACACTTTTTAAAGATTAAAGTGTTAAAAGCTTCACTTTTACAATTTTACCACAAACTTTCTTTGCAAAAATTAAGTTCGGTGGTATAAATTTTTGTTTGTTTCTTATAATTAAAACTTTTTTGATTTAATTTTTTAAAATGACTGCTCTAACTGAAATTCATTCAAATTCATATTAATATTTTAAAACCTCTAATTATACATTCATTTGTAAATTCAATACCATTTATTAAAAAGAACGATATGTTTCGGTTGTAAATATAAAATGGTACTGCCTTCAAGTTTAATTTATTTAATTTTGTTTTTAATTTATTTTTTATTTAATTTAACGCTACCTGATTTTTAGTTTTCAGTTGTAATTTCTACAATATCAATTTCCGACCCCATAAGGTATACATATACTCTGAGATCTTTTGTTTATCTAAGTCGATTGAGCAATGTTTATCTGTGCGCCTTTAAATTTTGACCTTTAATTTTTCCATTTCTTTTTTTCAGGGTTCATTTGTATTCCTTCAGCTGATTGTGTTTATGATAAAAAAATAATGAAAATTTTAAGCAAAATTGGTGAGCAAACATTTACGATACATTTTGATCTCAAAACAAAAGGAAAATTGTTTTATTATTATTTTTTTAAGTTTTAAAACTTTTTTGTGATCTTTAAAAGAAATTTTTATTTTTTAGGTGAAGCTTCTGTGCTTAAAAGAATATATTTTTGGCTTTTTTAAAATTTGGATTAAGGTTTTCTTATGAGCTGGCTTAAGCCATCAGAAAAATACGGAAAGATAGCAGCTTATAAATAAATTGAATTTTTATTAGAAAATTTAATTATTATTATTATTATTATTATTATTATTATTATTATTATTATTATTATTATTATTATTATTATTATTAATATCATTAGCATAATAGTTTTTAATTATATTTTAAAACCCAAAAAAATATGAAAAGTGTTTCAATCTTTTTTTTTAAGTCTTCTGGTTGCTTGCGTTTGGTTCAATGTGCATTTTGTGCTTGCAAACAAAACAATACAAAACTAAATAGCAAAATCATTCTAATTATATCTAATTATGTTTATACATGGTAAAAAAAATAAACATTTTTAATTTTTTACACATTTTTTTTCAATTAGCACGATTAAAAATTGTTGGGTTAAAGTTTTTTGGCCAAATTAATTAAAAAAAACATATGTTATGTTCATATCGCAAATTTCGAGGAATTGTCTTTTTGGAAACGCAAATAAATTTTCTGCTTAGATCAATTGTAAAAACAAAAATTCCCTTTTTGTGTATGAAAACGCATTTATGGTCAGATAGCTGAACTATCAAATAATTTTATCAGACTAGGAACTAATCATCAATTACAAAAGCATTTCATTTTGTTTAATTTCATTTTTCATTTTCTTTAATTTCGTATCCTCATTCAGATAGGCAAACCTGTATGAATGACTACATTTTTTATAATAAAATTAGTAAAGGAGAATTTTAAAATAGAAAAATGAAAGACGTTTAAAATTTTTTAAGATTTAATTTAAAACATTTCAGTTTTAATATATTTTATTCATTTTGTTATTTCGAGATATCGAACGCTTTTAGAGCGAAATAGGAAAAAATTGATATTAAGATTTGAAGAGACAGTTAAAAAAAGCAGTTTAAGTGTGTATGTATATGTGTGCTTATCCATGTCCATTTGATTTAATTTTTTTTTTTCAGAAAAATTTTATTACGAAGCTTAGTAGAATAAACAGATGGTTGGTTGTATCTTTTAAATTCACTTAATAACTGCTTATTCATTTATATGTCTTATGGCCAAATCAATTTCATTTTTATTATGATTATACTTGAAGAAATTTAGTTTAATGCTTTTAAGATTAGTTTAATAATATATAAATGTCAACCGCAATTTATATTGCAGATTAAAATTAGAGATTAAAAAGAAAAAAAAAAATAACACCGCATAGAGGATATTAAAATCGTTTCTATTTCTCATTTCTTGTTGCATACATCTAAGAAATTAAATAGAGTTTCGCCCACAAGTCATTATAAGGTTGCCACACATATAATCACAAAAACCTTTGAGTAGCATTCTGTTAATTGCAGTAATATATAAATAAGTTGAATATGGAGAAGGTATTGAAGAAATTAGGTAAAGAGCTTAACTAGCGCACATGTTGATATATTTCATTCATTTTGTTAGGAGACTAGTTTTCTTCGATTTGAAAAAAAAGCAAATAAATTTTATTAAGGTATCTGAAGTAGTTTATGAAATATCGAATTTTGAACAAAAATAATTCTTTTCAAACCACTGTGCCTAGATAAAGTTGTCCGCATATTTATCAAAGAGAGGAGAACAAGATTTCAATGGAAGCATCTACGACATGGTTGGGAGGGCAAATGAGACGACCATCTGTCTCAAAATTCTTTGTGTGGTATACTGTGTGTGTAGTTCAGTCAGTTTTGTTCAATTTTAAGTGTTCGGATACGCGGCTGGTGAGAAGTGTTGGAACCGCCTGAGAAGAGAAAAACATAGAGCTAGGCCGAAACCTCGCCAGTCCAACCGGTCCGTAATTTTGAATTTAATTCCTAGCAGAAATTTAGCTGTATGGGAAACTAACTGTCGCAGTATATCAGTTATTCAAAAGCAGTATTAATGGACAATCTTCCATTCGAACCCTCCGGAATCTTATGTTTTTATGCATTGTCAAGGAAAAATTTTTTTGAGCAAATACATTAAAAAATTTAAAAAGTGTTTTAAAATTTACACTGTACGAAAAATAGAGAGGGTAATTCTCAACCATTTCGCCAAAAATTATAAGCAGCTTTTCTAGTTTGTAGGCGAAATTTTGGGGATAGGTTTTTAGACCTTTAAAAGAACTGATAAGAAATTAAGAAAAAACAACGTTTTGTCCTAAAGACTGGTCATCAAAAACTAGAAATTTTCGTCGGTCAATCGATTGCCACCTTTTTTAATTTTTACAAAAGAGGAACAATTTGAGTTTCTTCTGTCACAAAAGACTTTTGAAAGGTAAAATTAATAAAGAGATTACAGAGTTTAACAGAGTTTGAAACCATAACCCTTTGGGTAAAAGAAGTAAATTATATGTACAGTAGATGACCCTTTTTTAGAACTCATCCAAAGTTTTTGCTAAAATTTATCCCGAATAGCTAATCACAAAACTAAGTTCTATCTAGAGGGCATATAAAATAGGTTGACTTCCGAAATGTATTAATACAAAGTTTGTATACAGTTTTGCTACGGTATTTAGATTTTGTATATATACAAAGTTGCGAAACAAAGCGTCAATTTAGAAACTGATAGGCGAGTTGCTCAGTTGCAAGGTTTCTAATATTTGCTTGAGACATTTTGGAATGGTATGTATTTTAAATATTTTGTACCACGGCATTATGAAACAAAATACATTGTTCGAATATAAAGTAACTGAAGTTTTGAAAGTCAGCCATAAGTGACTTATTTAATGCCTTCTTTAGAGTTTTTCTAACGCAATTTTATTTAGTCTTTCTTAAAAATAATTAATTCACTATTTTACATCAGAAATGAAAAAGTTGTAAATTGAGTGCAGATAATCAGCTCAGTTCAACAGCCAAGATACTTTTACTTCTACAAAAAAATTAGTACAGTTGAAACTTACTCATCATAATTGTGACAAACAAGTGAAGAAATTGAGAAAACAAAACATATTAAATATTGTTTCCGATTTCTGTTTTTTTTCTAAACAAATTTAATTTTGCACTACTTTAAGTGATGCAAGATCTAATTTACCATCTGAACATTTTACCGTTGTGAAGCACAACGATAACAACAAATTTTAATAGTAAAAAATATAAAGCGCGTTCATTCATCATCAAGGTATGTAGATGGTTTCCCCTAATTTTGTTATAAAGTCAGTTGATGTTATTTTGCTAATACAAAAACATTATTGTAAAAAGTTGTTCTTTTGAAGCCAGTTTTATTTTTTTTTATTTTACATTTATTTTTATCATAACTAATTTAACGTATTTTTTGTTTGTTGTTGTAGTGAAAAAAAAACATTTTATCATCTTTTTATTTTAAACAAAATACACATTATTTTATTGTAAAACTTACCTGTCTAGAATTTTCCTTCATTTGCCTACGAGCTATTTCCAGTAATAAACGTTGCCTCAAAACATCCAGTGGATTCACAATGGACAAGGATGGTTTGTTACGCTTCGAAAGGAAGTAGTCATTCTATAATGAAAAAATAATAAAACAAAATAAAAATAAATACCAAAAAGTAATACAATAGGAAAAAAGTTGAAGTTACTTAAATTGTGATTTAGAGAAAAATTATATTTTATTTTTAATTGAAAGAAATTCTGCTTAAGCAATGATAAGTAGCTGTTTCTTGATACATCTAGTTCACTAGAAAAATTGTTATAAAAGTTTAGTTGCACTTATATTATTAAGAAATCTTAAGCAGGAATTTCAAGGTAAATAAAAGGTAGTTCAAAATTAATTAAATAATTCAAAAAATTTTATATTTTTTTCGATATATTTAAAGATGATATCATTAAAGGCTAAGACACTATTATAATTTAATGACATTCGTCTAAAATCTTCTAGATTGTGGATATGATCACATAAATCCCTGACTTTAAAAGTTCGAGTGTCATAGTATATCACAGCTATATGTCAAACGATTTCAGTGGTGTTCTATTAGTGGCTGATAAACGGTCCCCACTTAGTGAAAGTACATCTTTAATTTTTTTAAAGCACTGCAGAGGCGCTCGTAAATGTCCGTACTAAAATATATAAAAAAACGCCACAGTCTTTTTTATTTTGTTGGGTCTTCAGATGTTTACCTACAGACTCCATAAGCTGTGCGTGCTCTGTGTATTCTCTTCAATTAACTGTTTTATGCTAAAACTACAGGCGAAATATTTTTTAAATATGGAAATATATTTAGCGTATCAAAGTCTCTTTAGCATTTCAATGTCTGTGTGAACTCTTTTTATAACCTTCACTACAAAAAGAGGAAAAAGGAAATATCTAAGTTTGTCATTCCGTTTGTAATTTCGACAGTATCAGTTTTCAACGCCATAAAGTATATATATTCTGACTTCTTATGCATTACGAAGTCAATTTAGCAATGTCCGTCTGTCCGTCGCTGTTAATGTTGAAATCAAGTTTGCGGAGGCACTACACCCAGAGAAAAAATGATACCATACGTGTACAAAGTGACCACAAACGGTGTCAAAAGTGTATCAACCACGTTTGTGATCAATTTGTACACGGAAGGTGTCAAAGAGGCGACAACGATAGCGTTGGTGAATTGACAACATATGTGTACAATATGATACCGTATCGGTGTCAAAAAAAGGCCCATAGCGGTGTCGATCTGACACAGCACCGGTGTTATACTGACACCGCAACAGTGTCGAACTGACAACATATCGATGTCAAATTGACACGGTAATGGTGCCGAACTGATAACATATCGATGTCGATTTGGCAACGCACCGGTGTCGAACTGGTAACATACCGGTGTCGAATTGACACCATGCCGGTGTCGAATTGACACCATGCCAGTGTCGAATTGACACCATACCGGTGTGGAATTGATACCATATCGGTGTCGATTACACACTACTCGTTACTAGCCTCTTTCCCAATTGACCACAATAATAAAAACAAATACAATAAGTTGTTCACTTATAAACGTTTTTTATTAAAAAAAAATTTTTTTTAAACAAAGAAGACAGTACAAAACATAAATCAAGTTAAATATACTTAAATCTAAAATAAATTTTCCCATTATTCATAGGGTATACATAATATGGAACTGTTACAAAATCAAGAATTGGTATTATATAAATCGTCTAGTGAACCAACTTTATAAGATTGCAAATGTGCATCAAAATTATTAGTTTTAACTTCATTGCACAAAACATAAATCTTTTCGTTTTCAATTATTAAATTTTTAGTTTTACTAAAATTTTATATTTTTAAATTATAAGGGTCTCTTTTACGAATATTAAAGGACCTTTTCTATTTTTCGCAAACTGAATCCCAATTGTCGCATTCTCTAATTAGCGAAGTTTTAAGAGCAATTGAAACTGACTCACCGATTTCCACAAGCTCTTTATCAACCGAATGCAGTGCTTGCAAAGGTGCTACTACACGGCAAAGTATTTAAAAGCTTTCTTTTTTTAAGAGTTTTTGCTTCTAAACTTTGTATAAAGTTTTCCACTTGCGTTGTTTTTACCTTTTCTTTAAATATAATAATAGTCCTGTAAATGTGAAATCATATATTATATATAAACATAGGGGATATAAGAAGGTGCAGTTTTATATTTATAGTTTTTTATTCATTACGAGTACCTTCATTTCATTTTCCAAAGGGAAAACAGTACAAATTTCATCCAATAGCCGTATATAATCTTGTGTGCAAAGTAATATATCTTTGCTTAAAATATCTTCAATAATGGTATTAATTATGAAGTCTCTATGCTCACTCTTTATTTTAATATTTTGATCAGCACATGCAAGAATTGACTTTCCTTGTGATGTCTCGCTCAATAATGTCTTCAAATCCTAAGTAGATATATAGTTAAAATATGCGATGTTATATATATTTATAGAACCTATTTTATTTAATCTTACTTTTGATAAAACCCCACCTATTTTATAGTAATTTGTCACCTGCGTGCTTCTAAGACTTTCATTGCGCCTCTACCACTCTTCGACTTTTGGTGGCACTGACATTGTGTCATCATCGATTCCGAACACCAAAATTTAGTAAAACATAAAAAAACATTAAAGACATACATGCATAATTTATTAGCTCCGGTTTTTTCCAAGCAAGGAGCTTTTCTCGGAACTCTACACGCAATCCTTGTGGTGGCACAGCTTCCTTTAAGTCTTCCTTGTTTAAATAACGCAAGCTTCTAAATCATAATTGCGCCGATAAATTAAAAGTACATGTATAGATTTCTGCTTTAAACACTGAACTACTTACATTTTAAATGATCATAGATTGTTTCCATATTTATGTCTTCAAAGAATTTCTTCAGCTTCATGTCGTTTTCATGATCTTCCAAATTTTTTGGGCTAGAAAAGCATGAATTGCTAAGCAGCAAGATTTCACCATCCAGCTCTACCACTTTACCAATAACATTTTGAGCCTCAAGCATTATATTTTCTTTATTTTGTTCCATTTTATTCACTATTTAAAGTTTGCTTAGAAACACGTGCACTGATCACTAATAAATGAAAAGAAAACAAGCCGAACACAATAAATTCGGTTTTGATGTAATTTGACAACCTGCTGTTGTCAATTCAACCACATTTGTTAACAAGTTGTAAACGCGCGTTGTCGAAAGTTTTATATTTCGGTTTGTTCGTATAATTCGACACCCAGGCGTTGTCAATTTAAGCACGTTCGTTTATAATTTTTAAACAAGCGTTGTCAAAATTTGTAAATTTCGTCATCTTTGTTCAATTTGACAACCTAGCGTTATAATTCAACCACATTCGTTTTTAAATTGTAAACGAAAGTTGTCAATAAAAGCGTCAACGCAGTGGTCTCAAAATAATCACATTCGTTGTTGATTTTGCAACGTGATTTTTCCCTCAGTGTAGATGAACTACAAAAAATTGACATACGCCAATCGATCAGACATAGTGTCGAAAGAGGTGCAATTGAAAATCAGCAAGATCGGTCCATGACCCTCGAGGAAGTGGGCTTAACACCATGCCTTTCTGTAATTTTTTTATATCATTTGGAACAACAAAGTAACTCCAATCAAAAAAAAAAAAAAAAAAAAATATGGAGTGGTAGAGAATAAAAAAATAAGCAAACAATATTGAGTAAAAATATTGGCGCCCGCTCATATCTACTGATTTATTGGCCTCTAGAATTTTTAATAAGAAAAATTTCGATGGGCAATAGTGTCAAGATGGGTATCATTTAAATGCTTTTGAAGAAGTCTTTCAGAAACTACAAAAATTTTTTTTAAATGCTTAACCCATTAAAAGCCGATGATATTTTTTTTAACTATGCTTCGTAATTAATTTTGTTTTTCTTTTTCATATTCTGTCACCGCAATATATTTTTTTTTTTTTGATAGGAGCTACTTCACTAAATTCGATTTGCATTGTGAAGGGTATATAGATTCGTTACAGCCAAATATAGCAAACATTCTTGTAATATTTAGAGAATTTTATCTAGTTTTATATGACACCATTTGCAATATATTCTTCTGTGCTTATTTACTCTTGATATGTTTTCAATTTAAATCAAATTCAATTTTCGGCCAAATATTTTATTTTAAAAAAGAATTTCTGCAGATTCGGCCAACAAAGCTGCACTTTATTTTACACTTGAGCAATTAATAGTTCGGTAATATATTCATGTAGATGGCGCTACAGCTGGGTATTGAAATACGGAAGTCATATAGACTTTCCGAAGGGTATATTATAATTCAGAAAAGATCGTACTAGCTTTAAGAGCCATTTAGTTGAAGTCTGATCATTTGAATATTTACACAGTGGTAACTATTTATGTCGCGTATCGTTGTTTTAGAACCTGCATTTTTGCCAAATTGAATTTCTTTGTGATGCACTTGTTAAGTTTATTTAATTATGTTTCAATTAAAAAATTTACATTATGTTGTGTATAAATTTTTCCTTTCACTCCTGCAAGGGTTTTTAATTAATTTTAATTTCACTTCATTTTTTCGCAACAATTTTTATTTTAAACTTATTTGGCATGTATGTAGTTGCTAAAATTGAAAATTAGTTAAATTTTTATTTAACAAGGGTGCTGTTTTATATAAAAACATAAACTTTATAATATACAACTACATACTTGCTGTTTGTAGTTGTTGTTGTTGATTCTACTTTAAATGTCTCATAAGTTTTTATAAGATACATTTTGAAAAACTTTGTCACCTGTGCCATTTGCCTTGACTTAACAATTACTTATGCTGATACTTATGTAAATATATTTATGCATTTAAATTGTTTTTTTTTTCTCTTGATTTTTGTTTAATGAAATTATAGTGAATTATAATTATTTGCTCAGACTTTGCTACAACACTTGTCTCCCAACTTCATTAGAGAAAAAAAAAACTTTTTAATTTTATTTACTTGATGTTCAGAAGTAAAATAATAAGATAAATATTTGTTTAAGAGTTGCCATTAGAAAAATTTTGCTTTTTGAAAGGCATTAAATAGATTTTAAAGATATTAAAAATTTTATTATCATATTAATGATTATCTGCGGACTTATTCGTTTTCTACTGCAATGCAAATATAAATAAAATTCTTCTTTATATATTCTTTTTGATATTTAAGATTTTTTTTTTTGATTTTTAATATATTGATATTTAAACGTAAAGTGACAAA
The DNA here is from genome assembly GCA_937654795.1 of Cistogaster globosa. NCBI lineage: Eukaryota > Metazoa > Arthropoda > Insecta > Diptera > Tachinidae > Cistogaster > Cistogaster globosa. The sequence goes on along the minus strand of OW569403.1, from coordinate 132,023,486 downwards.
AAATGATGGGATCATATCGCAACATTCTGTTAAGTTTTTTTTTCTTTCACTGCCTTTCCTTAGTTGTATATTTATAATACATATTATGTATATCCGGGAGTCTCAGACTACGTGCTCACATTGCTTTTTAAATCCATATCAACATCTTCTGAGATATTTTCGTTCATCACTTCTTGGTTTTCTTTCTGCAAATACAAACAGTAGTTTCTTTAGGGAGCATGGCAGCCATCAAAATCCTTGCCGATTTCTTTTAGTAATTTTAAGTTTGCAGCTTCCCTAGCTGATCACAAAGTAGCACAAAATAACAGCCAAAGGCAAAAAATTCTCTTAAGTTAAGCTTTTCTACTTCTGAGGGTTATAGGACAAATAATTCAAAACAGAAGCTCTAATAAAACCAGATTTTTGTTTATAACTAATAAATTAATTATTGTTTTTATCAAATCTTCCACTGTGCACAAGAGAATTAAGCTGGATTAATATATGACTCCTTGCAACTGAACCTTTATCAAACGATTCTAAGGGTTGCGTACACAACATGTCAGAACGTAATTATTTTGTTTTTGCTAAAATGTGTGTCCGTCTTTTCGTCTATTTGACGTGTATTTGATTATCTAGTTAACATCAACAGCAAATAATAACATTCAAAATTTAATGGTAGGGAACTTTTGATATGTAAGTCCAACTCGCAATTGGTGGATTTATTTTAGTTTGAAACTAAGAGAAGCAGTAAGAAACAAGGTTGGAGGTAAAAAAGTCAAAGATTGAACTCGAAGAAAACAGTGTCAATAAATGGCATCTGCATTTATTCGCTTTAAATTCGTTTTATAATTTAACATTCTTTAATGATATCACAAAATATTGAAAACATATTAAAACGGGTTTACAAAAAAAAAAAACAAAAAAAAAAAAAAAAAAAAAAAAATACGCAGTGTAGATTAGAATCCATTACGAAAATAATTAATGAGTAAAAAATACAAATTGTACTGAACTAAAATAAAAGCACATGGCTAAAAACTTACTTAAAATGAAAGATTTTACTTCAACGCTGGAAATTGATAAAATACTTTTATTTAGCAAATAAATCTTCATTGTCAATCAGAAGCCAGCAAAAGCATTATAGATTTGTTCATATTCTAAATGAGCTCTTGAGTTCATAATTGCCAGCCCGAACTATTCTGTCTTGGACTCCTACTATTTTTACATTAAATAATACAGGAGTTTAAGAAAACCTGTAACAAAAGCTTGGGACACTTAAGAAAAAAAATTCCAGTAGAAAAAATTTTTAATATAACAAAAAAATTCTTAAAAAAAAAAAATAATAATAATAATAAATAATAAATAAATAAATAAAAAAAAAATGACAAAACTTTTCTCTTAGAAAAACTCAAAATATTTATTTAATGAAGAGCAAAACAAAAGAAACACAAATAGAAAGAAGGCAGTTGTTTACCATAATTAAATATGAAAACAAATTATAATTGTTAATGTCTAATTTTTACTTTTGTGCAAAATATAAATAAAAAACTTTGTGAGAAAAAATTAAAATTCAAGGTCCAAAAAATTTAAGATATTCAAGAGAAGATGTCGATACGTAATAGTTAAATGTTATTTTGTAGTTTTCTTCATAAAAAAATAAGAAATATTAACAATTCGTGTGTGTGTGTTTTTTGTTTGTTTTAATGTTCTCTAATTTGTAGACTGATTTGCACAATTTTTCTTTATTGAAAACTTTTTGCTTAAAGATTTGTTCTATCGTAAAAGATTTTAAAAACTAAAGAGTGCGTAAAAAAAACACAAATTTTCATAAAGTCTATATTGCCTTGACTTGCAGATATCAATAAAACAGTAAATAGCGGGGTCTTTTCTGTACATTAATATACTTTTTGCAAATTTTGATATTGGTGTAGACAGTAATTGACATGGAATATAAAACACACAATTTTGGTCTGTCCGTCTGAATCTCTGTGTACGCACCACGTAAAAACTTTTAGATTAATTTGAATAAAATTTTATGAGGAGGTCCCTTAGGAGCTTGGTACAAACATAGAATACTTTTGTTATTAATAATAATTCTTGAAAAAAACAAACCGACTTCAAAACAAAGTTAAGATCATATTTTCTTAGGACGGTAAATAAACATTAATTATAGAATATTGTGTTCGAGAAAGATTGTGTCAGGGTTTTTTTTGTGTCGTAGAACAAAATATGAATGTAGATTAAACAAGAAATTTAGCAGTTATTTGGTCACCCTTTATTTTTTACATTTTTTAATGCGGACACAGTAAAAAAAATCTGTTTGAATTTTAAGCCATTGGCCATAAATATAAAATTGCATTAACTTTTGGGACACCCTTTAATTTATAATTTTGAATATTTATACTTGTTATTAAAACGATCAAAATGATCGACAACCTGTCCAATTTTCAAGGGTTTGTGTATAACTTTTCAAAAGATAGGCGGATATAAGTCAATTTACGTCATCTATCGGGACACCCTTTGTTTTTTAGATTTATTTTTATGTTATTTTTGGCTACTGGGAAATGACTGAGTTCTGCAGGCACAAACTTAAATCGAGCAACATTCAGTCGAATTAGTAAACTCCTTCTTTTTTTTGATGTCGGTTAAGAATAAGTCATTTCGTAGAGAAAATAGAGGTTCAAATGTAAGGGCACCCAATTTTGCAAGTATAGCCCTACATATGTATTACTGTATCCACTATAAGTATTAAAAGCAACTTTAGAACTAAAAGGGTTGAAACATGTTTTTACGTGACAGCAAAAATTTTTAAATTTACACACAGACTATAACCGCTACTAAAAATTAAAAATGAAAGGGTATCCCCCATAGAGAAGTGATTTTGACATAAATGACCTTATATTTTGAAACGAAATAGATAAATACATTGTAAATACAGCATGTACTACTGCAGCCATTAAACCAATAAATAAAAAGACACAAAATTCAAATTTCAAAAGTGGCCAAGCAAAACATGATTTTCAAACATATGGGCTTATCTTTTGACTTTTAATATGCAGGAACTTTGAAATTAAAAACAAATTTTAAATATAAAGTGTGACTGCCTTTTTATATTTTAAATGCTTTTTATTTTAAGCATAAAAGATAGAATTATGAAATTTTTACGAAGTATTAAAAAACCGTCTGCCTGCAAGATCTATCGTAGATAAAAAATACTCGTCCTTTTCTAGAACACTGGATACTTGTGTGGAAAAATGTTGTATTAAATGGTTATCTAATTTAAATGTGAAAGCGTAAAAAATATGAAAATTCACATTCACATGTGACTACAAGTTTAAAGCAATTTGTTTATTATTCTTTTAAAATTTAATTTGTTTGGTGCAAATATTTGATAAATTTGTACGGCCATATTCCAAAAAATTTAAACAGATTAATAAACTTAGAATAGTTAAATGTTGATAAAACTATATTAAGATACGGTTAAAAGCATCAAAAACCTTTAACAAACAATTTTAAAAATAAAAGTTTTTTTTTTGTTTGATGTACCCTTTTTTAAACCAAAAATAAAATGAATTTTATTATTCAGATATTTTGTTTAGAAAATAAGAGGATATTCTAGGTTAGAAAAGGTAATTTTAAGAGGAAACTAATAAATGAAAAAATTGTCGGCTACTCGTTTTTTCCAAGTTACAGAACTTCACAGTTTTAATAAATATTTTGTGATGTCTCAAGCATTTTGCACCAAAATGGGTCAATTTGGGTATCATAGGAGAACTTATAAAATTCTTATCAAGCTTGATACGTATCACAAAAAATTTTTAGCCCGCTATAAAATTCCCATTAACTGTAATTTCAGCGAATTCCCCGGAATACGTACGGAGCAAAGTTTGGGTATTAAGGTGAAAACAATCACAAAATTAATAATAAAAGTTCAATAAAATTAAGGTGAAATCAATCACAAAATTAATAATAAAAGTTCAATAAAATTTAACAAGTTTCTAATGGGCTAACATTTTTCAACATGTTTTTGTAAGGATCCTTATAGATTTTTCAAAAAATCGCTCCTATGATGCATATATTAGCTCAATCGATAAAATAATATTGAAAATGATTTGTATAAAAGTCTCATCGATTTTTATCACATTACATTTTCTTTTTAAAGTTACTTTTTCTAAAACCCGTAAAGCTTTATTTCATATGGAGCTATTAGCAGTGTTGTCAGTTATAGCGATTTCTCGCCAAACGTGGCAATAAAAAAATACTTTTTGGCAATAAAAATTTTAGAATGGCAAAAAGCGAGAAGAAAACATTGCAATTAAGAAAAAAAATAAAAAAAAAAACATAGGAGCATTATTAATTGTGTTTAGGGACGACTTAAAATGTAGGTTTATTGACTAAATAACCAGGTTCACTTTGAATTTTATATTTTAAGTCCACCTTGTATATACAATAATATTAACTTTCTATTATATGTGAAGTGATAAAGGTGCCAAAGACAAAATGCAGTGAGATATAGTGGATGGAGAGATATCAACGGCAGAAAATGATAAGTCAGCTAAAAATATTTATAACGAGTTGTGCGATGAAAAATATAGATTTCATAAATTGAATTCTAAATGAAATAAACGGTTTAAATATGGATTGACAATCTGTGTATATGGATGCAGAAATTATACATAGAAAAACTTATACCACACTTCTCACAACAGAAAAAAATGTTAAAACTTAATATTTTAACTAACACAGAAAACAGCAATGAATTAATATAAAAATTAAAAAAGGAAATGAATTCAAGAAGTTCCTTTTTTAAATATAGATAAAATTCATTTTGGCACAGAATTTTAAACTGAATTGAAAAAAAGCCGTTTTAAATATAAATGATACGTTGATTTTACAAGAAAGCTTTGTTTTTTCTATTTATAAAAAGTTTCTTAAAGAAATACTTGATTGGCATCCACTGGTTTTTAAAAGCACTAAATATTAAATGATAATAGAAGTCGCCAGGTAAAAAGGATAAATTGCTTATATTGTAGATTAGCTATTGGACTGTTATTGTGGGTTTTTGAATAAACAATTTTTAAAAATGGTTTAATAAAGGAAAAGTATTAAACACTTCTCATTTAATAAACCATTTTTGTAGTCTTTAAATCTAAAATAGGAACTTTTCACCAATTAGACCAATGATATTTTAAATAAGTTTGAGTTTGGATTTTTTACAATAATTTTTGCTTTTTTTAATAGAAAAATTTTAAAAAACATTTTTAATGGATCTGTTAAGAAAAGCATGATAAAAAAATTGTTGCATTGGGAACAAGCAACACCACTGATGTTAAACTTAATTTTTATATGGCGACTCTTGACATAAAGTTGACGATAATTGTTATTTTGTTATTTAGGCAACTAAAGTAATTTTAAACAAAAAAGTAAATGGAAATAATCAAAATTTTAATTCTAAAGATCATAAGCTCATTGTTGTTATTTTTGATGAAGATGTGTACGACATGGCATCTATTAGAAGAAATTTAAGAAACAATTCTAACCCTTTGAATTACCGTATTTACTGTGGAAAGATGTTTATTTTTAGAATTATTTTGGTTTGCTTAGCATCTGGCTGTATTGTTATATATTTGGGTCAATTTTAATAACCTGATCTCATCGCCGAAAAAGTGATCGATCTACTGGATTTAAAGCCAAATCCATTTACAATAAGTCTGCTGTCGCTGGCTTCGATTGCCCCCCAAATATTTTGTTAAGGTTTCTTTATTTCGTGCCGTTTTCTTTTTTAGTTTTGCTTTGAAACTAATCCTCGCTCTCTGCCATTCACCTTGCAACGCCCTTTTACTTCGTAGTGGCGTTGCTTTCACCACACAAACACACATCGCGAGCAAAATTTTGAATTATTGTTTTGTGTTAATTTTGACCATCATAAAGCCTATGTACATACCTGCAACTTTTTGTAAATTTTTCCCAATCAGGATTTAAACCGTAGATGTTATAAATGAATTAAAATTTGCTTAAGGTTCATTTATAATTTTGGTTTCTAAAAAGTTAAGTACAATTGTACACTACACACAACCTAAGATAGATATATGCTAATAGTGCTAATGAAGGATGTAGCGATCCAGAAAATACAACAACTCATTTTGCCGACGTCTAATTTTTCTTGTTTAATTTAATTTAACTTTTATTAAGAAAAATTATTTTTCAAATGTACGTCGACGTTTTTTAAAGTAAACAAGAAATATTAGACGCTGGCAGAATGTAATGCCGCATTTTCAGGACCGCCAAATCCATCATCAGCATTCATCGCATTAATGTCAATGGACACTGTACCATTTTTAGTATAGACATAGTGCCACTAATAAGAGTATCATAATTTTTGCATTTAAAACGACAGCGGTCTTGCAAAAAATTCCTGCATAGACGGCCTTCGCTCGGGCACAAGGGTTTTATTCACTATGGCATGACCAACACCGTCTTTTTCGATTCTAATTCATTAAAACAAGAACTGTGTGCCACTAATTATCATTATCAGTAAATAGAACATAAAATCAACATTTTAAATTACAAAGAAATATGAACAAATTAATCTAATTTATTCAAGTTCACAGTACCTTTTGTTTCAAAGTTATTCGTAACCCAAAATTATAATGAGCCGTAAAAAGAATAAATATTTTTTGCTGTAAACTTTATATTGAATAAAATTTTTTAACTTTTTTCAACTTCATAAAAAAAATTCATTAAAGTTTTATTCATTAGATTTCAACCTAACGAATATTAAATATTTTGTAAGGTTTTCGCGGCATTTCCCATAAAAAAACTTTCTGCGTTATTTAAAATTCTAGAAGTTTTTTTAACTTAAATTTCATATAAAAATACTTTAACTACTTTACTTTAAATTACGACATTATTTTCATACAGTGTCAATATTAAATAAATATTCATTCTAAAAAATGCTTGAGTAAGTATGTTGCTCACAAATTTTGCTAAAAGGATAAAGGAATGCTTTTTTTATGTTTTAAGAAGTTTTGAGTGACAGTTTGTTTTTAAAATATGACAGTAATGTTGTAAGCAAAAGGTTAAAAAGTCTTTTCGCACATACATATTTATTCAAACATTTAATGAATTAAATTGGGATTTTTATTATAAATTTTAATAAATAAAATTCATAATATAGAAAATTTATAACAAAGTTTTGTAATATTGAAATATTTTGAACGTATCGAGAAAAGGTTTTATATACTTTTCAATCACTTTAAATACCGTTTTTTAAGCAAATTTTAAGTCTTTATTGTGTCTTAAAAAAAATATAACTTTTTTGGTTTAGTTTAATAGTAGGAACGGTTTTTTTTTTCTCCTTTATTTCCATAATCCTTTGTTGCTGTCTTATTAAAATGTTTACTATAATATTTTACTGTGCTTTTATTTTAAGTACATACATATGTACATAATTATTGTGGAGATAGTTAAGTACCAACAAGTTAAGGCACGATAATTAAAAAACCGAGTAATAATCGATATTGTATGGCATCGAGATACAAATCAATTATTTTTTATTGTTTTGTTAGTATTTTTATTTTATGGCAAATATATTTATGTTAAATTACTAATTATTATTATTTTGAATTATTATCAAAAAAAAAAAGGATGAATTCCACTTGTTATATGCGTACCGCTTCATTCTATCATTTGAATATATTAGGTAAATTCTAAAAATTAATAATAATGCATTTGATTTACTGGCTCACCGCAAGTATTTGTCTAATAAATGAAAAAAGAAAGGACAATAAGCTTGCGAATTACGAACGCTCCAGTTCTGGAATTAAAACTAATTGCTGTTAAGGTTTGGGACATGGTTCCCCTTAACTTTTCACACTTAATGTATTTTTTCGCATTTTAATTATTTTTACTAATGTCAATGAAATTGTAATGACATTTTTCAATTATTAATAACGATTGAGTAAAAAAATAATAAATTTTATTAAACACTAATTTATGAACACAGAAACCTAAAAAAACTATTCATAGAATAAAGAAATCTTAGTCATCTTAAGGATAGTTCTATGCATAAACCAATTTATAATATAAAACTTTTAAGTAAGATGAGTGTGAAACTACATGTCCTTCATCTAATATACAAGCTTGCAGATGTTATTAATTGCAGAAGAATATAAATATGTTATCACAGTATCACTTTTTATTTTAAAACATAAAAGTGACACCAAGTTTTGTGATCTAAATATCATTTTAAAATAATGCTTTATACTTTGGAGTGTTTATTTAGTGAACAAAGACCAATAAAGACGCTTAATAATGGTAATGATTTAAAACCATTTAATTGTTAGTCAATGATAATTATTTGGTTTTTAACTAATTATCAATGAAACATGTTCACTAGAAAGCTTTACCATTATTGAAAACGTGTATTTAAGTAATGATAATGCTAAAAAATCATTAGTATTAATCATTATTCAATGCTTACGCCATTGGTAATTAATTAGACTATTTGATTAATAACTCCCATGTATGATATTATAAAACACTAAAAAGTTAATCTTACGCACAATAAAAAACTACATTCAGCCTTTTCCCGATTAATCATTTAATTTATAGCAATTAAAAATTTCACCCTTTAATCGATTATATAATTCACTAATCGATTACACTGCTCTGCAGCAAGTTCCTTTTTGGCTCTCCTTTAAATAAAACTATGCCACGTCAATCCAAAAAAAACCCTACGTGCTGGAGAAAAACCAAAAACGGATTTGAGTTCAGCAAATCAAAAACCAAATTGTCCTGATAGTTTTATTAAAAGGAGGATTTTGCTGCTGAGCAGTGTTATCAATTGTTTTTACTACCACTGATATAAAACAAAGACATCAAAAAAAGGTTTGTTTTGTTTGAAATAAATTAACCATAATTTTTTCGAGTAAAAATGGGAACTTCTTTCATTCCTATGAATTTCTAGAAAATAAAATTTTGCCATTTTTGCCTGCAAAGAACTTAATTAGAACTTATAGGTCTACAAACTATAAGACCAATTTAAATTATGCATAAAGTAATGGGAATATAATCAGTGCTCTTGCAAAGCAGACGGCCGGTAGAAGCTGGCGTAGACATTATTTTTTATAGCAAATATCCATAACTGATTTTATGTATTAAAACTTAGCAGACAGCCTTCACCAGTAATTAAATGTTCTTGAGGTATGCATAGCAAAAAAAATTTTAATGTAATGAGATTAAGATCAGTGAATAACTGTACAGTTTAAAAATTCCTCACTCACCTGAGAAAATACATTATTGTTAATGAAAAAAAAAACACAGTAATCGAAATCAAAAATCAATCTAATATGTTAAAATTTTTTTCCTATTTTCCTACAGAAATTATTTTAATTTGATATACCAGAATCCAAATATATAATTTCCAATAATATACAAATTCCAAAAATACCTAAAGGTATACTCAAGTTGTAATCATAATTATGTTTATAAAATTATTTACTATTAAGATTTTTTATAATCATTTAAATATTATTGCAATAAATTTTCAACTATTTAGCCGTTATTGCAACTAAATATGTAACGTATCTCAAGAACATCAAAGATGTTTTTAGCAACATTACAGTTTTAGCAAACAGAACTCTGCTTAGAGTTGTATTTAAATAAATAAAATGTATTATCATCAATGTCTTATGCTTATTTAAAGTCTTCAATGGCACAACCTTTAATATTTTATCCCTATTTACTTTCTTAATAACCGACATTAAACAGAAACTGTGTGTGTGTTTGAAAAAAAAAAAAAAATAAACAATTCTTAAGTTTTTAATAATTTCCTGTTGTTTCCAGCATTTATCTGATATTAAGAATAAATTAATTTTCCGAAATAAATTGCTTTACATAATTGAAAATTTATTTGAAGTAGAATATTTTAATGTAAAAAAAGAATATCAAATACTGCTAGTTCTGTATCTTATCAAAGTAAACTAAGACATAAAAACATCCGATTGACAACAGGTATACAAATTTTAATATCTTTATAGCTCCAGGAGTATATTTATTCTACCTCATGAAAACTTCTTACTAATAAATTTAAATAAAATCTTTTTTAATAATGATTTCAACCTAAAGGCTATATTTTATTTTCACATATGTATTTCGTTCTAAGTGCAGAATGTTAAATGGTGTCATTGTAAAAACTGAAACAAAAAAAGTTTAATTTATGAAACATTCAAACATTTTTAAAATTTTATTTTCTGCTTCAAATTTAAAAAGCTTAATCAACAAAAATTCTGATAAATTTTTATTAATTCTATGAAAGTTAGTACACAATGGAACTGATCCCAAAAAGACACTAATTATTATACAACTTAATAAATGTCATAATCTTCATGTTAATTATAAGGAATCAGAAGCTATCGATGTTCTTGGCATGAAAATTCAACGCGATGTTCGGTGGAAGAAGCATATTTTTAATTTCGCAAAAGAAGCATTCCAGTGCCTAGGTTTTCAGAAATGGTGTAAGAAATACTTTACTCCATCTGATCTTGCTATCTATCAGACCGTACATAGACCGCACTAGAGCATCAACGTAATGTGGGGTGTATTTTACTGGTTTATCGTAACTACAACGGAATGTGCTCTTATCGAATCAGGGAACTTGTTTCTGAAATCCGTAACGCGCTGTGAATTAAAAGCGCATTCCTTTGTGGTGGACTGGCCAGTATATCGCAATACGCATTACAGAGATAATTCGTTTTTCAGCCAAACAGTACGTGTGTGAAATAAATTCCCTGCAAAGGTCTTTCCTGATACAAGCAAACACCACTCCCTCTATCCCTCTTTACACAACCTATTTTCCTAGCTCTGGCACAATGCATTGCATAAATAGGGGTTCTCCCCTGAGTGCTGGTCTTAATACAAGAAAGATTTTGATTTGCTAGAATTTTAGTACAAACGAAGCGATGGCAACTTTAAAAAGCATTTTAAAGCATAAAATAACTTGCTGAAATTCAAAGAATATTACGTGCAAGATATTAAGAAATACGCATAAACTTAAAAAAATAGTGCAACAAAAAAAAAAAATACTTTCTATAAGAAATTATAATTTTTTTTCAATCTGCCAGAGAGGCATTTTTCAAACTGCTCAAAAACCATTCATAATCGTCACTCATTGTCTTTGTACACATAAAAATCATCTTAAAATATACTAAAGCGTTATTTTAAAATTTCACTTTGATCACAAAAATTTTTGTGCAAGTAATAAAATCTGCTAATCGGGGTGATATCTAACTTTAGATCTCAGACATGAGGTTTTACACCTATCTCACTTAAAATTGAGACATTATTAAAAGTATTAAATAAAGATTTATCTACAAAGGGGTCAAGGTTTATGTATAGTTCCCATTGTAGGGTCTACTACTATGAGTTTATTTTTCATAAAAACACTAGTAAATTGTAATTAAAAAATTTCGTTAAAACTGCATTACCATTAGTCAAAACAATTATAACTAAAGATAAATTATTAGCATTAAACGCTTGTTCAATTTTTTATCTTCATTATTTTATACTGTGCTAATGAAATATAAATGGTAATGAAAAAATTCCAAGTTTAGAAATAACTACAAAAACTCGTAAGTATTTTGTTCATAAAAAAATCATATAAATAAAATGGGATGCAAATGTAACTGAGATACGAATATTTTCTTTTCCAATTTTTCGGTTTAAAGACTTTTTTATACAAAATAACCTTATCTTTTTTTACTAAAAAAAAACAAACAAAAATTAATTTAGACAAACACATTGTAATATTTTGGATGCAAAAAAAAAAAAAAAACAAAGCGGTAATAATCATTTTTTTCTCTTTTTCATTCGAAGAACTTGAATTAAGAAAACTTTACTCACTATGTTAACAACCTAACTTAACAAATATATTTGCATTTTAGACATATGACTTATCGCCTGAATTAACAATTTCTTTATTTACAATAAAAAAATTTAAATTTAAAAAAAAATAGAATAGTGGAGTAAGTAACGGATTCATGAATATTAAAATAATAAAAATCAAAAGAAAAAAATTATTATAATTTCATAATAAATTTTTCAATTAATTGTTAAAATCTGAAAAAAGTTGGATAATATTAAAAACAATTCTGAAAAAGATTAACAAATGTGATTAAAATTTTTAAATCCTAATCAAGGTTTGAGATTTCCCGGAATTTTTTATTTCCCGGGAAACGGGGAAAAAATTATCGCATTTCCGGAAAAACAGCAATTCTTGAAGAAAACTAGTTTATTTAATAAAATAATATTCAAAAATTTATAGTTTTATTTAAACACTAAAAGAGCCCACGACTTCGTATCATTTCTAATTTTCTTCAAATTTTGAAAAATGTGTTTTAAACATTTGTTGTAGAGTTCTGTGTAGAATATTAATAAGTTTCCATCTACAAAACTTAAATGTACTGAAAACTGTTTAAGTACCCTTATACCAGTAAAATTGGGGGCGCGTTTCTCTACGAAATAAAATATTTTTATGAAGTAAAAAGAATCCTATATTTAAGCCATGGTTTCAAGGGGTGTCCTCACTAAATTTTATTCGAATCCATCTAGAAGTTTTTATGTGATGCGAACACACACAGATAGATAGACAGAAAGACAATAATTCATAAAATAGGTGTTTTGTATTACATATCGGTTACTTTCTACAGCAACATCAAAGCTTTCACAAAATATTTAGTATATAAATGTATAGATGTAGTAGAATTCACACGAAACGAGATATTTGAAAATTTTTTAATGTCACAACCAAAATGTTTTAAGAACAATCTGTGTTTATTTTGAAAGTGCTTATGATTTTAATCTCCCCGTTTCCCAGATATTTAGTCAAAATATTTCCGAGAAATTGACGATAGATTTTCCCGGGAAAAGCCCCCGGCAATTCCGGTTTTCTCAACCCTGATGGTAATTGTTTAATTTATTTGATAAATTTTTTAAATTTTTTAATAAAAATTGAGTCACATACATAATTTTATTTTGAAATCTCTGTTTCAATTTGGTAATTTTAGATCCATTTTAAAGCTGACTGTTCTTCAAACAAATACTTTAATTCCTTTCTTGTTATAAAAAGTTATAAATACCGAGATAACGATTTCGCTGAAAAATATCAATTGATAACATAAAGGGCCATCCAAAAAACGCGCCTACATGTTTCTTTGAAATAAAACACAAACTATTTGCAATTCTTTCAAGCTGTTTTTTTTTATTAAAAGTATGATCCATTAAAATTATAAGTGGAATAGAATATCATTCAAATGTCCACCATGACTGCGTCTGCAGACATCAATCCGAATATCGAAATTTTCAATGACTTTGCGACATGTTGCTGGTGTTATTTCACGAATTGCAACTTGAATGTTGTTCTTTAGATCATTAATTATTTGTGGCTTGTTAGCATACACTCGACTTTTCAAAAAACCCCACAAAAAAATCTAATGGTGTTAGATCACATGACCTTAGAGGCCAATTGAAATCTGCATTTCGGAAAATTACACGTTGACGAAATTTTGATCGCAAAAGCGTAATGTTTTCTCGAGTTGTGTGACATGTAGCACCGTCTTGCTGGAAATAGACGTCAGACACATCAATATGATTCTACTGTGTCCATAAAAAGTCTCTCAACATTGATTGGTATCGCTCAGCATTAACAGTAACAGCATTTCCAGCATCATCTTCGAAGAAAAATGGCCCAATGATTCCATTTGCCCAAAATGCACACCAAACAGTAATATTTTGTGGGTGTAGAGATTTTTTATGAATAACACGAGGAATTTCATCACCCCAGATACGACAATTTTGCTTATTGACGAATCCATCCATTCTGGAATGAGCGTCGTAACTAAACAAAATTTTGCTTGAAAACAAAGGATCTGTTGTTGATGATGTAAACGCGTTGTTGCAATGTGTACCTGTCCATGGTTAAAACTGTACTACCTTCTAATAAAACAAAATGGCTTATGTCATTTGAAAATATGTCACGTGTAAAAATTATATAGTGCTGATATCTAGGCGTCACATTTAGATGACCCTTTATAATCATTCCATGTTGGAATAGCCTTTGGGGTCCTAAGGTTTATAAACTAAAATAATACGATTGAACTAAGAACTAACTACCTTCACTTTGGTTTCAAATACTTCCATGTTAAAATTAATGCGTTATTCCATTTCTTTATTTATTACTTTTCGTTCCTGGCTAAATTTTTGTGCTCTGTGGCTTCAAGAGACTCGAATTCACGTAGTTTTGTTTATAAACCAGTTCCCTTAACAACGTCAGCCGCACAGTGCGATATTGTTACTTTCCCCTCTCTAATTAAGGCTCACGAACTCGTCTATCGTGGCAACACACTAATTATTTTTCTAATCTTATTTGGCCTCAGGGAGGTTTTAAGCGCTGTTTTTATTTATTCCCAGCAACACACGCCAAAAATCATTTTTTCTTCTGTGGTTACCGATCTTATTATTTTCTTAATCATTTAAAAGTAAAAACCAGTAGACCTCGAGAGGCAAATTTTTAGAACTCTGTTCCAACTATAACACACTGAACAGGGTGATCCAAATTAGACTTTCCGAATATTTTGTTAACATGAAATTTTATTTAGTAAATTCTAATTTTTAAATTACTATAACTTTTTTTGTTTTAAAAGATATCAAATCAAAATATTCTTTTTAATTATGCAGTTTCTTAGTTATCTGTAATAGCAAAATAAAGTCGTTATCTTGTTTAGAACTTGTTAAATTTTTTGTTTAAAAAAATTCAAAATTCTTCAAAAATCCTGTGCTTAATAAAGCATCACTCCCTCCCGTCAAACCACGTCAAAAAGATATTTCTCTATGTTATAACCCAAAACCTTCCCTACACACCTATTCCCCATTATATGTGCGTCAGGGTGCGACCTTGTGCACCAGAGCAATTTTTCTGACCAGAGGTCAAGTATTTTGTAAAAAAAATTATGAAAACGTACGAAATTTTTCAAAAAAAATTTTTTTTCTACAGAGTTATTTTTAAATTATTTTAACTTTTTAACACAGAGTTAAAGCCATTTTTTTCAAATCACCTTGAAAGGTGGCGTCTATAACTTTTTCTATGGAATCTAGTAATATTCAAATGCACTACATTGTACCTATCACATTTGCAAAATTTAAACATTCAATGGAATTTTGGTAACCCACTTAAGTTGGTAATGAGAAATATATCACAAAACAATAAGATCCAAAATAAGGAAATAATTAAAAAGGAAGTATTAAATAAAATACACGAATGCACATGTTTATTATCACATTTTTTTCGAATGTAAGTTTCATTATAACATAAGTAGGGAAATGTAAGTTAATTCCCTGCTTAATCGAATAACACAATTTTTTACACAAAAGATTTGCGCACACAGTGCATGGGATGATTTGTACCTGATTATTCTTAGTACCCGTTTATTTTTGCAGAAAAAGGAGAGAAAAAAGAACAAATTCAAGAAAGGCATCTTCAGTTAGGCCTTATAATCGGCCAACCTAAACAAGGAGAAGGAAATTCGAATGATAAAAATGCTGCAAGAAGATGTTTTCCGATCCAAAAACTGCAGCATCTATCAAAGGTGTAGATTATGTGTTAAGAAGGCGACTCAAAATCGTATTATAAGTCTTAGGATGCCTCAGAAAGATAAATGGATAAAAATTTGGTTTATACGCCAATAAAACAGCTGCACTTTACAATGAAAAATACTCTTGGAAATATACGTCTTCAATGGATCATAAAATGTTGTATATTGGGGAACAAATCATTTATCATTATTAGCTACCAATAGGAGGTCTGTCTGAAGAAGCAGGCTACAGATTCTTTTGCGAACCTAGCTCAAGAAAAATGTTTAGATGTTGTACTAATGAAGACCTTATCACCATTTTGTTGTGTACTTCAGATCCATATATGTCCAACATTCGGCAAAAATGGAAGATGAAAATCAATGCTATTCAGAAGAAATTTTTACTAAAGTTGCTTTTGGATATGAAAGTATATGTAAATATGTCAATAATTAATATCTATTTTATAAATTGTTATAGAAATATTTAAAAATAAAATAAAACTTGAACTAAAATAAGATTTTTTTCATTAAAACTTTTTGTTATTAAGAGAGTTTTACTTTATAAAAAATTTTAATTTTTTATTTTAAAAGGATGTTTAAAAAAAACCAACCTTTGGCCCTTGTTGCTTTTAAGCTTAAAAATATTACGATGGCCAAAATTTGGCGTTTCCTGAAGAGATTTAATTTACAAAACTATTAATAATTATAATTTGTAACAATAAGAATAGGATATACATGTGAAATAATGTTTTTTAATGTGTTAACACTTGTCTTTTATAATCAACTTCAAATAATTATGGTAACGGATATTGAACCATCAATAACTTTTTTTTGTCGGTCCGCTATTATGAATTTAATAAAAAATTAAAGTTTACCAAACAGTAAAAACAGCATATCAAAATTCGGATCCAATAAAAAGTTACCGGCATCTCCCCAAATGTGCCACTGTGCAACGTAAAAAAATTATATTTTTACACTCAACAATGTTGGCATTTGTATTCGTTATATTCTGTTTAACACGTAGATACGTGTATGAAATCAGCCTCTATAGTTGCTTAACATGCCTTATCTAACTTACGTATGGGAAGTGCCACGCCCACTTGTAATATGTAAAGAAAACTGATGCATAACAATTAACTGTGAAATTTTCTGGGAGATCGATCCACTAGTGTAGACAACCATAGTTTTTCGACAAAAAAACCAACAAAACACATTTTGTATTTTCATCAAAAACATATACTGTCATGCACATGTTTATATCGTTTATATTGCAAACATAAAAAAATATTGTATTACAATAATACTTTCTGTTTTTTTTTAATACTGTGTGGAAAAATTGCAAAAAATTAAATAAAAATATTTTATTAACTCCCAAAAGTTAAGCTGGTCTGTTAAGCCTGAAGAGCTGCAACTTTTATACAAAGAGACTTAATTATTACTAAAAAAAAATATATGCAGATAAAAATATTTATTCAAATATATTAATTTTTGAGTATTTCTTTTTCCCCAATAAGTATTCAATTCACATCACACATAAATTTTTCATTTCATATAGTTTATCAAAAGCCAAAATAAAACTGTCAATAAACCATTAGTTGCACTTTGTTTTTTTTTTTCTTTATCCATCAATAAAAAAAGGTTTGTTTTGTGCATCGTTACGTTTGTAACAAATGAAATAAAAAAAAAAATACATTTTTTAAATCAGAGACTTATAGCCAGTTTTTGATTTCATAATTTAATAAGCATTTGATTAATTTAAATTTAAATTGTAATAAATGCAGCTATAAACTATGATAAAAATATGGCAGCATTACTATATATCAAAATAGCTATCAATAGTTTATGAAAAAAACAGCTGCTAATGAACTCAATGAAACAAATGCAAATTTTAGTTTAAATTCAAAAATATCGCGCATTATCCCGACAAAATTATTAAAATCGCCGATATTGCTTACACTGCGTTGCAAAAATTAGTTTTTGACTCTGCTTTAAATAAAACTACGTGGACTATACGATTTTTGATGTACTGAACTTAAATCCGTTTTCGGTTTTTCTCCATGAAGAACAGTTTTTATTTTATGTGCGTTGCAAAATTTTCCCTTTAAATTAGTCAGGTAAGCATACATACGGGCATGTCACACATCGGACATCGGAATGGTTTTGATACCGTATTAACAATTCTGATCGATTTTGTTTTACCTTTTTCAGATTTCGATCAATTTTGTTTATTCCTGAAAAGTATTGAATATCCAGTATTTAATTTAAATGTGGTAATATTTCCAAAGTAAACAACAAGTCTAATCTTAGTAGGATACATCATAAAAGTAATGCTATAAACACAATCAAAGGCTACCGACCATCGACTACCGACTACAAAAGTAGCTGGCTACAAAAATAGCCAAGTCACCAGCTACTTAATTCCTTTAGCGACTACCGACCACTAACTACAAAAAATAGACATCTGCTTTGACATGTGTATTAAAGTTAAGCAAAACAATCAAAAAACCAAAAAATGCGCCAAATAAAAAGTAAATGAAAAATGTAAACAAATGAACAAATGATTATTATTTTTCAATGGTGCCACTAAAATAGTTTTTCGCGTTTTTAATAGCGATACTTAATGCGTTTTTAAAACCACCTTTCATGCATTTATTGTATTGGCAGCACTAATCTGTTTTTTGTAGTCAAGAAAAAAAGTTGTAGCCTAAGTAGGCTACGGGCTACAAAAGTAGCCGTGTAGTCGGTAGTCATGTAGCGGCTAAAAGAAATATTCTCATAAGCACGCATGTATTCTACTTTTGACATCTTGTAGTCGATGGTCGGTGGACTTGATTGTGTTTATAGCATAAATTTAAGAAACGCAAATAACAAAAACTTCAAAGAAACTAAATTCCACTTTGAAATTTGAAAGTGGTTTTATTCCGAAGAAATTTTTCTTATTTAGTTTTCTGAAGAAGCAATTCACGGAATTGAAACCACTTTCGATCAGAATTGAGTTCTTTGACATGCCTGATATTTTTGCTTAGCTCGAGAACGACTCATCTGATTTTAATAAACAAAACACCAAAACATGCACAACAAAATTATATTGAAATCAGTTCTACATATTTTATTTCTGTATTTTATCGTTTTAGAATTATTCAAAAACTTAAGAGGGTAAAAGTTTTTTTTTTCTACAAAATTTTTTTATATTTTCAGTTTAAAAGTGGAATTAAAAACGGAAAAGCAATAAATTTTTACTTTGTAAATTTTTTTTTGAGAGCTAATAATCTCAAAAATAAAATAAGTTATTAATCACAAAAATTCATAAGCAAATGGGGATTTTATTCTCAATTTACAGCAGGCATCCAATATTGAAAGAATATACGTGCAGTCCGCCTTACATATGGCGATTGAATTGTGTTAGCTTAAGAGATAGATAATGGAAATTCTGGAAAAGGGTAATTTTATATGGTTTTTGTAATTTAGATCTTTTTTGTAATTGATCAAATATTCTAGCTGCTTTGGATTTTTACATTATTAAAATATTTTTCAAATTACCATGAAAAAATCCAACTTGTACAGCCAATGTAATTTTTCTGCTTAAAATAATACAGAAACATTGTTTAAATAAAAAGTATATTAGTTTTATTTAAATAACACTTCTGCTAGTGTTCCTTCTGGTGGTTTGCCATTATAACGCTTTCCTATATCTAACATATCTTACTGAAACCTTTCACCATGTTTATTTAATACAGCACCAAGACTTTTCATTAAAAAGCTAGATGCAAGTCCTAGTTTTAAGGGACATATTACGTTTTAGAGATTTATAGACAGAAAGCAGCTCTTCAATAATTTTATGGTAGATTTCTGCTTTTCTGTTTCCCAAAAAACTGTCACAGCCCTTCAAGCTCTTTATCACAAATCGTTCGATTTCGTTCTAAAGATTGTATCCGTCATAAGCTTTCATAATTGTGGACCTACAGATAGCCCTTCTTTTACTATTTTATATTATCATAGTGATTTGTGATGTATTAGTTGTTGGTTTAATTTTATTTTTCATCATCTTTGAACTGTATAAAAGAACCGAAAAAAAGTCAGCCGTATAAAGTGGATGAATAAAAATAAAATCAGTGCTAGTTATTATTGTATTTGCTTAAACTTTGATTTTTATGTTTGCTGTAGTATTTGAATAAAAATCTTTTTTATACCGTTCATGACAAGACTTCTCACATCATTTAATTTTCCTGATTTTTTAGGGATGTCTACTTCGATGAAAGCAGATTCAGTGTGTTCATATTAGCTTTTTTTAGAAAAGTAGCACTTCAGGCAACAACGCCTATTTAATTAGTGTGCAAACGTGATACATTCTTTAGGAAATGGTTAGAGGAAAGAAAAGAACAGGTGGTGAACTTATAGCCATTTTAATAGTTATTTTACTTCGCCGGCGAATATGCTATGTAGAAATACCGACGAAGGAGGCTGCGTGCTGTATTGTTAAATTCTAAATATGTATTTATACCATTAAACAGAAAAAACATATTTCTACTTTTTGATTACCGCAGGTATTGAACCCTGGCCATCCAGGTTTGTAGTCAACGTGTTTACTACCTTGACTACAGCAGCCTCAAATATTTAACAAATATTACCATAATTATTCACTTTCGATTTATAAAGAGATTTTTCTTTCCCAGCCCTTCTATCTTTTCGCAAAAAAAAAAAAATTTTTTTGATATACTGGCATGCCAGCAATCAAATGGTTCTTATTATTAATTTCCAACTATAAAATCTTAAGACTCTTTCAAGTCTCAGTACCATGCCATATTTCTAAAAAAAAATCAAAATATGTTAAAAATCAAAAAATGAATGCACATTTGGCACTTCCGTATTAATTCACCCCTCTCAATTTATTCAAGCTACGGTCAGATTAGTCAAATTATTGACCAAAAATGCGTAACCACTTTTGTTTTTTCCATCTTTCCAGACACGTATCATTGCGAAAGACGATTTATAATTTTATAAATATATCTATCGTAACTTTTATTCTGATCTTATATATCTTATATATCTTAAAAAATACCTTAATAATTTCCATTATTTTGTGGTTACGTCTTTTGGTCGAATATTTGACTAAACGGAGCGTATCTTAAGCCTTTAATATTTAGATCGTATTTCTTGATCATTATCTAATAATTTAAAATATGTTTGACTGCCTAAAAATCTAAGAGTAAGAAGGTGAAATTCACAGCTATTTTTTCTTGGAAAATCACTTCACTGTTGAAGACTGCAAAAGTGTTGGGCATTCATGTTTTCACACGCATCCAAAAATATAATAAGGCTATGCATAGCGATAAGTGTTTTTTAGTTGGACTATTTATTATTACAAAATTAATGTTGACATCTTCAAAATTACCACCCACATTTGTTTAAAATTGGAAAAATTAAACAACCAAAATTCATTAACTGTATTCCTTATTCAATATAGAAAACTAATTTCTTCATTTCTCTTCAGGTCAGCAATACACGTGCCCTCGTAGTGATGTATTTGGAGAGATAATCCGTAGTAGTAAAAAATTGTGCACCACTAAAAAAATCCTAATGACTTCCTCTAAGTCCTTAAAAACAGTTCTGTGAAAGCTAAATTGGATATGAAAGATGTAATGATTTAGTAAAACGAGGACCACTTAAAATTACATATCATTAAACGTCGGACATTAAAATACCTTGCTCCTCAAGCATCAAAAAATAGCAGTAGAAAGGTGGTGGTGGAATGAAAATACAAACTTTGTAACCGGAAATACGTATTTGAGATCTAAGCGAATTTCATATCGAGAGGGCTCATGACTAAAAAATCAATATGCCCGACAAACAATAAAAGATAGCTCATTTCAAACAGTAGAATCCCTTTATAAAAAATTGAACTTTTGCAGTAAACTTTCCATTTCTTTTTGCGTCTTCTTCCACAAAAGACGACTGCATGCCTGTTTGTATACTCAAATTAAAGTTTTTATTATTTTTCAAGACTTTTCCAATTTGTCAACAAATTGAACAACACGTTAATGAGTTCTTAAATCGGTTTTTGTGTGGAAACTCATGCAACAGATATGCTGCATTTAGCGTGACCACATATAAAGTTTCTACCTTTTTTTGTGTTACAGCAAAGCGACAAATGTGAAAAAATAAAACGTGTTCTTTCTTATGAACAGAATTTAATTCCACATGAAAACCGCAATACAAAAATTAAAAATCTCTTTACATGAATATTTCATTTAATTTTTCTTTGTATTATTTTATTGTATGTTAATATAAGGTGGCACAAAAGTACATCCAAAATATATGAAACTATTTTTAAAGGCTTTTTGCCATTTTTTTTCTGTTGGATTTAAAAATCTTATGTTCACCAAATGAAATCACAAAATTTGCAAGGCTCGAAAGCTAGCATTTGGGAAGAGATCATTTTTTTTAAAGTTCAAGATTTACATTGACTGGGGAAGGGTCCGCCTGATAGAAATAATTTTTGTAATTTTCAGGCATGTCACAGATATTAATTCCAATTAAAAGTGGTTTTAATTGCGGAAGTGAATGAACCCACTATGAAATTTCAAAAATTAATTGATATTCTTTCAAATTTTGTAATTTGCTTTTATTTTGTATCTTTAGCCTGTTTGTTACTTTGAAGTGAACAAAGTTGCCACATTAATATTAAAAATGATTTTTTATGAATAAACAAAATGGATCAGAATCTGAAGAATGTAAAATAAATTCGATCGGAATTGCTTATACAGAATTTAAATCATTCTGATGGCAATATGTGACATGACGTCTTCAAATAAAGTTTTTGTGAAAGCTCTTCTAACTTGACAATTCTTTTTTTGGGCCACCTTTTATTTACACTTTTACTAACACGTAAGCAAAAAATATTTTATGACAAATAACGCAAACAACATACCTGTAACATTTGGTTGTCCATGTTATCCAATTGATAGCCACCATAATTTCCTCTTTGTGCTGTATAAGCAAGTTTTGTAGCACACAAAAGTGTTAAAACTGGACACAGCCACGTTGTGGTTTTCATATTGCTATAAAAAAAATAAAAAATAAATAAATTAACAAAAACAAACTCTGAATGCATTTTTAATACACATAAATATAAAAGCAAAAAAAAATGTAAATGAATATACGAATGCATGTTGTTTAAAAAAACAAACTTTTATTTAAATACAAAAAAAAAATATTTTTAAGCAAAACATACTCTGCCACTTCGCCCACTTTTGTGAATATGGAAACAATTTTTTTAAATTAGTTCATGCATGATTTTTCTTTAATTGTTGCATTTATATTTCTGTCGTATAACGTTTGCCTCACCACAAGTGATGCGGAAATGATAAAAATGTTGTATATTTACACAAATTGTCAGCTTTGTGTTGTTGAAAATGATGATGAATTTTGAACGAAATATGATGTTTACTTTTGATACTCGCAACATATGGCATAAGTGAAAATATTGAAATTTTAAATGTAATATTCAAGTTCTTAAGAAATACAATATTTTTTTATCAAATACTTTTAAACATCAAAGAAAAACGTAAATAATAGCTAAGATCGCAGGTTATGCATGTGTGTAAAAAAACAGTTAGTTTGCTTGTACAACAATATACTCAACTGTTTCCAGAATTAATTGTGATTAAATATTTTTAATAAATGTCGCCAATTTTGAACTCTGAAAAATATAAAGAAAATCTATGGATAGTGATTATTGATAATAACTCATGGCCCAACTATAATGCGCATAAGTTAGCTTAAGCTAATGTCATGAATGAAGGTGAAAGTCCGTCAAATGCTTAAGCAATTCATTAAAATTCATGAGGTGACTACAATGTACTTCAACAAACTAATTTGCCGCAATTCGTACTTTTGTTAAAAAGTATATTCTTAAGAAATAAATTATTTTTATTCAAACGTAAACGGAATTTTATATTTATTTAGTAACTTTCGCATACACACAGAAAAATGTTAGTAAAAATCCGTTGAAATTTTTAAAATTTAACTATAAACGCGCGTAGTTATCTCAGTCTTAAGTCAAAGCAAACGTGAAGAGTCTGTGCACAACTTTGGCTATCTGTTAGTCCATCATATTTGTCTTAAACAAAAAACGTATTAATGAACTTATAAAAAAAAGTATTTAAAAAAAAAAAGTATTAATAAACGCAATGAAGTGAACTCGTTGATAGTATTTTCGAGTTCCAATGAGAAGTGCAAGCTTTTAAAACAAAATCAAAATCATAGTCAAAAATCTGTACATAAATTAATCTAGAAAATCTAATAGAAATTAAACTTTTAGGAAAATTGAAACAGTTTTTAGACGATGTTTCTTTGAAAGAAAAATTTTGATATTGAGACATGATGACTTAGTCGCTTCTGACTAAATTTTCGCACTTATTGTCCTTTATTTCAGAAGTGTTCTTTATCTTGTGTCCTTTGCGCTTCTACAAAAAAAAAATCGCTCTACTTAAGCCGTCAATGCCTCTTATTCTTCTTCGCGCCAGTTAGAGTTATGTGTTTAAAATCAAATCATATAAGAACTTGAGCCGTATTATCTGGCATATCACATCTGTGAGAAAACTTCAGGTAGGGTATTACAAATTAGTGAAAATAACACAAGATCTTGAATGTAACCAGATGGGTGCCATTCTACTTCTAAAATTTTTAGGAAAGGTAGACTATCGCGCAGATTTTTAATTTTTCAAGATTTTCAATTATACCAGAGCCAAATTACTTAGGGTGTCAGATTTCCATGTAGTTATACGGCTGCATGTCATATGATTTATAATTATTTTTGTGTGCTTAAAAACAGATTCAATCGACATTTGCTATTGGAAATTTGCTACTAAAACAAGAAAAAATAGTAGCGACAATCTGTCTTTACCAAGAGAAAAGTTCGACCCATTCATTGGTTACAATACTGGCGGTAACAGGGAAATAGATAGCAGATGCCACAACCGAGCTTGTGAGCAAAGCGCTAAAAAGAATAGGGATCACTTTAGCTTTTAAGCAAAAAAATAAAAGAAAAAAAATTAGTCCTCTAGGAATAAAATTCCAATGAACGATTAAAGGTCTGCAAAGAATACAAAAACTGCTGGAATATGGAAGACTGAAGATGGATAACATAGTCAGATGAAACTGAAATAAATCGGTGGATAATGAGTAGCCTTCGTTGCACAGTTCTTTTAAAATCCTTTTGAAAATACCATAAAGCATGAGGGAGTAAGCTTAATTGTTTGGACCTGTTTAATTTTGTGGTCGGATGATAAAAATAAAGGGAATAAGAAAAAAAGGACAAAAGAAGATTATCATTATAGCTTAGATAAATCAAACGCTTTTTAGTTCATCCAATAGTGAGGTTTAGAGATTGGTCCCATTTAAAATCAAAAATTCATAATTTTAAAAATTAAAGGGTGCCTACAACATACATGTTTACATGTCCGTTCAACCGGAACACAATTTGTATCTCTACAAAAAATAATAAAACTATTAAAACAATAAACTTAAATAACAAATGGTGTCCCCGATTTGGCTTACATGGCTGTAATTTTTTAAAAGTTTTAGTCCCACACTTGAAATGAAATTTAAACAAAGGATACATCTATGTTTAAGACGATTAGGTTTTGCAAGAATTGTTATATATTAAGATCGAGCAGCCACAATTACCTCTAGAGTAGCCTGTAAATTGAAGATGTATTTAACTTTTTTCAATTTATTGTTAGTTATTTTTTAAATTATTATCAGCAGGCTAATCAACAATAATTCTGCCTTGTGCAATCAAATTTTGACTTTCTCTCTATGTTTTTTATTTTTTTTTCCGTATTTCTATCTATAGAATAACGCTTTTATGTGAGTAAAATAAAACAAAAGGATATATTCTTTTTAAGTGTATTTAATCTTCTTACTAAAAACAAAAATAAATTTTACTAAATTTCATTTAAATATCGGATATAACAAAACCGGCTAAGAATCTGTGTTACAAACCACATGCATACATACATCGTTATGAACATGACGTCTTAAAATATAACTTCGATGTATGTATTAAATGAATATACATCAACATACTTTAATGGTGAAAACAAAATGCCAGTTTATGTCTTACAAATCTTCTGGTTTCAAATATTAGCACATAAAATCTTAGTCATAAAATGTTATCAAAAATCTATTACGAAATATAAAGATTGACATAAAAACAATATAAACAAGTACCATTTGCAATGTTTCCTACGCATTGAATAAAAAAAGTGTATGTTTTTTCTCTTCCTGTTTTTCTACTTATTTAAAAAAAAGCAAGGTCGCTTCTTTCATATGTTTGTACATACGAACACCATTCATTTCTTCATAAAATAAAATTTTTTCCGTTTTAGTCCAGTGTCTCCTGGTATTCGTGTTTTAATGGCATACAAAAGTGTTTCAAGTGCTTACAAACGTATTAGCAGGATTTTTCAAGTGTCAACCACAGGACTAAAATTAGTGACATAAAATAAAACAAAATAAAATATAAAAATTTCAAAATGTTTACAATTGTCATTTCTGTGCGTATTTTATGCTATGAGTGCTAATGCTTTTTATGCTTACCTGAAGATCATCACTTAATATTATCATTATTATCATCACACAATACTCCTGTCCATTATTGTCAGTTTTTTATTATTTAAAAAATGTAAACTGATAAATTTAATAGATAAAGATTTTTTATAATAAAATCTTCTTTATAAAATTAGTTATTTATATCTGAATGGAACTGCATTCAAATTATAAAGATTTGTTATTATAAAAAAATACGCATAAGTTGAAATGAAACTTTAGCCGAAAAATCTAAACACTATTTTATTTATATTATCCACGGTTCATATCTCAGTTGGAAAGAGAATTATAGGTTACGGAGTAAACAAGGCACGGCGCTTACACATTCATGCTTAACTTAACAACAGTCAATATGGTATTGTAACAGCATCTATAATATTGTGAAGTAAACAAGTAAGAATGAATAAAAATAAAAAAATTGCATTCTTGATCATCCGATGGCTGATACAATTGCAAAAACAAATGTACAAGTCAATTTACAAAGAGAACAGTGAAGAAATACTTTGGCTTGTGTGTAGAGACTTCGTCTAACTAAATATTAATTATTATTCTTATTTACAAAATTAGCTGGTTAAATAGATAATGTTTACAATGTACATAACCTAAGATAGATAGATACGAAAAATGCTAATGAAGGATGTAGCGATCCAGAAAATGCTGCATTTCATTCTGCTTGTATCTATTTTGTCTTGTTTTCTTTGGAAAACGTCGCAAACATTTGTAATTAAGTTTTCTTTCTAAAAAATGTTTAGAAAGTAAATGAATTTTCCTTTTAAATTTTTTAAAATTTTTGTAACATTTATTTGTCGAGCCTTTAAAAGCAAAGTAAATTTTATACCCTTCACCATTTGTAATTTCTACAATATCCATTTCCGACCATAAAGTTTTTATATTTTGAATTTCTATGCATAGCAAAGTCGACTGAGCAATGCCCGTCTGACCGTCACTCCGTCCGTACTAATGTTGAAACCAAGTTCGCCGAGGCACTAGATTAGCTAGGGAAAATTTAAACACGCCAATCGATCAGACATAGTCTCGAAAGAGGTGCTATTGGAAATTGGCATGATCGTTTAATATTCTTAGATGCAGCGGGTCTACCTCTAATTTTTTCACATCTTTTAGAACAATAAAGTTAGTCCAATCAAAAAAAAAAAAAAAAAAATAGAGCGATCAAGAATTAAAAAATAAGAATAAAACATCAAGTAAAAAAATTGGCGTTTGCCTATATTTAACGAGTTATGGGCCTCTGATGTTTTCATAAAAATTGTCAATATGATCCATATAGGTGTCATTTAAAAGCTTTTGAATATATCTTTCAAGAAATACTAAATTTAAAAAAAATGTTTAACCTTTTAAGAGCCGATGACATTTTTCTTTAAAACTATATATTGTTCTTATTTTTTTCTTAATTCTCTGTAGGCGAAATATTTTTTTTTTAATTTTTTTTAGAAAGGAACTACTTCACTAAACTGGATTTACATACATGGTGAAGGGCTTATAAGACTCGGCATGGCGGAATATAGCACTCTTAATTATTTAATAACTAAATATATCAAAAATTACATCAACTTCTAAAAATAATTTTCATTTGATAAATAAATCGTCGGTTAAGACAACGGTGTACATATCTCGTGGTTCTATGAATTTGGCGTGCAAAATTAAAAATGAAAAACTTATTTTACATTAGTGTTTCGTCGACTGAAAATGAATAATGAAGGCAATCATGTGACATGTTAAACTGCTTATTTTTCGCCATAATTTGCTCCAAATATGTAAGAAGAATCATTGTAATGAGCAAAACTGCTTGTCAGGTTATTGCCACATCTCGCAACTAAAGTTAAATAAACATTTGATATGTTGTGCCTATTATGAGATGAAAACAAGAAAGAAAAACGTTTTTATTTAACAAAACTTCTTGGATTATTAAGCTATGAACTGACGCTGCCTTCACATCATTCATTACAATTAGCATCAACGACTTTTTTCCTTTTTCCTTATTTATACATAAAATTGTGAATCAAAGTTTATTTCTGTAATCAAATTTTAAGACCTTTCGAAATCTTTTTTAATTCGAAGAGATGTGTTTCTTTCCACTGTTTGATTGAAATGGTACTCACATTGAAAATCGCATGTTGTGTAATTATTATTGTCACATGATTGTTGGCCTTAGGATAACGCATAGAAATATTTTAAACTTGAGGAACTTTAGCTTCGACTAAATTTTAGCAGCTCTGACATGGGAACAAAAGTCAGCATTTGAAAGTGGTAAACTGGCAGTATAAATATTAGCGCAAATAATACTGAGAGAAGTAGGTTTGAAAAGGGCGTTATAGTATTATTAGTGTGCTTTGGTATTCTCTGCTCCTATTGACTTTCTTCCTTTTATAAAAGTTGTGTTTGTTGTTTTCAAAAACCTTCTTGACCTTTTCTATTTTTTCTCTATAAGCGTTACCTCTTTTTTTGACGAAGCATATTTTTAATTGTTAGTTTCTAAAGCATCAACGTTTCTATATTATTTTCGTTTCTGTATTATTCTAGTTTGATATGACTTTCACGAAAATCAAATTATTGATTCTTACAAACAAATCTGTAGAAATTTGAAGCTAATTTTTAGTTTTTGATGTGACAACATGAGTTTTTATTGATGCCATAGTGTTAAAAAAAAGTTTTGAAGCAACGTAGAAACGGCGTCTTACGTTTGTTTTGTTTTCGTCTTTTTCATTGCGTTCGCAATGGCTATGCAACAATTATCAACTTTATTCACATTACTCAAAGCAACTGAAAAAAAAAACAAAAATTTTCAGCAAATAAAAAAGAATTTTAAAAAATTAATATTGGACCAACAAATTATACGTTTCTTCTTCTTCAAAAGAAATTAAAAAGAAACTTTAATGACGAACCTATCGGATTTTACATGGAAGTAGAATTCTTTCGGGTATAATTACCAATTATCTATTTGCATTATCATTTCATATTTTTAATTTTAAATAATTTTTCGAACTATTTAAGAATTGCATAGAAATTGTCTTTGTCGTTGTTATTATGACTTGACACTTTATAATGAAAAGGGTTATGCAAGGAAAAATCTTGCAATTTTCAGATATTTTTTTAATAAAAATAATAATTCTTTTGCGAATCTTATCGGCAGGTAAATTAAGTTTGCGGTCATCATAATTCTTCATGAGAATAGTCAATTGGCTTAACTATTGATCGTTTTAACCCTACGTGTACGTCTACTACGCGCACGTGTGATGAAACACATCCCATCAGAAGCCAAAGAAGCAAAAACTTTTAGGCCTTAAAAAAAACCGAAATTTAGTTAATTTGAAGTCGTTATTAGCATATGAAGATTTATTAATTTATATCTTGCAAAGAAAATAAAGCCATCCAATTGCCGCTTGCACCGTTAACTTTTGCCATAGGCTGAAACACAATATCATACTAATGTTGAATTTACCTATGAAAGTGAAGATAATTAACAATCCGTAATAAAAAAGCCACTACATAAAAAACCACTAATTAGTCCACAAAGTTTCAATAACGATGATGGGCAGAATGTTGTAATCAATATCAATTTTTTGGCGAGATGGACAAACACTCCACACAGAGCACAATTAATTTTATTTTACTCTAAGAAATATTTAATAAATAAATAAACTCACGTAATTGTTAATATCGTGCGATCAATCCCTATAAATATACCTTGTTCATATTTTGTCAAGTCACTTATCTGAGTCTATAAACCAGTTACGTTAGAAAATTAATTATTTAGATTGAACCACATTAAAAGAATTTTTTTAATTATAATAATTCTTGCAAAAAAAAAAAAACGACTTCAAAATAGATAAACCTAAAATCATATTTCTTTAGGACGGTAATAATACATTAATGATATGCAGATTGAACAAGAAAATTCAGCAGTTATGTGGTAACCCTTTATCTTTTACACTTTTTATTGCTGACACAGTAAAACAAAATTTGTTTAAATTCTAAGCGTTAGTCTTTAACTGTTCAAAAGATCGGCCAGTTATATCAAATTCCAACTATTAGGGCACCCTTTAATTTCTAATTTTAAATATTTACACATATTTGTTATAATACTTGATATAGCAATGGACGCTCTGTCTTAATTTTCAAGAGTTTGTCTGTAACGGTTTCAGAGATAGAGCCATATAGATCAAATTTCATCAGTTACAGGAACACCCTTTAATTTCCATTTTCAAGTTAGCTACTTGTTATAGCGGACTTAGAAATAAAGGTTCTGTGCAAATTTCAATCAACTGTCTACAACTGTTTAACAGTTTGCTTATATACATTAAATAAAAGCAACTATTGTAACACCCTTTAATTTATAATTTTAAACATTTATACTTCCTAATATACCAGACGAAGTAGTGGACATTCTGGTTAATATTTAAGAGTTTGTATATAACGGTTCAAATGAAAGGGCCATATAGATCAATTTACTTTAAATATTGGAACAACCTGTAATTTATAAATTCAAATTTTATACTTGTTGTTATCGCGGACTTAGCAATACAGGTTTTATGTAAATTTCAACAATCTGGCTATAACAGTTCATAAGTTTGGCCACATACATCAAATTACATTAAACATTAAGGCACCCTTTAATTTTTAATTTTGAATGTTTTCCATTTTTATTATAACGGTCATAGTAATCGATATGCTGTTCAATTTTCAAACGTTTTTATCTAAAACGGTTCAAAAGATAAGCCCGTTTAAGTCAACTTACGTCACCTTTGGGAACACTCTTTAACTTTAAGATTTATTTTTTTATTACCTTTTGCTATAAGGAGCTATAGTAATGTGCATTTTCTTAAATTTTAAAGAAGTGTGCTTTACAGTTCACAACACACTTACAAAACATGTTTGTTCTATGGGAATACCCTTTAATTTTTAAGATTATGAACTGTTTTTAAAACAAGACCAATCTATAAGCATAGTCTGTCGAATTTAAAAAAAATTTTAAAATCGGTTCTGAAATGACTGAGTTCTGCAGGCTCAAACATAAAAAAGCAACATTCAGTCGAATTAATAACCTCCTTCTTTGTTTGAATTCGGTTAATAAGTTCTGGATTTATACACTTTATAACATTTACAAAATGTAATGCCACTTTTGACTACATCATGTTTTTAAAATTCTTTGCATTGATGCTATCATTGCTAACTAGTTTTTGTCATAATCAAGACAATTATTTAACATAAACTAAAGCACTAAAAATTAACTAAAATATTATTAAACATAAAATTTATAAAACATAATTTACTTTGGAAAATATAAACAAATGTATCCACAAACAAGCAAACAAACAATATCTTATGAATTTAACACCACAATGTTTTAAATTCTCTCTTTTAAATTTTTTTCTTTTATTAGATTTTTCTTTAAGTTAAAGAACAGACCATAAGATGTGGTAATTCTAGTTTCTCCTTTCTGGCTTTTTGACATTAAATAATTGTAATACAGCATCAAGTTTACGTTACATTTAAAAGAAAGCCAAGCAGATGACGTTTTTATTTATTTACTATTGAAGTAACTAAATAAAATATTGAAGAGAAAATAAACGAATATAGAAATAATAAATAACAAAGTTATAACATTTAAATTGAATAAAATATCAATAACTGAAAATTCAATTATTGTTCTTCAAATTAAATATATAAACGAGTTTAGTTGCCTAAAATCGAAAATACAACTAAATTTAGTTACTTAAGGTGTAAATAATGAAGTTATACGCTTTGAAAGTAATTAAAGATAACGTTTACAATAGTGTTTTAATAAGTTACTTCAAACTCATTTATATATAAAAAGGCATAAATTGCATATCGAATTGACACTGTAACTTTAAAACCTAAAAATTTAAATCGAGTTTTCTTTGTTTAATAAACTAAATTACTTCTAGTCTTTACATTCTCATTATATTTGAGGGCTTAACTTCTTCAGGTTAGTTCTTTAATGTTATATTATTTGTTGACTAATGATCAACTAATAAAGAATACCGGCGCACTGTGGTCAATATTTTGAGATAGCGGCCAAAACTACTTTTGGTTTTTGTTCTCCGATTTTAAAGTTATTAGACTCATATGAAAGTAGACAGTAGTAAACCTCGGGAGCCAAAAAATTAGAACTCTATTTCAACTATTTCACTGAGAACAGGGTGGTCCAAAATGGGCTTTTTCAGAATTTAGTAAATTTATGATATTTTTAGTTAATTTTTAAAGTTTAAATGATCATAACCTTTTTGTTTTTCAAGATTTTTGGACGAAATAAATTTTGTGTTGTAACTTAACTTATTACCTATTACTGGTAAAAAAAATTGAAGCTCTACTGTTTTCAGAACAATTTAAATATTTTTTTTTAAAAAGGTCAAATTTCTCGGAAATTTCCTACTTCATAGAGCACAACTCCTGTGAGTCAAAACACAAATTTACTATTTTGTAGTCCTAACTCTCCCCTACATTCCTATATATACATGTCCATGCATCGGGACTGCACTTTTTGAGCTACAGCAATTTTTCTGACCCAAGGTAAGATATTCGGTGCAAATGAACGTCATATTTTTTGAGAAGTTATTTGTATGTGAAAGTGGCTATTATGCATATATTTTCATGAAATTTTGTACAAGAGTTCTTATTGATCCAAAAAATAATTCTGTTGAAATTAGGAGAAGTTGACCCATATTTGGACCTAGTCCACATATAAGGGTGTATCAAAATTTTGACAAAAATGACAATAGAACTCCCAAATTATGTGGTATCTAGCAATTAATTTGGAAAAGGTAAAAAATTATTTTATTGCCATCTAATATTACATAACTTAAATACCTGAAAATTGCAAATAAATTTAAAACCAATGGAAGTAAGTGGTAAAACCAAGTAAAATTGCTATCATTAATAAAATAGTGGAAGCAAGCCCCAGACGCACAAAAAGGATTTTAAAAAGTATGCCGACACCAACTGAAGAAAATAAATTTACTCCAGAAGAAGCATTTGCACTATTTTTGGATTTGAAAATGACTAAAAACCAATATACAGAATTGCGGAAGCGAACCAATGAAAAAATTTGTGGAATTTTTCCATCATATCGAGATATAGTTTCTGCCAAAAAAGATTGCTTACCTTCACCAACTGCTATTAGTGTAACTTCAAGTTCAGCAGAAATAAAATTGCAGGATCTTCTTGAACACACTGCAGAACGATTACTAAAGACATTTGAGGCTGACTATTTAAAGAAGTTTAAAAATTGCAGCATGACTTTAATTTCTAAATGGGGATGTGATGGGTCCTCTGGCCAGAAACAATACAAACAATGTAATGCGGAAAATTCATCAGATGCCAATTTATTCATGATTTCTTTCGTTTCATTACGTTAGCCGTCAACTAGTAGAGCTGCAGAGATAGATGTATGGAAGAATGAAATTCCATCGTCAACAAAATTTTGTAGACCAATAAAGTTTGCTTACAAAAAAGAAACTAAAGATGTCATAACTGAAGAAGTTGGCAAAATAAGAGATGAAATTAAAGAACTTAAACCCGTGATATTTGAATTTAATGATCAATGCATCGAAGTTAACTTTAAAATGTCACTTACAATGATCGATGGAAAAGTTGCACAAGCTTTAACCGAAACAAAGTCTTCGTCAAGCTGCACCATATGCCAAAAAACATCAAGTCAATTGAGCCAACCACCAACACAAGACCATAGTTTTAATGAAGCATATGAATTTGGAATGTCACCTCTTCATGCTAGAATTCGTTTTATGGAGCATATTCTTAAATTGAGATACGATTTGGAATTTGGCCCGTTAGGCGAAACAGTGAGAAACAACAAAGAAAATTTGGAAAAAAGAAAGCAAAAAAAAAAAGATATTCAAGAAAAATACCGTGAGATAGGCCTCATAATTGACCAGCCAAAGCAAGGAGAAGGAAATTGTAATGATGGAAACACAGCAAGGAGATTTTTTCCGATCCAGAAACTGCAGCTTCTATAACTGGAGTAGATTATGATTTAATACGACGATTCCAAATCATATTAGAAGTTATAGCATGTAGCAAAAAGATAGATGCAAAAAAATTTGGTCAGTATGCTAATGAGACAGCAACCCTTTATAACCAAAATATTCTTGGAGACATATGCCAACCACAGTTCACAAAATTTTGTTCCATGGGGAACAAATAATTCAGCACAATATGCTTCCAATTGGAGATCTCTCAGAAGAAGCGCAAGAAAAAAGGAACAAAGACTACAGATTCTTTCGCGAGCACAATACAAGAAAAATTTCCAGATATTGTACTAATGAAGATCTTATTAATATTTTGTTGTGCACATCAGACCCGTATATGTCCAGTATTCGACAAAAATGGAAATCAACCTCATTAGAGTTAGATGAAGAAGCTAAACAACTACTGCAAAATGAAAATCAAAACTATTTGGAAGAAATTTTTACTAATATTGTTTAATTAATACTAGTTTAAAGATTATAATTTGTTTCTAATTTTAGTATAAATTTTTATTAACACATTTAAATAAAATATATGTGCACTTTAAATCAATAGTAAAAGTTTACTAAAAATTTTATCGATGTTGTGTTCTGTATATAATATATCCAAATGGTATTGATATTGTTGGGAATTTCAGTGTTATTTTTCAGTTTAATCCTCACAAGAATTAGCTTTCTTCCAAAAATAACCTACCTTTGGCCCCTGTGAATATTAAGACTAAATAAATGTCAGGGGCCAAATGTTGGCATTTTCTGACCAAAATTAAGTTTAGGAATAATAAATAAGTATTGGTTGTAAAATACGATTGAGGAAAATAAGAAATTATAAAAAAAAACCTATTTAAAATGTAAAAATATTCAACTTTTACATGGAAACTCAACAAAAAATTAAAATGCATTTTTAA
Organism: Cistogaster globosa; assembly: GCA_937654795.1. NCBI lineage: Eukaryota > Metazoa > Arthropoda > Insecta > Diptera > Tachinidae > Cistogaster > Cistogaster globosa. Next base: position 131,988,347 of record OW569403.1, on the reverse strand, counting down.
CTCCACATTACTTACGTTCCTATCGGTCGATTCTTACGTTTGAACACGCAAATTGAAGTTTAAAGTCCCTCCTATTGAACAAAACAAATTGCGTAAAAAAATACCAATGCGGTCAAAAGTTATAGAGTTTTGACCGCTATCTCGCGAAATTGAATTGAAGTACTTTGAGCTCGTTGCCATATTATAGGACATTTTCTAGTTTCATTGTACCTTAACTGAAAGTTTAATGAGGAAATTGCTAATAACGAACAAACTTTTAAGGCCGTTCGATCAGATTATACATATTTAGAAAGTTAAAAAATGGAAATGAATTAACCAAAACCATACTTAGGAAGGTAAATAGAAATTTCCTAATCTTAAATCAAAGGTCTTCTCTTTTATTTTGGCAATTAAAATTGTTGTTTAATTTAAACTTTAAGAGTTTCACCGTTATATATTTTTTTTAATTTATTAAAAAATATTTAAATTATATGTAACGAAAGTCTCTATTAAAAAACCCAATCTATTAAAACCCAAGATAAAATGGAAACGTAAGGTTTTCGCTGTCATATTATTAAAAAAGGAACATAGAAGCATAAAACCAACAAGAGCTTTCTATTCCTTAGAAAATCTAAAGTTTAAAGGTTTATAAACTGTTTGCATTACTCCTTAAGAACCAAAAATATACCATAGAAAGAGTATGGTCAAATATACGTAAAGAAAAATATATTTTTGATATTGTCACAAGAATCATATTATGTTCACCATAAACAAAAAAACAAAGTTGTAATCCAAAAATTATATTTGTTCTTTTAAACAATACTTTTTAGAAAAAGTTTGGCCAAATATATGCACAAAAAATATGGTTGTAGTATGGTCATAAGAACCATATTATGTTCTCCATAAAAATACATGGTTACGATAAAAAAATATAGTTATTTAAAAAATTCTTTATTTACAATAAACAGGTTTTGTGAAAAACTAATCATTGTAGAATTAGCCACAGCCAAAATTTTTAAACCTGCTAAAAATACCATAATATTATTGACCAAAGCATATTATTATTAACCATATTATGTCTATTTTGTAAGCATGTAATCAAATTATGTTTAAAGACAAATAAATAATAAATTGGCTCTTAAATAGAAAAATTAATTTTTTTTTTATTACTTTTAATAAAAGATAAGGAGACATCAAACCATATTGTTTTCGATTGCTTGGTTCATCATTTGAGAAAATAGTTGACATTTCTATAGAAATTTCTGTATGTACATATAAAAAATAACAGGCTTTTCAAATTGAGTTCAAGAATGTTTACTTTTCTATTGACTTTAAATTCTTAGAATCTGATTTAACTGGTCAGATATGAATTTCAAAAGACTATAATAAAAATGTTATCGAATTTTTGCAAATTTGTAAACACTTTGAAATATTTGCGAATTCATATATTCAAATAAGTTTTGTACCAGATTGACAATAAGTAACAAAGTGTTTTATTCAAGGATATGTTTGTACTAAGCGGATCATACAATGATTTACTTAATTGCATAACATTTTCAACCATATTGTGATCCTTTAATTTAAGCGTATTTTAAATTATTTCTTGCTTAACTTAATGACAGCATCTTTTTTATGAACCAGTTGTGTTCGCTGATAACATTTAATTATTATTTAAAGATGATTTTTTATCAAATGTGTAGTTTTTGGCATCAACATCTCAATTCTACAGCAAACCTTATGCTGACTAACTCTGAAGATAAACTCTGTAAAAACAGAGTCCCTAATTTTTTTATTATGTTATCGTAATGATTTTTAACCACGCATATTTTAAATGGACAGGAAGTAGTTTTTGTTGAATTGTTAAAATGCTTTGGTCTCGTATTGTACAATAAACTTAACTTTTAGGATCACAAAAACTATACTACGAATCATATATATCTCCTTTTGAGAACACTTTAAAATCGTATACAGCGCAACATGTAAGAAATCATCTTGCCATCTCACTGCTAATTTCTCGCCTTTAATATTGCCTGGTTGTTTATTTTGCTACTTGACTATCCAATTTAAAGCATTTAAGTTCTATTATTAACAAGATAATCCGATATGTTTTTAATGTAAGAATCCATTACCATGATCGTACTTCAGAGCTCATACCAATTTTTTTAAAAAGGGCTTTAAAAAATGTATAGAACTACGTATTCTTCTTTAATTTTTTTTAGGCGGCCTTCTTCTTTTAAAAATTCTACTCGTAACGTGCAAACTATTATACCTCTTAGACATACTTCTATTTTTTATCGATCTTTTATAAAAAGGATTCACCATTCCTCGAGTAAATTCTCTAAAAATTTTCTGTCATTCTTTTAATACCTTCAGGAGGAAACTCTTGATACATTTCAATTCACTACAATAAGTCACCATCCATCATTTATCTGTTGGTCTGTTTTTCCCAAGTTATAATTTACGCTATAGAATTTATACTTTTATATTTAATGTGTTTATTTTTCAATTATGTTTTTGACAATCTTATGCTGGGGAGCTATATCACTATTTTAAAATTTTATATTATGAGATTTATTTAATATATTTTTAAAATATAATTTTAATTAACTAATTAATTTTAAATATTTTAACACAGTAGGTTATCTCACAATACATGTATAATTGGCTTTTTAGGCTTCCTTTGTATTGATATTAAATGAATAAATAAATAAATAAAATATATAATATTTGAATTTTAACATACTAATTTTAATATGTTTACACTTTAACATAATTATGTTTATACTCAACCACGTTTACTAAATATAAAAATGATTTTTAATATCAACAATGTTATAAGTTATAAAAATAACATGTCTTATTTTTAATCATATAATTTATGTAAATTTAAAATACCAAAATTATCCGCTTAAAAAAAATTAAATTTATTGTTTAATGTGCTGTTTCTGTATTACAGGCGATCAAATCGTCTAAAAAATTTGTATGAAAAGCACTCAGTTTTTTGAGTTATTTCTATATGAGTTTATCAGATGAGTTGATCGCCTGTAATACAGAAAGAGCACATAAGTTTAGTTGATATTGTGACGTATTTAACAAACTGAACATTTTTCAAAAAAATTATGATTGTAATCAGAGTAAAAAGTTCACATAAATTTAACATAATTTTTCGCTTCTTGTTTTTTTTTTCTTTCTTCATTTAAAATGTCATATTTTATTTTATTTTATTTGCCTTACAAGACCTTTTCTTTTTGTCATTGGTTAACCAAGGTTTAGCATAAAAGAATATTAATAATAATAATTAAGAATAAATGCCAGTCTTTTTATTTCATTTACGGCTTTGTGTTAATCATTGGCAAAATTATTAAATTCATTAAATGATAGATAATTAAAACATAAGCTAGAAAAATTTGACAATATTAAGAAAATCCGTACGCTTAATCAAATTTTTCTTATTTATAACATAATTAAAGTCATTTACAAATATATGACTTACAATTATACCTTATTATTGTTGTATAAACTTACATTCATCTCCACATGCTTTAAGTCAAAAGAAATACTAAGAGAGCCATATTATGGAATTAATTATTTCATATCATTATTTAAAATACTTTGCTAAAATTTTTCAAATTTATTGTTTTATTTATTGTATTATTATCAAATTTTTCATTACGTTTATAAAATTAAGGCAAAATTCATCACTAAGCTTTATAAGCCTTAGCGAAATGGCCCTTAAGTTATTTTTTTCCTGCAGTTAAATGTTTATAATTTTACTGTTTTTCAACAGTGTATTATTTATTAAAATATTATAAAATATTTTTTTTAATATTTAAGTTCATAGCCCAAAGACATTTGTCATTCTCTTAATTGTTTAAGCCAGAACCTTAATCAAAAATGTTAAAGTCCTTTGGTTTTATTCTTGGGTTTTAAAAATACCTTCTTGGCCTATTTCCAATAGTTGTTTTCCTACTTCTTACTTCGGCTCTTCGATCTCTGTTTCTTTATTTTATTTTACTTAGCTGTTGTATTTAATGACATATCAAATTCATTACCTTTAATTTTTTTTTTTTTTTTAAATATTTTACCTTAAAAAAATCTATTCTCTAAGAAAAGGTGGTGGAGATAAAATGAATCCCTATTATTAAGAGCTAAAAAGTTTGTTTATTAAATAAAATTAAAAAAGGGGTTAAAAAACTTGAGTTTTTTAAATTATCAAATATTAGCTTTCTAGTTTAAAATGAAGGTAGAAGTTAGTGAAAATAACGAAGAAAATTGTTTTAAATGTACCAAGACTTTAATTGAATATTAATGTTTTTATTTGGCTTAAGGTTATATATATTTTTTTTCATTTATTTATTTGCAATCTATTTATAAGTATTTAAAATATTAGGCAAATTTCATTATACATTTAAACATTACATTTGTTTTAATCTCCAGTGGGACCAAAACATACAAATAAAAAGAAGTATATACATATATAGATATCTAAACATTTTTGTGTTTAATAATATTTGTATACTTTATATTTATATTTAAAAAATAATGTTTACATATTAACAGTTATCATATCATTTTCTTCTAAAAGGCAAATCTACAACATGAAACCTTTTTAACCTTACGATTTCCTCACTGTCATCTAATAAGGCAATAGCCAAGACGCTACTATGATTGCTGAGCCCATCTACATATCTTTTGCTAAACCTATTAATTTCGTCTTTGACAAAGGGGATTTTTAGGTCACGATGAATGTTACATTTGGTTATGTACCAGGGGGCATTTGTTATCATTCTCAATGTTTAAGATTGGTACCGCTGCAATATTTCAATACTCGAGTTGCTCGCGGTTCCCCAAAGTTGTATTCCGTATGTCGATATTGGTTTTAGGATGGCTTTGTAAATCATTACTTTGTTTTCTAGACTAAAGTGAGAATTTCTACAGAGTAACCAATACATCCTTTTTGTCTTGATAATCAGCTGTTCTTTTTTGGCTTTAATATGTTTTTTCCAAGTTAGTCTTCTATCCAGGTGCATTCCAAGATATTTAATGCAATTGGATTGCGATATTTGTTCTCCATTCAAAAAATTGGCGCACAATCTCCTTTTCTAAGAGTGAATGTGATATGAGAGGATTTACCGGTATTAACACATATATTCCATTTTCTCAGCCATATAGCAATATTATTTAAATGATCCTAAATAAGCTTTGAAGCCTCAGTAGGGCAATTAGTAGTATATAGTGTAGAGAACTGGGCCAAGTATAATTTAAATTTCTATTTTTTGTTTGTTTTTTTTTTTATTTTTTGTTTGACGAAAGAAAAATTGCTTAACAAATTTTTGCGAAGGTTTTTCAAAATAGGAAATTAGATACAAGTTGTATGCAGAATTGATCTTTACTTTCCGTTCCGTGTCGAATCAGCTGATCAGTTTCTATTGAATGGAAAATATGTATTTGTGTTATGTTATTACTTTGATGTTCTGCTCAGTTCCGTTCGAATCAGTAGGAAATAGAATTCAATGTTAAGTGTTTGGTAGTGTGAGTGCAAAATTGTAAACAAACCATTTTTGTCATTGTAATTGTAGTTTATTTTTTGTTGTGTTATGTATTGTATTTTCTTTGTTTATTATAAACAGCTGGTATGTTACTACAGACAAGTCAATTACAATAATTTAAAAAGCAAAACGTCACGGAACAGAACAGCAACAGAAACTAAAGGCTAATGAGATATTAATACAGCATTTTCCGGATCAATACCTACGTCATCAGCATTCTTCGTATTTATCTACCTGGCTTTGTTTCCATTTAACCAATTAATTTTTATAAATAAGAATACCAGGTGCATTTTTAATCAATTAATATTAATTAGGCTGTTCTCTATGTTTGTTATTGTTTTCTGCCAACCACCAGTTCAGCCACGAATGCAATTTAATTTTTTGTATTTTTTCATTTTAGATCATATTTTAATATCATACTGATTGTTATGTTTTGGTTCTTATTTTATCTGTTTTGTATATTATTCTCAAAAGTTTAATTTAAATGCTTGAGGGCCTAAAATTTTTTAACCATTTTCGCTCAGCTTCAGAAGTGACAACAATTGATAAAAATGATCTCGAATATTAACTCCGATTCACTTTAGCTCATCAATGTGAATTGGCACTATAAGGACAAATTCTTGCTAACTGGATCAATGACCGAAATGAATAAATAAATACTAATTCTTTGCTGTTTAGCACACCCTAATTAAAAAAAATTAAAAATAAATCTTAAATGTGTATATTATATTTATTTATTTTATCATTATTACGTGTTATTATTTTTATTATAATGTAGTAGAACTTCCTTACCAAATATTTCGTGACCAATAATACATTTTTTAAAAGCTTTGTAGACAATTGAGGCTTCATTCTTATGACTATAAAATTTAAATTAATATATTAAATGTTGTTCGTTACATTTTAACCAAAAAATAACACAACACAAAAAAAAAACAAATTATTTAATAAAAGTTTTGTAAGAAAATAACATAAACGTACACATCTATTAATGTGTCATGCCGCATGAGTGGTATTGAATAGTAATAATACTCGTACGTTAAGTATGTCATCAAAAAGAGAAAACGAGAAAATTTGAATTCAATGCAAAGTTAAGAATTTATACATGTAAGTGAAAAATTCTGACACTAGTAGAAGGAGACAATTTATTAAGCTTAAGTCATGATATTAAAAAAATATTGCAAAAGCAAAAATATTGAACTAAAAACGAACTAAGCTTTATATGTCGTTAATCATAAGTTCTACAAAAATACGGAAAACCTCAAAATAGAGGGAGAGAGAAGAGAAAGAGCGATAAGCGATGAGGGTATAATAAAAATTACTCTAGTTAAATAATTCAGATATTTATGATATTTAAGGAATAAATAGTGCGTAGGAAGCAATAGATGACTGAAATGAATGACTGAAATGCCAATCGGAAAATAATTTATGTTTCTTAATATCATATTTAGCAATGAAATCAAGACATAAAAAAGCCGAATTGACACATCAAGTTAGTATCTTATTCCTCGTCTTTGTTACAGAATATTAAAATATTTACATACAATGAAAAAGTTTACCTTTCTTGACAACTTTTAACTATTTTTATCCGACTTCAAAAAAGAAAGATTTTTTTATGTTTTTGCCTGCAAAAGTCATTAAGTTCTAAACCGATTTAAGAATTTTTTTCTTATTTAAAAGATTGGTCCTGTTTTAAAAATAGTTCATAATTTTAAAAATTAAAGGGTGTCCCTATACAAAATAAATGTTTACTAAGTGTAATATGAACCGTTTATTGCACTTCTTTAAAATTAAAAAAAATTTCGTGCTACTATAGCTCCCAATAGCAAAAAGAAATACAAAAATAATCCTGCAGGTTAAAGAGTGTCCCCATAGGTAAAATAAATTGATTATATGCGCCTGTCTTAGATAAACGCTTGAAAATGGGACAGGATGTCGATTACTATAACCGTAATAAAAACAAGATTAAACATTTGAAATTGTAAGTTAAAGGGTGTCCCAATAGTTATAACTTTACACGAATATTTCGGTTACTATAAAGTGCTAGAAGTAAAATACATTCTACATTTAATTAAATTAGTTAAGTATTGAATGATATTTTATTTTAAGCCAAATATTGTACTAAAACTAAGTAAAAAGTCATCGAATTTAAATAAAGAAAAATAAAAGTGTGATTCTCTGAAAGTGCTGTATAATTTTATATCTTGGCTGCTCTAAGAGTACTTAAGTCAACAAGACTCAAGTAAAAAATAAACCAAAAACCAATTCAGCTATTTCTAAAATAAAAAAATTACTGGTCATAAAGGTATATTGGAGGGATATTTGTTAGCCTTAAGTCAATACAATGTTTTGTAACTTTGCTTTTTTAAATCAAAGGTTCTTTCGACTACAAATGCCAACAGTTCAGATTTTCGTAGCTTAAGGTTGAAATTTAAAGCTATTAAGGCCTACAATTGGCAAGTAATTAAAAAATCCATTTAACTACCGTTTCACCCAACGTTTCGTTGATATTTGTCGACTTTTTCAAGGCCGCAAAATAAAACCTTGGTACATTAAATAAAATTAAACACAAACTCAAAACATGTAAACAATTTACAACAGGTTTAAATGCAGATTAGCTGATAGTTTATATTTTCTTTTCTCCTTTTCAGGCATTTTATGTATTTTCCTACTCTGTAAATTTGGCTTAATTTCTTTCGTTATCTCTTGCCTACTAATCAGGCACTTTAACAAACTTTTGTAACCATCTACATCACAATACACTGTGACTCCAAGGAAAATTTAACCCGCCGTGTAGGCATACAGCTCGAAATACTCTGTAGCACTGGCTAGGCTCTAATTTACATCCTCCAGTGTACAGTGGTGCACAATAAAAATATTTTTTAATCAACTAAGCCTTTTTAAAGGGGCTAGGCCGATTGATCTAAAATAGAAGTATCTAAGCTTAAGTTATGAAGATGACGGTCCACTTACCTGGGGTGGTATTATGTTGTCCCAAAGTTGGGTAACTCGCACCCGAAAATTTCGCAATGCTTAGCCTCTTTCTGAGTTTTATTTGATTTTTAAAAATTTTACTGGCTTAAATGGTTTAATACCTGCTAAATAGTCTTTCATTTACAAATTAAATTTTTAAATCATCAAATAACAGAAATGCCCCGTATTGTTCGATTAACCGATTCCGCCGCAATATTTAAAACCGGACTAAAATTAAAATTTTTGGGTTTTTGATAAACTGGACCAGTTTTTTCAAATCTGAAGATTATATTTATTCTAAAAACTTTTAATTTAAAAATTTATCAATCTGTTTTTTTTTTTTTTTTTTTTGATAGAAAAAGATTTTTTTGAGGAATATAAAAATTTTTATATATTTTTTAAGCTAATTTACAATTCTTGTAGAAGATAAAGGTCCTTTTTTCTGACCTAGTTACATCGAAATTTTTACTTAGGCCTATATGTTCCAAAGTCCCAGCGCTAGGATCAACAAAATAATAATGCTATAAATGCTCCAAATTTTTACTAATGTTTTTTGGTGATTCCTATATGTGTATTTTTATGGACAAAAGAGTAAAAAATTACAATTTTGCGATTTTTCACCCTTATTATGTGAGTCGTAAGATTTCCTTCCTTAAAAATGTTGCAGATATTTTGCCACTTGAATTTAGTCGTCCAACAAAATTTTTTTACTTGATTTGCTTGATTTATGAAAATGTTGTCACATTATCTTTTATTTCTTTTCTTAAGTTGGACTGTTTTCAAAATAATTTTTTTTAATTTTCAAAGATCGGCAACAAACTTTGGAACTTTTGTTCTGATATTTTATTTTTTTATTTATATGAATAAAGATGATGCAGTTTTTTATCTTGCAAAAAAAGATTCACCTTAATATAACTCTTACTTGCAAAACTATCTGTCCTTAAGTGTTTCAATATCTATTAACGCCTTCTTTATAAATTGATGTTACGGAAAATGAAAACTGTACAAAGAATTCCGTAATAAGCAATTATACCTAAAAAATTTTTGAAAGTGTAAGGATTATAATGTAATGCTATAAAGCAAAAACCATTTGCAAGTGTTCGTTTCGGAATGACCTGTGGCTAATTATATCCATAAACTTTTTCCTATGTAACTCTTTGGATGTTTTATATTCCTGGAAAATGGATGGTAGATACTCTTCTGCTATTCTCATGTCAAATTGAAACATTCAGTCTAGCCCTTTACGAATGGCTTAGTTTTATTCAAAATATTTTGATCCTTTTTCCTGCTTTTACTTTCCCCACATTGGGGTTTTAACCATAATTTTAATATTCCTGCTATTTAAGTGCCAGAGTTGTAAATAAAACATTCATATTTGAATTAATTCGCGAATCATTATTGCACTGAGTTAGCAATTTTTTAATTAATTCTTTTCACACAAAAAATGAATTGAATGAAATTTGAATTAATTCAAATGAATTCGGTAAAAATTAATTGCACTTTGTTTCTAATTTAAATGAGTTTATCAAAATGAATTGCAAATCATTTTTAATTCATTTAAACGGAATTGATTTCGAATTAATTCAAATAAATTTAAAAAAACAATAATCAGTTCATTGATAACTCTTAAATGAAATTTGAATTGATTTTGTAAGTAAATACGCAGTAAGCATCTCCATGTTTTTCTTAACCCTTGATCAATTAATATTTTCAGTTTAGTAGGAGAAATTTCCATATTTCATTACCCCTAGATCTGCTTTTGATTTCAGATGATTGGAACTAATCTTCAATTTCATTCATTTGAATTGCAATACAATGTTCTAACTCATTTGAATAAATTCAAAATTTATTGAATTGCATAAGAAATTTAATACAAATTTTCATTAAACTAACAATATCACGGACCCTTTTAAAAAAAAGTCAAATTAAAACAATTAATGGAATGCCAAAGGTATTACGATAGCTGCAACAACTAACTATCAGGCAACTAAATTTTATTAAAATGCCAAAATATAAAAATTATTTAAATAAAAAAACAAAAACAAGCAATTCACTTTGGAAAGATAAGAAACTATTTGAAACATTGTAGAATTGTAATGTTACTCTGCAGTGATGAAAACATCTGTCTGTACATTGTAAGACAACAATAATTTTTACTTAAATAAACAACAGAAAATATGTATTTATTTAACGAATTCTTGGAAAACTCTAGCGAACAATTCTACCCCACCCACATCATGAATATTGAAATTAAACAATTTAAGTTCTTTAATAAAGACAATCATTAAAATTTTTTTAATTATTTTCTGCTTTCAGAAAATTTAATTAATGAAATAACTTTTAAATGATCATCTTTAAAGTGGGTGGGTGTAAATATTTAATGTTTTAATTTGTCACTTCATCATTATAAATTACAATTTTTATTGTAATATTTCACGCCTCATTTCATTGTTACTGAATATTTCTTTAACTAAGAAATAAATAATAAGTGTAAACTATTACCTTTTTTATTTGCAAAATAATAATGCTCTTTAAAGATACATTTTTATGTCCGGTGTTGTCTGATCTTTATCATTTCATTTGTTTGGTCATTACAATAAACAGTAGTATCATTAATCTTTTTTATCAATATCAATTTTAGACTGCGTGGAATGCGAACGGTTGCTGTATATTTTGAGTTCTATTTTGTTTTTCAATTCCTGCAGTCAGATAACAAAATTCAAAAAAACGCTTTAAAAATTATAAAACTTAAAATGTATGTTTCGACATGCTCCAAAAGTTCGAATTTATATAATAAGCTCGATTGCTATTGTGATGGTTTTCAATGCCAGCTTAAATATAAAAGAATAAATAATCTTTAAATAATTGTTGTATTTTTAATTCAAAAATTCTAGACTTTGTAGTTTTTTTTATTGAGAGATTTATTGAGATCAGTTTTTTTTTTTTAGACTAAAATATCAAGAGTTTTTAAATGAAATTTTAATTAAATGCAATGAACAATAATAATTTTATCTTTTTTCTTATTACCTAAAAATTCAAATGAATTGAGATTTGCTTAACCAACCACAATAAAATTTGAATCGCAGTTTTTTCTTTTTTTCTTTTCTCTTTTACGCAAAATACATTTACTTAAATGTGAGATTGCATTTCGAAACTAAGACAGGGTTAGTAAAAAAAGTTTATTTTACTTTTTACTACTCCACCAGGAAAATTTAGATAAGTGGTGCAGACTATGCAAACATCTTAATGTGAATATGATTCTCAACTATCCTGCATTTGAAACTCAATTAATAAAATTGCTTGGACGTTTCCTATTGGCCCCAATAATTAAAACTGATATTTCGCTAAAAAAAAGCTAATTAACATTATTCGTAAGCTGTATCCGAGTTAAAGAGAACAGTATGAAATAAATAATAAAGTGGAACTGAAATGTTTGACAAATTTGCATTGTAAATTTGTCATAAGACACGTTTCAAAGTTATTTTATTTTATTTATTTTAAGTATCTGCCAGCTATGGTTTAAAAGATAAGCAAATCTGGATCAAGGTCAGATCTTTGATGAAACACACTTCTTGTTTTATTTCTTATGTACATAAACTGTAATGGCGGCCACAGTAAAATAATCTATATGTTTTATTTAGGTATCTGTCTGTAAAGATTTAAAATTTATGGCACTTTTAATATTTTATTTTATTTCTTATGCTTTTCGTAATAGAGGCCACAGTAATACGTACGCTATGTAATTTTTACGGAACACCCTTTAGTTCTAATATTTCTTTAAGCTTGTTGTTATAGCAGACACAGTATTTTATAATCTGTGTCAGCCTATAGAGTAAAAGCAACGTCTCTCAAGTGAGATCGCTTAAATTTTAATTTAATTTTATCATTTTTAATTGAAGCGGCCATCAAAATTGACGGCTATTGAATATATTGGCAGACAGACAGACCGGCATTGTAGTTATATAATTAGTTTAAGGTTCTTATTCTTTGGATACGAAACCTTAAGAAGCGATTTTATACATCGTCGTTCCAAAGTTATATTCACATGTATTACAAATTAAAAAAAAAAATAGATATGACTGCTTCCTCTAGTAAATCTATCGAGCAATGACAACTCGAGGTCTCTATCGTTTATCATTTATGGTTAATGAGATAATAAAAATTTTTTATTTTATATCCACTTTTAATGAAATTTTTTTTCTGTTACATTAACGTATGCAACACTATTATGGATATAAAAAGTATATGGTTTTGTTAGAAAAAAAAAAACTTGGGTTATCTTCACGTATGTTCAGGGAAATACTTAAAAAGTTATCTTCACGTAAATTTTTAAAAATACTAACAATTAAATATAAACTATTATATTAATATAAGGAATACTTCCCATAGTGCGTATAATCGGTGTGACTATTTTGCCGTACTATTGTAATCCGGACTAATCCAGGCACTCGGGTCCTATGCGCCTATTTACATGTCCTATACCCCTGAGGAAGGTTGAAGGGCATGATTATAATAATCGAGACAAAAAGGATAATTTGTAATATATAATTAAGAAAAAAACTAAAAAGGAAAATATTAACAATATTTTTGTTTTAAAAAACTGATCAGGAAAAAAAAACAGAGAATTTGCGAGATATTTCTGCATATCCTTTACGTTCTAAGTCGCAAATATTTTTGATATATAAATGAAAGCTAGATTCTTAGGGAATGTATATTTGTTTTGCTTTATTTAATTTTATTTAAATTAAATTAAATAACAATTCAAAAGTCTTTAAACTACTTGATTGATTAAAAAAATTGCAACGTATGGGTATTTTTATTCTGAAAATTTATATGAATGTACTTGCAAACTTTAACGGACAAATCCAAAAAGCTTTCAATATATTTTATTTTATCTTTAAAAATATTTATCTTCGTAGTTGTATTTAGTCCTTTTTCAAAAATATATTTTAAGGTAATAAAAACACCCGTCATGGGTTGTTGTTTTAAGCTTGTTGAATAAAATTCGTCTTTTCTTGAAGGTAATTCAATTCAGAGTTCGAAAAACGGTACACCAACATAACGTACTGTTTGAACAACAAAAACTTTAGATTTGTTCTTATTATTTATAAAACTGTACGTTAACAAAATACCATAAACAACGACACCAGGTTGATGATCATAAACACTACGATAACGTACTGATCTCTAGTTTAGCGTACTTTAGTATTCTTTTTGTGTTTGTGTACTGATCTTAAAGTGTTTACGTTGTGAACATTAGTAAAGCAGTGGAGTATTTTTAGTGAGTATTTTTATTTTGAACAATCAACTGATGAGTGCCTTAAAGTCTAAAATATATTTCTTGTATACAAATATTTTACTAGTTCTGAAAACCTTGAAATAATGCTCTTAATATTTTTAAAGTAAATTTTTGTGGGTTGTTGTTATTGTTACTTGTTTAAAAATTAATTAATAAATATGTAAAAACAATTTCGTTTACATTCTTTCAAGTAAAAAATTTTCAACTTATTTAGTTTTCAATTTATTTGTAGTGAACGTAGTGTTTTTTTTATATTTTCTTTCAATTAGCAATAATTATCTTTCACACTTGGGAATAGTAACGTAAATGTTTTCATTTCCCAAACAACTTAACATTCTATTATTTAAATATTGCACTCTTTATTATAGAGAATAAAAACTCATTGTCAAGGTTCTCTTTCGCTAAAAAGGGTCAAACAAATAAAGAAGAAAAACTGTTAAAAAATCTCATGTGTATTGTTTTTTTTCTCTTTTTATGTACATTTTTTTTCTTAAAATAAGTAAAATATATTAAAAGATTTCGTTGAACTTGTGTTAAAGTATAAAGCAAAATATTTGCATATTCTCGTGCATATTTAGTGTGCAAATTGAGTGGGAAAAATATTGTTGAATATATTTTGCTTTGCGAAAATATGACTTCCTAAAGAAAGAAAAAGAAGGAAGAGTTTTTTTAATTTTTTTATATTTATGATGTTTATTTTAAAAAAAGAATGTTAGTTTTTAGTAAGTTAAAGTAATTTTAAGCATTTTTTAAAAAATGAAATTTAATAAGAAGTAAATGTTTTTTACAGTTCGTTTTAAAAAACTGCAATAAAACACTGAAGAATAGTCTCTTATATTAACACTCATTTAGAGTTTACAAATTAAAGCCCTTTAATTTTATTTTAGATTAATTTTTAAATTGTTCAATTTATATGCTTAGAAAAATATTCAAATAGTTATGAAATTTCATAAAGATTTACACAAGTAAATAAATAAAAAAAATTAAATAACTTTTATTTTATTTTTGTTTTTTCATAAGAGATAATAAAAAAAAAACACATGACTGCTTTAAGATTTTAATACCTGTTATAAATTTATTCTGGCCAACCTCATTTAATATTTGTTTTAGGAAACAACTAAAACTATTTATTTATTTAGCTAAATAAATATTTACTTAAGGTGGCTTTTTATAAATAGTTTTATATATTTTTTACAGATTTTTATTTGTGTTGGGATTTTAGTTAACTTTAGATTTTACGAGCAAATGTCTTTGCAGGGTAAATAAAATATTTATATTAGGGACTGTATAATTTTTATGTGTGACCTGCTGTATTTCTTAGTTTTAATGGTATTAATATTTTAATGCTTTTCTAAGGAAAAACATTTTTAATAATCAAAATATATTAATGGATTTTATGTTTTATTCTTAGAATATGTTTTCAGCAAATGAGAGAATTTGTAAAAGTAAGTTGTTCAATAGGTGGAAAAGCGTTATGCATGAACAAAAATTTCATAATTTTTTCTAAATATATTTTCAACGGCTAAATTTTATTGATAAGACATTGTACAAGCCAATGTACAGTAAGAAAGTATCTTAATAAAACGCATCGATCGGCATCTCTTTAAATGTAGTGCAAACACTTGAAATGTTTTGAGTATTATATGGCTTTATTTGCATTTCAACAATGGTGTCATAAAACTATTTTTTTTGCATTTTTTTCGCGGTACAATTTTTTAATGGATCACAAATTAGAATATTTTATGCCTTCATATATAAAAAAATTTTGGTCCCGTGATAATAATATAAAAATAATTTGCTTTTTTATAGTAAGTTACTTTTCTGCTAAAATTATTTAAGATCAGAATCTACTGTTTTACAAAATAATTTTTCTTTCTTAATTTTTTATCATATAAATATTTATATTTAGTGTAGATAACATTAAAGATATTCCCAACTTAAAAAAATACTCTAATGTTCAAGAAATTAAAAAAAAAATAATAGTCAGGAGGTCAATTTAGAAAAATTAAGTTTTCTAAAAAGACCATTAAAAGAAATTACTCAAAATATCGGAGAAAATATGCCGCAGTAAGCCAAGTTATTCCAATTCTTGTTGCAGAGACAACAAATAATGTAGTAAAAACACTGTAAACTACTTAATTGCTGCTTTTGAATTATTAATTTTTACTTTACTAGAATCAGTATTTAAACGATTAAAAACGATTTACGAGCATGAAATAATAATTGAAATTAAATGTTGAAAAAAAAAACTGAAATAAAAATTGAAACATTATTAAATTTTACTTGCGTGTCCACAAACAAAAAAGAAAAGATAAACCCCAAAATAAATAAAACTTTTTTTCTATGTTCTAGTTATGGAACTAAAACGAAATGCGGTTCACATTTTGATTGAAATGAATTTGTTTTCCACTTAAAATTTGGAAATATATTTAAAAATCGAAAGTTCAGCAAAAATGCCCAGATTAGCAAAAATTTGTAATTTCACTAGACTATTAAAATTTAACTTAAATATTTATTTACGCGAAAATTTAACCAAAAGCTTTAGTTTTTCCAAAAATGGATGACAATGTTCTTTTTTTTAAAGAATTTTCTTGATTTTCAAAAATCAAGATAAAAACCAAAAGAAAAATTTTTTTTAATCATTAAAAGAAATTTAATTGTTAATAATTTTGTTTCCCGATTGCTTAAGATGCCACCCAACGGTATGGCGAAATATTGAAAAAATCAAGGAATAAACAATATTTAAAAAAAAAAAATGACCTATTTCTCGAACTCAAAATAAGGAAAATTTTAATATTTAAAATTTTATTTTTGTTAATGGAAAATTTATAACACTGTTTACAGAACTCTACAATAAATTATTAAAACTTTAAAACATTAGCAATTCATGTAGATGAAGTTGTGGTCACTGCTAGTGTTACGTAAAATGACTTTACGATTTTTATCAGTTTCTGCCGAAGTTTGTGTGTTACATTTGCGCCTCAAATATCTTAACTTATGTTGTGTCATTTATTAAATGTATGTTGTCCAATTATTTCAATTGATTTTTTGTTTTTATTTTTTCTGTGAGAGCTTTTATTAACATGAAATAACATTGACTCATCATTTAAGCGCGTCACAGAGCAGAAATTCCATTTATAGTGTCACAAAAATTTACACTTTTACATATTTACTTACACAGAACCAGAAATATATAGAATAACTGACCTTTCTCAGAAAGAAGGTTAACAGACAACATTAAAATGGAACAACACTCCAACAAACAATCTCAAGACATCAACAGAAGCAACCGATAAATTTAGTACCAGCGGAGTATACAGACTTACTTGCACCTGTCACCATAAATACATAGGAAGAACTGGACGAACATTAAAAACATGGTTTATAGAATACATACGATCACGTAAAACATAAACGGAAAAGAGAAGACCCTAATTTCGTAATACATTTTAACACAAATGAACACGAGCCAAGGGAAATAGATGAATGTATGACATCCTAGTAAAAAAGGACGAAGGCTGGACATTCTTGAAAATATGGAAATATTGAAAACATGAACTTTTAACGGAGATATTATTAATAAACAGGTGAATAGAATCTCCGAATCAATTTTTATATCACTTAAATTATTAAAACATTCTTATTCACGGAAAACATCCACAGATGGTCACACTTACCTATCCAGTAATAAAAATGAAAATATTAAAATTATATACCTCCAGTAAACATGACAAATATGAAGCAATCTACCTGTATAACATCATAGACATAGACATCATAGACAACATATTAACGGACAAAATTACCTGAACCCACCACTATTTATAAATATCACATACTTTATCTCCAGTTCTAATAAAAACGCGGCTCTCACATCAAAATCGCCGCCCAAACGTACCAATTTAACAGCCAGTGACGACAGTCTTCATCGAAAGGTATGACAACTTGATGTATATCGCGTTGCGCGTATGAAATTACGGTTTTCAGGAACAAGTTCCCTGATTTCATAAGAGCACATTCCGTTGTAGTAACGATAAAACAGTGAAACACATCCCACATTGTGTCGATGCTCCAGTGAGTCAATAGAGCTGGATACCCCCCTGCACGCGGTCGAGTAACTCCAAAATAGACTTTGAAGCATCGGCCCATATATGAGAGTTGTATTCCATTTTCGGTCTGATAAAGGTGACATAGATAGTAAGGAGATCAGATGGAGTGAAGTATTTCTTACACCGTTTCAGAAAACCTAGGCACTTGAATGCTTCTTTTGCAACATGAAAAATGTGCTTGTTCCAACGAACATCGCATTGAACATCGAGAGCTTCTGATTCCTTAATATATATATCACCAATAATTACAGATGACGTGGCATGTTCAGCAGTACGCCTGTGCAAAAGCACACACAGGTTTTATAAGCGTTAAACTGAACCCTGTTCGCCAGTCCCCATTCGGAAGTTACTAAAAGGTCGCGATTAAGGGTATCGCGAAGCTTTCTCATAGCTTCAATTTCCCGAAGGCTTGGTCTACTGCGCAGCGAAAATGAATGGCATATGCTACTGTTATCTGCAAAAGAATAGATAGGGTTGGAAATCTGACGTAGAAGGTCATTAAGAAAAATAAGAAATAGGGTAGGGGAAAGGTTGGTTTTGTTGTGACATTTAAATATTCTCAAATATCTTGTTTCGTAAGAATTTTACCCCATAAAATACAAAACAAAAGCTAACTAATTTGAAAAGAAATTAAAGTTTTTCAAAGCCACTAAAATTTGAACAACGAACATGAATAGTCTTTATAACGCATTGTTAACAAGAAAACTTACCTCGATAAAGAGTGAAAGGGTTTTTTCAATTACTTGAAATTTTGCAACAAAAACAAGAAGCAGAAAAAATCATATCTTTCAAAAAACTAAATAATAAAATACTTTTTTCAGTATTTTTATTTTTGTTATCTCTCTTTCTATAGTAAAAATGTGCATATGTATGTCTTATCACCTGAATTGCTTTTAAGTTTTATAAGCTGTTCAAACTATTATTTAGCAATTATTTCTTATTGTTTATTAATGTCTTAATAAAACTATAATTTTTTTTAATATTATTTCATTAAATAAACATGTTTATTTTCAAGCATTGCTTTTCCTGAATTCCCGGGAACGCAGTTATTTTTTTCGTCGGTTCCCGGAAAACAAAAAAAAAAAAAAATTCGTCAAATCACAAACCATAGTCACTATTCATGTATTAATTGATTAATTGAAATAATCGCAATGTAGCTTTTTCTTCCACACTTTCTATGGTAATGGAATGAAGTATTAAATATCCAATAGTTAACTCAGCGAAAAACACATGTCTTCTGCTATACTGTGGGAAATAGGCGAGTGATTAAGTACGCATTTCTGTCAAACATTTTGATATCGTTGTTTATTACTCTTAATATACATACATGGAGCTTTGTCTATAACCACGTTATTTATACTGTTCTTTGTAAACATTAAAATGTCAAATAAAATGACTTAACGATTTTTATTAATTTGTACTTAAATTTGAGAGTTCTATCTGCGACTTCAATCAACCTTAATTTATGCTTTGTCATTCATAGAATTTATAAGCTGTTAACACATTGTTGTCCAATAATCTCAATTGATTTTTATCTATGTTTTTTCTATGAGAGCTATTAATAACATGAAATAACACTGATTCATCATTTCAGTGCTTTTGCATCAGATAAGCCATTCGTTACTTATAGTGTGACAAAACTTTATAAGACCTTTATATAATAATTTGTTTATAAATATAGCTATCGAAAAAAACATGTCTTATTGTTTTCTAATTTGACTTACTTCTAATCTTGGCATAATTTTCGTTTATAATTTGACAAAAAAACAATTAAATAAGGATAACCCAAGGTATGTATGTATGTCTGTATGTGCTGTCCAGTCTACCTAATTTATGCTCAATAAAAACGGTGGGTTTCTCTCCATACTTTAATTGATCTTCAATTTAATTAGTTGTAAAGGATTTTTTAGAAGCTAAGATTTTAGCAAAACATAATACTTAGTAAATGATTTTATCCTACTTATTTTGTTTTGGAAAAAAAAATATTTATGGGCTTCCTTTTCAAAATTTTCATTACACATTTGCATAAACCAATAAATATTTAGACTTAATCATAAATTTTTCTTAACTGCCTCATAAAAAATGTACGTTATAAGTCCACAAATTCATTATTCCTGATATTATTCTTTCACTTAATCAACGTATGAGCAATGATATTAAAATTTTTTAAAGTTATATTTAATATTATTTAAGAAAAAAAAAAAATATTTAATATTATTTAAAAAAAACTTTAGTTTTGTTAAGCGTATTAAATTTGTTTACTCAAATAATAAAATGTTTACGAAATATAATATTAAATATTTCTGTTACTGCACTATAAACCTGAGACTCTGTCTTGTTGTACAGGAAATAAAATATAAATGAACTTTAGCAAATAAATTGAAACGTAAGTTTGTAGTTCAAAATTAAATTTTTAACTTTAGCTTATAAAATCAGAAATGTTAGTATGTTTATTTATTATTGAGACTAAGAACACAATAAATACATAAAGGTAATTTTATTCATATTCTTAAATATAAAAAAATTAAACAAAATCGCCTCCTACGAGAGACCAAAGACTGTTAATTTCACCCCTCAGTCTTTCGAAGACATCAACTTAAGCTGGTATAAGTAATAATGTATTAATAAGTATCCTCTCAAAATGGCGTGATACAAAACTCATCACAGTTAATATAGTTTAACATTCAAGGCGATGTTCGGTGCAACAAGCAAATTTTTTTTATATCGCAAAAGAAGCATTCAAGTGTCTAGGTTTTCTGAAACGGTGCAAGGAATACTTCGCTCTATCAGATCTATGTCACCTTAATCAGAGCAAAAATGGAATACAACTCTCATGTATGGGCTGGTGCTTCAAAGTCTATTTTGGAGTTACTCGACCGCGTGCAGTAAAGAGCTAAGAAGCTCATCGGTGATGGTAGGATATCCAACTCTTTTGATTCACTGGAGCAACGACCTAATGTGGGATGTTTTCCACTGTTTTTACGTTACTAAAACGAAATGTGCCTTTAAGAAATCAAGGAACTTGTTCCTGAAAACCGTAATTTCATACGCGCAACGCAATTTGCATCAAGAGCGCATTCCTTTGTGGTCGATTGGCCAGTGAATCGCACAACGCATTACAGAGAAAATTCATTTTTTAGCCGAACAGTTTATATGTAAAATAAACTCCCTGCAGATGTCTTTTTTGTCACCTTCAGTGTACAAAAATTCAAATCAAATATCACAAGCATTACTCCTCTTTCCACCTTCCCACAACCTAATTTCCTAGTTTTGGCAAAATGCATTGCATAAATAGTGATCATTCCCTTAGTGCTGGCCTTAAAAAAAAACTATCCATCTGACTCTATCAGAAAAACTAAAACAAAACTGATTTTGAAAATATAAAAATTCCTGATACAGAAATTAAGAAAGGAAAGTCTCAGAATGCAACAGAGTATAAGCAAAACAGTAAAACATTAAAACGACGCAGCATAATTTTAATAAAACTTACGATGTTGCAAAAATTTAAAAATTTAACTTTAATTATTTATAATAATATAATTTAAAATCACTGTTTTTTAGGGTGAACTATTTAACGAATTGTCATACGGCCCTCACCTTTAACACTTGCGATCAATATGCTCTGACTAGTAGTCATGAAAAGATTGACGCTAGAATAACGCTACTAATTTATCCAGATTTATTTAAAAAAACAGTTCTCAATTCAAGCAACTTATAGACCATTTTGTGATTCAAATTGATCGATCCGTCATCAGTCACAAGTATTGATGAGTCCGTGGAAAGTTTTGCACAGTGATCTCGGTCTATACCCCTATAAGATTTAGAAATTGCAGGAATTTTACGACGAAATCATATCGCCGATTTTTTCAAGAGCAGTTAGAAAGTAATCATTTTTTTTTTTTTTGTTAATAAACAAAACTGCCGCATATGTAGTGGAGATCATTACCGCACTATAACCAATGATTTTTTGTTTTCAAATATAAATCGGATAGGATGGTGCTATGGCTCATACGCTGAGTCTAACCATCGACATATTGAAATCTACAATTAATAATAATTGGATTCCGGCGAACGGCCCTCATGGTAATGTGGCACCTCTCATTTTTTACCGTTTCGGCCAGGTGAAGTCACTTGTTTTAATTGATAAACCAGCATCGAAATAGACGTCCAAGTGACCTAAAATTGAACGTCTTAACTAAGCTGGAAATTATGCATTATTTTTTAATTTTACTGCCACGGAGTGATCCTTGGAATATATTGCTTTTTTACTATTTACGTTTTGTTCTTTATTTTTTTTCGAGCCCCAAAACTACTCCGTTCTTATTTCTTAAGTTTAAGGTGTGACTTGTAGTTATTTCTAGTAAAATATAAGAATAAAACTGTTGAAGAAAACAAGATTTTTAAATACAAAAGCAACAGCGTTTTTCTTTTAGTATTAAGTAGTGAATCAAGATAAAAAGCTATTAATGTTTATAATTTTTAATTGGGCTAAAAATTAAATTATAGAACTGTGTTACTCATTTTCTTACAATATATTTTTTATATTTATTGTGAGTCATAGCTGCCTTAAAAGCTTTTAATGCAAGAGCTGTTGCAAAGCAGAGTTCTAGCTCTGCGCTAGTTTAATACCACGTGTAAATAATTAAATTTTATTCAATAAAAAATCATAAGAGAAAGTTCTTGCTTTTTACTCATACCGACCGTTTCAGTAGCAAATGTAAGATCATCTTGCGAATCTAACATATTTTTGAACTGTAGTTTGATAATTCTTGCAAAAAAAGCGACCTCAACACAGACTTTTGCTGTCTGTCTATTACGCTTCAATTTTTTTGTCACATACATTAAATTACATCAAATATTGAAACACCCTTTATTTTCCAAAAGCAAATTTTATACTTACGGCTGTTGCAGGCTAAGCAACAAGGATTCTTTGTAAATTTCCATCAACTATCTACAACTGTTTAATAGTTTGGTCATATACATAAAATAACAGCAACTATTGTAATACCCTATAATTTATAATTTTAAGTATTTATAATTCTTAATTTACCAGAGAAAGTAGTGGACTTTCTGTTTAATTTTCAAGTGTTTGTATAAAACGGTTCAAACGATAGCGTCAAATAGCTCAATTTACTTTAAATATGGGACAACCTTTAATTTAATTCAAATTTTATACTTGTTGTTATAGCGGACTTAGCAATACAGGTTTTTTAAAATTTTAGCTGTCTGTCTATAACGGTTCTAAAGTTAGGCCACATAAATCACCTGAATCAACTTTTGGGACACCCTTTAATTTTTATCTAAAAGTTTTAAGCTTCTTATTATAGCGGACTTAGCAGTAAAGGTTCTTTGCAAATTTCAACTATCTCAAACAACATAAACTATTTGGACACCCTTTGATTTATAAATTTGAATGTTTTTTCTTTGTTTTTATAACGGTCATAGTAATCGATATCCTGTCCAATTTCAAGCATTTGTCTATAGCGGTTCAAAAGATAGGCGTATGTATAGCAATTTACGTCACCTATAGAGACACCCTTTAATTTTTAGATTTTTTTTTGTATTTATTTCTTCAGTTTGCATCTTTTAAAATCTTAGCTGTCTGTCTATAACGGTTCAAAAGTTTGGCCACATAAATCACCTGACATCAACTTATGGGACACCCTTTAATTTCCAACTACAAGTTTTAAGCTTCTTATTATAGCAGTAAAGGTTCTTTGTAAATTTTAACAACATAAACTATTTGGACACCCTTTGATTTATAAATTTGAATGTTTTTTATTTGTTTTTATAACGGTCATAGTAATCGACATCCTGTCCAATTTTCAAGTGTTTGTCTATAACGGTTCAAAAGATAGGCGTATGTAAATCAATTTACGTCACCTATAGGGACACCCTTTAATTTATAGATATATTTTTTTATTTATTTCTTCAGTTTGCATCTATAGTAAAACACATTTTTTTTTAAATTTTAAGGAAAAAAAAATATGTATGTTGTATGGGGACACCCGTTAATTTTTTAGATTATGAATTGTTTTTAAAACGGGACCAATCTGTAAGCATAATCTATTAAATTTTGTATTAATTTTTTTAAATCGGTTCGGAAATGACTAATTTCTGCCGGCACAAAAATAAAAAACAGCATTCAGTCAAATTGATAACCTCCTTCTTTTTTTGAAGTCGGTTAAAAAGGATCAAAATTATCAAGCCACAACTTATAGCGTTAAAGACATTTTTGAATGAACAAAGTATAAAATCTGTTTCTGGTAGAACGTTTTAAAGATGAAACGCAATTTATTTCCTTTAAAATACAACTGCAGTAAAATAAATATTTCACGACAAAGCTGCTCATTATATTATTTTACTGATTTCCTTGTTTTTGTAAGTTGTAAAAATTTAATCTATGATTTACGTAGGTTGCTCTCCTTAATACTAAACTAGTTTTACTACTGACAGAAATAAAAAAATTTTTTTTTTTTAGTGAACATTTACTACAAATGAAAAATTTTTAATTTAAGTTGCTTTCTGTTTGTCGTCCATAACTCAGTGTTCTCTTTACTTAATTTATGAATGTAGTTGTGTTTAAATCAAATTAACCAACCGCAACGTATGAGTTATTTATTCAGTTTTTATTTCATTCATATCACTCATACGCAAAGTTAATTTTATACCGGAATTTTTCAAAAACATTAAGTTTTCGTTATTTCAGTGACTACTTCAATTTATTTCAGTTATTAATTTTGTAATTGGCTTAAATAAATTATTTTTTGTTGGAAATGAAAATGTGAAAGCGGATTTTTTAAGGGAGTTGAAAAAGGAATTTTGTAATAAAGAGACAAAATTTGTAAAATTTAAGAAAAACAATTAAAAATAGTTAAACTAAAAAATAAACTATTTTTCTTATTTTTTAAACTATATTTAAGCAAAATATATTGATTGTTAAACAATAAGTTATTGAAAATGCAAAAAAAATGGTTTTCACTGTGCAAACACCAATAAAGTCATTTATTGGTTTTTTGTCCGTTATTAGCGTTAAAGGTTATTAAGATTTTTCTTGCCATTCTGATAACTGTTTGATAAAACTGGCAGGAATTCTTTTTAAAGAGCTAATTTGTAGCAGTAATAGCAAATAATTGGAAGTATTTCAAGGTAAAGAAAAATTAATGCTATGTCTACGAATTTTAGGAAAAATTTATTTAGTCAAAATGAATCATACGATCTTGGTTAATTAAAGAGTATTCCACACATAAACTTGCCTTGAACTGTTTTATAAAATGGTTATAATTGACGTAGATTAAAGTGAGCAAAATTTGAGTGTTTTCGGTTTAAGTACATTTGTTTAAGGAACATTAAACTTTTATTAATTCTATGCAGTTTCTTTGCGATAATTTTTCAATAGGCAAAAATAAGCTTAAAGATATGAGAGGAAGAAGTTTTTTCGACAGCAATAAAAGTTGTAAAATTACCGTTAAATCTTGATCGTGATTTGGCAAATCTATCTGTATAATTTATTTATGCTGATGATCAATCAGTTTTAGATGTAGCACAACCTAAATTTTGTACTAAAAGTTTTTGGATTTTAACTTTAATTTAATAATCAAATTGAAATTGATGACATTGACCAAATATCAACTTACTTATGCATGAGTAGGAAAGGATCAAAAATTATAAGTGAATTAAGGGAACTAAAGAAAGCAATAATCAATTTTTAAAGACAAGCGGTTCATAAAAAAGTTCCTATTTTAGATTAACAGTTTACAATAGTTATTGAACACTTTTTGTTAACAGTTCTATAACTAATCTACACATTTGGTTTACCTGGCAATACCAATTTTCATTTACTACTTAGTGCCTTTAAAACCCAATTTTCAATTTACCCGAAAACAGAATGTTGCTTTCTCTATATATTTAATTTTTGTAAAACAACCTTTTTAATGGAATTGTGAGGTTTTGGTCATAGCAAAATACCTGAACAAGAAATGCAATAAAAAAAATTAAAAACTAATATATTTTTTTATTTTGGCCATAGATATAATAAAAAGTATTTGAATAACGACTTCTATTACGATCTGTTTACGTTTTATATACTTCACTATTCAAATAAATTTGTTTAGTTTTATTTTTATTTAGTGGGACAAATCTAGCATAGCGCAGTGGCTCCAAACGAAATAAGAAGTTGTCCGGGGCTCAGAAAAAGCTATTTTAAGAAGAAAATATTATGTAGTTAATCCTGCGAAATCTTATATTTTTAGGATTGCAGACCATTAAAGTTTTTGTATGAAATTTCAAATATTCTGTGATGAAATGGGCCAATATGAGTATCATAGGAAAGGTTTTTAAATAAACTATCAGGATCCTTAAAAAATTATGTTAAATTATGTTCTCTTATCTAACTTTGAATTAAATTTTTACGTTGTTCAACAACTTTGCTCCATTTTGTACCAAAAACATTTTGTACTTTTCACTGCTTGAGAGTCTTATTGATTTATAACACATTAACAATTTGCTTGCGAGAGGTATGGCGTTCGATACAGATTTTTACAAGATTTTCTATGGTATCCATATTGTCATATTCCGGAACGAAGTGAGATAACACAAAATTGTCATAAACACTTTGGGGATATGTAACTTTTAAAATACGGTTAATTGACGATTTTAACGTTTCACATTTTCTTCTTCAAATTACTTTTATTTTACTTTATTTTTAATAAAAATAACTTAGTAACAAAATTCATTTTATTTTTGGTTTAAAGTGGGGTAAAGGCAATATATATATATATATATATATATAATAATGTTTATTAAAGGTTAATAAAAGGTTTATTAAGCTATTAAACGTTAATGAATACCTATTTATCCACTTTTGATTATTAAAGGCTTTTAACCTCTTAATTTATGAATTAGATTGAAAAACTGTAAATATTTAAAAAAGTCCTTAAACTTTCACTATGTATGGAGCAATCGGAACAGATCTACTGTAGTGGTGCTATTGATAAAACACATCCAATTCTTATCCACTGATGACAAAATAGATAACAAGAGTAAAAATATTAATTCATCAACATTTATTAAATTAAAATTTATTACACAAGTTTATCGATATAACGTTATTTCGGCTTGAATATAAAAAAATAAATAAAAAATATAATAACAATAAATAAACAAATTTTTTTATAGTCTTAATTTAAAAAGGTTGCTGGCACTAAATTACGATTTTTAAGCAGTCAAAACGATATTCTTGAAATGAAATCAATTTTTAACGGTGATTATTTTTCTTATAATTTATTTTTAATAAAGTTTTTGACTACAACTTTTGAATTTTTTAACGAAAAGTTTTTTGAAATTATGAAGATTGTGCAATAATATTGAGTAATAACATTGTTTGCAAAAAAAAAACAAAATAATAATAATAAATGTGTTTCATCACAATAACCAAAAATGAGTTAAAATAATTAAAAATAAAGGGTAAAGAATCTAGGGATGTGAGCATTATTTTTATTGTTCAGTGTGGCATATATTGGTGGCTTAATATAAGAAAGGCCTAACTCAGTTTTTTGTTACTTTACATGAGAAGGGAAAAACTTAATAAAACCCTAAAAATTTAAATAAAAATTAAAAAACTTTTAATGAGAAATAAATTGTGTTGCTTTTGTTTTGTGTTGCATTAAAATTTTTGTTGTATCTAAATTTTTAAGGATTTTACTAAATTGTTTTTTCTGCTGTAAAGTAACAATAATTGAGTTAGGCCTTTCTTATATCGAGCCATCGATATGCAAATATCGCTTTTAAGAATGCTGAAACTTCACTGACGCTTCACTTTCAGTTTGGTTTTCTTGTTTTGTTGTTTTTTTTTTTTTTTTCTAATTTGCAACATTTCAGGTGCATAGCATAGTTGACAGCAATTTTTGGACATTGCATTTTGTTTCAAAAAAAAAAAATTATCCTGCACGTGAAATTATTTTTTGATAAAAAAAAAATAAGCAAATAACACTTTAGCGGTAATCGCACTAAGATCACGTTAAGGAACATTTTTGTTTTTAGAAAATTATTTTCTTTTCACTCAAACAATTTCTAATGACATTTTTATAAAAAGTCTTATTTAGATGATTTTTCAACCTTTATGTAGAAAAATGAAAGAAAAAATAAAAATAGTCACTCAATGGTTACTGTGTTTTTGTAATATAAATATTCGAGTTATTTATGTCCTTTTTGCCTTATTGCTTCACTGGAGTTCTCATTTAATTAATTTGGCTTTTGGTATAAGACTTTGAGGTTTTCTTTACAAAATTTGGGTAAAATCCACTGATAAGCTATATGAGCAGTAGTGAAATGGCCATATGGATATGCTTGCCCCACAGTATTACATTATAATAAATATTTCATGAGAATATCATGAAATATTTATATTTGAAGGAATCAATCACAATTAAAGTAAATAAATTTTTCTTTATGTTTATTAGTTGTGGCCTACAGTTTTTTTTTCAAATTTTAGTACAGTTGATTTTTTTTATAATAAAAACGCTGAAAGAAGAACCTTTTTATTTGAAACTTTCATTAAAAAAAACACATTACCCAATTATGAAATAAAAATTTACAAAAAAGCACCAAATTCCATTTTTATGTCAAAAACTTTAAAGAATGAATTAAAGGGTAGTTTTTTTTACCAAACCAAAATGTGTTTATATTTATTAGGAATATCATAAAATCTTCCACAGCAAAACCATATAAGCAAACGTCTAATTAAAAAAGTATATGAAGAAAATTTAATAACAATAAGTGTTTAATTTCTAGAGCTACAAAAATAAAAATAAATTTAATATAAAGATTAATTTTAATTATGAAGGAGAGCATCGTAAAGACCTACAAATCAAGTCTGCTATGTAAGAAATAGTTAAAAAATTCATAGCGACGTACTTGAAAGATACTGTTGGAAATGTAAAAAGTTAGCAAAAATAAAAGTTATTAAAAAAACTTTGTAATTTTAATCATGTTGAATTTGGTATGAAAATACATCTCTTTTCTATGCATTGGTATAGAGGAAAGTTGGAAACTCTTTTTTTAATAGTTTTTACATTGGTTCATAGCTTGATGTGATTTGTAGATACTTTGTCTGTCCTTAAAAATGAAATGTGTTCTGTCTTTCTGTCTTTGTGAACTTCTGTGCAGACCTTGTCTGGGAGAATGTTGAATATTAATAATTTTATTTTGATAATAAATATTGAAAGCAAATAAACTAAAAATAGTTCAAGTCCTAAAGCAGTTAAAATAAAAAATTTAACTGACGCAAAATTTACAAACAAAATTTACTTTGTTAAATGGCTAAATAAATGGTTCTAAAATTTCAGTTTTCAAAGGATTAAAATGTAAGTAAAAAGAGTTTTTTTTTTTTAATCGGTACCTTAAAAAAACACATTAACTGTCATTAATATTTTAAATAACCTTTTTAACTAAGGTATTTAAAACATAAATATAAATCAACCATATTGCACTCAAAACTCAAAGTCCGTTTAATAAAACTAACGCAGAACATAAAAGATGTATTTACACAATTTATTTAAAACCAAATTTAATGCTTTTGCAGGTACACAAACCGATTAAGATCTTAATTGCGATACTTACAAATAACTGTGGCGGTTATAAATTAATCCAATAAACGTTGAATATAACGAAGGCTACAATCAATTCCAAGCCAAATGTCTGGTGTAGACGATATTTGCTTTGTAAAAACCACTCACGAAAAAAGTACGAAATATAACATAAAGCACTTCTAAATCAGATTATAAATTAAAACATAAAAGCAGTGGAAAAGAAATAACAAAAATTCTAAATGTATTTGATTTGGTTGCTGTTTAAAATAAATTGCACTCGCGTTTAATGTTTAAAACATCAAATTTATGGAGCAGCAAAAGCATGAATTACCTGACAGTAAAATAACAAAATTTCGTTTGGAAATAAAATAGATTAAATGGTAATAAGAATTCTTTATAAAGCGGAATTACACACACGTACACACTCAAATGCACAATTTCCAATGAATAACCACAAAAGTAACAACTTGTATTTTTATATTTTTAAATTAAAGAATCTAAGAATTTTTGTTTTTAAGACTAAACGTTTGGGAAGTATAAATATGCAGTTTTTTTTCAACGAACACGTTAACAACTTAAAAAGATAATAAATAACAAATTTAATTTTTTAAATGGTTGTTTACGTTAAATATTTTTAAAAATAACTTTTATTTAACACACAGTACAGGTCACGATTTCCTCTTTTTTTCAAATAAGGCGCCTTAAATGTAACAACTTTTTTATTTTTTGTCGATTTAAAATTTAATTCATATCGTTTAAAAAAACAAACGAACGCAACAGGCGGACAACGCAAGGATAACTCAGGTTAAAATGTTTCGTCTACTGGGTTTTATATTCAAAATCAGTTAAATGTTTAAGCAAAAACAACAAGACACAAACAAAAGCTACAACAACAAGAACACATAAAAGAAGCAACAAATTCATAACTAAAAATTTACAAACGAATAGCAAATGTTTGTTGTAGAGCATGCGTTGTTCACTGTATGTGTGTGTTAAATTAAACATACAAGAACAAGCATATATTTACATTAACACATATGCACACCACGGTACAAGTTGTGTGTCAGTAAAACTTTTAGTTAAAAGTAAAACTTAAACATCCTGTTGCGTTTGCAACAAAACAAATGATTTAGTTAATTGTATCTAAACAATGTTGCTAAAATGTTGTTTATATTCACACAAAATATAATAATTTAAACAATAGTTGCAGTCAACATTAAGAAGCAAATAAAATATATTCAACATGTTTTTCTGTATTTATAAAAAATTGATTTAAGATTTTATTAAAATAATTTAAAAATAAAAGGGATATTTTAAATGAAACAAAATGAAAAATTTATAAAAATTTGTGGTTTAGTTTTTAATAAAAAACAGCAGCTACTTTACATTAAACTAAGAATCTAATAATAACACCTATCATTAGAGTTGTTTATCATAAATAGATCTTTTTTAATAAAACTTTTGCATTTTCTTCCACTGCATAAAACTTTATTTACTGCGACTTAAAGCTTCTTAAAAAATATATGGATTACATAGTCTTAATAAGATTTATATTTGTTTGTGGAGAAATTAATTAAAGTAAATTGTTATTAAATAATCTAACAAAACTCGCTTCAAGGTTCCTTCTATCTCTTAGGCATCAAGAACAAAAGCGTTGTAGTAAAGTTGTCACAACTGAAAATAACTTTTTTTTACTTTTTTTATTATTATCAACGTGCTCAGTTTTAGTATCACCAATGTAAGAGAATTTTTTTTTGTCAAATACTTTAATGTAAAAAATAGCACGTTTGTTAGAAATATAAACAATTTTTATATTGTTTTTGAAGTTTCTTTACAATGGCTTTTCTAAAAATTTGGATTTAGGTTTCGTATAGATCTGAGTAAACCGAACTTTGATATACGAACAGGCATAAAAGGCATAGAAATTTGTCTGAATGTTTTTTGTAAAAATATTAAATTTGCTGCTCCATGTGCAACCAAAGCCCAACGTTCATAAAGTATAACAAAATTTACTCTGCGAATTTTAAACACCTCCTGGGTAAGAAAGCGTAGTTTAAAAACAGATTTCCTTAAGATTGACAGTAATAATTTAGAGTACTATTTGGCTTAAAAGAAATGCATGGCAAAAAAAGGAAAAAAACCTAGAACTACACAATCTTCGTGCCACCTTTTAACGTTGAAGTAGCAATACCACTTAAATTTACTCCTCGATATATTAAAAGTGCAATTGCTAACTGATCTCTAAGAAAGTCCTTAATATTGGTAAAACGAGTAAGGGAATGCAATGAAAATAATTTTAGTACTTTCGACTACTCTGCAGATTGAAAGATTTCACTGCATACAAGGATATCAACATCGGGAAAAATCACATAAAGATTAAATCATACAGACCTATGATCCTTTTACCAAATTATTTTAAAGTAAATTATTAAAGAAGCTGAAGCATTTTCTAAGCGAATTAAGAAGATAACACAGCACTATAAAACAAACGTATATGTTACTGAATGTGTTAAAGAAAAATATTTAAGGAAAAAAAATATGATCCTTCTAATCGACGTTTCGCAAACATTTAACATGCAATGGCATCAAGGCTTATTATTCAAATTGAAGCAAAATTAACCTTAAACAATTATTTAACTATTCGGTTACTCTATTCATATGGTCATCGGATTAAGCTTAAAGAAGAATATTTCTTAAATAAGATATAAACCGCAGCTCCACAATGCCAACTAACAATCTTGTGCCTACATAAATTTTTCTTTCTCGTAGTATTAATGAAAACTCTCATGATGCATATACGTTTTTGCTGGACTTAATAAGTACGATGATCCCCCATTCTAAACAGTTCTGTATTGGAGAGCCTTCTTTTCTGTAAATTATTTTGTGTTAAAAATATTCTGTATTTCAGTTAGTGAAATGAATGCCTCAAAAATAAACCTTAAATGTTAGGAAAAATTAAAATCCAGTACAATTTTTTTAATGCATGAAGACTTTCTATTAAAGATTTTGGATTCCATGGCTTCAAACAAAAAAAAAAAAAAAAAAAAAAAAAAAAAACAAAATTAGCATTTGTGAAAGGAACAATTGTACTTCCAAACTTTTAAAAATTTATAAATCAATTGTTACCAAAGTTCAGTTCTCTTTCTATTAAGAAAATGAAGAATGATGCAGTGATAGAATATTTTGATAACACGACAAACCACTTTCACTAATTAATACAATTGAAAGGTGTTTATGACAAAAAAATTGGAAGCTGCCAATTTGTTAGTAGAATCCTTAGAAATTTTAACCAAATATTTTTGCAATCTCCTTAAAAAATAAAAACTTACTAAATGATTTGAAAAATGCGATGCTCCTTAGATTCTCTGCTAATATCTTCCCTTTTTTAATTAACACAATAAATCGTAGCTTATTTTCCTTTTTTAATAAAATATTTTTTTTATTCACTCTTAAATGATGATAAGATATAGTTCCCAAACAAGAAACTCTGCTCGAGTTTACTTAATTTTTGCGCTTCCTGCATTTGGATATAAAAAAATATAAGTTACGGATAATAAGAAAAATGCGCAGAGCTTCATGTTTAAATAATAACCAAGTAATTCCCCAACAATCTGAAGTTGAAAATCTTGGAATATATTTTGAGAGGCGATTTTAAAATTGATTTGGTTTTATGGAATTTAGTTTACAGAAAAAAGTTTTCTGCGCTGACAAAAGATTTTATTCGCATTAAGATAAAAAAAGGATCAAATTTTTAATTGAATTAATTATTTATTTAATTGAAAATTTTTTTCTTTATTAATTAAATGTATAATTTATTGAATTCATTTTTACTTAATTTTTTTTATTAATTTTTAAATTTAATACATTATTAATTTAATAAAAAAAATTTAAATAGAGTATAAAAACTTTTTTTGGGACAAATAGTGTAGACATTTAAGACATTTCCACAGATTTATGTTTTTGTGTATTAACGTTTGCTTAAAATCTTGAACTGGGAGAGAAATAGAATCATTAAAAACCAGTACTTGTAAAATTTTTTCGTTTATATAAATCAATATAGAACGACGCTATTTTTTCTGCTTGTCTATATGTTCAATATATGAGAACATTTACAACTTAATGGACACTACAAAAAAGTCATGAACAAAAGCTAGTGTTTTACAAATATTAAAATTATACTTGTAAAAAGAAAACGACGTCACAACAGGTTTCAACTATAAGTCTATAACGGTTTAAAAGATTGGCCATACACATTAAATTACATGAACTATTTTAACACCCTTTAATTTTTAATTATAATTACTTTTACTTCTTATTTTGCCAGGCAAAGTAGAACAGTTTCTGTGTAATTTTCAACTGCTTGTTTATAACGGTTCATACGAAAGCACCGTATAAGTCAAATTACATCAACTACGCAAACACTCTTTATCTTCTAAATTCAAATTTGTATACTTGTTGTTATAGCGTTTTTTCAAATTTCAACTGTCTGTGTATAACGGTTCAAAAGTATGTTCATATACTTCAAATTACATTGACTATTGGAGCACCCTTTAATTACCAAACCCAAATTTTATACTGTATGTCTATAACTTTTCACCAGTTTTGCTATATATGTCATATATCATCAACTTTTGGAGTATCCGTTAATTTATAATACTCCTGTTGTAGCGGACTAAATTGCCAACGTCTGTCTAGAACTGTTCAATAGTATGCCCATGTACATCAAATGAAACGAACTATTGGGACACCTTTTAATTTATAATTTTAATTATTAATACTTGTTATTATAGCAATCATAGTTATCAACATTTTAAAGCATTTGTCTATGCAGTTCAAAAGAAAAGCCCATGTTTTTAGATGTCTTTTTTTATTACTTTGTGGTAATGGAATCTAATTCTAAATCTAATAATGAAATGCAGTTTTTTTTAATTCTAAGTTGACGCTTTTCATTGTTCATTATACACGTCAAAAACATGTATCTTGTATGGGGACACCCATTTGTTTTTAAGGCAGGGCTAATGTGTAAGCATAACCTTTCAAATAAAACAACAGTTTTTAAATCGGTTTAGAACTTTTTGAGTTTTGCAGGCACAAACATTAAAAAAAGCAACACTCAGACGAGTTGATAACCTCCATTTTTTTGAAGACGATTAATAAATATAAGAAACTACTGTATACAAAAATAACTGTATTGCGTCAAATTTTGTTTATAAATAATGCAACATGTCAAAATTAAATTGTTTATAAACAATATTGCTAAACACAATTCCTCTTTAAAATTGTTTTAGATGTAAATTCTATATTAATGAATGAAATTTATTTCTCCCACTTTTCCAATGCTGTCATAATCACAACAGATCAAATGTCATGAGCACATATGTGTTAAACAAACATTCGTTTACTACATTTAATTACAATTTATAATAAATTTGCATATTAATTAAATATTTTAAATGGTCAAGCAACCGAAGACACGCAGAGAATAAAATCTTATTAAAAACATATTTTAATTAATCAAACAAAAATTAATCGTCGCCGCCAACATACAATAACTCGTTTAAACACAACGTAAATTTCTAATAAGAGTTGCCAACTTGTTAATATTTTTATATTCCTTTGACAGATCATCTACTTTATCAAAACTTGTGTTGTACATATTTTTTTAAGAAGCCTCAAGTTTTTGAGTCGATTTTTCGTTGGCTGTGATTATAGCCGGATGGCTATTAGTGAGAGAACTTTAATAATGTTTCCTTGATATATGTTTTGCTGCTATGATTCTATCACACGAGTTTTACTTTCGCGAGAGGCTGCATTGTCTTACAAAACAGATATATTTTTAATCATTAAAAAAAAAAGATTTTCCGCCACTTTGTGTGCCAATTTATCACTTTTTAAAAATCATCCAAAGATGAAAAATAAGTCTCTAATTCCAATTAGAGTTTGTGGCGATTTTATTAGATAAAATTTAATTCCTTACTTTATAAATTTTGATAATTTTCTAATCGCAACGGCAATATTTTTGTTAACAAAAATTTTGGAAAAAAAATTTGTTTTAGTAATAAAATTCATTTGAGTCAGTCAAAATAATTTTTTTAAATAAAATATTTTTACGCTGCCTTGGATATGTCGTCAACAGAAGAAGATTTTTTCTCGCCACCATTACCTTTAACCTCAGAAAGTGCCCAGTGGAAACAAATCCAAAATTATGGTTTAGCCAAATCGAAAGCCAGTTTTTTAATGCTGAAATTTCTCAAGCTGTTATGTAATATCATACGCTTGTTAGCTCTGTAGACACCGATATTCTAAATGCTGTAAGGCATATTATTGCTGATCCTCCTACACAGAACATGTTTTAAACTCTGAAATCTTTTTTGCTTGCCGAATTTCAAGATTCTATGGAAAAGAGTTAACAGAAATTGCTGGATAACGTGCAATTAGGGTATAAACGTCCATCTGCATTGTTACGTGAAATTAGACAATTATCATCCTTAAAATTTCTGACGACATTCTTAAATCCTTATGGTTTCAATGTTTTTTTGGCTCTAGCTCTATTTGTTGCCCCGATATCTTGCATGCATTTTGACAAACTTACACAGCCATCACAGCATTCTGTATAGAAGGCGTGCACATCAAGTCCGCCACTAACTCATTAAGTTTCCTCGAGACTTTAGTTGCTGTTTTCTATTTACTTTCCCTTTAATAACTGTTAGGAACGCCAATCGGAATAGTTATTCACATTATCCCAGGATTAGGGCATGCAATTTTTTTTTATTTTTTATTTTTTACACTAAAACTTCTATTGTTTTTACAAAATTACTTAAAAAAATAAAATATTTATTTTTTTATCATTTTAACTATGCAAAAAGTCTTTAAGTAAATAAGGTAAAAAGCTTGAATATTTTTTTTAAACTTGGAGATGATCTTAAAAAAGAAGACTAGTAACGATTTTGAATAAAAATACCTTGCCAGCATTTTATAGAGCATTTTTAAATAGAAGTCGTTACTTATTTAGACTTCAAACCTAATTTGACAAAAACTAAATACATTTTTGTCGAATAAGGATCTTCTAACACTCACTATTTCGTCTCTATCAGAAGTTAATTCGACAAAAAGACCTGTTTTATTAAAACAAAATCTAAAATTACAATTTATAAAAACAAATTGCATGGCAATCGCATATTAATATTTTATAGGTCTCAACTTCTTTTAGGAGTAAATCCATTAATATAACAGAAAAACAAAAACACTAATGTCATTTAGTTTGACTGTTGTCATACCTTTCGGTGAAGACCGTCGTCACTGGCTGTTTATTTGGTACGATTGGTGAGCGCTTTCGATGCAGACATCATTTTCAAGCCGCGTTTTGATTAGTTTGACTTGTGCAGTGTTCGGTTATGTTAAATGCGTATGAAAAATATTAAAAAAAAACTACAAAAAAACTATTAAAAATAAAATAAAATAAAAATATATGTAGCTGTAAATGGATTTATATAAGCAAATTAGTTGTTGATAAATTTAAACACAAAATTTTTTTAATCTCTATATCGTATTAAGTATTCTAGTTTTACAAATTCTTAAAATTTAAACTTTAACTTTGTAACTTTAAACTTTTCTATTTTGTTAAAGTTTACATTTGTTTTTTTTTTTTTTTTTTTTTTTGGTAAAGCAGAACACCGTAACTTTTACAAGTTATATAGTCGATACTGTTAAAGACACCCTTTTTATACTTCCAACAGACACACATTCGACACTACTAGAATATTCAATTTTAATCCTTTTAATAGATACTTAATTGTTTCCCATTAGTTTTAAGTTGTACGTTTTCCTGACTGGGGATTCTATCTAGATCAGAAATCGATATTATTTGCGACTTATTTCAACCCTATAAGTAACGATGTACTGACTCGATATATAATGCTTACAGGGTAATTACGCAAATTACTGTGCTGGTATCCTTCACAAAAAAGTTTGGCTCAATTTTTTTATGTGTGGAATATGATCCCAAGAAAACATTTCTTTTAAATAAACAGTATCTTGGTATTTTAATATTTATTGCCAATAAATGCGATTTAACATTTCTTTCGCATATTTTTATTAAAGTCAAAAATAATGTTTATTTTTGTGTTTATTAATTTAATTTTTTTTTTAAATTAGGAGTTGAAATGTGGACATAAATTAATTAAAATTTATTTATTTTTGGCTTAAGTTCAATTTTTTAATTTCTTAAGAAAGAAAAAATTTAATTTACAAATGTATGCGGACGTTTTTCAAAGAAAACAAAAGGTTTTAAAAATTTTTTTTTTTAATTTTATTCCCAGCCAGTGGTTGAACCAGTGATCATCATAAATCAATTAAAATTTACTTTTTCGGCTTTGGTTCATTTTTTAATTTAACTTTTATTAAGAAAAATTATTTCTCAAATGTACGCGGACGTCTTCCAAAGAAAACAAGGAAAATTAGACGATGGTAGAATGTAATACCGTATTTTCAGGACCGCCAAAGCCATCATCAGCATTCTTTGCATTCAACACCTTGATTTGCTTATATTGTAAATATCATCCATTTAACCAACTAACTAATTTTAAGAAATTAAAAAAAAGGACTAAAGCCAAAAACAAGTAAATTTGTTTTTATTTTTAATACAAGATCGCAAAAGAAGCGTTCGTTAGCATTTAGTAAAATCGGCAGTTTTTTTATTTAAGCAAATATATTGAAAAACAAAAATAACCTTGAAAAGTTATAGTAATACCAATTTTAAATATTGTGCTATCTAAATTTTCTATATGGCGTTACTTAAAACCACTACTTCTATGCTCTTATCACCCAATGAGCAAAAAATCTCTTATAACTACTGCTTAAGGCTTCATTCGTCTTTACTTTTTGTTTCGTGCTGTTCAACTTTTTGAATTATTTTAATTAGTCTTTTTGTAACAACATATCAGCTATTTACAGTAAACAAAGAAAACAAAACACACAACACAATAAAAAAAATTCCAATTACAATAACAAATTGTCGTGCTACTTTCCCGAGTAATTTGTTTTAATCACCATTATTGATTATTGGAAGTAAAAGCACGTCTCGATGGCCATTTCGTTACCGCTTACTAAGATCTTTAGGAAACTTCTCACAATTATTTTAAATGAACTAAAAATTTTTGTCTAAACAATAAAGACAAAAATCAAAGTTCAAGCAAAAACAACAATAAACAACTTTAATTTTCCTTTTCTTTTCCACTGTATACAGCTGACTTTTTTCGGCTCTTTTTATACAGTTTAAAGGCGTTGAAAAAAATAAAAACAACAAATAAAACATCACAAAACACCACGATATTCTATTTTTGCTTAATGCAATAATTTTAATTTAATATTCCCATGTTTTTAGTTTTTAATTACAAATAGTAACTTCCAAGTAACTTAACGTTGAATTTTATTTTCTACTGATTCGAACGTAACAGAACAGAACGTTAAAGTAATAACAAACCAAAAGTAAATATTTTCAGCTGATTTGTCACTGAACGGAAAGTAAAGACTAATTCTGCCTTCACCCTTGCATGCGTTTAATAAGCTCTAAAATCTGTTTTTGTATTACTTTTAACACTAGAAGGAATCAGATATCGAAGGCAGTCTTTAAGCATGCAAAAATCCAGGAAGGTTGTGAAAAGCATTGTAATATTATCTGTGAACACGGTTTTATATTCTTGTACAATAAAAAAACTTTTTCAATTCAATTGTGTGTGAATATTTTTGTATTTTAAAATGAATTTTAATGAAAAACAAATAATAATATGTATGAATGTATTTAAAATTTTTATTTATATGATAATTTTTTTTCTTGTCTTAAAATGTACTTTTTCCTTTTATAATGTAATTTAAAATGCTTCAATCAAAGGAAAATTATGTTCTACATAACGTTGAGCATATTTTCATCATTCTAATACATTTTAAATTAATTATTCACTTTAGTTAAATACTTAACAGCAAAACCGTTCCATAGATAACGTTTTTTTTATATTTTTCTGCGCCATTTGTCATAATTGACTGAAAGTAAGATGCACAAATTTAAAAAATATATCAGAATAATACTCAATTAAAATTAATGATAAGTATCAGCTAAAATATAATTTTTCTATTGTAGATATTAAAAAAAAAACCTTGAACAAATTCATAATATTAAGAGTAACTTTTTATAAACAAGAATATCACAGAACTTAATTCCCATCGAAAGTGGTTTCAATTCCGCAAATTGCTTCTTCAGAAAACTAAATACGAAAAATTGCTTCGGAATAAAACCACTTTCAAATTTCAAAGTGGAACTTAGTTCCTTTGAAATTTTGTTATTTACGTTTCTTAAATTTATTTTTATGATGTGTCCTACTATTGTTTACTTTGGTGTTCAAAATATTGCCACATTTAAATTAAATAGTGGAATTTCAATACTTTTCAGAAATAAACAAAATCGATCGGAATCTGAAGAAGGTAAAACAAAATTGATTGAAATTGGTAATACGGAATTAAAACCATTCCGATCGGAATGTCTGACATGCCTGATGATTTTGTTTTTATTTTGTATAACGTCTATTTGCTAAATATTTCTGGCAACACTCCTCGCGTGAATAAATAAACCAATTTATTTTGCAGCATTATTTTTATTAAAATAAAATTAATTATTTTTTTAAATAAATTTGTTTAGTCATTTGGAAATATTATTAATATTTACCTCACTTTTTTCTAGACATAAAACTTGTTATAAATTTTCTCTTAAATAAAAGTGATTGCTGCTTTTACCTCATGACACTTTTTTAATTGCTAAGAGGTAAAAACGTCTATAGAATAATTAATGTTGATGCTACACAACCAGTAATACAACTAAAATATATTTTTTTTATAATTAATCAAAAGTCAAATTTATTTCTGTGAACTGCGAGATATTTCAATATTCCAATACTTTCTTTTTGTACAATCATTATTAAACAAGTGTTAAAACGCAACATGTGGGTATGAAAAATTCGAACCCTTGTGAATTTTTAATTTATGGCTATAACTTTGATTGAATTCTACGTTACCTTAGCCTTTACTTTATCTCTTATATATTGAAAGATATCCACCATTTTAATTAAAACTGTATTTTATGACTTATTTTGGTGTAGATTTTTCATATTAGCAGAACCAAAACGAACGCGATGAATTACTTCTTCACGGCTTATAACCAGTATTGTTAAATTATTCTAGTTTTAGATTTTTCGAAGAAAAGTTATAATTATCTGTTTATTAATTTTATTTTACACTAGAAGAGCCCACGACTTCGTCCGCGTGTCATTTTTTTCATTATTTTCATTATTTTTTCTTGAATTAAAAGTTAGAAAAATGTGTATTTAAACATTTGTGGTAAATTATAATAAACAGTGCTAAAAATTTTCTATCTACAAAAAAAATGTACAAACAACTCTGTTCCAGTGCAATTTTACCGGTAAAATTGGGTGCTTTTACATTTGTATCTCTACTTTATAAAATGACATATTTTTATAAAAAAAAAGTATTCTATATTTGAACCAAGGTTCGTAGAGACCTCCTCACAAAATTGTATTCAATTCCATCCAGCAGTTTTTACGTGATGCGAACACAATCAGACAGACTGACAGATAGCCAAAAATTCCAAAAATAAGTGTTTTTATTCCATATCGATTACTATTTACACCAACATCAAAATTGTCAAAAAATATTTCATTTACTGAAATGACCCCCGTTACTGTTTTATTATATGTCCAGATTTATACTTTTTTATATTTATTTTCGAACAAGCGAACAAAATTTTTATTTTATTCGAATATTTAAACAAATAAGTAAAAAAATTTATTCAAATAAATTAAAAGAAATTTTTAAAGTTTCAATTTTTATGAAAAACAAAAAAAAGTTCACCACAAAAGAGTAACAAAAAAAAAACGAAATCATACCGAGTTCACCATCATCAATTGTTCTTGCAGCAATTCTGAATTTTGTAAAGGAGAAAGGAGTGCAGAATCATTTTGTTTCTTAATTTCTCACCCACAGAATTTAGAATTGCCGTGTGTTACTCAGTAATAAAACATTCACTGATATTTCGGGATAAAAGCACGATTTTATTTAAGTTTAATTATTTAATTTCAATACTCCCGTGGCTTTAGGTCAGCTGTATACAGTGGATAAAGAAAAATATAAATATTTGTTTATTGTAATTGTTTTTGCTTAAACTTTGATTTTTGTCTTTGCGTTATTATTCTCATAACTTTATCTGCGTGTCACTTCCAATTTTATAAAAATTTAAATTAAAAAAAAATGCGTTTTTAAATAATTATTTCGGAGTTCTATAGAAAGTTTTAAAAGTTTTTAATTTACAAAAATTAAAATACTGACACCTGTTTTTGAACATTACATACCGGTATGGTATATTGGTATCTTACAATTGTATCTCTATTTTCTCTACGAAATGACATACTTTTAAGAAAAAAAATTCTATATTTAAACCAAGGAGCCTCCTCACAAAATTTTGTTAAAATCCGTCCGGCAGATTTTATAGACATACAGGTAGACAAGAATTCCAAAAATAAACTTTTTGTATTCAATATCGGTTACTATCTACATCAACATCAAAATTTTCAATAAATATTTTGTGTACAAAAATTGACCCTGTAACGGGTATGAATAGATGTTTGTGAGAAGTTTCCTGAAGAGCCAAGTAAGCAGTAGCGAAATGGCCGTTGAGACGTTCTTTTACCCTTAATAATCAATATTGGTGAAAATAATGGTTATGATCAAAATAATAGCACGATATGTTTAAAGTTTAATTTATTTATTTTTAATTTTTTAGATAATTTTGTTTTCTATATTTAATAGAAGATTAAATACACAAACTTTTGTTTTGGAAATGGTCGATGTTTGGGACACGGGTTAATGGCGTTAAAAGATGTATCGAAATATCTGTATTTTTTTAATTTTCCAAAGAATTTAAATCATCTTCAATGATGTTAATATTTTAAATATTTTAAATATTTTAAACATTTTTTA
This sequence comes from Cistogaster globosa, assembly GCA_937654795.1. Lineage (NCBI taxonomy): Eukaryota > Metazoa > Arthropoda > Insecta > Diptera > Tachinidae > Cistogaster > Cistogaster globosa. Next base: position 131,945,809 of record OW569403.1, on the reverse strand, counting down.
AATAATACATAGACTGTCTTGAATCTCTTAATAATAAGTTGCATAATGTTTTGTATTTCCCTTTGAAGCATATTTAAAAAAGTTTATATCGAATAGAAAATTTCTTTAGTTAAACTATACTCTTAAGATGACAGATTATGTCTGTTGAAATACGACTATTATTCTTCTTGGCTCTACACGTCAAAAGCTCTTATATCGTGTGTGAGCTTGCTATTTATAGCCTTTTTACACTTGCTAACATTTTTCTTCTTTCACCAATTTGCCAAGATGTAACATCTTACCCATAAGAAATCAACATCTTTACAAGATTATCCTATCATATTTTATTCCACTCCACATCTTTTGATAATTTTATTGTCATCACCAGAAAAGAGACATTAAAAGAGAAAATCGAAACAATTGTCAAACAATATAACGAGAACGATGAAAGAGGCATAAGGTAATTTAATTTAAAATTACGCAATAGGAGCGTTCCCGTACTCAAAATTAGGATCCCACGAAAACTGTTCCCGTATTACAAGCTTGTGTGGAAGAAAGAGTTTTTTAGTAAATAATATTTTTCTTATTATTATTATCATTATTATTATTATTATTATTATTATTATTATTATTATTATTATTATTATATAATATTATTATATAATAATATAATTATATAATAATATTCTTCCTTCTGCATGAAACAGCCCAGACTTTGTCATTAGGTAGATTGTGTAAACTGAAAAACAATCAACTACTTGAAATATAAACAGTAGCAAATACAAAAATTCTATGTTTCATGCACTTAAATGTGTACCAAAAGTGTTATTTAAAAGTCTCATTCGAAAATAATTGCGTTTTTATATTTACTCTGAAGAATTGCATGTATATTTTGTTTGACATCTTGTTTTGGGATAGAAGTTTGGTTTCTTGTGTTCCCGTACTTTTGTATTCAACTGAGAATAAATTATATTTACTTTAATTTTATCGTACTTTAATCAAAAAGTACGTCCTTTAGCACAACTTCTGCTAATTCTGCATTAGGCAATAATTGTTGCTCTTCTTGTTGACTTTTCTTGCTCCATTTTGTTAAATTTCTTAATTTCTTGGTATACGCTTAACGAAATTTTTGTCAAAGATGATACAACTTTTTTTTTTCAAAATTTTTTAAGCATTTCTCATAGATGTATGCAAGTGAAAAAAAACCTATTTGGCTTGGACTATATGCAGTATGCTTTATTAAAAAACAATATATATACATATATAAAATAAAGTACACCTGGTTTTGATTCTTTACATAGATAAACCGATTTAGCGATGTTTGACTTTCCCTAGTCGGTTTGAAATCAGTTTTGCGCGCCCCAGATGGGCACTAGAATTTTTTCTCTTAGATATAGTTTTAAAAGAAATTGTACTAAAATTTAGCAAGATCGGTCCAGTAAGGGTAGTGATATGTAAAAACAAGCGAGTGCGAGAGCTTAAAAAACTCCAAAATCAAGTAAAACTTTAAAACATTTGAAAAAGTAGAAAGTGGGTTTCAAACAAATTGTTTATACTAATAACTTGTGCAAAAAAAAAAAAAACACGACTTCAAAACAGACAATTTTAAAATCATAATTTTTTAGGAAGGTAATTATACATTACGTTAATTATTTTATATTATATTCGAGAAAGTTTACATCAGGATTTTTTATATGTCGTAAAACAAAATATGAATGCAGATTAAACAAAAACATTCAACAGTTATATGATCATCCTTTATTTTTTACACTTTTTATTGCTGACACAGGGAAAACAAAATTTTTTTTTAATTCTAAGCGTTAGTCTATATATGTTTAAAATATTGGCCATAAACATCATACATAACCATAAGGGCACCCTTTAATTTCTAATTTTAAATATTTTTACTTGTTATCTTACTTGACATAGTAATGGACATTTTGTCTAATAATTAAGAGTCTGTCTGTAACGGTGTTAAGGATAGGGCCATATACATTGCTCAAATTACATCAGTTATAGGGACACCCTTTAATTTCTAAGTTCTCGTTTGCTACTTGTTATGGCGAACTTCGCAATAAAAGTTCAGTGCAAATTTCAATCAACTGTCTACAACTGTTTATCAGTACGGTCATATCCATCAAACAACAGCAACTATTTTAGCACCCTATAATTTATAATTTTAGATATTTTTACTTCTTAATATACCAGACAAAGTAGTGGAAATTTTGTTTAATTTTTAAGTGTTTAAATATAACGGTTCAAGCGGACTTGGAAATACAGGTTTCTTGTAAATTTCAGATGTCTGTCTATAACGGTTTAAAAGTTTGGTCACATACATCAAATTACATTAAATATTGAGACACCCTTTAATATTTAATATTGAATTTTTATACTTCTTATTATCACGGTCATAGTAATCTATTACTGTTCAAAAGATAAGCGCATATACGTCAATTTACATCACCTATGAGGACACCCTTTATTCATTAATATTGTTATGAACATAAGATTTGGCAACGCCTGTTGTTGTTGTCCGTATGTGCGTGGTAAGAAAACAGAAGGTGAAGAAGTTACCTCTACCAATATTGGGTGTGTGTATTGAATAATACGACAATTAGCTAACACAAGTTGAGCAACTGCAATGACTGCGTTGGTAGAGGTGCGTGCTGTAAAACAGAAGATCGTGAGTTCGAGCCAATCTTCGGAAATGCGTACAGAGGAAGAACAATAATTGTGTAAGACAATTTAAAATTAAGAAACTGCAGTACAAACCTCCCGGAAAGAGAAACACAACTATGTGTGAAGCCAATGGCTAGATAAATTAGTAAAGACGTCTATTTAACAAAAGAACTTGTAGATAGTTGTCAAAACGATCTTTATAATAAAGACTTCTAGGTGTTTAGCGGAAGGAAGTAACATGATTACACTGTACGGCAGATGTTAAATTGTGGCTATTGGATTAATAGGTATGACCGGATTGGATGTAAAGCAAGGTGGAGAGATCTGTGTATGGTTGAGGTTACTAAAAAAGGCATCGAATACTTTATGTCTCGCTGGAGTGACACAATAGTGTAACGTGGATGGCTGCGTTTGTAACAACGCATGTTTAGTAAATACGACACCATAGGATCCTAAGGACCGGTAGGAACAGGATCAAGTATGTAGTCAAGACAGAGACATAAGAAGTTAAGAAAATAACGAATTTATAATGTGCCACAGTGGTATTTGCCATCAAAAGAATCCGTACGTTTATCATAAAAGGGAAAAACGTAACAATATTATGACTTGTTTTTAAAACGGGACCAATCTGTAATCATAATCGTTGAAATTACAAAAACTTTTCGAAATCGATTTAATTAGGTATGTGATGAGATTCGATCGATTTTAAACGAATACTGAAATTGAGAACTTTGTGATAAGTTTCGATCGATCTCTTAGGAAAATATAACTTTGAAAAAAAAAATAACTTTGTATTCATACGACTTTGTTATGCACAAAAAGTCAAATTAAAAAAAAAACAAAAATTATAATTTCACAAAAGTTTAAACATTTAAATTTTCGAGATGGCTTTTATAATTGCATCTTCTCGAATTTTGTTGAAAGAAGAAAATAGAACGGAAGATATAAAACGAAAACAAATGAGGAATAAGTCAGATCCATTAAGCTTACCGGATGATAAGTAAGTTTATTTTTTACCTCTTTTGACATTAAAATTAATACCTGCCTCCAGATTTATTCAGTGTTTTAGATTGCATAAGAAAGGATTTATAATGGTTCTAAATAAAGTGGGGAATTCTTGGAAAAACACTTCCTTACCACTCGTTATACAATTAGCAAGTACCCTACGATTTTTGGCAGAAGGGGGCTTCCAAAAATCTGTTGGTAATGACGTCAATATTGCAATGCACCGTACCACAGTTTCCAAGTCCTTAACAAAAATGTTAAACTGCCTAGAGAGAAAAATATGTCCCGATCAAATTCAACTAGAATCCAACGAAAATGAAATCAGGAAATCCAAGCAATTCTTTTTCGAGAAATATGGAATACCAGGAGTTATAGGATGCGTAGATGGTACCCATATTGCAGTAAAAAGTGTGAAGAATGAAGAACATCTTTACTTTAATAAAAAGGGATTCTACAGTATTAATGCTATGATTGTGAGTTTTTAAATAAGAATAAATATAAAAATACTTTGTAAACTATTTGTATTTTAGATTTGTGATTATAAAATGAATGTTAAAGCCGTAGATGCAACTAGACCAGGCTCAGGCCATAATTCATTTATATGGAACATGAGCACTTTTTTGTGATGACACCTTACAGGGCCCCAAGCAGTGAGCCACAACAACGATTCAACAGAAGCCATACCTCAGCCAGGAACAGCGTCGAAAGAACTATTGGAGTTCTTAAAAGTCGCTTTAGATGCTTGTCCCGAACGCTGTGGTGTAAACCATTTAAAGTGGTTCAAATCATCAACGTATGTTGTGCTTTGCATAACTTATGCAACTCTTTAAAAATTGAAAACTTTTCAGAGGAGGCTTTGGGAGATTCAGGCAATCATAGTCTTGAAATAGAAGAAATGATTTCTTCTGCAACCGCACTTCATAATGACGCCATAGCAATTAGAAATAACATTGCTGAAATTTTAGAAGCATTTTTCTAATTTCTAATTTATAATAAAACAACGTAAATAACATAAATAAATATTCAATTAAAAAAAAAACATATTGTAATACTACTACTTAACTTAAATCCTCAGACAATTAAATTTCATTTGTTTGTTTGTTGAGATTTGCTTGGTGATGTAGAAGCTCCTTAATTTTTTATTTCTTCCAACTCTAACTTTCTTTGTTTTATTTCTAAGTCTGTTCTTTTTATGATTTTTTTTCTACCGCGGCCTTTTCCATTTTATTGTGCTGTCGTTTAAGCTCATCTGCAATGTTATCAATAGATTTATAAACTCGTCTTATATTGCTGGCTATTATATCCAATTTTTCTGCATTTAACTGAGAAATATCAGTTAAATTTTGTTAAGACTCCGATATCTTCGTTCTGTTTTGCAAGTCACTCCCGATGTATTGTTTTAAATGATCCTTCAGATTATCATCTCTACTTTTTAGAGAAGCTCGCTTTGATGTACTCGGGGCCTCGCTATCTGCTTCAGTACTCTTCCTTTTTCCAGCTTTAGAATTTTTTTCAATTAAAAACACTTCTTCATCCGCAGACAACAATAAATTACTGGTGTTGTTTGTTCCGAATAAATTTGAACCTTGTATTCCCTCAACAATAGCAAACAAGCCGCACAATTGTCCAATCGCCTCTTCTTTTTTTGAGATAAATAGTTGGTTGTATGGTCCACCGCCTGTTGCCTTAGCTTCCATTTTATTTGTAGCAATTTTCTTTTTTATACACGCTTTCCAGTCGCACCATACCTGTAAATTCACAGAAAAACAAATATGTGCATTTTATTTAAATGTATGTATACTTACTTTTTTCCAACCTGACATGTCATATAATGGAGGGCCCATGGAATTTAACTCTTTAGTTAAATCTTTCCACAGATTTTCAACAAGTCCCTTCTCGCTTTTAGTGAAGCCCCTGGCGATATCCATAAATTTAATAAAAGCATCCTCTTGCTGTAAATTCTTATGTTTACCCCTTTAAAAGTGAGAAATAATCAGGCATAATTTAAGTTTTTTTCGCGAAAAATACTTACATTTTTATTTTCTTGTTTTGATTTGATTTCAATTTTTTTCTTTTCACACAAGACAAACAATGTGATTTTAAAATCAATTCAAACTGGTATTAACGATTTTCATCACACTACAAAACGATTACTTTTTAAAGGAACAAAATGGAAAATGAAATTAATATTATGAAAACGAAAAAGTAACCACATCACACCTTTTACACATTTTCACTCGATTTTATGTCGAAATCGATTTTTATCACATACCTGAATGGCTTAGTTTTGCAGGCTCAAAAATAAAAAAGCAACATTCAGTCGAGTTGATAACCTCATTCTTTTTTTTGAAGTCGGTTTAAAAATGAGCCAAACGGCTAAAATTAAAAAAAAAAAAAAAAAAATCACGTAAATTACTAATTAAAAATTACTTAAACGGAAATAAGAATTTTACCTTCAAAGCTAAAGAAATTTAATATGAATCGTATTAAAGTTTTAATCACCGAAATTGAAGCAATTTCATAAAAATGATACAAGTTTTCAAAAACAAAATAAGAAAAACTTATACAATTATTAAGGCTTTTAATTAACCCAAAATGGGACAGCAAAACAGTTTCTAATTAAGTTCAGATTTTAGCTGTTTTTAATTTCTATAAAGGGATTACATTGCCACCACAACGAATTTGATATTGTTTGTCTATATGCCAACAGATGGCGCCCCCATATGCATTTATACTTAAAATGCTAACAGAAAGTTCTCATAATAGACATTAACAATTTCATTCCAGTATTGCCAGTTCAACATTTTTAAGGCTAAATGCTAATTTGTTTCTGTTCGTTCATAAACAATAACAAATTTATACAAAATTTAAAGCTTTTTAACAACTGAAACATTATTTTAATTAAATAGAAAATTGTTTTGGAATTTAAAGTAAATTTTTCCTGTTTTCTTTAGAAAACATTGACAAAAATTTGTGAATAGTTTTTCTTTCTTAAAAATTTTATAAATTAAATTTAGCAAGTAGGAGTGCTAAATTCGATTATGCCGAATTTTATATACACCATTTTGTAAATCAAATTTAGTGAACAACTGCCATCAAAACAGCAACTATTGCGGTGACAGAGAATAAAAAAATAAGAAAAAAAATTGTAAGTACTACATATACATAATTTTACATAAAAATGCATTCCGCTCCTAATGGGTTAAGCATTTAAAATAAAATTAAGTATTTTTTTAAAGATCTCTTCAAAAGCGTTAAATGATACCCATATTGATATTTTGAAAAATTTTAAAATTTCAGAAGCACGTAACTAGGAAAACATGGGCGAGTGCCATTTTTTTACCTTAATGATCTTTCTTATTTTTTAATTCTCTATCGCCCTACATATATGTTTTTTTTTTGTTGGAGTTACTTTATTGATATAGAAAAATTAAAGGTAGGCGTGGTGTTTTATCCGCTGCGTCTAAGGACATGGACCGAACTTTTCGATTTCCAAGAGCAAAGTTTTTGAAACAATGTCTGCTCGGTTGACGTTTTTAAATTTTCTCTAGCTCATCTTGTGTATTTGCAAAGTTGATTTCACTTTGCTGTGAATAAAGACTCAGAATATATACTTTATTGGGTTGGGAATGGATATTGTAGAAATTAAAACGGATTGAAAAACTTAGATATACATATGTACCCTTTTACTACCTGTATAGAAATGAGCTTAAGCCAAATTATTTAATTCATTTATTTTAATATCAAACAGAGTAACTATAAATTTCAATAAATTACAAATTTTATTAGTTTAGTAGTTTATGTTGTATCTAAATAGTGGTAGACACTGTGTAAGTATTTCCTGATATTGAGAGTTGCCAGATAAAAAAGGTAAATCGCTTAAAACATTTTTTGAACTGTTGTTTTGTATTACAATTTTTTCAAAAGACTTTATATTTTTAATAAGATTTTTAGTCTTTAAAAAAACAAAACTTACTTGAATTGTAATTAAATTACACCAAAATCTTCTAGATTTAATATGGTTTTTTTACTTATATTTATTTATTTGGCACTCACAAGTTTCACATTTGCAACAAACAGAAAAAATATGCATTTCAAAAATTATATTTCATGACATTTACAGTTTACTCTCTCTTCATTAAATTATTTTATCATTTTGTTAATATTTTATTAAAGGTTTTTTTATTTAATGTTCTCTGTTTTGTTTTGTGCTTTTGTAAAAATTTCATCCTTTTCTTGTACGTCGTGGTATTATTATTACAATAATAACAAAAACGTAGTGGTGCTACTACGCATAACAAGTCTTTAAGAAAATCTAGTGACAAAGTAGAAATCTAGTAAAAATTATCTAAATTTTGCTTGAAATCTTATAAATTGTGTATCTTAAGTTAATATAATTTTACTTTTGCTATAAAAGAATTTTAAACGTGTTAACTTAAGGAGTTTTCGTAAATGCATCACGACGCTGCATCGGAAGAGCAGAGGTAACCTTACGACACTGATGTAAATCTGAAGGTGTAATTTTATATCAGTACCTACTTTTGTCTATATACAAACCAAAGTTTTGCTCCATATCTGCTTCAATAAAGCATTTTACAATTTTTCACATTAACCAATGCATTCGAGAACAAAACCAAAATGTTTAAAATTTTTGATGTTTTTACAAAAACTATGTCAGCACTTGTTATATTCACTAAAGCATCAGATTGAAATGAGTTATTTGTTTTAATTTCTTAGTTAAGCTGTACTTAAATAAAATATACTAAGAAGAAATATTTGTAAGTTTAATTATAAAATATGAGAAAAGATAATATATTCCGAGTATATTATATCTTACATTAGAATCTTGATATATTTTATTCATAGTCTAAATATTTTATGTTTTTAATAACAATTTTATTTTTAAAAAAGTATTTATATTATATTTGCGTTTATTCTAATTTCAGGATTTTATAAATTTGCAAATAAACTGAATTGCACAGAAAAATTTTGAAGCATCATTTATATCTATATTTTTTTATTTTAGGCAACTACCATCAAACAATAAATAGTTCTTTATAAGCAGCCATCTAACGCAATGTAATAGTACTTTTATTTCCAACCATGCAATTGTAACCGCAGAATACAACCCTAGAAAAATAAGTGAAAAAAAAATAAAATGGCGTGAAATTATGTTGCTGCATATTGAAAGTGCTCTACAGTTTTATAGAAAACAGCTCAAATAGCGAATAATATAATTAAGTTATAATTAAAAAAAAGGAATTAAAGTGTAGATTGCATAAAATAATCTTATACTGTACGATTAAAAAGTAAAATATATAAGAAAAAAGCCGGAAAAAATTACGTGACAAAAAAGTAAAATGCAAATACAGCAAATTAGCGCATTTCTCTTACCCCACAAATATTCGAGCGAAAGAGATGAAAAAAATACACCAACAAAAAATAACGCGTTAAGAAAAAATTGACATTTCAAAGAAAATTAAGTTAAAGAATATTCGCCGTGAATGCAAAATTTTGTGAAATTTACCAAAAGTTAAATTCATAAATGTAATCAGGAGCTTAAAATACAAAAGGAAAATTTATTTGAAATTAAAAACAATAGTTCTATATCGAAAACTAACACTTGTTTACATCGGAATTTTAGAAATTCTAGTTCTAGATTTCTAAAGTGATCATTAAATTACTATTTTGTGTTTATTTTGTATATAAAAAACTCAATATATCGTTTAAAGCTGTGTATAATGTCTGGTGGTGGACGAGATTCCACTAGCAGTAGTGGCACCAACAGTAGCAGTGGTAGTAATGGTGTCACTTCCTCAGCAGTAGCGACAACTCCTACATCTACCGGCCAGTCAGCGAATCCAAGGTCGCGAGGTCGTCCCGCTAAGCGGGCTACATGCACTTGGTGTGGAGAATGTAAACAACCATTGCAATATGTTTTGCCAACACAAAATGGCAAAAAAGAATTTTGTTCGGAAACATGTATAGCGGAATTTCGAAAAGCCTACAGCAAAGGAGCCTGTGCTCAGTGTGACAATGTTATTCGTGAAGGGGCGCCTAATAAGGACTTTTGTTCCTTACTATGTATGAACAAGCATCAAAAGAAAAATGGATCCACACGTTCCCTTAATAATGGATCTCGTACGGATGGAACAAACGCTGGAAAAAATGTAGGAGGTGGAGGTTCTTGTACACCTACAGGACCATTTCAATATGAAAGTTTTCATGTTTTTGATTGGGATGCTTACTTGGAGGTAAGTTAATTATTATTATGAAAATGCATATTATAACATTCCACAAACTTTCAAAGGAAACTGGAAGTGAAGCTGCTCCAGCTGAGTGTTTTAAACAAGCTCTTAATCCTCCCATGAATGACTTTAAGATTGGTATGAAATTGGAAGCTTTAGATCCACGAAACGTTACCTCCACTTGTATTGCCACTGTAGTAGGTGTTCTTGGGTCTCGTTTGCGCTTGCGTCTTGATGGCAGTGACAGTCAAAATGATTTTTGGCGTTTAGTTGACTCGAATGAGATTCATGCCATTGGTCATTGTGAAAAGAACGGCGGTATGTTGCAACCACCACTTGGTTTTCGCATGAATGCCTCCAGCTGGCCCGGATACCTCTGCAAGATTTTAAACAATGCCATGGTAGCACCAGAAGAGATTTTCCAACCGGAACCAGCCGATCCGCCAGAAAATCTCTTTCAGGTGGGCCAAAAGCTCGAGGCGGTCGACAAAAAAAATCCTCAATTGATTTGCTGCGCAACAGTTGATGCGATTAAAGACGACCAAATCCATGTGACTTTCGATGGGTGGCGTGGAGCGTTCGACTATTGGTGCAGCTACAAATCTCGGGATATATTCCCGGTTGGTTGGTGTGCCCGTAGTTGTCATCCTATGCAACCGCCTGGTCATAAATCCCGCATGGATTCGAGTTCGAGTAAACATCGTAGTCCTCGTCAGCGGTACACATTTATCCAAGAAACGGACGCTATGGTTCCAGCTTCACCCGTAACAGCTCATTTTCATACCAACTGCAAAGGTGGCCCATTTATTAATAGCTCAAAGCTTCCATCAATGGTAACGGGTCCTACGCATCAGACATTATCGAAACTATGTTTGCAAGAGGTTTTAGCAGCGAGTACGGATACACAACAGCTGTCTAAATTATTATTTGCTCTAGACGGTGATGTTCATATTGTAACTGCGGCAGGAAAAAATTTTACGGTGAGTTGAAATCCTACAATAATTTTGTTTATAGAAATGAATATTAAATAATAGCGAATTAATGTGGTATTCGTTTTAAATAGCAATGTGCAAAACATTTGCTATTGACTCTTATTTTCACTATATAAAGCTCTGCTGATTTAAACATGTTTGTAAACAAAAATTATTTTACTTTCTAAAGTATTAAATTAATAGTATGATACGAATTTCCTCAAATTATTTATTTACAGGTCAAAATACCGTCACCATTACGCATGAAAGATGATGAGAGTCTGGCACAATTTATTGAAACATTATGTACAACATGCAGGGCATGTCCAAACTTAATTTCACTCTCACCTGATACAGAGGACTGTGAAAAATGTGCAAATACAAAAAAAAGACAAATAACGCAAACACCGGGTGAAAGCACTTCGTCAGCGGTACCAGAAAAACGTAGCAAAACACCCGGTAGTGTAGAGAAAATTAACATTAAACAAGAAGTGGCAACCTCAACGACTACAGCGAATATTGCCGTGGATAATTTTGATAATACAAAGAATATTACACAGGCAACATCCACGACAAATCCTGCAGTATCTGCAACATCTACGTCGTTGTCATTATCATCTACATCTTTATCAACAGAAAAGTTGAATTATAATAATGCGAGTAGTCAACCTTCCCAGCATCACAATAGTACAGTGTCTTCGTTAAAGCAACAACATAATCAAACAGATAATACAATTACTACAAGTAGCAACAATAGTAGTACCACAGTAAGTGGTATTTCAAATCAACCAACATCAAATGGTATTCACAGCAACAACAATAATAACAATTTGTTGGCAAATGTTCAGATTAAAACTGAACCAAATACCAGTAATACTAACGGCGTACAGGTAAGCTCCAATATAATTTGAAATATTGTAAAACGTTTTTAAAAATCTTAACTAATTGTTACAGAACGCTTCACCAGTACAAGCTCTAAGACAAATACGAATTCATCATTTAAGTGGCAATATTGTTAACAGCATTGCTACAGTGACGGGTACAACATCGACAACGATGGTCGGCAATACTCACCTGGATGAACAAAAACATTGCACACTTACCTCAAACTCGAATTTTAAATATTTAGCACCTCTTGTTGCCGAAGTACATCCAGAACAATCTAATATGACGGCACTAAATGCAGGTGCCGGCTCAACAACATATAAATCTCCTTCCACATTATCATCAACTGCTTCGTTACCTACATCAGTATCTACGCCGTTTTGCGCTTCTCAATCAGCTTCGTCTACGGCAGCCGCTGCTACCGCTGTTATTCCTTCCACGTCAACATATGTCCCAACAGTAGCAATACCCATGCAGCATATTAATGCGACAAACGGTTCTGTAAGCGCGGTAGTGGCGACGGCAGCAGCATTACCGCCATTGCGATCCCATCCTGCGGACTGGTCGATAGAAGAAGTAATACAATTTATTGAAAGTAATGACAGCTCATTAGCTGTGCATGGTGATCTCTTCAGGAAACATGTAAGTTTTTACCGCTATTTTGTGATTTTATTTAAGCAATTTTCTGACAATATAAATAAGTTGTTACCCTAATGTTTTTACAACAATGTCTGTCCGTCTATCCGTCTGTCAGAGCGCTCTATACATCAAACTGTAATAACTAGACACCATGGCGAAATAATTTACCAGGTGGTGGCAGTGGCGAATTTATTCATTTTCGCCGTTGCAGAAAGTGTCAAACTCCATATATAAAAAATCAGCTAAAATTTTTTTTATATGAAGTGTGAAGTTTTCTGCAACGGCGAAAATGAATGAAATCCGCCACTGCCACCACCTGGTAAATTATTTCGCCATGCTAGACACATAACGTGAATTATTGCCCCTATAACAACAAATGTTAAAAATTGAAGGATTTGTCAAAAGTGACATGATATTTCTTCAAATATTTTTATTTTTGAACAGTTACATGCAATTTGTGTGTGTAAAATCAAAGCCGCTATCATGGTAAAATAATTACTAGGTGGTCGCAATGGCGAGTTCGTTCATTTTCGCCGTTGTAGAGCACCACGTTGTTGTTAAAAATAGCTCACTAAGCAAAAGGAAGCCGAATTTAATTTATCCTTCTATCATCGTTTCGTACTTTAAATGAAGTTCTTTATTCTGTATATGCAGCAATACCTCACATTTCATTTTTTGGTTTCAAAATTTATTTTTATAAAACTTACAACTTTTACATTTTTAAATTTTTGAAAATTATTTAGATTTGATATTATTTTAAAATTTTCACAACAACGTTGAGCATAAACAAAAAACACCTTGGCTATTAAGACCACCTGGTAAATTATTTCGCCATGGCCGCTGTTGCAACAAGTTCAAAATATAAAACTTTGTAAACCCAAAGAAAAATGACGTCTAGACAGACACTTTTAGTATTTTTGTGTTCTTTATAGTAAAAATAATAACAAAATAGAAATAAAAGAGCTGATTTTTGATGTATGTTTTCTTATCTATTAAACCGTAAAAGGCAGACATTTTCAATTATCAGCCACAAATAAATTAAAAGATACCGAACCCTTAGTGGTTGAGTCCAACTTGCATTTGACTCATTCGTCTAATATAAAATGTATAGTATACAAAAAGAATTTCCATGGGCTAGAAATTAATGCTAATAATATTTAAAACCAAATTCATTATAAAACACATCACATTTTGAAAGCTGCTTTTGATTTGCGTAAGTAACTTAAATATAACTGCAAAATCTGAGCAGCAAAAAAGAAAACCTAATACAACTAGTTATTATTTCAAATACAGTGGCTCAATTTAATAACCGGACAGCTATATGTTATACAGTTTTTCCCCATTAGTACACATCTTCTTGACTTTAAATTAAAAAAATCATTAAGTTTTTTATTTATTAAAAGAAGTATTGTAAAAAGCTTCAACAGTAACGAAAAAAAGATCTGTACATTAAAAGTAACAACAACAAATTCATAGTAAGACAAGAAAATAAAATCAAACTAATAATTGGACACTTCACAAAATTTCGGGTTATTTAAATTTTTGATTAGGATTAATATTTTGTGGGATATCCCTTGCTTTTGCGAATAGCATCCAGCCTCTTTGGAACTGATTCTACTAATTTTTTACAGTATGCAGGATCAATATTTTCTTTAAGGCCAAGTTTCAGCACAGCGATGGTAGAAATAGATCTAGATTTCAATTTATTTTCCAAATGAGCCCAAAGATTTTCTATTACGTTAATATCAGAAGACTGCGGCGGTGTTTTCATAACATGTGGGCAGTTATACAGTAACCACATTCGAGTATTATGTGCGTTGTGTTTGGGGCCATTGTCCTGATAAAATTGAAGTTTCGGAAATGCTCAATTATTCAACGCTAGCTGTCAAATTTTCTCCCAAAATTGAGATATACTTACTGGTCCATAATTCCATCAATGAAAACCAGCTGACCAGGACCCGCGGCTGACATACAGCCCCAAACCATCGCAGTTCCGGCTCTCTGTTTTACTGTAGGGCGAAGGTTAAATGATCTTAGTTCTTCACTTGGCTTTCTCCATACATATGCTTGTCCATCTGAACGAAAAACATTAAATTTACTCTCGTCCGTGAATAAAACAGTGCTCCAATACGAAAAATCATGGTTCTTATATTCATTAGCGAATTTCAGCCTCTTCATACGATTTACCTTATTCACAAACGGTTTTTTTGCGGGCAACTCTTCCATGGAAATTGTGTTTGCGAAGCACATTCCGAATTGTTTCGGGGTTGAAGCTTATTTGTAAACTTTCGGACACCAGTTTAGTCAATTTTGGGGCGCTAAGTTTCGAATTTTTTTTAATTCGATTTAAAATCCATCGTTCATCTGAAGGTGAAAATTTTTTTGGTCGTCCTGATTTTTTCTTATTTTCTACAGAATTGCAATTTTTAAATCGTTCTATAATGTCATGGACTGTTGAATGACTTCTTTCAACAATATGACCTATTTCACGAACAGACAAACCATCCTGATAATGTTTTATATTCAACTTTCTGATTTCTGCAGATGTTTGGTCACGTTTGTTACTCATTTTACAATTTTCACAACAAATTACGCTTCAAACACACATTATTTAAAACTTTTCTAATTTTGACCTTTCTACGAAGTTAACAATTACAATCGGCTTCACTAGAAATGGGAATTCCCGATTTAAAGTAACAATAAAATACTGTAGTTGCCACATGTCCGATTATTAATTTGTCGTTTTATATTGTCTTACTTGAGGTTTTTGCTTGCAACTTTTTGTGTGCAAATAATTTTGATACCGTACACGGCGAATAATTTAATAGAGAGTTATAATAACAAAATAATCTAGTTTTAGATTTTATACAAAAGACAGTTTGTGTATTATAAAAGTTTTATTAAAATTATAATTGCTGTCCGGTTATTAAATTAAGCTACTGTATATTCTTTCAACTTTTATGTAACTTGATTTAATGTATTTTCATGTTTTACTTACAGGAAATTGATGGCAAAGCCTTGTTATTGTTAACCTCCGAAATGATGATGAAATATATGGGTCTTAAACTTGGACCAGCCTTAAAAATTTGCAATTTAGTTAATAAAGTTAATGGGCGTCGTAATAACATGTCCCTGTAAATATTCCACACAAAAACTCTCCATTCCCTTATCCTTATTAACAACTACATAATAACCAAATTTTAATTATTAAACTAAAGCAAACAAAAATAAAAAAACAAATGACAAAAAAAAAAAAAAACAAATCAGGAACACCAAAACAATTTATTCTCAAAACAACACAAAAACTAGAAATGATCTTTAATTAAACAAAACAAGACAAAAAATTAGAAGTAAATTTCAACGCAGTTATAACAAAAACTAAACTTTGACACACAAAATACTTGAAAAAAAAAACAAAACGCATATAAACGAAAATTATATAAAAAATATATATCTAAATGAAAAAAGAAAAAAGTTATGTTAAATCAGATAAAAAATAAATATATAATAAAAAGAATTATCATAACATAAAATCGTTAAATTTTTACACATACACAATCATAGTAAAATACACATACACATACCACAAGACGCTCTTAGACACGTCATTTAAATTATATTTATAATTTGGTTTTCCTATTTATAAAATCATAAAACATCAGTTTGTATGTTGTAAAAAGAACTACTGTATTATTATAATTGATTATTTTTATTAGTTGGTTATTTTCTATTTAACCAAAAGCGATAATTAAATTTGTATTTTATTTTTAAATTTGTTGTTACATTATATTTGAATATAATATAGTTTTGAATTTTTAGTTTAACTGCTTTTATTTTATTTTTATTTTTATTTTTTAATAGCATCTTAAATTGTATGAATATTTTTAAAACTAACACAAAAACATATTTTAATATCAGCAAATGTCTAACATATGCAAAAAAAAAAAAAAAAAAAAAATAACAAAACACACACAAATACAACAAAAAACATAATTTTTTATTAGTTATATTAAGTTTTGAAAATATCTACCATAAAAATCAGTCAAATGAATTCCCTTTCAAATGAATAATAACATTTAATGTCATAAAAAATTTCAATTTTTAGGTTTAAAAGATCTTAAGTTATTGTAGGATGAAATCAAATAAATTTTAGATTCGAAAATAAGCAAAAATAAGGAAATTGAATTGATTAAACTGTTCTTTATGGTATTATTTTCTTATTTTAATTATAAATAAAAAAATGTATATTTAGTTTAGTGATAATGGAAAAAAAAATTAAAATTATAAACAATAAAAACAAAATACCATTTAAATCTTGAAAATTGTATATTTTTCTTGTTTAAAAGAAATGCATTATTTAAAGCTAATAAAACTAAAAAATACAAATTTTAATTCGAGAAAATCTAAATTCGAAAAAAATTTAACTTAGTGTTATATCCACAGTCTGGCAGCATTAAAGGTTTTGCAAAGTGTTAAAAAAGTATAAAATTAAAGCTCTGTACAATAATGGAAAAGTATAATCTTAGATGATAATGGTTTCTTAATGGAT
The DNA here is from genome assembly GCA_937654795.1 of Cistogaster globosa. Taxonomy (NCBI): domain Eukaryota; kingdom Metazoa; phylum Arthropoda; class Insecta; order Diptera; family Tachinidae; genus Cistogaster; species Cistogaster globosa. The sequence goes on along the minus strand of OW569403.1, from coordinate 131,928,854 downwards.
CGATGCAACGTGTAGGGGAACTATATCGGTGATAAACTAGCAAGGTTAGGCTCTGCAATGAAGTTAGAGATGGGGAGTTTATGGTCTTATCTTAAATGAAAATGTCTAGAGCTGAAGAGGTAGAAATGATTACAGGGCTTTAGGGGATTCCTGCTTTAACTAGACATTGTGGGGTGTGGCATACTTTCAGTGAACACACTTTGAGTAAACTCAAAATAAGGACATGTGAAATTAACCATACTATTGGTACACCTTTTAAGTTTTACACTTGATTTTATAGCAAACTTGCAATACATATTGAGCCTAAATTTATAGTCTAAGGTTAAAAAAATAAAGCCATATACATACAGTTACATTATATTTACAACCGAATAAAAAATCAAAAATTCTTTTTTGCCCAAAGATTTATTTTTTTAACGAAAAAAAAAACTTGCTTATTTGGCTACTTCATTTCCATATCCCACAGTGATGCTATTAATTTTGTAAAGATTGTTGTCTTCCTCTTTTTCTTTCGATTCCGTTTTTCTACATAATACCATTTTTCGATCGCAACGGAACTGAATGCGGAGACTTAATCCAAACGCAGAACAGGGGTGAATAACAAATTTTTCGCTATTCCTATAAATAAATTTTGATTTTTTTGTGATTTTGTATGAATTTATATAGTTTAACGTGGGAAACAAAATAACGACACTTTATGAAATCTTATAGCTTTATTTTACTTAAGTAAAACTAAAAAGACACACCGAATATTGTTGCATCAGTACTTTGTTGCGGATCCTTTGTTATCCAGAACAGTAGAACATCTTGTAGGCAGTGAGTTGGCCAAATTTTGGCAAACATGTAGCGGTATAGCGTTCCACGCATTCTGTACAAAATTCTAAAGCTCTTCGCAATGTGATGGACACAATTTTTCCTGATTGCCCTTTCAATTTCGTTCCATTAATTTTCTATTGGGTTCAAATCCCGAAACTATGCTGGCCATTCTAAAACATTGCTTTTGTTGTCCTGGATCCACTTTTTGTGTACTTTGCCGTATGGTATGGATATGCTATTTTCGGCTGCTGAATCTTATATATCTATTACCATATGTGTATAACTACATGAACATATAAATCGACTTATTTATATTTGGTATTAAGTTAATCGGATTTGTTAGAAAAGGATAAGGCCGAAGAAATTTTAACGGATTTAAACAAATAACATACAAAAATCACATACACAGTGGAAAAAAAGAGCAAGACGGAACTTTACACTATCTTGATATAAAAAATACATCAGGAATTGACTTCTTAGACTTTGAGATTTAAAGAAAACTAAACACGACAGACACAACTATCCACAGTTCCTTAAACCATCCTACCCAACATAAACTCGCAGTATTTACACATATGATTTACAGAACTAAGACTGTTCCACTTTCTCCAGATAAAATTAAAAAAGAATTCGACACAATTCACACTATAGCTAAAACTAACGGTTACAACTGCACTACTATTGACAAACTACTTAGACAATACAACACCAAAAACAATAAGAAAAAAAAAAAACAAAGAGCCAATCGAAACAACACAACGACACAGGATCAGAATTATATAGATTAACTTAATGCTTTGAGAAAGAAGGTTTACAGACAAAAACGAGCAACACTCTTCAAAACAAACTCAAGACATCAACAAAGGGAACTTATAATTTAATACCAGCGTAGTATGCAGACTTGCGTGCATCTGCAACCATACACACATGGAAGAAACTGGACGAATATTTAAAATAAAGTTCACAGAACACATACGATCATATAAATGGAAAAGAGGAGACTCCAACTTCGCAATACACTTTAACACGCATGAACACGAGCTAAGGGAAATGATGAATGTATGACGTTACTACATCCTAGTAAAAAAAAAGGACATAGACTAGATATTCTTAAAAATATGAAAATGTACAAAACACGAACTTTTAACGTAGAAATTATTTATACAACAAACACCTAACACTATCTCTCTACTACTTATTAAAACGTAGTTTAACATGATGTTTCACATCAAATGCGCTCGCCAAACGTACCATAACTCCCTGTGATCTCCTTACTATCTATGTCACCTTTATCAGACCGAAAATGGAATACAACTCTCATGTATGGGCCGGTGCTTCAAAGTCTATTTTGGAGTTACTCGACCGCGTACAGGAGAGAGCTAAGAAACTCGTCGGTGACAGTAGGGTATCCAGCTCTATTGACTCTCTGGAGCATCGACGCATTTCGGGATGTTTTCCACTGTTTTATCGTTACTACAACGGAATGTGCTCTTAAGAAATCAGGGAACTTGTTTCTGAAAACCGCAATTCCATACGTGCAACGCGATCTGCATCAAGAGCGCATTCCTTTGTGGTCGATTGGCCAGTGAATCGCACAACGCATTACAGAGAAAATTCGTTTTTTAGCCGAACAGTTCGTATATGAAATAAACTCCCTGCAGAGGTCTTTCCTGCCACTTTCAATGTGCAAAGATTCAAATCAAATTTTCACAAGCACTACTCCCTCTATCCCCGATCCCAAAACCTAATTTCCTAGTTCTGGCACAATGCATTGCATAAGTAGGGGTCATCCCCTGAGTGCTGGTCCTAATTACAAAAAAAAAAAAAAAAAAATAAACAGCCAGTGACGACTGTCCTTACCGAAAGGTATGAAAACAATATTATTTATATTTATATGTTCATATGCCGATTTATATGTACGTTAGACCACCCATAAATGCAAATGTGTTATTTTTTCACTCCCCAAGAATTATCTTTTATTCTGGGAATAAATAATACAATGTGCATAAAAATTTTGTTTCTAAAGCATAAATCGGCCAGGCCCCTCGCATATCAGTGGTGAAAACCGCCTTACAAAGCTGTAAAAAAATATATGGCTTTATTTATCAAATTACGGTCAGATTGGTCAAATATTTGACTTATCCGAAATTTGAAAGACGTAACCACTAAATTATGGAAAAATATTTTTGATCCTACTTAACATAAAAGGTATTTATTATATTACAAATTGTCATTTAAGATGATACATGTCCGGAAAGATTGAACAAACATTTTTAAAAATAGTGTTGACCTAAGTCGGGTTTTGTTCATTTAGTCATAAAATGGAGAAAATATTGGAAAGAAAAAACTATTTACATAATAAATGTACACAAAATTTTTTCCGCATGATAAAAAGTAAACGCTTTTATAATCCTTAAAATTAAAAAAAAAAAAACACTCTAATTTCAGTTTTAAGGTAGACTTTGAATTGGGCTGCTAAAGAGACTACACTAGTAACAGTTTATATGAACAAAATATTTGTAATTTTTTAACAAAAAAAAAAAAAAAAAAAGATTATGTAACTAAATCGCGAAAACCTTTTTTATCTTAAGGGTTATTGATAAATAAAGCTAGACATCTTTTTAAAAGCTTTTTGAGACTATTTTTCCCAATAATACGCGAGGGGCTTGGCCGGGTTACAATTTAGAAAGGAAACTTTTATGCTCATTATTATTTTATTCCTCTACATGACCGAAAGTGAGCGAGGAGTAGAATAAAAAAAAACTATTGAAAATCCAATATATTACACGGGTGCTCTAATATATATATATATGTGAAGGGTATATAAGATTCGGAATAGCCGAAGAAAGCCAGACGAATTAAAAATTGGAGCCAGGTGTGGTATTTTTTCTGCTCCCTCAAAGGACATGGACCCATCTTGCTGATCGATTGGTGTATTAAAATTTTCTCTAGCTCATCTAGACGCTGAGACTTACATCGCTTAATCGACATCGCTATGCATAAGAATATACATAAATACTTTACGTGGTCGAAAATGGATATTGTAGAAATTACAAGCGGAATGACAAACTTAATTACACCCTATTTCCACTTGTGGTGATTTCGTTGCTTGTAATGATTAAATAAAAGAACTGAATACGCTTTTTTGGTCAAATGTTTGCCATATCTGATCTTACGTTCAAGCAGTCTAGATATGATTAAAATGCTTAATGTATTTTTATGTAAGTGTGCCGGATGATTCGATATACACATGGCGGATGACCTATCAAGCATTCATTTTTAAATTGATTTTGTGTTGTCAGTACCTTATTTTTAATCTTGAATCTTTCTCTCTGGATCTTTTTTTTTATATTAAGTATTCCAATAAAATTCTATATATTGTTAATCTTTCAAGTAACGGTCAATATATTTTGCTCTTCTTACATCCAAAAGTTCAGGCAATGAAATGACAAACGGAAATAAATTTTCATAGTTTTAACTTAAAATCGTATCTAAACGGAAAAAAAGTTTTTTTTTTTTGGTTTATCATCCAGCATTGTAGGTGTCACACATAGAAATACTATTTCAAATCTGATAGGATTTTAGACACAAAATTTTTTATTTCTTTACGGAGAGCCTAAACATTAAATTTTGTTGTAGAATTGTTAAAGGTTTTAAATTTTCTCTTTGTAATAATTTTATTTCTTCATTCAAGGCTTCTAACAACTCGTAAGATCAATATGTATTAAAAGGTTTTTAAAGGCTAAATAATTAATATTTAATTTGTTTTAAATTACGAGGGCTGCCATATATATTTCTTGCCTGGCAACACTGAGTGCTGCCAAGTGCAATCTGATATTTCCATTAAAAATTTATCATTTTTAAGCATAATCGTACTCAAAACGTTTTGACGTACGACAATTATTTGTGTTGTTTACAGTGACTTAAAAAAATTAATATAGAAAAAATGGAATTAACTCGTGAACATTTTCGTGCCATCATTTTTTGAAGCACCATCCTATATCACTGTGAAAAATTGGTATAATGAATTTAATCGTGGCCGAAGCTCGCTCAAAGACGAATTCCGTGAAGGTCGTCCAAAAACGGCTGTTGTGCCAGAGAACATTGATGCCGCGCGTGAACTCATAATGCAAGATCGACATGCGACATACCGAGAGATAGAGACATCGTTGGACATTTCTTCCACCAGCATACATTCGATACTGCATGAACACCTGGCCGTAAAAAAGGTTTGTTCTCGTTGGATCCCGCACAATTTGAAAGTCGCTCAAAAAAAGGCTCGTGTCGATTGGTGCAAAGAAATGTTGCAAAAATACGATTGCGGTGCTTCAAAAGACATTTATAAGATCCTCACAGGTGGCGAATCATGGTTCTATGCGTATGAGCCCGAAACGAAGCAACAATCGACCGTGTGGCTCTTCAAAGACGAGCAAAATCCAACGAAATTTGTTCGTGGAAGAAGCACTTCGAAGCAAATGTTCGCTTGTTTCTTCGGCAAAACTGGTCATGTGGCGACTGTTCCGCTTGAGCAACGTAGGACGGTCACTTCTGAGTGGTACACTACAATTTGTTTGCTTGAAGTCATCGGAGAAATTCGAAAAACCAACAAGAGAAGACGAATCATTGTTCACCATGACAATGCGAGCTCCCACACATCGGCTCAAACCAGAGCGAATTACTGGGTCATCCGCCGTACAGCCCTGACTTGGCACCTAATGACTTCTTCTTGTTTCCGCACATCAAGAAAAAAATGCGTGGTCAACGATTTTCGTCGCCAGAAGAAGCTGTTGAAGTGTTCAAAAACCATGTTTTAGAGGTGTCTCAATCGGAGTGGAAAAGGTGCTTCGACAACTGGTTTGAGCGCATGTAAAAGTGTATAAATCATGCTAGAGAATACTTTGAAAAACAATAAAACCATTTTTGATTATATATATTCGCATTTTCACTATTAGGCTAGAAATATATAGAGCAGCCCACGTATTAGTTGAACTATTTGATATTTTAACAAATGATTTAAATAATTCTGCTTAAGTTAATTTTCTTATTTGTTAAATTTTTATAAAAGAGAAAAATTATTTACAAATGTTTGTGGACGTTTTTTAAGGAAAACAAGGAAAATTGGACACCAACAGAATGACTAAATAATACATTCTTATTTTATTAAGTTCACTCATAATTTTTAAGATGTTTAATGTTAATAGTGAGTGATTGATTACTAGTTTAAGGTAAATTTAAATATGTTTTTTATTTAATCATAAATTGACTTCAAATAATTCAAAGAGAGCTTATTCCAGTAGTCCTTAATGTCTGGAATTAGTAGATGACAATTAGAGTTAGAGCAAATCTTTTCGTGGTTTTCAATTTATTTTTAGTACCTCGATTTTTGGCTACTTACACTATATTGAAAATAGCTTTTACGCCCATTTTTCGCTAATACTTTTTAGAAGAATGAAATACGACTACTTTAGAAAATATTAGAATGCAAAGTTGTTTTAATTATGAAGTCTTTTGTTTCAAATTCACCCGTCCTTGTATTTTAAATTTTAATAGACATTAATACACTTGTATTTAATTTGTTAAACGTCATAATTTCAGTAAAATTTCAAAACTGCGTTAGAAAACATTGATAATAATAATAGGTTTGTTTCTTTACTTTTTAGGTAAAGTTTGTGAAAATGAGAGCAAGTATAACTTTCTCTCATAAAGAAACAAAATTATATAAAACTACGGGAACACAAAAATTAAATTTTAAACACAAAATAAAAAGTCAAAGTGTTTTCCCTGTTTCAATAAAAAAAAAAAAAAAAATTAAAAAAATAATAAATAAAAACAAATGGGAACGGTCGTTACAAATTTGTTGAGTTTATCAGCTCGCAAAGAAGCATATGTGGGACTTTCTGCAAATTTTGCGAATAAATTTAAACATAACTCTCTCAATATGTGGAAGTGTTGTTTAAATTCTTTGTCCGTGTATCATGGAACAATTTTATTCAAATAATTTGGAATCCTGTTCCTCTTTTGGTGTTCGAAAATTTCAAAAAGATCCAACAAAATTGTTCTTCTGAGTCGGAATCTTGTATAATAAGGCCTAGGATGTCGTCACAATCACTAGAATCACTTGAAGTCTCTACTAAATCTGCAACAATGTTTTTAACTCGTCTTCATTTGCCATTACAAATTGTATTTTATATTAGAATAACTAACTATTTTACCCTTTTTTAAATATTGCTAATGACTTTTTTATTTGTTTTTATTTTGTTTATTATTTACAGCTGTTTCACAAATATAAATAACTTGCACGAAGAAAAAGTTTGGGCTGTTTCGTGCAAGAAGAAGAAGAACTTTCTTCTCTCAAAACCGCTCTCATTTACCCAATTTTTAAGTACGGGATCCCAAAGTAAAGTAAAGAAACCGACCTAATATTAAAAGTATTAATAAAATCATTGTTTCTCGTTTTTATAAAAGTCTTGTATGAAAGTGTAAAAACTATTTTTTGATCCTTTTGATCTGTGTTTTTAAATACTTGTTAAAATATTTTTTTATTCATTTATTTTTTTTTCAACAAACTTTGTCAGCACATAGACTAGACGTTTTGGTACTTTTTTCGAGTAATTTAATGGTAAAAATAAGAAAAGGAAAACATGAACATTTTTGTTTTTTTGTTGAATTTTTTGAATTGAAAAAAAAATTTTCTTTGTAAAAGATTCCCGACTGTGTCAAAAAACACACATTTATAAAATCCCCATTAAGCGAGGTGTAAGGTGCATTGAAAAGTTTTCTATTGTAGGAATTATATGACATTGCATATCTTCGGATGCCATTGACTGTTATAACAAAAACTGAATGATAGCTGCAACAACTAAAGATTAAAGCAGCATAAATGAACTACGACTAAAAAATATAAATATATACATTAGGGTATTCAGTAAATCGAATATCTGTTCCATATTAGATATAGATATTCATTGGTTAGTTCAATTCGCTACTAAAAGATTTGTACCAAATGAGGTTTAAATATACCGTTTAAAAGAGAAAAAAAAAACGAAGAAGACAAAATATTTTTCATATATTATTGTTTTTATTTTTAAGAACACCTTACTTTAAATTTTTAAATAATTATGGTTTTTTTTTAGAGATAGAAATTAATTAAACTTTCCTTTTTTCTTTATTATCAGAATAAAGATTTCTCAATTTTTGACAAAAAATCATTATTAATTATGATAAATTGAAGAAGAACAGTAAAATAATTACTGTCATTTATGGTATGGGATAAATAAATAAAATTCTAACATGACACACTTACACAAAATTAATCGGTTAATGGGTTAAATGACTGAATACTCTATATCTATTAATCATTACCCATATTAACGCTGCCATGATACGAATTTAAAGTTCAGAGTAAGAAAAGCAAAAAAAAAAAAAAAAAAAAAAATCTACACAGAGAAAAGAAATTCGTTGGGGGAACCGAATTCGTTGCCAATCGAATTTTGTCGGTTGTGTTTATTATCTTGAATTCGGTTGTAATAACTGAATGAGTATGGCACTCACAACTATTTTTTTAAATGATTCTTGGCTGAATATTATTGTGAATTAAATAAAACGATATAATTTTTTAATATTTATTTTTATTAAAAAAATAAATTACAGTGATAAGATTTTACATCATTAATTTCATGATTTGAATCATTTATTTAAACCAACTCCTTCTTTGAAATCAAGATACCCTTTTTCATATAGTTTCTTTAACTTGCCATCCAATACCGCAAGTCTTGCCTCTGTGAAAAGTATTAAACATTTTTAAATTTCTTTTATTTACATATGGCTTTGTGAGATAATTTTAAACTTACCACCATACAACATTGAACCACCATGTGAACAAATTTTATTTTTAGTACGTCAAAAATTTTTCTATTTTAGAAGATACAATTGATTTTTATAATTCTAACTACCAAAATTCGGTTTCTAGTAGTAATGTGCTGAATAAGTTTAGTTGCATCTTCCAATTAATAGAATAGATTTTAGTAAAGATACAGGTTAACTATTTTAAAAGGTATTACAACCAACATTTGGAGGCAAATATCAAATGTTTGCTTTTAATATAAAAAAGAGTCAAGATTGTAATTTATTAATAATTAAAATCAAATTTTTATATTTCTAATTGAATCTTGAACATATCGATGGAATTTTTACCAGTCTTTTTTCTGTGTGTATCAGACTACAGTTATTTTACATTTTTTGCGTATTTAATGCCAGTGTTCAATGGAAATGAAGCGGCTGAAAGTATTGCAAGCATACGATAAGAGTATGCGAAACTTTTAAAATGTTTTAAGCTCAAAGAAGTAATGGTTGATTATTTTGTGTACAAGTTCAGTGTTCGCGACAAATTTTGCTTTGTGAAAATCTTTTTTATTGTTTACCATCCACCCACACACACACGGATTGCATATGAATTCAGAATCTGCATTTCATTTTCGCGAAGGCGAATCTTTTATGAATTGGAGCAATAATTTTGATACAAATTATCTTTCGTTAAAGTTCACGTAATAGTTGAGTTTAACTGAACATTTATTCTTAAATCACTGACAATTAGATATGACGAAATACGAACAGAAAGCGAGGCTTCCGCCGTAAAAGTGCACAGCTAAGATGAGTCTCTTTTTTTTTCAAAAAAAAATTGTAAAAAGATATTAACATTTTTAAAAGTTTCCGGTTTTATCAAACTTTACCGCAGATAGAAAAGGGAATATCCCAGTTTGTCATTCTGTTTGTAATTTCTACAATATCCATTTCAGGCCCAAAAAAGAATACAGCGAAGTCGATTAATTGATGTCCTTACGTGTAAGTGTTGAAATCAGCTTTTCCAGGGCGCCAGATAAGCTAGAGATATTTTAAATACACCAATCAGACATAGTTTCCAAAATTTTGCTATTAAAAATCAGCAAGCCCCTCGGAACAGCGAGCAAAAGAAAAATACCACGCCTTCATCTAATTTTTTTTATCAAAAAAAAAAAAAAATAAATAAATAAAATAAAATATATAAATAAATGGGGCGATAACGAAATAAACAAATAGGAAAAAAAATCTAGTGAAAAATTTAGTGCTCTCTAATATTTTCCGAGTTAGAGACCTCTGAACTTTTTATAGAAAAGTACGATTGTGCACCATATTTTTCAGAATATCAATACGGGAATCATTTAAAAGATTTTGAAGAAATCTTTAAAAAAATTTAATAAATGCTTAACCCATTAAGAGCATTTTTAAGTAAAATGATAAGTAGTAACTAATTTTATTTCTTATATTTTAGTTCTCTGTCACCTCTATGTTTGTATTTTCATTGGGGGGTGAAGGGGATATAATATTTGGCATAGCCGAATGCACTCTTATTTGTTTCAACTTTTATTTGTATTCCTGTAGGTGGTTATGTTTTCTACTTACTCTTACAATTATTCACTACGAGGGCTGCTATATATATTTCTGGCCTGGCAACACTGAGTGCTGCCAAGTGCAATCTGACATTTCCATTGGAAAGTCTGTCATTTTTAAGCGTAATCGTGCTCAAGACGTTTTAACTTACAACCATTATTTGTGTTGTTTACAGTGACTTGAAAAAATTAATATAGAAAAAAATGGAATTAACTCGTGAACATTTTCATTTTTCACAACTCTCGACGTGGATTATCACGACAAGAGTGCATTGATGAACTTTAATCTTTGTATGGCAATGAAGCACCATTCAATAGCACTGTGAAAAATTGGTATAATAAATTTAATCGTGGCCGAAACTCGCTCAAAGACGAATAACGTGAAGGTCGTCCAAAAACGGCTGTTGTGCCAGAGAACATTGAAGCCGTGCGTGCACTCATAATGCAAGATCGACATGCGACATACCGAGAGATAGAGACATCCTTGGACATTTCTTCCACCAGCATACATTCGATACTGCATGAACGCCTGGCCGTAAAAAAGGTTTGTTGTCGTTGAATCCCGCACAATTTGAAAGTCGCTCAAAAAAAGGCTCGTGTCGATTGGTGCAAAGAAATGTTGCAAAAATACGATTGTGGTGCTTCAAAAGACGTTTATAACATCGTCACAGGTGTATGAGCCCGAAACGAAACAACAATCGACCGTGTGGGTCTTCAAAGACGAGCAAAATCCAACCAAAGTTGTTCGTGGAAGAAGCACTTCGAAGTAAATGGTCGCCTGCTTCTTCGGCAAAACTGGTCATGTGGCGACTGCTCAGCTTGAGCAACGTAGGACGGTCACTTCTGTGTGGTACACTACAATTTGTTTGCCTGAAGTCATCGGAGAAAGTCAAAAACCAACAAGAGAAGACGAATCATTGTTCACCATAACAATGCGAGCTCTCACACATCGTCTCAAACCAGAGCGACCGGCCAAAACGTCGAATTAATGGGTCATCTGCCGTACAGCCCTGATTTGGCACTAATGACTTCTTTTTGTTTCCGCACATCAAGAAAAAAATGCGTGGTCAACGATTTTCGTCGCCAGAAGAAGCTGTTGAAGTGTTCAAAAACCATGTTTTAGAGTTGTCTCAATCGGAGTGGAAAAACTGCTTCGACAGCTGGTTTGAGCGCATGCAAAAGGTTATAAATCATGCTGGAGAATACTTTGAAAAACAATAAAACCATTTTTGATTATTAATATTCGCATTTTCACTATTAGGCCAGAAATATATAGAGCAGCCCTCGTACAAATACTCTATGGTTGTGTTTTTCACTTATTCACCCTTTAATATTTATTAAACACAATTATACTCGGTGGGACAGCAACTCTAAGCAAAATTTAAATTTTTTTAAGGCTTAAGGAAAGAATTTTTTTTGCCGACTTATATGTACCGGTGGTTGTCGGTGGTTATACGTAAATGGCGAAAGGAATATAAGATTGGCATACCAGTATATAGCACTCTTACTTGCTTGTTATGAGACAGTTCAAAGTTTGTTGATAGTTATTTTTTTTAGCCGACCGCTAGAAGTGTGTATTTTAATACATGAACCATGTTGCTAGATATTTCTTTAATAATAATTTTTGGACTAAATACAAGAATATGTTCTATGAACTGCTATTTGATTGCAGAATGCTTCTTTATTTCAATACTTTTTTGCTTTACGTTAAATTGAATTAATAATTTTACAAAAGTACGTACATAATGTACGCTAATGGAAAAACTTGTTTAATCTTTAAACTAAGTTTTGATCTATAAATTAAAAAAGTTTTGCACATTAAGCTAAATAAAATGATAAACCACCTGTTTGGATTGGAAATCAACAGAATAACAGAGTTCAACTTTTAACCACCCATTTATGTATGATTATAAGTTTCAACACATTTCGCGTTAAGGTAGTTTTTTATTTTTATTTTGCTATTTCTTTTCTCGTTTGTGGAGAATTGTTTGTTTTTGTTTGTATTTGAAAATTATGCAAATTATTATTTTCGCAAAAAATAGGAAATAGAAATTGAAAGAACGATATCGTCTGATGAAGCGAAACAGGTTCTTAAGTAAAACAATATGAAAAAGTTTAAAAATTTAGTTTTAATGTTACAATATTTCCTATTTTCAGTTTTATGTAATGAAATTTCGCAGTATTATAAAAACTTATACAATAGTTGGATTATTATAGTTCTCTGCTATAACTACTTTAAAGCGACTAGTTCGGCTTGATTTCGTTTAATTCATGAGAGAAAATCTGGCTTTAAATTGATTTGAAAGGCTTTAGGTCGAGAATTAATAAACATCGTTAATTAATTTTTTACATAATATTTTATGTAAAAATAGAATTACTTTAATAATGTTATGTTATAATATTTAGATTAACTAACAGGTGCAACTTTTTACCAAAAATACAAAAAATCAATTTATTTAAATTTTTTTTGAAGGAAAAGAAATTGAGCAACTTTTTTATTTTCTTCTTACGAGGGCTGCTATATATATTTATGGCCTGGCAACACTGAGTGCTGCCAAGTGCAATCTGACATTTCCATTGGAAAGTCTGTCATTTTTAAGCGTAATCGTGCTCAAAACGTTTTGACGTACGTCCATTATTTGTGTTGTTTACAGTGACTTGAAAAAATTAATATAGAAAAAAATGAAATTAACTCGTGAACATTTTCGGGCCATAATTTTTCACAACTTTCGACGTGGATTATCACGATAAGAGTGCATTGATGAACTTAAATCTTTGTATAGCGATGAAGCACCATTCTAAAGCACTGTGAAAAATTGGTATAATGAATTTAATGGTGGCCGAAGCTCGCTCAAAGACGAATTCCGTTAAGGTCGTCCAAAAACGGCTGTTGTGCCAGAGATAATTGATGCCATGCGTGAATTCATAATGCACGATCGACATGCGACACACCGAGAGATAGAGACATCCTTGGATATTTCTTCCACCAGCATACATTCGATACTGCGTGAACGCCTGGCCGTAAAAAAGGTATGTTCTTGTTGGATCCCGCACAATTTGAAAGTCGCTAAAAAAAAGGCTCGTGTCGATTGGTCCAAAGAAATGTTGCAAAAATACGATTGCGGTGCTTCAAAAGACGTTTATAAGATCATGACAGGTGACGAATCATGGATCTATGCGTATGAGCCCGAAACGAAACAACAATCGACCGTGTGGGTCTTCAAAGACGAGCAAAAGCCAACGAAATTTGTTCGTGAAAGAAGCACTTCGAAGCAAATGGTCGCCTGTTTCTTCGGCAAAACTGGTCATGTGGCGACTGTTCCGCTTGAGCAACGTAGGAAGGTCACTTCTGAGTGGTACACTACAATTTGTTTGCCTGAACTCATCGGAGAAATACGAAAAACCAACAAGAGAAGACGAATCGTTGTTCACCATAACAATGCAAGCTTCCACACATCGGCTCAACCCAGAGCGTTTTTGACCAGCCAAAACGTCGAATTAATGGGTCATCCGCCGTACAGCCCTGACTTGGCACCTAATGACTTCTTCTTGTTTCCGCACATCAAGAAAAAAATGCGTGGTCAACGATTTTCCTCGCCAGAAGAAGCAGTTGAAGTGTTCAAAAACCATGTTTTAGAGGTGTCTCAATCAGAGTAAAAAAAGTGCTTCGACAACTGGTTCGAGCGCATGCAAAAGGTTATAAATCATGCTGGAGAATACTTTGAAAAACAATAAAACCATATTTGATTATAAATATTCGCTTTTCACTATTAGGCCAGAAATATATAGAGCAGCCCTCGTATACCTGAGATATGCAAGCAGTTTTATACCGTCCACAAAATTTTAATTCGGCTACATGTCTACCACAGTAAAGTTTCAATACAATTGGATTTGGAGTTTTTTTTTTTTTCTAAATCCTCCACTGTACGTCATTAATATAGAAAATTTTATTGTTGTTCAATAAGTACTAAAGAAAAGTCAAATATGTAAACGGAAAATCGATTTGAAAGTACTAGAGTTAAGAAAAAATTGTTATAGAGGGGCGGAAGATAAGTTAGAACAGCAGATGAAATAATAAGGGTGCCTGCTCTACAGGTATTAGAAACAAGAAGTGTAACACCTTTTTAACAGTTTGTGAAAGTGGTCGTGAGTTGGTAAAAAGGGCCTGGTCAGTAAATAGGAGAGGAGAGTGTTAAGTTGAGTCTTTGTTTTATATTTTTGTTGGTTTATTTATTAATTTTTTTTATAATAATATCTTTATATATTTTTTTACACGGTCACCTATGATTTTAAGCGATTAATGATCAATCAAGCGACTTTAAGGGACATAATTCAGTTCCTTTTAAGAGTTTTGATTTTTTTTTGTATTTTTGTCGTTTTTTTATTTTGCAAAGACAGAAGACTCACTCACGTCAACATTGCCTAATTTTTTTTGATTTGATTATGTTATCGATCGTTTATAAAATAAGTATTATTTATCATATTTAAGTTTATTATTTAATAAAGTTTTTTTTTCTTTCAAACTAAGGTTGCTAAAATTTATTTTTTCCAATAAATTCTCTTAAATGCCTGATCCCTTAATAATTCTAACACTTTTTCATAAGCATAATCTCAGTTTAATACAAAAATGCACAAAGACATTTAAAAAAATAGAATTCTTTGTTGCAGCAAAATATAAACCTTTTATTCACAGTTAACTTAAAACAAAAGTTTAACATTTTGGAATATTTGCATAAGCCGTGTTAATAGAAGTTGGTAAAAATAAAATGTTTATATTTATTTAGGTTAATCTGTTAATGGACTTGAAAAAGAAAAATTTAAGATTGAAGTAACTCCAATCAAAAAACAATTATTGGGGTGACAGAAATTAAAAAAAAAAATAAGTACGATATATAATTTTACATTAAAATGTCATTGGCTCTTCATTTATTTTCATAGCATTTAAAAAAAATTTATTTTCTAAATTATCTCTTCAAAAGCTTTTCAATGATACCCATATTGATGATTTAAAAAATATGGTGCACAATCGCTCTTTTCTATTCCTCAATTTGCCATCCTATACGGCACTTCTTGTCTCTGTAAAAAGTATTAAACATTTTTAAATTTCTTTAATTTACATATGGTTTTGTGAGATAATTTTGAACTTACCACTAAATAATATTGGAGTACTTTTACCACTTTTAAAAAATCTTTGTAGTTTTAAACTAAATTATTGTTGAATTTTTGTATAATATGTACAAATTTAATTTTTTGTATGTCAAAATTTTTTTCTATTTTAGAAAATACAATTGATTTTTATAATTCTAACTACCAAAATTTGGTTTTCAGTAGTAATGTGCTGAATAAGTTTAGTTGTATTTTCCATTTAATAGAATAGATTTTAGTAAAGATACAAATCGTTTAGGTTAACTTTTTTAAAAGGTGTGACAACTAACATTTGAAGGCAAATATCAAATGTTAGCTTTTAATATAAAAAATATATCAAGATTGTAGTTTATTAATAATAAAAATCAAATTATTATATTGGTAATTGAATCTTGAACATATCGATGGCATTTTTACCAGTTTCTTTTGTGTGTTAAAATGTTCCAAATGATATGGAAAATTAGAGGCAAGCGTGGCGTTTTGCCTGCTGCCTGAAAAGACATGGACCGTACTTACTGATTAATAATAACAAAATTTTTAAAACAATGTCTGATTGATGTTTTAAATTTTTAAGGAACTTCTAAACTTTAATTTTTGCCAATGTTAAATTAAATTTGAATAAATTTTTTTCTCTAATCGATTAAAGATGAAATAAACAAAATTTTGCGATAGAATATTAGATCAGATTCCAGCTGCTCTAAAGCTCAATCGATAAAAATGATGTACTCGTGGCTCTTGTAAGGGAGTAGGCCAAAATCTTTATGTAAAAGTTTTCACTTAGTGGACGCTCATAGGTTCAATTCCTCCAATCTGAGGCGATTCAGCAATGGATCATTTCAAAACTTTCATTTATTTACTTGAACAAAATTTGTGCTAATTATCTTAACCTTTTATCTACACAGAGAAAAGAAATTCGTTGGGGGAGCCGAATTCGTTGCCAATCGAATTTTGTCTGTTGTGTGTATTATCTTGAGTTCGGTTGTAATAACTGAATGAGTATGGCACTCACAACCATTTTTTTTAAATAATTCTTGGGTGACTAAAGAATATTGTTGTGAATTAAATAAAACGATATAATTTTTTAATATTTATTTTTATTAAAAAAATAAATTACAGTGATAAGATTTTACATCATTAATTTCATGATTTGAATCATTTATTTAAACCAACTTCTTCTTTGAAATCAAGATACCCTTTTTCATATAGTTTCTTTAACTTGCCATCCTATACCGCAAGTCTTGCCTCTGTGAAAAGTATTAAACATTTTTAAATTTCTTTTATTTACATATGGCTTTGTGAGATAATTTTAAACTTACCACTAAGCAATGTTGGAGAACTTTTCACTACTTTTACAAAATCTTTGTAGTTTTAAACTGAAATATTGTTGAATTTTTGTGTAATATGCACAAATTTTATTTTAGGTACTTTAATTTTTTTTCTATTTTAGAAGATACAATTGATTTTTATAATTATAACTACTAAAATGTGGTTTTCAGTAGTAATGTGCTGAATAAGTTTAGTTGCATTTTCCATTTAATAGAATAGATTTAAGTAAAGATACAAATCGGTCAGGTTAACCTTTTTAAAAGGTGTTACAATCAACATTTGGAGGCAAATACCAAATGTTAGCTTTTCATATAAAAAATTAGTCAAAGTTATAATTTATTAATAATAAAAATCAAATTATTATATTAGTAATTGAATCTTGAACATATCGATGGCATTTTTACCAGTTTCTTCTGTGTATTAATTTTTTTCCAAATGATATGGAAAATTAGAGGCAAGCGTGGCGTTTTGCCTGCTGCCTTGAAAGACATGGACCCTACTTACTGATTAATAATAACAAAATTTTCGAAACAATGTCTGATCAATGTTTTGAATTTTTAACGAACTTTTAAACTCTAATTTTTTCAAATGTTAAAATAAATTTTTATTTTTTTTCTAATCGATTAAAGATGAAATAAACAAAATTTTAATATTAATAATTAGATCAGATTCCAACTGCTCTAAAGCTCAATCGATAAAAAAACGAAGTACATGATGTACTCGTGGCTCTTTTAAAAGGGTGTAGGCCAAAATCTTTATGTAAAAGTTTTCACTTAGTGAACGCTCAGAGGTTCAATTTCTCCAATCTGAGGCGCTTCAAAAATGGATCATTTCAAAACTTTTATTTTTTTACCTGAACAAAATTCGTGCTGACTATCTTAACCTTCATTTATGCGCCTTAATCAAAGCAGTCATTTACGCCACAATTGTCTGTGGATCCAGCGAATTCGAGCATACGATCTTTTGCTTATCAATCTGGCGGCTTAACAAACACATTCATAAAATTTGATTAAAATATCTGAGTGTTTTTTATCAGCTTAAAAATCTAGTGTTAGACTGCTAAACTTTTATTATTAATTTATGCTATAAAACAGATAATAAAACTTTATTTTCTACCTGTAAGACTAATAATTTTGTTGAATACTGAGTTGAATATTCTTTATATAAAAATATGTTTTCAATTTGATTTATTTTCTCTGCCAAGTATTTCATTTATAGCCGTGTACTAAAAGTTTATTGCCTTTTGTTGCTTGTTATGTTCGCCGCCATAGCAGAAATAGATGTAAATAAGTTCCTTATCATTCTTCAGTTTTATGATTTTCCTTTACAAATTGTGCAAATAAACAACTTCCGTTCATGGTTTATGTCGCAAAAGTACAAAGTATTTTATGATGAAAATACAAATAATGGAGCTGCTATTAACAGACGTATGCAAGTATTATTGTTAGGTGTCTTAAACCTAAGCAGATAAAATAAAAGTTTTATATTATTTCTTAGGTTTATGTGTATTTGGCAGTTTCTAGAGAGAAAGCTGACATTTTTCGAATTATTTTTATAAAATTAAAAGAAAAAAAAAAAAAAAAACACGCAAATAATATTTGCAAACTACTGTTAAACTGTATTAAAAGTCTGTTTGTAAATAAATTGTGTTTATTTCTGTTTGAAGCCGCATTACTGGCACTTACTTCAATAATAAATGAAAAAAAGCGGATCTAGCTATAATAGTTTTCATAAAGCAGAGTTTATAAATTTATATATTTAAAGTCTTAGTTAATTTTTAAGATGACAATTAGTTTTGTTTGCCAGTTTAAGCGCTGAACGTTGGTGGTTTTAAGTTTAAACCTTCTAAAATTGGAGGAAAACAGCAGTTTTCAAATTATCAAAATATAAAATAAAAAAAGACTAGTGAAGATGAATACATATTTGAAAACTAATATAAAAAAACTATAAAAAGGACAATATCAATAAGAATACGACCAAATCACTTTTAGTTAAAGCGAGTTAAAATACGTCAACTTTTCTTGCAGCATTAATGGATTTTGTGAAAGAAAAAGGAGTGCAAAATCATTTTATTTCTCGTTTTATCGCCCACAAAATTTAAAACTGTTGCAAGAACAATCGACGTATTGGCCACCCCAGGCATATAATGTTTTGGAAATATCATTAAAAGTTTATTTTTTGTTTCAAATGTTAAGATTTTATAATCCTAATTAAAAACTCAAAATATCTTTAAAAAATGTACTCACATCTGTAGATTATATCTTTTAGTTTGGAAAAAATTGGCCCCCTTTTTTTAATTTGGTCCAAGTTTGGGTTTTTGAGCTTTCGCAGATAAGATTAGTTCTTTTAAGAGGACCTTTTTCTTTCTGGACCGATTTTTTTTTTTAATTCTTAAGCTTTAATAACATAAGACCATGTGTTTCAAGTTTAATTAAATAAGGCGCGTTTAAACATTTTTTAGTGCTGATATAAGCAAAACACAAAGTCATGGCAATTCTAATATTCAACTGTTAAGCCATCTTATTAATAGTAGATATGCAGTTGTGTCCATACTACACATTTCATTGCATGTGGATCTATGAAATAAAAATATAATAGACACGTCCCTGAATTTTATCAAATTAGACATTTTAATTCTTTTAAAATATTTCTTTAAAGAATCACCAGAACCTACAAAGCTGCTAGATATAAGAAAATTAAAAATGTATTTTACAAATTTTAAGGTTAAATGATATGTAACGTAAAATTTACTTTTCTTAAAAGAAATTTTTCATATACAATTTACCATACAATCCGGGATAACTTGATATTCTTATGAAAACTACTCACAGCAAGATAATCAAGTAAGACTTTCTGTTAACATGAAGTTTTCAGTTTTTATTTACATTTAGCTAATGCCAAATTCTAATATTTTATATTTGTTTGCTTGATGGTGCGTCAATCACGGTGAAACGACAAAACTGATTTTTAAAAAATTTAAAACTCAGGTAGATATTCGCCCTAATGGTAAAAAAAGGTTATTTATATTTTTCTACAGCGGACCATAAGGAAAGAAAAAGGGGAGCGGGCGTCTTTACGTATCTGAATGAATTTTAACAAAGTCTCGTCTAATAAATTTTAATGAAATCGAAACATATATATGTTCTCATCTATAAGGTTTTTCGCTTATCTGTTTTCAATCATAAAATTCATGGATCAATCTATAGAATATTTGAAAAAATACACTAAACTAATTTAGCTACATTAATTCTGTGGTCCATGTTTTATTTATTCTAAATTGTTTTCAACCTTCAGCTTCAACATATTCTTAACAATTGAGCTCAACATCCTCAATGGCAACCATTCTATCAAACCTACAATTCTTAAAAATGTATAAATTCTTATAATATTTTTTATTATGCCCCAATGTAAAATATTACATACTTTGTATTACAATGGTGCAGGCTGAAACTAAAAGTTCAACAGTTGTAGTAATTGTGGCTTTCAAAACGATTAAACTTTTTGAATAATTTTACAAATGCGACTCATTTTAAAATGACACTCCTGGATTAAAACTTGAACCACTAAAATTTTTTGTATTGTTAACAAATTTAATTGTAAGAATTGTAAAAAATTGAACTGCTAAATCTTAAAAATAATATTTCTTTTGAAAAAATTATAAACCACACAAAAAATTGGTCTTGAATAATGACACTGATGTAGTAAGTAGTGATCTAAAGCAAAAAAATCCAACTAAAAGAAAACGGCTTTTATAAAGTGCATCTAAGTTAAACGTTAACGAACACTGTGATGATAAACCTTCCACATGCAATAAATTTGTTTTACGCTGATATTAAGATAAGAGGTAGAAGGTAACACAGCGACAATTTCCAAACCACAACCAATATGCATTGCTAATGTCAGTCATATTAATAAAACGAAAGTATTTGATATATCGGAATATCAGTTTACAAATGAGTCATATAGAAAAATTTAGGTAAAGCTTTTGGCACATTCACTAATTATTTAAATCTAGTTTAGAGAAGTAGATCCTATGAAAAAAGAAATATTGCGGTGACAGAGACTTAGACAAATAATAAGTAATATATAAAATTTCACATAAAAATATCAACGGCGCTAATGGGTTAAGCATTTTTAAAACATTTAATATTTCCTGAAAGATCTCTCCAAAAGCTTTTAAATGATACCCATATTGATATTTTATAATTATATTATTTTTAAACACTTTAAAGATTTCAGAGGCTTACCCTGCTGCTTTGAGGGTCATAGGCCGATTTTGCTGATTTGTAATAGCAACGCTTTCCAAACCTTATCTGATCGATTGGCGTATTTAAATTCTCTTTAGCTTGTTTAGTGCTTTGGCAAAGTTGATTTCAACACAGGCAGACAGACGGACACCGCTTAATCGCTTCGCTGTACATAAGGACTCAAAATATATACTTTATAGAGCCGGAGATGGATATTGTTCGGAACTTAACTATCTTGACTAGGACTCTCAAACCCTTTTATGTTATTTGCTTTTGTCAGGTTTCGTCAATTAATAACTCATCAACCGTGGCCTCGCAACAATAATCTTTTTTATTTGCTGATCAAAGGCTTAGATGCGGTTTAATCTCTCAACACTCTTACTCATCGCGGCTTCTTCTCAACATTATTTTTTTTTAGGATTTTTAATCAACTCAGCAATATTTCATTTTAATTGCAATATTAGCTTCCAGACTTTTTGAATTTCGAAGACCTCAACATAAAAAGCTACAGATATAGTTTTTCTTATGCGTTAAATGTCCCATTACTTCAAAGTGGATAACCTGGGTTATATAAAAAATAAATTAATTTATCATCACCAGTGATTACCCTTTGTGACTATTTTCTCAAACTTAAATAAACGCTCCCAAAGAGTCATCTCGAGATCAGCTAATGACAAAAAAAAAATATTTTAAGAACCTTTTCAAGAGTTTGCGCACCATTTTACATGCTTACTCTCGCCAAATAACACAATTAAAAAGATTATCGCAAATCTAATTTTGTTTATTATATTTTAACTTGTGATGTGCTGTTACCGAGTTCCACATAGCAAAACGATTAGTGTATTGATGCAATTCGCTACTCGAAATTAAAAAAATGAATGCAGCTCGGCTAGGGGATTCATCTTTAATTTTGAAAAATGAATAGGGATAGAAAAGGACTTTTCATTTCATTGTTTTCAAGTGTATGTTTAAGTCATTTTGAGCATAAAGCTACAAAAATGAACATAAACTGTTGTTACCTGATCTATTACCAATACAGTTGATATATTGTATCGTATAACTCACACTTTTTTTATTTTTATTACCAAACCCTTTTTGTAGCTCATTACAAGTAAAACGTTGTCCTTCTGAAGTTGTAAAGATGAAAAACTTGTCGCGTTCTTCCTTTATTTAAAAAATCTTGAATTTATTAAAGCCTCTAAACTGTACCTTAATTATCAACGTCACCACATTAAAAATGCGAAAACTACCATTTGAACATTTATATTTGAAGGAATGTATTCTGGATAGGACCTCTGCTCGAATTTCAAATTTTAGTCACGTTTTTCTTGGGTTTATGAAAATAAAATATTTTTACGATAAGCTGTGTCAAATATGAATCTGATAAATATAATTGGGTGTCATTATCAACAAGTGCCAAAATAAAAAATGAATCAAAATTTACAAGTTACAAAGAGACAAATAAAGAAATACTTTGGTTTGTGCGTCGACTTAACTAACTTAATTAATATTGATAATAATACTCCTCGTATTCTTATTTACAAAACTAAATAGTTAAATAGATGATGTTTACAATGTACATGACCTAAGGCTGCTGCGAAGAATGCGAAGAATGCAGATGGATGATGTAGCGGCTTAGAAAATGCAGCACTACCTTCTGCTGGTGACTAATTTTTCTTGTTTTTTCTTTTAAACGTCCGCATACATTTGTAAATCAATTCTTCTTTCTGAAAAAGGATTTTAGAAATTAAGAAAATGAACTTAAGCCCAAAATAAAATTTAATTCAAATATTATAACTTTCATAGAGAAATAGACAAATAAGCTGTTTATAGATTATTATCTATATTAATATCATAATTAATTAGATGGACTAATTAATTGGCGATCTCGTTAGCATTATTATAAATAATGTTAATGATTTTTTTATCATTATCATTAATTTCACTAACGGTAATGCTTCTTAATGAAAAGGTTTCATTGATAACGAGTTAAAAAACAAAATTATTTCCATTGACTAATGATTATATGCTTTCAAATCATTATCATTAATGAATGTATTTCTCGTGTTCGTACACTTAAAAGACATCTTAAAGTATATTTTCACATCGTTATGATCACAAAAATCTGGTGAAATATATATAAGAACATAATTTTGTGTTCGAGTAAGTTATAAGATCTGGTAGCTAGGGTGGTAAGAGACTTCGATCTTAGACATAAAGTTTCACACGAATCTAACGTAAAATTTTTAAATTTTTAAAATATTTAAATATACATCAACCTACAAGAGTGTTTAGATTAACATAATTTGTACATAGTTCTTTGGAGTTTCTGCGATCAAAATTTGTGTTTCATAAAAACATTTATTTTTATTCAATTGTAATTAGTAATTAAACGATTTCATTAAAATGTCATTACCATTAGTAAGATAATTATAATTAAAATAAAATCATTACCATTAAATGGTGGTTAAATTTCTTTAATTGTCATTATTTTAAACAATGCCAATGAAATGTTAATGGTATTGAAAAAATCCCAAGTATGATTAATATCTACACGTAAGAGTGCTTTTAAAATATACGATAAACTTGAGTTTTAAATAGCAAAATTAAAAAAAAAATTAAATTAGGCATTAGTCCCTCTTAGTATATATTTGCGGTCATGAGCAACCAGTTTTCCTGCGATGCGATTTCGAGTCACCTATTTTGCCATTTAAAATCGTAATCGCCAATTTAAAATACATGCGTAGCTAAGACTTATGATTTGATTAATATAAATTATGTATTTGAAAGAAAAATGTAAAAGAAAATATACTATATAAAACTATTATACCCTGATTTAGTTGATTTTTAAAAGCGATGTACTACTTTGTTATAATTTCTAAAAATGGAATTTTTTTTAACAAATCTCGTTGTTTCTTAATTGCAATGTATACGTATCTAAAAAGTAAAAAGCAATAAAATTTTCTTTAACAATAAAATGAAATGTTTAGGAATAATTTAACCTCGTTGCAGAAAATGGTGAATTGTTTACCATAAAATAATGAAAAAACAAAGAAAAGCAAAATAATAAAAATGACAGAAATAACAACAGCACTAACAAAAACAAAAATTTAAACAATTTAATTGTCAAGGGATGTAATAAAAAAATTCATCCATTTAATATACTCATTCATTTAAAACAGAAGAATAAATCCATACAGTACACATATGTATGTGTATAAGGGGACGTGTACCTGCTTTGCTTTGTTTAAATAATAACAATGCTTCTTGGAGTTTGTGCTTAAAACCTATTTAATCACCCAGATAAATAATATGATTTAAAAAAAAAAAACAAATAAAGAAATAAATAAATATACCAAAGCACTCTATTGCATTGGGATTTCAGTTTTTTTTTATCTAAAAATTTTAATTACGAATACTTACGTTTTTTTCGAATTTATACTTTTGTTTAGCAATAAAAAAATTTAAATTTGAAGATATTTTTTTTTTACCTTTTTACAGCTTAAGTTGCCAAGAATCAAAATGTTAACTTCAAAATTTCTTTCAATATTTCCATCTTTCTGTCAGTTTTTTATCTTTGGGGGGGGGCTACCCCCACCAAACATCTAACGTGATGTATGTATATTAAGCTTTTTATACCATTCATCACAGATGAAACAGGGTATATCTAGGTTTGTCATTTCGTTTGTAATTTCTGCAATATCTATTTCCAACCCTTAAATAATATATATTCTGCTTTTTTTACAAAGCGAAGTCAACTGAGCGATATCGTCTATCCGTCCGTGCTCGTATTAAATTTAACTTTTTCAAGTCACTAGATGAACTAGAGAAAATTTGAATACGTCAATTGATCAAGCATGGTTTCGCAAATTTTGGTATTGAAAATCAATAGCAAATAAAAATCCCTGTCCTTGGAGGTGGCGGAAAATTTACCACGCCTGCCTTTAATTTTTCCATATTTTATTCAGTTTTCGTTTTTATAGCTGCAGGTTTTATTTTCATCACTTACTACTTATTCACCATATATGGTGAAGCGTATATAAGATTCGGCATAGCCGAATATAATACTCTTACTCGTTTTTATTTATTTTATTATTTTGTTGATTAATCTAAAATAAACCGAGGAAATATTAAATAAAATAATTAATTTAAAAAATATTATATCGTGCTATTTTTTATCCCGATTAAACTAATAAATTAAACCGATATTGATTATTTAGGGTAAAAGCATGTCTCCATGACTATTTCGCTGCCTCTTTTTTGTTCATTTAATTGTCCCAACTTGATTGTTTTCTTTAGGAACAGGTTTAGCAGGTAGCTGTGCATTATAGTCCACTTGGTTTTATTTGTTGATCTCCAAACACAAGACTGCTTCTTTAAAAATCGGTGTCGACCTTCATTAGCGGAAATTGGACTTACCTTTACTTTCTTGTGGTAACGATCGGAAACAAAAATTAAGTACGCTCTGTATCTGTTTGCTATGCAGGCAAAATTAGCCATAAGAGGAATATTATTTTTTCAAATAATACCTTATCCCAGGTTGATATGCATACGGCCAAGAGAAAACTTTGACGAAAAATTAAATGAGTTTTTAAAAATTTTTTGCATCATAATTTGTTATTATAATTTATTGTTATTGTGAACTATTGTTTCATTAACTGTACAGACATCAGTGTAATGTAATTGTGAGATTTATTTTTTCAGTTTGAGTCATATTGTATTCAAGATATTTTATTTAGATATTTAAGGCCAATCAAGTTTATTAAAGTTTAATATACTTTACATACCATATTACGCCATATTGTGGTTTTTTATGTTTTACTTTTCTTACAGCCAGTTTCTTACAGCAACCCTTATAGGGGTATTTTGGCAGTCTAGCCAAACACTACTCTTGTTTTTTGTTTACATTGGCTCTAAAAAATTACTAAGCCAATGAAGTCAATAAAACTATGGAACTATGTCTTAAGGTCGTATGCTGTTAGGGCTTGAAATCACACCAAAAAGAAAAAAGTTCCTCTTAGAATTTCTTCTACCTCTAAAGTTTCCCATATTTTTGTTAAGCAAATGCAAATTTAAAAGTCAGCAAAAGTTCTAAGTCCCAAACTTGGACAAAGGAGACTATAAAATTCAATTTTTTGTTGCACCCCTTTTTTTGTGGGCGGTGTTATAAAATGTTAATTTAAAAAATATCAAAATGGTAAAAGAAATGGAATGCACACGTCATGATACCATCAGAGCAAGCGGAGGTATTCCTCGAATTTTCCAGCCCACCACCCTCCTGATATAATCCTGTGATGTTAGGTAACTTTACAGGACAGTTTTTATTAACTACACGAAGACAACATTTTATTGCTATAGTATCTCACTTTTCTTGAGAATGTTAAAACATATTTCATCAAATTTTTGTGATAAAAATGCAATTTTGCCATTTTTTGCGGTATAATGAGTGCGATTTATTAATGGTAATAATTTGAAACTAATTAATCGTATGTCTATAATTTTATGAATGAAATCTAAAGAGCATTGCCATTACAAAAAATAATACAATACTATTAAAAAGGCCATTATAAAGTTTGGTAAAACAAGGAAATCTGTTGTTGAAACCCTGATGGTTAGGTAGAGAGAAAACCAACAAAATAATAAAATGAATGGCTTGGGTGGTAGATAGGAGATCAGAAGTTCGCGTATCGCTGAAGCCAAAGAAGATTGTGATGTGGATGGTTGTGATGTAGAGTCCTATCATTGCCAAGATAAGAATAAAAATTAAAATTCCTTTAAAAAGTGTTAAACATTGAAATGTTATTGTGATAGATTGTAACAGGTAAATTTTTCTTAAAAAAAATTAACATTGTGGTGGTTTGTTTTGTTTGTGACTGTGTTTTTATATTGTCAAATGCTTGCTTTTGTCATATTGTAGACGTTACTTATTAAATTTAGTTATATAAACTGACAAATAAAAATCTGGTTTATTTGTTCTATAAAGAATTTATTTCCTTATCTTTGGATGATGAAAGTGGTGTCAATAAAATATAGGTTGAGTGGCAAACATATTATAAGAATACATTCATACTTAATGTCGTCTAAGATTATAACTCTTTTAAAGAAGTTGATATTGTTTACCTTTTTTAAGCTCCAAATATTTTATGTTAATATGATAAAGGCTTATATTGGATTATGTAGCATTATGTATTTAATACTTTTGGGTAGGATTATTTAGGAAAAACATATTTTTGTCTTTTGTTGCCTTAAAGTAAAAAGTAGTTTTATAAAATTGTGAATATTTGTGTAAATATTAAGGGACACCATTTCTCTCAAATATTATTAAAGACGGATTTAACACATCAATTATAACGAACGTTTTTTGTCATTTACTAGATTTAAATTCACCTTGCGTGCGCCATATAGGTTCCTTCAAAGATAGTATTCGCTTGGAAACATTTTTAATTTGAACATTTTTTTCATTGTTTTGTTTCAATTTATTTTGGACTTTAAGTTGCTGTACTTTTCACTTTACCGTACGTAGCATATGTAAAGAATAGTATTTATAAAAAAGTGATGCCGGGAGTTAAACGGATTTTAACGTTTTGAGTTATTTATACTTAACTTTTGTAACTGATAATATGATATCTATGTTCCTACTTTTCTGAACGCTCTACGAACCATCGAATCATACCATTTGATATATCTAAATAAAATTAAGCATGTGCTCTTGACACCTTAAACTGAAAATAATTATATATATATATTATTTTTATTTTTACTATTCTTTTGTAATATCTTCATGCAAATATTTGTAAAGTTAAGTGTAGGCTATTCTAGATTTTTTAATCCTGAAATTATGATTTCTACCTCGTATTCTTATTTCTCAAATTGTTTTTTGTTTTTAAATAGGTAGATGCAAAAAACGCTGATGACGAAAGTAGCAATAGGGAAAATGCTGCATTACATTCTGCTTCTGTTTAATTTTTCTTATTTCTTTTAAGAATTAACAATTCAATCTGTTAATAACTGTTCATTATTAACAAATTTAGAAGTTAAAATATACAAGAACTTAAGCCGAATTAAAATACTAATAAAAAAATATAAAAGTTACCATAGAGTTTAAAGCAACTATTATGCAAATTACAGCGACTATTTACCATTTTTATTTTACATTTATTGTTCATGATTTTGTTTGCTGTTTTCCAGACATTTTAAAAAACACTAATACCCAATGCATTTTTTTTAAATTAAAAATTGTATCATATACGTGACAAGACTTTTATTATTTTACAAAGTTTCTTTTTTCTATTAAATTTAAATCTTTTGTTATTAAATATTTTCAAGTACGTAGGAAAATAACATTTAAAACGAAATTTTTTTTTAAAAGTTTATTTAACTTTTTCACTTTAATAATATTATGTATTAATATTATTATTATTTAAATTACTCAAAATTGGGGCAACACTGTGTGGCTTTTGTATACTTTTTATGACAATACCAATGCAATCTGTGTATGATATTTTTATAATAAAATAAATATCTGATATAATAACAAAAACTCTATATTACACAGATATTAAAGTCAGAAACAGCTAAGATTAAATCACCACTTAAAATCAGAGTGGTTTGCAAGACTTTCATGACGCAAAAAAGTAGTAAAATTTTTTATTAAATTAAAGTTTTTTAAATGCATAATTTATTTTTTATTTTGTGAACTTAATAATTTAAACATTTCATAATTCTAATAAAGCATTGCCTTGATGAGTTTCTTCGCTCTTTCCTGCACCCTTTCGATTAACTCCAAAATAGACTTTGAAGGCCCATACATGAGAGTTGTACTCAATTTTCAGTCTGATAAAGGTTACATAGATAGCAAGGAGACCAGATGGAGTGAAGTTTTTCTTACAACGTTTCAAAAAATCTAGACACTTGAATGCTTCATTTGCAACATGAAAAATATGCTTGTTCCAACGAACATCGCACTGAATTTTAATGCCAAAAACTCTGGGAGCTTCTGATTCCTTAATATATACATATATCACACATAATTACAGCACTGAGTTTTATGAGCGTTAAATTGAAACCTGAAACCCAATTTTCGGAAGGCTTGGTCTGTTGCGAAATGAAAATGAATGGCATATGCTATTGTCGTCTGTGAAAGAACAGATAGGGTTGGAATTCTGACGTAAAATGTCGTTAAGAAAAATAAGAAATAGGGTAGGGGAAAGAACGGAATATTGCGGTATCCCTGAAACTACCTTGAACTCGATTGATGAGATCCAATCTATAACAACTCTTATAGTGCGATCCTTAAGAAAGCTCGATACAAGTCAAGAGAAGCTATCACCGACACCAATAGCAATAAGTTTTGGTATGAGTGCACACTTACACACCATGCCACACTATATTAAACGCCTTGGAAATATCTAAAGCCACCAACTTACTTTCGCCGAAATGATGAGTTTGCTCTCAATAAGATTTTACTCCTGGAAAATCTTGTATTGAATTCATGAACAAAGGTTTTTGATTTCCATATTCTTAAATATTAAATTCACTTATTTGTAAACAATTTTTAATTAATTCTATTTAATGTTATGTTTCGATGTCAATAATATTTATCGGGAGTAATTTTTTTCGTGTTTAATTTTTTTCACCGTATTATTCGTAATTATTTTTGATGAATTTTTGCTTTGAATTGCTGAGAGCTCTGTAGATTGTTATTGGTATGTTTATCATTACCATAATTATCATTTACATGTTTCACATACTTTTTTAACAATTCTTGATCGCATTTATTATCTCTTTCGCAATCAAGTACTGAGTAGCAATTGCTCGTTTAAAAGTATCTTGCAACTCTGTTGTTGTTTTTCATATTAGATTTATTTCATTTTTTTCATTATCAACGTTGCTATTGTCTTTTGTTAAATTTACATTTTGTTTACATTTTACATTCAAATTATTTTTATCATATGAGTTTAGAGCTGTACACTCACTAATTTCAATTTTTGTTCGTAGTTTTTTTCATTTTTATTATTTTGCAACAACAAAGTACAGAAAAAATATTGGCAAAAATAAGAATTTTTATAATAATGCCCAAAAATTTCTCTGATCTTCGCAGAACGTCTTTTGCACATTACGTTCATGATCGAACTCTCTGGCTATAGTTGTCAAATGAATTAGGTTAGATTGATCAGGCTGCCGGTACCTGTATGTAAAACCGACTCAATTGGATCCATATGGTCTCTTTGTGATGTTTGAAGTTGGAATTTCAAAGTGGCTCCGGGAGTCCCCCAAAGCCATGATTCCCTCAGTACCAAATCATCGCAAACGCGTATAAACGGAAGGTTTAAATCCAACTTCGAACTACCTAGAAAAACTTCCCTAAGGGCTGACACGAGAGATGCTCTTGTCATCTTCTACAGAATTTAGTGTGAAAAAGGTTTAATCTTTAAGCACATATAAAGGGTCATCCAAATGTGACGCCTAGATGTTAGCACTATATAAGTTTTACACGTGACATCTTTTCAAATGACATAAACCATTTTGTTTTATTAGAAGGTAGTACAGTTTTAACCATGGACAGGTACACATTGCAACAACGCGTTTACATCATTCAAAGTTATTATGAAAATGTGCGTTCTTTGAAAAATACCCATCGCAAAATTGGTGATTTTTTTGGTGTAACTAATCGGCCAAATCAATCTTCAATTCAAAGATTAGTGAAAAAGTTCGAAGAAACTGGTTGTGTTACTGATAAACCATAAAGTGGAAGACCAAAAACTGTACGCACAAATGAAAATATTGCTGCTGTTGGTGAAAATGTTGAAAATGAACCGACAACATCAATTTCGCGTCGTTCGCAAGAATTGGGCATATCTTATGGCTCCTTATGTTTAGTGACGAAGCTCATTTCAGAATGGATGGATTCGTCAATAAGCAAAATTGTCGTATCTGGGGTGATGAAAATCCTCGTGTTATTCATGAAAAATCTCTACACCCACAAAAAGTTACTGTTTGGTGTGAATTTTGGGCAAATGGAACCATTGGTCCATTTTTCTTCGAAAATGATGCTGGAAATGCTGTTACTGTGAATGCTGAGCGATACCAATCAATGTTGAGGGACTTTTTATGGACACAGTTGAATCATATTGATGTGTCTGACGTCTATTTCCAGCAAGACGGTGCTACACATAACTCGAGAAAACATTACGCTTTTGCGATCAAAATTTCCTCAACGTGTAATTTTACGAAATGCAGATTTCAATTGGCCTCCAAGGTCATGTGATCTAACACCATTACATTTTTTTTGTGGGGTTTTTTGAAAAGTCGAATGTATGCTAACAAGCCACAAACAATTAATGATCTAAAGAACAACATTCAAGTTGCAATTCGTGAAATAACACCAGAAACATGTCGGAAAGTAATTGAAAATTTCGATATTCGGATTGATGTCTGATGTCTATTCCACTTATAATTGTAATGGATCATACTTTTAATAAAAAAAACAGCTTGAAAAAATTGAATTAAAGAAACATTGGATGACCTTTTATTTATAGTTAATAGAACAATGCCCTATTTTTTGTTTACAAAGCGTCTGAAGAAGATTGTCAGTAGTCTTGCAGTCATACTGTTGCCACAAGATCCCCGTATTCAAAAATGTAACATAGTCTCTGTGTAGTTACCGAAATATTAATTCATAAAAATCTTTTAGCGAGATTTTGAATTGGCCTACTTAAACGTACAAATTGACTCTTTTATAATCCTTTTTTATGTTTTAATGTTATTTGAAAAAGCTTACATTTTATTTTACTTTTATACGTTCTTGACAATAAATGTTATTTACAGAAAAGTTATTTATTTTAAGTGCAACAGTCATGTGTCCATTCAAATGGTAAATATGACACTATTTTTCTCTAATGTAAATATTCACAATATGCAAATAAATATATTATACAACTTCTGGTGTGTCTATTCATATATGTTAAGTGACTGCTAAATTGTATACAAAATGTATTCACTTTTTTCAACATCAAATGGAGCTGCTTTATTTTTTTACGGTACGGAGAAATTACAGATATTGTTGTGTAGAATTTATTTGAATTACGTTGTTGAGCTGTTTCTTTATGTATTTAAAAATCAGTCTAAAAGCCAACAGAGAAGTATGTAACAAAAAAAAAAAAAAAACTAAAATATAAGCACGATTTTATCTTGAAGTTATTTATTCGTAAAACTCTGTTCTAAAGCAAAGAGAAAAGCATGTGTAACTGTTGAGTTATACTCTAAAAATTTAGTTTTTTCAATTTGGTATTCACATGCCACAGTGCCAGACAACATATTTTACCATAGTGACGGCAATACCTAGGATTGATCGGTTTTATTTTTCCTTCTACATAGTGAGATATAATTACGACCATAAAAACGTTACGGCTGAGCGAGTTTGAATGTGTTTCAAATTTCCATCAAGGCCTTGTCCAATATTTCATGGCTTTTGTAGGGGTTTTTTTTTTACACATAACGGAAATTATTTTAGTTGATTGAGATTTATTGATATCAGTTACCATGATTTGAAAGCTGAGAATTATAAACTATTAACTGGAGTTTGGTAAGTCATCATGGATTGCCATAGTTACGCTTTCAAACTAAAAAAAATGGTTGCGAAGTTCGTAGAGCAGTTTTGTTAAGGAATTGTGTTTAGTAATAAAAAATTAATTGATGACACCTGGCAGACATTTAGCAGGTTTTGAAATAGATTTATTGCAAAATCAATTTGGTGACAGCTTATTACCAGAAGTGGTTTAGTTCACTGGCTCCTTTGTTCTTGTGTCTTAACGACTCTGAATTACCTTTTAGAGGGCAAAGCCTAGTCATTGGTTTATGCCGATGAACTAGCGTCTTTTAAAAGATGTGAAGCCAGATTTACTGAAAAAGTAGTCACATATTGGAGCGATTAAATGGAGCATGTAACTCGTAGCCACAGCTGACATACATATGCGGAAAACAAAATTTTTAAAAATTTAATGCAAGGAAATTATCTACCAGATTACAATAAAAAACTTTCCTTTTCATTACTGTCGTTTTAAACTCTCATGCAGCTTTAAAAAAAACATCCGATACTAGGCGATGTAATGGTTATTTTTAGAATTAAATTTTGGCTACATAAAGTTCTTATTGTGTCTAAAAAAGAGTCCGTTTTTATCAATTCAACTGAATGTTGCTTTTTGCATTTGTGCCTGCAGAACTCAGTCATTTCTGCACCGATTTTATATATATTTAAAAACAGTTCATAATCTTTAAAATTAAAGGGTGTCTCCATACAGCATACATAAGTGGATTACGAAACGTAAAGCGCACTTCTTTTAAAAAATAAAAAAATGCGTACTTAAGCTTCCTATAGCAAAGAGTAACTGAAAAATAAATCTAAAAATTAAAGGGTGTCCCCAAAGTTGACGTAAATTGACTTATATGCGCCTATCTTTGGAACCGTTACAGATAAACGCTTGAAAATTGTACAGAATGTCGATTACTATGACCGTTATAATATTTCAAATTAAAAATTCAAGGGTGCCTCAATATTTATTTTAATGTATGTGGCCAAACTTTTGAATCGTTATAGACAGAGAGCTTAAATTTGCAATGAACCTGTATTGCTAGGTTCGCTATAACAACAAGTATAAAATTTGAGTTAAGAAATTAAAGGGTGTTTTCATATTTGAAGTAAATTGAACTATATAGCCCTGTGCTTTGAACCGTTGTATACAAACGAAAATTAAACAGAATGTCCACTAAATACTTTGTCTGATTTATTTAGAAGTTTAAATATTTAATATTATAAAATATAAGGTGTTACAATAGTTGCTGTTATTTGATGTATATGACCAAACTGTCGGACAGTTGTATACAGTAGATTGAAATTGGCACAGAGTCAATCAAGTATAATAATGAGTATCAATATTTAAAATTAGAAATTAAAGGGTGCCCTAATGGTTGTAATTTGATGTATAATGCCAATCTTTTGAACAGTTATAGAATAACGCTTAGAGCTAAAACAAATTTTGTTTTACTCTGTCAGCAGTTAAAATTGTAAGAAATAAAGGCTGACCACATAACTGCTGAGTTTTCTTGTTTAATCTGCATTCATATTTTGTTCTACGACTTATAAAAAATAATGGCGCGATATTTTTCGGTTATAATATAAGATTATTAATGTGTAATTACTGTCTTAAAGAAATAAGATTTAAAAATTGTCGGTTTCCAAGTTGAAGTCTTTTTTTGCAAGAATTATCATTTAAAAGAATCCCAAAGTAGATTTTTTTTGTGTTTGCAATCGTTTTTGAATCTTTTTTTTATTTTACAAATCATTAAACGAAATTAAATTATTGGCAACCAATTCGATTGCAATCAAATTAAGTCTTGTAATTTCAATCAATTTCCCCCACAACACAACTAGAGTGAAAGCCTTTGTAAAAATTGAATGCAAATAAAAATTACGTTTATCCACAGAAGTTGACAACTCAGAGTCAGCATTCTAGAAGATGGAGTTTCAATTGAAGAGAACAAAGAGTTTGATTCTGATTTAATTTTTATTGCAAATAATTTATATATAATTTGATTTCAAAATAATTATTTAATAATTTTTATCGTATTGATTTCATGGTTTAAAATTTAAGTCTTAAAATCAATTTTTGATTTTGATTGCACTTAAAAATTAGCCATCATTAAAACGATCGGTTAAATCGGTTTACATATTTTACAGCTCTGCCACTTGTACACGAGAAGTATAAGAAATGATCAAGTAATTGGCTTCCTAATAGCTTTCAGAAATTCTAAGATAATTTTTGCTTTAATATAAATAATTCAAATCAAAGTAATAATTAAATTAATTAAAATTAAATAATTTTCTTGACGAATTATCAATAGAAAAGCTCTTTTTTGCTCCATAACCTTTTTTATATTTTTTACTTTAAACTTTGTTTACTTTTTACATAATTTAGAAGGAAGAAAAAAAAATGTGCCAAATCTTTTGCTGAACAATTCTTTAATACTCATTATTTTTGTATGACTTTAACTAAAATATATTACTTTATTAAACAGAGCAAGTAAAAAATGATGAAAAGAAAAATAACTTTAAATAATGAAATCACATAGAAAAAAAAGATGCATCTTTTTGCAATTGCCTTATGTTCGAGAGATTCGTATCAATATTAATGACAGTCAAACATTATGCAACTTCTTTTTTTTTCTCCATTTACTTTACAAACGAATGTACAATGTAACTTATATTAATCAATATGTTATACAAACAACAGATGTTCATTAGACATAACAAATATTTCTTTTGTTACACAAAGAAAAAACAAAACAAGAAAAAAAAAGATCGATCAAAGGCAAAAATATATTCCCTATTGCATGAGTGGAAAAAAGTTGAGGCATATTTGATTTTGTTATTTTTAAAATTCTGTTCTTTGTTTTTCCATTTTTATGTTTTCTCTCTTTATTTTATATCGATAACCATACATCGATTGCTAAAGTTCTGTATTAATTTTCATGTAAATAATTGAAAAAATATGGGCATGTACAGTGTTGGTCTTAGGCTTAGATACAACAATCACTCAACATTTAAAGAATGAGTTAAAAACAAAGTAAATATTGTTTTTTATAAAAAAATTGATCTGAATTCATTCTTAAGTATTGTTAATCTAAAAAGATATTTTTGATTGCTGTATGACAGAACTGGGTTTCATTAATGCAATAATGGATGAAACTGTTACACTTATTATTTTAAAGGAAAATGTTAAGATGATCTTGAAGAAATTTAATTTAACTTTCGCCAATTTCCTGAAAATATGTAATACAAGACACATGCCATTTAAACTTAAAGTAGCGTTAATCGAAGAATTGTTTAAAATTAGCGAAAATGTGCAAAACAATATGGTAAACTGTATGGGCCAAGGCACATAGAATCCTTCATACATTTTACTTTGACGTATTTAACTGACGTTAGAGTAATGACGAATGTTTTATTTCTTGCCACCAAAATTATTTTATTAAAATCACAAAATGAAATTAAAACACAGCCATAATTTAAAGAAAACAAAAAAGAAGAAGAATCAATTGATACTTGTCAAAGTATTCAACGTACTTTAAAAGTAAAAAGTCGATCAACTTTCGTAGCATGCGTTGACGGACACGTACTGATTGTGACATCGTTCATAAGAAAACATGTCATGAGTTGTCAGCTGATTACGTCAAAGTTTAACGTATAACGGAATCTATGTTCCCCGGCCTTATGCCAGTAATGAAGCAACCGTCTTGGTTCCACTCATACATATATTTTTTTCTGCATTATTCTTTAACGGATGGATCTTGAGTTCAAATCCCAGCAGCAACTCGAGTGGAAAGAAAAAAAAACAGAATTAATACAAAACAGCTGAAACAGCTGCAGCGCAGCTGCCACAAATGAAATGTTAAAGGGCATCTGCATTATAGTACGTCAGATGCGATGTTTAAGGCGCCTTTAAAGTAAAACAAAGAGAAAAATGCGATGAAAGCTGTAACCGAGCAGAGAAAAGAAACAACAGTGTATGACGGTTGTGATGGACATTATTGGTAAAAAGCATTGTCAGTTCAAGTCTTGCCAATAATGCATTGAATATGTGGTTCTAAACTAGTTTGATGGATGCGTTCTATTTAAGCGTATGTTTACTTAACAAGAGATCGTAAGTATAAGACCAGCCAGAGTCACACAGTCAGAAATATAAGACAAATATAGACATTACGATTATACGAAACATTACGGTTATACGATTGTTTTTTTTATTCCCGTTATTGTTTTACCGGCAAAAAAATCTGCTTATGTTTTGCTGCCTGTTAACTTTCCATACCTTTTTCAATATGAATAACAATTTTCATTTTGTCTCATTATTGAGGTAGTACCTATATTTAGTTCCATCACTGCATGTAAATGTATAAGTGTATGTAGATAGATTATTTCTAAGGCATTCCTATAAAGCTTGCTTTAAAAAAATACTAAAAGGATTTTTTAGTATTGACTCGTTAAGTTATAAATTTAAGCTAAAGATTTGAAATGGTTTACATCAGAAACGTTGTTGACCCAGCTTTTACAAAAATAAATAAAAATAATTTAACTGGATACTTTTACAGTGCCTTACAATGCAAATATTTAACGCTGCTATTTAAATTGTATGAATAAGAACTCTACCAAAATAAATAGAGTGAGTATTTCTCTATTAATAATATTTTCTAAAATAACATTAACTTAATATATTTTTCTGAAGATTGAAGAAATAAAAAATAATAAACAATATTTAAATTTTAAAAACTGACCTGGTGCTTAAAAAATTAGAAAAGAAAATTAAATGAAGGCCAAAAAAACATTGATAACACAGGGGAACAAAAACAAAATTTTTGTTTGGTGCCTAGATTTTAGAGCTGATTTTAACTATATTTGGGAAGCTAAATCTATAGGTGCAATCCGTTTTACTTTATCAGCTCTACTTTTTTAGATACATAAATTTATCTACACATCTGGTTTCTATGCAGTTTATTGGTTTCTGAGAGATCTAAAATTATTTTAGAATCATTAATGTAGGTGCAATTGTGTTATTGTCAGTCTGAAAATTAGTAAATTCCAGGTAAATCTATAAATAGTGGAAGCATTGCCGCCCAGGTACCTGAACTGACCCTTTTATACCCCTAACTCAGGTAAGTCTCGTCAGTTTGTGCCGTCTTGCTAAAGAGAGTAGATCGAATTCGGCGTGTTATTTTGTGTTAAGAAAAGAGTGTTGAACAGAATTAAAATGAGTTCAGCGTCCAGTTCAAGAAGAAGTTGTGTCAATCAACCTGATGTGTTTTGTTATATATGCGGGGAATACATGTTCCAACAAAACAGACGAGCTATTACTGAGTTTGTGAAGCTAGCATATTTGGCATACTTTGGAGTTAAGCTTGGTGATCAGGACAAAACGTGGGCCCCGCATCTCGTATGTAAAACTTGCACAGAGCAATTACGGCAGTGGACTACCGGCAAAAGAAAATGTTTGAAATTCGGCGTACCAATGGTGTGGAGAGAACCAAAAAACCACGTCGATGATTGCTATTTCTGTTTAGCAAATATTAATGGAATCAATCGAAATAACCGCCATCAATGGACTTATCCCAATTTAGACTCGGCAATACGCCCTATTCCGCACTCAGATGAAATACCGATTCCAACATTTCATGAGCTACCAGATATCTCCGATAACGAACATTGTCCCTCTGATCGCTCTTCCCATACTAATGAAACTAACAGTGACGATGAGTGGACGTCTTCAGTTCCTCAACGCTTCAATCAAAACGAATTAAATGATCTCACCAGGGATCTCAATTTATCGAAAAAAGCTGCTGAAGTACTGGCTTCTAGGTTAAAAGAGAAAAATTTACTGGAACAAGGAACCAAAATTACCTTTTACCGTACAAGAGAAAAAGATCTGCTACCATTCTTTTCTCAAGAAGACAATCTTGTATTTTGTCACGAAATTAGGGGACTCATGAAAGAAATGGGACTTTCTGCATATATTCCAGATGAATGGCGCCTATTTATTGACAGTTCAAAGCGAAGTTTAAAATGTGTCCTTCTACATAATGGGAATAAATATGGTTCAATACCGATAGCTCATTCAACGAAACTGAAAGAAGAATATAACACAATAGGTTTAGTCTTGCAGAAGATAAAGTATCACGAACATCAATGGTTGGTATGTGTAGACTTAAAAATGGTGAACTTTCTTCTTGGGCAGCAAAGTGGTTACACAAAATATCCGTGTTTCTTGTGCCTTTGGGACAGTAGGGACAAAACACACCACTGGCTTAGAAAAGATTGGCCTCTGAGAGAAAACATGGACGTTGGGGAAAAGAATGTCATTAAGGACGCTTTGGTTGAAAGAGAAAAAATCATTCTTCCTCCGTTACACATAAAGTTGGGCTTAATGAAGCAGTTTGTAAAAGCTCTTGATAAGGATGGGCCTTGTTTTAAATATATAGGGGTAAAAATGCCTCAGTTGAGCACAGAAAAACTCAAAGCAGGGATATTTGACGGCCCACAAATAAGACAATTAATTAAAGATCCTGCCTTCAAAAATTCAATGAATGAAGTTGAAGGAGAAGCTTGGACATCATTTGTTGCAGTTGTAGAAAATTTTCTAGGCAAACATAAAAGTGAAAACTATGTTGAAATTGTTAACAAGATGCTGAACAGCTTTAAAGCATTAGGGTGCAATATGAGTATAAAACTACACTATTTAGACAGCCACTTGGACCGGTTTCCAGAAAATTTAGGAGACATGAGTGAGGAACAAGGTGAAAGATTTCACCAAGATATAAAAATTATGGAGGACCGCTACCAAGGAAGATGGGACATCCACATGATGGCAGATTACTGCTGGAGTTTAAAGAGGGACTGTTTGCAAAAACATTCAAGAATGTCGCGGAAAAGAAGTTTTAGAAGTGTCGAGTGACTATATTTGATTTCTTTAATGTTTTTTTTTTGTTTGTAACTTTGACTTAAGATTGTATTTGGTATAAATTAAATAAAAAATTCGAATCTACTTTTGTTTATTACACTTTAGATTTAAGTTGAAATCATAGAACTCATATTTCTCTCAAATTGTATATCTTACAAACTGGAGCTGATAGGGAAAAATGAATACGATATTTGAATTCAGGACATCAAACTGATATAGAATCAGTTCAAAAACCCTCGGCACCAAAACAGCTGTTCCCCAGTGTAATTAATTAGTTTAATTTTATAAAAAATTTGCAATAATATTTGATTTTTTTTTTTTTTTTTTTTTTGATTTTAAGATTACGTGCATCATTAAGCCTAGAAAGTAAATGTCCACAAATAAAGGAAGTTGACGGTGACTAAGTAAGTAAAAGAGATAAATAAAATAAAAAAGTTTAAGTTAAAAAATTGAAGGAAAATATATGTGTGAAGATAAATTTTCTAAGGTTTAACATGAACCTGCTTATTTAACAGAGCTCTGTTAAAAAGGAAACATTGTACTGCTAAAATTTTGAAATTTGGCTTATGATTCCAAACTAAAATATTTATGAAATGAAATGAAAACATTTAATAAATGGGATTTGAGAACTACAAAAGAGGAGGTGTTCTTCTATAGCTCTCCATACCTTTGCGAGTTGGAACAGGTTCGTCATGAAACATTGTATTTCAGAAAGCTTGAAATTTATCCAATTTTTTAACTGACTTCAAAAAAGAAGAAGAAGGTTATCTATTCCTCTGAATGTTACTTTTTGATGTTTGTTCCTGCAGAACCCAGTCATTTCTAAACCAGTTTTGAAAATTTTTTGAATTTTTTTTTAAATCAGTTTATTATCTTAAAATCATAAGCTGCACTTCTTTTAAATTCAAAAAGGTGTATTACTTTAGCTCCCTATAGCAAAAAGTAATAAAAAATATTCTTAAAAATTAAAGGGTGTCCCCATAAGTGACGTAAATCGACTTATATGCCCCCACTTTTTAAACCGTTATAGAAAAACACTTAAAAACTAGACAGAATGTCCATTACTATATCAAGTATAAAATTAGAAATTAAAGGGTGCCCTAATAAATGTTATTTGATGTATATGTCCAATTTTTTTTAACAATTATAGACTAATGCTTAGAATTTAAACCAATTTTATATTACTGTGTCAGCAATAAAAAGTTTAAAAAATAAGAGGTGACCACATAAATGCTTAACTTTCTTGCTGCATCTGCATTCATATTTTGTTCTAAGACATATAAAACATCTTAAAGCAATCTTTCTCGTATATAATATAAATGAATAAATGTTAAATTACCGTGCTAAAGAAATATTATTTTAAGTTTGTTTGTTTTGAAGTCGGTTTTTTCGCAAGAATTATATATGTAACTCATAAAACCCAGCTGATCACTGTTACAGATAAGAAGAATAACTTTTTTGTGTGGCAATCATTTGTTAAATTAATTTAAATAAAACTTCAAGGCTTTATATTTTAATACTTTTTATTAACTAGTTTCAATATATTTCAGATATAATAGATAAAGAAATATGATTTTTTAATTGAGACCAGAAAATTTACAATTTCTTTCATCTCAACAATATAGGAGAAGAAGAGTGAATAAATGTGATAATTTCGTATACAAAACATTCCAGCAAGAAACTTACGACCAAAACTAATACATTTACTATATTGCATTACCAATTTCTTATT
Organism: Cistogaster globosa; assembly: GCA_937654795.1. Classification (NCBI taxonomy): domain Eukaryota; kingdom Metazoa; phylum Arthropoda; class Insecta; order Diptera; family Tachinidae; genus Cistogaster; species Cistogaster globosa. The sequence continues at coordinate 131,887,660 of OW569403.1, read as the reverse complement.
TAACAGCACAATCATTTTAAAAACAAATAAAAAAACGCGCCTACATGTTTCTTTGAAATAAAACACAAGCTATTTGCAATTTTTTCAAGCTGTTTTTTTATTAAAAGTATGATCCATTACAATTAAAAGTGGAATAGAATATCATTCAAATGTCCACCATTACTGCGTCTGCAGACATCAATCCGAGTATCGAAATTTTCAATGACTTTCCGACATGTTTGTGGTGTTATTTCACGAGTTGCAACTTGAATGTTGTTCTTTAGATCATTAATTGTTTGTAGCTTGTTAGCATACACTCGACTTTTCAAAAAACCCCACAAAAAAAAATCTAATGGTGCTAGATCACATGACCTTGGAGGCCAATTGAAATCTGCATTTCGTGAAATTACACGTTGAGGAAATTTTGATCGAGTTGTGTGACATGTAGCACCGTCTTGCTGAAAATAGACGTCATACACATCAATATGATTCAACTGTGTCCGTAAAAAGTCTCTCAACATTGATTGGTATCGCTCAGCATTCACAGTAACAGCATTTGCAGCATCATCTTCGAAGAAAAATGGCCCAATGATTCCATTTGCCCAATATGCACACCAAACAGTAACTTTTTGTGGGTGTAGAGATTTTACATGAATAACGCGAGGATTTTCATCATCCCAGATATGACAATTTTGTTTATTGTCGAATCCATCCATTCTGAAATGAGCTTCGTTACTAAACAAAATTTTGCTTGAAAACAATGGATCTGTTAATCGTTGTTCAATAATCCAACTAGCGAAAATAGTGTCCATGGTTAAAACTGTACTACCTTCTAATAAAACAAAATGGCTTATGTCATTTGAAAAGATGTAACGTGTAAAAATTATATAGTGCTGACATCTAGGCGTCACATTTGGATGACCCTTTATAATTTAAGAAATTATAATTAATCCAAAAATATGGAAAAATAAATTTATTCAAATTTGGACTTTACCAAATAACAACATTTTTTAATTTAAACGGCTGTGTGGCATGACATAGTGGCACGACAGTAATTTTTTAAAGCAATGTATCGTCTTTGAGTAACGTATATAGATTATTTTTTTATTAATTCTTTTTCAAGGATCAAGCTAAAGTTGTTTGTAAGTTAATGGGTTTTAAAGAATTTTTTTTTATTTTTCGAGAAAAGGAATTTGGACTTTTTTGTTAGTTGCAACGTTGTATGTCGCAGGCATATTATGCGTATAAAATTTTCGGATATTTTTAACTTTAAGAATGTAAAAGAAACTTAGCTATACGATGACTTAGTGACCGGTATTTAGTTCAACAGTGGCTGGCTAAATGAATGACCGTTTAGTCAAATTTTCAACATCTTCGTTAAATTCTCTATCTATATTTCGAATCGCTTAGGTGAGTTGTATTGTGAGTTGTTGGAAATAAGTGCTTGAATTTACTACAGAACACGCATACACATATTCGGGAGCACAAAGCTGAAGGGTTGTACAGGCTCTTAGTTATCTTCAAACACTGTTTATACTAATTATTGCACTTAATTATATTTGATACACCTGAGCATACTTGCGATTTTTATGTTAATTAAAAACTATATCGAATAGTGGAATGTGTATTACGAGGCCTGCTCTATATATTTTTGGCCTAATAGTGAAAATGCGAATATTTATAATCAAAAATGGTTTTATTATTTTTCAAAGTATTCTCCAGCATGATTGATACACTTTTGAATGCGCTCAAACCAGTTGTAGAAGCACTTTTTCCACTCCGATTGAGACACCTCTAAAATATGGTTTTTGAACACTTCAACAGCTTCTTCTGGCGACGAAAATCGTTGACCACGCATTTTTTTCTTGATGTGCGGAAACAAGAAGAAGTCATTAGGTACCAAATCAGGGCTCTATGGCGGATGACTCATTAATTCGACGTTTTGGCCGGTCAAGAACTCTCTGGTTTGAGCCGATGTGTGAGAGCTCGCATTGTCATGGTGAACAATTATTTGTCTTCTCTTGTTGGTTTTTCGAATTTCTCCGATGACTTCAGGCAAACAAATTGTAGTGTACCACTCAGAAGTGACCGTCCTACGTTGCTCAAGCGGAACAGTCGCCACATGACCAGTTTTGCCGAAGAAACAGGCGACCATTTACTTCGAAGTGCTTCTTCCACTTTCGTTGGATTTTGCTCGTCTTTGAAGACCCACACGGTCAATTGTTGTTTCGTTTCGGGCTCATACGCATAGATTCATGATTCGTCACCTGTGACGATGTTATAAACGTCCTTTGAAGCACCGCAATCGTATTTTTGCAACATTTCTTTGCATCAATCGATACGAGCCTTTTTTTGAGCGACTTTCAAATTGTGCGGGATTCAACGAGAACAAACCTTTTTTTACGGCCAGGTGTTCATGCAGTATCGAATGTATGCTGGTAGAAGAAATATCCAAGGATGTCTCTATCTCTCGGTATGTCGCATGTCGATCTTGTATTATGAGTTCACGCACGGCATCAATGTTCTCTGGCACAACAGTCGTTTTTGGACGACCTTCACGTTATTCGTCTTTGAGCGAGCTTCGGCCGCGATTAAATTTATTATACCAATTTTTCACAGTGCTATTGGATGGTGCTTCATTGCCATACAAAGAATAAAGTTCATCAATGCACTCTTGTCGTGATAATCCACGTCGAAAGTTGTGAAAAATGATGGCACGAAAATGTTCACGAGTTAATTCCATTTTGTTCTATTTTATTTTTTTCAAGTCCCTGTAAACAACACAAATAATGGTCGTACGTCAAAACGTTTTGAGTACGATTATGCTTAAAAATGGCAAACTTTCCAATGGAAATGTCAGATTGAACTTGGCAGCACCCAGTGTTGCTAGGCCTTTGTATTAAACGCATACATGGAAGTAATTAACAACATGGACCAATTACCTGCCAATTTCATTAGCATTGAATGATAAATAATGCTAATGATGTTTTAGCATTATCATTAGTTTCGCTAATGGTAATGCTTTTTATTGAAAAGGTTTTATTAATAATTAGTTAAAAAACAAAATCATTAACATTGACTAATGATAAAACGGTTTCAAATCATTATCATTAACTATAGTTTTTCTTGCCTTTGTGCACTAAATACACATCTTAAAGTACAGTAGAGCGTTATTATAAAATGGCATTTTAGTCCCAAAAATATATACGTTTTAACTTTCTCAGGAAATGTTAGGAATTATGGGAACATAGTTTTTGTTGTAGTGTAAGTAATAAGATCTGATAGTGTAAGGTCACTTTAGATCCCAGACATGAAGTTTTACACCTATAACTGTCTACAAGAGTGTTAAGATTTATTTATTTTGTGCATAGTTTTTAAGTTTTGCAATCAAAATTTCATGTTTCAGAAAAACAATTATTTTAGATTCAATTGTAATTAGAAATTAAACGATTAAATTTAAATTTCATTACCATTAGTAAAAAAAATTATAATTAAAATAAAATCATTAGAACTAAATAGTAATTAAACTTCTTTCAAACAGTGCCAACAAAACTTCAATGGAAATTAAAAAACCCCAAAAGGGACTTAAAGTAATATCCATAGGAACGGGACAAAGTGGTTGTTAGCGATGAGTAAGCTTTGAATGACATTTAACTTGAATGCTTTGAAAAAGTAAAACCACATAAAAAAAATTCAAAAACGCGTTTTTTACTTTGTTTGAAACACTAACAGTATTGAGTGGTTAAAATATGTTTTATGTATTTGCGTATTAATTTCAACCTTGGTTTCTTTTAAATACTTTTGTGATGTTATAAAAACTCTTTCAAGTTTAGCTATTGTATCGATTTACATAAAGTAAGTTATCAACTAAATATTATCAATACAATATGACTTTATTACTGCAAGTTACATAACCAATGTTAAGCTATCAATTTCAATTCCGGCGGAAGTAGGCAAACTCAAGGTTTTTATTTCAATGTAATAAGACTTTTCTTCATTATGTTTGTCTTAAAATTTTCATATAAAGATGCAGAAATGTTGAAATTATTAATTAGTTACGTATTGAGTTATTAATGATCAATATGTATTGTAACAACGCTTTTGTAATTGCATATATCATCAATGCCTTTTTGGCAGTCAATAATATGGCGTTAAATTTATCTTACGGCCACAGAAAGCGAGAACTTAGTTTTAACAACTATCCTACCAGTAGTCCACTGGTCCCTTACAGCCAACCAAATGAAATAGATGATCCTGGTTATACTGCACAACATGAAAATAGCGATGAAAAAACAATTTCTGGTGAAAGAAATGTAAATTTAACAAATGCTCAAAATTTTGTTGAATTAATTAATCCGTTGAGGCAAATGTTTCATTTTGTATATATGCCCCTTCATCCACATATACAACAACAGCTGCCAGTGTACAAAGATCAAGGAGTTTTATTACAGCAAAATCTACAATCTAATGGCAACAGTCAGAATTTGTTTTATGCTGGACCCCATCTATTTCCGGCACAGCTTCCAAGCCAATATCAAAACACACAGCAGTTAAGTGTGCCATTAAGAAATGCTAACGCCGCTTTTCAAAACACTTATCCAAATCAGCTTTTTATGAAGCCACGTCTTCAAAATTTCTTTAAAGACTCTAAAGTTCAAACAAATATGGAAGCTCCTTTTATACCCTCACAGTTTCTGGGTTATAGTCACCAAACAAATCAACAGTCTCCACAACAACAACAACAACAACAACAAAAACAACAATCACAACAACAACAATTGCTTCAACATAATCAACAGTTACTTCAGGTAAATGAAAAAATGCCAAAACCCCAGCAGCTTCAAAATCAACAACTGGGAACGCAATATTACCAGCAGCCACTTAAACCAGCACCAGTGTACGAGCCACATGAAAATTCTCCATATCCATCTTCAAACTTTTTTTATATGCCTCCCAATAATATGTATCATTTATATCAAAAACCAAACTGATACGCTGAAAGTAAATAAAATCACAAAATAATTAATTTTTAATCTTAATTTAATTGTTATAATTATTATAATAAACTTATAATTATCGCAAAAAATTATTATTCTGTTGCTGTTATAATTTTATAATTTATATTATTATTATTGAATTAAAATTTTTTTTTGGCTTAAGTACATTTTTTAATTTCAAAAAACCTTTTTTAAAAAGAAAAATTGTTTTACAAGTATGTGAGGACGTTTTTCAATTGAACAAAAAAAAAAATTAGTCACCAGCAGAATGTAGACCGCTATATCCTTCATCAGCATTTTTCACATCTATCTACCTTAAGTTGTGCACATTGTAAACATCATCTAATTAAACAACTAATTTTGTTAATAAGAATACGAGGAATATTCTAAGCATTTCATCATTGTTCTCTTTGTAACTTGTTTAATACATTTTTTTTGCTTTGTACCAACCATTGGTTTATCACGAATGCAATTTTTTATTTTTAATCATTCTAACTTGTCTTACTCACAACATTTTAGATGCTGTTTCAGTATCAGTTGAGCTTATCATGGATGTACATGCGCTATGCCTTGCCTTTGTTAATTTAATTTTTATAAAATTAGGAGTTGAACTGTGGATGCATTAATTAGTTAAGTAAATTTTATTTTTGGTTTAATTTCTAAAAGCCATTTTTAGAAAGAAAAATTATTTGCAAAATTAGTCGGTGAAATAGACGATGATTACAATGTACACAACCTAAGGTAGATCGATACTTCGTATCGTATGCTGATGAAGAATGTAGCCGTCTAGAAAATTCAACACTACATTCTGCTGGTGTCTAATTTGTTTTGTTTTAATGTAAAAAAAACGCCTGCATACACCTGTAAAAAATTTTTCTTTTTAAAAAAGGTTTTTAGAAGTTAAAGAATGAACTTAACCAAAAAAAAAAAAAATATTAATAATTATTATTATAATCGTCAAAATCAAAATGTATTCAAAAATAAAAACTGTAATTTTAATTATGATTATTAATATTGCTGCTATTATAATAGTTATAAATAAAATTAATGCTATGAACTTGTAACACAAAACGGTGTAAATAGATCCAAATTGCAAATTTACTAAATTCTTAAATATTGATGGGCAAATAATTTGAATTATAATTATCTTAAGGTAGCAACACTTCAAACTGGAAAGTAATTTTTTTTCTTGTGGTTGGCTGCACTGTTTCTTAAGCACAAAGTTTTCTTTCTATTCACGGTGCTTAGTTAGAATACACATATCCTGTGTAAGTTACGTACTTTAAAATTGATTTTAAGAAGGATAATCACACTAATCACAATAAAATAAAAAAAAACGGCTTTGAATGAAACTTTATGTTGAAATGGAACTTATTTTTAATTCCATAAAAACTTTAATTATCAATCTTACGTAAGAATTTGGAATTTTATAGAAACTGCTGGAATAAATAGAAAATAAAACAAGAAATAATGCTGCAGATTTCCCATTGAATTATTAAAATAAAAATCGGCATAAGAAATTCTCTCCTACCATAAAGTTTTTCTGTTCTAAAAAAGTTTTTTTTCTTCAAAATTGTAAGTTTTTCTTGTTGTTGTCTTAGCTTAGTAAATGAAAAGGTTGCTTAACTAGATTCTAGGATTATTTGTTGTACAGTTGGCAAAATCAAAATGTTTTGTATATAACTGAGCCATTTGTAAAGGTCTTGGCCGATTTATCCATGTATGAACATAGCAGAGGAGTATTTGGGCTTAAGTTTTGTAGCGGGGTACCATTCACTCGCACTCAAAAATTTCTCTAATGCTGGGGATTTCTTTAATTATTAACTGACAAAATATACATATTGAACATGGCCTAGTCAATGCCAAAAAAATAGTGGTATAAATTTTATGTTTGTGTTTCAAGATGATTGAGTCATGAGCATTTTGAAATTAAAATTTTTGATTTTTCGAACCGTAGTCCAGTCTTTTCAAAATATTAAATACACTTTTCGGCAATTTTTCGATTTTTTTATAGTAATTAGCGAACAGTTCTAAAAATATTGTGCAGAAAAGTTTAAGATTAAACCTTTTCTGAATTTAAAATTATACGATTTTCAACTAGAAAATAGACTATGGGAAAGTTAGAGGCATTCTGGCCGCTGTGCAGTGGGATTTGTTCATACAAAGTTTGGAAAAAAAATATTAGGGATGGTTGTAGAATGCTAAAATTTTACTCTGAGCCTGAGAATAATATACAGTTTTATCAAAATTAGCCACGCCCACTACTTAGAGCCCATAGAACCCATATTATATATTTTCCCACAACTTTTTGTTTCTGCACCAAAACGTATTATTTTATAAATAAATTTTAATACAAGTATTTAAATATAGTCTTTTATTCATTATCTATCATTTTTGCAACTATATCATCCAGTTCCAGAACCTGTTTAAGTGATTGACATCTAATGCTACTTATAAAAGGATCTGACGGTACTAGAAGTCAATGAAAAACATCCGTATTTGTTTCAACTCTATCACACTTTCTCGAGAACCTTAATCCATAATTTATAATAATAATATAACATAATAATACTTTTATAATAACACGCGTGCCTAAAATTATGGCATATTTTTTTGTAATTTCTTAATATTTGAAATTTCATGAATATGGAGACAAATTTTATGATTTTGTAAAAGATTATTAATTTTTTAAACTTTCATTTTATTTGATAGTATGTAGTCTTACCTTTCATTTTAATAAAGCACAACCGAGCAACCTATTTTTTTTCTTCCAAGGAAGTTTGCAATCAAGTCACGTTATAAAACAAATTTTACTCTATCATATTTTTTAAACCATATGAGCGAACTTTATATACATTTTTTTTAAATACGCAGAGAAGGCTATATTTGAAAAAAAAAAAAAAAAATTAGAGCAATAAAATTATCTTACGTACAAACACTATAGAAGTGCGTAAACAGTTTTCAATATTTTGGACCAAAATTTACTTTTGACATTATATCATTATTTTTATGACAAATGAACTTATTTGGGATACTGAATCAATTTATACTGAATCAATTTTCTACAAAACTACATCATTTTATTTTTAAATTTTATGTGTCGAAAAAATTGTTTATTGCACAAAAAATCCCACTTCGCGCTGCCTCGAAGGACGTGGAGTGATCTTGCTAGTTTTTAATAGCAGAATTTTCATTACTATATCTAATCGATTGGTAATTATACAAAATAAAAGCGGAATGACAAACTTAAATTACATAAAAATTTTAAGAATAATTAACGAAATCCTACGTTAACACGTTGACTACAAACCTGGTTGGCCAGGGTTCAACCCCTGCGGCAATAAAAAAAATGCTTTTTCCTGTTTAATGGTATAAGTACATATTCAGAATTAGCATTAAAGAGTAAAGCCTCCTTCGTCGGTACATCTTCATAGCATATTCGCCGGTAAAGTAAAATAACTAACTCTCTATCTTTTTCCTTTCACTACATGTCTTATCTCTCTAAAGAATGTAGCACGGTTACAAAAATAACTAAATAGGTAATATTTCCTAAAGTAATACTTCTCTTAAAAAATAGATTTCCCAAAATGTGCATTTTCTTTTTTTTCTGTATTTATCATAAGATGAGCTAAGAGAAAAATTCTAATAGCCGGCTTTTGTCTTTAAATTCAGTAGAGAAAATCTGCCTAAATTACTTCAAGGTAAATTGTTTTCAAAGAAACCACTTTGAGTTCAACTTAGTCGAAAGTAAAACTCTATAAAATACTTCTGTACTTTTTATGGCTAAAAGGTGCGAAGCCTACGTCTATCACTACATTAAGCTTCAGGGAAGAAAATTCCTAAAAAAAGGTTATGCCAGCTTTTTTTACTGAACAACCATTCCGATACTTAGTTTGCTTAAGTTTATAAACTATTGGATAACAAGCAGTGGACACTTATTAAATTAAAAAGAATCAAAGCAAAAAATAGGTTTTGAATTCGCTTCCTAAGTTGAGTACATTCTTAGTCATTTTTTTGTGTATTTATTGGGGAAAACTCTGAAATTTCTACTTTTTTTTTCAAATAATCTTCTAAAAACTCATTAAAGCTAAACAAAAACAAAAACATAGCAAGAAGTCATCTTAATCTTAAATTTATTTTGAATTTCATTTTCCTTAATTTACAATTCAATACGGAAATTGTTTAAAAATAATCTTCTTGTGCGCTGTGTAAAAGTTCCTTAAATTTAAAATTTGTTAAAATATAATATTTTTCAGTATTAGATTTCTGGTTCAACTATAAATATATTTTCCAATCAAATCATATTTTGTAACTTTTCGTAAACTTTTGCACATTTTTTGTTTCTTACTTTAACTTCAATTAAAAACGGAAACCCGATATGTTTATTAAATCAAAAAATAAAACTTAAATAAATAAGTTTTCATCTTTTAACTTTATCAGTGAATATTGTGTGAAAAACATTGTTGCATAAAATATTTTCTTTTTTGCTAAACAACATTCACGTAACCTGGTTTATTCATAGTTTTATTTCAATACACAATAATACCGCAAAAAAGTTTTTAACATAAAAACTCAAGGGGTCTTGTTACTCTTACAAATATCTTTTCTTTACAGTTTTCTACTGGAGAAGTTAAAATTGGCAATTTTTAAATTGTTGAAAATGTAATTTAAAAGAAAGTGTTCAGTTATAAATTGTTCTCTTGCAAAATTTTTATAAAAAATAGAATAAAATTTTTAACTTAATGAACGTTTAGAGTGTTAAAAGCAGAGATTCTTAATTTTGCAACGACTGTTCGGTTTCCTAACTTTAAATTTAATAACACGGTTATTAGTTAATAAAAAAAGTTTTTGTTTTTGTGATGTAATCTACAATTACAGTTTAATATATCAATTACTTCTCTTTAAAAATATGTGGTTTTAAAAATTGGATTTTAATATTTAATTTGCTTAAAATATATATTAGTAGGATTTGTCCCCCATTCATATAGTTTTCGGTCTAAATCTTAAAATATATTGCATTTTGGGTTTGCTTATCTAAAATGCATTATGACAAAGACTTCCTGCTTTTTAGGTTTTTAATTTAAAAGTGTTGTAGCTGACCCCGTTTTCAACATGATGTTCCCCAACATTTAAGTCTTGAGATGCTAGCATTAGACTTAACCATCCCACTTACAAAGTACAAGGTCTAAACACATTCTTTGTCGATTTTTGTCTCCGGCAATCGCCATGTCATGGAAACAAGGAAGTTTTTCCACCCAGATGCTTTGATTGCTTCTTAGAACCGTCTTTATCTTTTTACCCATGGTCTCCTTGCGCAGCACTCAAGCCTTCCTATATGTATTTGGCTCCCGATATCTCTCCAAGCATCATCTTAAGTATAGTTGATCACCATTTATTTGTTATAATCTCATTTGTACAGGTAGACCAACCTGACGAGTTTAACTATCAATTTGATCAATCTAGAGTCCATTTCCCCATCGATAAAGGGCCAAATTTCTCTTCAAAATCTAATTTCCAAAAACAAGTAAGAGTGCTTTATTCGGCTATGCGAAATTTTATAAACCCTTCACCATTTATCTTAATGTAGTTTGGTAAAGTAACTCCAATAAAATCAAAAAATTGAGCTGACAGAGAATTAAAAACAAAAAAAAAAAAAAAAAAAAATACATAAAAATTGTATGGGCTCTCAATGAGTTAAGCATTTTCAAAAAATTGTAGTATTTCATTAAGATCTCTTCAAAAGCTTTAAAATGATATCCATATTGGTATTTTAAAAATTTCAGAGGCCCGTAACTCGGAAAATTTGGGTGAGCGCCAATTTTTTTTTTGAATTTTTTTCTTATTTGTTAATTCTCTATCGCTCTATATATTTGTTTTTTTTTTTTTTTTTTTTTTTTTGATTAAAGCTACATCATTGTTCTTAATAATATAAAAAAATTTGTGGTAGGCGTGGCGTCGAAGGACATGGACCGAATTTGCTGATTTCCAATAGAGCTCTTCTAATACTATATCTGATTGATTGGCGTACTTAAATTCTTTCTAGTTAATTAAGTGCCTCGGCAAACTTGATTTCAACACTAAAACGGATGGACAAACGGTCATCGCTCAGTCGACTTCGCTATGCATGAGAAGTATATTTCGACTTCTTATGCATACTTATGGGGTCGAAAATGAATATTGTAGAAATTACACACGGAATGACAAAATTAGTTATACTCTATTTCCACTTTTTCTGGTAAAGAGTATAAAAATTCAATTCTGGCGAATATACATCTGCACGAGGTACTACAAATCCATCTTCAACTCACATACTTTTCGTTCCCACTGCACAAAAACTTTTCAAATTACCTTTTGTGGTAAAACTCTATTGTGATTTTTAAAGTGTTTTTGTTGTGTACTTACGTACTTAAGCATTTTCGTGCGGTTTTGTTACGCTTTTGGCTTATTTTAAACTCAATTAAACATCTATTGCAATGAGTTACCTTTCAGAATTTAAGAAATTTATTTTGCAGGGAAACGACGTAAATAACCAAAATAACAAAAACAAAAAAAAAAAAAAAAAACATGAAAACCAAAAACCAACTTAAACCTAAAATGGTGAAAGAATATTTAATGGTTTGCTATTTTTAATTTTATTCAGTGGCAAACCCAAAGTGCTTAACGTAATTTAGTTTTAAATTGGATTGGCTTTAATGTCAAAAGAGTTTTTATTGCTCTTTTAGTTTTTTCTCTTATTTGTATAAAAGTCATGATTCCTTGCGTTGTTAAATAAGTTTGAAATCCTGCAATGTTGCAACCAATTGCTGAAAGAAGTATGTTTTTATGTTTATTTGGTGGTGGGTGAAAATTCTATTTGCACTTTATAAAGTTTCTTATTTTATTTATTTTTTAGTTTTTATTATTGTTTTTTTTTATTTTTTGAGAAGAAAAAAATTTCTGCAAATAACTTAAAGGAACATTGCACAGTCATTTATTAGAGAAACTATTTAGATCATCAGCTTAACTACCTGCAGCTGGAAGACTTAAGTTATTATCTGTGCGTTTGTACGACGTACGACTGTTGGAGATTCTTTTTTTCTATTAAGTTTAATGAAAAAATTTTATTTATTGTTATAAGACACTGGAGGGTTTAGATAATTTATAATCATTTAAACAAAAACGCTTTCTTTTTTAAAATGTCACTTTCTAAAAAGTTAAAATCATTACTTCCATATAATTTATAAGAAGTGATTGTAGAAAAATCTTTAGAAAGAAAAACTCACAAAAAATTAATTAGTTTTTTTAAGCATTTGTATTTTTAGTTTCATTGTTTAAACAAACTAAAAAAAACTCTTTCTTCTTATTTATTTTTTTGATAAAATTGATTAAAAAAAATGATAACAAAAGAATTTTTTATTTAAAAATTTATTTTGGAAATTTAATATGCTTTTGGAAATTTTAATGCTTTAACCATTTAATCGTATAATTAAATTGAAATATTTTTTTCGTTGTAAAGGCTGACATAATACGTATCTCGGCGGTTCTTAAGCCAGCTCACACAATCTTGGCGTTTTAGATGTTTCCTTATAAGCTGCTTCAGCAACCAATAACATAATATTTTTCAAGCAAAATATATTATTATTCTTTTTCCGATCATAAAGTGATAGTCTAGAAACATAATATGATAGCATTTGTTATATAATTTGGTTGTTGAACCGGATTTAGATTTTTTAAAGCAACTTTAAGTTTGTACGGGCGTGATTTTATTACCATGTTAAATAGCAATCTCTCGTAAAAAAATATTGCTTAAATTACTTGCAATAATTAAGTTAATATCTTTTGATGGCAATAAAAAAACAATCAATAATCGATTATTTCGAGTTAAATAGAGACTAAATAAGACCAGCAAACAAGTGCAACATTGTGTTATGCGTCAGTGGTGTCTTTTGAAAAGTAATGTTTATTCAACTAATAAAAACTTCAGAAAGGTGTGAAAAATACGAGACAAAATCACTAGATTGACATTAAAATAACTAACATATCGTTACTTTTCAATAGCATTGTTGTGATAATTGAATTCTCTAATTACTTCGAATCGATGCCGCGCTATATCGTTTTGCTTCGTACATTTTATGTGAACTGATTTTCTTTAAGCTGTTAATATTTGAAGTGTATCAAAATTTAGCTTTCTTACCGGTTTCTTTCTTTTCAACCGATTTATCAAATTGTTTTTATACATCAGACTGGTTTTTTTGAGGTATTCTAATGCACCAGTCATAAAAAATGAAAAAACAAGGAAATTAAAATAAAAACCGGATTTTTTTAAATACGAGAACTTTGCTGAGTCTCATCAGGAAGACAGATATACCGCATTAGTTTATTCCTGTATCGGCATTGTGGAGCCAAAAATAAAAAAATATATTTTTTAGTATTTGATGTCAAGTAAATTAAAAACATTTTTTTTTGGTTTAAACGATGCTTTAGAAATACTTAAAATCCATTCCAAGACCCATCAGCATTTTTTGAAACAAAATGTCTGAAAGGGGTGTAAGTGGTTGTATATGAAGTGGAAACGATAAGCCTCTTATTGAGGTTGAATTTAATTTATCCGAGGAACTAAATTTTTAATTGTGTTTCTGGAAAAGGAATAGTTATCGACGCTTGGGATGAAGTGAAAAAAATTTTTTTTTTGCAATTTTTAATTGAATGTCAAAAACATCAGCTTTTACTCCACAACGTGTTTAATCGATGCAGGCAAAAAGCTGTATGTCCCTTCTTGTCATCATTATTTTATTTTATTAACACAAATATAAATGCGACAGATGTTTTTTTTAAACAAGCAGTAGTACATTTTTAATCTTTGGATACCTTTCTTTAAAAATTCGTTTTATTGTTGGCAAAAATATTAGGCACACATCTTCATATATTGATATTTATTAAAACTAGCAGTACCCACAACTTCGTCAGCGTATCATTTCTAATTTTCTTAAAACTAATTTAAAAAAATTCATTTTCAAATATTTTTTGTAGAGCTCTGTTACCAGTGTTAAAATTTTTACATCTACAAAAATAAAATATACTGACAACTCTTCTAGTTCCATTATACACGTAAAATTGGGTGTTTTCCTATTTGTATCTCTAGTTTTTCTACGAACTTACATGTTTTTATGAAAAACAAGTATTCTATATTTGAACCAAAGATCTAAGGAACTTCCTTACAAAATTTTATTAAAATCCATCCACAAGTTTTAACGTGATGCGAACACAGACAGACGAACAGATAGACAAAAGATTTTGAAAAATAAGTGTTTTGTATTCCGTATGGATTATGATCAGTATACTCCGAAAATCATAATGAAATAATTGACAGTTGAATAACGCTATCAAATTATACAGATTTTTATCAGGATGGTGCCGTGTGCCATATACCAACCGCGATTATCGATTTTTTGAATTCAAAACCTAACGATAAGTTGATTTAGAAAAATGGACACGTTCCGATTATCCTCTGTGGGAACACATGAAGTCATTGGTTTATGCTTTTAATGACAGTGGAAAAAGGTATTTTATCAGTTTGTTATTCCCTCTGTCTATCTGTCTGTCATTGAACACAACTTTGCCAAAGCACTACATGAGCTAGAGAAAATCGCCAATCGATCAGAAATAATTTCGACAATTCTTATATTAAAAACCAGCAAGATCGGTCCTTGTCTCTTAAGGCAGGGGGCAAAACATCTAATTTTTCCACATCTCTCTTTCAACGTTTGTTTGTATTTCTGCAGTTCGTTATTTATATGAAAAAAGCTAAGAAAACTTGGTAGCACTTACAATGCTGATTTCAACTTTCGTTAGTATTCCTGCAGGTGGTTGTGCTTCTGATAAAACAATAATAAACGTAAGTTGGAACAACAACCCTAAGCAAAATGTACAATTTTCGGAAAAAAGCATTTTTTTAACAGAAAAACTTTATAGTTCGAAAGAATTTTTTATATAGATTTTTATTTAAACTATTCACTGGGAAATCTGCAATATAGTAAATTTAGTTACACATGTATGGTGAAAGGTACATAAGATTCGGCATAGTCGAATATGGAACCTTTACTAGTTATGGCCACCACTACAAAAAGTGGAAAAAGTATAAACATATATTCTAAATCCTTATGTATAGGGAAGTCATTTGAGCGATGTCTGTCTGTGCGTCTGCCAGTCTGTGTTCTTATTGAAATCGTATTTGCCAAGGCACCAGAAGAGCTAGAAAAAATTTAAATACGCCAATCGATCAGACATAGTTTTAAAAGAGCTGCAAGATGGGTCCTTCTCTCTCAAGGCAGTAGGCTAACCACCACGCATGGCTCTAATTATATCATTCCATATCATTTGGAACAATGAAGTAACTTCAATAAAATATAAAAAAATATATATGGGGTGGTAGAGAATTAACTAATAAGAAACAAACATCAAGTGAAAAAATTGGAGCTTCCCCATATTTTCTAAGTTATGGGCCTCCGAAATGTTCGTAGAAAACTCCGATTGAAAAGCTTTTGAAGAGATCTTTCAGAAAATGCTAAAAATTTAGAAAAATGCTTTAATGTAAAGTTATATATCGTACTTTGTTTTTATAACCTTCTTTTAGAAAAGTACGATTGTGGACTATATTTTTTAAAATTTCAATATGGGTACCATTTAAAAGCTTTTGAAAAAATCTTTAAGGCAACACTAAAATTTTAAAAAACTGCTTAACCCATTAAGAGCCGATGTCAGTTTTATGTAAGCTTTTTTAATTTTTAATTCCTGCCACCGAAATATTTGTTTTTTTTTTTGATTGAAGTTACTTCACTAAACTAGTTTTGCAAACATGGCGAAGGCTATATAAGATTCGGCATAGCCGAATATAGCACTATTACTTGGTTTTAATTTACTGTTTTGTGTCACTTTTTTCAATTTAAGGTTGAATTAAATTCTTAAACAAATTTTAAAACATCGATTGACACAGAAACAAGTTTGTGTCTTTCAAGTTTTTTAGTTGTCCACCTGCCGAGTGTGATATACGAACTAAAACATAAACAAAAATTAGGAATAAACACTTTTTTTATTTTATATCTTTCTGCAAATTCATTTAAACTATTGTGTTTTTTAGCATTAAGATGACTACAAATATTTTTTTGTTTTGTTAACACAAGCGATGGTAGTATTTTTTTGCTTTTCAACATAAACATTTTTCTTTATATAAAATTGAAAAAGTAAAATATTCTCTATATGTGTAAAGCAAAAATACATTTTTAGTATCTAAGTAATGAATAGCCAAAAAAAAAAAAATCAAATAAAAAACGTTATTTTATTCAATAAAATACAATTCAATTTGACACAGAGAAAGAAACAATATAAACAGAAAAGTTTACCAAAATCAAATTTAAAAATAACATTTTAATTAAAAGTTTTCGATAGTAAAATACTTTATAGGGCAAAGAAAATACAATGTTTATGTTGTATAAATTGAAAATTTTTATATCAAAAGTTATTTAAATATAGCCAACAATTAATTGACTATATATTTGCTATTAACTAAAAGACATTTTGTCATTCCGTTTGCAATTTATACAATATCCATTTCCGACCCCATAAAGTTATATATTCTGTCTTCTTAGCCTAACGAATTTGATTCAGCGCTTTCCGTCCATGTTAATGATAATATCAAGTTTGTCGAGGCACTAGATCAGCTAGAAAAAATTTGAATACGACATTCGATCAGTCATAGTGTCATAGAAAGAGGTGCTGTTGGAAACCAGCAACATCGGTCTATGCCCCTTGAGGCACTGGGCTTAACACAACGCCTTTCCTTTAATTTTCTGTATCACTTAGAATAATGAAGTAACTCCAATCAAAAAAGAAAAAAAAACAAATATATGATGTAATAGAGAATTAAAAAATAAAAAACTATCACCCGAAAAAATTGACGCTCGCCCATATTTTCCGAGTTACGAGCCTCTGAAGTATTAAAAATTTTGAAAATATCAATATGGGTATCATTTTTAAACTTTTGAAAAGATCTTTACGAAAATATTAAAATTTAAGAAAAATGCTTAACCCATTAAGAGTCGATGGCATTTTTTTTGTAATTTTTTTTTAATTTTTTAATTCTCTGTCACTTCTATATTTGTGTTTTTTTTGTGATTAGAGTAAGTTCATTAAACTATATTAAAATAAATGGTGAAGGGTATAAAAGATTTGGAATAGCCGAATGTAGCACTATTGCCTGTTAATAATACATGTTAAAGATGTGAAACTTGGTATGTTAAGGTGTTTGTTACTCTCTTAAGTCAGGATGTCTAAGTTAAAATTGAGATCATTTGCATCTTAGATAAATATTGTATATTTTAGACTGTGGAAGAACCAGAAGAATAGAAAAAGACAAATTTTGTAACGCACCATATTTTATGTGGAAAACCACATCAATTTTAAATTCCAGCATTTTACTTAAATTGCTATGGCGTGACTTGTTTCTAGTTTAAATAAAAAGTTTGAAATTTTAATTATTTATTACACGTTTTGTTTACAAATTTTTTAAAAAACTATTTTTAAATGAAGTGGTAAATCTGAAAAAAAAACAAGAAAAAGAGATATTATTTTTCTGGTAGAATTAAGTTCGTTATTAAATGCGATTATATATTAAATTATGTTCTATTACAAAAAATAATGGCTTTTCAGAAAATAACACCTTTCAAAAATACAACACGACAATATGAAAGTAAATTTCATACATTTGGTATTATCATTTTACTACTCTCTTTATAATTAACTACGGGACTGGCGATTTTAAGCCTAACAATATAATTAAAAAAATACTAATAAAAAATCTCAAAATATAAAGTTAGACACCAGGTAAATATAATGTACTTTCTGGATCGCTACATCATTCATTAGCAAAAAATTTAAGAAAAGAGAATACGAGAAAGATTTCATTATCAAAATAAAAGCCATCGTTAAAGCCCGACTAAAAATATTTCATTTGGTTGAATGTTTTAATAATAGAAATTTTTTGTAAATTTTAAGTTAAACATAGAAAAAGAAACTTTAAATAAACTTTTAATAATAAAGAGCAGATGTTTTAAAATAAAAATAAAATATATTAACTTAAACTTAATTCTTTATACTGGCATATAAAATTGTTATTATAAAAAAATGATATTAAATATTGACACAAGTATTTTTCTTGTGAAGTAAAATAAAAATTTCTAGTAATGGACGACATGCAGATACCAACACTTGTGTATGTTATGAGTCCATAAAAAGTTTCTTAAATCCCATGTGTTTTGTTATTTAAATTGGCGCGTATGTTAAAATACTAACTAAAAATCATTGAAACGTAATATAATCTTAGTTTCCTATACGCTTGAATAAATTGACAAGGGATCAAGATGTTATGAAGCACAGTAAAGCTACACAAAAACAAACTCAAACGAATGTTGCTTATGAAACATTTCAAAAAAAAATTTATATTCACCCATTAAAGAAAATAATTCTAAAAATAATGGTCATCTGTTGTCAAGGAGAAGATTTGCATGTATTCGTGTTACTTTATGTACATGTCTTTTTATTAAAGAATTTTTATTTGAAGATTATGTGTAACTGTGCTTACACACAATGTGACATAAAATAAAGATAACGTTATGTAACGTTGATCTCGTGTCCAATTTTTGTTGTATTTTTACTTTGTTTGAATCTCAATAACTTGTTAATAAATACAAACTAGGAAAGTCAAAAATGAAATCTTGTATCGGGAAATTCATGGTTTTTTCGCATTGATAAAACCCGATTTCTTTCAGTATTATTATTGATTATAGGAAAAGCATATAATTGTTAAATCCCGAATTCCGGGATTTATAAAAATAAATGTCAAATATTTTTGTGATTTAATTTTTTTTCAATTCAAGGCGAATCAAATATAAAATACTATATATAAAAAATGTGCATAGAATTCGATATTGTTTCAACTTTAATATACAATAAACAAATAAAAAATATTTTTAATATTTTAATTAATGCTCAAACAACATGAGTACACGTACACACATATTTTTTTATATATGGAGTTTGACAATAATGTATTCCAGCAAAAATACCGAATTCGCCTATGCTGCCACTTGGTAATTGATTCGCTTTAATAAGTACTAAAATAACAACCTACTCATGGCAAAATAATTTTCGTCGTTAGCCCGAATGTCAAACTACATACAAAAAAATATTAATCAGATTTTTTATATATGGACTTTGACAGATAGGCTACCGGCGAAAATTGATAAAATCGCCATCGCTCCCACTAAACATATTTTCGCCTTGAACCTACTGTTTATTTAAAAAAGTGTTACCTAGACACCAGGCAAAAACTTTTCTGTAGAGAATAAGAAAACGGTTATTTTAGACAGATTATTCAGTTTAGTTTGGATAAATTTTGAGGCCTTTTTTTACTTGAGGACAGATTGCATAATCTAAAGCATGGGTTCTCATCAAATACCTGCTCACGGACCCCTAGTAAAATATTTTTTTTTACCCCTTTGCTACGGACCCCCATTTGAGAACCGTTGATTTAAAGTGGCATAAAAATTTATAATTTTTGAAACATAAAGTGATACATTTTTTTAAAACTATCAGAATATCTTTCTTGTATTTTATTTGTCTTCTATTAATAAAGTTAAAAAAAGTGAGCAAGTTGATAGTAAATTAGATTTCAATAAGTTTGATAATGCCTGCTACGACTGAAATCGAACAGCTTTTGATTTGTAGAACATCAAACAGTTATTATTCCAATATCCAAAAATATTGTACACTAAAAAACGCAGAGTCAGAAATCAATAAATACTTCGAAAATCTTCAAGTTTTGACTAATTCTAAATTTAAAATTCCCAGGTTTTATAAAATCGAAAGCGATTGTTTTTACTAATCCAAGCTAGGCTTTCAAGCACTAACCTTTTAATTACGTTTCTCGAAAGACGTACATTTTTATAAAACTACTATCGATAAAAGTTAAATCAAAGCATACTTTCAGGCATTAAAAAAATATTTTTCACAATATTTTGTAATTAATAACACATAAGCTCTAAACAAATAGACGACAGCAGACTTCACAACTTCACGGCTTCAAATGCTGCTTTGAAGTCAGCTTCATAATTAGTTTGAAGACAGCAACAACATAATAATCAGCTAATGTATCCATGCTATTCCTCTGCAAAATTTTACAAACGTAATAAAAAAAAAAACAACAGAAAATCAAACAAATAGGTACTTTACCATTATCTTAAAACGAAAAATGAAATAGAATATGACAAAAATTAACTCAATCGAAAAACACAATACTATGAAATTAAAAATGAACAGCTGTTTATTTTAGCAATTAAAATTTCAGGGATGCCGCATATATATTTTATAATGAATAAAATTAAATTAAAAAAAAAAAATGTAATAATATCACGAAAAACTATAAAAACACATAAATTTATTTCCTTATTGTATTTTTGTAATGTTCTTTTGTGTTTAGTATTAAAATAAAGTTTTTGTTCTTTTTTTTTAATTTATATGTATAATGGCAACACTATATTTGTTTATTGCTGCCCGTAAAAATAGAAAATAGCCTAAGTTGGCAGCAGTAGCAAATACTGTCGTGTAGTCGTACTGCTGTGATGTCATCAAAATAATCGTTTTCATATAAACACATGTATTCTATTTTTGACAGTTTGCTGTCTGCTGCCTGCTGTCGTCTATGTGTTTAGAGCTATACATAAATGAGTTCAAATCTGATCGGGACCTTGAATAGCAACTGTTATACTGCTGTGAAGAGGATAAAATAGTTAAAATCACATTTGTATTAAAACACATATCGAATGAGTGTACATGAGCGATAAATTTGCGTAATTGGTTCGTAATTAAATATTTTTTTCTTTTTTATATTTTATTAATTGTTTTTCCATAATGGAAGAGGTAGCGTTAGTTTTCTGGTGCGCATTTAGTTCTATTTAAATGAAGCCAGAGCAGCGCTTAAAAAAAAACGATAAGCTTAATTGCAATTCAAATGTTCTTACTTTGTTTTTTCGTTTAAAGAAATTTTCTTGCACTATTACCGTGGTGATATTAGGAATTATTGAAAGCAAAAGCTATAATGGTTTTACAAGAAAATCCTAAGAATGAATTTTTTCTGAATTTAAACATTTTTTACACTCAACTAATCGTGCATGAACGTAATCCAAAAAAATAAAGTCATGAGTGAGCTTTTATGAGGAAATTTGATTTCTGCTCGTTTTCAAGATTATAAATGGGTAGTGTTTCATGATCCCATCTATTTAGTAGAACTTCGATTCTTGGAAGATTTTTATGAAAAATAATTTGGTTTTTTAAAAACAATCATTTTGCTTGAATAAATTATTTAACAAAAATACAAACAAGAATTTTTAAAAACGAGATTTTTTTGCAATAAACGAAAATTTTTAAATGAAGAAACAGAAACAAATTTTTATTTGTGATTAATTGTGCTTTTCAAAACTTCTAAAAATTTTTTCTTGTTGCAATAAGTGAGTGTGAACCATTTAACAAAAAAAAAAAATAATAAAAAAGGTTATTTTTATATCATTCTTTCCTCGCCTTCAAATTGTAATAATTATTTTTATTGGAATTCTGTGAAAAGGTACTTTTGAGTTTTGTGAAATAAGCTCGTTTTTCGCCATTCTTGCACGTTTTTCTTCTTTCGGTCAATTATATGCATGAATTTATTGCTTTAAATTATAGCCAGTTTTTTAGAGTTTACTAACAGAATATAGCTAATACAACAACAATTTGTTATTTAAATACAATTTATTTTATTTTATTTTTATTTTGAAGTATTTTATTCAACCCTGATAATTTGGAATTTTTTTCAATACTGTGAAAATACGCAAGAAATTATGGCCACAGGATTTATTAGCTCAGATTTACAAAAATAATTGTCTTAAATATTATTTGTTACTCTATAATCCCAACTCTGCATGCAGGCGCAGCTTAACTAAAAATTTGATGATTTGCAAAAAAAAAATCCAATTAAAATTTATGTGTTAAAAGTTTAAAAATTAAAGCAGCTTTCACTTTCGAATCTCTTAACCTAATAAAGTTATAAAAATGTGTTTCTGTTTATGTTGGTGAGATTTTTTGGGTTTTTATCGTATTTTTTATTTAAACATAATTATGAAGCAATCTTTTACCATTTCTCTTATAATATTTCCATTTTTGTTTCAAAGTAAATACATTTAAAAAAGTAGTTTTATTTCCCTAAGTAGAAAGCTTGATTTTTTTTAACAAAAGTCGAAAGCAATATAAATAATATTTTGCTATTTAAATTTCTTTACTTTTTTATAGGGATTAAAATGCTGCAATAAAATTTTATAGTCATCTTCTTATCACTGTCCCATTTATTCAACAAATAAAAAATGTTTTTTATATAAAAATTCCATCTATTTTAATACTAAATAAATTTCTGGAAATTACTATAGTGTAAAAAAAGGAAGACAAAAAACGTTTTACTTGAATTTTTCTGTTAAATGAAACAAGTTATTTAAAACTTATATTTATTTGTCGGATCTTAAAGTCAAAAATTATTTTTTTATCACTTTTATTTTTAATTAAAAAAATGTTTGTTTTTCCCAACAATAAATGTAAAAATTTCCGAAGCAACTAAATAAATATTTTAAAAATTACAGTTTAAGATGTTTCAAAAAAAGAAGCAGAACATTTTTCATCATATGTTTTTCAGCTACTGTCACGATTTGCATAATACAATTATCGTCGATATCACAATAATATGGGGGACATAGGACTATGTCCCTGGACAAGGTCGTGTTAACCATTTGTTACTTGTAGGATTATTAATTATACCAAAGGAGATATGTTTATCATGTGAATTCCGTAATTGAAAAATAAAATCTGGAGCGACTGCCTTGTCCATTCTTCTCGAAATCTAAGGGTCCTGTTTTATTTTATAGAAACTACAAAAAATGCGCAGGTAAGTAAATATTAAACTGAAGGACAAAAAGTCGGTGTTAGGACTTTAAACTAGAAACTCTTGTAAACTGTTTTTATGTAATCAAGATATTTTATATTTGTCTTAGCTAATTAAAGTCTTAATTGAAAGTTGTGTTCAGAAAAAATTTAATATTTGCCGTTTACCCCGAAGAGACCTGTTGGAAAATGTGTAGACACATTTACAGTTGTTCTTGAAACAGCTTTTCTAATTATCTACATAAGCCGTCATTTAGCGTTGTGTTATTTAGAGAACCGTTTATTTTATATAAAGAAAAAAATAGAAAAGAAAATAGTGTTTTAAATTATTCCTATAAAACCGTAAACATAAACGTAGATCTTTTGTGGAGGTGGCTATATACATATGTGTAAAAAAAAAAAAAATTGTCATGTACAAAAACGTCATAAGAAGAAAAATCTAATGCGAGTGGCTTAACTCTGGGTAGACACGCTCATGTACTTTAATGCAGAAAAGATTTACTTGGTTTCTTTAAGTGATCAAATATTTGAATAAATAAACAAATAATACTTTAACTTTTGCAGGTTGAGCACCTCACTGTGGAGGAATCTGTAACAAACATAACACTATGGAATTCTATTTAAAATTTTGAAAAAAATTGATTTATGTTCAAGCAGATAAAGTTTTTGCCCTACTAAAAGCTTAACTTGATTTCAGATTAAAATTGAATTTTAATTGACTCAACGATTTTTTAATAAAAAAATTTTGTTTAACTAAATATATAATTGAGACAGTTAAAACTTTACTTTAATTTGAAATCAAATCAAACTCTTTTTGAGTGCAAAATCTCTTTTCTACACTGGTAGCAGTAAAACAATTTTTACGTTTTTTCTATATACATATTTCTTTCGAAATTAAAGTCCGCATAAATAAATAAAGGGTGTTTTTTAAGCCTGCTAGAACCCTAAAGTATAAAAAATAACGTTGTATAATAATAATAGTAATAGTAATAATAATAATAATAATAATAATAATAATAATAATAATAATAATAATAATAAAGATCAGAACATGTCATTAAAATCTAAAAATGATTTAGAGCATATTGCCACCGCGGCTGCTCATGACGAAGTGCATTCATCGGTCGTCAAATGATGTGTCTTTTTTTCAAGTACTGCTGGCCGTATGTCACAAATATCACGAACAATATTGACCTCCAAAGCGTCAATTGTTGCTGGCTTATCAGCATAAAACAGTGATTTCATGTGGCCTCACAGAAATTACTCTAGAAGTGTCAAATCGCACAACCTTGTAGGCCAACTGATAGGTTCATTTCTCGAAAGCAATTTATCAGGCCAAAATTTGGATTTTTGATACCTCGATGGTTGCGGTCGCCTTATGGCCCGTAGCACCATCTTGTTGAAACCACATTTCAACCGGATCAATGTAGTCAATATTTTCAAACAAAAAATCATAAATCATCGCGCGGTAACGATATCCATCAACCGTTACGTGAGATACGGCCTCATTTTTGAAGAAATAAGGTCCGATGATGCCACCTGCATGTAAATCACACCAAATAGTGTCTTTTTCTGGATGCAATGTAGCCTGTAGGGTATGTTGTGGATTGGTTTTACTAATTATGTGGCAATTTTGCTTATTAAGAAACCCGGTAAGCCAATTATGAGCCTCATCGCTAAACCCAATTTGGCGAAAAAGATGGGTCAGTTACTAACTGCTCTGGAGCCCAACCGGCGAAAGAACGACGAATATAATAGTCTCGTGGCTTTAATTCTTTCATTAGCTGGATCTTGTACAGGTGTAGGCCAAGATCTTTGAGCAGAAGTTTCCACTTGTTGGACGTACAGAGCCCCAATTCCTGCAACCAATGACGAATCGATAAAAGTTAATCCTCTTCCACCCTTTCATGTAAAGCAGCACATTCCTTCGACGTGTTGGTGTTATTGCGTCCTCTAGAGAGTATGTAATACGAAATCTATCCATAGTTTGATGGATGGCTTGCTCAGATGGGCGATTATGTGTACCATTAAAATCACGAAGTCGTCTATAAGTTGCTTGAATGGATGACTGATTTTCAAAGTTAACTTGGATGATTTAATAGCGTTGTTCAAGCGTGAGTCTATTCATAATGATTTGCCAGAGCCTATTAAAAATAATAAAAAAAATTTTTATTTAAATTTAATTTTTTGTGTTATTTTTTATAATTTAAAGTTCTACGCGTGTTCCTATAGGTGACGAACATTTATCTATAAGGGCCTAACTCTCAAATCGATTTGGACAATCACTTGAAAATTAAACAAAATGTTGATTACTCTGGCCGTTATAATGACAAGTATATTTATTGTAAATCGGAAATGAAAGGGCGCCCTAATATTTAATAATAATTTGATGTACTTATATGGCCAATCTTTTTGACAGTTATAGACAAACGCTTAGAGTTTAAACAAATTTTGTTTTACTGTTAGCAATAAAAGAAACATAATTTTAAGTTTGAATTTTTTAAGGTTGATAGTTTTTTGTGGAATCATTCACCCCTATTCTGTTTGACGACAGCAACATTGTCCCCAATTTTGAGGCAACATCACTTCAACACAATATTAATACATATTTGGTATTTCCTAACAGTCTTATGTCAACCTTGTCTGTTTATCGATAAAATTAAAAAAAAAAAATTACATACATATCTGAAATTTAGGTCAGTTGGCTTATTAGTTTAAAGTAACACAAAATTAATGAAGACTTCTTAGACAGAATCTTTCAATTAACAGATAAAAATTAAGTGATTAATTCAAAGTTATCCATTTCAAACTAATGCTTCATTTCTTCCTATAAATATAGTAAAATATCAATAAATTCAAGTGGACCTCTGAGAGCAACATGGCTTATCATTTGAATTAATTTAAGCACGTTTTAATGGGCGTTGTCTATGAAATCAGAAAGTTTTCATTTACTGAACTAGACCAAAAGGAATGGTTGACTTGCTTTTGGAACTGGAGAAGTTTTGCCACAATTTCTTTTAAAGGGCTTAATAACAGCTGCTTAAATATACCGCCTTCAGTAGCTTCACATTCTATTTTCTATTTAAAGTCGCGCAAATCTGTAAAAGGAAATTTGTCAAACAAGATTTGTAAAGCACTTTATACCATACAATTTGTCATCAATCACTCGTTCTATTCGCAGCAGTCGAAATACTTTTCCACCATTCCTTAAAATTAGAGGAAATAGTGCCTCTTCGAAAACCTCTGGCGAGTGATGGATTTTTTTTTACAACTCTTCAACTAATTTTTTAAATTGATTGAAGACGGTAAGCTTCAGTTTGTCTTTTTTCAATTTAGTTTGAATCACAATCAACAATATCAATGGCAGTTCCAGGCAGTATCAACGTCACATTTGCTTACAAAATATCAAATTCATACTGCCAGTCATCGATAAATAGCAATATTGACAACAAAAATACCGATTAAAAAAACGATTAAAATTGCCATCGTCATAGAGACTAAGGGCGATTTAAATATTAAAACTAAAACGTAAACTTTTATTTAGTTATATTTGTTAATCATATTTCATTCATGCTGATGCATCTATTTTAAGTCGTCATAAACAAAAACAGACAATGCAATGTCACGGGTAGATAGTTCAAATTTTCTAGACAATAATAGTTAACAATGTCTGAATGAGGTTTTTCATCAGAGTTTTGTTGGTTTTCTTGTTATCTGTCAACATTTTTCATTTATGTATATAAATTCTAGTATAAGCTAAAAAACAGCTACCATCCACCATATCCTAAGAATTGTGTAAACAAAATGCTATAAAAATAGTCAAATGTCAGCTGTGATATATTACGATGAAAATAAAACAAAAAAAGAATGATAAATGAAAAGTGTTATGAACCATGTGGACAACAGAATGAAATTTAATATAAAAAATAAAAAATTTAGCGACAACTTTTATGTTCGTTGGAAATATGTTTCAATTGATATTGTTTAAGTTAATCAAATTTACTGAACAGTCAACTACTATTAGTGTGTTCAAGACTTACGTCGGTATCTGCCATGATGGCTTAATCCCATAATGCTCTTAATATTGAACAAATACAATGCCTTTATTAACGCCCTTGGGGCCCATAGCAGCACGCCAAGTTACAACTTCAACTTCGCAGTCTTCAGGACTGTACACTCACTCCGTGGTTAAGAGTCGGAGACAATCTTAATTCTCAGATAGGAATAAAAGCCAATTCATCGCGCTTTTCGGGTCTTAAGCTCAGCCACCATCTTACTCCCCAAAGGGTTTTATCAATAACCGGTACAGGGATAGTAATCTTTCGAGCTACCGGTTCCCGTAGTAACAGTAAATCAGCTACTGGTTGGACTTTCTTTAGGTTCCTTATTTTTCAGCTTTAGGGCCGTGAAATTCCAGGTGACTTGTACCGCTTTATACCTGTAGAAACACAACTTCAAGGCGTCGAAATTCACTGAGACAAAATGTGTCCTGCTGTGGAAGATGGGGTGACTCTTATGAGAAGTAGGAATCGTTTATGCTGATGGCTTAAATTTTAACGTTCAATGATTTTGTAGAGGTAGGAAATGCCGCCTTGTGCCCCTTTATGAGAGTAAAGTTAACAAATACTTGAAAGAAAACTTTTAATATTTTTGCAATTTTATCAGAGTTATCCAAAATAATAATTTATATACGGATAAGGTCAAAACATGATGTAAGCTAAAATGTCACAACAGACAACTTTCGGTTTTATTTTGGCACCAAATGTACGTGGTCTTTTTTTAAACCCACTTTTCCTTAACAAAGTAATAAAAATTTTCAAGAATATACTGAAAATTTTATTACAATAAATTTCAATGTGTATTGTAGAAAAACCCATTTGGCTAACTTTATGATGGTTGAAAGCAGGTAGTGTAATATCTTCTTTTTTTCATCTGCAGCAGTTCATATAAGTACGAACCTAGGAAAAGGCATTATTTACTCATTTTAAAAACTTTTGTTAAGTGACTTAATTACTAAAGTTGTAAATTTGTTCCCTTAGCATTTGCTAACTAATGGAAATCGTTTTATTTTTTAACTAGCAGTACCTACGACTTTGGCTGCATATCATGTTTTATTTTCTTAAAATTGAAATTAAAAAAATGTGTTTTTGAACACTTGTTGAGGAGTTCTTTAAACAGTGTTAAAATTTTCCCATCTACAAAAATAAAATGTACTGAAAAATGTTCTAGTACTATTTTATCGGTAAAATTGGGTTCTTTCACATTTGTATATATAGTTTCTCTACGAAATGACATATTTTTATTAAAGAAGAGTATTCTATATTCGAACCAAGATTCTAAGGGCCCTCCTCACAAACTTTTAATCAAATCAATTCAGCAGGTTTTACGTGATGCGAATGCAGACAGACAGACAAGTATTCGAAAAATAGGTATTTTGTTTTCAGTATCGATTACTATCTACACCAACAATAAAATTTTTTTTAAATATTTTATATACAGAAATGACCCCGTTGCTGTTTTACTATACGTATAGATGAGCCCAAATGGTGAAAAAATACATTTTTATAAGCGAAGAGGAGTGAGTAAGTACCTTGTTACGCAATTTCTGTCATATTTTTTACCCTGTATGAATATTTGCAGAGAAATCGATTTAACGATGTCCATAAGGCCGTGTGGTCAAGAACCGGGGGAGGGGGGGGGGGTTGTTTTGGACTGCATCGTTTTTCCTCATTAGTTTTTTTAATATTGATACCCCCTAATTAATTAAAATCCAGAAAATATCTAAAAAAAATCGCTGAGTAAAAACTCATGAAATTGTAAAACTAGAATTTTGCAAAAACGAGTATAATTTCAATGAAGTAAATAGAAATCTTACAAAAACCATTTCACAAAATAATCGAAAGTTTTTAAAAAAAATATAATCAAATCAAAGAAATATATTTCAATTTTTCAGTCGAAAACTAAATTTCATGATGATTTGATTGTGCTAAACAAGTAAGACTGTTATTTAACATTAAGGTGATATTAAGGTGACATTGAGATAACAGAGAATTAAAAAAAGAAAGAACTCTTCAAAAGCTTTTATTTATGAAAAGCTCATATTCCATAAAAAACGTTTTTTATACCTTTTTCATCACAAAAAGTCGAAAAAGTTTGTCGTTCCGTTTGTAGTTTCAACAATATCCATTTTCTGAGTCCTTATGCATAGCGAAGTCGATTAAGCAATGTTCGTCTATCCGTCCGTGTTAGAGTTGAAATCAACTTTGCCAAAGCACAACATGAGCTAGAGAAAGTTTAATACGCCAATCGCTCAAAAATAATTTTGAAAATTTCTATTGAAAATCAGCAAGATTGGCTATGCCCTTTGAGGCAAAGGGAAAAACACCACGACTGCCTCTAATTTTTCCTTATCATTTGGATAATTGAAGAAACACCAATCAAAAAAACAAATGTATGGGGCAAATAGAGAATTAAAAACTTAGAAAAAAAAACATAAAATGAAAGAAATTTGTGCTCGCCCATATTTTCCGAGTTAAATAGAAATAGAAAGGTACGATTGTGCGCCATATTTTTAGGATATCAATATGGATATCATTTAAAAGCTTTTGCAGAGATATTTAAAAAAAATTAAGACTTTTAAAAACTGCTTAACCCATTAAGAGCCGATGATTTTTTTATGTTAAATTTTTTTTTTTTAATTTTTAAATCTCTGTCACCTCAATACTTGTTTTTTTTAATTAAAGTTAATTCACTAAACTAGATTTACATACATCGTGAAGGGTGTATTAGATTTAGCACAGCAGAATACAGCTTTCTTATTTGTTTATATTATATTTCTGTGATCTGGAACTTATTGTTTTACGCTATCTCTTAAACAGAATGGTTTATTGTGTCGTTTCATTCTATTATCAAGCCAATCAGACAAATAATTCTTTATTCATAACAAATTTTGTTAAACAGCATTCACAAAATTCTGTTGTAACTTTTTCGGAATATTTTATTAATTTCAATTATCATAGTATATAACTTGGACTGTAGTACACAATATTCCCTGATGCATTATAATAAAAACATGTATTTAAAAACATTTACTTTAAAGTATATATTTAAAATAAATTCCGATAAATGAATTTTTAGCCAATAAAAAAAAATTGAAATGTAGCCATATTTGAAAAATTTGTATTTCTTTTTTAAATATATAAATTTGATACATACGTACGTACACACACATACATACTATTCGTTTTCATATCTGCGGAAAAAAGGTTGACTAGAATAAATGTGTAAATCACAAAATTATATTCACTGCTTCATGCATAATATTCATAAAAACTTTATCAACTTATTTATAGTTTCAAATATATTTTTTTGAAGTACAAAAAATATTTCGACAACACTTGTGTCGACATGTCAAATTTTATAGTTGTGTTTATCATTTTAACTTTTTTATTTTATTTAATATAAAAGGAGGAATGATATTTCTGACATGACATTTACAACTGTGGCGCATATTATATTATTTATTTTAATATACTTACATTCATACATAAATCTGTACGTACATACATGCTAAAATGTGTGACAACTCTTTGTATTTTAGTTTTGATTGTAAAAGCAAAAAATTAAATGCTCCTTAAATTTTTTTTAAAATTATTATGTTTAAAAATGTAAATTAAATAAATTGCCAAGAAAAAGTTAACCCTGGCTATCACGACGTTGTGCAAAATGTTATTTTGGTTTTTTTCCCATATTTTTAAAAACGTTTTCGGTTATTTGGATAATTAATAAATCACCTTCTTGAAAACTATCAAAATGTAATATTTTTAAAAACCGTTCTAATTAGCAAACGTGATTAAAATATTTTATGCTATAAAATTCCTCTGCGAAATCATTTTATTATTTTTACACCCTTCAGCGAAAAAGGCAAGTTTTTTTGCGGTTGGCTACTGCCCTACACAACCTATGAGAACTTCGAGTTCATCTACGTGCTAAACATAGCTCGAGATGGTTGCAGCTTAAAATCAGAATAAACCTTTTTTCTCTTTTTTTTTTTTGATAAAAAGAAAGTCGGCTATAAGAGGCGTCATGGAAATTCCAAGACATGCCAAACAAAAAAAAAAAAAAAAAAAAAAGCAAAAAAAAATGTCACAGGAAGGCGTTACGAATAATAAATTTAAATAGGCTGCAGAAAAGGACTTTCAAAGTCTGGCCATTGGCTTACTGGTCCTAATACGGAACCGGTAAACCGAAAGGACCACAATACATTTAGTGATTATTATAAGAGTTATATACGCAGTAAGGGCGCTTACATCCTATACGCGTGCTTCTGCAAATCATATATGAGCAATGAGATTGACGCAAGGGACATTCTATCCACCCTGTTGTAAGTCCACCGTCAGGTAAAAGTTTTCTTGGTCAGCAGTCTGTAAATCTATATTACCGTTGGTCGATAGGAGATTAATATCAATAATGTGTTCTTCATGATGTACTATTTTATTTTGGCTTAGATAAAATCATAAGATACTAAAATCGACCTCAGTAGGTTGTGTGTGCAACACAAGCACCTGTAGATTTTTAACAGCCAAAGTTGTCTTCTTTAATAGCCAAAGTTGGTTCAGGTTGGTTTTAATATACTACAACACTTTTATTAAGTCTCTTTCTGCCTTTGTCCTTTTTTTTTCTCAAGTTTGGTGAACTTAGACTACGGACTCATAAGCCTTCTTTTTCATCAGAGATTCCTAGTAATTCCTGCTGTTTATTAAATGCATAGGTCATGTGGCTGCCCATTTTTTAAGGCCTATTTAAGCTAACGTATAGTATTCGTCTTCTATGATTTGTATGGTGGCCAGATGAAACATCACTTGCATGTCCCCTGAACTTTCGTTTTAAATTCTTATCCAGTCTATGCCAGTGATGAAATTCTTACACTGTTTTTAATGCAGAACTCCTAGACGTTGGTGAAAATTTTTTTAGCATTTTATATCATGTAGATAGTTTCCTATCATGTATGAAAGGGAGATTCTAGCAACTATGACTATTAACGCGCGGTAGATAGAGAATTTAAAAATATGAAAAACCATATTTTCTGAATTATAGGCCTTTAACCTTCGCTTTACCAAATGTTTTTATATACACCGTTTACCAATACCCACCCGGGTGATATAGCACTTTTATTCATATGCTGATAGACAGTTAACAAGTGTTTATCATGTGTATTTTTATTTTTTGTTCTTAAATGAGATGTTTTAGCATTAACTTCTTTCAAAGTAAAAAGGCAGTTATAACGAATTTTGTTTAAAAAAACTCCGTTATAACTTTTCAAATCCTTAGAGCTAAAAATACGCTATAAACAAGTCATGTTCCTTACAACGCCACAATAGTGGCACGACAACAAGAAAATAAAGATGCAGCTATAAGAGATGACTTCGAGATGCTAAGTGCCAACTTAAGATCTCATTATCGATCATATGAATTAATAACCCTGGATGAGAAACTTTATGAACTTAGGAATAAAACAGGTTTCAAGCCAGCTTAATATGACATCAAAATCTGGTGGTCATCCACTTCAAGATCAAATTTAAATTGGAAAAGTAATAAATACAACTCTTTAATTTTTAATAAATCGTCAAACTAGATAACAAAAATTTGCCTTGCATAAAAGTTTATATTATGCTCGTTTCCATACGACTTGAGTCAAAAAAAAAAAAAAAATATCATAGTTCCCGAAAAGTTTACTGTCATATGTTAAAACTTGAAAAAGATATTGTTTTGCAGGAAGACGTCTAATTCTTAAAGGCGTGCAATATTTTGTAGGCCATAATGTACGGGGTATCGAAAATGTTTTCCCACAAGCAGAAGAGACATGATCCGTAATCCCGATATTGAGATAAGAAGTGGGACTTACATCAATGTGCTTTTCCTGCAAAACACCAATTTCTCTAATAGTTTTCCTTGTATTCTTTAAAAGAAATCTTTGCTTGCCTGTCTGCCTTAAGGTGTCTTTAGACGAAATGTTTTTTACGTATAACTTCCAGTGGTGCAAATTTTTCTTTCTTCACTTATACCGTTTTTAAATGATTAAAAATTGCAAAAAGCACTAAAATCGTTGGAAGCAGAATAGAGTTGGCATTAAACGGAACCACTCACCAAAACAACCCTTGTAAACAATGCTTTACTTTGTAGCTTATGTCAGGAGTAATTTGCATGTACGTTTAAGCTTTGACATAAGGAATTTCAAACTGACAAGTCATATGTAAAAAATATTTCGTCTAAAGGCATCTTTAGTAGTATTTTTCTAGCCAAACAATAGTTTTCATATGTTTTAACAAATGCAAACATGCAATATCACGTTCTTGCATTAAATGCTTTATGTTTGAGGTATGCCATGGCTTAATCTTACTTTTAATTACTTTCGTTCGTAATGGTATGACAATGTCATACAAGGCCAAAACATGTTGATTTAAAAACCCCAACTACTCGTCTACCCTTGAAAAATAATACAATTGGCTTCAATATATCCTTGAAATCTCTTCTACCAACAAATATTGATAAGCTCTTTTGAAGTTATGAAAACTTATAAAGTTATTAGACGGTTGAATTTGGATGTTATATGTCAAAAACAATAAGATCATGTTTGAAGAAACACGATGCAGATGTAAGATCATACATAAAAGCTTTGAACTTATTGGCAATAAAGTACAGATCAAGTAAAGTACAAGCAGTGAATGAAAAGTGGGTTGAAGTGCTTATTATTATTAGCTGGAATAAGGCCAGTCAGATTAGAGTCAATACTACAATTTAATAAAAATGCCTAATTTGTTAAGAGCCGATAACATTTATCTGTAAACTTATATATTTTGATTTATCTGTCATCAAGATATTTGTTATGTTTTGGTAGAAGCTACATTACTAAACTAGATTTACATTTATGATGAAGGGCATATAGGACTCGGCATAGCCGTATATTGGACTCTTACTTCTTATAACACGCATTGTACGTAGTTACATTACTATTGTAATAGATACTATTTCCTACGTCTTCAATTTCCGCAGTTAATGTTTATTCTGGCAGGCATATTGAATTGGTAATTTGTTAATGGGACCAAAAATATTTTTGTAAACATTTTATATCGTCTCTCAAGCAAAACAATCGTATTACGCATTTCAATGCTCAAGATAAATTAATAAAATTGTTTCCAAAGTAATAAAGTAATAAATTATATAAATACAGGATTAAGCAAATTTAATCGATGCATAAATATTTTTAAGCCTTATGTTTTTTTTTTATATTTTTTTTAATTTTATTTGCATAATTGCTTATTCATTAAAAAACAAATTAATATTAATATCATATCATATACTCGCTAGAAGTACAAAATATATGTTTCTTTGGTTGTTTGTTTGTCGAAAAGCTAAAATTTGAGCAGTTGGTTCCGTTCGGTTGGTACAACAGTTTATATTTTTTAATGTTTAAAATGTACGTGTATTTTCTCATACAAAGTGAATATTTTACATCGTGTAACTTGTAAACTGCAACAGTTATAGCCTCAAAATTTTATAAAAGTAACTGTCTTATTAGGGTAAAAAGTCAAGCAAAAAAACTAGTTGGATTAGTAGGTGTGGTTCCGTCAGTACAAAGTGATATTTTATCATCGCGTACATAGAAGACTAGACCGACTAGCGTCCTATAACGTGTTGCTGCAAAATACCATTTTTAATTGTAAAGGTTCATCCAAAAACACGCCTATATGTTTCTTTGAAACAAAACACGAACTATTTGCAATTTTTTCAAGCTGTTTTTTTTATTAAAAGTATGATCTATTATAATTATAAGTGGAATAGAATATCATTCAAATGTCCACCATGACGGCGTCTGCAGACATCAATCCGAATATCGAAATTTTCAATGACTTTCCGACAAGTTGCTGGTGTTATTTCACGAAATGCAACTTGAATGTTGTTCTTTAGATCATTAACTGTTTGTGGCTTGTTAGCATACACTCGACTTTTCAAAAAACCCCACACGTTGAGGAAATTTTGATCGCAAAAGCGTAATGTTTTCTCGAGTTGTGTGACATGTAGCACCGTCTTGCTGGAAATAGACGTCAGACACATCAACATGATTCAACTGTGTCCATAAAAAGTCTCTCAACATTGATTGGTATCGCTCAGCATTCACAGTAACAGCATTTCCAGCATCATCTTCGAAGAAAAATGGCCCAATGATTCCATTTGCCCAAAATGCACACCAAACAGTAACTTTTTGTGGGTGTAGAGATTTTTCATGAATAACACGAGGATTTTCATCACCCCAGATACGATAATTTTGCCTATTGATATGAGCTTCGTCACTAAACAAAATTTTGCGATGGGTTTTTTTTCAAAGAACACCCATTTTCATAATAACTTTGAATGATGTAAACCCGTTGTTGCAATGTGTACCTGTCCATGGTTAAAATGTACTACCTTCTAATAAAACTAAATGGCTTATGTCATTTGAAAAGATGTCACGTGTAAAAATTATATAGTGCTGACATCTAGGAGTCACATTTGGATGACCCTTTATGATTGTTCGGTTGTTTGTTTGTCGGAAAGCTAAAATGAACAGGTTATTTTTTTTAATGTTTAAAATGTACGTATAATTTCTCATTCAAAGTGAATATTTTACATCGTGTAACTTGAAAGCTTGAAAACTATGACAGTTATAGCCTCAAAATTTTATAAAAGTAACTCCCTTATTACGGTACATATTCAAACAAAAAAACTGGTTGGATTGGTAGGTGTGGTGCCGTCAGTACAAAGTGATATTTTATCATCGCTTACATAAAAGACTAGAGCGACTAGCGTCCTATAACGTGTTGCTGCAAAATCTCATTTTTAATTGTATAATCAAGCTGAAAAGTAAGTAGTTTCGAACAGTTGGCGTGGTACCTCCTATATAAAGTAAGTCATAGTTTTGTTAGTTAGAGTATAATGACACTTGGAACCTGGGGTTGAAATACCCTTTAAATATGTATATTCCAGCGAAAAATTGGAGAGATTGGAACAATGGGCTTAGCACCTCTCACACAAAGTGTAAACTTATTATCGCTTATCTAAAGATTTAAAATAATTATAGAATCATTCGCCCGCCTTAATTTTTTAAATTATTTAATTTGAAACCATCTGAAACTTCCATAAAAATAAACCGAAATAAATATATTTTACAGATTTGCAAAAAAAATATCTTAAAAAGGTTAACTTTGCATGGAAATCGATTATGTATCAATATCGTTTTGCCTTGTATTTTTTTAGATTTATGGTCGAACAGAAAAGTGGATAATTTGAAACAGTTGGTGTTTTCTAATTTTGCAGGGGTAGCTCCTGTATTATTGTGCTTTTGTATTATCGTTCTTTTACTCCTACTGTGGTAGCCAAGCGCTCCTGGTATAGCTAGTAATTTAATAAAATGTAAAGTAGAATAACAATTTCAATAATCTTGAATATATTGCTGAGTTGAATAAATACAATTTGGTTGGATTAATTGCAGTTTAACATTGAGCAAATAATTTCAATTTATATATTTAACGACATGTACATATACTAAACAAGTGAAAGTGCAAAGCAATGTTAAAAAAGGTATTTTATATAAATCGGTTCTAATAATTTATAATCCAAATGAACTTGCTGAAGCTGTTTATTTCAGCACTGAGTTTGGAAAGGCAATCAGAAATATGAATATTTACAAAAAAATAAAAAGTAATAAATAAATCAACAAGACCAAAAATAAACTAATAATTAATTAAATTTAATTCCTTCAAATATACGTACTTAAAAATTTATTATCAAAACCTTCAGAATAAAAGGATAGAAGGATACGCTTTTCTTTCAGCAATACATTTAACGAAAGCTTCACATTTGAAAGAATCAAGCACAATTAAAGTAAATCAATATACAAAAGATTTCAAATAATAAATTTTTATATAAATTAATAATTAAAAATTGCTCAGTAACTTGGCAAGTTTTAAATTTCAGAGCCAAGGCCGAAACACAATGATCAATAATTAAAAAAAAAAAAAAAAAATAAATAATAAATAAACTTTCAAAACAAAAAATAACATGAAATAGTGGAATATTTAGCTATGTAGAATCTTCTGTACCCTTCACCATGTATGTGAATCTAGTTGAGTGAAGTAGCTTCTAGCAAAAAAAAAAAAAAACAAAAAAATTTTGTGGTGACAGAGAATTAAAAAATTAATAAAAAATTAAGTTCGATTATATATTTACATACAACTGTCATTGGCTCTTAATGGGTTATTAATTTTTAGTATTTCCTAAAAGGTCTTCTTAAAATCTAAATGTTACCCATGTTGACTATATTGATAATTGAACTTTATATTAATTTTAAAGGCCTAGAACTCGGAAAATATTGGCGAGCGGAAATTTTGTCACGTCATGTTTTTCCTATTTTTTAATTCTCTATCGCTCTATATATTTGTTTTTTTTTAATGGAGTTACATCATTATTCAAAATGATATAGAAAAATTAGAGGCAGTCTTGGTGCTTAGCCCACTGCCCCGAAAGACTTGGACGGATCTTTCTGATTTTCAACAGCGAATTTTTCAAAACTATGTCTGATCGATTGGGGTATTTAAATTTTTTCTGGCTCATTTAGTGCCTTGAAAAAGTTAAGTTAAACACTAACACGGACGGACATTACAAACGGAATAACAAACTTAGATATACCGTGTTTCCACTTTTTGTGGTGAAGGATGTAAAAAGTAATTAAGAATTTGTTTGCTAACTTGTTAAGATAGAAATTTACTAGTGTAGAAATATAGTCTTCCATTGGCGAAAGCAGATTCTAGTTTTGAAAGAAAAGGCAATACAATTTAAATAAAAAAAAAAAAAAAAACTTTTGTCAAAGTAAATTTCTTAAATTAAAATCATTAACTAATCTTTAACAAATTTATGCTTTTATCCTGGTAAAAACTATTAAGTTCACCGACATTGCTTGTTGAGAGTAAAAGAACCTTTCGATGACCATTTCACTACTAATTTAATTTAATATTTTTTATATTCTTACTTTTTAATTTTTAAAATAATTTTTTCAAAAAACATTATCTTCTTCTTAAAACGAAACGTTATGTTCTACATTCAAAAGAAAACATAACAGCATGAAAAGCACGTCTTAATACTCCACTCGCTTATTTATCTGCAGCTCAATTTGTTTCCATTGACGGTTCATTTGTGCCTAATAGTCATCCCCCAATACCCAATGTTGCTTTCCTGTGACCCACTTAAGTCCATTACTTCCTGTAATTGTAGCGGCGAAGAAAAAACAAACAAAAACACATTAGGGGCCTGTTTCACTAAACTACAATTCTACAAGTTTACAAGTTATGAATTTAAGTCTTATTCTGATCAGTGCTTATGAATTGT
This sequence comes from Cistogaster globosa, assembly GCA_937654795.1. NCBI lineage: Eukaryota > Metazoa > Arthropoda > Insecta > Diptera > Tachinidae > Cistogaster > Cistogaster globosa. Next base: position 131,849,270 of record OW569403.1, on the reverse strand, counting down.
GTTTCATTAAAATTTTCACAGCACGTGTAGCTTTTTGCACTTGTAAGCTACAATTTCTACAATTGCAAGTTCTTGTATATATTGTGATATTATTTTTACTATTTTTATTGATTATTATTTTTTAAATGCTAAAATATCTTATGAAAACGCAATAACATATTTTTTTCATAAATTTTGTCAATAAAATAAATATTTTATTACCAAGTTATTTTGATAATACAAACATTTTTTTATTCTTTTTAGTTTTTTTTTCATTTTTAATTCATAAACTAACTAAAATAATTTAAAAGTGTTTGCAGCCTAGCTTGGCCTCTAGTATCTGCTATATTATTATTTTCCTGTTCTTCATTATCCAAGTCGCTAGGATTTGTAATCTTTTATCTTCCTCAGTGTGTGCAAAAATATTAAGAGTGACCGCACAATTAAGAATATCGCTGGCCATTTCAGGTCTTATAAGCAAATAACTCAAAACTGGAAATTTATCCTTTAAAATACCAACTGCATTTTTCAAAACCCTTCTTGTTTATTTGTGTGCATCTTTTGTTTTTTGATAATGGAGGAATTAGCCAATCTTTAAGCGGATATGGTGAATCACCTTAAATATTTCCGTTCTGAATTGCACGCCAGCGGTTTTCCATTCTGCGGAACAAACAACTATTCCGCAAGATGTGAGAGTCATGAGTACTTACAGGCCAATTTGCACAGGAGTAATAGAATTGGAGACCGGGTCCACAAATCACCATTTACGAAATGGAGTGATTACTATGCCGATCAACATAAGCTTCTTCATGCTCTTTGGGTGCATCTAATTTTATAAAAGTGCCGCTCAAACGGCCTTCCCATGGCAGAGAATTTAGATACGACTTGATCTATGTTTTCTGTCCAGCTTATATACATTGCAAACAAAACAATTTTAATTACAGTTATTATGCTTTTTACTACCCTGTACATAGTGGCTTTGCTTAGACCATGCAAGTTAACTGTTGCGTGGTATGTGGTTCCTGTTCCTAACTAGCGTAACGTTATCAGCAACTGTAGTTGCACTGTGAGATAATGGCTTCTATTTGTTTTGCTCTCCAGCATTGGATATTTAATAACTTACTTGCAGAAGTTTAACTTGTAGACTTGTGACTACAAACTTGTAGCTAAAAACTTGTAATTGGATTTTTATTTTTTTTAGAAGTTCACAATTTTTTACAGGCAAAATTGCTTGTAATTGTGAACTTGTAGATTAGTAAAATAGGCCCCAGCTTGTGGAAAAATATTAATATGCTGCTTGGTGGGCATTCACTGAATGCTCACTAAGATATATAAATAAATGGCTTTCAATACAAAAAGCATTCCAATATTGGCGCCCGTTATGCCATTGCGCAATTTTAGAATAACCTCTGACTTTAATTGCTTTAAGTCACGGTTATTTGGACGCCCAGACGCATTGGTCAACCTTAGGCCCTGCCTCCTGAAGTCCATCGCCTCTCGAAAGACCAACAATAAAGATAAAAACCTGAAAAATAACACAAACACAATAAGTTAATTTTACTGCTCAGCGATTTAGGGACTGACTGATTGAGATTATTGTCCCAAAACAAGTCGAGACAACATTTAACATATCTGCGGTCTAAGACTTTTATGTAGATCGTATGGGACCTTTGAAAACGACATATCAACACAAACACAGATATACGTACATCGCTAAACTGACTTTTTTATTGAAAGGAAAACATAATTATTATAATTTTTAAGTAGAAAATGAATATTGTAGAAATTGCAAGCAAAATGATAATCTGACTTGTGTATATAAGTAAACACATAATATGTTTAAACACAAACATTTACTAAATATTTGTTCGTTCCCACCAAATGTGCTGACATTATGTCTCAGTGTCGAATTTCTCCGTTGCATTCCAAAACTTAATTCTCATCAAAGGTGTAACACGAGCCAGAATAAAGTGGCGTGATCATTAAAATCTAAAGCTATGAGTTAGGGTAGATTGTAAGAAACAAATGACTGTTGAAGTTGAGCTGTCTCTTAAAAACATACACTCAACATAAAAAATATTTGTCGAAAAAATACAATTTACGTGTTTTTAATTTGTATACATCAGTTCAATTTGTAGTTAAGGTTTTCAAAATTATTAAAGAAAAGTTAAACTCATACAGATTCGCATGTACTGGTCATTTATATCTTATCTGTCTACTAATCTTCCTCTTATGTTTGTCATTTAATATAAAAAAAAATATATATATCAGTCTGACAGTCAGTTCATTTCGTTTTATACTTTGTTTTCCATTACATCCTTTCTTTTTACAAATAACGTGAACTTAAGCTACTTGCAAAAAGGAAAAAAATGTCCTCAACAACTTTTTGCTAATTTAGTTCAAATATAAGAAATAATGAGTTAAGGTATTAGAAAAGCAAAAAAAAAAAAAAAAATAGCATCAGATAGAAAGAAATACAGAGAAATAGCGCTTAAAATAAAAAAGTTTTTTTTTAAATCTAATTAAGAAATGCGGGCAAAACTTGCAAAGATAATTAAAAAATTGTGTTTTTTCAAACAATTTAAAAGATGGAAACTTAAGATGAGCTTAAAAAATTCTTTTTTTTATAATTTTAGTGAATGTGTTTGTAAGAATGAGATTTTAAAATATTTAAAACATTTTAAGTCATTTTTTTTATTTCAAATGTAAAACTGAAATTCTACAAAAAATTTTTGGGTGGCATAACATAGTTAACAACAGTTTTTTAATAGAAGAAAAGATAAGTATTAATAATTCTTGAAAAAAAAATCGACTTCAGAACCGACAAACTTTAAATTATATTTCTTCAGGACAGTAAATTAACATTAAATATATTCTTTTATATTCAAGAAAGATTGCGTCAGGATTTTTTATATGTCGTGGAACAAAATACGAATGCAGATTAAACAAAATAATTCAGCAGTTATTTGGTCATCTTTTATTTTTTACACTTGCTATTGCTGAAACAGTAAAACAAAATTTGTTTAGATGCTAAGCGTTAGTTTATATCTGTTCAAAAGATTGGCTCTTTACATCAAATCACAACCATTAGGCCACTCTTTAATTTCTAATTTTAAATAAATATACTTTTTATTTTACTTGATAAAGTAATAGATATTTTGTCTAATTTTCTGGAGTTTGTCTGTAACGGTTTCAAAGATAGGGAAAGGTAGGCCAAATGACATCAGTTATAGCGGCACCCTTTAATTACTAGTTTTAAGTTTGCTAATTTTTATAGCAGACTTAGAAAAAAAGGTTCTGTGCAAATTTCAATCACATTCCTACTACTGTTCAACAGTATGGTCATAAACATAAAATAACAGCAACTATTGTGGATATTCTATGTTATTTTGAACTGTTTGTTTATAAGGGTTCAAACGATAGCGCCGTACCGGTCAATTTTCTTCAAATATGGGAAACCCTTTAATTTCTAAATTCATAATTTTTACCTGTTGTTATTGCGGACTTAGCAAATATGGAATACAAAACAAATATTTTTGGAATTTTTGTCTGTCTGTCTGCTGCCTCTTTGCCTATGTTGTCATCATGTAAAAAGTGCGAGATAAATTTGAATAAAACTTTGTGAGGAGGTCCCCTAGAAGCTTAATTCAAATAAAGAATATCTTTTTCGAAAAAATATTCAATTTCGTAGAGAAATTGGAGATACATATTTGAAAACTCTCAATTTTACCGTTACAATGGTACTAAAAGAGTTGCCAGCACATTTTATTTTTGTAAATAGAAAACTTTCAACACTCTGCAATAAATATTTAATAATACATTTTTCTAAATTTGAATTTTAAAAAAATGAAGCAAAAATTCGTGAGCAACTATAAAATTATGGATAAAGTAATTTTATAGTTATCGTGAAGAATTAGACACATCAATTATAATTAAAATCAAATTTGGATCTCCAATTCAATATAACATCATCTACATAGAAGTAAGTATTTTTATGGGTCTTTGCCTTCAAAAGAAAAAAATTCCATTTTATATTAGCAAAATCATTGATGAAGTGAACTAATGTTAATAAGCTTCTACATATATTTTTACAAATGTAAGATTTACCTTCGTAAATATATCTTTAACAAAGCAAGTGTTGCTGTTGTCTCTACAATACATTTTTTATGTGGAATTTATTGTCCCAATTACCATTCAAGATGCCGAAAAAAAGCTTACTCGTGAGGACCTTGAGCGTATTGTAAGCGACAAGTCATACTCTGGTGATGACTTCGAAGAAACCGGAAGTGAATATTTAACAAAGCTCCGCCGAAAGAGACAGTCTTGAACTGTCGTGTGCAGTCGAAACGAAACTCTACCGATCCTAATAAAATTCTTGTCTTTTTGGGCATTTCGTAGATTATGTGTTATAACAAATTTTCGTCTCTGAAAGACTATTGGAGTAAAAATTATCAACAGATAATTTAGTTATAAAGAACTGTTAATAGCGAGATCGCTTTTTATAATTAGGATCAAGATATATTTCAATGACTTTTCTAATTCAAGTGAAGATTGCTTTCAAGGATTGAAACCAAAAATTATTGTTGAAAGCATGTCTGATCCCTCTTGATGAAGGTTTGATTTCGCAAGAAAATTCAGGACAATTGATAAAGCGGCATAATCAGAAAGAAGAGAATTAAAAAACGATAATCCTAAATATTGGAAACCACTTGCCAACAGAGTAGGAGAAGCATTGTCGCAGTGTCCGCTAATCCTAACTTGTCATAGAAAAAAGTACAAGGATAATATGTCTTGTGTTACAAGTATTTTAAGCCATTCTACAAATTAAATCCCTAATTGCATTATTAAGCAAATAAATGTAAACTTTCATCTAAATCTAATAATATTGAGAGGTTTTTTATAAGTATCGAAACGCTCATCGACAACAGTGATTGGGATTTTATGTTTCACGAAAAATGGTTTTTGGGATCATATGTCGCGATTAAAATAGTTCTTGGGATTAAACATATATCCAAAGATAAAAGGATGAATTCAGGATTTCTGAGTATGCAGAACGTAATGTTTTTTGCACACCTTTTAGAATTTGAAAAAATTGTTACTCGTATCATAAATATATTTTGGTTTTTAAAATAAAACTTTATCCCGAAAGGTTTAAAAAGCAGTCTCCCAGATCGTGACGGGTGGGACCAGTAGCATTAAAAGCGATTTAATAAAAGCAATACGATAATGGAATTTTTTATTATTTATTTTTACTTAAAGTTAAGTAAAAGTTTTAATAGCGTAGAAGAACAATTGTTATCCACCCTAAACAGGCTTGGCTGTTCCTCTAATTTTCATACCTATTTTATTCAGTGTTTTCTACTTTTCACAGTGATTTTTCTGTAACTGTTGAAAATTAAGTAAGAAATATTATGGAATTATTAAAACTTTAAAAATTAAAAGTTTCTGAACAAGCCAGAGAAAAGAAATATTAATATTTTAACTCCAAATAAATTATGCTGAGTACGTGATTTCCTAACAAATCAATTTCAACTTTCTAACCCTCCAAATTAAAAAAAGAAAAAACACAAATGCTTAGAAGCAAAAAGAGGATTTGTTCTTTATAGTGTTTCTCATAAGAATTAGAAAATACTTTCGTTTTTAATTTTTCATTCTTTTGTTTTTTTTTTTCAATTTCAAACTAAGTCCCTCTTGACAAAAATAACACATGAATAGACAAGTATGAATGTTCACACAGGCAGATGGGTAGACAGCTAAGACAGAGTGTCTACCCAAACACTTCTTCTTGACACAAATAATAAAAATAAAACATCAGTTTTACGTGCTCATGTATAAAATACAGAAACCAAGCGTGGTGAGGTATAAAATTTTATTCTTTTATAAAATATAAAAACAGCGTGACTCTAGTAACATTAATAAGAATATCTCAAAACAAAAGCCACTATAACAAATTATAAATTATTAAAAAAAATGTTATGCCACGATACACAATTAGTTGATGTTGCAAGGAAAGCAACATTTAATGAAAAGCAACAAAGGTCAGCAAAATCTAACATATGATACTAAACATTGTGACATGGTCAACAACTACGTGATGTATTAGAAGAAAATTCTAGCGTAAGTTTAAGGTTTGAGCTCTTTTTATTTGTTTTTATACTTTTAAATAAAATACCATATTGGTAAAATTACATTAGTTATGGGGACACCTCTTAATTTCTAGTTTAGAGTTTGCTACTTGTTCTGTGCAAATTTCAATTAAATTGTCTAGAACTTTTCAAAAGTTTGTTCATATAAATAAAATAACAGAAACTATTGTAACACCATAAAATTTAAAACATTTATACTTCTAAATATACCAGACAAAGTAATTGAACATCCTGTCTAACTTTCAAGAGTTTGTCTGTAACGGTTTCAAAGATAGGGTCATATTGAACAAATGACATCAGTTATAGGGATACCCTTTAGTTTCTAGTTTTAAGTTTGCTACTTGTTAAAATGGACTTAGCAATAAAGTTTCTGTGCAAAATTCAAAAAATTTCAATCAACTGTCTTCTACTCTTCGACTGTTTGGTCATATATATCAATAACAGCAACTATTGTAACACCCTATAATTATAAGTTTTAAATATTTATACTTCTTAATATACAAGACAAAGTAGGGGATATTTTGCATAATTTTCAAGTGTTTTTATTAAACGGTACAAACGATAGAGCCATATAGAGCAATTTACTTCAAATATGGGAACACCCTTTAATTTCTAAATTCAAACTTATTACTTGTTGTTATAGCTTTCTTAGCAATACAGGTTCCTTATAAATTTCAGCTGCCTGTCTGTAAGAGACATATATTAAATTACATTAGATATCGGGACACCTTTTAATTTATAATTTTAAATGTTTATAACGGCCATAGTAATCGGCATCCGGGCCAATTGTCAAGCGCTTTTCTATAACGCTTCAAAAGATGGGTTCATATATCTAAGCCAATTTACGTTACCTATGGGGACGCTCTTTAATTTTTAGATTTATTTTGTATTAATTTTTACTATTGGGAGGCATAGTAATACGCCTTTTTTAACTTTTAAAGAAGTGCGCTTTTTTGTTCAAAACACACTTAAAAAACGTGTACGACTGATTTCTGCAGGCACAAACATAAACAAGCAACTTTTAGTCGAATTGATAGCCTCCTTCTTTTTTAAAGTCGGTTAATAAATACAATTGTCTGCTCCAGTCGTGTTTACTTTGGCTGCATATTGTGAGTGGCTTATTGGGCCATTGCTGATGTTTTTTGTTTGTTCCGAAACTTACTCGTTGATCTTTTGCATTCGAGACTAGATAACAATAGAAAGAACAGCAGCACTTGATTGTATTTTGTTTTTTTAAATTTCTTAATAGCAAAATCTAATGAAAGGAATGAAAAAAGGAATGAGATATTTGCTGTTGGCTTAACGTTTGCAACGACGTGCGAACCTCCTTATAAGCATCTAACGAACCAGCTACCTCCAGAATTCAGCCTTTTCAGATATACAATAATATTTCCATTAATTCTCTCTACTATTTATTGATTTTCCCTGAATCTTACAACAACAGTTCCTCCACTAGCTAGTGCTTTCCTTTATAAAATTTTACACAAGTTAATTCTTTAAAGAGATAAAAGAGATATTTCCAAGAATAATTTGATTGTTCAAACACTTAAGGTATAAAAATTCCTGATAAAAATAGAGCTGTATTTTACTTGTTAACCGTTCATTTGGATGATGTCGTTAGAAAAAGAAAAAAAATAGGGATGGCGTGTATACCATGAATATTGTAGCTCGAAGACAAAGAAAAACAGGATTAATTTTCCATGGAAAAATTCAGCAACGTTTTTTTGTGCCTATTCAGGGTAAAATCACTTTTCTCGATAACGGCTTAGCAGATAATTTGTATGGTTGAAATTAATTTTTTTATAATTTATATAAATTTTTTTCTTTTGGTTAACAAGATTGACGCTTATTTTATCATTTAATAAAAAATTTTCAATTTAGGAATAAATTTATTTCGTAGTTTATGATTCTCTAAATCGTAGATTTTTTTCTACGCTTTCTTGGAGCACGTTAAATATTAATTAAATACTGATTGTTACTGAATTTGAACGTTTAAGAATAAGAATTTTGCGCTTTAAATTTGCTTTAAAGTAAGCAAATTTTTATCCTGTTAAAATATATAAAAGAATTTATTTATACATTTATTGTAACAATATGTGTGCAATGTCTATAAAATAACTTTGTATTAGTGACAAATGGCTCGATTATACTAAAATGTATTGTGTGCATGTAATGAGATCGTTACATAAATTTAATATACGAAACAACGTAATTGACAAATATAACGTAATTTAATATTCACAAAAGTATAGACTTTGATGTGGTAATGCTGTGTTGAGGGAGTATAATAAACATGACAACACACAATTTTAAAGGCAACACTGTGATACGGATTTATAATTTTCCCTACGATAAGCGAATAAATATACATAACCAGCTTTTCTTGCAAAAGAGTCTTAGCTATGCAACAGAGCCAATATATATTGGACCCCTTTTGCAACCGCTTAACGTTCTGGTAGACATTAGAAAGATTGCACATACTATGGTATACGTGAGCAATACCCAGTAAAAAATTTTAAAAAAGGTAATCAAGTGTGGAATTAAACTACATAAACAACCTAATGATTTTAGCAAGGCATGACAATTTTATAATCAGTTACTAAGAATTGATCACATTGATTATTGCAGGAAACAACGTACGTAGTTTAATATTCTCTTTTAAATTAAAAAACTAGTTCAATTACCACTCACCTTATTTGCGAACTAATGTTATGTGTTTTGTAAGCGAGTAAATCACAAAAGTAAGTCATTATATGGCAAATACTTTTGAAGGTAATGTCTAATTGTTTGCTGGTTAGTTATATGAATCCCGCACACATTTGATTCATGACATTTGAATATTACTTTGCACTATTTTGTAACTTTTTTTTGCAAGTAAAGGCATTTGATTTATGCATTAAACTATTGCTAGAAGAGAAATAAACCTTTCAATAAACTTTAGTCAAATGGACAAGAAATATATTAAATTTAAATGCAATAGAAAGTGCCACAGTCGATGTAAATAATTTGCGGGAATATATCTATCGGACTATTTTACGGTATAGTAACCGAAGTTACAAACATGTACTGCTATACTTAAAAGATTTTGAACGCTATAAAGATAATTCCAAGAAAAAAATTTAAGAATTTTTACTCAAATCGCAAAGCAAAATCTTGAAAACTCCTTACTAGTATGTAGGCAAGTATCTTATCATTAAAAGAGCTATTGTAAGTTCTAATTACATGAAATTAATAAAAAACAAGTAAAAGTACAATATTCGGCTGTGCCAAATCTAACATACCCTTCGCCATCTATGTAAATCTAGTTTAGTGAAGTAACTCCAATCAAAAAAAGCAAATATTTAGGTGACAGAGAAATAGAAAACAAGAAAAAACATTTGGGTTAAGCACTTTTTTAAAAATGTCTGTATTTTCTTAAAGACCTCTCCAAAAGCTTTAAAATGACATCCATCCATGAAATTCTGAAAATTTCAAAGGACTATAATTTGGAAAATATGGGCGAGAGCCAATTTTTTCACTTGACGTTTTATTTTTTAATTTTCTATCGCCTCCTATATATATATATATATATATATATATATATATATATATATTTTTTTTTTATTGGAGTTACTTCGTTGCGCCAAATGATGTGAAAATATTAGAGGTAGGCGTGGTGTTTTGCCCGCTGCCTCAAAGGACATGGACTGATCATGCTGATTTTCAATAGCACGTCTTGCGACTGATCGACTGGCGTATATAAATTTTCTCTCGTGCCCTGGTAAACTTGATTTCAGTACTAACCCGGACGGACAGACGGACATCGCTCAATCGACTTCGTTTTTTTTGGCGAAGGGTATAAAAACACTTACGTTTTTTAGAAAGCACATTGCATCAGACACGAAATAATGAGCTCATGTTAATGATTGGCGTACAGCGGTTTTTGGTCACGAAAACAAATTAATTAAAGTAGCGACAATGATTTTTCTTAGGATAAAAGAAAACAGGAGTTATTTTAAATCGTCATAGCATATTTTATGTTTTAAGTCGTTAAAAAAAAAAATGCAAAAATAATTCGAAAAATTTACAAGACCCTATTAGAGTAAGACTTTCCTAAAGCAAATGATATTTTTAAACTGCCTTAAGGGATTCTGCAACAAGATAGTTCTCTTATACATAATGCCTGACTTGATAAGTTATTGATTTCTTAACAAAATGTTCGTCTTCCTTAAAGGCTACATTATTCTCTGTATCTAAATATAATCAAAAATGTCTAAAATATTCATACATATTGTTACGAACATAAGATCTGGCAACGCCTGTTGTTGTTGTCCGTATGTGGGTAGTAAGAAAACAGAAGGTGAAAAAGTTACTTCCACCACCATTGGGTTTGTGTATTGAATAACACAACAATTAGCTACACGAGTTGAGCAACGTCAATGGCTCGTGAGTTCGAGCCCATCTTAGACATGCGTACAAAGGAAGAATAATAATTGTGTAAGGCTATTTTGAAACTAAGAAACTGCAGTAACAAACCTCCCGGAAAGAGAAAGCCAACTATTGTGTGAAGCCATGGCTACATAAATTAGTGAAGACGTCTGTTTAGTAAAAGCAGTAGTAAATAATAGTTAAAACGACCTTTATAATAAAGATAAGAGTTTAGCGGAAGAAAGTAGTAACATGATTACAGTGTACGGCAGATGTTAAGTTGTGGCTATTGGATTAATAGGGATGACTGGCTTGGTTGTAAAGCAAGATGGAGAGATCTGTGTACGGTTGAGGTTACTAACTAAGGCATCGTGGAGTTCATGTCTCGCCGGAGTAACACAGTAGTGTAACGTGGATGGGTGCGTTTGTAACAACGCATGTTTAGTAAATACGACACCATAGGATCCTAAAGACGGATCAGGATCAGGATCTAGTATGTAGTCAAGACAGAGACATAAGAAGTTAAGAAAACAACGAATTTATAAAGTGCCACAGTATTATTTGCAATCAAAAGAATCCGTATGTTGCTCCAAAAAGGGATAAACGTAACAATATAAAAAAAAAGTAAAGAGGTCATTTCGTTATATGAAATATTTTTTGAAAATTTTGATGTTCTTCTAGATAGTAATCGACATGGAATACAAAACACCTATTTTTAAAATATTTGTCAGCCTGTCTGTCTGTTTGTCTGTGTTCGTATCACGTAAAAACTGCTGGAACCTTGGTTTAAATATAGAATACTTCATTTTCTTAAAAATATGTCATTACCTAGAGAAATTAGAAAAATGTGAGAGTACCCAATTTCGTTGGTATAATGGTAATAGAACATTTTGCAGTACATTTAACTCTTGTAGATGGAAAATTTTTATCACTATTTACACAACTCTACCTCAAATGTTTAGAAACACATTTTTCTAAATTTTAATTTTAAGAAAATTAGAAATGATATGCGGACGAAGTTGTGGGCACTGCTTGTTATCAATAAACTTAATGCAAATGGTTCTTATTATTTAAATATAAAATAAAAATCATGTTTATGTAAGAAAGAAAAGCAGACTATATTTTTTTTTAGAAAAGCGAACTTGAAGTGGTATTCTTTTTGTTCTTGACATTTTTTTTAATCTTAATAAAGTGCACCGACCGATAGTAGAAAGATTTTAGATTTGACAAAAAAGCAAAAAAAAAATTTTAAAATTGTGGTTTAATAAAAACAATAATTAAAGAAGTTGTAATCGTTTGCTCGATAGTATTTATTTAATAATATCACACTTGATGTTTTCGTGCTTAAAATAAAAAACACGAGTTTGCTCCACTAACACTCATTAAGCAGCATCTAAAAATTGTTTTTTTTTTTAATAAAATAATCTTTCTCAAATTTGTTTATACTTGTATAACTTTAAGAATTTTACTTCTTAGTTTTTTAATAGAATTTTAATAATGACCCTTAACTGACTTTCATTTATAGTTAATAGCAAACTTAAATAACACATTATGTGAAGCAATGTGTGTGTCTATAATAAGAGTGTGCAAATATATATCTTCTTTATTATTAAGTCTTTTGCCTTCGTTATCTTTTACACATAACTGACCATTTGCCTGACAGCACCAGAATTATAAAGAAAGCAGACAGCCTGATATCATATAAATATAATCACACATATGGGCAACCGATAGTATGAAATGAAATATTTTTGTTAATTGGTGATACCCTGCAGTAAGTGTTAAAAGATTTAGTTAATAACATTCAAAAGCCTGACATCACGATTAATAAAATACAAAAAAAATCTTATAAACCATTTGCCGCAAGAATTGTGTACGTTTTCCTCTAAATTTAAGCTTTTTTAAGAAACTTTTAAATTTTTTATAGTTTTTGCTTATATTTTGTGTATTTTCGGTTTTTAATAAAATTTCCAATTTTTAACCGACTCAATGATTCGACTGTATGTTGCTTTTTTATGTTTGTTTCTGCAGCACTCAGTCATTTCTAAGCCGATTTTCTTAAATTTTTTGCAACTTGATAGATTAAGCTTACAGATTGGGCCTGTTTTAAAAACAGTTCACAACCTTAAAAATTAAAGGGTGTCCCCATAAAACACACATGTTTTTTAAGTGTATTATGAACTCTATACTATAGCTCCCAATAGCAAAAATTAAGAAAAAACTAGATCTAAAAATTAATGGGTGTCCCCATACTTGACGTGAATTAACTTGCGCCTATCTATGACCGTTGTATTGCTAAGTACGCTATAACAACAAGTATAAAATTTGAACTTAGAAATTAAAGAGTGTTCCCATATTTACAGTAAATTCACGTATATGGCCCTATCGTTTGAACCGTTATATACAAACGAAAATTAAACAGAATGTCCACTACTTCGTCTGGTACATTAAGAAGTAAAAATGTTTTAAAATACATATAATCTATAGGTTGTTGCAATAGTTGCTGTTAATTGAAGTATATGACCAAACTGTTGAACAGTTGCAGACAGTTAATTGAAATTCGCACAGAACCTTTATTGCTACGCCCGCTGTAACAAGTAGCAAATTTGAAATAAGAAATTAAAGGGTGTATAATAACAGTTATAAATATTAAAATTAGAAATTAAAGGGTGCCCTAATTTTTTATTTTATGGCCATTTTTTTGAACAGTTATATTCTAACGCTTAAAAATTAAAGAAATTTTGTTTAGTTGTGTCAGCAATAAAATGTGTATAAAATAAGGGATGACCACATTACTGCTAAATTTTCTTGTTTAATCTGCGTTCATATTTTATTCTACGATATACAAAAAGTCCTGACGCAATCTTCTCGATTATAATAAAATATATTAATTGAATAAATACGTTACTAATGAAATATGATTTAAAGTTTATCTGTTTTAAAGTCGGTTTTTTGCAAGAATTATTTGCAAAAATTAATACGTTTAGTGAAATTTTCTTAAAAATATATATGTATTGAAATGCGAATATTTATAATCAAAAATGGTTTTATTGTTTTTCAAAGTATTCTCCAGCATGATTTATACACTTTTGCATGCGCTCAAACCAGTTGTCGAAGCACTTTTTCCACTCCGATTGAGACACCTCTAAAACATGGTTTTTGAACACTTCAACAGCTTCTTCTGGCGATCGTTGACCACGCATTTTTTTCTTGATGCGCGGAAACAAGAAGAAGTCATTTGGTGCCAAGTCAGGGCTGTACGGTGGATGACCCATTAATTCGACGTTTTGGCCGGTCAAAAACGCTCTGGTTTGAGCCGATGTGTGAGAGCTCGCATTGTCATGGTGAACAATGATTCGTTCTCTTGTTGGTTTTTCGAATTTCTCCGATGACTTCAGGCAAACAAATTGTAGTGTACCACTCAGACGTGACCGTCCTACGTGGCTCAAGCGGAACAGTCGCCACATGACCAGTTTCGCCGAAGAAACAGGCGACCATTTGCTTCGAAGTGCTTCTTCCACGAACACCTTTCGTTGGATTTTGCTCGTCTTTGAAGACCCACACTGTCAATTGTTGTTTCGTTTCGGGCTCATACGCATAGATCCATGATTCGTTACCTGTGACGATCTTATAAACGTCTTTTGAAGCACCGCAATCGTATTTTTGCAACATTTGTTTGCACCAATCGACACGAGCCTTTTTTTTAACGACTTTCAAATTGTGCGGGATCCAACGAGAACAAACCTTTTGGATCCAGTATCGAATGTATGCTGGTGGAAGAAATGTCTAAGGATGTCTCTATCTCTCGGTATGTCGCATGTCGATCTTGCATTATGAGTTGTCGCACGGCATCAATGTTCTCTGGCACAACAGCCGTTTTTGGACGACCTTCACGGAATTCGTCTTTGAGCGAGCTTCGGCCACAATTAAATTCATTATACCAATTTTTCACAGTGCTATAGGATAGTGCTTCATCGTCATACAAAGTTTTAAGTTCATCAATGCACTCTTGTCGTGATAATCCACGTCGAAAGTTGTGAAAAATGATGGCACGAAAATGTTCACGAGTTAATTCCATTTTTTTCTATATTAATTTTTTCAAGTCACTGTAAACAACACAAATAATGGTCGTACGTCAAAACGTTTTGAGTACGATTATGCTTAAAAATGACAAACTTTCCAATGGAAATGTCAGATTGCACTTGGCAGCACTCAGTGTAGCCAGGCCAGAAATATATATAGCAGCCCTCGTAATCTAAAAACAGTAAAGAAAATAGAGGCCTCGCCTCTTTGAAGTATATCTAACGCACATCTACTTCGTGGCAAAACTGATACCAACATGATTACGAACAAAAGAACGAACAGACGGACATCGCTGAGTCGACTTCTGTATGTAATTGAATCAAGAATAAATAAAATTTGTAGGGTTGAAAATGAATAGTACAGAAATGACAAACGGAATAAAAAACTTCTACCCTTTCCACACGTGGTGAAGTGTATACAAATTCACCTTGTTCTTACTAATTTAAGGTTATAATTTTTTTCCAATCAGGATTTGAACCGTGAATATTATAAATAAATTAAAATTTACTATACATTTTCAAATATTTTTTCTTTCTAATAAATTTTAGGAATTAAACTAAAAAATGAACCAAAGCCGAAAAAAGTAAATTTTAATTTATTTATAATATTAACGGATTAAGTCCTGATTGCGAAAAATATTTAAAAAAACGTAAGGCACAACGCATGTACATTCATATTTAACTATACAACAGTCAATATGAAGCAGCATCTATAATGTTGTAAGGAAACAAATGATTAAAAATAAAAATTGAATTTCGTGGCCACACGAAGCAAACAAAAAAATGTAAAATAAGAGTTACAGAGAGAACATCGAAGAAATGCTTTGGTTTGTCTAACCAAATTAATATTGATTAGTTAGTTAAATATATGATGTTTTCAATGAATAAAATATGTAGCAATCTAGAAAATGTGGTATCATATTCTGCTAGTGTCTAATTTTTCTTATCTTCTTTGAAAAACATCCGCATACATATGTAAATTATTTTTCTTTAAAAATTTTTTTAGAAATTAAATTAAAAATTTAAACTAAGCAAAAAAAATAAATTTTAATTAATTTTATTTAAGGTTTACTTAAATTTTCAACGCTGTATGTATAATTAGATTTAAGCTCTTTAGGAAGATTTTTTGCAATAAACGTGTGAAGATACAAAATTTCGGCCATTCACTTTTCTTATACAGAATAAATAATTGATGTTATGAAGCATCATCTTAATTTGTTGCCAACTTGCTAAAATTACTATTATGATTACAGCATATTTTATCTTGTCTATAGAGAATTTTTGCCTGCTGTTTGCGATGATATTACAATAAAATAATTATAACATTATCAGTGTCGTAAAGACTACGATTATGTGTGAAATTTAACTCATGCTGGCATAAATTAGCAACCAGCAAGCCGAATTTATTTTCATTTTCCCAAAAGATTTTAGCCTTAACATTTTTGTTAATTCGTATGAAATAATAATGGAGTACCATTAATGATAAGATTTTAATGTTAAATGTTATTAATATTACAAATTTTACTGCGATTTACACAGAAAAAAAAAATAAGTTTGTAGAAAATTAAGTTTTTTTTTGTTCCTTTAATTTCTACCTTCAACTTAAAACTAATTTGTAGCTTCTTTCTTGTAGTATGCTAGAAAAATATTTATTGGGTTATTTAAATTTTTATTTATATATTTAAGTTTATTCAGCTTAAAGCTTTTTCACTGACTTAAAACCCCCTTCCTTTAGCACATAATTTTTAAACTAGAAATTATTTTATTTGACAATTTCTTATGTGCAGATTAAACAAACTTTCTTTACTTCTTTAAATTTTAAATAAAAGAAAAGAAATTTTATTCTTCCGTAATAATATTTAACATAAAAGAAAAGTTTTATCTTAAGTATTCTTATCTCTTAATTTTTATTTTATTTAAACTAAAATTTGTTTACTTCAACAATGATAGTGACAAAAGCTTATAACAATTAAAGAAACAAAAAAAAAAAACTATAACCATAATATATATAATTATTATTATTGCCTTTATTTTATTACATTTAGCACTTTTTTCATCTTCTTATTTTTCTCAACGGTTTTATATAACAAACTTTTTTTTGTTGAAAAGAAATATAAAAAAACTAAATAAAACATATAAAGCAATAAATGCATTTTTTTGCAACAGGAAAAAAAAACAAAGAAAAAATATATTTTAAAGAAATTTACTTTAACTGAAACCTTGTGAGCTTTATTGTCAAACTGTTTACAATTAGAATATTTTGGTATTCGAACTTATAATAACTATTTTCTTTATCTATTCCATAGCTCAAGCAATAACTGCTAAAGTTGGGTAAGGAAAAAATTTAGCTATTGCAAATGTCATACGTATATTCAAATACCTATTGTAAGCAAAAGTTTTACCATTGCAGCTTGAAAATTAGGTATTTGTATACCCTTCACCACAAGTTTGTCATTCCGTTTGTAATTTCTTCAATATCCATTTCCGACCCCAGAATATATTTACATATTCGAAGTCATTATGCATAGAAAAATCGATTGAGCGATATCCGTCTATCAGACTGTCCGTCCGTGTTAGTGTTGAAATCAACTTTGCCAAGGCACTAGATGAAGTAGAAAAAACTTAAATACTCTAATAGATCATAGTTTTAAAAATTTTGCTATTAAAATCAACAAGATCGGTTCATTTTCTTCAAAGCAGTGGTCGAAACACCACGCCTTCCTCTTATTTTTCTATATTATTTGGAAAACCAAGTAACTTCAATCAGAAAACAAATACACGGGGTGATACAAAAATTAAAAAAAATAAGAAAAATGCAGCAAGTGAAAAAAATGGCGCTTGCTTATATTTTCCGAGTTATGGGCTTCTGAAGTTTCCATAGAAAAGTACGATTTTGTCCTTTTTTTAAGATATAAATATCATTCAAGAGCTTTTGAAAAGATCTTTCGGGAAATTCTTGGTTTTTTTAACCCATTTAGAGCCAGTGACATTTTATTTAATTTTTTGTTCCTTATTTTTTAGTTCTTTGTCACCTCAAGATTTTTTTATTGGAATTTACTTTACTAACTCAATTTATATGTATGTTGAAGGGAATAAAAAATTGTAATTTTACTTATTTATCTTGAATCAAAATAGCTAAAGTCGATATATCTAATTTACACAACAATTTTAAAATTTGAAGTGGAACATATAAAAATTTTTGTTTCAAATAATTACAGCACGAAGGCTGAATATGTTTTTGTATCTTATTATATTATCACCTCGTATTTTCTGGAGAAAAATCTTATAATTAAGAACACTACAGAAAAATAAATTTGGACCACACATTCTCATTAGAAAAAAATATTTTATTATGAAAGCTAAAGAACTTTATTACCTGACAATTGGAAAGCCTTGCAATGCTTTACACACACAAGAAGCTAAGTTTTATTTAAAAATTTCATTTTTCAAGTCCAAAAAAGACAATTTTTAAACCTCGCGATTTCCTATTTCTTTTTTTATACTTAACACGCCATGCAATGTTTTTTTGAAGGAACTCGAAAGTATTTTCAAATGAAGTGCAATACATTTGGAAAAAATTTCATTGACCTAACGAATCATTAACTACGAATTGTTAGTCACGAATTGTTCTTTACTAAGAAATTAAACTTTACTTCGTAATTCTCCTAGTTCTTTTTACGACGATTAAGGTTTTTTTTATGTATTGCAAAGTCGATTGGGCGATGTCCGTCTGTCCGTCCGTGTTAGTGTTGAATTTTTTTTTGCTGAGAAAATAGATCAGCTAGAAAAAAATTTAAATACTCCAATCGATCAGGCATAGTGTCGAAAGAGGTGCTATTCAAAATCAGCATGATCGACCATGTCCTTCGACGCTGCGGGCAAAACACCACTCCTAGCTCTAGTTTTTCTATGTCGCTTAGAAAAATTAGGTAATTCCAATAGAGAATTAAAAAATGAGAAGAAAACATTAAGTGAACAAATTAAATTAAATTAATAAAATTTTTTTTTCAAATTATCAATATGGGTATCATTTCAAAGCTCTTAAAGAGATCTTTAAGGAAATATAAATTGTTTTCTTTTTAATATTTAACCCATTAAGAGCCGGTGACATTTTTATGTAAAATTTTTATTTCTCAGAAAAGTGTATATACAACATACATGCGGTTATATACATATATGGTGAAGGGTATTTAAGATTCGGTGAAGCCGAATAAAGAACTTTTACTTGTTTATCTTATCATTTGACGCAAATGATTAATTGATCAAGCTGTTGAGTCGGGATAAAGCTTAAAAGAAAAATATATACCAAAGAAAAAGACGTAAATGTTACACATTACAATGGCTAAATTAAAAAAGTATGATTTTTTCGTGATCAGAACCGGATATAAAAATACAAACTTTACACATTTTATAAACAAGAAAGTTATAAATCGATGTTATCAACAACTAGCGATTGCTGGTATGAAAATGTCAAACGTAAAATGGCAACTAAATTGTTCTATATAAAACTATTACTCAAATTGTGATTTCTGTTGGTCTTTAATTGCAAACGAAATATATTTCAATTATGCCAAAGAAAACTTTAACTTTAAATATGTTTTTTTTCAATTTTCAAACTTTACGCTCTGATTCATTCTGATTGAAAAAAGAAACCTTAAACCTTAATTAAAATTTAAAAAAATGTGTTTTTAAACATTTCTTGAGGAGTTCAGTAAACAGTGTTGAAAACATCCAATCTACAAAAAAAATGTGCTAAGAACTGTTCTATTACAATTTTACCTTTAAAATTGGGTGCTTTCACATTTATATCTCCAGCTTATCTACGAAATGGAATATTTTTATAAAACAAATATTATTTTATATTTTAACTAAGACTCTAAGGAACGTTCCTACAAAATTTTATTCAAATCCATCCAGCAGTTTTCACGTGATGCGAACACAAACAGACAGACAGACAAGAATTCCAAAAATAGATGTTTGGGTCCATTCTCGATTACGATCTACAACAACATTTAAGTTTTAAACAAATATTTCATGTACAAAAATGAGCCCGTTACTGTTTTACTATATGTATTGATATAGATTTTTGTATGTATTTATGTAACTTAAATGCAAATATTGTTTTTATATGAATCTTATTCCTCTCTGTGCGTATGTTTGTCAATGTTTATATGGAAATCCCATACAACATTTACCTGTTACACGAATTTGGTCATTCTAGTGGCAAAAACATCAAAGCATTTACCAAAAAATGGAAATCAAATATTATTGTGAAAGAGCTGCAATAGATTACAGAAGTACAAGAATGCTTTTGTCAGAAAAAAATTGTGTACTTCAAGGAGATATTGATGGAAAAAAAAACTTAATAAACAAATAAATTTGGATATTTTACAATGGAAGCGTTATAATAGACATGGCTTAGATAGCAGCTTTTGATTGCTGTATTTTGTCACCTAACGTTACAATGATTGATTTGAATACTGCCATTTTGGCTGACTTCCAAGACGTCAGTTGCTTTGTATTCAAACAATGTTTTGTGTTTCATAATGCAGTAGTACTAAATGTTTACCATGCAGACAATTCCAAAATGTCGCAGAAAAGTATTAGAAACATTGCAACCGATCAACAAGCGTATCAGTTTTTAAATTGATGTTTTGTTTCGCAGCTTTGTTAATGTACAAGATATAAATACCGCAGGAAAACTGTACACAATCTTTGTATTGATATATTTTGGAAGTTAGCCTTTCTATACTTAGCGTATGATTATTATTATATTATTATTTCTTTCATTATAACGTATACGTATATCAAAAATAACATAGTCATAACTAGTGTTGTGATAAAAAAAAATTACAAAAATATCCAAACGAGAAAAAAAAATAAATTTTAATTATCTATAAAAAATGATGCATGTGGGTTACGCCATAATTTGAATATGACTGCACTAATAAATTTTTTCAATAATCCTTTAAGATCAAAGTATGTTTCTTAAAGAAAGAAAAATTGGGAGTGGCACTTCGGATATCCAAAAACTATCTTAAAATGTTTATCTTAAAATTTATGTCTGTCCTTTTCCATTTAAAGCAAATATTAGTTATCTTAAGAACAACGTTAAGGAGCTTAAAAACCTATTTTTTACGTAGTTAAAAAATTCTTCACAATAGTGTATATATGAGACCCCATAATTACTGCTTGGATTTAAAAAATAGTTTTTGTAGTGTTAGAAGTGGAGCCTCAAAAATTATAAAGGGTAATCCGTTTTACTAGTTGCCAGCAAACTGCTAAAAGAAGACTTCGGCAATGCAACTTAGAATAAGAAATCTGTGTATATAATAAAACAGTAACGGGGTAATTTCTGTTTATAAAATAGTTTTTGAAAATTTTGATATTGAGTAAAAAAATCAATTTTTGGAATTTTTGTTTGTCTGTAAAATCTGCTGGATGTATTTGAATAAAATTTTGTGAGAAATTCTTTTTCTATTAGGTATATAAAATGAGTAAAAAATATTAAATATTTGATCACAGATTTTCGTTTTTAAGTCTCCAGGACTTTCAGTTTTAAAGATTTCAATAAAAAAATCGGTTTTTTTTGGGTAAAAAAAAATTTTTTTTTATTTTTTTCTTTCATATAAAATGAAAAAAAAAAAAAAATACATTAAATATGTGATCATAGAATACTTTTTTTTTAAATATATCATTTCGTCCAGAAACTAGAGATACAAATGTGAAAGAAACCAATTCAACCGATATAATTGTACTGAAATAGATGTCAGTATATTTAATTTTTGTAGATGGAAAACTATTTTTACAGAACTCTGCAAAAATGTTTAAAAACACATTTTTCTAAATTTTGATTTGAAGCAATTTCGAAATGATACCCAGACAAAGTCGTGGGTACTACTAGTATAAAATAAATCTACTGGTGAGTTGTTTCATTATCTTGACAGTGAAATACTCCACGCTTGGTTGCAAGACGCGAATCTGAAGGAGACAGAAGAAAAAATGTATTGCAATATAATATAAAATTTCATGTTACTGTGTTTGTACATATTGTTCTCCGCAAGTTTATAACGGAATTAATACAAGCTTTGCCTTTGTGCATCTTTAGATGTAGCCTTGACACACTTAACCAAATTGGAGCTTATTTGGAGATCCTAATTATTTTTATTTGCAACTTTTTCTTTAATGCAGAGCAGTTTTTGTTTTAATTGTTGCAGCAGGATCGACAAATGCCATTACACAAATTCACAAATCGCTCAAACGCATTTTTTTTTATCATCGTGTAGCATTTAGCATTAAAAAAATATTCCAAGAAAAAGTCAATTAAAAATATTTTCTCTCTGTTTTTGCAAGAGCTGTCGCCACAACTTAAAATTTCCAAGATGCAAGGAGTTGAAGAATTAGGCTACTATTTTAATTTTACATACATCCGAGGACTGCTTCTTTAAGCATCGCAGCACCAGTTTTCTAAGAAATATAAGTTTGACATTTATAACTTAAACTTGAGTAATCTTCTTATATAGAAAATAAAGGATTATATCCATTTTTCTTTTCCGAATCCCTCACTATTTAATGAGTGTTGATTTTAGTTAATTATCAATGCCATTATATCAAGTGATTGAAATGATTTTAACTATTTGAAACGAAAAAAGCGGTTGCAAACGTTATATACAGCTGATGTCAAAGTTAAACAACTAATCACTCTTATGCTATGTAACCACAAACATTATTTACATTTATGATTTCTTATAAGACGATAATTATTTTACAAAACTTATTAATTTTTATAAAAACCTCGTAACTTATAACTTATACACGCTTTTAAATCTTTAGTAGAAAACAGCAAGGTAAACGAACATGTAATCAATTGAGTTTGCATGGTTGGAACATTTCTAAAAAAAAACATTTCTCGTAAGTACTGGAAAAAAGTAGTATTTAAATCTGCTTGGAAAATTGTATAGTTTTCTGTGTTTATTTACGTTATGTTACGACAGTATTAAAATTGTTTAATAATTTAATTAAAAAGTAATGACAATGCAAATTGAAGTTTTCTTTCTATAAATGCAAAAAATATTCTGGGAAACAAATGCATGAACACAAACTGTCAAAAACACTTAAACCAAAATAACCTAATAATATGAGTGTGACCAAGTAAAAAAGAGATTAGATTATTTCTTATTAAGCAAAACTCAAAATTCATAATTAAAAAAACAAGTTTCTCAATTTCTCTGACGTTAAAACTACTCTGTCCTGCAAAAAAAAAAAAAAAATTTATTGGTTTCCTCACAAAACACAAAAAAAAAGAGAAAACGAATATGAAGAATTTGAACCGCTTTATTTTTTTTCACAAACAGATTATCTAAGGTCCTTGCAAATAACTAAGCGGTCACATTCATATACTTACTCATCATAACTCGAGAATGACTTGGATAAATTAAATAAATTTACCTTCAAGTGATTTTGACATTATCTAAGTCAGTCACAAGTAAGTTAAAGTTAAACCAGATTTTTAATGCAAATTACAGATATTTTTGTTTAAAAAATTTTGATTTAAAATAAATTTTGGTTTTTATTTACTTTTGTTGTAATTTCTTGACAATTTTTAAGAAAAATAAATTATTTACAAATGTAAAAAAAAGGAAAACTAAGGCACGATTAAAATATAATGCAGTATTTTCTGTATCACCACATCCGTCAACAACACTTCATTGGTCTTTACTGTCACTTTCAGTGTATGAGCACCCAAATTTGATGTCTACAAGCACTAGTTTCTCTATCTTTCATCCCATAAAAAAATACGTTTACGAAAAGGGGTAATTTTTCGAGTTTTTTTTTCCTGTTTGAAAACTGTCTTAAAAGCCTTTTCTAGCTCTCAGAAAATTTTTCATTAGACCTGCTTTCATTTGAAGATGTGATAAAAGGTGTTTGTTTAGGATATGTCAAAAGTTTCCAAAACTGAATTTAAGCCGTTGCACAGTGGGGAAAAATAGAAAATTTTGGAAATATCTCAGCTATTTGTAAATGGCTTAGACGATTTAACAAAGAGTATAGCAGCGAAGTATTTGAATTTAAGTTTAAGAGCTGGGTGCCATCGACTTCCCAGGAATGGGTTTATTTTGTCTCAAAGTTGGGTACCTCGCACCTGCAAATTTTTCTAATGCTTGGCATCTCCTAAAATTTTGTCTGATTTTTAAAAATTATACAGGGTCTTAAAGGCCAAGTCAATACCTGGAAAATGGTGTTTTTTTTTTCAAAATATTGGGACAATTTCTAGTAAATTTTTTACAGTAGTTAACGAGCGAAATTAAAAATATTTTGAAAACAATTTAAAAATAATATCTTTTTTGACTTCGAAATTATACGAGTTTCAAGTCAGAAATTCCAAAATTATTGCAATTTTGTATATTTAGCCTAAAAAGGGCCATCAATCTGTTTTTTTTTTACTGTAGCCGTTACACAAATGGCTGAGTTAACTCCAAAATATTTTGTTTCTGCCCCTCTGTGCATTGTGAATTTTGATTTATCTACCTGAAGCAGTCATGCTACATGTCAAATTAGTTTTAAAAGATTTCTTTACGTAGGTTGTTTAATTTTGTAAATCTAAACGATCATAAAAAATGCCTTAGTTCAGTAATTATGGTTTTATGGAAATCGAGGTCATACAATACAAGTTTGTGGTTGATGCACAAGTTCTTATTAACATCAGGTGAGTTTTCGTAATTCTGTCCCATATATAAGTTTTAATGAAAGAAATGGTTTATTTTGCAGGAAAATCTTGTTTTTTTGCTCTTAAGCAAAGCTACGAGTAAAAATTTGGTGATGCCAGGTAAGCCGTTCTCACACTATTATTAAATGTAATATTGTACATACACGCTTTATTATTTACTACGCTTCTTAAAAAATTGTAATCGTGGCAGATAAAAAAAAACTGAAAACAGAATTAAGCACGTGAAATTCTACATAATCACCTTAGATTGTCTTAAAGGAGATTGTCTCTCAAATTCTAAAGAAAATGAAGAATATGAGGTTAAAGAGTTTTTTTTTAATTTAAAAACAATTTTGGCTCTTCTCGAAATTATTTGGTAAATGTAAGCTTGATCTCTAATTCTGGCTCCTTTAAAAAGTTCCTGGCTGAACTTTTTACAAGTAATTTTATATTTGCCATAAAGCAATCAACCACTTGTTTAATTTGACAGGATATTAGTAACTATACCAAAGAAGATTGCTATCGAATAGCAACTTAAACTTCATTGCATATATTTTTAAAGCTTCAAAATTGTATTTAACATATGTGAGTGCTTAAAAATTTTTTTAAGTGATATATCACTCCCTCCGATTTCTTTAATATTTGTAAAGATGTTCAATCTAGATTAGAAAGTTATTGCTACTTGACCGTGAAAGCTTTCATGTTAGCTGTCACAGTTTTTGTTATATGTGAAACAAACTCCCTAAAGAGGTCAGTCCTTAACATTCTGGTAAAGCCTAAGTCAAACATTTACATGTTTTACTATCTTTTTTTACATAACGAACTTATTCTAGTAAAACAATAAGAAACACTCTCATAACTTATGGTTTAAGTTTTATTTTTATTCTTTTAATATGAACTTTTATGTAAAAAAATTTCAAATTTAATTTTTTACTGGTTGTATGACAGTTGTTGTATATAAAATCTCTTATCTAACAACAGCCCATTGAAGCCAATGGCTATAATATAAATTATATTTAAAGGCTAACAGTTAACAAACATAAAACATCTTTGCATGATTACAAATATAGATTGCGTTTAGAATAATCTAGGAAAATAATTTCCTTAATTCACTGCCTTTGCCCTTTATTACACAACAAAGTCATACAGCTAAGGGAAATACAAATTATAGATAAGAAAAAAAAATTTTAGATTAAATGGCATAAGGAAAAAAAATGATATGAATTTTTGTACTTCGAAGTAGATAAGCAAAGCAACAAATTTTTGATTTAACTCCTTTTTATCTGCCTTGGGGGAATTTATTAAGCTTTTTGGATATAAACGCTTAATTAGAAAGGTCATTTTTCTTAAACATAACATTCTCAAAGAAAAAACACATACACACAAATACACGCGCAACTTTTATTTAGGCTTATTAAAAAATAAATTCTGTTTTTAACCAACAAATAACGATGGAGGTTATGAATTCGCTTGAATGTTGCTTTTTTTATGTTTGTGCATATAGAACTCAGTCATTTCTGAACCCATTTTGAACATTTTTCCTAATTGGTAGATTATGCTTACAGATTAGTCCCATTTAAAGAGCAGTTCATAATCTTAAAAATTAAATGGTGTCTTCATAAAACATACATGTTTTTTAAGTGTGTTATGAACAGTAAAGCGCACTTCTTTAAAATTTTAAAGAAAAAAATGCGTATTACTATAGCTGGCAATAGCAAAAAGTTATATAAAAATAAATCTAAACATTAAAGGGTGTCCCCATGGGTGATGTAAATTCACTTATATGCGCCTACATTTTGAACCCTCATAGACAACCGTTTAAAATTGGACAGGATTTCCATTACTATGAGAAGCATAAACATTCCAAATTATAAATTAAAGGGTGTGCCAATAGTTGATGTGGCTGAACTAAACAGAATGTCCACTACTTTATCTGGTATATTAAGAAATATAAATATTTAAAATAATAAGTTATAGGGTGTTACAATAGATGCTGTTAAATGAAGTAAATAACCAAACTATTGAACAGTTGTAGACAGTTGATTGAAATTTGCACAGAACCTTTATTGCTAAGTCCGCTATAACAAGTAGCAAACTTGAAATTGGAAATTAAAGGGTCTTCCTATAACTGATGTAATTTGACCAATGTGGCCCTTTATTTAAAACCGGACAGACATGCTCTTGAGAATTAGACAGAAACTCCATTACTATATCAAGTATAAAAACAAATAAAAATATTCAAAATTAGAAATTGAAGCGTGCTCTTATGGTTGTAATTTAAAATATATGGGGAATCTTTTGAACAGTTTTATACTTAACGCTTAGAATTTAAACAAACTTGATTTTAGTATGTCAGCAATAAAAAGTGTAAAAAAGAAAGGGTGACCACAAGACTGCTAAATTTTCTTATTTATTCTGTATTCATATTTTGTTCTACGATATATTAAAAATCCTGACGCAATCTTTTTCGAATATAATATAACATAATTAATTTATAATTACCGTCCTAAAAAAAATATGATTCTAAGTTTTTCTGTTTTAAAGTCAGTTTTCTTTGCAAGAATTATTTTTATCTTCTTGTTGTACTCTCGACGGTATTTATGTTGGAATTTTCTAAAATTATTAAAAATGACAAAATTCTATATTTATTTATTTTTATTGCATTTAAGGGCATTACGTTCAGCTATCCTTTTGAATGAATTGAGTTCTTAAAATGCAAAGGGACTAAAATAATTTACTTATGTATAAAAAATTTAGGAAATAGTAAAAAAAATCTCGATTTATTTTCATACCCGACCTCGTTTCACAAAATTAAATTTTACTTTCATAATAATTTTTTTTCTTCCTTAATATTATTAAACATTTTTCACTAGTCTTGAAAAGGCCATAAAATATTTCGAAAATATGCATCATCATTGAAATATTAATTCTCAAACTTCTGCCTTGTTAGAGTATCCGTTTCTTCCTTCGTTTAATGGCAGCATACAAGGAAAATTAGAAAATCAAATATTTGCAAGAAATTCCTAACAAATTAAGTCTTCTCTTTTTTTTTTTTTTTCTCAAATAAAAAGGAGGTCATATTAAGGCATGCGAACAGCATCGCCTTTTTTTATTTTTGATTGTTTACCAAAATTTAAATATGTGTATTTTATTTACCAGCTTTTCAACTAACGCTTTAATGTTTGTATGTGAAGTATTGCAATTTACGCGTTTAAATACTTTAAAAAATTATGAACGTTATTTTGCATCGCCAAGGAATACTATTGGATTATTTTCCAATTTAAAAAGGATTAAGCAAATTTCATAAATACGATTTTAGTTCTTTTTGACTTTTTTCTTCCTGTGGCTCCACTGCAAACATAGCAAACAGATATTTTGTTAAAAAGATAAGTAATGGAAATTAGTCTTAAGATCTCAGAAGGATTGTAATCTTTTGGGTTCAGGATCTAAGGCCTATCACTAAAGGTACAAAAACACACATTTATTGTAATATTCTTTGCTCATTAACCCAAATTTTACTAAAAAAATTGTATCTGCTTATTTTTATGTTTTTAGTAATAAATGTTTTAAGGGATTCGCAGCGGGCCCGATAAATGTTCATAATAATAATACTTCTTCTCAGCATTTGGTCGGATTTGTCTGGTAGGAGTAACACATGAGAAGGGGGAGAGATTATCTTCAAATGGCCCTGCTGTAGCTCAAAGCAAATACGTTCGTCTTTGCTCCCCTTAATTTTGATAAATATTTATTAAACGAAAATAATACTCGTTTCTTTTTTTAGCGAATAATTTGATAGTCGAGTTAAAAAGAAAAGATAACTGTAATATAAAATGATGTTACGGGATGAAATCTTTGATTTATTCTTAGCTAATTTGTTTGTATTAGAACGAAAACTTTTATGTTTGTAAAAATCGTGGTCGGGTTCAGTGAATAAAATTTTTAAAACACTAAGAATTTAGTTGAAAATCTTCCCTTTAGCTCTTTATAAAATTTGATACTCCGTGAAAGCAGATGTAGGATCTAAGTTTTTTTTTTGCAAAGTCTCTATAGAGCCTGCAGAGTTAAAAATCTATTTAATTCTTTTAACAGTGAAAATAATAGTGAAAAGTCGTGGTGTTGATTTCAGTACAATTGGTAACTTTTCTGAAGATGTCGTCCTAACTCGCAAACAATTCGAAAACAAAGG
This sequence comes from Cistogaster globosa, assembly GCA_937654795.1. Taxonomy (NCBI): domain Eukaryota; kingdom Metazoa; phylum Arthropoda; class Insecta; order Diptera; family Tachinidae; genus Cistogaster; species Cistogaster globosa. The sequence continues at coordinate 131,820,764 of OW569403.1, read as the reverse complement.
ATGATCCTTTCATGGAGGTTTTAATGGCGATGAAAAAAAGTGCCAGGACTCAACAAACTCAGCAGATGACGAAAAATGGACTAACATTTTAAAAATGTTATTTAATTTTTAAAATCTTTTTTGTTTTAAGTTAATTAGTTTTTTAAATAACCCTGTTTTAATCGTTTTCACGTAGCGATGTTGTTTTTCTTAAGGTATGACATTCAGGTGTTAAAGCTATGCGAAAGAGACTGTTCTGCTTTCCACTTCTTAGGTTCTGCTGTAAGAAATATATTTTTATTATTTTATGGCACAATCTTTCGTTTTGATTAGCTTCCAAGTTGTAAAAAAATTCAGCTGAGACATGGAGTTTAATTTTGTACTTTTTTCTTTCTTTTTTTTCGACAATCATGTGCAAATTTTATATCGAAATTAATTAATAATTCGTCAGTTTCTGATGAGTATCACCTTCTATGATTTAACCGAATTAAGTTAATTTTACTGAAATATATTAAAACGTTTTAAAATTGTAAAACGCAGAAACTACCAGGAATATAGATAAGCTACTTAAGGACGCACGAATTATTATTTTTTGAAGACTCTGAATTTTTAATTTTATAATTTTACGTTAAAAACTCTGGCATTTATTTTTGTTGTAAGAAATCCTGATAATCACCTGCATTATTTAATTTAAAAATGTGTATTAAAATTCCTCAGAATTTTACCATTTAAAACAAAGAGTTTCATACAATTTTTTGAGGTATTATGTTTCTTAGCATTTATCACATGAAGTAAAATTTTATACGGAGGGTTCCTGTAAAGCGACGTGTAAATTTTTTATTCATTTTTCTGTTTATTTTTCAAAGAAGCACCACATACAAATTGCTAACTTACAATATATATTTTTGAGAACTAATGCAATACAACTGCTTGTCAAGGAGCTAATCTATACATATAACAAACCAATAATGGAGTCATTTCTCTACATAACCAATTTTTTAATGTTGGTTGGGAATTTTTTATTGTTTGTGTTCGCATCACGTAAAAACTGCTGTATGGATTTGAATAAAATTTTATGAGGTGATCCCTTTGAACTCTGGTTCGAATATAGAGTAATTTTTTTCACAAAAATGTCTCGTTTCGTAAAGAAACTAGAGATAAAAATGTGGCTGCTCCCAATTTTACCGGTATAGTGGTACTAGAACAGTTGCCTGTACATTATATTTTTGTAGATAGAAAATTTTTAACACTGGTTACAGACAGAACTGTACAACAAATTTTTCTAAATTTTAGTTTAAAGAAAATTAGAAACGATACGCGGACGAAGTCGTGGGCACTACTAGTGTTTAATACAGGGGTAATATTTTTTGCGAACTCAGTGATAGGAGTGAGATAATGCGAACGAAATTTATTTCTAATTTAATAGAACTACTTATCACACAATTCTACATGCCCTTATTAGCAATCCTTGTTTGTAAAAATTAAAAACTTCTGGAAAATAAGCATTGTTTACTGAAAAATATTTGCATGTTTTATTCGCACAATATTTTATTAAAGCTTTTTATGCAGACACAAAAACATACATTTACATGAGTAATCATATATGTATGTATATGCAAAAAATAAAAAAAAAAAAACTAAAGTTAAAAGGCTTCCATAAAAAATAAAAATTAGGAATTAGGAGCATCAGCTACTCTTATGTTAAATGAAAATATTTTACATGAGCAATGACTTGTAAAATTTTTTCATTTATTAAAGCTGTTTTATTAAGAATGTTAGCAAAAACAAAAAAAAAAAAAAACAAGAAATCCTACATGGTAAAATAACAAGAAAAGAGAAAACACAAAACGTAAAAAAGAAAATGTGAAATAATGAAAACGAAAAATAAAGTAATTGTTTTAAAAGTACATTTTTCTTTTACACATCCTGAATATTTATGTCCTTGTACAAAGATAATCAGAGTGATTATACATACATACATATATACATATGTATTTTTATTAGATTTTTATAGAGTTTTATAAGACTGCTTAGAATGCAGAAATAAACCCTGCTTAACTAAAGTCTGTAATCCACGTATGATTGGTAACAGTTGTCACAAACAAAAGTTAATTTTGGTTTATTTTTACCCAACTTAAAAAAAAGAAGCAGGTTTTGAAAATTTTTTGTAATATGATAGATTATGCTTACAGATTGTTACTGTTTTAAAAACAATGCATAATCATTTTTTTAATTTTTCCCAGCCAGGTGTTGAAACGGTGATTTTCATGAATCAATTAAAATTCACTTTTTCCGCTTTGGTTCATTTTTTAATTTAACTTTTATAAAGAAAAATTATTTTTCAAATGTATGCGGACGTTTTCCAGTAAAAAATAAATTTTTTTTTGATTCACATTTTATAATCTTTAAAATTAAAGGGTGTCCCCATACAACACACATGTTTTTTAGTGTTTTATGAACTATAAAGCGCACTTCTTTAAATTAAAAAAAAATTTGTGTATTACTATACCTCCCAATAGCAAAAAACACAAAAAATCTAAAAATTAAAGAGTGTCCCCATAGGTGACGTAAATTTACTTATATGCCTCCTCTATCCTTTGAACTGTTTTAGACAAACGCTTGAAAATTGGACAGGATTCGATTACTATTACTGTTATAATAAAAAGTATTTACATTAAAAATTGTAATTTGATATATGTGGCTAAACTTTTAAACTGTTACAGCCAGATTGTTAAAATTTACTTAGTCTGCTACAATAACAAGTACAAAATTTGAATTTAGAAATTAAAGGGTGTTCCCATATTTGAAGGCAATTGACATATGTGGCCCTATTGTTTGAACCATTAAAAATTAAACAGAATGTCGACAACTTTGTCTGGTATATTAAGAAGTATAAATATTGAAAATTATATATTATAGGGTGTTACAATAGCTGCTGTTATCTGATGTATGTGACCGTACTGTTATACAGTTGTAGACAGTTGAATGAAACTTGCACAGAACCTTTATTACAAATAGCAAACTTGAAATTAGAAATTAAAGGATGTCCCTATAGCTGATGAAAGTTGACCTTTTTGGCCCTATCTTTGAAACCGTTATGAACAAACTATAGAAAATTAGATAGAATATCCATTACTTTATCAAGTATAATAACAAATATAAATATTAAAAATTAGAAATTAAAGGGTGTCCTAATCAATGTAATTTGATGTATATGGCCAATCTTTTCAACAGTTATGGACTAACGCTTAGAATTTTAACAAATTTTGTTTCACTGTGTCAGCAATAAAAAGTGTAAAAGATAAAGGGTGACCACAAAATTGCTGAATTTTCTTGTTTAATCTGCATTTATATTTTGTTCTACGACTTATAAAAAATCCTGATGTCATCCTTCTCGAATATAATATAAAATAATAAATGTATAATTACCATTCTAAAGAAATATGACATTAAGTTTGTCTGTTTTAAAATCGGTTTTAATTTTGCAAGAATTATTAATAATAAATTTCTTTTAAAAGTGTGACATTAATTAATTATTATTATTATGGATTATTTAAAAAAAAACCAAATGAAAAATTTTAATCCGGCTTAAGTTTACGTATATCTTACTTTGTTAGGAAAGGCCAAATATTTTGAAACATTTTTTAATTTTTTAAGAAAACTGGAAAAATTGGAAGGTAGCAGAATGTAATGCAGTATTTTCTTAATTGCTACATCCGTCATTAATATTCCTCAAATTTAAATTTCTTAGTCTCATAATAAATCAATAATAATTTGATTAGACACTTCCATATACATCCGCAACTTTTTTCTTTTTATTTATTTCCTCGAGGATGTAGGTGTGGCTCTACTGGTTGACACTTCATTTCAAAATGTACTAAATAATCCTTAAATACTTGAGCTAACTCATAGTTAATTAATATTAATTTCTCATAGTATGAAATGTTCATTCCTTAATTATCTATAGGTTTTACTTTTCCCGTAAATGGCACAGCTGCAAATTTTAAATCTTAATGGTTGTTTTTAATTCAATGCAAATCTCTCTTTAATTTAATATTCTTCTAAATATTATATACGTATTCCTTAAAGCTCGGAGTTAAAGATTTTATGTCCCCATAATTAGTTATTCTTAAGTTACTTTAAAAATAACTTCACTTTCGCTCTTTTTCGTAAGCTATGTTCGGTGCACTTCGCTACTTGTGCAAAATTTTACGACTCTACCTATTGCAATTTTCCTGGCACACAATAGTTACTATTTACTTTATATGGAGAGACCAGGCCCACTTATACAATCCAGCTGAACATTTTTTGTATTAGCACTCAGGCGTGACCCCTACTTATGCAATGCATTGTGCCAGAACTAGAAAATAAGGTGTGGAAAGGGGTAAAGAGAGAGTAGTGCTTGTGGACATTTGATTTGAATTTTTGCACATTGAAAGTAACAGGAAAAACCTCTCTCTGCAAGGAGTTTATTCCACATATGAACTGTTCGGCTTAGAAACGAGTTTTCTCTGTAGTGCGAGGAGCGACTCACTAGCCAATTGACCTCAAAGGAATGCGTTCTTGATGCAGATATGAAATTATGGTTTTCAGGAGCAAGTTACCTGATTAATAAGAGCACATTCCGTTGTAGTATTAATAAAATAATGAAATCCATTTCACACTGCGTCGGTGCTTCAGTGAATCAATAGAGCTGAATACCCTACTCTCACCGATGACCTTCTTCGCGCTCTCCTGCACTCGGTTGAGTAATTTTGGAGCACCCGCCTTACATGCGAGTTTTTTTTCTTTTTCGATCTAATAAAGGTGGCATAGATAGCAAGGAGAGCTTGTAGAGAAATGTAGTTTTCACATCATCAATTATTCAACAAGCAAGAAATGGAAAAGTAAGTATAAAAAAAGAAAATTATTTATTCTAAAAATTGATGAGCACTTTAATGTTAATTTTTTTGCCTGCAGCTGATTGTCTGGTGCGTGGCCCGCCCACCCTTTGCTAAATACGTGACCCATCAATTGCGAGTATTTGCCTTCAACCTATTTTCAACACTTCTTTAAGAATAATATTAAACCCTCATTTGAAATATTAAAAAAAGAAAGTGATTTTAATAGTTTCTTTGTAAAGTTATGGTTTGTTAGGTTAATAAGACTTTGCGAACCAACTCATATCGACTTTGCGAACAAACTCATATCGTTTTTTGTTTTTTTTTCGTAGTTTGGCTAGCTGAAGCATTTGGTGTATTTTCAATGAGGTTTTTTTTTTGTTACTAACATTTATTCACGATTTAATATTTTATTTTCTATTCAGTAAATATTTAAAGAACACCAATTTTTTTTTATAATCTCTTCTATCACAAACAACAATTCAATGAACAAAAAAATATTCTAATTTGTTTGACATTTGTTTCATTTTCTAAAGATAATTGAAAGACATGTGGTTTTTATTGATTTTTCTTTAGAAATATTTTTTATTGAGCTAAAGTAAAATGATTGGAAACAAAATGGAATTTTAAACAATTTATTTAATAAATATTTTCTGTTTATATAGATTTAAAAAAGTAAGAATATTTTTGAGCATCACAAACTTATTGTAGCATAATTAAAAAAGTATCTTTTTATGGTCATATTTTAATTAAATTGTTTTATTTAATTTTTTATTTAATTGTTTCCTTATGACACTTGAGATTTACAGAGTCTTCTAAATACAATCAATGGTATTTTAAAACTGAAAGATGTTTTCGGTCCGAAGAACTGAATACCGGTCAGTATTATATTTCTATGCAATAAAATTAATCAAAATATTTTTTTTAAGTAGCAATATTTAGGTCAAGCTATGTATTTTCTAAGTGGAAGTTTTTGGTGAAATGAAACACACATTAAGAAACATTTAAGGCAGTCGTGGTCATATGGTGTGCCCCGAAAAGAACGAGGCTGCTGTGATTGTAAGTAAGATCCTGTCGCCGTATGGCACGTAGCGCCACATTTCGTCTGGATTAACGTCGTCCATTTATTCAAACAAAAAAATCATTAATCATTGTGCGGTTACGATCTCCATTGACTGTAAAGTGAGTTCCGGCCTTACTTTTGAAGAAATAAGTTCCGATGGTGCTACCAGCGTGTAAACCACACTAAACGGTGCACTTCTTTGGATGCAATGGATTCTGTAGGGAATGTTGTAGATTGGTCTCACCCCAATTTTACTTACTAACAAACCCGTTAAGCCAGGATTGAGCCTCATCGCTGAACACAATTTGGCTATAAGAAACGGGTCAGTTACTTACTGCTCTAGAGCCCAATCAACTAAAGAAAGACGCATATAATGGTCCCTTGGTAGTAATTCCTGCACTATATGGATCTCTTGCGGGTGTTGACGAAGATCTTTGCGCGAAATTTTCCCGGACGGACAGAGCCCCAAATCCTAAAATTGATGACGAATCGACAAATTTGGATCTTCTTCTACACTTTCGTTTACAGCAGCGATATTCTCTTCAATACGCACATACCTCCGACGTCTTGGTGTTATTGTAATCTCTAGAGAGTATGTGGTATGAAATATATCTACAGTTCGATGGATGGCTTGCCCAGGTGGACGATTATAAAAATCAAGAAGTCGTCTATAGGTTGCTCGAGTTGATGACTAATTTTTAAAGTAAACTTGGATGATTTGATAGCGTTGTTCAAGCGTGAGTCTATTCATAATGATTTGCCAGAGTTTACTGAGTTCATCAAAATTTAATTTTTAATGTTGTTTTTTTATAATTTAAAGTCCTTTCGGTCTTAAAAAAACACCCGATATAATTACAACCTTTAATGACTGTTGTAGCCAGATAAATCCATTAGTTAACTTTGTCTGCAATTGTTGCTACAAAATATTTGTCTCTTTCCATCTTTTTCTACATATGAGAGCTTAAACTTTTAAAAATGTATAGTTTATATAACAACTGTCTGAGTTTAAAATCTAAAGAGCTAAGGGCAGAATATTTCCAAAATTATTTATTTATTGTTTATGTCATTGTTAAGGTCACATATTAGCTGCTTGAAGGTTAAGGTTATTCCATGGCATTTATATATGTGTAGTTCTTTAAAAGATATCATTGATTTCTCTATTAGTATAAGGCATACTTTCACTAAAAAAGGTTCTTCATACTGCCCACTCCCAATCTTAGTTGATTCTTTTGAAAAATATACATTATTATTCATTTTATTAATTGTGATATATACTGTGTACTAAGTCAAGCGTATAACAACATGACATAACAACAAGGGGCAAAGTTAAGTACAACAATATCCTGCAAAAAAAAAAAAATTCTAAAAATACCAACCCCAATATGCAAAATTTAATTCGGAAACACCCATTACTTTACAAACATATGGCATCTAACAATAAGTAGACTAGGGACGACTGATCACGTTATTTTTGAGGAAATTTGTTGTGAGTGAACGTGTTTTCAAATCACAGTTCTTTTAAGTAGTTACCGTTCTTCCTTTTTATCTAAGCATTCATGTTTATATAGAAGTACATACTAAAAATTACACAAAGTCAAATTAGATTTAAGCTTCTCGTACACAATTTATCAATTCAGTTCAGTTTATTAACAACAATAATATTTACATTTTAATTTAAATTCTCGATAGTGAATATTGTATTAATTATGAACACAAGTTGTTCGGGTCGCTGGAAAATAAAAAGAAACAATTTTTATAGAAAAATTGCAACTGTCCTATTCATAAAAAATGAAATAATGTTGAAATGTGTTTTATGAGAAATTTTCCATACGAATTTGTTCTAATATACTTTTCAAGTCTCTTTTAATATTCTATGAATATGGTAGTAAATATCTTATAAAAAAAAAAAAAAAAATGAAGTTTAAAGGTTTCTTAATTATTAAAGGACATGAATTTAAAATTTTTCATAATGGGTAAATGTTCTGTACCACTTTTATAGTACGTTTTTCATATATGTTGTTACGCTGTTACGTTGTAAATTATTAAATTAGAATAAAATAATTGTAAGAAGTTTCCTAAGTAAGCGGTAGCGAAACGGCCGTCGAGACGTGATTTCGCCCTTGATTAACTTGATTTAATATTCCCGCGGTTTACTTTAATTTAACTAAATTATCATTACTTTTCAACAAAAATAAAACAAAACAAGCAAGCAATTAGCCAACTTCACTTCCTAACGCACTGTCAAAATCGGATTTTCCAATTGCTAAGTGTTGTGTCCGCGCTATTTAGGTTTGCTTTATACATTTTGTATGTACATGCGATTTTTTAACAGATAATTTGCGCTTTGAGCTGTAAGGGACAAAAACTGCTGTGTCAAATATTTAAATGGAATCTTAACTGGACAACGTTCAAAATGAGAATGACTCTAATAAAATGGTGGTAATTTTTATTTACTGACTTTTAGATGTCTTTAAATATGCTAATAGTTTCTATAAAAATTAGTAGTTTTATATTCGGCTTAGGTTTGCGTGTATTTTAATTTCTAAATTTATTAGGAAAGAAAATGCTGTTTTTTTTAAAAATTAATTAACACAAACATTTGAAAATAACCTTTTTTATTTTATTTGGAAATTAAATTATACCTAAACTTAGGCTGAATTAAAAATTTGTACTTTGGTTAAAAATCAATTGTTTTCATATTTATTAAGAATTAAATATTTACAAAAAGCGTAAGATGAGTTGTAGTTGGCACTTTTTAAAACAAAAATAAAAAATGTGGTTTTAACCACCTTGCTGAGCTAAATTTACCTTAATTATTAACCCTGCCGGTCCCATTTCGCTATGTATTCTCCAGTCTTCTTCTAAAATACCGTTAGTACGCATTAAAAGTAGAAATTGAGTACAAATTTCTTGGTTTATGATATTCAAGCGTATACAGCAGTAGTTACTGGAGAAGTTCTAGCTTCCTGCCACCACTCTAAGAACGTGTATTTCCAAATCGCCCCACGTTTTTATGTAAATATAAAAAAAAATTTTCTATTTTTTCTTAATAGAAAAACATTTAGATATAATGATATTGTACTTGCTTTTAATTATGCACACAAATTGTTTTTAATTTATACACTATAAATATTTGCTTTCTAAAATAAGTAGATATAAATTATTGCTTTATTTTTTATTTTTTATTATGTAAATATATTATAATAAAATATTGTGAATAAAATAATTGGAGGATATTAAAACTTTTATTGTCTGATTAACACACACCAATTAATTTCATTTGTTTGTTTCTGACATTTAAATGATTTACAGAAAAACTAAAATATTATAAAATTTATTACGAGGGCTGCTCTATATATTTCTGGCCTAATAGTGAAAATGCGAATATTTATAATCAAAAATGGTTTTATTGTTTTAAAAAGTATTTTCCAGCATGATTTATACACTTTTGCATGCGCTCAAACCAGATGTCGAAGCATATTTTCCACTCCGATTGAGACACCTCTAAAACATGGTTTTTGAACACTTCAACAGCTTCTTCTGGCGACGAAAATCGTTGGCCACGCATTTTTTCTTGATGTGCGGAAACAAGAAGAAGTCATTAGGTGCCAAGTCAGGGCTGTACGGCGTATGACCCATTAATTCGACGTTTTGGCCGGTCAAAAACGCTCTGGTTTGAGTCGATGTGTGAGAGCTCGCATTGTCATAGTGAACAATGATTCGCCTTCTCTTGTTGGTTTTTCGAATTTCTCCGATGACTTCAGGCAAACAAATTATAGTGTACCACTCAGAAGTGGCCGTCCTACGTTGCTTAAGCGGAACAGTCGCCACATGACCAGTTTTGCCGAAGAAACAGGCGACCATTTGCTTCGAAGTGCTTCTTCCACGAACAACTTTCGTTGGATTTTGCTCGTCTTAGAAGACCCACACGGTCGATTGTTGTTTCGTTTCGGGCTCATACACATAGATCCATGATTCGTCACCTGTGACGATCTTACAAACGTCTTTTGAAGCACCGCAAACGTATTTTTGCAACATTTCTTTGCACCAATCGACACAAGCCTTTTTTGAGCGACTTTCAAATTGTGCGGGATCCAACGAGAACAAACCTTTTTTACGGCCAGGTGTTCATGCAGTATCGAATGTATGGTGGAAGAAATGCCCAAGGATGTCTCTATCTCTCGGTATATCGCATGTCGATCTTGCATTATGAGTTCACGCACGGCATCAATGTTCTCTGGCACAACAGCCGTTTTTGGACGACCTTCACGGAATTCGTCTTTGACGAACTTCGGCCACGATTAAATTCATTATACCAACTTTTCACAGTGCTATAGGATGGTGCTTCAGCGCCATACAAAGATTTAAGTTCATAAATGCACTCTTGTCGTGATAGTCCACGTCGAGATTTGTGACAAATGATGGCACGAAAATGTTCACGAATTAATTCCATTTTTTTCTATATTAATTTTTTCAAGTCACTGTAAACAACACAAATAATTGTCGTACGTCAAAATGTTTTGAGTACGATTATGCGTAAAAATGACAAACTTTCCAATGGAAAAGTCAGATTGCACTTGGCAGCACTCAGTGTTGCCAGGCCATAAATATATATAGCAGCCCTCGTAATTATAATATTAATAGGAAGTTATTAAATTTAAATAATCTGTTTTTCGCATTATTTATTGACCTACTTCTTTATTTGCTTAAATATATTTTTAAAGTTATTAACAAAAATTATATAAATTAATTAAAGCTTTTTTTTAACTTTAATAATTCGTGCTAATTATCCCGACCGTATTAATTAAATCACCAATATTGACTATTGAAGGTGAAAGCACGTTTCGTTGGCCATTTCGCTACCGCTTACTTAGCTCTTCAGAAAACTTCTCACTTACATTTTAAATAAACTAAAGATTTTTGTCCAAACAATAAAGTAAAGACAAAAATCAAAGTTTAAGCAAAAACAACAATAATCAACTTTGATTTTATTTTTCTTTATCAACTGTATACGGCTGACTTTTTAAAAGATGTTGAAAAATAAAATAAAAGAGCTAAGTAAGCGGTAGCACGAATTTTCAAAGTTTAAAATTAAATTAATAAATATTCCCGTGATTAAAAATTTAATTTTAATGAAAGCTCATTATTAATAATTAATTAAACTAAAAATCAAACGTTCACTTTTACAATACAAAAACATTGTTTGATGAAGATTTGCGGTCGGCCTGCCAACTAGAAAAAGTTTCTATTTTATTCAATTACAATTTTAATAAAAAATATTTTTTTGTTTTCTTTTTCGTCTTAATATAATAATTTTTGCAATTATTTTTTTTAATTAGATTACTAGCATATTGTACCTGCCGTTGCTGGGGTCTAAGTTTAGAGTTTTTTAGTTACTGGATAACTTATTAGTTCAATATTTGTATGTCTCGGTTATTTCATTTTAACTCATTTTTACAGGACTTTTATTCTTCGACTCTGTATAGCAAAGTGTTTCTTATAAATATTTAGGAAGTCACAATTTTCTGACAATCCTTCTTTTTTACTTCAGGAATCAGGTATTTAATAAATGTAGAACATGTGTTTAATAAAGTTTATTTATTGTTTATTTGATTTGTTAATCGGAGGCAATAAAGACTTCAGTATATTTTCATAAATCTGCTGGTTACAAAAACTGAATTTTATATTATGTAAATATATAAATGACTTTTTTTCTTCGAGAAACATTACTGTTGTTTTCTATCTGAAAATATCAAAATAACAGGTCTCCAAATATAGCATTTGAACAACTTAAAGCAATATTATGTAAAAATAATATGAAAATAATCTGGCAACTTATTTTTGAGGTTTTATGAAAACAAGTTCTTGATTAAGATACTAAGCCATAGTTTTGAATAGTCAAGTTGTTAGATTTTTAGAAGAAAATTGTGCAACAAATTATACTTAAATCATTTTACTTTAACGGTTTTCTTGGAAATATAACATAAACCTAAATGGGAAACTTAAAACAGTAATTACGTAGCATCCAGGTCATGAAGGGTCAAAAGTGTACTTAATGTTTTTAAATACGTTATGAGCCGTTTGTTCATTAATAAGACGAGTGGCGGTTATAAACAAAACTGGAATCATTTCTTGTTTTGTACTGTGCGTCAAATACCCACCAGTTCATTCGTCTCTGCGTCTCTTATAAACGATTGTCGCAATTAAAATTTTACACTGGCCGCAAAGCATGATTATGCAGATTTTGCTAAACAAAAATTATGAACCAATTGCAAATATGTTTCTGGAAAGCTAACGGCTTAAGCCAACATAAAAACGAAGTACAGCAGTTCCTGCACACGCATTAAATAGATGTTTTGCTTGTTTCCGAAACCCATTTTTCGATAAAAAAAATTGTTTTAGAATAAATGGGTATTAAACAAAGCACCCAAGAGGTAGAGCTTGTGGATGTAAAGCAGTTCAAGTTCACAAGGACGTCTACCGTTTTCCCATGCCAGAATGTAAAACAGATTATATACAGGGCACAACTATCAACATTCTCGCCACAGGGATCGCTATATCAGAGGTGTATTGCCCTCCAAGGCACAACATTAACAAGGAGCAGTTCACCAATAATTTTAAAACGTTAAGTCCAACATTTTTAGCCGCTGGCAACTTTAACGATAAACATACGTTTTGGGGCTCTCGCCTCATTACTCTAAGAGGCAGACAAATCCTTGATAATGTCTTGTCAAACAACTTTGATGTTATAACCACAGGGCACGCCATATACTGGCCTGCAGATTTAAACAAAATTCGCGACGTGAATTTTTTTAACGCTTTCCAATGTCCAATAAAATATGGATCAAAATGGAATTTACTTTTTAAATAGAAGGACGAATTGGCTCACGTACAAAATGTATGTAAGCGCACACCTGCCGCAAAATATTTCACTAGAAACCGAAGATGGAATGCAGTCAGCTGTAAGTCAATTAACAAATATACTGATCGACGCTGCCAAGTTATCAACACCCTCTATCTCTGTATGTTCAAAAAGGTTAACCAATGTTCCAATCTATATCCGGTCTCTTATAAGAGAAAGAAGACGACTAAGGCGACAATGGCAAGAGTTTCGCTCGCTGATTTTAAAGACACAATTAAACCAATGCCAAAAATGTTGCGCGAAGCCCTTCAGCAGGAAAGGAGTTAAATCTGAATAAATTTATGTAGAACTTGGATGCTACCGAAAAGACGGATTACAGCTTATGGAAGGCAGTACGAAAGACGAAATGTTCTATCGTCTATGAGTCTCCAATTCGCCTACAAAATGAAAAGTGGGCAAAAAATTCCAAAGACAAAGTTGAAGAGTTTGCCAATCTGCAAAAGACTGCCGGTGGTGACAAAATCACTAACACCACGATTATCAACCTGCCAAATTCGGCTTTGAGAATCGTTAGGTTTATTTTTAACTCAATGTTAAGAACTGGTTGCTTTTTACCATCTTTGAAACACTTGAAAATAGGTATGAACCCAAGCCTGCAAAAAACGCAGGTGTCTTCATATTGCCCAATTTTCTCATTGCCTGTTCTTTCAAAAATATTTGAAAGGCTTGTCTTGAAACCTTTAGTGCCGTATATTGACTCAATAAACTTAATCCCCAACCACCAATTTGGATTTAGGGAAAAACACAGCACCATAGAACAAGTGCATAGAATTACGAATTTAATCCGTGGAATTTTTGAAAGTAAGCTGTACTGCTCTGCTGTAATGCTTCAGGGGAGTATACTCGGGCCACTCTTATACGTATTGTATACCGCAGATTTGCCTACAAATCCACTCACACACATAACACAAGCACCCAGAAGTGGCGTCCCAACCACTTCAAACCCATATTGCTGATTTAGAGAAATGTTTGAATAAGTGGGAAATATAAGTCAATACCTCGAAAAGCTCTTTTGGCTCATTGGGCCACATTTCTCGTTAAATTTGGACCTCAAGGTTCTCTTATATAAAGCAACTTTAAAAGCAATATGGTATTATAGTATCCAGTTGTGGGGTTCCGCCTTCGAATCAAATGTTGAAAAGCTACAAAGAAGACAATCAAAGATCCTAAGAATGATTACGTCCGCTCCTTGGTACATACGACCTCAATATTCTTACCATCCGAGAAGAGGCTAAAAAATCGTGCACGAGCTAGGTTGCAAAAGTAACTGATCATTCCAATCCATTTGCGAGGGAGCTGCTTTTATTTGAGGGTCATAGGCGCCTCAAAAGGTTGCAAACTTTTGATTTAGCAACATAAATTTATTTTCAAAAAAAATTTTGAGTGCTGCAGTGGCAGCTTACCAACTTAGATATATTTTAGGTTAAGATTTTAATACTTATTGTGAATGTCGTACAGACAGATTCAATAATAAAAAGAATAATTAATAAAAAAAGTTAGAACTTTATTTCCATATAACGGGCTTCATTGCTTTACTATAAAGAAGAAGTTTTAAACTAAAAAATTTAATGTAAATGACTGTAGTTTAACCATACAAAAGTAAAGTTTTGCTTCAAATAACCAAATATCGTATAACTAAATGTGTCTTAATTGGCTATTGGATGACAATCACACTGGCCAGTTTTTAAATATTAAATTTTTCGCTACAGATAAGAACGAAACATGTTTTTATGAGGACTCCAATGACGTTTTCTATTATTAATTTAATTAAAATGCAATGTAGTAACTTAAGTTTTGTAGGATCATTTTATATAAAGTGTCTTATGGTGAAAAACTTTTTTAATAAATATTTTTAGTTGTAACAATTGTTTTTTTTCCTTAAGAATTTGTTATTTGTATTGACGAACTCGTCATAAATATGTACATATTTCATTAAAGTTTTATTTTAGTTTATTTAGCATTGCTGCTAATTTATTTTCTTAATTTTATCCGCGCTTAAAATTGCAATATTTCTTGAAGCTGCTATAACGTTCAAGTAACCAGTTTTTTTTTAAATCTCTAACGCTTTTAGATTGTTTTCATTACTCTTAAAAAAGCTTTTTTTATCCAAAAAGCTTGATAGTAAATTATACGAAAAGCTGCTAAGAGCGTAGTTGACGTTTGCACTAAATTTTCCGGTTCAAACTTTATTTAGTTTCTTAAAAAAAACACTTGTTGAAGAAGGAGAATTTTGTACTGATGACTAAATTTTTAAGTGTCTAAATACTGAAAATAACAACTACAGTTTAAGATAGGTAAGAATGTATTATTTAAGTCCTAATATAAATATAAATGATTAATAATAAGCGGCTGTTTATAGTTTTTTTAAATTCAACATGTATATGAACAAATAGATGTTCAGAGATTAAAAAAAAAACAACAATTAAAATAAAATTGCAGAAAAAAAAATTTATTTAATTGTATTTAGAGTGCTAAATTTCTATTTAAATAATTTAAATTCTCCGATATTGGTTATTATGGGTGAAAGCACGTCTAGATAGCCATTTCGTTAATAAAATAAATGATTGATAAATCTCAAGTAATAAGTTTTAGCTAAAATCCTGATTATTTTTTTTGAACTCACATATATATATATAAAGGGTCATCCAAATGTGACGCCTAGATGTCAGCACTATATAATTTTTACACGTGACATCTCTTCAAATTACATAAGCCATTTTGTTTTATTAGAAGGTAGTACAGTTTTAACCATGGTCAGTAATTTTGCTAGTTGGATTATTGAACAACGAACAACAGATCCATTGTTTTCAAGCAAAATTTTGCTTAGTGACGCAGCTCATTTCAGAATGGATGGATTCGTCAATAAGCAAAATTGTCGTATCTGAGGTGATGAAAATCCTCGTGTTATTCATGAACAATTTCTACACCCACAAAAAGTTACTGTTTAGTGTGCATTTTGGGAAAATGGAATCATTGGGCCATTTTTCTTCGAAGATGATGCTGGAAATGCTGTTACTGTGAATGCTGAGCGATACCAATCGATGTTGAGAGACTTTTTATGGACACAGTTGAATCATATTGATGTGTCTGACGCCTAGTTCCAGCAAGACGGTGCTACATGTCACACAACTCGAGAAAACATTACGCTTATGCGATCAAAATTTCCTCAACGTGTAATTTCACGAAATGCAGATTTTAATTGTCCTCCAAGGTCATGTGATCTAACGCCATTAGATTTTTTTTGTGGGGTTTTTTGAAAAGTCGAGTGTATGCTAACAAGCCACAAACAATTAATGATCTAAAGAACAACATTCAAGTTGCAATTCGTGAAATAACACCAGCAACATGTCGGAAAGTCATTGAAAATTTCGATATTCGGATTGATGTCTGCAGACGCAGTCATGGTGGACATTTAAATGATATTCTATTCCACTTATAATTGCTATGGATCATACTTTTAATAAAAAAACAGCTTGAAAAATTGCAAATAGTTTGTGTTTTATTTCAAAGAAACATGTAGGCGCGTTTTTTGGATGACCCTTTATATGTATTTATATATATATATATATATAGATATATATATATATATATATATATATATATATATATATATATATATATATATATATATATATATATATATATTTATGTATATGTATATATATATATACATTAGAGATGTATAATTACAGTAATAGTACATTTTAATAGTAAAATCAGTTTTTCACCGTCCAAAGGCGAGCTGAATTTATAAACCAATTCTTCTCAGACATAGTTTCAAAGAAGGAGCTTTTAGAAGGTTGGCAACATTGGTCCACAAATGGTGTTAAAAAAAAGCTAGTGCATCTATTTATCTTACCTTATTGAAATTAAATTTTTCTATTCCTGTTGGTTATTGTTGCTTTTTGTTATATTCAAAACCGTAATTTCAAAAAAAAAAAAAAACTTTAAATTACCATGCAATTAAAATATCGCTGAAATAAAAAATTATATTAAAATAAATCATTTTAACCAACATTTTACCAAAAATTTAAACTTGATAAAAAATTGTTTTTGCAATAGAAAATTGTATTTTTCATTTAAAACCGAAAATTTTTATTTTTTATTTCAATTTTTATGAAAGTAGGAGTTGAACTGTGGAAAAATGTTATAATTTTTTCTTATAAAATTTTTGTTGTTGTTTTATGTTGCCTTAATAAATATTTGTTTTGCTGATGATGTATCCAAAATATATATAAAAAATAAAAGACCTACTGCTACTTTCTCTCTCACATTTTTACGCTTTTTTTCATTCTCTACTTGCAAATTTTTTGAGTACGTGAACACGTTCTAGTAACAATTAGCAACCATTAGTAACAATATTTAGTTAGTGAACAGACCTATTGCAAAACAACTCTCTATTATTACAAATTTTTTTCATTTTACATGAATTCTCAAACACCAATGACGGTGACGGTAAAATGTAGTTATTTTGGAAAAACGTTTTACTATTTTTCTGTTATATTTAATGAATTTAAATTGAAGCTCAGGTTTTTTATATTTAAAAGTAAATTTTATTACAACTGTTTTAGTTGCATTCCGTAAAACGTACAATTTACAATAAGTTATGAATTGAACAAATATTTTGTGATTACACATTTTCAGAAAATAATATTTCATTTATTTTTATGTTAAAAGTGTAAGTAGATTTATGTCACATTGCAAATATATATTTCCATTTTTTGCTTTATGTTTGTAACATATTTTCTTTTACTTTTTATTGTTTACAAACATACAAACACCGGTTTCTGTTTCACTTATTTAATAAGCAGGCATAATAATGTTGAATATTTTATAAAATCTAAACTTAATAATTATGTTAAGTAAATATTTGTCTTTCAAACATTTTCTTGCCAGCAGCTGCTTAGATAATTTTGTTTGATTTATTACTTTAATATTTTTATCATGCAAATCTATAAATATATTAAGACAGTAACGGGGTTATTTCTGCACATGAAATATTTTTTGAAAATTTTGATGTTGATGCAGATAGTAACCGACATGGAATAAAAAACGTCCGTCTGTTTTCATCATGTTAAAACTACTGGATGGATTTGAATACAATTTTATAAGAGGTGGTTCATATATAAAATATATATTTTTTTTTTTTAAATATGTCACTTCATAGTGAAAAAAGAGATACAAATAATAATGAAACAGTTGTCAG
This sequence comes from Cistogaster globosa, assembly GCA_937654795.1. Classification (NCBI taxonomy): domain Eukaryota; kingdom Metazoa; phylum Arthropoda; class Insecta; order Diptera; family Tachinidae; genus Cistogaster; species Cistogaster globosa. Next base: position 131,802,714 of record OW569403.1, on the reverse strand, counting down.
CTCATTTGATTTTTGTAAAGAGAAAATTAAAAAAAAAATTATTTTTTAATTTGATGTTTCGGCCAACTTTGTTGGTTATTTTCTGGGATTATTCTAAAATATAAAATTGATAACAATAATCATATTATTATATAAAACACAAATCACCATATATATTTACATGTAACAAACTTTTTTCGGGTTTGTCTTCATTAAACTTTGTCGCCTATTTTTCAACTTATGACTTAATCAGTGCTCCCTTTCCTTAATAAGTCCTGAAGACAAAATTTTCTAATTAATTATTAATAACAAAAAGATCAACAATCTTAAAAATATTTATTTTAAAATATATAAATAATATTTATTTTAAAAATATTAATTTAATTTTTTATTAAAAATATTTATTTTGTTTTAGAGCTCTGGAATAAAAAGCATATTTTTATAAATTTGAATTTTTACAGAATTAATCCGGCACGCAGACAAAGTCGTGGGCATTGCTAGTTATGATACAAAATTAAATACATGTAAAGAATCCCAAACTTAAAAAAATTGTGTCCAGAAAAATGAAAAAAATTTCGAAACTATGGGTTCTAATTTGAGCTTTTTTCTTAATTTTATCTATTTGTGGCAACTTTACGATGCCTCTTCTTAGCAAAGGAAACACTATCGATGGAAATTGTGCAAGGACTTATTTTTGGGAATTTTTAAACTACTTTAAGCATAACTACCTACTGACAAGGAGTTGCATAAACGGGTTAACGAAGTCTGAATTGCAATTTATACCAAAACTAAAATCAATTCTTTTCGATTTTAAAAATATACTACAAAAATAAATCAGCTACTCTCTACTCATCTCCCTATATTAAAGGAGTGATATGACGCCCATAATTAAAGGATATACTTTATTTATCAGACATGCACCATCATATCACAGATTAATTTATTTAAAATATATAATTCTTTGAAGAACATAAAAAATACTTTAAAGGAATTTTCACAAATAAAAATTAACTGAAAAGTCAATATTTATCTGAAGGTAGTTAGCCTTTGCTCAGGTATTATTGTTTTCTTACAAACTTCTTTACAAGCAAGTACAGGCTTTTGTGTCCCGTAACAATAATTTATGACAGTAAAATAAATTCTGGAATGCTCGTGTTTAAGAATATAGTTTTGCAATCAAAGCTGCTACCAGTCAAAGAATCCGCATCATATGCTAGCTTAATACTTAATATAGGCAAAACAAGGACAATGCGAAAGAATGTGAACAATGAACAAAGAATTACCGTCCAGAAGTAACCGCTTAATAAAGCAGAGTCATTCTTATACCTGGATAGCATATTGGATAAATGTGGCGGATCCAACTTAGATATATCTAGCTGTATATACAAAGCCCGGCATGCTTTCCTCCAACTTAAAAGTATTTTTCATTTTCTTAAAAGTATTATATATTTTTTTAAAATTAATTGGCGGTATGATGGTGCATGTCTAAAAAATAAAGTATTTATGACAAGGTGTGGGCAAGTAGGCAGATGTCATCAGCGTTGTCAGAGTTTTCCAATATTTCTTAAAGACTCCAAGTGATTCCCCTTCTATGTGAAAATGCTTCTTTCATTGCCACGCCAAGCACACAGTTAAAAAGCAGTGGCGATAATACACAACCTTAATATTCAGCGGACTTAACGTTTATTTTATTGGTCAGTTGCCGTTTGTAAAAGATCCTAAAGTTATCCTTTTCATATGGACCTTTGATTAGTCTTATTAGCCTAGGAGGTACACCTTTGCATTCCAATGTGATCTATATGGCTCCGTGATTTAAAGTGTCAAAAGCCTTCTCGAAGTCTATAAACGTTAGGTACAAAGGGGATCTCCATTCTGAAAAAAATTATTTTAATTTTTTTTTTTATTTTTTAAATTTTACTCGCTAACTACAATAAAAAACTTCAAAGATTTGCTAAAAATTCTTGTAACTTGATCATTTTAAATATTAGCATACAGATTTAAGACCATGTGTTTTTTTTTAAATCAAATAAAAATTGAAGAAATGCCAAGCATTAGAAAAATTTGCTGGTGCGAGGTACCCAAATTTGAGGCTACATAGCGCAATCTTCGGGAAGTGGATGGAACTCAACTTTAAGAATAAAGCATAGATACTCCCCTGCTATACTAAGGTACGATTTTGGATTAATCGTCTAAGTTATTTACAAATGGGTCAGTTATTTGCAAAATATTTTGATTCTGTTCCACGTACAATTCCTTGGTTAAAATGTGCGCTTACTGCGTTTTTATTCTTTTTTTTAATAAGAACACGCCATTTGAAAGTAATTTTCCTATATAATATAAATTAAAGGAACTAAAGCCTGATTAAATGTGTTCATTTCACTGATTTATTGTTAGAAGAACTCTTTTAAAAAATGTTGTCTCCCTTACAAATATTTTATTAAATTAGCGAAAACGGAACTGAAGAGCTTTGCTCTGCTTACATTAGGAAAGCAAATTCTAAAAATTTATTTTACTAATTGGCTACTTTTTCTGCGGTCAGAATAAAACACAAAAGTCTTAAAAGGTCTATACTACAGTCACGCTAATAAAATATAAATTTTTTTCTCCATAATAATTCTAGAATAAACCCAATAAATAAATCCAAAAACTTAAAACAAAACTCTCCTTAAAGTTGAAGCATCTACCACATATTTAAACACTTTTGCACCTAAAAAAATAACACCATTTTTTATAGGATCTATAGTTAGTCAATATAAACTACAGGCAGCTGTTAATAAATATGAACAGTTGAATCACTGGACACAACACAAAAAAAAAAAAAAATCTGACCATTCGATCTGGTTGGCTGTGTATTTGTGATTTGAAGTGAAATGCATTAATCAACAGTAAATGCTTTTAATACTCGAGAGCAAAAAAATTACTGTTGTTACTTTATGCAAAAATAGTGTCATTTTAGTTCATACTTGTAGGTTACAAGGTATACCATACACTCTAAAGCTTTTAGGATGATGATAAGTGTTCAAACTTTTAGGAAGACACACCAAACCTAAAGTAAGTGAACCAAATATTGCTTTTAATATTTTATTCATCTCTTTCAATGCTTTTTACATTCCATGTAAAATTACGAAAACAATGTGATTAAAGTAGCTTCATAATTTTTTTTGCTTGTTTTAATTCATTTATTTTGTTTTATTTAGATAATAGATTAATTGCTAATAGACAAAAGATTTTTATTTAATTTTAACTTTTTAAATGTCTTTAAGCTTCTAAAGCATGTTCTGTTTGTTTTAGTCCAGTATTAAAGTTTTTGTGTGGAGGCAAGTCTACATATTGGTACACATACTTTGAGGAACGCCTCTTACAGGCTAGAAATAGCAAGAAAAACTACTGATAATAAATAAATAACAGGGATTTTTTTTTAAAAAAAAGTTTAAATTCGCTTAATATCAGAGAAGGCTTAAGCTGCGTGCCAAGGAACATGTGTTTTTAAAATTCGATGCAACCGAAATATGATGTACAACTTTTCATTATCGTTTTATTAAATCCAAGAGTTATCTGCATTCAAAAAAATAACAATGTTGCTAATGCCACACCAAAGACATTTATATAAGTAAATTATTTTAAGCAACTGCAAGCAGGACAACATAGGAACGATAAACTATACACACGTAGTATTAAAATGGCTTTTAGGCAGTAAAAATTAAATTCAAAGGGAGCTTTGTTTTGTAAGGTAATAAAGAGTCTGCACTAATCTATTGAATAACCAATAGCAGGTTGATATGCACATGCAGTCCTGGTATTTTAACCGCAACACTTACTATTTTATGTCGTGTTTTGCAACATTAATTGTAACGTATTTATAAGTGGAAAATCTGAAAACTGGCGCACAGTAGGGAATTTGTTAGAAAAGTGGAATAATTCTGTAGTTCTTAAACGGCAAGATCAATTGTATTTATATTTCACCTGGTTTTGTCTCGCTAAGGATTATCATATCCAAGTTTAAAATTTAAATTTGATTACACATTTTTTCTTCTGCCGAATCTCAATGTAATGAAAAAAAGTAAATAAAAATCATAATTATTGTAAAAATACATATTTTTATGTTTCAAATATGTATTTTAAATGATTTTGACCCCTCCTTCTATTCGTTAGCAAGAAACATACTACGTAAAAATTAAGTGGCACTGCAATTTTATTTCAAATAGAATATTAAAGTGATTTTAATGTTAAAATGATTTTTGTAGTTTATTTCAAGGCGAATCAATTACCAGGTGATCCCGATGGCGAATTCCTTAATTTTCGCAGAAACCCTTAATGTCAAACACCACATAAAAAAATAAACACGTATATTTTATATATAGAGTTTGAATTTTAGGGTTTTGGCAGTAATTATTGTATTACGTGCTCTAGAAAAAACAGTGGCCATTGTTTAATCCATTAAATGACAACACTGATGATGGAAATATCCATCGCTGCATAGAACAAAGTTTCTATCACACTTTAATGTAAAAAAAAATATGTCTGTTGTAAACAGCGGTACCAGTGACTTTTTTAATTATAATTTTTTTATATGATTCACTTTAAACTTTGCTAACTAAGATTTGTATAAACACAAGTTAAAACCTTATTTCATTAAAAAAAAATATACAAATTGAATACCAAAAGCAGTACAACGGCAACGCCGTTTTAGAATAAAATTGTTGAAATTTTTTAGAATAAAATAAAATTTTTCGTAATATAATTCTTAACATAGACATCGACTTTAATAGAGAGAAGCGGGCGGAGGGTGTTAGAATATGATCCGCTGGCGTACACCTCATTATTAATTTTAGTTCTTATATCCGTCACCCCAAAAGGTGGAAAAAGGGTATAACTCATTTTGTTATTTCGTTTGTAATTTCTATAATATCCATTTTTGACTCCATAAAGTATTTATATTCTGACTTCTTACGCATAGCGAAGTTGAGTGAGCGATGTCCGTCTATCCGTCCGTGTTAAGTTTGCCTTGGCACTAGAGCAGCTAGAAAAAATTTTAATATACCAATCGATCAGACATAGTATCGAAAGAGGTGCCATTGGAAATCAGCAAGATCGGTCCATGTCCATCGACGCAGCGGGCAAACCAACAAGCCTACCTTAAATTTTTTCACATCATTTGGAACAATGAAGTAACTTCAATCAAAAAAAAACATCAAGTGCAAAAATTGGCACTCGCCTATATTTGCCAAATAACGGCCCTCTGACATTTTCAAAACTTTATACGGGTATCAATACGGATATCATTTTGAAGCTTTTAAAGAGACCTTAAAGGAAGTTCTTAAATTTTTTAAAAACGCTAAACTCATTAGGAGCCGATGCCATTTTTATATAAAATTATATATCGTTCTTATTTTTTTTTTGTAAAGTATAAATTCTCTGTGTTGTTTGTTTTTCTTTGGATTGGGGTTATTTCACTAAACTAAATAAATGGTGGAGGGTATCTAAGAATCGGCATATTTGTTATTCCTACTGTTACAGTACATTTGTACAACATTAAAAAATAACACAAAAATAAGATTTAAATTTGTCGTTTTAAATTTTAAATATATTAAATAATTTTTGTTGTGTTAAAATTTAAATATTATACAAAATAAAATTTCCCTGATGAAGTTGGGATTATCCAACGAAACGTCGGAATAAATAGATATAAAAAATTTTTTTAGTTTTTAGAATTGACCTTGAAAGCCTGAGAGTTCAAAAAGAACTTAAAAGAACAGAAATTAAATAAAACGAAAAAGGTGAGGAAAAAACTAAATACAAAAATAAGAATACTGAAAAAATATTTTATTAATTAAATATTATTATTATTATATGTTTTTAAAACTGCATTTATCATTTCACTAGTTATACTGTTGCTTGTTTTCCAACAATAGAAAAAACCATTTCACTTCCTACTGAGGTCGATTTTGTTGTCAACAATGCGTTATCATTTATGTTCGTGTTTCAAACATTAGTGGATTCGAATAACTCAAATTTCTTTTTTAACAAATTAGTAACCAATTGTTAGCAGTGGCCACGACTTCGTACGCGTATCATTTCTTATTTTCTTCAAATTAAAATTTAGAAACATGTGTTTTTAAAAAGTTTTTGTAGCGTTCTTTAAACAGTATCAAAATTTTTCCATCTTCAAAAATCAACAAAAATCAAATATACGGATAATTTTTATAGTACCATTAAAATTAAGAAAATTGGGTGCTTTCCTATTTGGATCTCTAGTTTCTCCACGAAATTACATATTTTTATTAAATAAAAACTAATCTATATTTGAACAAAGGTTTTAAGGGACCTACTCCATCTAGAAGTTTTAATGTCATGCGAACACAGCCAGTCAGATGAAAATTCTAAAAACATGTGTTTTATGTTTCATATCGATTTCGTGTACAGAAGAATTTACACGAAACTTGATATTTGAAATTTTTTATATTTTACAACCAAATTATACGAAAATCAATTAGTGTATTTTTTTAAGTTCTAAAGATTTTAAACTTTCCGTTTGCCGATAATTTAGTCAAAATTTTCTAGAGAAATTGTGAATAGCTTTTTCCGGGAATACCCTATTCCCAAACCCTATATACGTGTATTAAGGTCCTTCTTCGCCGGTAATATTGTACAGCATTAAATCGCCGGCGAAGTAAAAAAATAAAATGGAAAATACACTGCAAAGATGTTCTATAAAAAGGCAAAAAGTGCAACTACAGTGATGCAAAAAATACAAAAATTTGTCTTAAAAAAAAATATGTTTTTAAAAAAAACTATTTGAATATTTTATTATAATAAAATTTTACGGGCAATAAGGTCACAATAATAACTCTTGAAATTGTAATAAGAAAAAAGATATAAATTATCGTGTTTTTTATTAGTTATTTTCTTAAGAACAATTATTAAAACAAAAGCTTTAAACCCTTTAAAAAAAAGAAATAAAGAAAACTAAAATAATTTTTATTATTTCCCTTAATTCCCATATAACGGGTGTTTTCATCTATTTCCGCCAAATGCTGTGCCATTACAATCATTTCCTTTTTCGTCTCTGTTTATAGAAAAAAATAAATGTTTGTAAATTTCTCTTTTTCCTGTATTTTAATGTGAATGTGAATGTGACTGTTGGCATGATTGTGTTTGTACTACAGTCTTTAAACCATTATTTCCTTTCAGAGGATATTGAGGTTGAAAATACATTTATACGTTTATATACATTTTTATTTGTTGTTTATTCTTAACTATGTGTATGTGTATGTAAGAGCAAATGTATGTAGTGAAAGAATTGCTTGTATGTTTAATTGTGCCTTTAATTCAAATTGACTTTCAAACTGAGTTTACATTAAAAAGTTCTTTTTTTGTTGTTATTTTAATTTGTTGGTTTTATTTACGTGTGTTTACTTGTATGTTTGTAGTTATATTTGTAGAACAATTAAAATCGTAAAGTGTTTTATTTAACACGTTCAACATTTATTTACCAGTTGAACGCCTATTTCGTATTTAAATTCTATTTATTCTATTGTATTAAATAAGTGTGAGTAATTAATTAAACAAGTCAAAACCGAAGAAAACTAAATTAAAGTTGAAAGAATGGTAATGTTTAGTATTTCTGAAAGTTTTATTATATTTAAATATAATGTTTAGTAAAAGAGAAAGTCTTTTATTGTGGCATTTAAACATGTTCTATTTATGTAACACGAAAGAGAGTTTAGAAGTACTAGACTTAACAATGATTAATTTAGCGGATGAATAAATATGTAAACTTTTTATTAACTGGCCTGCAGAAAACCTTTGGTAAAGAAATTCGGTGTTGTTAATACCATAGAGGAGATAATCTTTGAGCCCTTGGGTATAATTTTCAATCATCTAAATTTCTATAGCACTCTGAAAAGTGACTCATGATGGTAAAATGAAATTTCCATAAAGTTATTTTGAGACATTCCACATCGACCTATATTTACATTAAAATTTTATTGAAACTTCGACTTGTTGATGAAACGATTTTTTGTTGTTGTTGTAGCATTTTTTGTTTTTCCGAATATCAGCAAACAAATTCATTGCGTAGGGAAAAATAAAATGATAAAACATAAATTGTCATTATACGAGGGCTGCTATATATATTTCTGGCCTGGCAACACTGAGTGCTGCCAAGTGCAATCTGACATTTCCATTGGAAAGTTTGTCATTTTTAAGCACAATCGTACTCAAAACGTTTTAACGTACGACCACTATTTGTGTTGTTTACAGTGACTTGAAAAAATTAATGTAGAAAAAAATGGAATTAACTCGTGAACATTTTCGTGCCATCATTTTTCACAACTTTCGACGTGGATTATCACGACAAGAGTGCATTGATGAACTTAAATCTTTGTATGGCGATGAAGCACCATCCTATAGCACTGTGAAAAATTGGTATAATGAATTTAATCGTGGCCGAAGCTCGCTCAAAGACGAATTCCGTAAAGGTCGTCCAAAAACGGCTGTTGTGCCAGAGAACATTAATGCCGTGCGTGAACTCATAATGCAAGATCGACATGCGATATACCGAGAGATAGAGACGTCTTCGGACATTTCTTCCGCCAGCATACATTCGATACTGCATGAACACCTGGCCGTAAAAAAGGTTTGTTCTCGTTGGATCCCGCAAAATTTGAAAGTCGCACAAAAAAAAGGCAAAGAAATGTGGCAAAAATACGATTGCGGTGCTTCAAAAGACGTTTAGAAGATCTTCACAGGTGACGAATCATGAATCTATGCGTATGAGCCCGAAATGAAACAACAATCGACCGTGTGGGTCTTCAAAGACGAGCAAAATCCAACGAAAGTTGTTCATGGAAGAAGCACTTCGAAGCAAATGGTCGCCTGTTTCTTCGGCAAAACTGGTCATGTGGCGACTGTTCCGCTTGAGCAATGTAGGACGGTCACTTCTGAGTGGTACACTACAATTGTTTTGCCTGAAGTCATCGGAGAAATTCAAAAAACCAGCAAGAGAAGACGAGTCATTGTCCACCATGACAATGCAAGCTCTCACACATCGGCTCAAACCAGAGCGTTTTTGACCGGCCAAAACGTCGAACTAATGGGTCATTCGCCGTACAGCCCTGACTTGGCACCTAATGACTCCTTCTTGTTTCCGCACAGCAAGAAAAAAATGCGTGGTCAACGATTTTCGTCGCCAGAATAAGCTGTTGAAGTGTTCAAAAACCATGTTTTAGAAGTGTCTCAATCGGAGTAGAAAAAGTGCTTCGACAACTGGTTTGAGCGCATGAAAAACTTTAAAAATATAATGAAAAACAATAAAACCATTTTTGATTATAAATATTCGCATTTTCACTATTAGGCCAGAAATATATAGAGCAGCCCTCGTACTGAACCCATTTCCTATTTTTGGCATTACCTGATAAATGAATAAATTTAAAAGTGAATGAGAAATGTATGTTCTATCCATACCAATACTTCCCTTGAAATGTAAGAATTATTTTAATGTATTTAATATAATATTGTCCTGTAGCAAGGTCCTTATTAAAATAAGAATAAGAAACTTTATCTTTCTTGAAAAGCATCTGCCCTTAGGTTTGTTCTAAAGCGTTCAAATTTTTAAGGGGCGTGGCAATAAAAAAATAATATAATAAAATCATACACACACTTGTATACTTCACTATAAACGGTAAACGGTTAATAAATAATATGCCGGAAAATGCTGGATAAAATTAACTTTAAGCTACTCAAATATATCAATTGGTTTCAGAACTATTCATAATTGTTTATGTAAAATTAAAGAAAAGCTTGTTTTTTTAAATAATTTTAGTGAATAAGTTTTAATAAGTTTTAGTTTATTAAATTAGTCATGTTCTTTTATTGACAGAATAGAGTAAATAGATTTTAGCAATAATTTACTGTCCTGAAGAAATGCATTTAGAGCAAAAGAACTTAATATATCTTGAAGCATTTTTCATCAAATAATTTTATCAAATAATTTCCTATATCCTATAGACTCTATCTTTAACAAACAGTGTTGCAATTAACAACACATACCTTCTTTTTTTTAAAGTACCGAAATTCCTTGAGCCCCATTTCTTTCTCACAAGATATTAAATTTAAATTTAGATTAGATTTTGTAACAATTTTAATTTTTTATATTTTAACATTATATAACCTGCACTTGCCAAAGTTTGCCAAAAAAATCTTTTTAAGCTCAAGAGCAGAATTTAAATTTAATCTATTAAACAAACAAGATTTTACTAAGCCGAGCTTTTGGTGAAAGGAATGTCAGATATTTGATTTTCAGTTTCATTTGTACATTTAGATAATAAAAAGTTACTCAATAGTGCAAATGTGTGTAAAAGTGCTATATTTCGCTATGCCGAGTATTATATACCTTTACCATATATGCAGATTTAGTTAAGTGAAGTGACAACAATGAAAAACAAAAAAAAATATTTATAAACGTGGCAGAGAATTAAATAAAAATTACATAAAAATACCATCGGCTTCTAATGTATTTCCTTAAAGATCTCTTCAAAAGCTTTAAAATGATACCCAAATTGAAATTTAAAAATTTTGAAAATTTCACAGGCCCATAACTCAGAAAATATGGACGAGAGCCGATTTTTTCACTTGATGGTCTTTTCTTTTTTTAATTCTCTTTCTACCCTCAAATTTTTTTGGATTTACCTCATTATTCCAAATGATATGAACAGATTAGAGGCTGGCGTGGTGTTTTGACCGCTGCTTTGAAGCACACAGACCTATCATCGTGACTTGCAATCGCACCTCTTTCGACAGTAAGCCTGATTATTTGGCGCAATTAAATTTTTTTCTAGCTGATCTAATGTTTCGGCAAACTAGATTTCAAAACCAACACGGACGGACAGACCAACACGCTCAATCGACTTTGCTATGCATAAGAAGTCAGAATATACTTATATACTTTATGGGGTCGGAAATGTAAATTGTAGAAATTACAAATGGAGTGACAGAATTAGTTATGCCTATTTTCTACTTTTTTGCGTGAAGGGTATAAAAGGCGTAATCTCAATTTAGTACGAAAAAAGCACTAAAATGGCGATGGCATTCAATAAGTAGTGTTTGGAAATTTGTTAGTGCGAAATTATGTGTGCATTAGATTTGGGCGGCCATTTCTTGGCAGAAACAAATTTTACTTTTAATTTTCTCCAACTCTCGGTGTAGGCTTTGTGTCCACCTTATGTAAAAACTTTTCGCACTCATTTTACTGTGAGATATTTTTTTAAATAATATTTTTGTTTTTATTGTTTGTATCTTGAGGAATTAAATGTTGTTTGTGAAATACTAGCTATTCTCGGTGCGATTCGCTACCCCAAATATAATCATCGTACCATATCCATTCTTCCCATACAGCCAGATTTTTCACTGATTATTTTAAATAATAAGAATTTAAGACTTTGCCGATTAAAGCTTTCTAGCTACACAGTGATAATTGTTCACTTTTCATGGAAGGTACCACCGTCAATGCTTCAATTCAGAAAATTTCTTTGCCATTTTATCCATATTAAGAGAGTTATTCCAACAAATTTGTTAAGTGCTTATTATTACAGTTTTGGACGTAGCTTGTACCTCTGTTTTTTTACAGTGCACATACAAAGAACAACAACAGGGGTTGCCAGATATTTTTTCATAGCAACATTTAGATAGAAGATAAACATTAAAAATAGCATTAAAAAAATTTCTTTAAGAAATTATTCCATAGTTCTGAACACATAAATAAAAGAATAATTTAGATGTATTCACTATTTATTCTACCGGTAAATTAAAAAAAACTAGAAATTATATATTAAACAGTTATGCAAATCTTTGTGTCCAATGCAATATTTTCAAATTCAAATAAATTTATGAAAAAAAAATTTCATAAGTTTAATTAATAGCTTTAGAAAAATTTCCTATTATTTTTTCAATTTTTTTTGGCAAGTATTCAAGTGTATTGTCAACATTTCAAAAAAAATTTCCCAGCCAAGAAAAATATTAAATTTGAACGTAATTTTTTATATATTAAAATCCAACAAAGACGTGATACATTGTAGCAAGCAAAAGAAGAAGACAAGTGCTGCTCTGTTCACTTGCCAAAGTTATTATAAGAGAGACATTTTTGCGTTTTATTTTTTAGTTCTTCAAATTCAAGTATTATAATTCTTTTAACACTTTTGCAATTGACAAATGTTTATTTCTGGTAAAAAAAAAACACTTAAAACTTATATATTATTAAAAAAATTGCTGAAGCTAAACAGTTGTAGTAGTTGAAAGTAGTTTAAAAATTAACAAAACGGATTAATATTAAAAAATTGTTAATTGCTCCCATATTTTGGATTTTGGTAATTTATATGTTTTTTTTTAATTATATACGTTGGTAAAATAAAAAAAAAATAAATAAATAAATATTAAAAATAATCAAAAGAGATGACTGGAGGTTCGTTAGACTTAATTTCTATTAGTCCTTGAATACAAGAAGAAGAAATAACATAATGAAAAATTTATGTCTCAGAATTTTTGGAAATTACTTCAAATATTATTTTTCCTTAAGAAAAATTAAGAATTTGCGAAACAAAGAAGTCATGAAGATCTGCAGTGTTTTTTCTTCATCATAAAGTATAAAAGGATAATTAAACCATTTTGCTGCACGCCTTGTGCAAACTGCGACTGATCGATCGAAGCCAATTTAGATTATCAGGCTTCTTCAGTTTGGCGTTTTAAAAACTCCAAGTGAATCCTTTAATCTGGCTTAAGTTCAAGTATTCTTTATTTTCTAAATTTTTTAAGAAGGAAACTTTATTTAAATATATATATATAAGTTGCCTTGATCTTCTTCTCAGACCTTGTTAAAAAATTAAAATCAAATTCCGCTAAATAAATGGGTGGCCATTTCAATACAACAAATTGCTGAGCACCTAACACCCCACCCTCGATTTAAATTTAATACGAGCCGTATTCACGTAAAATAAAAGGCTTTACCGATCATTATCTTTTCAGTTTCTAATTTCAGGACCCCGAATGCCCAACTGACTCTCCCTTCTTAAGAAAAAATACTAGTATCAAGGAAGACTTATAAAGCAAACCTATCAGCATTAAGGATGGGTGAGTGATAAGTTAACCGAAAGCTTCATAAACGTATAACATATAAGAATGTCTGCCTACGCAGTTAAAAAGTATGACAGACGAAACTTTCCAGTAAATTTTTATGAGGAGTAAAAAAAAATAATATTTTATTGTTTAAATAAAATAAACTAAGTAGCGTTTCTATAAAAAAATATTATAACAAAATCTGAAAAATACAATGTAAAATGACAACTTCATTAAAAATTTCAATCGTAGAGTATTTTTTAATCCTGATGGAATTATTAATTTTTAAAAATAATACAAGAAAATAATCGTAATGAAGAACTTTTTTTTATACGAAAGATCAGAACACGGCATTAAAATTTAAAAATGATTTAGAATACATGGCCACCGTGGCTGCTTATGACGAAGCGCATTTTGGCCGTATGTCAAGAATAACATGAACAATGTTGGCCTCCAAAGCGTTAATTGTTGCTGCTTTATCTGCATAAACCAGTAACGTCACATGGCCCCACAGAAAATAATAGAGTGGTGTCATATAGCACGAACTTGGAGGCCTAATGACAGGTCCATTTCTCTATATCAACTTACCGCCAAATTTTTATTTCAATAACTCGAGGGTTGCTGTCACCGTATAGTACGTAGCGCTATCTTGTTGAAACCACATTTCGTTCGGATTAATGTCATCCATACTTTCAAACAAAAAATCATTAATCGTGGTGCGCTAACGGTCTCCATTGACCGTAATGTGAGATCCGGACTCATTTTTAAAGGAATAAGTTCGATAAGGCCACCAGCGTGTAAGGCACATCAAACAGTGCGCTTTTTAGATGCAATGGAGTCTGGAGGGTATGTAGTGGATTAGTTTTACTCCATATGCGGCAATTTTGCTTACCAGCAAAAATGGCCCTAATCGCTGAACAAAATTTGGCGATAAAACATCGGGTCTGTGTCTAGCTGCTCTAAAGCCAAATCGGCAAATGAACGACGCATATAATTGTCTCTTGGTTTTATTCCCACTTTAGCTGGATATTGTATGGGTGAAGGCCAATATATTAGCGCAAAATTTTCCACGTGGACGGACAGAGTCCTAATTCCTGCGACCGACGATAAATCTTCTTCTTCCACACTTTCTTTTACAGCAGCGATATTTTCTTCAGTATGCACACTACTGCGATGTATTGGTATTATTGCATCCTCTAGAGAGTACGTGGTACAAAATCTGTCCACGGTTCGACGAATGGCTTGCTCAGATGGAAGATTATGTGCACCATAAAAATCACGAAGTCTAATTGATGACTGATTTTCAAAGTAAACTTGGATGATTTGAAAGCTTTGTTCAAGCGTGAGTATATTCATAATGATTTGCCAGAGTTTACTCAAAATAATAAGAAAAACTCTTTCATCAAAATTTAATTTTTAGTGTTACTTTTTATCATTTAAAGTTCTACCGGTCTTAAAAAATTCCCGATATGTAAATGGTCAGACAAACTTTCATACTGCGTTCATGTTTTACTTTTTATAATCAGCCGTCTTACCAGTTAATATTCAGAGATTGACTCAGATTTACACTAAAAATAAGTCATCAATTTAATATATCAAATTATTCAAAATTGTGTTTAGCGAAGGGGCTTTATGACTAAACGATATTGCGATAAATTTTAATCTAAATATTGCAAATTATAGATTTTAAGAACAGAACTATTAACAGAATCGGTCTTTACGGTCATGTTATTTAATATCTCTTGAATAGTTTTTTGGGGCTATAGGTTTTTGTTGATAAACCAGCGAAAATTAAAGCTTTTGGTATGAACATTAATCGTCTGATTTGTGGCATTAAGCCATTAATGCCCTGAAAATTGGCTTAAAATTAGTCGTCTAGAATGTGTTATGTCACATTCCCAAAATCATAATAACATAACTTTCATTCATAACTTGATAAAAAAAATAAAAAAAATTTTTTTGATTAAATTTGAATTTTTTGTGTAATTTTCTTCAATTTAAATTTCCATTGGCCTTAAAAAACATCCAATAATTTAAAGTAATGAGAATCTAATCTTAAAAGTCATACATTATTCAAACGTGTTGTTTGTAAAAACTTTAGGCTGGTAATTCTAAGCGTATGTGTTGTCGTACATTCTTTATGCTATAAATTCATTACGTTGCATTAATGTATTATTAGAATATTAAACGCGTTTTATTAAATGCAAATACATGCCAGGCAGCCGTCTTATATCTATAGCCTTGCTAAACACATACACATACGTAAATTATGCTAAAAACGATTGTTTTGAAATACATATTCTAGGGACATAGATGAAAAATTTTGCCCATTTTATAATGAAGCAAGATAAAACATAAAATTTCAACAAATTAATTTGAATATTGCAAGCATGCTGAATGAGAATTATTTTTGACAAATTCTATGTTTGTTTGTATGCATGTGGTTTCTGGGTGCGTAGTGCCATCTAATTTATTTCGTTTTAAATCAACATAAAAACAGGAGGTAAATTATTTACAAATAAATTGAAACAGTGAAATTGCTTCCGGGAAATTTAAATGAATCTAGAGTGTTATTGATTTTTTTGGTAGTTATTACATTCTTACTTGTGATGTTTTTTTGCCTTAATATTTGATTACATTCATGGTTTTTTAACACAAACATATTAATGAAAATTCCTTTAAATATTTATTTATTATTTTTTTTCGAATATCGATGCGAGTTTTATGAATAATTTTTTGAAGGAACGTGATGTTATTTTCTTGCATTTGATATTTATTATTTTTTTGATCTTTTAGTATGAAATACTGTAATCAGAGAAAATTTTTGATTAAAAATATGGTAATGCTCTTAAATAGATTGGTATGATACACAATTAATATTTAATTTATTTATTCCATTTATTATATTTTATTATCCATGACAGCTTTGTTTATGTTAAATTGCAATACATTTCAGTTTAAAAACTTGAATTTTCTCCCTTAAGTTTTTGCTTAAAATAAAATTATTAATAAAAAATATATAATGTTTTTAATTTAGAAAAATTTTATAATAATAATGCAATATATTTGTTGCTGGGAAAATCTGGTATCTGTACGAAATTCACTAGTCCCCCAAGTCGGATCATCAGAAAATTTTTACCTAAAGTTTAGAAAATTCAAAAGTTAATTTCTTATAAAAATGGTAAAATTTTAACAAAAATCTCTAAACATTTTATTTGTTCTATAGTTCGTTTCTTGTTGTAAATAAATTCCTCAGTGTTTATCTCATATAAAATATATTTAATTTTATTAATAAAAATTCAACGATTTTTCGAGGTATCACAGAATGCATTTCTTAATATTATTATTTCATTTTATTCGTGTGATGACATAAATCTTCTAAGTGTGAATTAGATTCACATAGGAGAGTCCACTATTTTAATTTATTATTATTATTATATCATTTTACAAATATTTAACTAAACTAAGCAAATTATTCACATTTTAAATTTAGAAATTAAGTTTAATTAACACCGGTCACTGCTAGATTAAAATATATCTATCTGGAGTTTGACCAAGAAAATAATTTTTCTACCTGATCGCTAAGCGTTTTTTATTGCGTATTCCATGTTTCACAATTTGCTTAATTTCTTTGTGAACGTCCGAGTTTTCTACATATCACGGGTTCATTCGTAAAGGCTTGCAGTCTTATCTAAGGTTAAAATTTCTAACATTGAGTCAAATTAAATGGCTGTTTACAGCAAGTTGAAGTTTTTTTCGGTTGTGCATTAAAAGAGATACGCGCTTGAAAATAACTTGTCTAAAAAATGTTTAAGAAATAAAAACATTATTTTAAGACGAAGTAAAAGTAATAATTTAAATATAACATATTTTTTTGGGAGGTTTTTTGAACTAAATTGGTATGTAATGTAAACTTTAATGAAACCACCATTTGATATGCTTTTACTGTAGTTATCTGAGAATGTTTATTTTGTGAACATATTGCTTGCAAATTGCTAGTTGTAGAAAAATATACATAAACGCTTATAGTGTTAAAGGATTCTAAATAAAATTTCTATTTATTTTTTGTTTATCAGTTTTGCCTTTTAAATAATGCAACAGGTTCCTTTTCATTAGAATACTAAAAAAAATCTGTTTTTTTTTTTTGCTTTAAAATTAGATTTTGGTTTATTGCTTGAAATTCCATTTAGCATTTTATATAAGCTGTTTTGTGCATTCTGCTAATTAAGTAGCGGATTAGCTACAGTTTTGTAAAGGGCAGCATTTACAGCATACAAAATTTTGTTAATTCATCTCGGTTGCAGGATTGGTTAGTTAGTTAGGAGTGGAAGCCTCTCACGACGAAGCTGACTTAAGCACAATCGCATGGCCCGTTGTGATACCACAGAAAGACGGCGCGACTCCCCTTACCCAGCCGATAACCATGAAGATTCCCGGATGAACTTCGCTATGTCCCCTATAGAGTGAGATGATTGCTCCGTAAGAGTTCCGAAGAAAGGAAAGCCCAGAATTCTTAATCTTCTTCGAGCCAGGGATGGGCAATGGCACAGGAGGTGAAGTACGGTCTCATCCTCATCCTCCGAGCCACAGCTGTGACCGAAATCATTTAAGGACAGCCCGAGTCTTTCAGTATGCCTGCCGATTAGACAGTGACCAGTAAGTAACAAAGACCGTGATACTTATGGATTTCCTGTCCAGTCCGAGAAGCTGCCTGGTCCGCTTGAGGTCCAATGTAGTCCACAGTTGTCTGGAGACACAACAGGAACTTTCCTCTACCCATAATCTGCAAGACAAATTTAGGTAGTGGTTCTATATGGCCATTTTCACCGTTGCCAGAGGAATTCCAACGTCTGGTAGCGAGAAGACGTTGGGAAGCAATGTGCAACGTTTGGCGAGATCATAGGCCTCACAGTTTCCCTGGATATCCCTGTAACCAGGGACCCAAAACAGGTCAATCTGTGATCGCTCCGATAGTGTGTTCAGTAATGAGCGACATCTCAGGATTAGCTTAGATGTACTGTATGCACCAGCAAGTGCCCTGATTGCCGCCTGACTGTCCGAAAGTATCCGAATGGCAAGGCCAGAAAGATCATCCCTAAGCGCTATTTCGGATGTTTTCAGAATGGCCATTATCTCGTTTTAAAAGACGCTGCAGTAGTCAGGAAGTCTAAGGGAGAATCTTAGTCCAAGGTTATTAGAGAAGATTCCGCAACCGACTCTGTCGTCCAGTTTTGAGCCATCGGTGTAGATGTCGACAGTATTACTCACAACCACTTCGTTACAGACTCATTCCTCCCTACCCGGAATATGGATCTGAAACCCGTGGTCCAGAGCAGGAATAGAAGAGATGTAGTCCACCATTGATGGCATGGCCTAAGCCAGCGTGAGAGGGCATTAAGTCTGGCTTCACAGCACTTGGCCTGTTGCAATACCAGGAGTTTGGTGGGTAGCCAGTAGAAAAGGGCATACAGAGCCTTTGTCGAAGTAGTTCGGAGAGCCCCAGTAATCAAAATAACAGCTGTTCTCAGGTTAAAGCATTAAAATCAAACTATTTGTTTATATCTTTTCAAACCGCTAAGAGTAATACATTTTTTAATAGATACTCTTTTTTGCTAATAACAGACTATTTACAATGTTTCAATTTTAGATAACATTGAATTAACATTTATCTCGTAATTCTTGTAAGATATTATTCACAGTATTTCTAAGGACAATACTTTAGAGCTTAATAAATATTATTAATTTTTTATCTGTTGGTTGGACTATTGCTACAGAAGTTTGCTTTGAATTTATAGCATAACTTGGAGAAGAATTATACAATTCCCCAGGGCTTGGCTACGAGGCCAAGCTCTTCTGGCAGACGATGCCAGAAGCCGGATTAAGACATGCTAAGAGAGTCAGAAACACTGACTGTCGAAAACGCTTAGTTTCTTGCATACTTAGCGACGCTATCTGTAAATGTCATAGCGTCCAGCGACAACAACCGTTGCTATCGCTAGCCGCGGTTACTGCAATCAAATGTCTGGCGATAGTCTCGACACTATAGCTGCCTACTGTCACCGCACTTTGACGACTACAAATGTTGCTACTCTCATCATAGTATGACTATTTTCCGACCTACGTCTCGACACTACCGCTGAAATTGAAATTTTATATCATTAATTTTTGACTTCTAATTAAATAAAAATTCAAATTCATTTTAAGGTACTCAGTTTGTAATAAGATTATTTTGTTTTGTGCTAGATGTCGATATAGCTAAAGGCCAGGATTGACAATCATACTTAGTCCTACGATCTATCAAAAATTGCATGTGTGCTCAAAAAGTAGAATAATTTTGATTAAAAGTGTGTGTGTGACAGATTTTGACAGATCTGTACTATTTTATAATCATTTGAAAAAATTTTTAAAATGACTTTTCTATGCGATCAGAGTTGAATTTTTTTTAAGATAAGGAGAAAGCAACAAAAATATACCTTAAGCGTCTGTTTTTCTTGCATATTTTTAATATAATAGGGTGGCATGTACGACGCCATTTTGAAATGATTTTTAAAGTACGACAGAATTATGTCAGATTTTTGCGTGATTAAATCTTACGATTTTGTATGATAGTGAAGCCTGGCCTTAAGCTGACACAGGCGCATATTTGTAAAACAAACGGTCGTGAGTACGGATTTCGTCGCAGCAGAAAGTACAAACAAATTGAAAACCCTAAAGTAAGGATCGCAGCAATAAACCTGAAGTATTTTTTAAGTGCACACACTGTTTTGAAAACTTTAAACAAAAGTAAAAATTTATTTATGCTCATCACTATATGACATGCGTAAAAACTGTGTAAGATAAGTAAACGAAAAACATAAAAGATAAAAAACAGCAAAATCAAACTAATCTTAAGTACAAAAAAAAAGAAAAAGATTTTGCAAACTGTAAAAATACACATTTAAGATTAAATAAAAAAAGTTCGTGCATTCAGTTACGAAGGTGGTTTTTAAATTTTGTTTTAAGCATATTTAGCAAATCAAATTAACACAAGGTTACATATTGATATAATATTCTGCTACCTTTTATTTACTCGTGGGGTGGGGCAAATAGAAACGCGTCAACAACTACTTAACTAATTTTATCATTAAGATAACTTTAGCACAGACGTTACACTGATTTTTTGTTAAAAAATGACAGTCACCAAACACGTAAGAGTATTTGGAAATTGATTGAAACACTACGTTTGTCAGTAGCAGTTGATTTTAAAATAAATGATTTTATGTTGAATTTATTTAGAAAGAATGTAATGACTGAGTAACGAGTATTTGTAAATTTTAAAATGTATGCGGCAATTATACTCCAGTAGTCATCATCCATATTTCCAAGACAAAAATTTCGTTCGCTTATTTATTTATTTTCTTCGTGAACATTATAACCAGGATTGTCTAGATACAAAAATTTGTACCAAAAAGATTTCTAAAAAGTACCAAATTCCACAGCGAAAATCTTTATTACACTAGTCTTGTGCATTATAGTTCAATTTAGTGATCGCTCTTTTTAGTTCAAAGTTTGAAAATGAATTAGTTCAAAATTTAGTTCAAAGGCTCTCTTTAGTTCAAAATCTCTCTTTAGGTCATAATCTTTTTCTAGTTCAAATGTTCTGTTGACGTTTTGTTCGTACTTTCAACTTTTAGTTCAAACGCTTTCCTTAGTTCAAAAGCGCTTCGAGTTCAAATGTTCTGTCAAATTATGATGGCAACAACACCGTAGCATTGCCATAATTAATGTTAAATAAAATGCGTGGCAGCACTAATTTCATGGCGGAAATAGTCAACAAGGAAACAAAGACATGGATTCTAGTTTATCTTGTCTGGTAGTTCAAATACAAATACTAGTTTACTTAGTTCAATCGATGGAATTTTTAAAGTGAACTAGTTCGTTTATGAACTACACAAGTCTATATTACACCATGTTTTTATATTATATCACTGTTTATTTACCGATATTTAAGATATTGTAATAAAAAATTTTTGTTTTATAGAAATGGAACGTTTTTTTTTTATTACTTTTTTTGTGTTTCTAATTGTAAAAATAATACTATAAACCCAGAATTATCATAAGAATCGCACAGCATCAGCTCCATTATTTTAGTTATATTCACATATAATTTTCTTTCTAATAATGAAAGCAAGTTTCTTTTTAAGAATGCTAAAGTCAGAAACTTTTTTTGAATCAAAAATGTATATTAAAGCAACTTTACTGAATTTATCAAACAACCCTCGACGTTTTTGAAAGATATTGCACTTATGTACTGAGAACTAAATAATAAGTTTTTTCCAACAATTAAATTTAAAACAAAGAATTAAACTTTAACATAAAGTAATAAAGATTCTATACAAACAAATACATACATATTTACCAAACAAATAATAATTAAAACAATAACAATGACAATGACAGAAAAAACACTACTATGAAAGAAATTAAAAAAGGCGGCAAATCATTGTAACGTGAAGGCGTAGAAGAAAGAAAATTATGTGTATAAAGTTGTGTGTATATGTGCGTTAATATTTTTTTTTACTTTTTCTACATTTAGAATAATTAAAAAGTTCTTAAGAGTTTGTGCTAAAAAACATTTAAACGATCCAGATAAAAGAATATGATTTAAAAGTAAATAAAGGAAATAATAAACGCTAGCAATATCAAATCTAAATGGTGTCCAAAAATTGCAGCGAAGTAGATAAATAAAAAAAGTGCTTTGTTAATTTGGTTCTTTACTTTGAAATAGCCTCCAATTTTTTGCTGGTACTAATGAACTATTTTTGGGTTGATGTAGGCTTGTAAGCTTGTTTCAATGCTCTATATCATGACCTATGAATGACGTATTCACTGATTAGCCCATATTATTTTAAAGAAATATGATGTAATCCCAGTTCTACACCGTAATGCTTACTAGTTCCGCCACAATAGTGGCTTTAGGCTGCTGAAGTCGAAGTGGTGATCACGTTGGCTAAAAACCTGGTTGACCAGGGTTCAATCCTTGCGGCAACCAAAAATAAAAAAATGTTTATTTCTGTTTAATGGTATAAGTACATATTCAGAATTAACATTAAACATGCAGCCTCCTTCGTCGGTACTTCTTAATAGCATATTCGCCGGCAAAGTATAATAACTAATAAAATGGCTATAATTTTACCACCTGTTCTTTTCTCTCCTCTATCCCTTTCCTAAAGAATGCCTGAAGTGCTAATTCTCTTAAAAAAATGCGGGTTAATGATAAGAATATAATTTGCGGTATAAGCTGCTCAAATATTCAGCTTTTTTTATTAAAAGGGATATTGTTTCTCGCACAATTCTCTACTTTGTCTATGCCGATAATCTAAGGCATAAAAAATTATTTGGATGTTATTTTAACTGCATATATGGCAGCAACTTGACAGCTTAGGTAAATTCTGGTACACCCTTTTAAAATTAAAACAATAAATTATAAATGTTTAACTTTAAATAATAAATTATATTTTTAATTACATTTCTGCGTTAAGTTGATTTCCTTATTTGCAAGGATGTGATTTCCATGTAGGGCATCTCAAGTACATAGTCATTGTTAGTTTCTGAAGATTTTTGTCACAGCTTTACTGCTTGTCTAAAAATTGTTTTTGTTTAAAATATAATTGTTCGAACGAATAAATTCGTGTGATATCCTGGGCCAGGCAGTTAATAAAAAAAAAGATTTGTAGCATAACGTTATTTTACCTAATAAAAAGTATAAACCCAAGTCGCTTAAGGCCTCGTTTTTATGCCAAGAACTTTGTTAGAGGTAGCGTGGTTGTTCTGTTTCATCATTAAATTAAATTTAAATTTTTTTATTCAGTTTAGATTGTGAGCACTTAGGGCCTTATTAATTCAGTTAAATTATGTGGAAAAAACTTAAAAAAATTTTTTTAACTAAGATTCTTAAACTAACAAAAAAAACCGTCTCTTGCAAAAATATTGAAATTAGAAATTTCGCATAACTTTGGAGTGGTAACGTGCAAAGGAAAAAGTGTTTTTCAGATACTCAGGTGCGTTTAGCGGTTCAAAGGTTATAAGGTTGCAGTTTAAGCTTATATTTTCTTTTAAATTTCAAATTAAAGCTTTTACTCTAACATAGCAGTTTCTGAGATGTAATTGACGCAAGTATATGGTAATAAAAAGTGATTGGTAAGGCATTAGAAAAGGATATTTTGCGTTATAAGAAAACGGTGCGATTTCCAATCGTCTTCTACTTAAATAAGTGTAAATTTCCGGGATTGTTCCTATAATTCGTAGATAAATGAATTAAGTTTTTGTAACTTTGAAGGCAGATGTACACTACTCTTGTATAATCCTAATTATGTAAAAATATTAAAACTTTATCTTCATAGCAAAGAGAGGTTTTTCAAGATTTTCTTTATTCCAATTGCAGATGCCTATGAAAGAGAAATGTATGCGTATTATAGAAGCTCATTCGAAGAAGAATATATTTCAATACTTTTTAAATAGATTATTTTCCTTGATTTTATCTACGGTGAGATTAAACTTTTCTAAAGACTCTTGCTTCTCAGTGACAGCGAAATGATTATTTGTTGGATATACTTCACTTAATTCTAATAAAAATTGGAAACCTTCAAATCAAATATAGTCAGTAAGTTCATCCACGTTGAAACTAAATCCGACGGATTAAATTTGGAATGCGCATGCCTCCAGTCCAAAATATTGCGCTTTTAATATTTTTCTAACCTTTGACCACAACTTTATAAACAAATGTGCTACAAAAAGCTCTAGTTTTGGAAAATATTAGGTCTTAATTAGAGATACTTCGATTTGGCTACCAAAATTTTTACTGTGGTTAATCCTTGACTTTCCCTCCTGACATTTACAGAGCAAATATATGCTCTCTAAGAGGGTTCAGAAAATACATATATGGCAACTTAGGAACCTAAATAAGATTAATTTTTAACAAGTTATGTTTAAATTCCTTACATAAAATATGCATTTGATTTGAAATAGACTCATCCCATTTAAGCTTCTAAAGCCAAAACACTTGCAACAAAATTAGTTACAGCAGAACGAAAAAGTCCGTGAGGTTCGAAAACCCAAGCTGATACTGAATTAAATCAATTATATCAGCCCCAGTTATCTAATCGTCAACGTTAGACTGTTGTTCGAATGATCTCAAATCCAACTGGTTAAGTTTCTTTATAAAAGTAACTCAGGTTAAATAAACAAGGTAAAGCTAAAAAGTGGCTCGGAAGATATACCATATGTGACAGTACTTAAATGATAAAGTCGAGAGAGATCAGATATTTCTTTTTGCCACGAAATTATTTAAAAATGTCTATTGGCCTCCTCATTCATAACCTGATGGTACATTTTCTCAATGACAGCCTTTATTGCAGTTTTATGAGTTCGAAAAATAATGTAGAATATAACTCCTCCTGTGTTGTTGGGCCAACCATTAACAAATCATTTAATGAGAGTTGTATAGACTACTCGAAGATTTGTTGAGCTACTTTATGGACGAAGTAGACACTGATGCGGTAAAAAATAATTTGAAAATTCAGGAATTTTGTTATCTGCTATGGACATGTGACTTAAGTTAATGCACTCTTTCATGAAACTGTTCTACCTTTCTTTCACAGTCATATCTTTAAATAACATACGCTCTAAAAAAATAAAGCATCGTTTCGCAGTTTCATTAGACAGACCTTATTTATTTGCATTTTCTTTAAAAGATGGAGCTTTTTTAAATTTGTCAGAAGCTAAACATGGAAAAAACGTAACAAAGCACTTGCATTGTTGTTCTCAATTAAATTTTTTCTTCTTCTAATTCCAAGAATCTTTGTATAAGAAAATCAAGAGATGATTCATATTCAATATTTTTTAACAAATGGCGGACAATATTCAGCCAAGTAATTTTTTTGTAAAGTAGGTAGACCAATGCTCTTTTTAATTTGACACATACACAGTATTTTGAAAAATATATCAGCCGCAATCAACAAATAAATTTTCTGGTTCATTGAAGTAGTGATCATCCAGCTATAAATTATTAAGCACTATTCACTATGTTGTTGAAATAACGTGATCTTGTTGATACGTTGAAATTTATCTGAGTACCTACGCACCTCAGATAATAAAATTTTTATTTCTAAGACCAATCCGAATAAGGTCACTCTACAACCCCTTTCAGAGCTTGGTGCACCCTAATATCAATCAACCAGAGTTTTCTTGAGATATTAAATTTAGCAACGCCTAGTCATGCAAGGTTCACCAGGATTAGTAAATTTAAATTTACTAAAATTAGGTGTCAGTCATTATGTACTTAAAAATTTTTACTCCATTGAGCATTGACATCCGTATGGAATGCATAAGTTTTGCTGATTGTGTAGCTTGTTTTATATAAATTTTCTACGCTGGGCAAATCACACGAACTCTAAACTTAAGGACATTATTTCATGGATTATAAATCAATGTAACGTTTGCTACTGTGTGCTTTACATCTTAATGAGATTTATAAATTTGTTATCTGAAGAAATAATTCTTTTTAGAAATTACTAAGCAGTCTATATATTTTTTATTACTTTACTTCTCATGCTGAAATTTTTAAAAATACATAATCCGACTTAAAAGTTTTAAAAATAAAATCTATTAAGGTAAAAGGATTTTGTTGTAATTCTGTATTGCGGCTTAAAAAAATTATAAGCAAAAAAAAAAAAAAAATAAGATTTTTTGTGAAGCTAAAATCCAACTTTATTTTAATATCACAAAAAAATCTTTTTTTATCTTTTAAGCCTATTAAAAATGAGAATTCATATTTTTTGTCTTTTATTTTCCTAAAATATTTTCTTACACACAACTATGTAAATTTTAAAATAAAATTCTTTGAACAAATAAGTAAACATGTCCTCCTTTTTTAAACCTAAAGCTTTTATTTGATTAAATCAAGTAAATAGAACATACTTTCAAGCTTAAATATAAAATAGATTTAATGTTATTTATAGTTTAAGCTTTATTAAACATTTATTTATGACTGCAGTTTTATTAATGAAAATGTTATTGTAGTAAAGAGCAATTTTGAGAAATTCCTTCTTATGCCTACCACCAAAAATTAAATACTTAAAATTTATGCTCCCTTTCTAAAAGCATGTGGATATTTAAAATTAATGTCTAACATACTACTATTTAATTTTTCTTGCCACAATTAATTTGAGGTCCTGTCATATAAAACAAATGTTGTTATGCTTTAGAAAGTCAATAATTTAAATACCTTCTCTTGTATCCTTTGTATAATATACATTTATATACAATTTCGATTGTGTAAATAGTTGGGTATAAAACGAGTTAGCCTGTGTCTTCCACCAAATGCGACGCCTAGATGTCAGTACTATATAATTTTTACACGTGACATCCTTTCAAATGACATAAGCCATTTCGTTTTATTAGAAGGTAGTACAGTTTTAACCATTGACAGGAAAACATTGCAACAACGCGTGTACATCATTCAAAGTTATTATTAAAATGGGAGTTCTTTGAAACAAACCCATCGCAAAATTCATGATTTTTTTGGTGTAAATTATCGGCCAAATCAATCCTCAATTCAAAGATTAGTGAAAAAATTCGAAGAAACTGGTTGTGTTACTGATAAACCAAAAAGTGGAAGACCAAAAACTGTACGCACAAATGAAAATATTGCTGCTGTTGGTGAAAGTGTTGAAAATGTACCGACAGCATCAATTTCGCATCGTTCGCAAGAATTGGGCATATCTTATGGTTCCTTATGGAGGATTTTGCATAAAGATTTGCATTTACATGCTTATAAAATTCAATTAACCCAGGAATTGAAAGAAAGAGACCATTTACAACGTCGTAATTTCGCTAGTTGGATTATTGAACAACGAACAACAGATCAATTGCTTTCAAGCAAAATTTTGTTTAGTGACGAAACTCATTTCAGAATGGATGGATTCGTCAATAAGCAATTCATGAAAAATCTCTACACCCACAAAAAGTTACTGTTTAGTGTGCATTTTGGGCAAATGGAATCATTGGGCCATTTTTCTTCGAAGATGATGCTGGAAATGCTGTTACTGTGAGTGCTGAGCGATACCAATCGATGTTGAGAGACTTTTTATGGACTCAGTTGAATCATATTGATGTGTCTGACGTCTATTTCCAGCAAGACGGTGCTACATGTCACACAACTCGAGAAAACATTACGCTTTTGCGATCAAAATTTCCTCAACGTGTAATTTTACGAAATGCAGATTTCAATTGGCCTCCAAGGTCATGTGGTCTAACACAATTAGATTTTTTTGTGGGGTTTTTTGAAAAGTCGAGTGTATGCTAACAAGCCACAAACAATTAATGATCTAGAGAACAACATTCAAGTTGCAATTCGTGAAATAACACCAGCAACATGTCGGAAAGTCATTGAAAATTTCTATATTCGGATTGATGTCTGCAGACGCAGTCATGGTGGACATTTGAATGATATTCTATTCCACTTTTAATTGTAATGGATCATACTTTTAATAAAAAAAAAACAGCTTGAAAAAATTGCAAATAGTTTGTGTTTTATTTCAAAGAAACATGTAGGCGCGTTTTTTGGTTGACCCTTTACATTAAACTAAATTAAAATGATAAGATCATCAAACAAAAAGAACAAAAAAATAAACTAAGACATATTACAAAGTAGACGTTAAGAAATTTACAGGAAATATTTTACATATTCAATATAATTTATATTTTCCCTTGTCGGGAAAAATATGAGTAAAAGCTTTTTTGCAATATAATTTTAACCAATTTAAATCAAATTCAGTTCAAACACTTTATCTGTCTTTGATTTGTCAAATTCATATACAAAGCCGGACAAAATTATTCACTTAGGCACCAACTTTATACTTAATCTTCCATATTTTTAAATTAATAAGGAAAAGACTGGTAAGTTAACAACAGGAAAAAAACTTGTAATAATATTGCTGTAACGCGAAGTTATAAATTAAAACTTAATTCAAGGTGCAAATTCAATAAATTTGGACCTGAATACTCTGCCAATGATGTAAGAATATGTATTTTTCACGTTTCCCGCATTCTACCAGGTCAGCCGCAATGGCCATGCAACACATTTAACATCCTTGAGATAAAGTGGACCGACGAGAGAAAAAGTGTAGTTTTTTAAGTACAGACCATCTCAAGAAAATCCTAATACCAGACGAACATAATAATGGAAGTGAAGTCAAAGACAACTAGTTTGTTTTTTACCAACAAGATTTAGTGAAGTAATAATAAAGAAAGAATACGTTAAACAATTTTAAATTTGATTTTGCATCTAAACATATTGTGCTGTGTAAAAAATATTGTCCTCTTGAAGTTGTGCCTGGAATTAAATTTTGATTTATAATTTCGCTTTAAAGCAAAGTTATTATAATTTTTTTTACGTTTTAATAAAAGACATGTTAGTTAATTATGTTGTTGAAAACTTATTAGTCTGTGTCTTATTAATTTAAAAATATGGAAGATTAATTATAAAGTTAAAGCCTGTGTGAATAATTTTTTCCAGCTTAATGTGTTTGTTTGTACGTCAGAAAGCAATGCTGCCTACTGGTTATTTGATCGTAATAATAAAGCAAAGTTTTTGAAATTTCATTTTGCATACAATGTAATTACTTATTATTGTATAAGTTCTTTCTAATATATTTAGCGCAGCATAAAAAGGCTTGATCGAAGAAATAAATAATTCTCAATTTTTAAGTTAATCAAAGTCAACTATCAATTTTATTAAAAATTTCTTTGGCTTTAATACTAATTTCGGGAAGTTTGTTTTCTTTCTTATATCACTTGATATCTTAATTTTAATTCTTAATCTATTTTATTTCGAGTCTTCTAATATTGTACTATTACAAATTATTAATAACATTTTTTTACGTTCCCTTTTGTAAGGTTATTTAATATTTACAAATTTTTTGTCAACATTATGCACTCAAAGAGTTCGAATGTTAAAATTTACAATATTGCATTTTCGGCACAATTATTATTTGGATCCAGAATTCTAAATATTTGCTATGACTACAGTATAAAAATTAAAGTCATATACTTTAAATTTCCATTACTATAGGGACACTTTTTATAGGGGCATTTCCATGTCATCGTACGTGACATTTGTACAATTACAAAATGCAATAAATTGTGCATAAATAGAAGCAACTGTAAAAAAGTGCTGACGTTATGTTCCATACATGAGGTACTATATATGGAAAAAAATTTATCACATTTGGAACCCTGTTGTCCAAAATATCCAGGGAAATAGGAGCATAGCGTACGTGACATAAAACGGAAGTAACTTTGAGGTGATTGTAAAAATATGACAAATTCTGCGAATTTTATGAAGCTTTGTTTTAATTGTCATTTTTTAAACAAAGCCAAATTTATGTCTCATAGAATACGTAGTCTTTAAATAAAAAGAAATATTTAGATTATTTTATAATGAACAAAATTTAATATCGTTCGTGACAGATTTTTCTCTTATATGATTTTAAGTAATAATAACAAAAAATAATTATTCCGCAATAAAAGCAATAAAAACAATATAGAATCAAATTAATTTCTTACTACATACGAGGGCTGCTCTATATATTTCTGGCCTAATAGTGAAAATGCAAATATTTATAATCAAAAATGGTTTTATTGTTTTTCAAAGTATTCTCCAGCATTATTTATACACTTTTGCATCCACTCCGATTGAGACACCTCTAAAACATGGTTTTTGAACACTTCAATAGCTTCTTCTGGCGACGTTGACCACGCATTTTTCTTTATGTGCAGAAACAAGAAGAAGTCATTAGGTGCCAAGTCAGGGCTGTACGGCGGATGACCCATTAATTCGACGTTTTGGCCAGTCAAAAACGGTCTGGTTTGAGCCGATGTGTGAGAGCTCGCATTGTCATGGTGAACAATGATTCGTCTTCTCTTGTTGGTTTTTCGAATTTCTCCGATGACTTCAGGCAAATTGTAGCGTACCACTCAGAAGTGACCGTCCTACGTTGCTCAAGCAGAACAGTCGCCGCATGACCAGTTTTGTCGAAGAAACAGGCGATCATTTGCTTCGAAGTGCTCGTCTTTGAAGACCCACACGGCCGATTGTTGTTTCGTGTCGGGCTCATACGCGTAGATGCATGATTCGTCACCTGTGACGATCTTATGAACGTCTTTTGAAGCACCGCAATCGTATTTTTGCAACATTTCTTTGCACCAATCGACACGAGCGTTTTTTTGAGTGACTTTCAAATTGTGCGGGATCCACCGAGAACAAACCTTTTTTACAGCCAGGTGTTCATGCAGTATCGAATGCATGCTGGTGGAAGAAATGTCCAAGGATGTCTCTATCTCTTGGTATGTCGCATGTCGATCTTGCATTATGAGTTCACGCACGGCATCAATGTTATCTGGCACAACAGCCGTTTTTGGACGACCTTCACGGAATTCGTCTTTGAGCGAGCTTCGGCCACGATTAAATTCATTATACCAATTTTTCACAGTGATATAGGATGGTGCTTCAAAAAATGATGGCACGAAAATGTTCACGAGTTAATTCCATTTTTTTTATAATAATTTTTTCAAGTCACTGTAAACAACACAAATAATGGTCCTACGTCAAAACGCTTTGAGTACGATTATGCTTAAAAATGACAAACTTTCCAATGAATATGTCAGATTGCACTTGGCAGCTTTCAGTGTTGCCAGGCCAGAATATATATAGCAGCCCTCGTACTACGTACTTGGGTTCTAGGTTTTTGCCACCACTTTAGCAGAAAACATATTTATTAAATATTAATTTTGTCTCTTAATGAATACGCTGTGCGAAAAACATTTATATACTGACTATCGTGAAATGTAAACGTATGAAGTTTTTTTTTTTTTACTTTTGGAATTGGCTGGGCATTCATAAAATGAAAAAGTATCCCGTTATACTAATTAATTTGCTTTCAGAACTTGTCCTCGATAGACACGCTGTCTTTCAGCCTCTTTTATCGGTACGTCTTCATCTTTTCCTCATACTTTTTCAACTCCCCCCTCCATTTCTTTGTAGTCTTGGCTACTTTTATCCATCTTTAAAAAAAATGTATGATTAACAAGTGAACTCTCATAATTTTATTCCAACTGTAATGCTTAAAATATCGTACGTGACGAACCTTAGAAGCTTAAAAAATTTAAATTCCATCGAACTGAAAGATAATAACGATCAGTATTTGTCTGTGGCAAATATCTTGCTTTGAATTTTTATTTTGAAACACTTGCGACCGGTCAAATTAAAATGACGTAGACTAATGATGTTTTTGCACTTCGTACGTGACATTAGTATAACATCCAAAGCAATAAAAAAAAAAAAAATACCGCTAGTCGAACATAATAATTTCTCTTTTTTCATGGATCTTGTCTATTATTGTTGTAATTGCAATGTTACAAATACTTGAATTCAGTCGCTTGTAAACAGAAAATGACTTATTGCTATTTATAAAAATTAACCAAAGGGATGGTCAGTTTAAACTCATATTTTTGTTCCTCAATAATTGTTTTAAGCTACAAATACATCTGCATAATAAGATTTGAGTGCCTTTTTAGTTATTGCCATGTTAAAAAAAGTTTCAAAGGTTTTTATTTTTTCAGTCGTGGTTGAAGTTTTCATAGAAATGCCCATATATTAGCTTTGTATTTATTTTATGAACTTGTTCGTTTACTTATAGCAGACATAAAAAAGATGCGATTTAAAAGGAAAAATTAACAATATAAAGATTGTGATCTTTTAAAAAGTTGTGGTGCTTGTAAAAAAAGGATCTTATATTGGATCTCCTTACAGAATTTTTCTCAAATCCATCTAGTAGTTTTTACGTGATGCGAACACAAACAGACAGACAAAAATTCTAAAAATAGGTGTTTTGTACTCCACATTATTAATATGTATGTTATGTACAGAAATGACCCCGTTACTATTTTGTTAAATGTATCTTGTTCCTTCTGAAGCACAATTTCAAATCAATTGTCCTTATATTTATCTCAACGTAAGCACTAGTGCATGTAAACATTTATTAGGTGAATTATTGTATGCATGTGATGTTCCTAACCATCCATATGCAAAGTACGAATAACTAAGTTTAAATATTCAAATGGACGTTTCATGTTGCTAACTTTGCTTTAACATAACTAATTAGATTGTAGTTGGGCTGTCTGTCATAATGGGATGACCAAAAATTAATGTTGGCAACATAGAACTTTATAATTACACATGTGCGAAGCTAAGTCTCAAGTAAGTAGTACTTAGAATAAGAAATGTTAAAGTGAACATAAGCACTTCTGGAGCAGAAATATTTATTATGTACAGATGTATATTATTGATTAGTAATAACTTCAAAAATTTTACTTAAACCATTTCATATATTTCATATCATTCATATTGCTTACATTATAATATTCGTATTTTATGTAAATTTGTTTCATGATTGTGTGTTATATTTGTCTTTGCTATTTATTGCTTGATGTCGTCAGAGTTATTTTTTATAAGTAAAATTAACATTTAAAAAAATATGTTTTTAGACATTTGTTGTAGAGTTCTGTAAACAGTGTTAAAAACTTTAATTCTAAAAAAACCAAATGTACTGACAACTGTTTTAGTACCATAATACCGATAAATTGTATGACTTCTCACTTGTATCTCTAGTTTCTCTACGAAATGATATATTTTTATGAGAAAAAATTATTCTTTATTTAAATCAAGGTTCTTAACGACTTTTTTACAAAATTTTATTCATATTCATTCAGCGGTTTTTACGTGATGCGAACACAGGCAGACATACAATATTTAAAACAATATAAGCTTTGTATTCCAAGTCGAATATTATCTACACCAACATCAAAATTTCCAAAAAATGTAAAATGTTCAGAAATTATCCCATTAATGCTTTATTATATGTATAGATAAATAAGATATGAAATAAAAGTTTTAGACATGTAATTTGTATTTTTACAGATAACGGTTTTTGAACTTAGTAAAATGTTACCTTTTTTATTAGAATTTAATCAAATTTTTAATTAATAAAATTATTTGTTTTACGAGTATAATTCATTTATGAAAATTTTGTGTAAATTTTAAAATATAAATTTATTATATTTTCGTTTGAAAATAGTTTAAACCTTCAATAGGTGCAAATAGCTTTTTTTTCAAAACTTTTTTCTCTGCATTTTTATAAATAATTTTGTGTGGCACTTTTTTGGTTTTACAAATTTACCGGAAAAATCCAACTTATTCCTCTTTTTTCTGTTGGGCTTTAATGATTGATTACAAGTGTTGTATATTTGTTTTTTTTTTTTTTAATTTTTTTTTGCGATAAATTTGCTGGGTGAAAGTTGAAGTACATTAAGCTTTTCAGCCAACTGCCCGACAAATTGTTTTTTATTAAATTGCCTCTTGAAAAAAATAGCTTAAAATTATGATGAATTAAAATTTTTCAGTTTGGCTCAAGTTAGTTATTAATTGTAAAACAAGGAATAAAAATTAGATACAACTTTCGTCAGCATTTTTCTGCCTTAAATGTAGTTAACAAATGTAATTCTTTCTTCTTATACAACTAAATAAAAGTAATTATTTATCAAATTATATTTTTGTTTTTTAAATGTAGTTCCTGCATAATTTCCATAAACTAAATGTGTTAAAAACAATTAAATCACATTTCTTTAGGACGGTAGTTATACATTAATTATATAACATTTTATTCGATAAAGATTGCGTCAGGATTTTTTATATGTCGTGGTAAAAAATTTAAATGCAAACTAAACAAGAAAATTCAGCAGGTATGTGGTCACCTTTTATTATTTACACTTTTTATTGCTGACACAATAAAAAAGATTGGCTATATAAAACCAATTTCAACCATTAGGGCACCCTTTAATTTCTAATTTTAAATATTTATACTTGTTATTATACTTGATATAGTGATAGACTTTCTATCTCATTTTCAGTTAGTCAGTAACGGTTTCTAGGATAGGGCCATATAAATCATATTACGTCAGCTATAGGGACACCCTTTAATTGCTAATTTCAAGTTAAATACTTGTTATAGCGCTCTTAGCAATAAAAATTCTCAAATTCAGATTTTAATCAACTGTATACAACTAGTCAACAGTTTCGTCATACACATCAAATAACAGCAACTATGAGGACACCCTTTAATTATTAATTTTGAATTTCTATACTTGTTAATATAACGGTCATAGTAATCGAAATTCTGTCCAAAAGAAAGGCGCATATAAGTTAATTTACTTCACATGTAGGGACACCCTGTAAAAAAATAAATTCTGATTTTTCCGAAATAGTTTAGGTTGTTAGAAAACTGCCTGACCTGCAAATATATTTTAGTCTGTATTCTTAGTTTCCCTTGGAATTAAAAAGTTCGGATTTTTTAAAAATTAAATAATGGTTAATGCTTGTTTATGAAATATGCTGTCAATAAATGGCGATTATTTTATACAATCTGCCTTAGACCACAAGTCTACAATAACTTCTATAATGCAAGTCATAATAATACCTTTACACACAAGCACTCAGGCAATTACAATAAATACAAACCACACAAACACACACAAACACACACAAAACGTTTGTTATATTTGTATATGCTGAAAGAAATCACAATCATATTAACGTTATGGACATTGCAATAGAAACAGTTTACCACAAGCTTTACTTTATAAAAGACAATGTCATATGCTCCTTTTGCTTTGTGTGTATAAATGTTTTTGAACACATATTCCTTTTACACATAATTAGAAAACAAAACAAATGAAAAAAAGAACAAATGCAAATGTGATTTTCAACAAAAAATTAAGTACATGGAAAGAGATCAAATAAAGAAGTTATTACACAAGTACGTTTGATAATGCGTTAAAGCCTTATCGTTCTCTTTTTAATTGTAAGTGTTTTTAAACAGAATGTGTTAAAATAAAATCATAGTGAATAAAAAAATTAATAGATTTATTTATTTCATTAAAACAATTATTTCATTAAAATTCAAATGCTATTGTTGGTAACTGATAACTTTTTAAAGAAGTCGTGTCATTTCTAAGGTTAAGACTGGGACCCATTGTAAAAGCATAATTTTAATAAAAAAAATCAAAGAATGTTGTAGGTTGTTAGACACTTCCAATTGTTATAGGGTGTAAATCGCGACAGCTCTAATAACAAAAAGTTATAAAAAATAAACGTTGCTACCATAGAGTTTTATATTTGATGATTAAAGCTTTTTCTTTCGAAATGTGTAAGTTTCAAAATTCTTCTTGTTAGGCGATATAAAAACATATTTATAGTAGAATTAAAAAAAAGCTTTTATTTAGTCTTTGAAGTATCTTAGAAAAACATAATTTAAGCTGTTTTTATAAACGTTTTCTGGGTGATTTGGCTTAAACTACCTGTTAAAACTAGCAATACCATAATGTTCCGCAAAAAATTAATTTAAGTTTTATTATTAGAAGAAAATGTTATGGAATATTAAGTAATTTAATAAATAAATTAAATAAATAATTTTTTTTAAATAAAATATAAATATTTTTCAATGCTTTACGGTTTCTGCTCTTACCAATTGATAGAATATTTTTGTAAAGTTTTAAAAATTAAATAGACCAGTAAGCTAAATCGTTCAGTCTATTTTTTCATTTGTAGAACAGGGGCAGGCGCCAAAATATCATGCGGGCTTAAGAATTGCATTATAAAATAGGTTTTGAAATCCAAGCGATGTTTTGAGTTTTTGCTAATGACGTAGTTTGCTTGCACTACTTTGGATTTCACCTGTGTTTTACTCGCATTATTATGCAAACGAGGATATGTACAGGGTGGCTGATGAAAGCTGCTCTAAAAAAAATTTAATAAATGTTTTTTTTTTAATTGAATGTGGTCCATTTTTTTTATTTTGCAGATTGATTCTTAGATTTGACAAAAATGGATAACTGGGATTGGGATTGTCCGCCGTTATCACGCACTGGAGTCCGTAGTTTCGGTTCAAAGAGAGTATAGGCGCACATTTGGCAGCAATCCTCCGAGCAGATGGACCATAATGAGACTTGTAAAAATTTTTACCGAGCATTGGACAGTCAACAGAAGACCTTACCATCAAAACTCTTCAGTTCGAACGGAGGAAATAATCGCTGCTATAGCTGCTGCGATACAACACAATCCAAGAGTTTCGACAAGAAGCTTATCTGCTCAAATGGGTATAAGCAGACAGTCATTACAGTCAATTATGCACAAAGATTTGAACTTATTCCCATATAAAATTCAAATGGCCAACAAACTGAACGCTGCAGACTTGCCGATTCGCTTAGAATTTTGCCAGAAGATGCTTCAAATGGTGGAAGAGGATGGAAACATTTTGAACAGTCTTTTTGTATCTGACAAGGCCCATTTCGATTTAAACGGCAACGTAAACAAACAAAATTGTCGAATATGGAGTGTTTCCAACCCACAGACACTCCATGAGACGGAATTGCATCCACTTCGTGCCACAGTGTGGTGTGCAGTTTCATCATGCTCTCTTGTCGGGCCCTACTTCTTCGAAGAAAACGGTCACCCCGTTACGGTTACTGGAGACCGTTACTTGAGCATGTTGAGATAGTGGTTCTATCCAGAATTAAGCCGAAAAAGAATTTCTTTTAACTCTGTGTGGTTTCAGCAAGATGGTGCACCTCTTCACATAGCCCAACCTGTTATGACAGAATTGCGATGAAAATTTCCCAATAAGCTGATATCCAGAAACTCCACATTCCGTTGGCCACCCAGGTCGCCTGCCCTTACTGCACCTGATTTTTTCTTGTGGGGTTATTGCAAACAGGAAGTTTACAAAGCAAAACCAACAAATTTGAATGAACTAAATCAATCCATTTGAGCAACAATTGCGGCTGTTCCTGCCTCAACTCTCCAAGTCGATGCACATGCATCGACGAACAGGGGGGGGGGGGGTCATTTAAATTCCATTATTTTTAAATTAAAAATTAAACTATATTTCATAAAATTAAATGAGCTTTAACATGAATAAAAGAAAAATGTATTCCATACACTGAAAAAAAGTTATTTGAGTTTCTTAATTGTAGCAATATTCATTAGGCATTTTTCTTGCAACGAGTGTTTCTTTTGATGTACTAACATTTCGTAGCGAGCAAGGTTTTTAATAGAACTAGAAAATAGGTAATAGTTACCCAGCTGGCACTAGGAAGTTTATTTGACGAGCACGATCATTTTACGATTCTTTTTTTAATCCCCTGGTCGATTTTTCTAGAATGTTTGTTCATTGTTTTCAAAATTATGCTTTTGCGAGCCACTGTGACGATTGTTAGAAAAGCGTGCGCATTTTAAGGAGCATTGAAAGATTGTTAGTAGTCAAGATACCATTTGACTCTTTAGCCGCTTGATTGATATTGATTGTTTTAAATGGAATTCCACAAGCGTAACTTAATCGTTCTGGCGATAGTTAGGCAAACTTATTTTATTTTGAACTATATTATTTAGATATATTACTGTAATATTTTTTTATTCCAATATGCCGATTTTTCTTAGAACGATCTTTCGGTATTTTATTAATATAAAAACATGTTGCGGTCTTCATTACTTTAATCAACATGGTAAGAAAAAAGTATTTCAGTATGAAATTTCTTTAAAAACTCTCCCTAATTGATGATTTTTTATTTAATCAATAACTTTTGTTAAATGTATTTCTAATTATAACAAAAACTCTCATAGTACAGAAAAGAGTATAAAACTCTCAAAGAATTCTTCTATTTTGTAGCCTGTTTTAGGGCTCATAAGGAGCTCATTCTATTCACATAAAGGCGACTGTTTTGCGACTCGTTTGAAGTAGGATAGTCCTACGATTGTTTTCGACGTTTCATAGACCCTTACGGAAGGGACACAAATAGAAAAGAGTATATCTTGTTAAGCTGACCATGCTCAATTGGAATACAGTATAGCAGACGATCAATTTCATTGCCGGCTCCAATCGTGGAAGATTCTTTTACCATTAAAATGCTGCCTGGTACCTTTTTGTGATGGTGTATTTACGTTCTTTAAAATGGTGCCTATTGTTACCTATTGTGTTTTTTGTTTGGTAAAGTATTTCAGTAGTTTTAGCACCTGAAGTTTTGGTTGTTTTTTAATCGAATCTAAATCAAAATTTCTTGTTTTGTAAATATCCGCGATTTCTAAAATGCCGACTGTTCGTCCTTTTCTGCTGTGATAGCGAAGCCCTATACATGTATGCAATTATCTATTCCTTTGGATTTGAAATCATGATTATCAACGTTTAGCAATAAATTAGAATCCTTCCTTTTCTAATTGTATGCGCAATATATGTCCAAACGGTGACGCTTTATATGTCGATGGTTTTCAGTATTGTTTGTAAGCCTTGTTTGTAAAAAAAGGTTAGCAAATCTATGATTTCCTGTCCTGTATATGTTAAATGCTGTCAGCGCGTTGATCTGGCTTTTTCCTATAGTTTTCTACTGTGATTTGTCTGAATATAGTTTTGTCTTAAGAAATGACACTTAAAATTTTATAACAAGTCATGCAACTGTTTTCTGCAAGAATTATGTTTAATGGATTTTAACGAAACGCATCAAGGCGTATGAAAAAATCATTTGTTCCACATACAATCACAGTTAGTTGATTAAATCACGTAAAACTTTATTGTATTCAACTATATTAAATTTCATTTAATTAAATAAAATTTCTTTAACAATTTTTTTTAAAAGTTACAATTTTTTACTTGCGAAACTTTCTTATCTGTCCTTCTGCATACTTTTACATAGTTTAACCACAACTTTCAAGCACATAAATTACAATTGTAATCAAAAAATATCTGGTATTTAACTTTTAAGTTCATATTTTTCGTTTTAGCTTCAGCAACAGCCAGAAAAATGATCAAACAATCTAGGCGGCTAAGAAAAGTATGGCACCGTACAAGAAATCCAACTGACAAAACCAACTGGAATCTTGCTATTAAATTATGCTCAGAATTCTTGGCAAAAGAGAGGAACGAAAATACTGCTCAGTATCTCAGGAAATTAAGGCCACAAAACAAAAACAAGGAGCATGATCTTTACAATGCCACTAAGTATCTCAAACGCCCAGCAAAAACAAACGTTCCTTTTAAAACTGATAATGGTTTATGGTGCCGAACTGATATACAAAAACCTACTGCCTTTGCAGAGCACTTAGAGAAAACCTTTAAGCCTCAATGCATTAATGATAACGACAGCGATATTCTGCATATCTTAGATGTTGCGTGTCAAATGGATCTGCCAATAAAACATGTCACTCCGAATGAGACAAAAGCGGAAATAACTTCCTTAAATAACAACAAGTCACCAGGATATGATAAAATAAATGCGAAAGTTATAAAATCATTACCACATAAAGGAATTGTCTTTTTAACACTTATATTTAACACTTATATTTATTTTACGACTCCAACACTTCCCCTCCCAATGGAAGTGTGCAGAGATAATTATGGTTTTAAAACCAAGTAAACCAAAAAATGTAGTATCTTCCTATAGGCCAATTAGTCTACTGCCCATTTTTTCAAAAATTTTTTAAAGGCTTCTCCTAAAGCGCTTAATACCTTTTTTAGAAAAAAACAGTATCATTCCTGATCACCGATTTGGCTTTCGCCATAAACATGGAACGCCTGAACAATGCCACCGAATATGTAAAGCTATAATTGACTCCTTCGAAAATGAAAAATATTGCTCTGCTGTATTCTTAGATATACAACAGGCGTTTGATAAAGTTTGGCATACTGGATTGCTATATAAACTAAAAAATATTCTACCAGCACCATTTTATATGTTTTTCCTGTCATACTTAAGTAAAAGACATTTTTATGTAAAAATCAACAGTGATGTTTCGAACATTTATCAAATAGAAGCCGGCAGCGTTCTAGGACCAGTGCTGTACACTATATTCACATACGATATGCCAACTACAGAAGACCTAACTGTAGCAACATACGCAGATGACACCGCGTTTATATCCTCACATCAATCACCAACTGAAGCTTCAAGATTATTGCAATTACAGCTCGACCATCTACAACACTGGCTTACTAAATGGAATATTATAGTTAACATCCAAAAATCTAATCACATTACTTTTACGTTAAGAAGGGAAAACTGCCCACCTGTAAGCCTCTTCGGCACCCCAATACCCAGCAAAGAAAATGTCAAATATCTTGGGCTCCATTTGGACCGACGACTAACATGGAAAGTGCACATAAATGCCAAAAGAAAACAACTCGATATGAAATTTAAACAAATGCACTGGCTTCTGGGGCCCAAATCACAACTATCACTCGAAAATAAGGTACTTCTTCTAAAAACAATATTAAAGCCAATTTGGACCTATGGCATAGAATTATGGGGAACAGCCAGCACATCAAATATAGAAATTTTGCAAAGATTTCAATCTAAGGCCTTAAGATCAATTACAAACGCTCCTTTTTACGTTACCAATACAGCATTACATAATGACCTCCAAATACCTTTTGTAAAAACTGAAATACAAAAATTTAGCTGCAACCATTTAAAAAGACTCAGCAATCACTCTAACACACTGGCAATCACACTATTAGACGAGACTGACGAAGTACGAAGACTTAAAAGAAAACACATATTAGATCTCCCATTTGTATAAAATGTGATATTATAATCTAATTTATAACTATATCTTGTAAAAATATAAATCATCTCTATAAATGTATTATAACTAGTACATGCATATCTTATATTGTTGTTTCCGATGGGAATCAATAAATTATGTTAATATTTATATTTTATTCAAATTTGCTTATTATTGTAAAATAGATCGCAAATAAAGAAATGGAAAAAAAAATATTTTTCGTTTTAAGTGTTCATTTTTATTTGCGCATTCAAATATTAAAATTGCATGTAAAAAAAGTTTCTACTGCATTTTAAATCATTATTCTGCTCTCTGCTAAATCTTAATTAATGTTGTATTTTGTAACCTCCTTTAGAAAAA
This sequence comes from Cistogaster globosa, assembly GCA_937654795.1. Classification (NCBI taxonomy): domain Eukaryota; kingdom Metazoa; phylum Arthropoda; class Insecta; order Diptera; family Tachinidae; genus Cistogaster; species Cistogaster globosa. The sequence goes on along the minus strand of OW569403.1, from coordinate 131,761,565 downwards.
TTTGCACAACTGTTTATAGTTATTTTCGTAGCTTTGAGCAAGCGAAAACAAGTAACTAATGAAATCATTAGGTTATTAAAGTTTTCTTTTTTGGTTATGGATTTTAAACACTGACTATAAAGTTTTGTAGGGTTTATGAAAAGTGTTGTTGGAGTATAAAAATATTGGATTTTTGATGTCATATTCCTTGTTTTGCATCAGCTATAAACAGTTTTGTCCAAAATTAAACAAACTTATTCAAAGAAAATTATTTCATTACTAGTTCTTATTTAATCGGTCAGTACAGTGGTAGCAAAAACCTCCTTTTCTCTACAACAACGATAGTTAGGCTCAATTCAGAACAAACAGAAATCTCTAGGAAATTCTAAATGGTAGATGAGGGCGGGAGACAGATACACTCCATACAAATTCATTATTAGTTTTTCTATATCTGAAAAACTGCACACATTCACATTTAGCCAATTCACACTGGATTAATTTTGCTGGAATAACGCGACAGCTTATAGTCATTTTCGATGAAGAGAGTCGTTTTTGGTTGGCACAATTTTTCAACCAGTTTTAACCCCGCATTAGCAGAACAAAACCAATACATATACGAAAAAAAACGTCAAATAAACAAAAAAAAAAAAAAAAAATACTAACACACACGAAGCTTTATGTGCGTATACAATTTTATGCCAGTTGAATTAATCCAGTGTGTTTTAAAAAGAACAAGTTAAGCGGATTAAAAATTGTTCTAGTGTGAATAAGCTCATTCACATTATTCTGTATGGCGTCAGCAAAAACGTCATCCACTTTGAGGCAACATTAAATTAACAAAACATCGATACTTATTTGGTATTCCCTAACAGTTTAATGACAACGTTGTCTGTTTATTGATAATGTCAATAAAATGTAATACAAATATTTAGTTTTTGAGACAGTTGATTTATTTTTTTACTAACAAGTTTATGAAGTTTTACTTCACTGACTTTAGTGATGAAGAAAGTAAAACAAAATTAATGGTAAAAAAAGACTTCTTAGACAGAAATCAAGAATCTTTCAGTCAGCAAATGAAAAATAAGTGATTAATTAAAATAATCTATTTTAAATTAATACTTCGTTTCTTCCTACAAACATAGTAAAATTATAAATAAATGCAAGTGGACCTCTTGGAGCAACTTGGCTTACAATTTGAAATGATTTTAGCAGGTTAAAATTGGCGTTGTCTATGAATTCAAGAAGTTTTCATTCACTGGCTTGCCACAGTTTCTTCCAAAGGGCTTATTGCCAGCTGCTTAACTATACTGCCTCCAATAGCTTTACAATCGATTGTGCTAATAAAACTTCTTTTAAAGGACATCTGTATTGATAAGTCCACTATAAAAATAAGAACACAATTGGAATAAAAAAAATTAAAGGGTATTAGCCATTATTGACGTAAATTTTCTAAAGGAACCATGATTGTTGTTTCGAAGTCAGTTTTTTTTTGCAAGAACTGTAAACATAATAATTACTAAATTCTTTTATTTTGAATATGAATTTAAGAAGATTTTCTACGCCAATGTGTGTTATATTTTAAAATTAAAGTATATTCGCTTGAACAGCAATTTGTGTAGTCTTCAAAATATACACAAGGTGCAATGTAAAATGAATGGATATGATATTAATCTTAGTTGCTATTTGAATTTGAAATAATAACAAAACTTTACTAGATATTTTCATGTTAGGTTGATTGTATGACTTTTATTTTGTATGAATTTGTTCATTCTTTATATTTTCTGAAAATTAAAATAAAATAATACAATTTAATTCAATAAATTGCGAGTGACCGCGCATAAAACAAAAATTAATAATCGTAGTGTTGTTGTGATATTTTATTATTCATTTTCATTTACCTGTAAAAAGGAGATCTGTATTACAAAGTCAGCCGTATACAGTGGATAAAGGGTTTTTTTTTGCTTAAACATTGATTTTTGTCTTTATACTATTGCTTAAACAAAAATCTTTAGTTTATTTAAAATAAAATTGCAATTAAAATTAAAAATATTTGTGAGAAGTTTCCTGAAGAGCTAAGTAAACGGTAGCGAAATGGCCACCCAGACGTGCTTGCACCCTCAATAATTAATATCGGTGATTTATTAATTTAATCGGGATAAAAAATAGCACGATTTTTTTCAATTAATTGTTAGGAATTTTATTTGTAAACTACATCTTATATTGCAAGAAAAAAAATCTTATATGCTTCGGGAATATGACATCCTTTATGTATTACATTTTAAGAACAAATTGTTTTAGCAACCATGGTAAAATGTCTTTTTTTATGTTTGAAGTAAAAACAATCTTCTAAATTTTATAAAATTGTTACTTTATCGCACATAATAGCAAACGGTCTGCTTTATTGTCCACTAAACTTAAAAAAAATTAACTCCTCTTATTTTCAAATTGTTATCTCTTGGGAGGTTGGAAAAAGGTTATGTTATAATTTCGTGTCTATTACGAGGACGCACTTTAATATAAAATTTTTTTTTATTAGGACTTATTGACGAATGACCTTTAAAATATATATTTTAATATGAGAAGTGTTCCGTAACATGTAAATTGTTACATCCGTTATAGCAGCAATGCCAGACTGAAGATTAAAGATTTTAAATTTTAATTTTAAAGATTTTTTAATCAAAATAAGATTTGAAGATCTTTTTTCCAAAATTAAGATTTTTTAAAATTTATTTGTCTGACAACTAATATTTGCCACTTCTTGTTAAAATTTATTAAACTTTTTTTTTGTAAACTAATTCTGTAAAACGAAAAATTGTTACACTGCCGCTAAATATCTAAATTTGATGATGTTTACTAGGATCATATAATTTTAAAAACTAAAATTTCTGATACCAAGTTTTATGCTACTTAATTAAATGAATTCATTGATAATTGTATTGCCATCTATGTTGAGATCTGTAAACAAATAACAAAAAGATTTGACTTTGACGACACAACCTTAAAAAAGCTTTCTTATATTACCCCTCAAACTAATAAAAAAAATTTCTTCATTAGTAAATCCTATAAAACTTTTTACAAATTAAATTGAAGACAATTAGATAGCGAATTCACATGAACTTAATAATTTTTTTAAGAATTTAGTAACTGTTACAGCGGAAAAGTTTTGGCACACGATGGCAAATATTTCCTAGCGAATAGTGAATAAATGTTTCCAACTTTGTCAAAGTTTGCAATTAATTTGATGTGTCTTCCTTGTTATTTGAAGAGATACTTTCAAAAAATAAAAGGAATTAAAAATTTCAAAGATTTTTTTTCCTAAAATAAGATTTTTTTTCGATACATAAAGACTTTTCTATAAAAATTTCTGGCATAACTGCGTTAAAGTAAAACAACTTTGGGTAATCTAAAAATAAGTCATACTCTATGTGAATTCCAAAAATCTTTTTACAACAGTTGCAAAATTACAGTCATATAATTTAGAATCACTTTAGCATTAAAAAACCTTTATATTTTTGTTTTGCTTTTCATTTCTTGTATTTGTTTTTATAGCGTCCGTTGAAATACGTGGAAATAACGTCGCTATTTGGACACGCATCTAGTGATGCATATAGTTCATTCTTAAATAATATTCTTATGAATATCACGTTTCTTTCTGAACAACCTCTAATATTTAGAATGTGCTACAATAGCGGATATGGTAGTTTATGTTTTGTAAGAATTTCAGAAATCAACCATTACAGTTGTAAAGATAAAGGACTGTGACAGATGGACAGGCACTGTTGCGAACCTATTTACGTAAGTAATAAATTTTTGGATACAGAACTCTAAAAAGTAAAACTTCAAGAAAGTTTTCTTTTAAATATGTCAACCTTTGAAATGCCATGCACTAGTGACTGTAATTTTTTTCATACTGGTTTCCAATATTAAACATCTACAAATTTACTGGTTGCTAAAAATATAAATTTTATAACAGATCTTTGAATATACTAAATGAAACTGCTCATTTTGTATATTGCTAACAGCGAAAAATTGCAATTCCTCGTTGACTTTATGTCTATTGTGTATTAAATGGATATTTTTTGTTGTTGTCTAGGCGTCATTCTTGGTGTGTGTCAGCATAATAAAAGTAGAAAAATGTATATCATCCATTATTTTCTAAAAATTGTGTACTGTAGAATACAATAAAACCATGATTGCATCAAAGAATCCTTAAGAGACAATGTCAGCAGTGATAAATCACAATGAAACTATAACAATAGTAAATGATAAGTGTTGTGTACGATGGAAACCCATCAGCCAGAAAGTATAAAAGTTGACTATTTAAACATAAGAAAAATACTATAAATTTTGTTTTTCGATATATTTTTTGTTTTATATCTTTAAATAAAGCAGATTCTAGCAATAATAAACCTCGTTTTTCTGTTTTAATTCTAAATCGTTGTAACAATTATAGAAGAATTTTTTACGAGGAAATTTTACAAATTGAAATGTTAAGCAATTTCTTAAAAAATATGTTTGTAGAAAAAGACAAAAGTATTTACTCATCCTTAAGATTTAAGAAAAAAATTTAAGGTTTAATTAAAAATTGTTTTTCCTACCATAAACATACTTGCGTGTTAGCACCCATTATGCTAACAATAATGTACAAAAGGGTTTTATAGTCAAGGATATATTAGAAATAAAAAAAAAAAATAAAAACAATCTTTGGCTTCATTGATATAAAAGGTTGCCAGCGCACAAAATTAATTTCTTGAAATCGAAACTTATGTTTCTTTTCTTTTTTTTTAGAGAGAAGTAGCACTTCATACAACAATAAATATTTAATTAGTGTAGTGACAGATGGGGAAATTGTAGTTATTTTACTTTGCCGACGTATGTGCGCTATATAGAAGTACCGACTAAAAAGGCTGCGTGCTGTCTTGTTAAATTCTGAATATGTATTTACACCAAAAACAGAAAAATAAAGAAAATATTTTTATATTTTAGCTGCCGCAGGTGCTGAACCCTGGCCAACCTTATTTGCAGACAAAGTGCTTGCTACTGTGACTATAGCAAGTGGTACTGCCTCTCTTGTGACTAGTTTTTTTATAGCCTTTAATTGTGAAGCAAACTTCTAAATAAAAAGCGTGCAAAACTAAAAAACCACAGCTAAGCTTTGTAAGACTTATAATTAAAAATATTTCCTGTTGTAGCTTCTTGACGGGTTTTTATTATTTAAAAATTGGCCTTAAAAATCTAAAGTAAATTTTCGCCCTAGTGTTTTGCATCCATTTAACACTTGTCTTGAATGTTGCTGGGCTTGCGTGAGATAAACAAATTTTTAAAGAAAATAGTATTGACCCATAGAGGGTGGTATATTGGAATTTTGGTACTCAGATTGTTCTTATGCTTTGTGTAATATCCTACAAGAAACTCACATTTAATAATAAACACCTTTTTACCATAATGCCGTTTTCACATGAAAATTTTGGTGAATTTAAATTGGTTTAGTTTTTATTTTTTAATTGGGAAATTGTTGTCTTTTTTTTTTAATTAAATATATAATTGATTCCATTAACTATTTAGTCAAAATATTTTGTATATATTTTTTAATTAAATGTATAATTGAAACAAGTTAAAATTAAATTTAAATGCAGATTGAAAACAAAGAAAACATTTAAAAAATAATAAAAAAAAAATAATTTCCGGAAAAACTCTTGTCATACATTTCCGTGAGGACGTCGTAACTGGCTGTTTGTTTGGTACATTTATCGGTACCAGTATTGTTCAGGTATAATACAAATACAAAAACCATTTCTATCTGGTTGAAGAAGTCATTTAATTTAAGTTCTAAATTTATTAATAAAGAATATTTCGTGATAATTTTAGAAAACAAATTTGCCGCTAGTAGATATAACGCAGCATTTTCTAGATGACTACATCCATCATCTGCATTCTTTGCAACTCTCTAAATGCATCGTAATTGTTAAATATTTACTTATCAATTTAAGAAATGATTCATAATCAATCTATATAAAGTTTGTTTGACTAAGTTCAAATAAAACCCTAAATTTTTTTCATTGTTCTCCTTACCAGTCATCACCCATATTTGTTCTTGCTCTCTGGTAACTTTCGGTTTAGTAGCGGATGCAATTTTTATTTACTATTTATTATTATCACATTTTTCTCCTGCTCGTCACAGTAGATGAATTTCCATTATGCTGATTGTTTTGTAGGGAGCATGAATGAGCAGTGTCTGAATTAATACTTTTTAATTCTGAAATCAATTTCTATTCAAATCTATTTCTATTCAATTTTTATATCAACAATTTTGATTAGGCTGGATTTCGAGTTTATTTTATTTATTAAGAAGGAAAAATTATTTAAAAAAGTTTGTGTTTTTGGATTTGAAAAAAACTCTTCAAACAACATATTTTTAGGTAAAAATTATCAAAAAATTTAATTAGAAAGAAAATATCGCCTGTATTTTCAGACCTAAAAATATGAATTTTTTTAAAAAAAGCAAAAAAATAAGAGATTAAAACTTCGAACTTTTACTTAACTAAAAAGAAGAAACTCATTTACAAGAAATTAAAAACAATATAGAAACTAAATATTTCCAAGCGATAAAAAACTTAGTTCTAACCAAAAATTAAAAAATCTTTTAAACGCGTAAATTTGTGTAAAATAAAAGACAAAATAAATATAAAATAATACAAAAAAACAAAAATTTACTAAATAATAATAATAATAATAATAATAAAAAATAAATAAAAACCAAAACACTAGACTAAATTAATTTGTCTATTTAGTGCTAAAATTTATCATAACAGTGCAAGTAGTTTGTGAAAATCCAAGGTCAAAAGTCATATTTTATTTACCATGTTGAAGAGGTGTTGTATATTAAGAACGGTTAATTCTTAATACCCTTGTAACTGTTTCATACATCAATTTAACGTGAGTCTATTACATCAATTCAAAGCAATAAAAATGAAATCTGAAAAATGGTAACTCTTTTTTTTTTTGTATTGCATGTGGCTTTAAAATTTTAATACATTCCGTTTAGCATTTTAATAGCTTCTAGAAACAAGTCATGTATTCCTGACATACCTTAACTTAGCAGAGGTTAAATAATACGGTTTTTTTTATAACAGCATAAGAATGACAGAACGCTGCAGTATCATCATCCTTACTATTGTTGTCAGCAAAATCATCATCTATATCATTCTTGTGTTACTAGGAATTTTTTAATAAATGATTACGTTGCGTATATTAAACAATGCAGACATTGTTTGTAAAACTATTTGAGATAAGATTAAGAGTTCAAATCAAATAAGAAAACAATTTTTTTTAATATTTGTCGTTTATTAAAGTTTTATAGAATGAAAGACATACAATTTTTGGAAAATATACGTGCTACAAATTAAATAATGGATTACTAAAAATTGTTGATGTATTAAAAAAAGAAATTAAAAGTATTTATTATCTACAGCACAACAATGCACGAAAACAACTCAGCTACGAATGTGTAAAGTTTTTTTATATCCTCAGGAATTTAAAAACTATGGATTAATTTTTAAAATTAAAAATAGTTTTGCCACAGTGAATATAAACCAATAATTAATTGTGTTTAATTATCCAACATAAAACATATACAATTTTATATCAGTAGTCAAGACTGTAATATTAATTATCACCAACTAAAAAATTAAGTTTAATTTTTAAGGCAAAACAATAAAGGAGTTGTAAAAATTGCCAGGATGTGAGAATCATTTTTTTTTAATTAAAATTTAAGTTGTAAAAAATAATACAAAAAATTCAACTATAAATAAGAATTTTTTTATACGAAAGATCACAAAATGGCATTAATATTTTAATCTGACTTCGGGCATATGGCCACCGCGGCTGCTCATGACGGAGCGCACTCTAGACGTCCAGTTTTGGGTCACTTTTTTAAAGTACTGCTGGCCGTATGTCAAGAATAACACGAACAATGTTGGCCTCTAAAGGGTTAATTGTGACTTCATGTGGCCCCACAGAAATAATCAAAATCAATCTATCGCCAAATTTTTATTTTAATAGCGTGATGGTCGTGATCTTCTTATGCCACGTAGCGCCATCTTCTTGAAACCACATTTTGCCTGCATAAATGTCATCCATATTTTCAAACAAAAAATCAGTTATCATGATGCGGTAACAATCTCTATTGATCGTAACGTAAAATCCGGCCTCATTTTTGAAGAAATAAGGTCCGATGATGCCACCAGCGTGTAAACCATGGCAAACGGTGCATTCTAGTGAATGTAATGGAGTCTGTAGGTATGTTGTGGATAGATCGCACACCATATGCGACAATTTCGCTTATTAACGAACCCATTAAGTCAAAAATGAGCCTCATCGCTGAACACAATTTGGTGATAAAACAACGGTTCAGTTTCTAACTGTTCTATGGCCCAATCGGCGAAAGAACGACGCATATAATGGTCTCGCAGCTTTAGTTCCTGCACTAGCTGGATCTTGTACGGGTAAAGGTGGAAGTGGACGGACAGAGCTCTAATTCCTGCGACCGACGACAAATCGATAAATTTGGATCTTCTTCCACACTTTCGTTTACACAGCGATATTCTCTTCAGTTTGCACACTACTGCGACGTATCGGTATTATTGCATCCTGAAGAGAGTACGTGGTACAAAATCTGTCCACAGTTCGACGAATGGCTTGCTCAGATGAAAGATTATGTGCACCATAAAAATCACGAAGTCTAACTGATGACTGGTTTTCAAAGTAAACTTGGATGATTTGATAGCTTTTTTGAAGCGTGAGTACATTCATAATGATTTGCCAGAGTTTACTCTAAATAATAAGAAAAACTCGTTTATCAAAATTTAATTTTAAGTGTTGATTTTTTTTAATTTAAAGTTGTATCGGGCTAAAAAAACACCCTTTACAATAGCAAGTTTAAGCAATTGTGTGTCAGCGTTGAAAAATATGTTTATATAGGTGACCCATTTGAATTACAAACTTCTTTGTCAAATTTTACACACTTTTCACTGTTTTACAGATGACAGAATTATTAGTCATTCGTATATATTTGGCAAATGGCCAAGTATTCGCGATACTGGTAACAAGTGACATAATATTATTGATACGCACAATCACTTTCTCAGAACAATATGTAATTGGGGCCAAGCAATGCTCGTAAGACTCAATGTTGCATCTTTAAAAATAGACATTTTACCACAAATGGCGCTTTATCCCCTAACATTCTTGCCATTAAAATTTAATATGTTCGATGAACTTAAAACTTTTTTTTGAGTCTTTAAATCGCCTTGTTTTTTGAAATGGTGTAAAAGATATCTCACTGCATCTGATCTTCTTACTATTTATACCACGTTCATCACGAAAAAATTGAACATAACTCTCACGTGTGGACTAGTGCTTCAATGTTTATTTTAAAGCTCCGCTCCTAAACAGCGTGCAGGAGTTGGCAAAGAGTCTTATTGGTGATAGAACGATATCCAACTTAATTGACTTTATTCAATATCGACTTAATATGGGTTCTTTTACGCTGTTTTATCGATACTACAATAGAATGTGGTCTATTGAGATCAAACAAATCGTTCCCGCTTTTCATTAAGAGCCTATCTATTTATAGTCGCATAATGCATTACTAAGAAAATTCGATTTGAAGCCGAAGAGTTTGTATGTAAAAACTTCCGTCTGCAAAGATTTTTTCAGTCACTTTTAATAAAGGAAAAATCGAATCGAAATTCTAGACACACTAATCCTTATATTCTCCTTTTCATAACCTATTTTCCTTGTTAGAGAACAAAGCATTGCTTGAATAGGAATCATCCACTTAACGATCTTTAAACAATTTTGATACTAAAAATAAGTAAATATTCAACTTCGTTTTAAAAGAGCTTGAATTCAGAAACTTGCTTTTTTCTTTTTCCTTAAACTTAAACTTTTAATGTTTTTACTGCGTAAAAGAAAACTTTAGCAAGACACCGCTCTTGCAAGTATTTTTATATAAATATAAAAACTTCTGTTAAAGTTGAAAACAGCCCACTTGGGTCCATCAACTGGTCCCTTTGTGTTACTTGTAAAATAAATATGTACTCATTAACTAAGTTTTTCTCATACATTATGGCCTTATTAAAAATAATATTATTATTATTTTAGATTTTATTCAGGTGATTGCTGCTGTTTCAAAGTATTTTATCCTGTAAGTCGATTTCATAGTTCTATTTTACAAACAAGTTGGACTTATATTAGTTTTAAGGATATGGATGATTTATTAATTAATCGAATTGCATCTGTATTTAACAGCATTAAAAAGGGTCAAATTACCGCTCCGATGCAGCCAATTGTTATCGCCAATACAGCTTATAACACTTTTACCGAACTAAGTGCGCTATAGATTAATAGTGTAAAATTCTTATGAACCTAAATTTTTTTCTGAGTCTATATCTTTCATTTTAGGCCATAAAGTCATAAGCATTGCTCTGTAACGGTTAACGTTGAGCAAAATGGCATTTCCAATAACATTTTCTAAAAGAAAAGGCCAATAATACAACTATAACAAAATCTACATAAAACTGTCCCCATCTGTCAATGCAATGGATTCTCGATAATGAGAGGTGACTGGAAACTTTGTTTGTTAGTTCAGATGACAAGATGAAATTGCTCGGCGTCAGAAAAAATGTTTTTTTTTTTACCGAATACAATGTCCGGTTAGAGCTTTCATAAGTCCCAAGTTGAGAAGACGTAACACAGTGGAAGGTTTTTTGCTATTAATTTCTGATTAATTCTACCTTCAAAGTCTACGTTTTTGGAATGCCGAGCCTTTGAGATGGCCCTAATATTGCTATACCATCCAACTTCTTAAAGGATAGTCACGTGTAAGGCGCTGTGGTAAGTTCTTTATTGCGTCCAAAACAGCAAAAACTTTGTTCAATGTAGCCTCCCTCTGGCAATAAATTAGCAACATTTTCCAAAAAATTTTAATTGCAAAGCGACTTATTTAGGCCCGCAAAGGTATGACACTAGCTTAAAGTTAAAATTTTACATAAAAAAAATTGTGTCAAAACAGCAGCTTTTAAAATAAAGAAGAGTTTGTCCCTCCTATACTACATAACATGTATATACTACAGAAAATATAGTATCAAAACCACCCTCGTATAACAACTATGAGTATTCATTACAAAGAGGAAAAATGAATGAAAAGTTGTTTGACTTAAATCTTTTGTCCGTTGAGGCGGCCTGCTGCCTTTTCACTGAAAAAAGGACGTTTAAACTCAAGCACGAGTTTGCACACTCTAACTTTTATTTTAATAGTTTTATTAGGCTCCAGTAGCTAAGACAATACATGTTTTAAATAAGCCTGCTATAGGGTCATCCTTTAAATTCTTATTTTATATTTTTATATTAATTATTATAGCTGTCATACTCTTTTTATAAATTTCAATGACTTGAGGAATTTTGAGGGACAACCTTTAAATTTATTTTTTTATTTATCTCGTTAAAGCGGTTATAATACTACATGCTTTTTGAAACTTTGAAGTGTCTGCCTTTAACAATTAAAAACAAAAGATCATTTACTTAAAAATTACATTTCTATGGAAACTCTTTTAATTTCTGAAATTCCAAATAATTCTTGCAAACAAGAAAAAAAAACCGACTTTAAAACAGACAAACTTAAAATCATATTTCTTTAGGACAGAAACTGTACATTAATTATATTATATTCGAGAAAGATTGCGCCAGCGTTTTTTATATGTCGTAGAACAAAATATGAAAGCAGATTTAACAGGAAAATTTGGCATTTATGTGGTGACCCTTTTTTTCCTATATTTTTATTTCTCACACAGTAAAACAAAATTTTTTTAAATTTTATGCGTTTAGTCTATAACTATTCAAAAGATTGGCCCTTACATCAAATTACATTGATTAGGGCAACCCTTAGTTTCTAATTTTAAATATTTATACTTGTTATTATACTTAATGTAATAGTGGACATTCTGTATAATTTTTGAGAGTTTTTCTGTAACGGTTTCAAAGATAGGGCCATATAGGTCAAACTATATCAGTTATAGGGATACCCTTTAATTAAAAATTATCAAGTTTGCTACTTGTTATAGCGGACTTAGCAAAAAAAAGTTATATGCAAATTTCAATCAACTGTCTACAACTGTTCAACAGTGTGGTCATATATATAAAATAACAGCAACTATTGTAACACCCTTTAAGTTATAATTTTAAATATTAATACTTCTTAATATACCAGACAGAGTAGTGGACATTCTGTTTAATTTTTCAGTGTTTGTATATAACGGTTCAAACCATAGGATCATACAAGGCCATTTACTTCAAATATGGCAACATCCTTTTTTAATTTCTAAATTCATATTTTATAGTTGTTGTTATAGCGGACTTAGCAATACAGATTTTTTTGTAACTTTCAAAAGTTTGGCCACATACATCAAATAACATTAACTATTGGGACACTCTTTAATTTATAATTTTGAATGTTCATAACGGTCATAGTTATCGACATCCTGCCCAATTTTCAAGCGTTTGTCTATAACTGTTCAAAAGACAGGTGCATATATGTAAGTCTGCTTACGTCACCTATGTGGACACCCTTTAACTTTAAGATTTATTTTTGTATAACTTTTTGCTATTAAGAGCTATAGTAATACGCATGTTTTTTTTTTTTTTTAATTTTAAAGAAGTGCGCTTTAAGGTTCACAATACTCTTAAAAATCATGTATGTTGTATGGGGACCCCCTTTAGTTTTTAAGATTATGAACTGTTTTTAAAACAGGACCAATTGTAAGTAGAATCTATCACATTAAAAAGAACTTTCAAAATCGGTTCAGAAATGACTGATTTCTGCTGGCACAAATATATTATCTCCTTGCTTTTTTTAAAACGGTTATAAAAGTATAAATTCCATCAAAAAAAAAAATTGTGTCTTATACATGATGGTGGAGGATTATCTAAAACTGTTTTTTTTATTATATTCATGATTTATTGCACAATTTTCATATAAACTACCTTAAACAGAGAAATAGTAAATTAAAAAAAAAAATACATTTCGACAACACATGTGTCTACATGTCACATTTCGTTGTTGTGTTTATTATTTCAACTTTGTCATAAGTTTTTTCCTTCATTTACATATGAACTTTATATCTGTGTATTCATATTTAAGAAGTATGTGATTTACTATTATGTTTTGTTTTTTAGTTTTGTATAAAAAGGATGAGTATTTTCAATATGACATTAACAACTGTCGCGTATTTATTTTAACATAACAAGTTTATATTATTCCAAGAAAAATATGTTTCTGACAACTTTTTATATTTAAGTTTTAACTTGTAAAGAAGGCAAATTTTTAATATTTACTTTTGTGTAACAATTGGTAAGAAAATATAGACACGGCGTTGAACTTTTTACTTTTATGTCACCAGGTTTTTTTTTATTAATTTTTTTTTTTAAGCAGCATTTGGTCACCAACTCTGCATTAATTATGCAGGAAATAAATATTGAAATTACAAAAAATTCTAGAACTTGGTTAATTTCAAATTTCTAAATGCATGATTTGATGCTGAGTTAAAAAATAAAGCACTGCGATGGTCCACGCTGCGAGCGTTGCTTAAAAACTCTATTTTGTAAATCTCTGTATTGATATGTTATATTTTTTTGAATTTTTGTGATTTTTGTTGTTGTTTGTTGTTGCTTTTTGCTTTGTGGTGTTGAAAACCGGTAATTGGAATATCACTAAGGTAGATTAGAATAAAGTTAGAACGATTAAAATTTTCAGCAATATGTTATTTTTCACGGAAATTTCACCATAAATATTTTGAATGAATATTTTGTTGTGTTAGCGAAGAATGTAAAGGATTCGGCACAATCGATTAAAGTACTCTTATTTGAATTTAAATTCACTTAACTAACGACTTGAGACAGTACAGTGTTTCATATTCTCAACTTTGCTTTTAAATGCTTATACATTTTTAAGTTATAGGGCTAAACGGCTCCGTTAACAGGTATTACCACATGTTTGATCAAGTTAATATTTGCTGCATAATGAAATAACTCTGATTAACACAGCTGTTTCCATACAAGAAATTATGTTTGTATGTGTCGCGCTGTAACTATGGAAAGCGAAATACAACTGATCAGTAGACCAACAAGTTTTCAATTGAAAGATTCGTACTGAAGAACAAATAACAATTGAAACGGAGCTTTTCATTTCTCTAATAGTTGTGAAAGGCCATATCAATAGCAACTGTCGCATAGTTGCTGTAATTGTTACTGTGCAAGAGATGGTTAAATTCACCACGATTTTATACTTCCAACTGGCTTTCCTTAGTTTCTGGCAAGTTTCAGCTTTGCGTATAGCTACTGTGGGAGAGACGGGTAAACCCAACCAGTGGTTATATTTCGAACTGAATTTTCGTAATTTGTCAAGTCAACTGCGTTTTGGTGCGTGACTGATGCATAGTTACAGCAGCGAGTCGCTCACCATTAAAGCAAACTGTTGGCGCTACTACAAATATCTTTTGATTTAATAAAGTAAAAGAAATGATTACTTTGTTTGCAAGAAAGATCTTTTCATATACTTAACGTTGAGGTCTTTCCTGACTTCTTTAACTACCCTGGAGTCCCTTAAAACTATTCCAGCAACCAACGAAAATGTGTGGTCACCATAGTGATGTGAGTTTAAGTAATGGCTAACCAAGTAGAAAATCTTTAATAAAATTTTTTTTGATTACATAGTAACTTAAATTTTATAGGGAAAAGAGGATTGTTTAAAATAAAATTCAAAATTGAGTTTTTCATTCTAAATTTTCGTATTAAGATTGAAATTTATAAAATAAATTATTTTTATTTGTTATCCGTAACATTATTGAAAAATTATTTTTTGTGCATCTCATTAATGCCAATGAAAGGCAAAATGAAATGCAGCATTTTCTGGATTGCTACAACTTTCAGTAGCATTCTTTGTTTCTATCTACCTTAGGGGTTGTATATTGTAAACATCATGTATTTACCCAATTGCCTTGCATCTTTAATATTGTGAGCAGAAAAAATAAGTAGTTAGTTAGTTATTTAGTTAGGAGTGGCAGCCTCACGCGACGAAGTTCACTTGAGCACAAACGAATGGCCCGTTGTGATACCACAAAGAAGGCGGGATGACTCCCTTTACCCAGCCGAGAACCATGAGGATTCACGAATGAACTTCGCTATGTCCCTTATAGAGTGAGATGATGGGCAGTGGCACAGGCAGACCAAGTCTTTCAGCATGCCTGCCGATTAGACAGTGTCCAGAAGTACCGAGACCATGATACTTATGGATTTTCTGTCCAGTCTGAGCAGCTGCCTGGTCCGCTTGAGGTCCAGTGTAGTCCACAGTTGTCTGGAGACACAACAGGAACTTTCATCTACCCATAATTTGCGAGTCAAATTTAGGTAGTGGTTCTTTATGGCCATTTTCACCGTTGCCAACGTCTGGTAGCGGGGAGACATTAGGAAGCAATGTGCCCCGTTTAGCAAGATCATCGGCCTCACAGTTACCCTGGATATCCATGTGACCAGGGACCCAAAACAGGTCAATCTTTGATCGCTCCGATAAAGTGTTCAGTAATGAGCGACAACCCAGGACTCGCTTAGATGTACTATATGGACAAAACAAGTAAGAGTGACAAAAAACAAAATTAATAAATAAATAAATAAACAAAAATTGCATTCGTGATCAACTGATGGTCGATACAAAAGCAATAAACAAATGTTTGTGTGTTGACTTCGTTTAACGACATTAACGTTGTAGATAGAAACAAATAATGCTGAAGAAGGACGTAGCGGTCCAGAAAATGCAGCATTACTTTCTACTGGTATCTAATTTTTCTTGATTTCTTTAAGAAAATGTAGGCATTTATTTGTAAATTAATTTTTCTTTAAAAAAAAAGTATTAGAAATTAAAAAATGAACTTAAGCCAAAAATAAATTTTTTTTCAGGAAATAAAACTTTTTTGGATTACTTAATTATTTATTTAATTCTGTGCAAAAAAACTAAAAATGTTTTATATTTTGTTTACAAATTTCTACTTCAATAAGCCGCGTTCATTCGCTTACGTAAAATCAATTCAAGTTCACAAAAAAAAATAAATAAATAAACAACTGATTCGCACCCATTACCCCATACATTGACCTTTCACTCTTAACTTTTATTTTATTTATTATTTTAAATTAATAATATCCGTAATGACCAAGGACTAGGTCTTATCTTGAGTTCTGTATTTTTATAAAAAATTATGGCCACCGAATTTTTACCACATTTTTCAATAAAAATTACAAAGTTTGCATTATTATATATTAGTACAACAATGTAATCGATATATAAATACTGTCTTTTAGTTTTCTTGTTGGTTAAAATTATTATTTTCCATAAAAATGAGTTTCCATTTTACCGTATTGTTGTGCTTGATTTTTGCTGTATCAGCTCTGAATTTATTTTTTGTTTTTATTTTCACTTTCCTTGACAAGTTTTTTTATATGTTTTTCTGGTTTTTATTTGCAAATTTTTTTTTTCTTCATGGAATACTAATAAATATTATTATATTTGTGCGTACATAGCATTTTATTATTCTTTAATATTTAGTTCTTTATATCAAAATGTAATTAAAATACGCCCAAGAATTTTAGTAACAGAAATAAAAATCCTTAATCATTTGATATTAATGTTTTCTATCTCGAATACAACGATAAATACTTTGTTATTTTGATTTAAGTTGTTATTAAATTTTCTACAATGAAACCAACTGTTAAAATATAACAACTGCACGAAAAATGTAACCCAATTTCCACATCAAAATAAAAAAAAAACATTTAGTGTGTATTGAACATTTTATTGGTCTATATTATTCATTTAATATCGATTATAAAGATAATTGAGTTTGGTTAATACAAATTAATATGCTAGTAAATATTTGACTGCTATTTGCACAAATTTAAAATGTACATTGTTGGTGTCCTCAACGAAGGTTGTACAAAAATTAACAATTTTCATGTTTTTATTATTGGAATTATGTTTGAAGTACAAATTAGCTCTCCTTTCATGATCATGTTTATGTTTTGGAAAATGGACATCTTAGAGTGAAGTGAAATGAAATTTATATAATAATGCTTAGGAAAACAGTCACTGAACGACCTTAGAAAAAACCTTAAGACCAACACCTGTAGAGGTCAATACATGGAGTAATAAAGAAGGATGCGTTTTGGGGTTATTTACTCGTATCATTAGAATTGTGGTAGGGGTGGCAGGTAGGGAGTACTGTGTTGTTCAAAAGGAGCTTCCATCCTTGAAACATTGCAAACCTTTACTTAGTCAGTTACCAACACCACCAAGTTTACTGTGGGTTGATGGATATGCAAGAGTTAAGCGAAATATAAAGACAGAAAAGTTTGTCACAAAAGGAACATGTACACAAGTTTGCGGACCATCTTGAAGACTTGGATAAAGCATAATCACAATGAAAATCTTAATGGAGATTATGAAGACTAGAAATCAGCACTCGGTTAATTTCCAACGTTAAGACATACAAAGTTGCCACTTGTAATAAACGACCAATATCGCCTTAAAACTCTCATTTCACAAAGTAAATAAAATTTGAAGATACTCACTGTTTTCCTCACGGGTTATTGCGGAATAAGGAAACACCTCAACAGGTTAGATATTGAAAGCAACAGGTGGTGCAGATTCTCTGACTACTACGAGGAAACTTCAGAGCATACTTTAAAGACATTTTTAAAACTTTTGTTGTAGTTATGTCTTCTGCATCTAGAACCGAATGCAATCTTCGTATAATTAAGGAAAATAGGTCTTAATAAGGTAGTTAAGCACGGAGAAGGAACACAAATAAATTTTTTGGTCGAAGTGTCGAATTTCTTTACCTTATATAACCATATTTTTTTTTATTATTTTAGAGTTTCGTACCAAAAGGGTCAAAAAGGAACCAGTTTGTTTTCGAAACAATTTCTCTCTGTCTACCACAAGTTTCTATCTCTAGAACTTGAACAGCTTGATTCGTAACATTTTCACAGTAGTTGTTCTCTTACGGCTGTAATAAATATAAAAAATGTAAAGGGTCATCCAAAAAACGCGCCTACATGTTTCTTTGAAATAAAAGACAAATTATTTGCAATTTTTTCAAGCTGTTTTTTTTATTAAAAGTATGACATTCAAATGTCCACCATGACTGCGTCTGCAGACATCAATCCGAATATCGAAATTCTCAATGACTTTCCGACATGTTGCTGGTGTTATTTCACGAATTGCAACTTGAATGTTGTTCTTTAGATCATTAATTGTTTGTGGCTTATTAGCATACACTCGACTTTTCAAAAAACCCCACAAAAAAAAATCTAATGGTGTTAGATCACATGGCCTTGGAGGCCAATTGAAATCTGCATTTCGTGAAATTACACGTTGAGGAAATTTTGATCGCAAAAGACTAATGTTTTCTCGAGTTGTGTGACATGTAGCACCGTCTGGCTAGAAATAGACGTCAGACACATCAATATGATTTAACTGTGTCCATAAAAAGTCTCTCAACATTGATTGGTATCGCTCAGCATTCACAGTAGCAACATTTCCAGCATCATCTTCGAAGAAAAATGGCCCAATGATTCCATTTGCCCAAAATGCACACCAAACATTAACTTTTTGTGGGTGTAGGGATTTTTCATGAATAACACGAGGATTTTCATCACCCCAGATACGACAATTTTGCTTATTGACGAATCCATCCATTCTGAAATGAGCTTCGTCACTAAACAAAATTTTGCAATGGGTATTTTTCAAAGAACGCCCATTTTTATAATAACTTTGAATGATGTAAACGCGTTGTTTAAATGTGTACCTGTCCATGGTTAAAACTGTACTACCTTCTAATAAAACAAAATGGCTTATGTCATTTGAAAAGATGTCACGTGTAAAAATTATATAGTGCTGACATCTAGGCGTTACATTTGGATGACCCTTAGCTAAAAATTAAAGTGTTACTCCATAGACACATTTCAAAAAATTAAGGTATAGCCCACGTATAATTCGGAACCTTTGGTGTATAAGTCCCGGTTGAGTTAATTTTATAGGAATAAAATAAATTGTTGACTATTTGTTATTATTTCTACTGTAAAAAAAAATTCAGGATATTTTTCTTCCTTTGCCTATCGGACTCAAGAACTTTAAAATTTTAATAATTTTGTGAACAGACCTCCTTTTTATTCATTCATATAAAATTATATCAATGACCATGCATGGGTAGGTTTTTGGCATTAAATAGAAAGACATTTTAGTTAAATACACACATGAATATTAAATTATTCTTAAACAGATGTTTGTATGTCTTTTCAATGTGATTGAATTTGTAGGTCTTATATTGAAAGCCGTAACTAAATCAAGTGGAATTTTCATAAATTATGGCTGTAGGAGTACAAATAAATTAATATTGTGCACGTGAGTAAGTCAGCAAGCTTGGACATTTTACTTAAAGAAAAATGCTGCATGTTTATTAATAAATTTCTATACAATCCAATACAAGCAATTTAATTAAAATTAATTTGGTTGCTCATTGGTTTCAAATATTTTTAGATAAATGTTTGAATAAAAATATTAAATTTTTTGGTTAAATATTTTTAACACAGTTAAATAATAATGGCATGCTATAACGTCCATGGACATAATGTCTATCAACAAAGAGTCATAACGTCTTTTGATATTCAAGAATAAGTATTAAAATATATCGCTTTTTTATACAGAATACAAACTATATAACTGCAAAAACATGCCATAAAATATTCAAGAAAAAAAGTTGTAATAGTTTAACGTTAGCTAATACGTAAAGTATTAGAAGAATTTTTGGAATTTTTGGAATTAACATGACATTTGGTGTAACTTTACCTTGTTTTAATTCACATTTCTTTGGTGTGCATTTCTTTATTAATTAGACTATTTTCTCTTATTCTTATCTCAAAATTAAGAAAAAAACAAAATACAATTTTTAGTCTAATCCTCCTAAAATATCAAAAGCTGAGACTGTGTGGTGTGGAGTAAGGAAGAATCAAAATATTTAAAAAATACATAAGTAATTTCTAAAAGACTGGAATAAAAGTTTTTACACTACTAGCAGCAGAATGCGAAAGTAGATCATATAAAACGAAAAAGTTTTTGTGAGGCTTAATAGTTTTTTTTTGTTTGTTTTGTTTTTGTGTCATAAAATCTAAAAAGTTTTACGTTTTAAAAGCCCTTGTTAAAGGGTTGTTTGCATTTTTTATTTTCAAGATACTGTATCAAACCAATATTTATCCAGTTGGGTTTTTAACAAATTTACGAGAATATAAAAAAATTGCTCGTTTTATAATCATACGACTTCAGAGAGGATACGTGGAAAAATAACTCTTTTTCATATTTTTGTTTAGAAAAGCTTGCACATTCATTTACGTTCCAAATGCGCTGGGTATTTGTTAAACAGATACTTTTAAATTTAAGTGCCAAAAAAAAAAAAAATTGAGTGTAAAATTAAGTATTTGCTGTTGTGTTATCGAGTCACTAAATAACCCGTGTAAGTCCAATTTACTACTCTTTGTTAACAAATACGAGAATCGGCAGTTTAAAAAACAAAACAAACAAAAAAAAAAAAAAAATGATTGATTTTGCTATTTAGTAACACTTTTTATGTTGTTGAATATTGCTAAGGCCCAGCTGTTATTGCTAGCAAATTGCTAAAATTCGAGGACTTACTCTTATTTTTGTATTATATATTTCCAGTTTATTCTGTGATATGTTGTGAGATTTAATTATAATTTCAAAAAATTATTTACTTCATATAATTTCAAACTTTTACTCTTCGTTAGATTTGACCATGATATTCAAAATCTGCAGTATCCTTAAATATATTTCTTCCGTGCATTAGTCTTGCCAGTGTTATTTTATACTGTTAACAATTACTAAAAAAATTGCTGTGTGAATTATTTCAATAAAGCAGAAACAGTTATAAACTAATAAATTTATTAATTAGTAATTAGTCTGTGTACAATCAATTTTTTGCTATAATTATATGGAGTAGTTGAATATTTATTTAATGCTTTGATAATGAAATCAGTAATCAGTTTAATTTTAGTTATAAAAGTGACTAGTATTCATGTGGATACTTCTTGTTTAAATAAAAGGAAATGTGGTAAGACATTACAAAAAAAAAAAACAGACAAGTAAATTTTGTGAGTTTATGTATTTTATAATATTCAAGAATATTTTTTTCTTAACTTACGGACCTTTATAAAAGACTTATGAGGAACCGGAAAATTAATCTTTGATGCAAAGAAAACTTTATGTTTATATTCGCTGAACGGTTTCTTTGCAAACGAAAACCATAAAATTTGATGGGACTATAATTCAGTAGTCGATAAAGATATTTAAAGCGAATTTGCCTTACAGAACCCAGTTCCTTCATTTATCACAGATGAATAGTGGCCAATTAATGTTTCATCAATCAGTATGTATCGCTATAGAAACACAATAAATTTTCAACTCACCTCATGTCGGTAGCTTTGTCAAAAAATCCCTTTTCGTAAAATTTAAAACAACTAGAGATGCTATTATCCCAAAAAAATATTGTAGAAATGTTAAAGCTGGAAGACAAAACCTTTGCAATGTATGCCAAGCCTTTGCACAGGGCGATGCAGCTTTAATTGTAACTAACGTCTAGAGATAGCACGTGACATCGTTCCTAAATCAAGTAGGGGAAAACAATTTTGTTGCCTTAAGTCTGTTTTAATTTTTTATGACTCTGATGAGCCGTTAGCAAACTTATTTTTTTTTTAATCGGATCTAGTTACCTCAGTACTTATTTCTGAGGTTGTTGTGCTTCTAGTTGCTTTTATGTTAGCTAGCACATCTGAGGAGTAAGGACCCTTTTAATTGGAAACCTTGTACTCATGTTTTTAATTTTGTTAACTACGTATGAAAAGAAAGCAACAGATCTCAAGCGGAATCCACTGCATTAAACGAGGCTACAGTTGAGCCACAGGAAATGTTAAGGTAAGTTACTTTGTATTTTAATATAAGTTACGTTTTTACATCCTTCACCACAACTAATAGAAAAAGAATATATTCAAGTTTGTTATTCCGTCCCCAATAAAGAGCAATGGTCGTCTGTCCGTCCGTGTTAGTGTTGCAATCAACTTTGCCAGGGCACTAGATGAGCTAGAGAAAATTTTAATACGCCAATCGATCAGACATGGTTTAAAACAGATGCTATAAGAATTCAGCAGCACTAATCCATGTTCCTCCAGGCTGTGGGCTTAACACTAGTCCTGCCTCTAATTTTTCCACATCATTTGGAAAAATGAAGTTACTCCAATCTAAAAAAAAACAAACATATGGAGCGATAGCGAGTTAAAAAATAAGACGAAACATCAAGTGAAAAAATTAGCGCTCGCCCATATTTACCGAGTTATGGGCTTCTAAAATTTTTATAATAAAGCTCGATTGTCAATATGGTCAATATGGGTATCACGTAAAAAGCTTTTGAAGATATCTTTCAGGAAATACAACTTTTTTAATAATGCTTAACCCCTTTTATGTAAAATTTTATGTATTGTTTTTAATTTTTCTCTTATTTTATAATTCTATGTCACCGCAATATTTGTTTTTTTTTTTTTTTTTTTTTTTTTTATAGGAGCTTCTTTACTTAAATAAATTTATATAGATTGTGAAGGGTACATAAGATTAGACATAGCCGTACATTGCACTCTGACTTGTTCGTTCTAAGAGATACGACTTTTAAAGAATTTTTTCTTATAATTGAAAGAGTAAGTGAGCAGCAACAAAAATAATAGTAAAAATTCAGATATTAGCATCAAATAATAAGCATAGCCGTCATGAGTACACAACATATAGGGAAAAAAATTAAATTTAATTTTATTTTATAATGAAACAAGCACTAGGTCAGTTTTAGAATTAAAATAAAATTATTGTTTATTATTTTTTATTTTTTTCTTTCAATATTTCGCCACACCGTTGGGTGGCATCTTCAGGAAACAGGAAATAATATTATTAAAAAATTGTATGCTTTTCAAAAACAAAACATTAGTTCAATAAAATTAAAGCTAAAAATAAAATAAATTTAATTTAATTAGTTCTTCAAAATGTGTGTACTCCGTAATAAAATTTCTTTACATATACAAAAGTTTTTTAATGGTCATCTCAAAAGTTGCTTAGTGTTATCTTTTATGTGTGTTAAAAATCTACTTAATGGAAGCACATCTTAAATATAAAGTTTTTGTAAATTACAACGAGCATTTTTTGCATGTTTTCATTAAAAGTAGGTTTTTCTTTGATGTGACAAACCATCTGATGTGACAAGCATCTGTGATGCAGCAGCACAAGAAAGAAATCATAAAAATTTAAGAATTTAAATTAAAAAATAGAACGTTTGTTCTTAAAATAATATTAAGCTTTTTCTTAAAGTTATTTACAAATCATATTGAAACTAACAATTTTGACAGAATTGCGTTCTTACACAATATATATCACACAGCATGTCGTGCAAAATTAATTTCGTTTGTATGACTATCAATAGCTGATTTAATGCATCATTATTTTGCTTGAGATTAAAATTCTTACACGCTTTAAAAAAAAACTTTGAATGCAAAATGTTACTTTGGCATATGATCTTGAATAGATTGGTATTTAAATCACTTGTTCAATTAATCTAGATTTACTTTAAAAGTCAGTAATCAATTTGCGTATATTATGGCTTAACGGGCTGGTTCATAAACAAATTGATACATATGTAGTTAAACTATTACATTCAGAAAAATGCTCCGCACCTTGAACAAGATGGCACTACGTGCATTACGATGACCGTAACGATTGACTTATTGAAATAAAAATTTACCGACAAGCTGGTTTTAACAGTTTCAGTTAATTTATTGGCCACCGAGCTCGCGCGATTTTACCCCTTTTGGAGGCAAAAATTGTTAGCGTTATTTGTTATGAAAATCCTTTGAATATATAATTTTTTAAATAAACTTTTGTGTTAATTTTTTTATTTGCAGTATTTTAAGTTATATCGGATTCACACGTTCTTATGTCAGGGTTATTGAATCGTACTGTTGTCATACCTTTCGGTGAAGACCGTCGTCACTGGCTGTTTATTTGGTACGATTATTTGGTACGAGCGCTTTCGATGTGAGGCCATCATTTTCAAGCCGCGTTTTGATTTATACTGGTTAGATAGTGTAAGGTGTCTGTTGCATAGATAATGGTGGGTTCAGGTAGTTTTGTCCGTTAGGATGGTGTCTATTTAAATGGTATTATGCAGGTAGATTGCCCGATATCTGTCATGTTTATTGAAGGTATATAATTTTAATATTTCAGTCTATTATTATTGGGTAGGTAAGTGTGACCATCTGTGGATGTTTTGTGTCGAAGGTTGTATTTACCTGTTCGTTAATGACGGTCTTTACCGAAAGGTATGACAACAGTTTTACATTTAATGGCGAAATAAATCCATTTAATTTATTGTTGTTGCCAATACATGAAATAGTATTTTCTAGTATTTTGATAGTTTTTATAACTCAATCGAATATATTTTTGCAGCAAATAATAATTTTTTTGCATATTTTTTTAATTGGTTTCTGATTTTTAAAGTGGAAAAGTCGCCTCTTTATTTTACTCTCAAACTCTCAAACTCTTAAAGTATTTTTTTTAAGATCAGGTAGAAATAAAAGTGTATATCATATCCATAATTTCATTCTAATATATAATTGGCACCACCTCGCTCTTCAACTCTCACTTAAATTACAAAAATGATGAATAAAAACTAAAAACTTTAAGCTTAAAATTAAATACTAGTTCACCTTATTCTTGCTTGACATCTTTTAATTTGTTTTGCGAAAATTTAATTTTTATTTATCTTAATTTGAAACCTGCCCGCATCCCTTAATTATAAATACAAGAAAATACTTTTAAAAGTTTAATGCTTTTTTGTCTTGCTTGTGGGTGCATCTTTAAATGTTATTTTGACAGTTGTTATACAAGTTTTCTCAATTCATTTTTATTCTTAAAAACAAGAAAAAAATTCTTAAGTATCTTTCTTTGTATGTGTGTTGCAAGTGTGGTGTAAGTCCTAATTAGTTTTTGTAGTTTGAAAATCGTAAAAAAATAATGAGAAAAGCAAGTATAAATGACTAACTTTAATACTGATAAATTTTTTCATTATTCTTAAATAGTTGGATGGATGGTTCTTTAGTTGATTGACTGGTGGAGTGTTTCTATAAAAATAAAATTAGTTTCGTTTAATAATATGGCAGAGGGCGGAGAAGAGGAAAATTATTTTTTTTAATAGCGAAAAATGCCAAAATCACTCACAACGATAATTCTTTAGGGTCATTGCGCAGGAAATTGGCCGAAGACGCAAAGCTGTGTCCCGATACTTTCAAAATTTTTGTAACAGTAGAAATAACAGGTTTTACTACAAACCAAAATATTTAGATTTAAGTCAAACAGCTGGAATTTTTTATTAAATTAATTTATTTAAAAAAAGTCTTTTTTTTACTATTTTATATTTTATTATAAAATAAATTATAAAATCGGGATAATATAAAATAGCAAAAAAATTTTTTTCCAAGTTAAATATGAAGAAATGCGTCGAGTTCTTCTCTTTTAGCACCAAAAATTAAAAATTCAATGGTGTATAAAACCACTGCTAAAATTTAAAGAAGGTAAAAGGTTTGGCAACGTAAGTCTTAAACTGTTTTTATAATATTTATTATTTATTTTATTTTGCTTTATTGTTATCGAATTTTACTTTTTTATTGAAAAAAAATGATATTTAAAAGATCTTTGTTTTAAAGAAAATAACTTAAAATGAAAATAATCGACACAAAAAGTTTACTAATAAATTATCGATAAATGTAACGTGAGATTGATTTTTGTTGTTGCAATTCATCCAATCGAAACTGTGAAACCAGCAGTTGTCATGACTTAACGATACTAGCCTTCCTTATATGATCTAAAACCGAATAAAATAGTTCCAATATTTAAAATTTTTTATAGCTAAAAATTGTTTTATTGTTTGATCAGCATTCACATTTCTCTTTTTTTAATCTCGCAGCAACAAAAGTGCTTTGTTTTCACGTACAATACTTTATTTTTCTCTTCCTAAGTTGTGAACTAATTATTTAACCGATATACATAGGGATATTTTTCCAATCTAGTCAGACAATTTTAAATTTTTTTAAATCATCTAAGTCTATGAAACTTGGCAAAAATAGGTGGTATAGTCATATACTGTTTAAGCTTGAAAATAAAAAATTCTGACCAAAGAGAAAAAATTCCGTTAAAGTTTCCTATATTTTTGTTTAGCAAATAAAACGTTTCAGGTAAGTGAAAATTAAAAAAAAAAAACTAAACTTAGAATTAGGACATTGTAAGGATCCATTCTTGCCCCGCCCGCTTTTGTGGTCGGTTACGCATATGTTAATTTAAAAAGATAATGTAAATATTAAAAGAAATGGCACTGCACGACATGACGCGATTAAAATTAACTTTTTTCACAGATTTGCGCAGTGGATATTATAAATGAATTAAAACTTACTTTTTCGGCTTAAGGTTATTTTTGTATTTAATTTCTAAAAATGTTTAGAAAGAAAACTTAGTTACAAATGTATGCGGACGTTTTTCAAAGAAAACAATATACATAACCTAAGGTAGATAGATGCGAAGAATGCTAATAATGGATGTAGGTAGCGACTAATTTTTCTTGTTTTGTTGCATTTGTAAATAATTTATCTTTCTAAATATATTTAGAAATTAAAATAAAAATTAACCTTAAACCGAAAAAGTTAATTTTAGTTTGATTAAGTATTTATGGGCAGGCAGAATTATTCCTCCAATCCCACCCCGGAAATATCACTGTTTTATATTTTTATTTTCTTTGGTAATTTTCAAAATTATTTTATTTATAACGTCTTACCAATCTCACGAGCCAAGATTATTAATAAAAATAAATTTTTGTAACTTCTTATTTTTTAAAAATTATATCATTTGAAAATAATAATTTATTCATAATAATAATTGATTTATAACTGTAAAATTAAATATTTCTATTTAAAACAACTTCTATTTTGCACTAAAATGATGATGAGTGGCATTGTTGTTTTTCTTCTGTTTCTGTAGGTGTCATGGAATGCCACTCATAAAGAGTAACGTAAGGTTTTGCAATGTTAAGCATTAATCTGCAAACTTCTGCAAATATACTTTGTGACCACTAGATATTACTTCAATAATAACTTTCATGCGATACATAAAATCAATTCCAGTTATTTTTGCAGCTAATTCAGGCTTGGAAAAAAAATTTTCTGTCATCGTGTTAACAAAGTTCAGTTTTCGCTACTATTAACTTCCACTACTGCTTAACTCTCTTTTTGCACATAAAACATTTTTAAATACGTATTTTATCTATTCCAGTATGTTTAAGCAAACATTTATATACAATTATTGAAAACCAAAACATTTTATGACTAACAAAAATGTTTTTTCTCGTATCTACTTATGCATGACAAGGGAAACGAGAAAAAAATGTGACAGTTGAAAAAAACTGCAATATAATAGAGCAAAAATGGACAAATTTTTTTTCTACAGTATTAAATCAGCAATTATGGTTTTAAAAGTGATTTAAATCATTTTAGAATCGAGACAGCCTTTGCTCTTCAAAACTTTTTCATATTTTTTTTTTTTACAAAAATGTGAAACAAGGAGGAAGGAGTTTTTTTTTTTTTATTAAAAACTTAAATAATTTTTTGCTTAAATTAATATAAAAAGCTATAAATGTTGTCTTTCACAGAAAAAAAAATATATTGCAAACCTCTTACAACCGCAAAAAGTAAACAAGAAAATAATATTGACTCAACTTCACTTATTTTAACAGAGTCCCAAAATGAGAAATTTAGAGCAAAAGCCTTAAAAATTCATTGTAAAATGCAAAATTTTACAGCCTGTTGAGCTGAGTACTTAAATTTTTGTAATTCTTACAGTTAGTTTTTGGCCTAATGATCGACTAGATTGGCAAAATACCCCACCGTGTGACTTTACAAAAAAAAAAAAATAATATAAATTTTAATTTATTTATGTCCACAGTTCATAAAACTTATTTATACCTCACTTTAAGTTAGTCACAACAACAAGTAAAAAATTTCAAATTGGAAATTAAAGGGTAAACCAATATATGACGGTATTTGAAGAACAAACAGATTTAACAGCAGGTATAAATTATAAAGGGGTCACCATATGTGATTTACCTTGATGAAAAGAATCTTTTTTTTAAACCTTTTTGGATAGACAGCTGAAATTTTAACAAAGTATATATTTAAAAGACAATTTTTATTTAATACATATGTGATGGTTCTCTGCCCGTGTACACTTCTCTAAAATAAATATTGTACAGCTAATTGGCGTCAAACTCAAATTGATCACAGTCACTATGAAATACTTTAATCAACATAAAAATTATAAATAAACTGAAAAGTGCTTGCACTGAATTACTTGTGCAGCATTTGTTTTTATTAAACAAATGTATGTGCATGCATGTGCATGGTTTGAAGTTCTGTCGTAAATTAAAGTTCATCCAAAAATTTTGCGGTGAACTGTATGCTTTCCGTAATGGCTTATAAACTGGAACAAAATCTGTGGTTTCATATGCAGTTTTGTAATAATGTCAAATTGTTGCTTAGCTGTTCTATAAATGCACTAAATTCTGATTTAGTCCGTTTTTATATATTTTGTTATTTCTGTCGAAAAAAATTTAGTGGCTTTTATTGCTCATTCAAAAAGTGTGGTTACAATAATAATTGACAACATTAGTTTTTGTTTAGAATGAGGATTATTAGCTGTTTATAAAATTTAAATAAAACTGAAATAATATTAAAGGATATTATTAAAGTTTTTTTATTATAAATTATGAAGTTGCCTTTTTTGATACCAATCGTAAGTTACTTGGGCTGCACATTATAAAGGAAGCAAAACCTTAGGGTACGATAAGCGTTCTATTTCTTTTACAGTTTAAAATTAAATTTCACGTAACAAATATAATACTTGAAAGGAGCAAGTTTAGTTTAACTCACAAACTGTAAGATACAACGTAAGATAATAACAACAAATGTAGCTGATGTAATGTCCACAAAAGAAGATATACTTGACTTATGAAATAATATTAGAAATTGTTAGTTTAAAATAAAAATATTATAATCAAAAGCAATTGGAATTCAGGGACGTGATGAAAATCATTTAAAAAAAAACATTTTGTTTTGTTTCTATTTATTTATATTAATTTAAAATCTGTTGATAATACTTTAATGCCCTAAGTCAATTAATTAAAAATTCTAAGATGCATCACTAAAGCAAATATAGAGCGCAAAAATCTACAAAGCAGCACCTCTAGTTTTGTATCGATATTGTAAAGCCACGTTACCTCGTGGGCTAAAGTGTACCGATATATTGACGAACAGATACTAATTTTTATTTATTGTTGAACCATATGGCAAAATTAAAACAATATTGCAGAATTAACATCAAAAGTATATTGAAAGTTTATAAAGAAATTGCTGGCTTTTCGGACTGTACTTTTTCTCAGAACTTAGAAAGCTATTTCAGTCCTCTATGCAATTTTTCAGTCAAAACTTCCAATTATTTCGTACATTTCTGTCGTCTTAAATTCCTAAACTAGCACTGGACGCTTTAAGACTTTCAGGAACTTCGAGCTAAGACCTGTCTTGGCTGTTTTTAAAAAGTATTTGAAATTGTTGAATGACAGATTGTTTGTTATATACAGGGATAAATAATACTCTTCTCTCTTTACAACTTTGACAAATAAAAGGAAGACTATATCGTCTGGATTATTAACTTTCTACCCTGTAGCAGTTGAGGTCCAGTTACTGGATTTGTTATGGTAGATGGCTTAGTCATATTTTAATATATTTAATTAAATTTAGTATTCCATTTATTTTTGAACTAACTTGATACGTAAGAAGTTGGGGATTTTAACGCTTTAAAATTTTTTTCCGTTTCCTTGGTTTATATTGTCTTAGGTCCTCGATATAACTTACAAAAGTTTTTCTGATAAGCTAATGATCAGTATTTTTGGTTACTGTAACATACGTAACATACGTACTAAACTTTACAGCTCAACTTAATTAGTTCGCGGATACTAAAAACCAAGGGAATCAAAATGTTAACAAGCGGCAAAATAAAAAATAAAAAATTATCATAAAAAATTTATTTTGTTAAAACTCCGCAGTGAAACTTATAAAATGAAAGAATAATTAACTTTAAAATTAATGAACAACCAAGCAAAAAATTTTAAAAAGGTAATCGAGTGTGGAATTAAGCATTTTGGTGGAAGGACTTCGGAACTAAATTACCAACGTAATGATTTTAACAAGGCATGAGACTCTTATAATCAATTACTACAAATTGATTACATTGACTATTGTAGAATATAATAATTAACATTAGTACGTATTTTAAGGTATTCTTTTTTAACTTAAAGAACTAGTTGAATTACTACATCCTTTAATTGCGAATAAATGTAATGTGTTTTGTAAGCAAGTAACCAAATTTGGCAATCGTTGTATGGCAATTACTTTTTAGGTAACGTCTAATTTCTTGCTGGATAGAAATCATTGAATACAAAAAAATGAATTTCTGCTCAAGAGAATAAAAGCTAATAAATAAACAAATTAATTAATATCAACGTTGCTTTTCTATGCCACAAAGCAAAAAAAAAAAAAAGTAATAAGAAATTTTACAAACCGCACATTGGCTTAGAAAAACACATTGAAAAATATAAGAAGCTTAAGAACTTGTCCGTTTTATTTGAAACAAATTCCATTTTATAACAAAGGATACTCCGTTTAAAATAATTATGTAAAGGGTGACCTACTCTCTTTTGTGAACAAGCTTCTAAATTTGTAAATATTTGACATGTGAACAGAATTGAATGACTTTTAATCTGGGGTAATGTGCAAGCAAAGTATATTCTTGTATTTAAAAATGTTAATATTACATTAATAACTGTGCCTTTACAATTTTATTTTAAGAAATTTTTTTAATAAGTTTTCTTTTTCATA
Organism: Cistogaster globosa; assembly: GCA_937654795.1. NCBI lineage: Eukaryota > Metazoa > Arthropoda > Insecta > Diptera > Tachinidae > Cistogaster > Cistogaster globosa. The sequence goes on along the minus strand of OW569403.1, from coordinate 131,730,407 downwards.
AAATTATAAATAAGCTTTAGATGCAAGAAATGTGTTTTTAATTAAAGTTTTAAAATTAAATGCTTAATTTATTACGTTACAAAATATTTTAACTGCGTATTTTCAATAATAATTATTCATGTCTTAAATTCATTAAACACTTACACGGAAGTTAAAAATGTCTCACGCATCTTGAAGCAAAAATATTTATACCAACAATTATTCTTATTGATGAAGTATTGTACGATGTACTGCTGACAGTATATTTTTACTTATTTTTTAATTTTTTTTAATCAGCGATTCATGAAACAGTTGTATTATAAAAATTTATATTTGAGGCAGAAGAAAAAAAACCTTAATTTCAACATAAAACATTACTATACACACGAGAGAACTTTAAGTGAAACATACTTATATTTCTCTTAATATTCCCCTTTTCTTATTATTGAGAAGTAATGACAATTTCTTTTATATTCAGGTCAATCCTACTGTTTGATCTGTATTTTATGTTGAGTTGTTTTTAAACAAGATAAGTTAATATTAAGTGTGTCGTTTCAGAACTTGCAAACTATTTTTAAGTTCAAACAGTAGTGCGAAAAATTATTTTGGCTCCAATAGTTCTTAATTTTAGCAACGTTTGAGCTACAAAGATTTTCCTCACATTAAACATTTTTTGGCTATTTTTTTTATAATGTTTTTATTTGACCTTTTTAATAATTATATTTTATTAAATTTATTAGCAATAAGTCTTTTATTTATTATATAAAGGGTCATCCAAAAACGCGCCTACATGTTTCTTTGAAATAAAACACAAACTATTTGCAATTTTTTCAAGCTATTTTTTTTTTTATTAAAAGTATGATCCACTACTATTATAAGTGGAATAGAATATCATTCAAATGTCCACCATAACTGCGTCTGCAGACATCAATCCAAATTTCGAAATTTTCAATGACTTTCCGACATGTTGCTGGTGTTATTTCACGAATTGCAACTTGAATGTTGTTCTTTAGATCATTAATTGTTTGTGGCTTGTTAGCATACACTCGACTTTTAAAAAAAACCCCACAAAAAAAAATCTAATGGTGTTAGATCACATGACCTTGGAGGACAATTAAAATCTGCATTTCGTGAAATTACACGTTGAGGAAATTTTGATCGCAAAAGCGTAACGTTTTCTCGAGTTGTGTGACATGAAGCATCGTCTTGCTGGAAATAGACGTCAGACACATCAATATGATTCAACTGTGTCCATAAAAAGTCTCTCAACATTGATTGCTATCGCTCAGCATTCACAGTAACAGCATTTCCAGCATCATCTTCGAAGAAAAATGACCCAATGATTCCATTTGCCCAAAATGCACACCAAACAGTAACTTTTTGTGGGTGTAGAGATTTTTCATGAATAACACGAGGATTTTCATCACCCCAGATACGACAATTTTGATTATTGACAAATCCATCCATTCTGAAATGAGCTTCGTCACTAAACAAAATTTTGCTTGAAAACAATTTTTCAAAGAACGCCCATTTTCATAATAACTTTGAATGATGTAAACCCGTTGTTGCAATGTGTACCTGTCCATGGTTAAAACTGTACTACCTTCTAATAAAACAAAATGGCTTATGTCATTTGAAAATATGTCACGTGTAAAAATTATATAGTGCTGACATCTAGGCGTCACATTTTCAATATTTCGCTACTCCATTGTGTAGCATCTTCAGGAAAACAAATGTTTATTAAAACAAATGTACATTTTTTGTTGTTGTTTTATATTGTTTCAATAAATATTTTTTTTCTTTTAAAGGGGAAGATTTTTTTAGACCAAACTTTGTTATGATTTTATAGTAAAAAGAGTTAATAAAAAAAATTTTAATAATTATTTACTTATTTATTTATTCCAACTTCTGACTGTTTTTTCTTTTATTGTTTTTATTTATTTTTTTATTATTTTTTTGTTTTAACTTTAAAACAACGTTAAACAACTGAACCTTCATAATTTTTTATACTATTTGAATAATATTTATAAATAACTAAATTAATTATAATTGCAAAATATTTTATTTAATGATTTACTCCTGATTGATATTTCTACTACCTTCTACTTTTATTTCAAAAGGATTTGAGTTGCTATTAGTTTTCTGCGAAAATTGTAAATTATTTACAACTAAAACTGTAGGGAATAAATCATTTTAAATATAAGAAAACCTAATATATTTACCTGACTTCTTTTAAAAATAATAAATTATGAAGGGTCATAAAGCTCTTCAATTAAAAATTTCCTCTTAAAACAGTTAACCTTAAAATAATACTTCCTTGAAGTGTTTTTATTGTTAAATTTATTTAAGGAGAAGAACGAAAAGAAGTAGAATGTAAGCAAGTTTTAGCTGTCAATATAAATCTTTTTCAAATGCCAAAAAAAAAAGAAAAAATTACATTTTTTTTAATAAGTCGCACTTTTTAAACAAATTATTGGTACTTTTGGTATTTTTTATATTAGAAAATTGGATACACGTTTGATGTGAAAGCTTAATAAAAAAATTAAATTGTTTTTTATTTACCATAATTTTAAATAATAATATTTACGGTTTTTATATACTCACTGAATATTTAATTGTTTTGTTTTTTTTTATTGGGTTATCTAAAAGTAAAAAAAATATTTATATAATTTATGGTGTTTATGTCGCGTTGCCCCTTGGAATTTATTTATTTTTTATTTTTGGATTAGGAATATAAAACCAATAGCAGTTTATTGGTTTTAAAATAGTTGGTGGAGTCGTCTGCTTATTAGAGAATCATATGAGATGCCAAATAAGAGCACAAAAGAATCTGAAAGCAATTTTTATGCCGCAATAAATTTTCTTTTTTGACACTTAAAATAAAGGAAACCCACACGAGTATATCTATCGAGATATCTATATCCAGAAATTTCTAAAAGCCGATGTCTCTATTATTTAATATCCAATTACAGTTGGCTGGTGATGTAGCGGCACTTCTGCTAGAATCAGACTTTCTTCACAAGTTTTCATAACAGTGTGTACGACTGTCTCTTGCATTCGAAACCAAGAACTGAGAAGTATAAAGAATTTACATAAAAACAACCAAAGTTTGATTTTTAAAAATGTATACCCAATATTTAAATTTTTTAATAGCGTATACGCCAAGGTACGCACAAGATCAGAGGGAAGTTTTATTAGTCGTCGTAATTGTGTAGGAAGCGAGTACAAAGAAATGTAACAAAAAAGAGAAGAAATGACGAAGCATATAAATAAAGTTTTTAATTAATGTTCATGTTGTAAATATGAAATTGCTTTGCGAGTAACTTTAACAAGTTTTTTAACAAAGTAAATAATTTATAAACCGGCTTAAGTTGAACTACATATAAAGGGTCATCCAAATGTGACGCCTAGATGTCAGCTATGTAATTTTTACACGTGACATCTTTTCAAATGACATAAGCCATTTTGTTTTATTAGAAGGTAGTACAGTTTTAACCATGGACAGGTACACTTTGCAACAACGCGTTTACACTATTCAAAGTTATTATAAAAATGGGCGTTCTTTGAAAATTACCCATCGCAAAATTCGTGATTTTTTTGGTGTAAATAATCGGCCAAATCAATTTTCAATTCAAAGAAGTGAAAAAATTCAAAGAAACTGGTTGTGTTACTGATAAACCAAAAAGTGGAAGACCAAAAACAGTACGCACAAATGAAAATATTGCTGCTGTTGGTGAAAGTGTTGAAAATAAACCGACAACATCAATTTCGCGTCGTTCGCAAGAATTGAGCATATCTTATGGCTCCTTATGGAGGATTTTGCATAAAGATTTGCATTTACATGCTTATAAAATTCAATTAACGCAGGAATTGAAAGAAAGAGACCATTTACAACGTCGTAATTTCGAACAACAGATCCATTGTTTTCAAGCAAAATTTTGTTTAGTGACGAAGCTCATTTCAGAATGGATGGATTCGTCAATAAGCAAAATTTTCGTATCTGGGGTGATGAAAATCCTCGTGTTATTCATGAAAAATCTCTACACCCACAAAAAGTTACTGTTTGGTGTGCATTTTGGGCAAATGGAATCATTGGGCCATTTTTCTTCGAAGATGATGCTGGAAATGCTGAGCGATACCAATCAATGTTGAGCGACTTTTTATGGACACAATTGAATCATATTGATGTGTCTGACGTCTATTTCCAGCAAGACGGTGCTACATGTCACACAACTCGAGAAAACATTACGCTTTTGCGATCAAAATTTCCTCAACGTGTAATTTCACGAAATGCAGATATCAATTGGCCTCCAAGGTCATGTGATCTAACACCATTAGATTTTTTTGGGGGGTTTTTTGAAAAGTCGAGTGTATGCTAACAAGCCACAAACAATTAATGATCTAAAGAACAACATTCAAGTTGCAATTCGTGAAATAACACCAGCAACATGTCGGAAAGTCATTGAAAATTTCGATAATCGTATTGATGTCTGCAGACGCAGTTATGGTGGACATTTGAATGATATTCTATTCCACTTATAATTTTAATGGATCATACTTTTAATAAAAAAAAACAGCTTGAAAAAATTGGAAATAGTTTGTGTTTTATTTCAAAGAAACATGTAGGCGCGTTTTTATGTAGATAGAAAAAAAAATTCTACGTATTTTTCTGTCCTGGCTCGATATTTAAAAAAGGAAATTCCATATACAAGTAAAGAAAAATATTGGTCGAAAACAATATTTGGTTCCCCTTTACATATTTGTCTTAGCCTAATAACAGACCTGATTGAATGTTTACTTTTATCGCTAACCAGTGTGTTTTGGTTGGGTTGAATAAAAACGAAAAGTTGTTATGATCTCCGTTTGTTTTGTAGTACGTTATATTTCGAGTTCAAAAGTGAAAACGGTAGCTCAAGCTCCTCTAATTGTGTGAGAATAGCAGCAGCTGAATGTTAAATTAGCCGGTATGATTTTGTAACATTAAAATATTTGTTTTGTAGCACATTAGAATAGAAAATGAGATAGTTAAGGCTCTTTGTAGTAGAGAAAAAAAGTTATTGTTGTGACTGAGTTAATAAATAAAAAAAAACATGGGTGTAAAATGGTAGCACGGGCTAAGGTCTCATTTGTGTACAACAGCATAACAAGATTAAGAAATAAAAAATAATATGTGTAAAGTAAAAATTAGCCTGCTAATATTTGCACTGTTAATAATGAAAATATTAATAAAATAGCTGTCGCATTATATTAAATAATTTCTCAAAAAAGATCAAAAGATTGTGAATATATAACTTTTAATTAGCCAAGTGGAATGCCATGATCAAGAAAAATACTCATATTATATTTTATCGTTTTGAAACTTTTAAAGAATTCATTCAACTTATTTATAATAAATTAAATTAAATTTTTGTATTTTTATATAAAAAGTGTAAAAAAAAAACTTTGTTATTCCGTTTGTAATTACTACTGAACCCATTTCCGTCTATCCGTTCGTGTTAGTAGTGTTATCAACTTTGAAAGCACTAGATAATCTAGAGAAAATATAAATACGGCAATCGATCGGGCATAGCATCGAAAGAGGTGCTATTGAAATATCAGTCTTTATCCCGTGAGGCAGTTTGCCTAACACCATTAATTTTTCCATGGAGCGACAGAGAATTAAAAAATAAGTAAAAAAACTATTCTCTAGGCTTTTGAAATTTTCATAAAAAAGTTTGATTAACATGGCTAACATTTAAAAGCTTTTTAAATTTTTTTAATATTTTAAAAATGCTCACCCATTAAAAGAAGATGGCATTTATTTCATATTTTTAATTCTCTCTCATCGAAAGTTTTTTTTTTCATTTTTTTTGAGCTACTTTACTAATTTACTAATTTAGTTAGTAGTCTTACTTATTTTATTATTTTTTTTTTTTTTGCAATTTTATAACCAACCATCTGGTATTAATTTTACAGTTGTGGTATTATTAATTCTGTAACTGTGTAATAACAAGCAAGAGATCTTAATAATGCACAGAGAGGCAGAAACAAAATAATTTGCAATTTCTTAATGATTTGATGATGATTTGAACAACGTAAAATTATAAACTGTTGTCATACCTTTCGGTGAAGACCGTCGTCACTGGCTGTTTATTTAATACGATAGGCGAGCGCTCTCGATGTAAAGATATCATTTTCAAGCCGCGTTTTGATTAGTACTTTCAAGAGTATTTTATTTACTGGCGGAATAAATTTAATTAACTTAATACTAAAATTATATACTCTTGCCATCTTTTTAGATGTTTGTTGCCACATCTATGTAATTTGGACACAGATAGACCTTGATATATTTTACCAAATACGATAACATTTTGTCAGCGTTTTCCTTCACAAAATTAAAGTAATAAGTTTTCATATTAACTGCTAGAATTCTGAGTTCACGTATTTAACATTTGGCCGAGAAAACAAAATCCCTCCTACTTTTTTTTTTTGTAAACAAGATCATTTACAATATTGTGGGCTTGTAGTTTCAAGATTCTATTTTAAATCGCATTAATATTAGAAAAATGCTTAGTTTATCCTATTGTGCAGTATAATTCTAAGGGTTTCATAAGCAAGTTTGCTTATTACAATTATTATAGTACACAGGATTATGAAATTAAATTAAATATTTAGTTTTATCATATAATAAGAAATTTAGATATTAAAAAGGAAATAGAAATGTTGCCTTGTGCATGTTAATATCATCTTTCTTCATTAATTTAAATATCACAAACAATTTACTCGTTAGTCAAGCATAATATAACAATTGCAGATGATGCCAAAATAAAATAAAAGTACTAATTTAATAAGTATAAATAGCTTATTTTACAACGAAGATAAAGCAGGCTGAAATATTTTTACCTGTGTAAAAGGCATTTACTGTTTGTGTACTCTCCAATTTTATTGATTTAATTTTAACGAGTATTTTAAACTAATAACAATCGCACATTTTTAGAGATTTTCCTGCAATAATGAATAATAAATTAACAATTATTAATAAACCGACAAGTAGATAGCAAATGGATTATTACACTAACAGACGGCGTTAAATAATTCAACAACTGTTTGAAACATTTCTGTTTATGCTTAAACTTTAAGACACATACTTTACAAAAAGTTAAACTTTATGCTCAATTTATTTCTTATGTTAGTTTCTACTTCATATTTTACGATAGAAAATAAATGAGAATTAGTGGCAAAAAAAATTTATTCATTAGAACCCATAATTTTTATCCTTGAAATCTGCCATATGTAGCTCGTATATATTTGTTAATAAGAAATTGTGTTTAATGAAAATTATTTAGAATTTTACTTTTTATTTGTGGTATTTAATCTTTGCAACGCATTTGAATTCTTTATGCATGTTTCTTTTTTATTCTTTCTTTCATGTTTCTTTTTTATTTTTATTCAATTTTGTTTTACATAAGAACTATTAAGGTGTTGCGTAACTTGTAACACAAAGTAATTGTTTTTTGAAGAGCTTTTAATTTAGTCTCTGTAAAGAAATAAGAAAATAATAAATACAAGGGCATTCTTTATGAAAATTATGAAGCAATATTTGTCACTAGTTAAAGGCTTTTAAAATCATAAAGGAGATAATAATTTGTTTATATAAATTAGTGATAGATAAAATAAAACTAAAAATAATTCTGTATATTTAGTATCTCTTTCATTTGAAAAACTGTTTTGTAAAGGAATTACAAGCAAAATGCTTTTTTCAGTAAAAATTAAAGGTAAGATAACTTCAAATAGAATGTTTCAGCTTAAGGTACCGTTGATTTTTTTTACGAAAATAAACTAACTGAGTTACAATTAAATAATAAGAGAAAGAAAGAATTATTGTAGAAATTTGCAAGGCCAACCACAAGAAAGATAAATTCAATAACAAATTAAAAAATAGATTTCATATAGGAAGTGAACTGAACCTTAACTATTTTCTGCAGTTTACAAATGTAAATATTTCAGATACGAAAGATCATGTACACATATGTATAAAGGGTGTTTTTTAATCCCCATAGAATTTTAAATTGTAAAAAGTAGCAAAAAAAAAATTAAATTGTGATAAAAATTTTTTAATACGAAAGACGAGAACATGGCATTAATATTTCAGAATGCCTGAAGCACATGGCCACCAGGGCTGCTCAATCGACGACGGAATTAGATCGTCGGAATTGGATATTCTAGAAATTACCCTTTTTCCTCCTGTGGTGAAGAGTATCAGAAAGGTTAAATAATATAATATCCACAGTTTAATTTCAAATTTCATAAAAAAATTTAATTTAATAAATGTTTTATCTATTTATTTAAAAATTTATACGAGGGCTGCTATATATATTTCTGGCCTGGCAACACTGAGTGCTGCCAAGTGCAATCTGACATTTTCATTAGAAAGTTTGTCATTTTTAAGCATAATCCTACTCAAAACGTTTTGACGTACAACCATTATTTGTGTTGTTTACAGTGACTTGAAAAAATGAATGTAGAAAAAAATGGAATTAACTCGTGAACATTTTCGTGCCATCATTTTTCACAACTTTCGACGTGGATTATCACGACAAGAGTGCATTGATGAACTTAAATCTTTGTATGGCGATGAAGCACCATCCTATAGCACTGTGAAAAATTGATATAATGAATTTAATCGTGGCCGAGGCTCGCTCAAAGACGAATTCCGTGAAGGTCGTCCAAAAACGGCTGTTGTGCCAGAGAACATTGATGCCGTGCGTGAACTCATAATGCAAGATCGACATGCGACATACCGAGAGATAGAGACATCCTTAGACATTTCTTCCACCAGCATTAATTCGATACTGCACGAACACCTGGCCGTAAAAAAGGTTTGTTCTCGTTGGATCCTGCACAATTTTAAAGTCGCTCAAAAAAAGGCTCGTGTCGATTGGTGCAAAGAAATGTTGCAAAAATACGATTGCGGTGCTTCAACAGACGTTTATAAGATCGTCGCAGGTGACGAGTCATGGATCTATGCGTATGAGCCCGAAACGAAACAACAATCGACCATGTGGGTCTTCAAAGACGAGCAAAATCCCACGAAAGTTGTTCGTGGAAAAAGCACTTCGAAGCAAATGGTCGCCTGTTTCTTCGGCAAAACTGGTCATGTGGCGACTGTTCTGCTTGAGCAACGCAGGACGGTTACTTCTGAGTGGTACACTACAATTTGTTTGCCTGAAGTCATCGGAGAATTTCGAAAAACCAACAAGAGAAGACGAATTATTGTTCACCATGACAATGCGAGCCCTCACACATCGGCTCAAGCCAGAGCGTTTTTGACCGGCCAAAACGTCGAATTAATGGGTCATCCGCCGTACGAAGCTACTTGGCACCTAATGACTTCTTCTTGTTTCCGCACATCAAGAAAAAAATACGTGGTCAACGATTTTCGTCGCCAGAAGAAGCTGTTGAAGTGTTCAAAAACCATGTTTTAGAGGTGTCTCAATCGGAGTGGAAAAAGTGCTTCGACAACTGGTTTGAGCGCATGCAAAAAAAAAAGTGTATAAATCATGCTGGAGAATACTTTGAAAAACAATAAAGCCATTTTTAATTATAAATATTCGCATTTTCACTATTAGGCCAGAAATATATACAGCAGCCCTCGTATTATTATGATAAAGCCAAATAAATTGTCTTTAAATATATCAACCATTATCATACCTTCCATAAAAAAACAAAGCAAGATAATTTTTTTAAGATTTCAAACTAATCTTTCACTCAAAATATATTCTCACGTGCCCTAAATGTAGGTTTATAAAAAAAAAGTAGTTTAGTGCTGTAACAGAACTTCTGTTTAAAAATTGACTGTTTTCTGTGTGTGCTACAAATTTTAGGAAGAAAATATAAATTTAATGTTTAAACTACTGGAAAAAATAACACATAACTTTTTGCTATAACACATAAATATCCCGCCTGTTTAAACTCCACTTGAATTGCAGAAGTCTCAATTTTTCCTTTTTTTATGTAACTTTACGTTTTCTTTCATTTCACTTACAGGCTTTTATTCATTTAATCTAACATTTGAAAGCTTTTTTATTTTGGATATAAACGTGAATGAACCAATAACAAGATTTCCAAAATATTCCACAGAGTTGAATGGATAGAACAAACAATAGTTACGCTAAGTGGCAGTTATGTGTTCAGCATTAGCAACTGTAGCATTTCTTTCTTATATTGGCAGTAGCTGAAGTAACAGGAGTGGCAGAACGTTTAATGCATGAAAACGTTTCGAAATGCTGTAAATCAATGGTTAGAAGAAAAGCGAGTGTCATTTATCTTATTTAATAAAATAAATGGCTTTCTTAAAGGCACAAAGTGAAAGTTGAATTATTGAATGGCAAATAAAAGAGATTAAGGAAATACGATTGTGGTTTATTTAAAAAATTTTCCTTAAATTTTCTAATGTTTAAGTCTAAAGTTATTTAAATAGTTGGAGATTTTAGCATAATAAATTTTAGTATTTAAAAACATATTACGTTGGCAACTATTAAGGGAAGTTTATTGCTGGGACTCAAATGGGAAGTTATTTGAAAAAGAGTGTTTAAAACGCAAACGTATATCGTCTTTGTTCAAGTAGTTTACGCAGGAATTAGCTTCGTAAATCATAATACTGAATGCTTTTTTGGCGGAATACTTGTTGTTGTTGTAGAGTATATTTTACATCACGTAAAGTGACAATAGTTAATTTCTGAATTGTGTTCACAGTTTAAAGCCATTAAAAAAAAACACTATAAATATTGCCGAGAGAGAGCCTGTCACTAACACATGTCTCTATCTTCCAGTTATTAAAAAAAGAGATTTACCTTTCAGATCGTCCCCGCTTTTGGTCACCATGTTAAGAGTGTTTTTTTTATCTGCATGAGAACTATCGATATCGATAACTATTTTTTGAAAGCTGAGAAAATCAAATTGAAAATTTATACAAAACAAAACACATCTGTTCACGACGTTCATAGAACACTTTTTGTCAAAGAATTTTATTTAAAGATGATGCTCATTTCTGATTAAATGGTTTTGACGTAAAAGACGTTATTGACGTATTTGAGGTGGCGACAATCTTCAAGCTGTTAAGGAATCTCAACTACATTTATCAATATTGACTACTTGCTACTGTTTATATGCTGATGCCAGCAGTTCTTATTGCTTTTGAAATGCAAGTCATTATTGATGCCAACATTAAAGCAATACAGCCAGATCTTTTGGAAAATTGAACTGACAGAATCGGCTGAATTGAACGAAATTTGATCTAGAAATTGATTATAGCAATAATATTAAGATTTGTTTTAAATTAACAGGTATTCAATTGCAAATATATCGAGGTTTTTTAATTTTTTTTCACCTATTTTTATCTTTATATATTTATCTTTAGAATGATATTAAAAATCATCTTTAGTTCTTTTAAATTTCTTTCTTAAATAAGAATCAGTCGAAAGCAATTATTTTTTAGTTATTTTTAAAATAAAAAATAACAAATAAAATAAACAACAACAAAAAATTAGAAGTAAGAATATAAAACTTGAGTAAAGAGTAGACCAAAGATACTGCTCAACCATAAAAGTGGCAAACTTGTGTTGACAAAAATTTGGCAAGTCTCTGTTCCTTTGATAATGGAATAAATATTAAAGGAGCAAAAAACATTTAACAACTCTATTTTCTATTTCGAGCATGTATGGGAACATTTCAACATACATTTGTTTTTGTTAACTAAAGAATACAACACAAAAATTTAATTTAACATTTTAAAGCCACATACTTTCAGCTCGGAACTAGGAGACAAATTTCTTTTTAATTGTCTTAAAAAATTTGTGACCTGTTGTATTTTTTTTTTTAAATTCACAAACTTAATTTTGGTTGCTTCAGGCGGCCATTTCCTTTTGCAGCCATAAGTAATTTTACTAATATCGGGTTACTCTCTTAGAAACTGCAGATTTGTTTCCATTTACTGTACGTCGTATTTTCAAGAAACTTTGCTCAACTTTTAACAAAATATTAGTAAAACAGGGGTAATATTAAAGTGAGCTACTGCCTTTTTGAGCAATTTTTAACTCTCTTATATTCCTAAGTGATCAGACAGAACTACGCCAATAGTATCTCTACTTAAATGGCTTTTATTCTAGACTAGATTTTTCTCCTTCAGCTCTAGTTTTCAATTTTCAGTTGTTGCTTTAGACTGTGGTACCCATTTCAGTGGTAGTATGCTAATCGCAAGCCTTTTGGGCTCTCATCTAAGGTTACTCTAAGCTTTGCAAAGACATCTGCAGTAACACATAATTTAACTCTTATCTGCTAAGACTTTTAACATATATTAAGTGTACGTTAATTTTTCGCCTGTGTATAACTGCAGGGTAAACTTTTTTGGTGTAATAAGGATTTGCCTGCGCTAAACCTGGTCCTGATTGATCAGCACTTAAGGCAGTAGTTACTCTTGCTTCCTGTTTAAGTTCAAGTTCAAGTTCTACAATTTGTGAACTTTCTTGACGCATACAAACCTTCGTGTTAGGGGGGTCATCGTCTCTTAAATATTAGTCCTCATGTAATTTCCTTATTCTGCTCTGCATTTAGCACCTTTGCTCATTTAGTATTACATTTGATACAATGAGGAGTCTAATTGCAGATTATATTTTGCAACTAACACTTCCTGCTCAGACTCAGCTCTTTCTCCATTTTATTAGACCAAAATGTCCCTGGAGATTAACCCCATCTTCACTTGCATGGTTCCATAGTTCGTCTCATAAAATATGCCCCCACCAATCTTTTTATGACTTCAGTGTTATTTTTCCTATATTAAAGAAACGGTTTTCATACCCTAGAGAATCAGCTCCGTTCTTAAAACACATTTGCAAAGTAAGCTGTTCCAGCATTAATTAATTCTTTTTTCCTTTAAACTCCACTTATCTTTGCTCTTTTTTGTAGCCAGTATCTTTTTGCAAATTACCAAATTATTAGAAGTCCGTTCCCAACATACTGAAGGCTATTTTAAATCATTAACATATTTTCACATGAGTAACAACGAGAACTCGACACCGGAAAATAAACAGTAAAAAATTCCATGAAGCAAATTCATATCTACATGACCACTGCTCATATAACTCAACAGTAATTGTGCCGAAATTTTGTTCAGAAACTGCAGTTAGTTGGGTCTAAATCTAGATCAATTGGGCGTAAAATAATACGTCATGTTCAAAAATATTTTTTACAAAAAGCTTAAATGCAATTTAGGTTACCAGGCAACGGAAACAATTTTTATTTATTTATTTATTTTTTTTTTTTTTTTTTTTGTTTAGTTGCAGTTAGTAATAAATAATTTTATTGCAAATTTATTGCCATTCATGTAACAATGTGTTTAAGAAGCATCAAATATCAATTAAGGTTTATGTATTTGCAGTAATGCCACCTAAAAAGTCCCATGCCTGATCTCTTGTTTATTTTCTTTAAGAATTTTTTCTTTCTTTCAGTTCAAGTGAAATTCCTTATTTTTATTTCTGGAAGTGTTTGTGGAACATAATTGCAGAAGCCTTGAAAATCAGCCAGTTCATTGCTTAATGTTCTAGAAAAGTTAATGTAGATAAAAGAACATAAATATTTAAATTGTTAAAATAATTTTAAGTCCCTTGAATGATTTCTGTTGCAGCCTCTTTAAAAAATGTAAACTTTTTCAAGAAACATAAATCTTATACCACCTACATTATTTACATCACAAGCGTGACAGGTAAATGGTAAATTAATTTGATTTTCAATAAAATTCATTTACGTTTAAATACTAATAGTTTTTTTCTTCTTAATATATTCACATATTTTCGCCTTATTACTCGTTCAGTTCTTTTTAAAGTATTTTTTCTTGTTTGTGCATAATTCAATAATGCCGCAGCTATTCTGGCAAATGAGAATAAATTGAGTTCTTTATTTATGCATCTGAACCCGAGCACATTTGCTAAATTGTGCATAAATAGTTTGTGATTATAAATGTGCGAACATTAGCAGACGGAATTGAAAAATAAATAAGTAAATAGAAAAGTGTTAAAAAGGAGAAAATAAATGTGTAGTATTGTATAGAACAATTAAATGCATAGAAAGCGATATTAATGATTTTTGGGTTGGTTGGGAATTTACGTGAGTAGTTTTCATACTTTAAATGTTTGCCATTATGCAATGATGAGTTTAAAGTTATTAGTCTATAATTCGTCGATATGAAGTACGAGGGCTGCTCTATATATTTCTGGCCTAATAGTGAAAATGCAAGTATTTATAATCAAAAATAGTTTTATTGTTTTTCAAAGTATTCTGCAGCATGATTTATACACTCTTGCATGCGCTCAAACAAAGTTGTCGAAGCACTTTTTCCACTCCGATTGAGACACCTCTAAAACATGGTTTTTGAACACTTCAACAGCTTCTTCTGGCGACGAAAATCGTTGACCACGCATTTTTTTTCTTGATGTGCGGAAACAAGAAGAAGTCATAAAGTGCCAAGTCAGGGCTGTACGGCGGATCACCCATTAGTTCGACGTTTTGGCCGGTCAAAAACGCTCTGGTTTGAGCCGATGTGTGAGAGCTCGTATTGTCTTGGTGAACAGTGATTCGTCTTCTCTTGTTGGTTTTTCGAATTTCTCCGATGACTTCAGGCAAACAAATTGTAGTGTACCTCTCAGAAGTGACCGTCCTACGTATGCTAAAGCGGAACAGTCGCCACATGACCTGTTTTGCAGAAGTAACAGGTGACCATTTGCTTCGAAGTGCTTCTTCCACGAACAACTTTCGTTGGATTTTGCTCGTCTTTGAAGACCCACACGGTCGATTGTTGTTTCGTTTCGGGCTCATACGCATAGATCCATGATTCGTCACCTGTAACGATCTTATAAACGTCTTTTGAAGCACCGAAATCGTATTTTTGCAACATTTTTTTGCACCAATCGACACGAGCCTTTTTTGAGCGACTTTCAAATTGTGCGGGATCCAACGAGATTAAACCTTTTTTAGGGCCAGGTGTTCATGCAGTATCGAATTTATGCTGGTGGAAGAAATGTTCATGGATGTCTCTATCTCTCGGTATATCGCATGTCGATCTTGCTTTATGAGTTCACGCACGGCATCAATGTTCTCTGGCACAACAGCCGTTTTTGGACGGCCTTCACGGAATGAAAATGACTTTCAAGATGTTACTGAACAACTGTCTAAATACTCCTGATAACAAAAACACAATTCTAAATTAACTTTAATACAACTAAAACAAAATTAAATACATTTAAAAGGCGCTCAATAAATGATCCCACTATTTTCCCCAGTTGTGTGATTGGTTCTTGAACATTTTCTTTAACCTTGTGATAAGTATAAAATTCTATTAATAAAACATAGTTTCAGTTTAAGAATAATATTTATTTTAATTAAGAAAACAAAAGATATGTTGTCACTGTTTTTAAAAATTCGATACTTACTCTTTAAATAGCAATTACTTTAAATGCTGAACTTTTTTAATTTCAAGACTAAATCTATGTTTTCTAGAAACTCATGTTTTAACGTGAAATTTTTCTTTATCATGATGAATTAAGAAATACAAAAGAAAATACCTCAATGGTATTTTAATTTAGTTGCGTAATCATTTTCTTACTATCAAATTTTACTCATTGTAACGTTTCAAACGTCAATCATAAATAAGTTGTTTTTATAAAAGTTTTGCGTAAGGACATCTTAATAAACTCATGTTTTATTTCTTTTGTGCTTTGTCATCTTTTTAATAATTTTTTTTTGCTTATCGTATTTTTTTTTTTATTTTATGTTATAAAATATATGTGGGTTGTTTACAAGCTTTATTGCTATTCAGTGCTTCCTGCATTTTATCTAAAATAATTTGTTTAAAATATTTTTCGAAAATGAATAGTTGTAATACACATTTTTTAAGTTTTTTTTAGGGCGATAAACAAGCATACTTATTGATTATTAATATCTTTCCTTAAAAAAAAAATAAAAAAAATATCATGACATTAACACAAGATTTTTTTGTTGCAATGTGTCTTATTACAACATAATAATAACAATTTAATAATTTAATAACAATTTAATTTTTTTTGCTTTTTCTACCATTTTTTTTATATGCACTTCTTTAATTTTAAATTTTTGCTCTCTCATGAGATGGCATCTTTAGGAATTTTTTTATAAATTTTATTAAATAATAAAACAAAATAAAAAATAAAAATATTTATATCGTGATGATGGTATCAAACGTAATATAGAAATTGAACAAATAATTAATATATAAAATTTATTTGTTCATAAAAAATCATTTAGGTTATAACATAAAACTTCGATAATAGTCATGATAAAAAAAACATGATTTGAATTTTATCATTACGATTGAAATTTTATTTGTATTGTTTTAAATAATGAAAGTAAAAAAAAAATATCTACTTTTTAATGTTAATAGCTTTATTAACTATTCTTGTTTTTACTAATGGTTATGATTTTTTAATGAAACTATTTAATTACAATTGAAAAAAATTACTGTTCTTAAAAAAAATAAATTTATGATAGCCGTGCCTGTAAAATGAACAGAGCACAAAACAATGTTTCAAGTTTCAAGTTCTATTTTTAAAATAAAAATTTTAAAAATTAAATAAAAAATAAACAATCAAAAAACAAAATTTTGTACATACAATTTTGTATATAACTAAAGGTACGTTTTCACTTTTACATCTCAAAAAAACATAAATAAATTAAAATTAACAAAAGTTCCAAAAAAGTGTTAAATAGGGTATCATATAAAATCTACTTAAAAGTAATTTGCTAACAAACTCAAACTGAAAAACAATAAAAAATAAAAATAATAAAAAGAAGTTAACAAAACAAATTCATGTTAAACTTAAAAAACATGAGTTAACAATTAATATAAAAACTATTAAAAATGATTAAAAAAAAATTCAAATTATTAAAAAAAAAACACGAATTACCAATTATATAATAAAAATAACTAAATTTTAAATAAAGTTTTTAACATGATTTTAAACAATGTTCTCTATATCCAAATAATGCAGCCTGTTGCGGTAGAACGTAAGGTCTTCACCCTTGCAGACAAGGCTAGCTTCCTTAAGTAAGCAGGTCTCCAGGTAAAAGATACTTGAACAGCCTTCAAGCCACGCACTTTAGAGGAGGAATCTCTTACCAGGGAATTCTCCGAGATTCTCGTACATTCTAAAAAAATATCACAGAAATTTTCACCATGTTGGCATCTACATGCACAAAATCAATAGCACTGTAGATTTACTTACATTATGGTCTGCAAAACTCGCCATTTGGTCTTAAATATGGCCACAAGGCGAGACAAGCAACTAAAATCAATACCTGCTTTCTCATAAGCCTCTCCATCCGGTGAGAAGAAATCACAAACAAAGCTGAAAAGGCATGGAAAATCGATTGACTTAGTGACAGTACAGTGCGTCTTTTAGTAGCACTCCACTGTCGAGACTTCCGGTATACTTCAATACGCCTTGGTAAGCAGTATAGTATCTTGGCTCTGTCGAAAATATCATCAGTATGTCGTTAGAATTTAAAATTATCGTGGAAGATGGCACCTTATACTTAAGCCTGTCCGAAGTCCCAATCCGTCTTCGTCTAATAGTCACACGTGGTATGTATGGTCTATGATTTGGGTAAATATATTGGCGTATAGCCTTAAGCATTATGGTGACATTCCTTGAGCACAAAATAAATAAAACTTCATTCTTTTGTAGATGGATATACTTTTGAAAAATTTATTAAATTTTTAATTTTATGTAAGAGAAATATAAAATTTAGATCTAATGTCACCTAACACCCAGCTAGCAGATTTTTTTGCTTTTACGAAAACAAAAAATTGTTTCTATAATGTTCCAAATTCCTGAAAATGATACAACATATATATTTCACCAAACTTTTGTGATAGAAATACATTAAAAAAATTTCATTACATTAAGGGTGCTTATTAAGTTGTGATACTTTTTATAAATAATTGTATAAATACAAAGTTTAATTAATTTGATTTAGAATTCCCGTGTTTTATTTTTTAATTATCAAATGAATGCAAGTGTCTGAGCATTAAGCCAAAATAAACTATTATCATATTTTGTGATGTTTTATTTGTTGCTTTTATTGTTCAACATTTTTAGGACTGTGTAAAAAAGAGCCGAAAAAAAGTCAGGCGTATTCACATAAAGAAAAGTAAAATCAAAGTTAATTATTTTTGTTTTAACTTGAACTTTGATTTTTCATCTTTACTTTGTTGTTTAGACATAAATCTTTAGTTCATTTAAAATAATTGTGGAAAGTTTCCTGAAGAGCTAAGTAAGCGGTAGCAAAATGGCCATTGAGACGAGCTTTCACCTCCAATAATCAATATCGGGAAAATAGCATGATAATTTTAATATTTAATTAATTTTATTTAATATTCCCGTGTTCAAGTTTTAATTATGAGAAAAATTTACAATTGTTACTTACTTAGTACCTTGTAAACATTATTACAATTAGGTTACATAGCTTCGATTTCTAAGCACTCTTTTTCAAAAATACTCAAATGATATTGTAAGGTTTTCCTGTGCACTTCTCAAAGTATGAGCAACACTATAGTGGCTCTTTATTTTACTTTCTTTTTCTAACGTTTCTTTCTTTATGGCCCCGGCTGATTGAACTCAGGGGTCTCTAATTCTACCATCTATGACAAAACATTCTGTGAATTTGGCAAAACTCAAATAACTCGACTTACTACTACACATTGCTTCCATTTTGTTACTTGTTTTGACTAAGGTTCTGCAGTGGTTTGGTTGAGTATTTCCTTATTTTACTGTACAGGCACCTCAACCAGATCCTCTGCTGTTCTAACAGACAAAGATCTTATCCTTCTCATGTGCTATTTTAGCAGACAGGGGCTTCTTCGTAAAATCTGCTATTTTAATAAACAGGCACCTTCACTTTTTCATCTACTGTGATTAATGATCGTATCGTACAGTATTTAAGTTTTACATACCATATCCAAAGCCACAAACATTGTTTTTGCTATTTTTTTGTAGTAAAGCGTTCATTAACTTTTTTACATTAAAGTGAATAATTTTAAAAATTTTTGTTTTACTCTTTCGTTGCTAGTTTTTGCTAGTAAAGTTACTAAACAGAACTTTTATCAAATAAAGAACAAAATCTTGGTGTAATAAATTAAATATATATTTTCTGCTTTATGCCAAGCCTTAAAAAATATAATTGTAGCAGATTTAGATAGAAAATATTTGTAGTCTTGACGTAGATAAAAATCTTAAAACACAAATCATTTAAAAATAAAAAGCTGACATTTATTTACTTCAACGTAATTTTTACATCTAAATTTAAAGTCTAGTGTACACGCAGATAAACTTTTATTTAAAACCTTCAAGCAGTTTTACCTTGGTATCACAAAAAGTTCATAAGTGTGCTTTCCTTCTGGTCACTTGATTGTTAAGATAATCGTATTATTAAATTAAATGGACGACTTCTCTTATTCTAAGTCCATAAGTAAAGTGAATATTGTGTGTATGGAAATGCGTATAAAAAATATTTTGCTGTTTTTGTCACCACTATACTCTGTTCTTATGGAATGGTTAACCGCGGCAACAACAAAATTAAAAATCAAAGAGGGGAGGATAATAAAAAAAAAGTTTAGAAGAGGCATAAGGAATATTTTAAAGGATTAATGAAGCTCAAGTAAAAACTTTGTTGTGCTTTTAATTTGAATACTAAAAATAAAGTTTACTATTCTTATAGGACTTTTACTCGTAAATTAGGTAGTTAATAAAAAATTAAACAGTTATTTTTTCTTTTAATTCTAATTAGGGTTTTTGAAATTTATTGCCAATGAATGATATTTTAAGTTAGTTTTTGAAAGTAACATTAAGGACAAATTAAATGAATCGTGTCAATTTTATCGCAATTTATGTTAATGGGTATTTATATAGTATTAAGATTTATTTATGCTTTAATGATTTCATTTAAATCTTTGGATAAAGATAATGTCTCACCAGCCATAGCTAAATGTAGTGACTATGTAGCTTTTTAAATTAATACCATCATGATGTGAGTAAAAAGTCGTTGTAAAAACTACTTGTACAAATGGTTGTTTACATAGGTATGTGTGTAACATTAATTGGGATTATAAACTATGTTTTGTTTTAAATTGAGTTCAAAAAAAGAAGAAGACTATCAATTCGACTGAATGTTGCTTTTTTATATTTTATGTTCTTTAGGCACAGAGCTCATTCATTTCTGAACCGATTTAAATTTTTTTTTGTAATTTGATAGATTATACTTTCAGATTAGTTCCGTTTTAAAAACAGTTCATAATCATAAAAAATAAAAGGTGTTCCCATAAAACATACAGGTTTTTTAAATGTATTATGAACCGTAAAGCGTACTTCTTTAAATTAAAAAAAATTTTATAGCTCCCAACAGTAAAAAGTAATACAAAAATTAATGAAAAATAAAGGGTCTCCCTATAGGTGACGTGAATTATGCGCCTATCATTTAAACCGTTATAGACAAACGCTTGAAAATTGTACAGGATGTCGATTATTATGATCGTTATAATAACAAGTATTAATATTAAAATTTGTAATTTAAAGGGTTTTCCAATAATCAATGAATGTGGCTAAACTTTTAAATCCTTAGTTAGTTAGTTAGGAGTGGCAGCCTCTCGCGACGAAGCTCACTTGAGCACAAACGAATGGCCCGTTGTGATACCACAAAGAAGGCGGCATGACTCCCATTACCCAGTCGAGAACCATGAGGATTCACGAATGAACTTCGCTATGTCCCTTATAGAGTGGGATGATAGCTGCGTAAGAGCTCCAAAAAAAGGAGAGCCCAGAATTCTTAGTCTTCTTCGAGCCAGGGATGGGCAGTGGCACAGGAGGTACAGTACGGTCTCTTCCTCATCCTCCGATCCACAACTGCGGCAGAAATCATTAAAAGGCAGACCAAGTCTTTCCGCATGCCTACCGATTAGGCAGTGTCTAGTAAGTACAGAGACCGTGATACTTATGGATTTTCTGTCCAGTCTGAGCAGCTGCCTGGTCCGCTTGAGGTCCAGTGTAGTCCACAGTTGTCTGGAGACACAGCAGGAACTTTCATCTACACATAATTTGCGAGCCAAATTTAGATAGTGGTTCTTTATGGCCATTTTCACCGTTGCTAGAGGAATTCCAATGTCTGGTAGCGGGGAGACATTAGGAAGCAATGTGCCCCGTTTTGCGAGATCATCGGCCTCACAGTTGCCCTGGATATCCCTGTGGCCAGGGACCCAAAATAGGTCAATCTGTGATCGCTCCGATAAAGTGTTCAGTAATGAGCGACAACTCAGGACTAGCTTAGATGTACTATATGCACCAGCAAGCGCCCTGATTGCCGCCTGACTGTCCGAAAATATCCGAATAGCATGACCAGAAAGATCGTCCCTGAGCGCTATTTCGGATGTTTTCAGAATGGCCATTACCTCGGCTTGAAAGACGCTACAGTAGTCAGTGAGTCTGAGGGAGAGACTTAGTCCAAGATAGTTGGAGAAGATTCCGCAACCGACTCTGTCGTCCAGTTTCGAGCCATCGGTGTAGATGTCAACAGTACCACCCACGACCACTTCGTTACGGACCCAAGTCTCTCTATTTGGAATATGGATCCTTACAGAGAACCTGTTTTGCTAAGTTCGGTATAACAACTAGTATAAAAATTGAATTTAGAAATTGATGAATGTTTTGTTTTAAACGTCTTACACAAACACTTGAAAATTAAACAGAATTTTCACTACTTTGTTTAGTTTATTAAGAAAAATAAATATTTAAAATAATAAATTATAAGGTGTTACAATAGCTGCTTATGAATAAACTGATGAACAGTTGTAAACAGTTGATTAAAATTTGCACAGAACCTTTATTGCTTAGTTTAAGGGTGCCCTATATTTGAAACCGTTACAGACACACTTTTGAAAATTAGACAGAATGTCCATTACTAAATCAAGTATAATAACAAGTATAATTTTTTAAAATTAGAAATTAAAGTGAGCCTTAATGGTTGTAGTTTGATGTAAGTATATGGCCAATCTTTTGAACAGTTATAGACTGACGCTTGGAATTAAACAAATTTTGTTTTACTGTGGCAGCAATAAAAAGTGTAAGAAATTAAGGGTGACCAAATAACTTGTTTAATCTGCATTCATATTTTGTTCCATAACATATAAACAAAAAATCCTGACACAACCTTTCTCGAATATAATAGTTTATATAATTAATGTCTAATTACCGTCCTAGAAAAATACGATTTTAAGTTTGTCTGTTTTAAAGCCGGGTTTTTTTTTTTGCAAGAATTATTATAAATTGGTGTTCACAGGCTTTTAAATCATGAATTTGATTTTCGTTATCACGTTTTTTAAACTGAATTCGAAGAATTATAATTTTCTATTGACTAAAATCTCATACATATGGGTTTTTAAAGATTATAAAACATTTGCGAATTTATGTTTTTGGATATTTTTTGTAACAAATTCTAGATAATGCCCATTTCACACTATAATACTAATACATAGTAGATTTGTTAAATACCTAAGTTTTATGAAAAAAGTGTGATAGTATTAAAGCAAATATAAACACTATGGCCCATATTCATAGTCTAAATAAAGTCTACTTTAAGGGAACTAAAGTCATAGACAATTTAAAAAATATAATTTTGGCGTTAAGGTCAACTCTAAATTAAAAACTAGCTGAAGCTGTTTTTAACTCATTTTTCCATAATTAATTTGTTTGGCTTAAGAGCACGATACTCTTTATCTGATTTCTATACCAAAGTGAAAGAACTAACAACAGGGTTACTTTTTTCTAATGTTTGTTTAGAAATTGTATGAAAACATTTATCAAACTGGAGTTGACACCCAGTTAAAGTCGATTCGACTTAAAGTATGCTTTATTTTCGACTATCAAAGCAAAAAAGATAATATGAGCTTTTTAGTTTAGAGTATACTTTAGAAAGAGTCGGCTTTAATATATAACTATGAATATGGGCCAATGTTTTTTATTTTATCCGATTTGTTTTGCTGCTTGTAACCCAACCAACCATTAAATGAGCACTACGAAAAATACTGTTAGAAGAACCCAACTGGGGAGCTTTTGTTGTGAATGCTTTAAAATCGCTTACGCTGTGAATCCTATATGACATTCAAATATGTGTATATTCAGAGCTATAAATATGACTCTTTAAAAAAAAAAGCTGCTAAAAAGGTGTATTTTTTAAAATAAATTTTGAGCTTTTTAAAATGAACCAGTTTAGTAGAAAGATGGCCTAAATTTTGAAGGCTTTTAAATGGCAAATATTTGTTTTTTTACACTTTATGAGCTTATAAGTTCTTTGTAAGTTTCCTTTCGTATTCATATTATTTACTGAAAATTTTTATTATACTTGAAGTGTGATAGTGTAAAAAAAATGTAATGCTACGTTGGATTTTTCGACAGTCACAACAATTCTCAATAGATTTATTTGATACAAAATCTAGTGGAAATCTCAAGACACAGTGAATGGGTCTTCAACAAAACCATAAAGAACTAAGTCTTTTGTTTCATGAAATGTTTCACTTACGAAATAATATTATTATTCAATTATACTACATGATATTTTTTAATGACTATATCTTAATATTATGTTAATATATTTTACTATAAAACTACGTGATATGGTTCCAAGGCCAACTATATTATTATTTTTAAATGTTCTAATTTTATGTTTAGCTTTCATCCATATAATACAACCATAACATGTAGCTCTTAGATAACTGTTACCCTAACAATGTTTGTTCTTTGCGGGAATGGATCTTATATAAATCTGACCAAAAAATATAATGAAAAACTCGGAACGATAGAGAAGTCACAACTACAATAAAGAAACGAACAAATAATGCCATATAATAAAGTTATTGCAAAAAAAAGCAAACTTTTATTCATTTAAGATTTACTACAATACCTGCATGAGACTAAAGAAAATGAATATAGTTCAGCAATATTAATATACGGAAACATATCTGCATATTTTCTGTATAAAGTGAAAAGCAAAAACACTGAGTTAGTGAAAAAATATTAATTTGAAATAAAACTACATTCGTCACTAGCTTTTAAGAAAAAAGAAATAAAAAAAACAAGTAAGAGTGCTACATTTGGCTATGCCAAATCTAGTGTATTGAAGTAATTCCAATAAAAAAATAAATAACAGGTACAAAATTTAATAGAAAAATTACTTAAAAATGTCATCGGCTCTTGGGTTAAGCATTTTCAAAAATTTTAGTATTTCCTTAAAGATCTCCTCAATAGCCTTCAAATGATTTTCTTATTGATATTTAAAAAATTTTGAAATTTTCGGAAAATATGGGCAAGCATCAATTTTGTTTACCTGACGTTTTCTTATCTTTAAATTCTCTACGGCCATATAAATTTTATTTTTTTGGTGGAGTTACTATATTGTACCAAATGATATAATAAAATTAGGGGTAGGCGTTGCTTTTTGTCCGCTGCATCTATGGTCATGGACCGATCTCTTTCAACACTATGTCTGATCTATTGGCGTATTTAAATTTTTTCTAGTTGATCTAGTGACTCCGCAAACTTGATTTCAACACTTATACGGACGGACATCGCTCACTCGACTTCGCTACGCATAAGAAGTCAGAATATATATGCTTTATGGGGTCGGAAATGGATATTGTAGGAATTACAAACCCTTTTTCCACTTTTTGTGGAGAAGGGTATAATAAGAGGATCTGCCATCTACATTTACGACTGATGAAAATGTGCCCTTCATTCCGGAAGTCTTAAAAAAATTTAAACTTTAATGTATTTTTTTTTAAATAAAAAATTAGAATAAAGAGAAATGTGATGAAATATTGCTAGCAATCACTATTACGATTTTAATCGACTGCTAATCAACTGACTTGGCTGTTAAGATGTATGTCATACTAAAACCAATTTTGTGTAATTAAAACTCTAAGATTAAAAATTTCATTTATTAATTACCGCTTTCAACTTAAGAGAATACTTTAAACAAAAATTAATGGCTTAGAGCAAAAGGGGTAAAAAGTGCCTAACCTTTTGTGTTTTAAGCCTCGGAATTATTATTTTAAATTTTTCCACAAAAAAAATATCAAAAATAAAAAGCTTATTAAGCAAAATTGTAAAAATAAATAGTAGAAATAGTACAGTCCAGTTTGTTTAAAATGTTTCTACCAACACTTTTAAAAACCAGTTGAATGTGCCAGAAAAATAAATGGCAAAACAAATAAATAAATGAAATAATTAGATACTAAAGTTAATTTGTTTAACATTCAACATACAATTGCAGTCTCTTGCTCGATGTTTTAAGCAACGTAAAACATGTTCCGAAATAATTAAGCTTTTAACCCTCAAAGGGTTTTACTTATGGGGGGCATATATTACCCCAAAAATTATTTTATCGATATTATTAAAATTACTGTTGCTATATTTACAAGTGACGCGTTGGATATTGTGTCATGACCTTTATGTGATTCTTTTCTGCTTGTTATCTATGGTCCATTATATTTTTCTGGTTTCTTTGTATATGCACTTTTGTGTTATTTGACTACAAGTACAGTATTGTTTTGATATCTTAAAAAAGTATTAACATTTTAGTCGTAAGTTTACACAGTTTATACAGCATTTACACAATGCAATTTTTCATGAAAGTAGCATGAAATTTTTGTTTGGTGGTGTAGCAAGACGGGTACCCAATGTAGCTTTGCTTGAATTTTGAAGGGATCTTTTTGCTGGTTATGCCTTGTTTAAAATTACGAATATCGCTGCAACCTAAAACAAGAATTGAAAAAAAGTATAAAAAATTGCATAGTGTAAATGTGGACTTAGTTTACAATAGTCCATTATATTTAAAACCGTAAAATATGGTAAGAAATAATTTCGAGGGTTGTAGGTGTACAGCTGGATTTGGTGAAAAGTAAGCTTAAAATTCTTCCTGACCATTAAGGGTTAATATGTCTTACATCTAAATAACAATTGTTGTTATCTTTGGTACTTTTTAAAATTTTTTGATTGCTCTTTTGTGTATCATTAAACTTAAAAATGATGACAACTGTAAGTATAAAGATTGTTTAATTGTGCAAATATAAAATTGCTGTCGGTCTGCTTGGTGTTTTTTATGTCTTCTTATTTTTAAATTTAACATTTTTCCCATTTCTTTGTTTCTCAGAAAATCATTGTCATTGTTAGGAGGATAATTACACTCGTTGTAATGCTCTGTTGCTTGGAAACTCTTTTGGTTCTGCTGACCTCATCTGTTGTATTATTCACTTTTTTTATCGTCCACAATGAGCGCCCAGTTAAGCATCTGTAATAACATCTGCGTATGAACACACATCATTATTTACATATATTGAATTCAAGATTCAATTAACTGTTGGATTTTCCGCGTACAAAGGCACTGAGGAAAGCTGTGTGTAAAGTTTTTACCACAGACCGCACTTTACACAGTAAAACCATTTTAATCACACCAATATGATTTTTTTTTTCAAATTAAATGAATATAAAATATAATTTAAAAAAATAAATAAATAAATAACTGTAATATTTATAAAGTTAATGCATTTTCCTTGTCAAATAAATATTTTAAACTTTTTACACGCAAATGCCATTCAACTTTTGTAAGTATTATATTTAGTGTTTTAATTACATCATGTTTGATAGTATTAATTTTAGCACTTTTTACAGGGAAATAATAAAGGTAAAAGCTCACTTTGCACTTAGAACTAAAAGGAGTTTTCGAAATAGTGCTTTGGCGTTTAAAATAAGGTCTAATTTGCTTTAAAAATAATATGATTTATTAACATCTGCATGTCTATTATCTTGGAGCAGTAGTTTTGGGGAGGCCGTTAAAGAACACTTAAAAAATTTTTGTGTACCCATATCTCCCAAAAATGTAAAAATGAGTTTCACCAACAACGATATAAAATTTTTTTTAAACTTCTTTTTAACAAAGAAAAATTAATTTCCAAATGTATGCGACGTCTAAAAAAAAAAAAAAGAAAATGAGTGAATGATAAAAAATAAAAATTGCATTCGTCATCAACCGATGGTTGATACAAAAGCAAAAATAAATGTACAAGACAAGTAACAAACAGAACAGTTAAATAAGACTTTAGTTTGTGTATCGACTTCGTCTAACCAAGCTAAAATTTATATAAATAATCCTCGTATTCTTATTTACAAAATTAGTTGATTATATAGATGATGTTTACAATGTACACAAGTTAAGGTAGATAGATGCGAAGAATACTGATGAAGGATGTAGATATCCAGAAAATGCTACCTTTCATTATGCTGGTTTCAATTTTTTTTTTGTTTGCTTTAAAGGCCATCCGCGTACATTTGTATATAAATTTTTCTTTCTAAAAAGAGTTTTTAGAAATTAAAAAATGAACTTAAGCCCAAAAAAAAAATTTTAATTTATTTATAACCATAGTTCAATTCTTTATTTCATAAATATTAAATCACCAAAAACTTCTTTTCAAATATTTCAATAAAATTTACCCAAAAATATAAATTTTATCAGCAAGCTGAAATTTATAAATTTAAAAAAAAATCGAGTTATTAAAAAAAATTGATGTTAAAATAACGTATTTATAACAACAGCCTTTTTTATTTAAGTTTCACTTTATAACTTTCTCTTATAGCGGACATAGAAATACCTAAGCTTAAATTTAATATTTAAACTGGCTTTTGCGGTTCCACAGCGATCACGGTCACTTACAATTAAGAGCGTGCTTTCAAGGCATCCTTCAATGATTCTTTGTTGGCCTCCTGAACTATCGCAGAATCTTTTACAATCATTAATTATGAATGTGAGACCCCTGTTTTCTCAACCTTCAGTATATGTTTGCACTTTGTTTGGATCCTAAGCGCATCCACGTCTGAGCCTTCACAGTCTCCACCGATTTTAATAAAGTATCTTCCAATTTTCATACAGTATCTTCGTAATTGATTTGGTTGTATAATATTTAATACCATTCCATTTGTTCCTATTGACTTTTAAACTCGATTTAAGTTTTTTTATAAATATCCGCGTCCCGCAAAATATTTACGAGTAGGTTTAAAGAGATTTATAATCATATCAGATCATCTTTTTGTCTTTCTCCATACAAAGAGGTTGCATTTGTGGATGAAACATAATCTTTATAAATCAACTTCCGGAGTTGTCATCTTTAGCTGTATTCATTTCGGTAATGGTCAGCCTCTTTTGAATATGAATTACGGTTAAAGCAAGTATTACCACCACAGATTGTCCCTTAAAAATATTCCATAGAAGAAAAACAATGATTCTTTTAAATATGCCTCTAGAAAAAAAAACAAATTTCATTACCGATTAACGAAATATATCATTTTTACAAAAAACTTCAAAGACTAAAAATTTTGAAGAAAAAAATGTCAACGCCAAAAAAACTGGAGGCAAATTACAGCGTTCGATATCGATCAAAATTTACATTTAAATTCTATAGAAATTTCGATCGATATCCATTGCCGTAATTTGTCCCCTGTATTTTAAGAACGTAACAACATTATTCCCCTGGTGATTAATTTTCGAATGCAAACCTTTTGACAAAAACAAAAAAAAAACTAATATAATGCAAATATTCCATCATAAATTATTTTCTATAAAAATTATTAGCATGAAATTAAGTAACAAAAAAAAAAAATGAATCCAACAATTTAAGTTTCTTCTGTACCCAGTGCATATCTAATTTCGTCTTTCCCTCATGAAAATAAAAAGCGAATTTATTGCCACCAAAATTAGTTACCAGCTTTCTGTTGCTATGGCTGTTGATTCTTGTATTGTATTTACCGTCACTGCTGGGGATATTGATTTTTCTATTACTATTACTGCAACTACCATCGCTACTTTACCTAATCCCGTTACGTATCGTTGTATGTTTGATACGATTGTTTATTTCTATTAACGATGCTCCCTTTTAAATTGTTTTCGGTCTTAATGTTATTAAAATATCGTCAGCATTTTTAGACGTCAGCATGGCGGCAGTAGCTTGTTACTTTTTTTGATTTTTCTAAGCAATTTTTCTTCAAGGATGATGTCTACTTCTTTTTCTTTTTATTAAAATTTAGCTGCTCGTCTTGTCATTTTTTGTAGATGTGTTGTACAAATTTCATAAATATTTAAAATAAATACAAATATGGAAAGTACCATCAGAATAGTTTTGCTCAATTCATATTTGTAACAGAGCGCGCTTACGCTGCCCATAATGCAAGCAAGTGGATTACTTTTTTTTATGACTGTAGCTCACCTAAAGTTGTGTTTTCATAATTTTTAAACTAGTTGCCATTGTTACGGGTGTTACTGAAATTTTCTGCCATTTCCAAACCAATACAATAAAGCAAAGCTAATAAAAAGCAGCGAACTAAATTCAAGTACCACCTTGTTTTATGTGAGTTTTTTTGCCTTTCTTTTGTTTCTATTAAATTAATTTGCTTATTTTTTTCTTACACATTTTTATAGTATCTATTCTTTCAATAGTTTGGATTGTTTAAGTTGAAGGTCACGTAATTGTAGTTTACTTTGATTTAAGGTGTTGCCAGAAAATGAAAAAAGCATAAACCGGCAAAAGCTCTATATTTTAAAAAAGTAAAAGAAAAAAAGTGCAAAATAGATCTTAATAATAATTTAACATTAAAAATTTATCTCAGCAATGAAAATTAATTTTTTTTGTAAAATTTTATTAAAGATGTGATGTTATGGAGAGTTTTTTGTTGGTTAAGGAAATTTAGATTTTTTTAATTAGACTAAAGCCTTTATCTAAATTTTTGTTTATAAATATAATAATATATGGGAAGAACTTAGGCGACTGAAGGCGATCGCTTATTATGGTCTTAATGCCTGAATCTGGTTTTTAAAAACAACGTTATTATATTCTCATTTATTAAGCATAAGGTCTGTTTTATAAAATATAAAAAAAGTTTTTATTTTTTAAATTTTTTGTCACACTAAAATATTTTTTTATTTTTCAAGCACGAAAATAAATTGTAAAAAATTGTCAGACAAATTAAAAATTTTTAAAACCAAATGACAACATAACATACATATTTTCTTTAATTTTCAATACTCAAAAAACAGTGAAGTTTTTTTTAAAAAATTCCAAAAAGTAAGAAGTATGAATAAAAATAAAAATTAATTTTCCGGCCATACCGATGGTTGGTACAAAAAGCAAAAACAAATATACAGGATGAGATACAAAGAGAAACGATCAAATGCTTTAGCTAGTGTGTGAATTTCGTCTAACCAAATTAATATTAAATATTTAACCATATAGATGATGTTTACAATATACACAACCTAAGGTAGATAGATACGAAGAACGCTGATGAAGGATGTAGCGGTCAAGAAAATGCAGCATTTCATTCTGCTAGCGTCTAATTTTTCTTGTTTCTTTGGGATGCGTCCGCATACATTTGTAAACTTTTTTTTCTAAAAATGCTTAGAATTTAAATTAAAAACTGAATCTAAGCCGAAGAAAAAGCAAATTTTAAATTATTTACAATTCCAAAAAAAAAAACAAGCAAATACATTAAAATATAGTTTCTAGATAAAAATATAACAAACAATTAGATACATCTTGGTGATTACAATTTTGTATGCACTAAATGTTTATAACACTGGGCAAAATTTCCGTACCAGCCTTAAAACTTATACTTTTTGCTGATGGAGCCTTAATTATTTCTAACATCTTTAACAAATAATGACATTTATAATTATTTTTCATAAATAAAACTGTTGCATCTTCAAAGTTAGGATAATAATTTAATCTGGCACAATGGGAAGAAAATTCCGTTTTTTTGTGGATTTTTAATGCCTCTATATTTTTTATCAGATTTGTGTCCAGCTATTTCAGTTTTAGTTTATTTTTTATCTTATTACAATTCTCACTATCGTTACCATTACAAGGTATTTTGTATACTACTTTTGACATGGACCATTTTTGTATTTCTTTTTTATAAAACTGACCTTGTTTTTAATAAATTGGAAAAAGAATTGAAACTAAATCTTATAAATTGGTGGTGGTAATTTTTATGTAGATTTTCTGGAAGCTTGGCAAAATTATTTTCAATATGAAAATGGAAGAACGGAGAGGGGGTTAAAAGGGTATGTATAAGGATCCAGAATGTATATGCATAACAATTGATGAAATTTGGCTTGTATTCGTTTTTAAAATAAATATTTACAAAGGTTTGTTTTTAATCTATTCCCTGACTTTTTTATAACTTCTTGTTCTCTTGTGTCCCCTTATCCAAGTATTGCAAATTACTTAAAATAAATTATTTTCCCTTCTCTGCTCCCTTTTGGCTAAGAAATTGCAAATATTTTAATTAAATTTCAACAAGAATTTATTGAATTTTTTTATAAAATTCAATAGAAACTTCAGCAATAGCTTTAAAGGCATCATCATCAATATTTTTATTGTTGTTATTGTCCTCATGAATAACTCTATTTGGTGTAATATGGTTTTAAGTCTATTCTGCTTAGTAATGGCAAAATACCACTAGAGTAAGAAGAAAAATAAATCCATATTTTAAGGGGAAAATTGTCAAGAAAACGAGAAATTGCTTAAGAAAAATTCATAGAAAAAGGAAAAATTATGTTTAAAGTTATAATAAGTTATTATTAAGCAAGGGAATTTAAAAGGAAAAAATTACTTATTTTTATCGAGAGAAAATAACGTGTTAATGGAAGCAGATTTAAATAGAATTTTACATTTTTTTTTTTTTATTTAAGAAAAAAAAAAATCAATTGTATAAGAAGACGTAAATAAATTGTAAATATGCGCTGCAAATCAAATAATAAAATTTTGATGTTTTCATATTCTGATTTAAATATTTTTATACAAAAATCAATACAGAAAAAATCGTTGCAGCTTTCATAGGTTTAATTTGTTTTTGAATAAAAATTTAAAAAAATTTTTAAAAGTGACTTAATTGCTATTTTTTTTTGCTTTTTTTTTGTTTCAATTAATCATTAGAGAATATTATTTTTAATTAAATATTTAATTCAGCCAATTAAAAATATAAATCAATATTAATTTAAAAGTATACAATACGTAGACGACATAATATGCGTCCTAGAAAAGGACAACGCCGAACAGGTTCTGCCGAATTTAAAAACAATTCATGACAAACACGAGGAATTGACTGCTTAAGCTTTGAGATTTATAGAAAACCCATCACGACAGACACAAATATCCTCCATTTCTCAAATTATCCCACCCAACATAAGCTCGCAGCATTTAGACATATGATTCACAGACTTAAGATAGCCCCACTTTCTGCAGACAAATCTAACAAAGAACGTAACACAATTTACACTACAGCTAACAATAACGGTATTACCACTGCACTACTATCGACAAACTACTTAGACAATACAACACCAGAATAAAGAAGAAATAAAACAAAGTGATAATCTACACAACACGAAGACCCAGTTTTACTTACTTACACAGGACCAGAAATATATATCGATTAACTAAACTCTTTCAAAAAGAGGGTTTACAGATAGCAATGAAAACTGGCAACACTCTACGAAACAATCTCAAGACATCAAGAGAAACAACCAATAAATTTAATAACAGAGGAGTATACAGACTTACTTGCATCTGTAACCATACATAGGAAAAGCTGGACAAACATCAAAAACAAATTTTACAGAACACATACGATCATAAAAACATTGCAATACACCTTAAAACACATGAACAAGAGCCAAGGGAAATAAGTGAATGCAGGACATTCCTCCATCTTGGTAAAAAAGAACAAAGACTAGACATTCTTAACAAAATAGAAATAAACAAAACACGAGCATATAACGGAGATATAATTAACGAACAGGTAAAAACAACTTCTGTGACAATTTTTACACCACTAAAATTATTAAAATACTCTTTCAAACGAAAAACACTTACTGATGGTCACACATACCTATTCAATAATAAAAGACAGAAATATTAAATTAAATACCTTCAATAAACATAACAGACATCAAGCAATCTATTTTTTATAAAATCATTATATTTTTTTTATAAAAAAACACCACAAGAATTTATAATATTTTTATTTGAAAAAAAAAAACACAAATATTAAGCACTAAATTAAATTTTTTAATTTTTGTTATTTTTCGTTGTTGAGATATTGTGACATTAAATCCATTATTTATGATTGAAACATTATTTAAGTTACAAAAATACTCTAAACTCTTCGCTAATAGTTTTAGGGTTTATTTTCATCGCTCACTAGATAGATCGGTCTGTACGATTCACCAGAAATTATTATTTTACCCAATTCCGATGACTAGCAATTAAAAATGTTTCTACAGCAACAATATGAAGCATTAACCAGCGTATTTTAAAAGTGATGAAACCAGTTACACCAACAACAACAAGAATTTTTAATTTTGCTGCAGATATACTATGCAGTATAAAAAACCAGGTCAGAGAATCTCATTATCATACACATTTATATATCCGTTTATAAATATAATCAGCAATTATCGTACAGGACACAACATTAATAACAAAGTTTTTATATTAAAAAAGGGTGCCTTTTAAAGCCCGATAGAACTTTAGGCTCAAAAAAATAACACAATAAATTAAATTGTAAAGAAGAATTTTTTTTATACGAAAGAGTAGAACATGGCATTAATATTTAAAAATTATTTCGGGTATATGACCACCGCGGCTGCTCATGACGAAGCGCAATCTGGGCATCCAATTTTTGGTCACTTTTTCAGGTACTGTATGTCACGAACAACTCGGACAATGTTTGGCTTCAAAGCGTCAATTGGTGAAAGTTTATTAGCCTAAACCAGTGACTTCAAGTGGCCCTGCAGAAAATAATCGAGTGATGTCAAATCACATCTCCTTGGAAGCAAATTGATAGGTCGATGGTTAACGTATGACACGTTGCTTTTGAAACCATATTTCGGCCGGATCAATGTCATTCTCGTTTTCACATAAAAAATCATTAATCATTGTGCGGTAACGATCTCCATTGACCGTAACGTGAGATCTCATTTCATTTTTGAAGAAATAGTGTCCGATAATACCAAAAACGTGTAAAGCAGAGTATGTGTGGATTGGTCTCACTGCATATGCGGCAATTTCGCTTGTTAAAAAACCCATTAAGACAAAAATAAACCTCATCGCTGAACACAGTTTGGCAATAAAACAACGGGTCAGTAATTAACTGCTCTAGACTCCAACCGGCAAAAGAATGACGCATACATATAATGGTCTCGTGGCCTTAACTCCTGCACTAGCTGGATCTGATACGGGTAAAGGCAAATATCTTTGTGCAAAATTTTTCGTGTAGTGGACGGACGGAGCTCTAATTCCTGCTACGGATGCAGAATCAAAAAATTTGGATATTCTTTCACACTTTCTTTTATATTCTCTTTAGTTCGCTCATTCCTTCAACGTGTTGGTGTTATTGGATCCTCAAGAGAGTATATTGGATGAAATTACTCAACAGTTCGACGGGTGACGTACTCAGATGGACGATTATATGCATCATAAAAATCACGATGTCGTCTACATAATGCTCGAAATAACGACTGAGTAAACTTGGATGATTTGATAGCGTTGTTTAAGCGTGAGTCTATTCATAATGATTTGCCAGAGTTAACTAAAAATAATAAGAAAAAATTTTATATCAAAATTTAATTTTTAGTATTTTTTTTATAAGTTAAGGTTCTATTGGGCTTAAAAAAACACGATTTAATTCTCTTTGGATCGATCTTATAGCTTTTTTGCGATAGCTGAAGAATAATCTGATTGTAGTTTGCGTCACAGCAATCGAAAGCAATAAAATTAGTGGAAAATAAACGTCTATTTTTTTTTTTTTTTTGTTACCTCCACGGTTTAAATTCTTAGTTTTGAATATAAACTTGAAACATTTTAAAATTCTATTAACAATAAAGGTCGTTGTCTGTGGCAAAACTTACATAAATTTAAAATAAGAAATACTACAAAAATGTAATTAATAAAGCTTGTGTTCTATCTAAACACTAGCTAGAACGTGATTAAGTGTGGAAAAGCTTATTCCTGTGTACGCTGTATGACAATATTTAAACTTTCTTTATCCACAATACATTCATGCATTTGAAAAAGAAGCGCAAACAACCTGTTTTCATGTTGTTGTTTAGTGAAACAAAAGATACAATCACTTTATGGCTTCAAATATTTCTTATGTTTTTCAAAAGTTGTTCCTTTTATTTGATGTACTTTTGGCCTTCTGATATCAGGATTATTTAACTTTACTTTTTAATATTTTGTTTTTTACTAAAACTAGAAAATAAACAAACATGAATACAAATTTTATTGGACCCTCTGGCCATATTATAAGTTTGTGTGGAAAACATCTAAGACATCTTTTTTAGTTATTTGAAATACAAAAGCGGAAGTGTTGCAAATTCAAAATTTGTTCTTTGTGCTTTTTGTTTAGAGTGTTACCAGCAGCTAGAAAATATAATTCAATTTTATATATTTATTGTTTTATAATTAAATAGTTGTTGGTTAGAAAAACAACAAT
The DNA here is from genome assembly GCA_937654795.1 of Cistogaster globosa. Classification (NCBI taxonomy): domain Eukaryota; kingdom Metazoa; phylum Arthropoda; class Insecta; order Diptera; family Tachinidae; genus Cistogaster; species Cistogaster globosa. The sequence continues at coordinate 131,694,777 of OW569403.1, read as the reverse complement.
GTGACTGCATAAGTCTGTACTTATGCTTTAACGTAACAAAGTTATCTTCATTTACATCTCTTTTTCGTATAGGAACAGTTGTAAAGATGATGTAGGGACGAAGGGATCCATACCATACCATACCATATTTTATTTTATTTTTAATTTTATTGTTTGCTATTGCCTTTTATTGTTCAAAAAGTTTAAAAGATAAAACAATATGCAAAAAATAGTTTTTTGCTTGAAGATTCTCTTAAAGTTCTAATTAAATTTTTTATAACTATGTGAAATTTGCAAAAGCCAGACTATCGCGAATTGAAAAATAATTTTATATAACGTAAAAGACACGTCACGTAAAGGATTATTAATGAATTTTAAAATTTTGTTATACAAATATTTGAAACCCCACAACTTACTTCTTAAGGCACAAAGTTTTTTTATTTATTAAACAGATATCTTAAAACTGAAAAGAATTGTGCAAAGGCACGTAACCATGTTGTTGATCGACTAACCAAATCCTCTGCATTAGTTCTATGAAAACCTACTGCGAACGGTTTAAAATCAGGTCTGAATCATACAATATCAAAGACGTTACAGAGTTCTTATGAGATTGGAAATGCAGCAATTGTTGACCTTGCCACTGAGCAGTCTTTTGTGTCTTAAGACAAGAAATCTTAAGCTTCTGCTGGCTCACAAATAAGAATATCTCTTCCTTTTTTATCTGCGATGTTTCATCTAATTATCTATTGAGATTTTTTTAACTTTAAAGACACATCAAACAAATCTATTGCAACGTTAAAAACTAACCTTTTTACGTTTTTCTTATTTCCTCTATAAAGTGCAAAGTGAAGAAAGTATAGAATTAAGTGAACCTCTCTATCCCTTGTTTCTCACAGCAAAAAATGTTGTGTTAAATGTATACTTTTGGCATTTTGGAATATTTGATAACTTAGAATTTTAAAGTTTGAAGAATAACACCGATTAGATCATTGGTGCACCTTTTATATTCTGGGAGTTATTTTGGTAACCTCACAGCGTCAGGTTAAAGACAAATAATGTAGTTTAATGGGAATATTTAAAATCTTTCACACATAAACTTGTAATCCATAGTAAGCGATTTTTTGGTAACATTTAAAGTATTGAAAAAAAAATTTCATTCATTGTTTAAATGAGTGCAGATATCTTTTGGGGATTAACCTATTTTGTTCAAACTAAATTATTTTTCAGTTTAAGTTGACGATATTTTAATTTCTAAATTAAGTAAGAAAATAACAATTACAAAATTTTGTTTAAAAAGAAAACAGGAAAACTTAGTCACTGGCAGAATGTAATGCAACAGATCTACATTCCTCATACAGTGGGGGACTTGGAAAAAAATTAATATTAAATTTTTTAATCTCTAAACGCCTAGACCCATTGAATTGAACAGGGTTTTAGTGCAGATGTAGTTAATTTAAACTAAGAAACATTTCATTAATTAATGCTTAAAGTGTATATTCGGGATCAGTTTTTAATCATTTAATTGTCTTGTCATTTTATTTAGAATTTCTATAATACTCATATTCGGTCCATAGAAAGAAAACTCTAGACTGACAAGAAATCGAAACTTTACTTAACAACTAAATATTTTGCATGATGTCACATTTTTACCCTAGTTTTACATTGAAATATTAACTTTTCAATAAAAAATATATTTTCCTTTAAAAAATTTAAAACAGTCGGTAACTTAGTAAATCGCTTAAAGAAAATATTTTCAACCGATAATTCCAAAAAATATAAATCATAAACAAAAATATCTCTACTTAAACAAGGAATTTTTTGTTTGTCGCCGCTTTAAGCATAAACTTTCATTTTATATAAAAATTTTAAATTTTTGAAAGCTTTGAAAGCAAAACTCAAAGATATTTTACTGTACAGCTGGAAAGCATAACATCGATATCCAATAAATATATAAAAGACCATGATAAAGGATATACATGATGCTTTGTTTTCTATTGAAATGGTTTTGTAAGAACTCTCAGATAAAATTGCATTAAAGAAAATGTATACAAACAGAGCTCTACCATTTTAACATATCTTTCAATTCCATTCGATTTTTTATGCTATAAGACACGCCACTTAATTAGCAACTTATATCGAATTGTGGCGTATCTTATTACCTCCAAAATCCTTCTCTATGTGGTCCTTATTATAATGCCAATCGGTGCTTAACACTCACACATGGTACTGCAAGATAGAACGCTTCAGTATCTGGTCATTTTGGATGGCGTTAAGAAATCGACACCATTAGCAGCCTTAGGCCTCATAGCCAAAATCATGTATAAACTTTCAGTACAGTGATTGGCGAGATACCCCTCAAGTTCTCTGTCAAAGAGCTGGAGAGTAGTTAAACTCACTCTGTACCGCGAACTGCATTTATTTCTATACTAAATTAAACAAAATTGCAATGTTTTTATATTCAAAACAGTTTAAAATCTATCATTTATTTAAAATGGTCTCTCGTTGGCACATATAGTTCAGATAAAGGAAACAGCACAATTTGGGACTAAATCATAGTCATCATACTTTCCCAAAGGCTGCACCGATATCGGAAAAGGAATTGGTGCTGTAATATAATAATAAAATCAAGGAATGGAGGAATTTCGTAAGCCCTACTTGAGCCTCTATTTATAAATTATTTTGCGCAATCTTTTTAGGTTATCGGAGCCCAACTCCCGGTAAAGAGTAACTGTTGCTCCACCTGCATAGATCGGCAAGTACAGAAAGTTCCTTGATAAGCTTCCTTTCTTCCTTCTTGCCACACATCCCTGGCGCATGCTGTTTACCGAGGATTAGGGTGATATTTTTAAGAGTCAAATGCACTTTCTTACCACTACACGCGCCTATTAAGAGTTCGTTTTCAACTGAAACCATTTTAGGCTTAATCTCGCTCTTTTAGCAAAAAGAGCATTAAGCAGGTGTTAATAATTAATTAACTAATTATTAATCACCATTTTGCTTTTTAACTAGTTTCAACAGGAGAATAAGATTTTATTTTGACGTATACTGGTTTATGCAGAGTAATCAATTTAATGGGCTGATTTATTAAAAAAGCACTGAGTGATTAATAAATAATTATAATGTTTTTTTTCCATTAAAGTAGTGGACTTTCACCAATGAATTTACTTTTTAATGCAGAGATTTTATTGATAATCAATTTTAAATAAAATAAATATCATTGACAACTGACCAAACATTTTCAAAGCATTATCAATAATATTACAAAAATGTATTAAAAAATATAAGTTTAAACGGTCTCAGGTAAAATAAGACAAAATATAAATAAAATATTTTTGTTTTTGTATAAGTAATAAAATATGCAGGCACCAAGTTTTACACTTATCTTACTGAATATTAGTAAATTTTCAAGATTTTTAAACAGTATTTATTTTATGCGTAGTGCTTTTTGCAGGTTCCGATTTAATTTTCATAAAATCATTTGCTTTTTTATCAATTGTTATTACCAATTAAACAGTTTCATTAATATTTCATTTTCAATTATAATTAAAATAAAATTAGTATTAAATGTTGGTTAAATTTGTTTTATACTCAAACAAAGCCAATAAAATTCTAACGGTTACGAAAAAAGTCCAGATGTAGTGAATATAACAAAAGTTTGCTTGTTTTACCTTTACAAAATTAAAATTTGACTTATGAGAGGCATCCTTTAGAAATTTATACAAATTTTGTTTTTTGAAAACTTATGGAGGTGGTTTCCATTCTTTGTAATTTTGTTTTAAGCAGTTTGTTATTTACATTTTATTCCCTCACTAGGGCGAAACAAACTAGTGGATATAAATATTCTAAAAAAATAAATAATTTGTTGGTGAAATTTAATTAAATTGCTTTTTTTCTTACTATTTATTATTTGTTTTTTTTACTTTATTGTTTAATTATAAAATTTCAAATACCTAAGTTTTTTATCATTTTACTATGAAGCAGTTTAAATATTTTTTACACTCTCCATTTTTTCCCACCAATTTAATTTGAAACTTCAAAAAAGTCAAACTTGTACAACTACATACACATAAAAAATATAAAGTACGTACATATACAAGGTGGCGCAAAAATAACCTTCCAATGATTTTTGGCTGTAATTAAAAAAAAATGAAAAACTTTGATTCTTCATGTGGATTATTTTTATTTGGTCTTTTAATTTTTTTACATCAAGTCGAGAATATGATGTCATGTAAATGGCCGCCGCCACAGTTGATTGTTATTTGAGCCCTTTTTATGGCATTTTCCATTACTTTGGCCAAAACTTCCGGCGATAGGTCCTAAGAGCTGCAAGAGTCTGAGGCTTGTTGACATAAACTTGCGACTTCAAAAAGCCCCACAAAAAGAAGTCTGAAGCGGTCAAATCAGGCAATCTTGCTGGCTAGTGCAAATCGCCAAAACGGGAGATTATGCGCCCGGAAATGCATCCTTCAGCATTTCGGTTGTGGTACGTGCAGTGTGTGCCGTTGCACCGTCCTGTTGGAACCACATGTTTCATCAAGTTGCGGCAAAAAGAGCTCGTTGATCATTGTTCAGCGCTCACCATTCACAGCAACCGTTTGGGCCGCGACGTTTTTGAAGAAAAAAAATCCGATGACTCCTCCAGCGAAAACAGCACACCATACAGTGACTTTGAGCGGGTGTAATGGCTCTTCGTAGGTTACCCGCGAATTTTCAGTGCCCCAGAAGCGTAAATCTTGTTTATTTACGTACCCGCGAAAATAGAAATGGGCCTCATCACTCATGATTATTTTGGATGAAAAATCATCTTCCTGTTGGTGGTGATTAAATAGTCACCAATATTCCGCGTTCTGGAGCAGTGCAACGTAACATTGTTTATTAACGTGTAATTCGCATGTGTTTACTACACAAATGTCAAAACAGAACTGACATTAGGGGCTAATCGCAAAATTTATAGCATTTTCTGATAGGAGGATTACTTTTGCGCCACCCAATATATTTACGTATGAATGCAAAATACATTTTTGTGGAAACAATTTGATCGTTTTATATGTAAATATGTATGTAAATGTGTGGATTGTTCATTTTTTGTCTATTTTATTCTGTCCATTTTTATACATTTCTTTATTTTATTGATATGATATTTTATTTTACATTTTTGACGACCGCATTAATACTGTGGTTAAATTAAAAAAAATTGTAGTTTTTGCCATCAATAATATAATTTTAAATAAAACATTTTTTTTAATTTTTAAAATGCAAAAAGAGGGTAGGATTAATATTTACAGCTTTAAAAATGTATGTATATTTAAATCATATAAATGTTAAGCGCGAAAAATTGAGGATATAAACATTTTTATACCAGTATATCAAAAGCTCATAATTTAAAAAATTGTCTTTTTATATAATTTACAATAAAAAACAGTGTTTTTGTTTGCTGCAGAATAATATTTTAGATCCAAAAATATTAATGCACAATTTAACTGCTAATTTCATAAAAATTAAAATAAAAAAAGCAAAGCACAGAGCATGCGATACTGAAACAGCATCTATAATATTGTAAGTAAAACAAATAAGAATAAAAAAATAAAAATTGCATTTGTGATCAACCGATGGTTGATACAAAGCAAAAACAAACGTAAACGACAAGTTACAAAGAGAATAGTAAAGAAAAACTTTAGTTGTTTTGTCGATCTTATCTAAACAAATTAACATTGATAAAAATACTTCTCTTATTCTTATTTACAAAATAAGTTGATTAAAAGATGATGCTAACAATTGTACAGGTAGATAGATGCCAAGAGTAATGTAGCAATCCAGAAAATAGTGCATTTCATTCTGCTAGCGTCTATTTGTAAAATAATGTTTGTATCTTTAAAAAGTATTTAGAAATTAATAAATGAACTTAAGCCAAAAATAAATTTTAATTTATTTATATCTGCAGTCAACCCAACTTTGAGAACAGAAGTTAAACAAAAGTTTCTTACAAATTTAAATCACGGGAATATAAAACTATTTAAATTTAAAAATATCATGCTAATTTTATCGAGCAAATTATAAAAATTACCGATATTGACTGTATAACATCAAAATATGCTTTCGCCCTCAATAATCAATATCGGTAATATTAATAATTCGGTCGGGATAATCAGCACGATATTTTAAAATTTAATTAATTTTATATTCCCGAGATTTAATTTTAGTTATTAATTTGCAAGTGCCTCTGCCCGTGCAAATACCACATACAAATTTTTATTAGTGTTTTGTGACATTTTTTATTGTTGTTTTTATTTTATTTTTCAACATCTCTTAACTGCAAAAAAAGCCGAAAAAAAGTCAGCTGTATACAGTGCTGAAGAAAAATTAAATCAATGTTGGTTATTTTTGTTTTTGTATAAGCTTTGATTTTTATCTATGATGTTTGGACAAAAATCTTTAGTTTATTTAAAATGTAAGTGAGAAGTTTCCTAAAGGACTAATTATGCGATAGCGAAATGGCCACCTAAACATGCATGATATTTTAAAGTTCGAAAGTTTCTTACATTCTATTGTGTTAAAGTTGATGGCAAAGACGAGTTGAATTTATAACAAAGGACCATTCTGACGTTTAACAACGTTCCCTCCTCGATTTTTAGTAAATTGTACAAACTTGTGTAAGTAACCTGGCTCTTTGGTATAGATTGTATTATGTAAAAGCAATGTTTTTATTTATTTTTTTTTTTAATATAAAATGTCGCCATAAGAGGTGTTAAAGTTTGAGAAAAGTTTAACATTGCATTTTTGATGTAACACAAAATAGAAAATATATATTTCAGGCTTAGTTTTTTCTTGCTAAAATAATGTCAATAAAAAATGTCAACATGGCAACACAGATTTTTACGAAAGAATGCTTATGTATTAAAAAATCCCTCATATTCCAATTAAATTATATCAATCGTAAATTTGGAACTTAATCGTCATTATAATATATTAAACAAATTTTCTTACGGAAACAAAATGTTAAGCAGCACTCAATTCTAAGTATGTACTAGATACCATATTGCTAGGACAAACGTTGTATAAATACACTGTTATAATTTTTAAAGTTATGTACTATTTATGCAGAAAAAACACAACACAACACAACTCAAATCTAAATTTATATTTTACTACTATACGAGTATTGTTGTCTTATTTAATCAATTATTTAAGTAGAATAACTTTATTTACTAAAATACTTCGCCGTCCTAAGAAATGGAAATCTGTGGCAGCGATAAAAAATTCATCGTTCATTTCAGTTGTGTCCTTAACATAAATCCGTGTGCTAATTTTAAGCATTAATTAGATTGAAATAAAGCTAGGCTACTCTTTCCAAAAACTCTTTACAACATCATCTGATAACCAATTTCGATAGATAGAAAATAATGATGAAATATGTAATTTGAGAAAAATGAAACCTACAATAATTGAGGTATAAACATGCTATTTGCATTTTCTCTATAAATTTGGGATTTTAAATGGTGAAACTTTTTCTACAAAATTAAATTAAAATATAAAATACAAAAATTTGTTTTTGTTTTTAATGTATGCAGTTCTGCAACTGAAATATTCATTCGTATTTGCACAAACCGGCTCTATGTAACTAAGCTTTATAATTAAAATATATGTGTCTGTTTGTTTAGCAGCGATGCCCGTATTGTTCTGTATTAAATATCATTTACCTATTATCTTACGGGAAACCAAATTGAACAGAAGGTTACACTAACCAGGCAAATACACTTATTGGTTAAACTAGCGCAAGATCAATACTGAAAATGATAAATCTTAACAGAACGGAATACGGAAAGGTATGAAATGACAGAAACAAATTATACGGATGTGGACTACAAGTTGCCCATAAAAACTGTACTAACAGAAAAGTATATTTATTTAACATTTTTACCTCTTAATAAAATGTGCTATAAAAGAAGAATATTGTAAAAGTTAAACAAAGAGTACTCGCTCTTCTAATAAACTTCTATAATATTCTACAAAATACGAATTCATAACATAGAACATTTAATTTTTATTTACAATAGTTACAATAGTGGATAGATACGAAGAATGGTAATTAGGGTTGTAGCGGTCCAGAAAATGCTGCATTTCATTTTGCTAGTGTCCAATTTTTCCGCATACATTTTTTAAAAGTAATTTTTCTTTCCAACAAAAAAAATTTTAAGAAATTATGAAATGAACTCAAGCCAAAAATAAATTTTAATTCAACAATAGTTATATTTTATGTTTTGTTGTAACAAAGCTTAAATTTTAAATACAAAAAATTCGAAAAGAGTTTGATGCGTAAAAAACTGAATTTGCGTAAAAAACTGAATTTGAACCTATAAATGAGCCCAAATTTTAAATTTTTATTAAATATATCTTTTTACAAATTATTTCATAGTTTTATCTTGATAAAAAACATTTGGCTGAAAAAAAGTTAAACTGAAAAAATGAATATTTTACCTTCAGCTGTTGCATTTGTATATTTACAATATTTTATCCAATTAAAAAAAAAAAAAAATATTAAATAAATAATTAATTGATTCGATAATTTTTTTTATTTTTAAACAATAAAAAATTTAGTGATATCTTACAAAATATACGTCATTGTAACATAAAAAACGCAATTTTGTTTTAGACTTCTGCTTTTAAGATTTTCTAAACATAATTTGTTTAAAATCGCCGATGATCTATAGAAGGGAAAGCGTTATAGCAATATCTGCGCGCTTTCCCCACAGATTTTTGTTGTTTGTTTTATGACGGCATATTTAATGAGAATATCACAAAATAGCTAAAAAAAATAAGAGTTTTGAAGGAAATAAAAGGAAATATTTATTACAATTTACTATTTAATTACTTATTTATTATTTTATATTACTCCATGAGCATAAACAAGAAACAAGAGGTTGCTTAATGCCTTCTTCTTTATTTTGTCTTTTCATAGTATGTGGAAGAGAAAACTTGTTATAAAAACAAATTTTCAAATTTCAAATTTTCAACAATAAGTTTAGAGAAAAGAGCAAGTGTTTTTGTTTTTTTTTTATATTTTTTGCAAGTTTTGAATTTGATTTATACATCAAACTATAAGTACAAAATAAGCATAACTATCTAAAAAACATGAAGGAAAAAACAAATCTCACCAACGAACGAAAAAAACTATTTCAAATACTTAAAAAATTTAGAATAAAAAAACCAAAGCAGCTTAAGGATCAATCGAAGCTTATTAATATTTATTTTGTTTTATATTTCAGCTTTAAGTAATTATAAGTAAAACAAGAAACCAGACAAGTATCTTAGCACAAAGAGATACAAAAAGATAGTCGTCAAATATAAAACTGAGTAGAAACCAGTTGCTAAATAATGTTCGCAAAATTTGCTAGAGAGGATTGCAAAGGCTTTTAAATGTTTGCTTCTTAACACTTTTCGCTAAAGTTTTATACCGAAATGTAACTAAATTCTAAAAGTATGTAGAGTAATGCTTGCAAAAAAAAAAAAAAAGAAATAATAAGATGACTTCAAAACAAAACAAGTTCGGTCACAAACATTAACTATTGGGACACCATTTTATTCCCGAGACCAAATTTTATGCTTGTATTTTGAGCAAACTTTGCAATGCGTGTTCGTTGTAAATTTTAGATGAGTTCAAAAGTTTGGCCACATCCAATTAGTTACAATAACTATTAAGGCACCCTTTTTTCCAAATCTAAATTTTACTTGTTTTTTAAGCATGTTTAGCAAAATAGTTTCTTTGTAAATTTCAAGAATCCGCCTACAACAGCTTACCAGTTTGCATGTATAATTCAAACTACATTAACTATAGGGGCACCCTTTATTAACAAATTTAAATTTTATACTTGCTGTTGTAACGGACTTTTCTAAACCGTCTGGCTACAACTGTTAAGAAGAATGGTTATATGCATAAAATTAAACGAACTATGGGGCCACCCTTTATTTTATAATTTTGAATATTGATCCTGTTATTACACCATCCATAGTAACCGATAGCGTATTAACTATCAAGTCTTTTTTCTATATTGGTTTAAATGAGAGGCCAAAAGAGATCAATTTACGTCATCTATTGGATTACCCTTTAATTTTTAGGTATTTTTTATATTACTTTGTGCTGTGGGAAGCTATAGTGATTTTTTTTAGCTTAAAAGTGGTGCCCTTTACGGTTCATAACACAATTAAAAATCATGTGTGATGTATGGTGACACCCTTTATTATTTTTTTAATTATAATTTTTTCATATAGGACCAATCTGTAAGCATAATATTTTAAATAAAGAAAATTTTTTCGGAAATAACTATGTTATGCAGGCAAAAACATAATAACCTCCTTCTTTTTTTAACTTTGGTTTAAAACAGAAGGATGAATAATTAGAACTTAGAACATAAAACAGAGCACAAAAGAAAACGTATAAGAAATAGTACAGCCTGCTATTATAAAAACATAATAACATATAATCGTCATCACTTTAATTATTATAAAATTATTTCTTAACAATTATAAACATATGCAAACAATTTCTTAATGATTGAATTCTTATTTAAAGTTTCGTGTTAAAATTGGTATCACAAATTAAGTGACAAACCCACCTCAAAACTGTACTGTTGTTAAACAAGAATATAAACAACACATAAAAGTACTCGACAGTATTAAAATAAAATGCCAGTATTAAAATAAAATGTATACAATAAATACATTTTATTGCAAGACTCTGGGGACCTTGTTAAAAATCTACAATTTTTCCACTTATAATTGGGCATTTGAGTAGGTTTAAATGTGTAAAAATATGTAATGAAAAATTTGTTAGTTACTAAATTGCCAGCATGGAAAATTGTTGTTCAGTTAAGTGACTTGAACTTCATTTTATGAAACTTTCATTTCTCGTTGCTTTTAAGATAAAATTATAATTTGTTTGTATATTTTTTTGAAGTGTACAAATGGAATTTTTTTAAAATGGATTTTTTCTTTTTTCTATCTATGAAAATCTTAGTGCGATAAAAATTATTTTTAAAAATTTGAATTTTGTAAACATCACAAAAAGTTTTGGATTTTCTTCTTACGAGTATCCTCCAGAAAATGTATCAATATCATTTAGATTTGCTAAAACTATAAAAATAGCATGCAAATTTTTTCTCTATTGATAATTAATTAAACGGAATTTTTAGTTTTAGTATGATACATTATTTGAAGAGAGAAACCCATATGCTTATGATTGCAGTAACAAGTAAAAAAAAACTATTCACTTGGAAACTCAAAGATATTTAGAATTATTCCTTGGATTTTGCTTTAGCAAATTTATACATTTAATACGGAATTTTTTTCATCTTTGATGAATTAATTAAAAAAGCAACAATTACAGTGAGAAATGCGAAAATTAATTTTTAATAACTTTGTATGTCATCACATGCAAAATTTAAAAATAAAAGATTATTTCATGTAAAATACAAAAAAACACAACAAGAAGAAGAACACAACAACCTGAATAAGGACTTTCGAAAAAAAAGTGAACCTGAAAAACTAAAAATTTAAAAGTGATCTCGTTTAAAGTTTCATCAGTTTTATCTTCAAATTCAAAGATTATATCCACATATATTGCACTTCCAGTAACTTGCCATAGTTAGAGCACTATCTCAAGTCTTATATGTCATCGAAATAGCATTAAGCAGGCGTTATATTTATCTAAACGTTTTCAGTTAATAATGATGCTGATAATAATGATAATAAAATGGTATACAAACGCACCGATGTAGAAATAAAAAACGAAACTTAATAAGAATTTGAAAATAATATTGGCAACTTTTAACAGTAAAAAAGATTGACATTTTTGCTAATATAAGTAAGGAAACCATTGAAAAAATTTGTGAATGGATATCTCTATGAAAAAGGAACATAGATGCAAAACAGTTAAGGTTATGTAACAGTTAAAAAAATTAAAAATTAGACAGTATTCAGAATTTAAATATGGTACACATTTCGCTATCTTCAGATCTGTCTTTAAAAACAAAACGATTGAAATGGATCCCAAAGAGATAAGTATTGAAAATGAAGAAAGAACAAGGAAGCATCTTATAATAAAAATATTATGTTTTGGTTTTTAGAAATATTTTATTTAAATTAATTAAAACAAAATCTTTATTTTTATAATTTTTTTCTAAAATGTTTTCAATTTCTTCAATTTAAGACTTTCCCAATTCGTCTTTTTATAACTTTGTTAGGATCTAAGTTATTCTCCACTTTGATCAAATTTTTATTTTTGGACGTTTTTTTTCTTTTTTTATCTAATTAATTAGTTTTCCATCTTCTAATATTCTTTCGTTTTAAGCACTTTAAACGAGAATCACATCAATTTTGGAAAAAAGGTTATATTTTAAAAATAAAACAATTTACAAAATATTTTAAAATCGTGTTTTTATTTATCTTTTTACCCGCAAACAATTATTGTTTTATATCTTTTTTTTAAATTACTAGTTGTTATTTTTAATATTGAAGCATCTTGAATTATTCAGTTCGGCTTAACTTATGCAGCCTTCTCTGGATCGTTGCATCCGTCATTAGCATTCTTTGTAATAAATGTGAAGAATGCTGATGAGGGATGTTGCGATCCACTGAAGGCTGGACTAAACTTTAGAAGAAATAAAAATTACACAGATTTTTAAATTAATAATAAATACAAATTTAGATCGCAAAACTATTTGAATTGCATTACATTTACAAATTATTTTAAAATAAAATTTTTTAAAATATCCACATATTTCCGACCCCACAGAGTGATTATATACTGAGTTTTTATGCATAGCGAAGTCGATTAAGCGATGTCCGTCGGTCTGTCAGTCCCTCTGTCCGTTCGCGATCTAATTTAAATCAAGTTTGCTAAGGCAACAGATAAGCTATAGAAAAATTAATACGCCAGCCGATCCGACATAAATTCGAAGATTTTGCTATTAAAAATCAGCAAGATCGGTCCATATCCTTCGAGGCAGCGGGCAAAATACGCCTGCCTTTAATTTTTCCATACCGTTTGGAACGCCTTTTTTTAGGTAAGAAACTTCAATTAAAAAAACAGATATATGGGGAGAGAATTTAAAAATAAGAAAAAAAAAATAAGAAAAAAAATTGGCGAAGTGCAATTATGCACCATATTTTTAAAATACCAATTGGGTATCATTGAATTGCTTTTAAAGAGATCTTTAAGGAAATACTAAAAATCTTTAAAAATGATTAACCCATCAAGAGCTGATGCTATTTTTTTTACTTTTTTTATTATCTGTCCCCCTAGTATTTGTTTGTTTGTTTTTTTTTTTATTGGAGTTTTTTCACTAAACTAGATTTACATACTTGGTGAAGCGTATATAAGATTCAACACAGCCAAATATAGCACTCTTACTTGTCTTATATCATATTTTAATATTTTATTAACTTTAATTTATTCTTGTTTATTTCATTCAACTTAAAGTTTATTGATTTTAGGGTTTTTTGGGTGTTTATTTTTGCCACAGTAAGGGAAATGAACGTTGATGTCTTTTTGTTCCTGTTTTTTATGATTTTTCCTTTACAAATTGTGCAAACAAACGACTTCCGTTTTTTATTTGTATTCCAAACGTTAAGCTTAAGATTATTTTACCAAATTAATGGAACTGTTATTTGCAGACATAAATTTAATAAATAGGTTTTTTTATAGCAACAGTTGAATAAAATTAAACTGTCATTTTCCTTTTTTTTTCTAAATACTGGGGGAACTTAGATGACACTTTTTATAAGTAAATATTTTAAAAATTAATTTGCAAAGAATAAATTATTTCATATGAATTTGATAGCATCGAAGAATAATAAAATATTGTTTATCTGCTACGAGTAGGGAATAAAAATCTATTTAAAAAAATGTTTAACTTTAGTAAGTTCCAGCAGAGAAATAATTTTCTTTTTGAAAAAAATATATTTTTCTTTGAAATAATCAACAATATGAAAATTTATTATCAAAAATATAATTTTTGGCAAAAAAAAAAAAAAATAAATAAAAAATAAATACTTCGGAACAGATTTCAGCTGTCTCTCTACGCGGCTCAACAGCTTGACCATATACATCAAACTACATCAACTATAGGGACACCATTTAATTTCCAAATTCAAATTTTGTACTTGTTGCTACAGTAGACTCAGCAATCAGGTTCATCTTTTAACCGTTTGTCTATTGCAACACCCTTTAATTTATAGTTTTAAATATTTATACTACTTATTAAGCCACAAAAATTAGTGGACATTCTGTTTAGATTTCAAGTGTCTTTGGGTGTCTTTGGTGGTTATATACAACCAAAGACACCCATTAATTGTTAAAACAAAATGTATACTTGTTGTTTAAGCGAACTTAACAATACAAGTCCCTTGTAGTATTCAGCTGTCTGTTTATTACGGTTCAACAATTTGGCCACATACATCAAGCTTCATTTCCTATAGGAACAACCTCTAATTTTTTTAATCCCTATTTTATACAAGTTGTTATAGCGGTCTTAGGAATACAGTTTCTTTGAAATATATTACCGTCTGCCTGCAAATGTCCAATAGTATGGACATTTAAGTTAAATAACGTCAACTATTAAAGCACCCTTTAGTTATACATTTTATATATTTATTTCTTAAAGGATTGCGGTTATAGTAATCGATTTTTCTTTCAAATTTTCAAGCGCTTGTCTATAACGGTTTAAAAGATAGGCCCATACAGGGAAAATCACATTAATTATGGGAACACCCTTTAATTTTAAGATTTTGTTTTTATTACTTTTTGCTATTGGGAGCAGTTTTTTTAATATTAACGAGATGCCCTTTAATTTTGTTAATACACCAAAAAAACATGTACATAGATATGTCGGGGACACAATTTAGTTTTCAAAATTATGAACTCTTTTGAAAACAAGACCAATCTGTGAGCATAAAATTTCAAATAAAATAAAATTTTTCAAACTCAGTTCAGAAATGGCTGAGTTTCTCGGACATAAACATAAAAAGTAACTTTAAGACGAATTGATAACCTCCTTCGTTTTTTTTGGAGTCGGTTAAAAATTAATAATTTAGCTTTTCTGCATCAGCGTTTTCTGCATCACTGCACCCATCACCAGCAGTGATCTTAGTTGTAAACAGGATCTCTTTAACCAACAAATTTTATATATAAGAAATCAGGAAATATTCATAATCAAAAAAATTTTAATTAGACAAAGTCCCCACACAATTCAAAATTATTATGTTGTTCTTCTTATTAAGCGTCACTTGTATTCGTTTGTTGCTTTTTGCTAATTATTGTTTATCGCTTGTTTCTACTTAATGTATCTCACTGTCTTTCTGGTAACACACATATTGCGCATCACTTAAACTGAAGAAATTTTTAACAAATCTAGCTGACAGGTTATAGCTTATCAATCGATACAAGTGGTAGGTCATCTCTGACGAAGACGCTATAGCAAGAGAATTTCATATTTCAATATTTTCAAGTTTTCTTTGTTTGTTTTTGCAACCTTTGGAAAAAATTGCAGTAAGACTTAAGCAAGCGCGTCTGCTCGTACCGCGCTTACTTTTTGTTATATTTTTGGTTCAAAAACACCAACTCTAGCTGTTAACTTTAGCTTGTAATCATTTAATTTGAACTTATAAATTTACTTCTTCTTCGGCATAGCAAAATTTTCGCAATTTGTTTACCTCTTATCTTACTCAAACTAAAGTTATTTTTGTTGCAGCAGTTGTATTTTATTATTTTTTAAAAATATTTTTTACTTCAGTTTTTATTTCCAGCTTTAAGTGTTTTTATCTCAGTTTAACTTTTATGTAGTTGTTTGCAATTAGTGGCACGTACATGATAGCGCTCATCACAGAATGAAATTAAAGCAGAACTTTTGTTTTCGCTCATTTCAAAAGTTTGTTTATTTAAAATTTGCAGTAAAAATCCAATTAAATATTAAAGTTTATGTATCGATTAATGTAAAAGCCAATATTAAGATAAAAGAGAAAAATTTATTTAATGAAGTTATTTTTACAAATAAAAACATTTTTATTGTGCTTTTGAAATTGTGTAAAACTTGATATAATAATAATGCTTAACATATTTTTGAGCAACACCGAAGTGGGTTTTTACTAATTGTTTATCCTACAAATATTCGTTGAACAATTTTTCAAAAATCCCTTCCAAGATGCAGTGAGTTAAAACAAAAATAAATTAAAAAAAACAACTGAAAGAATTCTATTGTTCCCTATGGGGATTTGAATTAAACAAGTAAGAATATAGTATTCTGTGACGAATCTTATATACCCTTCTCTAATAAAAAATAACAAATATTTGGGTGACAGAATTAAAAAAAAAATAAGTACTCAATATAATTTTACATAATAATATTCTCTGCTCTTAATGGGTTAAGGAATTTTTAAAAATTTTAGTATTTCCTGAGAGATCTTTTCAAAAAGTTTTAAATGATACCAATATTTATATGTTTAAAAATATGGTGCGCAATCGTACTTTTCTTTGAAAAGTTTGATTGTGTTCGACCTGCTTAGGAAAAGGAAACAAATAAAGAAATTAAAATCAAAGTCCAGAAGATTAGAAGAATATAAAGAATAAGAAGTAGAGAAAGAAGAGAGGAAAAAAACCGTAGAAGTAAATAATGCCAAGAAAACCCCGCTGGATGAGGCCCATTGTCTAAAGAGTGTTGTAAATCTATTGACTGAGTCACAACGTCCGATTGTGGGCCACTACACTTAAAAAAGAAACTGATCCTACTTGGTCCCAGTAACGATATGACAGATAGACCCCGTAGTACCAAGATACCTCAGTCTTATATATAACAACACAGGGGCACAGGCAGATGAGGTGATCCACCGTCTCCTTTTCATCTTGACAACTTCTACAGAGATCGGTAAATGGGAGGCCCGATGTCTTATCATGGACTCCAGTAACTTTAGTAAAGCAGCCGTCCTGTCCTGGTCCAAACAGGGCCAGTATGTTCTAGCGATAGAACATGTCGACTTTTTAGACCATCTGTCCTAAGCAAGATCGTATGTAGAAGCATCAATTCGCTGTCCGCAAGCATAAAGGAGTATACCACAAAATACCACATAATTGTAAAGGTCGGTCCTACGTCCTCTCACCCATTTAAGGCTGACTGTCGAAACTGCCGCCATTATGTTTAGGGATGCCCAGCATTCGGAGACAGAATGTGATAAACACACCTTTAAGGGACTTAATCTCGGCTCTACTATTCGACTAGCAAAATTATATTAAGCTTAAAGGGATTACACAATGACTTAACGTTATTTATATTCAGATAAAAAAATACAAAGGTAGTTTTTTTTTCATATACTTATGACGGTCTAGAAATTGTGTAAAATCAGTTTTGCTGCTTTCCTAGATGAGCTACAGAAAAGGTATGACCACTATTTTTTCAAAAGAAGTTTCGAAATTGGTTCTACATATATTAAGCAACATTAATCCATAAATTGTTTTGATATGTTTAAAAGAGACGACAGCTTCCTTACGTTTTTCACACTAAGTTGTGCTTATTTTGTTGGTTAATATTTGTTTTTGCTTTGTTCTATTGAAATTCGAGATTTTAGACCATTTAATTTTCTAAAAACTCTAGATTAGTGACAAAAATTGGAATTTCACTAAACGAGAACCTTTTCAAAAGTTGTTAGTTAACAAGACATAAAAATGTTACACCCAATGGAAATTTTGCAATTTCATTCAAAATCGAGAATGCATAAAATATATAAAAACTAAGAAAACAAATGCGTAATTCTTAAGGTGAAGAATATATAGGAATTGGCCTAGCCGAATATAACATTCTTACCTCTCTTGTTAAAATTTAAATAACAACTTTAAGAACTGATCCAAAAGGGTGTAATAAAATCGTACTTTCCTTGTATTTTAGAGACTTCAAATAACAAATACAAGGAGTTTAAAAAATTATTAATACGTTTTCCTTATCAGTCCTTTTATGAATGAAAGAAAACAAAATTTAATTAAATTCGGTTACTGGCTGGCTGAAAAGTGAACAAACGAAAAATAATTATTCCAAATATAATTATGCAAGTGATTGCTCAAAAAATACTTTGCAGGCTCACTATATGTTTTGAAAACAAATGGATTTAAGTTGTTGCTGTTTGTTGTTAAAAACACAGAAAGGAAAAATGAAAAAAAAGAAATGAGAAAACGAAGGTACATAAAGAAAAAAACCAATATTGATTATGGGTTTTTTGCCTTAGCATAGATATGTGATATGTCCTTTTCAAAATTCTTAAACATAAACAGTCCAATCATGTATATTTTCACGGAATTTCTATATCACCGAAAAATTTTTTCTCAAAAAAGATTCCTCTAGTTACTAATTCTGTGGGAAAAAAAATAAAATAGTGGCATCACCGTAATTTTAGGGGAGCTATTTTGGGTATTTTAATTTAATTTTCTTTCATAAATCATAATATCTACTTAATTTTTTCACTTGGATTTTTTTCACTTTCTGCAGTTAACAAAAAAGGCAAGGATTCATAATAGAAGAAAATTTTGTAGGGAATTTCGTTTATGATTGGGTCGAAAGTTGTTTTTCACTTATTAGTTGTGTAGAGCAATACATTTCAGTGAATTAATTTCAAAATAGTATTTGTATTATGAGACACTAAAAAGAAAACTAATATGAAATTCAACTTTTTTAAATTATTTTGTCCGCTTGACCCCAGAACTTAATATCTTCAGAAAGTGCAAGTGACATTTTCAATACTTTTGTTTAAAAAATATTTCATTTTTAATTTACTGAAATTATTGGTTCAACTATCAATTAAATATTTCGGTTTAAGTTAGTTTGTTTTTATTTAAAAAGTTTGAGAAAAAAAAATTATTTGCAATTTCTTGTAGAGTTTTTTAAAATAAACAGAAAAAAATAGGCGCTACAGAATTTAATGCTCCATTTTCTATATCGCTATCTAAAATTTAGAAATAGATATAATCGGCCCTATTGCCGTTGGCGTTGTAAAATAAAAACGAAACAAAGAAGACATTGTGGCCTCACAGGCATAAAACAGTTTTTGGAGTGAAATTGCAGAATAAATTAATACGTGAGGATCTCCAGTTCTTGACAGAAAAGTAAAACTGATTTAGCATTAAATATTTTTTAATGTTGTGGACCAAAGTTGTTTTGGTTGAAGCAGTTGTATTTTATTGTTTATTATTATTTTTTCTATAATTTTTATATTCAGTTTCAAGTGCGTTTTTTTTCGTGTTATTTTCATTAATGTTGTTTGCATTTACTGACACGTGCATGATAGCACTCATCACAGAATGAGTTTTAAGTAGAATTTGTATTTTTACATACTTCAAAAGTTACTTTTTTTAGTTTGAAATAAAATTCCAATAAAATTTTATTTTTGTATCGACAAACTAAAAGGCCAATATCAAAATTGTTAACACAAAAAGTTAGAGGTGAAATTTATTTGATAAAAATAAAGTTACTAGCGATAAAATTTATTTGCTTTCAATATTTTATTAAGCAAAAAATAATGTGAATATTTATAATATTGCATTGAATATTTATTATATTGGTAAAATATATTTTTAATAATAACAAAAATATTTATAATATTTTTCGAGATGTTGCTGAAGATATATATAAGAATAAAAAAACTTGAAATTTTTAACATTGAAATTTATTTTTAGTCAAATGTAATTTCCAACTGCATATGACGGTACAGTGGTATTGATTTTTATACGAGCGTAGGCCAGGATCTATGTGTCCTGCGATGGACGATGAATTGATAAGTCTTAATTTTCTTTCATATAGCGGCGATATTATCTTCATGCATTCATGCCTTCGACTGTTGGTATTATTGTGTCATTTATAGAGTGTTTTAAATGTTCAAAAACACAAGAAAACAACTGATTTTTTAGATTTGAGTTTTGTTTTTTTTTACTTTTTTTAATTTAAGAATTTTAATTTGTTTATAATAGTACTTATGTTTTTACTTTTATTTTCTTATTGAAGCTGATTGAATTGCTTGAAAGTAGGAGTCAAATAAAAATTTATAAAAAAAAATATTGAAAAGATAAAATTTGCTTATATTTTGCACTTATTTTTTTTAATTTGGAAAAAAATAACCTAACTATTGAAGTTTATTAATTTTTTTTAATAGCAAAGATTAATTTTGCGTTAGGTTTATGTGATCACATCGAAAGCACTCGCCAATAAACCAAATATACGGCAAGTTCGCGTTCCTAATATGCATAAGCATAAATTAGATAAATCTTAGATGCTGTTTTAACACTGTGTCAATTGGGAAAAATTTTAATTATCTTATAAAATAAAACAAACTAACTGTTAAAGAGAAGAAGAAATCACGAGCATTCTTGAATGTGCAAAAAAAATTTTTTTTAAACAAGCAGTGACTTTAAGAATTAAAAAAAAGTGGTTTTTGTCGAAATAAAATCTAATTAAAAAATAAAAATAAATAGAAGACATAGCATTTAAAATATATGTAATCAATATTATTATATTCTTAGTAGGAAAACGTTTTTATGGAAGCTTCTACGACATGGTTGGGAAGGCAAACGAGACGACCATCTGTCTCAAAATTCTTTGTGTGGTATACTGTGTGTGTAGTTCAGTCAATTTTGTATTTTTGTTCAATTTTAAGTGTTCGGATACGCGGCTGGTGAGAAGGATTGGAACCGCCTGAGAAAAGAAACAACGAGCTAGGCCGAAACCTCGCCAGAACAACCGGTCCGTAACAATAAGGCTGCTGTAGTCGAAGTGGTAAACACGTTGGCTACAAACCTGGTTGACCAGGGTTCAACCCCTGCGGCAACCAAAAATAAAAAATGTTTTTTTCTGTTTAATGGTATAAATACATATTCAAAATTAACGTTAAATATGCAGCGTCCTTCGTCGGTACTTCTTCATAGCATAGTCGCCGGTGAAGTAAAATAACTAATAAAATGGCTATATCTGTCTTTCTCTTTTCACCATCTTTTCTTAGCTCTCATTTATCCCTTTCCTAAAGAATGTAGCACGGTTACGAAAATAGCTAAATAGGCATTATTGCCTGAAGTGCTAGTTCTCTTAAAAAAAAAAAACGAAATAATTAAAAAAATAAGCAAGTTATTTCAAACCGGCTGTCATTAAATTAACCGTTTTTAAATCACATTATTTCAGTATAATTTGTAGGCAGGACACCTTTTACGTGTTTTGAAATTACTTTGACAAAAAGTGATTTATAGAATAGACCTGATTATAAGGATTATTTATTACGGCATTCTCTCTTTTTTTTAATAAAAATTTTAATATTCTTAACACAGAATCACTAGCTAATTAAATCAGGAGAAGAGTGATATATTATTTAAAGCGTAATGATATTCTTTGCACATAAATCATAAGTATAGAATCTAAGATGAGATTGATTACACCCTTTTATTTTCTGAGCAGTTATGATTATTTTTGTTAATTTGAGAATATTTGATTTTAAGGAATAAGTTAATAGTCAAAAGTATGCTTCAATTAATTATTGCATTGTGTTCATAGCACTAAAAATTAAAAAAAAAAAAAATAAATAAATGATGTTAAAAATAAAGATGTTTTTTTACAGAAAAAAACTTTCTCACAGATTTCTTTGTGCATAAGAAAATTAAAACATGTCATACAACAATGCTTTACTATGATTTTAAAATTCTTTTCAATTTCTTTTCATTAATTTTGTACCCATTTTCTTCTTAAGTTAAATGACATCAACAAATGTATTTCAGTGCAAAAAGGAAACCACAAAAATAAAAAAATAACACAACGTCTTTGCCGGCAAGTAACAGATATTCAAAATAAAATATGTACTACTATTACTTTTTGCTTCAGCGTTATGTGTTGAAAGAACTAACACAACACTCTAAGTAAGAAAAACGATTCAGAAACATGTTTTTGTTAAGAAATAAAAAAAAATGCAATTCATAATGCAACAATAGCAAGATGTTTAAAACTAAAAAAATATATATAATGCAATACTTTGTGTCAAGGATGCTGAATATTGTGGCAGTGCTACAAGTAAAACAACATCTAATTTATTTTCGAGTAAAGCAGCAGTTAGTTAAACAAGTCTTCACATAAGTAATGATACGAAATAGTAATAAGTTTTGTCACTTAAGGGTTAAAGTTTTAACTACTAATATTTTTTGATTCAAATAAATTGCGATCTGGCGATATGGTTGATCAAAGCGACAACTGAAAAAAGAAAATACATATATAAAGTGAGGGAAATAAACATAACAAGAGCTTCTTAATTAATTCAGCCACTAAGGCAATAAACATGGATTTCCTATTAAAAAAAAAATAATTAGAACGTTGTATTTTCGATTTTAATAGAAATAAGTATTTTTAATACCTAATAAAACAAAAGTCTCTTTTATAAGACACTAGCTGTTACCGGTGCCCTCTTTCAACCTGGCTCGATTATAAGTCATACCAACTCCGCCACGCTGGCAGAATGTAATGCCGCATTTTCAGGACCGCCAAATCCATCATCAGCATTCTTCGCATCCATCAACTTGAGTTGCGTATATTGTAAATATCATCCGTTTAACCAACTAATCACTATTAATTTAGTTGGACGAAATTCACACACAACTCAAAAAATTTCTTTGTTGTCTTCTCTACAACACGTCTTGTACATTTGTTGCAATTTCGTACTACACATACTGCACATTCGGTATAGTCACGAAATGTAAATTTTTATTTTTAATCATTCATACTTGTTTTCTCACAACATTATAGATGCTGTTCCTGTATCATATCAACTGTTGATGAGTTAGGTATGAATATATATGCGCTGTGCCTTGCATGTTTTCAAATTATTTTTTAATTTTTTTCCGAGTCAGATCAATCAATTAAAATTTACTTTTTCGTTTTGTACTTTACGTTTTTCAGAGAAAACAAGAAAATAATTTTTCATTATAAAAGTATATTTAAGAAATGAACCAAAGCCGAAAAAGTGAATTTTAATTGATTTATGAAAAATATGATCTTAAAAACTTACACAGCCATTTACGATATATCCTACTGAGTCTTCCTTTCAAAAGTGGATCCTGGAGGATTCGATCCGCTGTTTTCAATTCATTCGTCTTTTTTAACAGCTCATCTAATATTCATGCTGTCGATGGGAGTTGAACTGACGATCTTAGGTTTTTTTTCAAGCACTCACACAGCCTTACCAAAGCAACCAACACGGTTGCTCAAACTGTCGTAGCTAGCATTTCTTTTCATTCTAATCACATAAACTATTTTTTTTTTTTTAAGTAATTTGTTTATTTCAGTTCTTGCTATAACGCCACACACTATAACTGTTCTTGGTGTAGATATATAAAAGGTTACCAAAAATTATTCTTGTAATAATACTATCAACTCAAGACCTTAACATTATATAGGTGAAGTTTCATCTTCATTTGCATCTCGAATAAAATATTTATTGGCCGGAAGCAGTAGCAAAGTCACGTATGAGTAAAAAAATAAGCGATTTAATTGTATTAAAAATAATCTTTCGACTCATTGATATATAAATCGATTGATTGCAATATAATAATTTATTTTTAATTGGTTTATTATCGCCAAGCACTCTTAAAGCTATTACAACTTTCACTAGTCCTCAGATAACTGGCAGCTTGAACTCAAGTTCTTGCCCAATTATAGGCCTACCTATTTACACCAATGAATGTGGGTAATTTGGTTTTGGAACAGCTTTTTAAGTTCTTATTTTTTAATTTTCAATGTCTGGTTGGTCGTAGAAAAAAATAGTTTTCATATTTAATTACTCATAGAATTCATTACTACCACAATTTCGCTTTTAAATACTCTATCTATCCTTTGTCATTAGTAATAACCCATGCAGAAAATTGAAGTTTTTTAAATTATTTAAACAGTACTAAAAAAACGAAAACTTATAAGACACACTGTATGTAAAACAATACAAGTTGTGATACATTTAACCCAAAGAACCCTTGATTCATTTTCTTCTCAGGGTTCTTTGATTTTATTATACTTGTTTTTAGCACGTTTAACACATTTTAAAATCTGTATTTGTTATGTATTGTGTTTTATTTAGTGTAACAAATTATGTAGAAAATATTCTTTTACTGTTACTATTCTTCATCTTGAGTATATTTAATGTGTAAAGATTTGAAGAAAAGTTGTTAATTCTAATTAAAACAATATGTTATTAAAAACAATTTTATTTAGACCTGCGCATAAAGTGTTATTTAACCTACATAAATATAAAAAAAAGTTTTCCTTATAATAAAAGAAATGTTTACTTTGTTAAACTTGTCCCAAATTGTGCGTGTAAAATGTTTTGTTGGACACATTAACTCTTATTTGTAAATGGGGAGAAGATGGTAGCTCTAACCACAGTAATTATAAACAAAAGTTTAAAGCAGAAGGTTGCTCAGATTCGTCTTTATTTGTTTTATCCTTTGTGCCGATACAGCTACGAGCAACAGACAATCCAACCAATCTTTTATGGTAAAATTCTATCCCTTCGTCTACCTGTATTTGCTGACTCCTAAAATTCTTGTTTTCGAAAGAAACGGATGAAATGTCAGTCCAGGAATTTGAAGTCATACTCAATCAAATAGAAAATTTGCATTATCTGTGTTGTTTTGTATGTTGCCAAAAAGTAACATTAAAATTTG
The DNA here is from genome assembly GCA_937654795.1 of Cistogaster globosa. Taxonomy (NCBI): domain Eukaryota; kingdom Metazoa; phylum Arthropoda; class Insecta; order Diptera; family Tachinidae; genus Cistogaster; species Cistogaster globosa. The sequence continues at coordinate 131,670,089 of OW569403.1, read as the reverse complement.
ATTTTCCTTTTTATGATGGATGAATGGCCAAGTATTAAACTAGTCACAAATCCATGCAATCATGTTACATTTGCGGTGTTAAGCCCAGTAAAATGAATAATGTAAACAATGTCAAAGATCCTTATACAGCATTTTATTCATATGGGATCTTCAGCCTTCATGCGTGGAGAAAGACATTAGAGTGCATGCTGCATATTGCGTACCGGCTAGAATTGAAAAAGTACATGATTCGACAACCTACAGATAAAGAGGCTGTATCGTATCGAAAAAAAAAAATATTCAAATGCGTTTCAAAATTGAGATAAGCCTGATTATTGATGATGTAAAACCAGGTTATGGCACAAGAAATGCTAGAAATACTGCCAGAAGGTTTTTTATAAATTATTCAGAGAGTGCTGATATAACTGGAGTAGAAGAAAATCTCATTTTAAGTTTTTATATTATTTTAAGTGTCTTGTCGTCAGGATTTGAAATTAATCTGCGTGAGTTTCAAGGATTCATCCAAGAAACTAGAGACCAATATTTAAAATTTTACGACTGGTACCTCATATCTGTTAGCGTGCGCAAGATATTATGCCACACGATCGAAGTTATAAAAAATGTCATTGTACCTATCGATCAGTTATCTGAATAAGCTCAGGAAGCTCGCAACAAGGATTGTAGGCGATACTGGTTGGCACAGACTCGTAAATCTTTAAGAATCAATACAAACAGAGATTTGCTTAACGTGTTGTTGATATCATCTGATCCTCTGATTAATTCTTATCGACAAAAACCCTTCAAAAACTTTTCATCGCTTCCACTGAAAGTCATAAGGTTTTTAGTTGAGCCTAGTTTTGATGCCAATAAAGATTTACGTTTTGAGCTAGCAGAAGCAAGTGAAACAAAACAAAAAGAAAAGTTTAGCGAATCTGATTCTAATGTTTGTATAGTAGAGTAGAAATTTGGTTTAACTCAGAATTGTATGACTCATTTATTATGAAAGTGAATGAGCAGTCCTATTTTAATTTTAAGTCCTTATTTTTTGTTGAAATTGAATAATAAGAACCTATACAAGTTTTTTCAATTCTGTTTTTTCTATTGTGTTACAAGAGTTAATAAAATTTTCAATTTCGGGTCATTTATTCTGTTGCTTTTTTGCGTTTTTGACCTCCCCCTCCCTCTCAGTATTATGTGTTCTAGCATTGTATTATCACCTCCATTCGGCGAATCATCTAAAACATTAGAATTCATTGGAAAAATATCGAAAAATAAAGTAAAGAAGTAATTCTCACCTCATTAGCCCTTCAAATAGGCCCCTTAGGCTCTCAAGGACCCCTCGGGAAGTATAATCGGTCCTTGATCCTGTTAAAGTTTTTCATGGGCCCATTTTACACCAAATTCATCTATTTTAAATTTAAAAATAATTTTTGTCGGCTAACTTGTATGGGGTAGCCCACTGTGCGCCGGCTCAAACTAATAGTCTGCTTTAATGTTTTTTTATTATTTTCCCCTCTGACTAAGGCTTCGTTAATATTTAAAAGCCTATTTTCGTATTTACTCAACAAACTTCTTAAACATCTCATCTGTTTTTATTAAGAAGGGTATTTACCAACTTTTATTCTGCTTCACCGCGTCTCTGATTTTCTTTATTAATTACAGATCTTTAGGAAATATAATGGACCTGGTATTATTGGTCTTGAATGTTATCTAAGATGACCTCATGATTTCGCTATCATCTACAGCTTCATTCATGTTCGTGTTGCGATATTAGCTCTAATGTTCTCGAGGCCAGCTGCCTTTTAACTACTCAAGGTACTACACTGAAATAACGGCATCGCTCTTCCTGTCTCAATATATAGTATCTAAAGGTGTTATAGTCAATATGATGTTTGTTTTTCGTAGCAATAAAACAGCCTTTTCGTGTGTATTAATTGACGTTTCAAAACGGAAGAAATTTGCAGCCGTACACATCACTTCAAAATAATCACAGCTGTGCGGAACGAAGCAGTATTGAAAATCTAAAAATTAAAAGGGTGACACAAAACTGCGGGATCCTTTTTCTTCTCTGTTTGTCAACTGATTTTGTTTATTCTTTCACATTTTTGTAGACACAGTCAAGCTTTAGTGCACTGTCTTTATCATATTAAAATCGGTTCAGTATTAAAAAAATAAATGACTTATTAAATTGCTACCACTACGCATGCAAAAAATACGCATGCATTTGAAACGGAGATGCGTATATGAAATAATCAAAGAATAAAAAGTGTTCAATAAACTTGGTAAATTTTTACCGCAAGGCGAACTATAGTATTTTCAAGCAGACAGTCTACGCTTCACGGTTTTTTATTCTTCCATTTTCGCTTTTGGCTCATCTGCCTCTCAAATTTAATTATTCCCTTCATACCTCTGGTATTGATTGTGAGTCTTGACCAAGTTTTATTTAGCTAAAGTAAAGATAACCCGTTTTGCACTTATCGCAGAGAAACAAAAAATATATTAATACTTAATAACAACTTCATATAAATTGTAAGCACACAAATCCATACATGTGTTGAAAATGATGATGAATTAAATTTTTTTATTACTATTTTATTTCGGAAGCAGTACAACAAAAATATCATGGTAAAAGTCATACAGCAAACATATTACGTGTGATTTTTTGAAACATTTTAATAAAACAAGCATTTCGTAACGCTGTTATTGACGATGTTCTTAAACACATCGTGTTTTGTTGTTTGTTTTTTTTTTTGAAGCAGTTGATAATTATTACTGTTGTAGCCCAATTTATTTTTCGACAGTTCTTAGTCTGACAATTGTACGTATTAATTTGTATAAAATAGAAACACGTTTAAGTTACGTGTTTCAATAATAATATGAACATATTTTAATTACTAATATGAACATACATTTTTGATATGGGCATTTTCATAGAACCGTACGTCACTCCTTTACGATTATAAAGTGGAATAATATAGAAAGTATAGAAATACAATCTTTGGGTAAATTTATTATGAATATAATTTTATTATGAAAATTAGTAAACAAATTCGTTTTTAGGGTTTTTTTTTCTGACGTTAGCCCTACCTGAAAGATTCACACACACGTTTATCTTAAAAAAACATACCACCCTGGAAAATTTTAAACTCCTAAAAATTCCACACATGATTACTAAAAACCAATAAAAACTAAATATTTTCAAGAAACAATATTTCTATTTGTTATAGATATTTAGATATAAGATTTAAATTGGAAATCTGAAGTACACTTCCATTACAACTAATAATACATAATAATAATAATAATAAAAATAATAATAATAATAATAATAATAATAATAATAATAATAATAATAATAATTAACAATTTTTCAGATTTCAATTGGTTTTTAAGCCGACCTCAAAAAAAGGAGGTTATCAATTCGAGTGAATGTTGCTTTTTTTATTTTTGTGCCCGAAGAATTAAGAAAATTTTAGAAATTTTAAGATAATGTTTTGTAATTTAATAGACTGTGCTTAAAAATTGGTTCCGTTTCTACACAGTTTAATATTTTAAAAAAGGAGATCCCCATACAACATACATGTTTTTTAAGTGTATTTTGAACCGTTAAATGCACTTCTGTAAAATCTAAAAAGAAATGCTTATTATTATATCTCCTAATACCATAAAATAATACAAAAATAAATCTAAAAATTAAAGGGTGTCCCCAAAGGTGACGTAAATTTACTACTATGCGTCTATCTTATGAACCGTTAAAGACGTTGCTGTAGTCGAATTGGTTAACACGTTGACTACAAACTTGGTTGTCCAGGGTTCGACCCCTGCGGCAATCAAAAATTAAGAATGTTTTTTTCTGTTTAATGGTATAAATACATATTCAGAATTTTCATTAAAACATGCAGCCTCCTTCGTCGGTACTTCTTTCATATCATACTGACCGGCGAAGTAAAATAACTAACTCTCTATCTCTCTCTTTCACCACCTGTCTTATCTCTTATCTATCCCTTTCCTAAAAGAATGTAGCACGGTTACCAAAATAACTTAGTAGGTATTAATGCCTGAAGTGCTACTTCTCTTTAAAAAAAAAAAAAAAAAAAAATGGACAGGGTGTCGATTACTATGACCGTTATAATAACAAGTATAAACATTAAAAATTATAAGTTAAAGGGTGTCCCAATAGTTGAACCGTTTTAGACAGACAACTGAGATTTACAAAGAACCTGTATTGCTCATAACAACAAGTATAACAGCAAGTATATAATTTGAATTTAGAAACTAAAGTGTGTGCCCAATTTTGAAGTAAGTTGACCTATATGGACCTATCGCTTGAACCGTTTTACACAAACCGTTATATTATATATTATAGGGTAGTACAATAGTTACTGGTATTTTATGTAGATGACTAAACTGCTCAACTGTTGTAGACACTTGATTGAAATTTGCACAAAATCTTTATTGCTAAGACCGCTATAAAATGTAGCAAATTTGAAATTAGAAATAAGAGGGTGTCCCTGTAATAGATTTAATTTGACCTATATGGCCTTATCTTTGAAACTGTTACAGACACACTCTTGAATATTAGACAGAATATCCATTGCCATATCAAGTATAACAACAAATATAAATATTTAAGTGTGTACTAGTAGTTGATGTCGTTTGGTGCATATGGCCAATCTTTTGAACAGTTTAGACTAACGCATCGAATTTAAGCAAATTTTGTTTTAGTGTGTCAGCAATAAAAAGCGTAAAAAATAAAGGCTGATCACATTGATCTGCATTCACATTTTGCTCTACGTCATATAAAAAATCCTGACGCAATTATGTAAATGTTTGCTGTACATTAAGCGGTAATATAATCTTAAAATATAATATTTATTTTCTTATCATACTAAAAGAAGTTTAAGGGCTTCTGCTTTTTCTGTCGTGGTTGATATATTTATGGAAATGCCAAAATTTTATTACTTAGTTCAAAAAATAATTCTTTTTGTTTTAGAACACACCTTAACTTATATTAAAAAAAAATTCAAGAATTTCTTATGCGATTGATATAATAATGGAATAGCCCATATTAGGTTATTAAAAAGAGTAAAAGTTCACAGAGGGAAAACAAATTTGCCCAGTACATTTTTTTATATTATGTAAAAGATGTTTCCTATTCAATTTAACACAAATTTTTCATATTGTATTTTCTACAAAAGACAATAATTTATTATCCGCATTATATGTTGATCAAAAAAAAATAAAGCAGTTTGTGATACACAACTAAAAATAGTATCAAAGTTTGTAAATGTCCGGATACAAAAATATTTCATCATTAATAATTAAACTAAAATATTTAATGTAAATAATGTTTTTTTATCCATTATTCGTGTTTAGGATACATAAATATTATTTAAATGTATGTGTTAAGGTTTCATGAGCAAATCTTTTGAAAACAATATTTTAGTTCATGAATGACTTCGTTAACCCTGTAAATGGAATTTACAGATGAAATATGAAACTTTTTTACATTAATGGAAAAATTAATTTAACCAAAATTATAAGATCAACTTGGAATATATTATGATAAAAGAAAATATTAGTTATGAATTAAGAAATAACAAGATGGTTTTTATAAGCTTAGAAGTTCTATTATGAACTTATAATTCATTAAAACTACGAAACTGCTTATAAATTGATTTTCAGATAATTCTAAATCAATTTAGTGTATGATAATATTTTAGTTTTAAAAACCAAACTGCAAATCAAGTTGTCTAATAGTAATATTTTATGCTAAAGTTTGAACAAAAGCAGATCGACTTTTTGTCAAGCAAGTCCTGAGGAGAGCGAACAAAATCTGCAATAAAAATTATCTCCGTAACAATGTATAGCTGTGCTGGCCTTATTATTTTTGGCTTCAACAATACTTTAGTTCCGATAAATATAAAATGTGATAGATTTTAACTCAAACAAGTAAGAGTGCTATATTCGGCTATGCCGAATCTGATATAACCTTCACCATATATATTAAAATCTAGTTTAAGGAAGTAATTCCCTTAAAAAAAACAATTATTTGGGGTAACAAAGAACTAAAAAATTAGAAAAAAATCAAGGCCCAAATCGTCGCATTCGTGATCGAATGACTTTGATCGAAATTTTACATTTTGAGATCGCCGTACTCGATATCGAATATCTTGTATCGAGGTTTGGGATCATGGCACTCGATAACGAGTTGTCGATCGAGTACTTTCACTCGAAATGTTATTCGATAGGTTAAAAGGCATCGTAAACATAATTATATGTTTTTTATAAACAAAATAAAAATTGCATTATAGCTAATCAATAGTTTACCTTTAAAAAATAATAAGAAATGTAAATATTTACATATTAAACTTTATTTTCAAGAAAATGGTATCAAAACCATGACATTTTTGTTAAGGACCAATGTAAATAAAATTAATGGCAAACAAAAAGAGCTCATGGCACAATTTATGGTGACCACCGGAATTTGGCAAAAAATTTAACACCAAATTGTGGGCAAGGTAAAACAGTCGCTAAAAGGCTATGGGAAGAACTTTCAAACAAATTGAATACGTACGGCCTGTGTCTGTTTAGCAAAAAGGATGTTTCTTTTTATAACACTTTGTAATCTCACTATAAACTTCAACTAATTTTTAAACTTATAGGTGTACGTAGACCAAAAATACAACGCTAAAAAAACTTTCTTTTAACAAGGAATTTAAAAGAAAAATGGGTGGTGGACCGTACGTAGAAGTGCTTTTATTACCATTAGAGAACAAATTGTTTAAGCTGCAAAAATTGAAGCTGCTGTTGAAGGCGGCTATAGCATTAAGGCATTTGGTAAGCCGCTGTCTCGGACAATGATAGGGGTTCGCTTTTGTTTCATGTTTGTCTTCCGGTGCGCACGACACTTTCATCTTCTTCATCAGATAAAGACAAATAAAATAAAAACAGGGAATCCATTTCTTCAAAATATAAGTTATTAAAAATTTAAAAATATTTGAGTATTAAGAGTTTTACGTTTACTTATCTTTCTTTTATTATATCTTTGTTTACATTTTATAAGAATCATGTTTTTATTCTATTATAAAGCACACAAATCTTTTACATTTTTAAAAAAATTTCGATTCGAAAGCTATCGAATGCCGCAATCCGGTTATTCGATACGTCACGAAATTTTACTCGATACAAAACCTTACTCGATCACGAAAGCGACGATTTGGCCCCAGTTCTGTATATAATTTTATGTAAAATATTATTATTGGGTAAAGCATTGATATTCATATTTCCTGATGGATCTTTTCAAAAGCTTTTATATGATATCAATATTTATATCTTAAAAAATATTCTATGAAAAGTTTAGAGGCCCATAACTCGGATAATATGGGCGAGCGCCAATTTTTGACTTAATGTCTTTTTTTTCTTATTACTTAATTCTCTGTAGCCCAAATATTTGTTTTTTTTTTTCTTTTGATTGGAGTTATTTACTAATCCAAATTTGTTCCAAATGTTAGGAAAAACTAGAGTACGGAAATTTTAGTATTTTAGAACTTTTGTGTTGTTGCAAAAAGTTAAAGAGCATTTCCTAAAGAAATTTAAGGTATTAATTTCTCTTCCGAAACAAAATCTTAGTCTCTTATGCTTATTACTCTCTTGTCCTATAAACACATTTTGAAAATTTTAATTACTCTGTGCTTTTAAAGAGTTCCTGCCTTAAGGCCCAGCTATAATTTGCATAAGCTAGCTTGACCTTATGTCAAAAACCCAACGAAAAGCCTGTCAAATGCTTAGGTAATTCTTTAAAGAATTTTATGTGGCTACAATGTACTTACATAAATTTAAAAACTAATTTGCCACAGTTGCACATTTATGTTTAAATCGTACTTTCCTAAAAATATATATTTTTTTAAATAAATAAAATTTGTAAAGAAAAAGGCATCGAAATAATATATTATATATATTTAATAACATTGATTTAAGTAAATGTACTTTCTTTTACTAATTTTCAATTAAATTCGATAAAAAAAATGGCATGTTTTTTTGTTCATGTATTTTTGGCCAAAAGTACTAAAAGATGCAACGGTGTGCATGATTTAATTCGATAGCAATTAAAAAATAAATTTTATAGCGAATTGTTATGATAAAACGCGTCCTTTTTTATATAAACACATTTTCTACATTTTCTATTATATTAAAAAAAATCTTTTTTCACTGTTGCTCTCTATTGCAATTTTTCATTTATCAAGTTATGTATGTATACACCAAGCGCAATCAGCTGTTTCTGTACGGAATGTGCGATCAGTTTCGTACATTGCATAAGCAAATGACATTTGACGAAACTTGCCGAAAAGTTCTCTCAAGTACATTATAGTTTACCACATTTGATTAGTATATATTTGCACAGTTGTATAAGTTGGCATAAGCTAGTATATGCATATTATAGTTGGGCCTTTAGCCGTTTTTGTAAGTTCGTATGTCTTATCGTTTAAACAAATATCTTTTCCTAGTTTAAAAAATTAAATATACGAAACATATATTTTTTTTAGTTTTTTTTTTACCAAAAGCATGGTACTCTGTTTAGTTTTTCATGCAGAAAGCTGTCGAACTACATAAAAAATTTGTATGTAAAAGTCATGAAAAAATGTTGCAGAAGTAATACTCTGTTTTTACCAAAAAAAAACTTATGAAATGATTCTGGCAACATTTTATCAAAGCTGTGAAATAGATCAAAGAGGCATTATTTCATGCGGAATTTCTCAAACAACAGCTGATCATATATATTTTGCTTACATTTCTAAAACAATGTAATGTACGTGAAAACAATAAAACGCTAAGTTTTTCCAAATCGCAAGATAGATACCACATTTTAAATGTCAAATTTTCTACATGAAATAATCAATGTTGCTCAACAATTTTACAAATTCGAACAGAGTATAAGGCTTAACACAACTTTAAAAAAATATGCAAATAGTTATCGTACTTTCATTATCTGTCATAATAGTTAAATTTTAGTTCCAATTGTTGAAGTGTTAAAAGAATTATTATACTTGAATTGTGAAAAAGTCAAGCTTTCAAATTTCTTTTTTAACAATTTTGGCAAATGAACAAATGTTTTTCTTTCCTGTTTCTTGGTTTCCTTCATTCTGAAATACCATAATGCATTAAGCCCTTTTTTGACATGTTGTGAAAGAAAATTTTATTTATTATTTACGTTATACTTGGCTGAGAAAAATATGTAAAAGTTTTTGTAAAAAAAAAAACTTGAAAAGCAGCCAAAAATGTAGAGAAATACAAACAAATTAAAGAAAGGAAGTTTTTTCGAGTTCTCAAGAATTGTGTTTGAATTAAGAAAAAAATTGTTTAAGTAGAATGATTTATTTTTCATATAATTTTTAGATTAAGGTCTTTTTGTCGACTTTATTAAAGCAAGAAGCATAAAGATAAAACAAGTATAAATTAACCCTTGATTTAATGATTTTAGCGTTAAGCAAAAATATAGAATAATGTTTCCAATTTAGTAGTCAATAGCTGTTACTTCATAAGAGATTTATAATATTTTTCAGAGGTTGTAAAAAATGCAGAAACTGCATGCGTTTCTCTAGCCCTAATTTAAACTAAAGGAATGCATAAGCGAAAAAGATTTCATATTAATGATATAAATGTACAATCAGGAACTTCACTTTTCACTTGTTTACTACTAAAGTTGTCAAACTCCGTCAGCCTGTTTAGGTTTGCATCACGTAAAAACTGCTGGATGGATTAAAACAAAATTTTGTGGAAAAGTCCTTTAGAACCTTTGTTGGGGAGTACCCGTTTTGCCTATTTATCACTTCTTTGTAAAAATGTTTAACTTGTCTGTATAAATTTTAGACTGTGCTTGGTTGGTATTTTTTGAGATTAGGAATAAAAAAAGTAATCAAATGTAATCTTCATCGAATACAATCAAGCATGTACTCGGAAACGTAAGTTAATCTTTTTGAAGCTTAGATAAAATTTATATTAAATAACGATTACGTTGTATGAGTGCTACCTTTCCTACTCCTGCTGTTAGAAAAATATCCTATCTTAGTTTTCTTGTTTTTAGTAAAACGAGGTTCAAAATATCAAAATAATTTTACGTGCTAGTTGACCTCCTAGAAAGTACGAAAAACTGCAGCTTTACTATATTTTATATAGTTTTCAATTTCTTTCTAACTCCGTATTGCTTATTATTTTGCCCTCTACCACAGGTTGTGTTTTAATGCTTAGCAAAGTCGATTGAGCGATCTGGGTCTGTCCGTCAGTTCGTGTTCGTGTTGAAATCAACTTTGCCAGGGCACTATATGGGCCACAAACAGCTGACATTTTTCCATATCTTTTTTCCAAATTTCGTTTTTATTTATGCAGGTGGCTGTCATTATGATAAAAAAAATTAATGAAAAAGATAAGAAAAATTGATTACCTCCTTAACACTTGTTCACCACTGACTTTTACAAAAATCTTCTCATTTACTGAGTTGGGACAACAATCTTAAGCAAAACAAAACAAATATTTTAACAGAAAAACTTTATGGTAGGAAATATTTTTTTGCCGATTTTTATTTAAGCTGTTTAAAGAAAATGTACACTATGGTATATAAGATTCTGTATAAAGAAATATTATACTCTTATTGCCTTTTATACCCTTCACTACCAAAAGTGGTCAAGAGTATAACTAATTTTGTCATTCCGTTCGTAATTTCTGCAATATCCTTTTCCGACCCAAAAAAGTATACATAATTTCTGACTTCTTCTGCATAGCGAAGTCGATTTAGTGATGTCCGTCCGTGTTAGTGTTAAAATAAACTTTACCGAGGCACTAGATCAGCTAAAAAAACATCAATAGATCAGATATAGTGTCCCAGAAGTGCTATTGGAAATCAGCAAGATCGGTCCATGTCCTCTGACGCAGGGGCCCTACCTCTACTTTTATATTTCATTTGGAACAGTGAAGTAACTCCAATAACAAAAAAACATGTGGTGCTATAGAGAATTAAAAAAAACATCAAATGAAAAAATTAGCACTCGCCGATTTAGGGGTTTTTGAAATTTTCATAAAAAAGTAAGACTAAAGATATTTTGAAGAGAACTTTCAAGAAATACTAAAATTTTTTAAATATACTTAACCCATTAAGAGCCTATGACATTTTGATGTAAAAAAATCTATCCTACTTAATTGTTTTTCATATTTTTTAATTCTGTGTCACCGCAGTATTTGTTTTTTTTTTCTGATAGAAGCTTCTTTACTAAACTAGATTTACATGCATGGTGAAGGGTACATAAAATTCGGCTTAGCCGAATATAACATTCTTACTTGTTTAAACTAACAAAAATATGTATTTGTAATAATTATAATTTTTTCTCAATAAATTTAGACAAAAATTATATATATATATATATATATATATATATATATTTATCAAAAATTGCAAGTATCGGCACAGACACTCACTTTAATTAATTTGTGCACTTAAAACCTATTTGAAGAAATAGGTTTATACGCAATAGAGTTCTAAAACAAGTAAGAATTACTGGATGAAAAAAAGTATATTGAAGCCAAAAAAAAAAAGCTAAAAAAATTTTTGTTGTACGTTTTAATAAAAACCCTATTAATATCCCCTCTTACACCAGAATACTCTATAAAAAAGTGTATTCTATTTTCTATTATCTCTAGCAATGCAGCAATATTTTTAACGTACAATTTAACCTCCTCGTAGAATAATAGAATTTTTTTACAATCGAATGCTTAACAAACAACTACAATAACGACAGGATTTACGGCTACATTAACAAGAAGCTAAAAAAAAATCTTTTTAAACCATTATAATGTCGAGGCATACGTATCTATAACAATAGAGAAACCATTCATTTAGCACATTTGGAATATGAGAACAATTGAAGATACACAGCAGATATAAAAATACATATTTTTACTTAGTATGTGTTAGTGGATTTTTTTTTCTCATTTAGAGGAATAAGAAAGCTAAGTAGAATTTGTGGCAAGAACCATTTTAATGTTTTGAAAAATTTGCTTAAATCATTTTACTTTGTTATCAAGTTTTTACTTAAAAAAATTAATAATTTAAAAAAGTTTGTAATCTTAGATATAATAAGTTATAAAACATTATAATTTAGCTTTGTTACATATTCATATTTTTCTCATGCAATTATATACTTTTTTAAAGTAGTTTAAACAATAAAAAATGTAAGATATTAAAACAAAGCTTGTGGTCTCTCAAGAGCGCAAATAAATATGTATAAAAAGTCACGGAATATTTTTATCGCTCTTTGGCTTTCAAATTTTATGGTCTTCATATTAAAATAAATATTTTCAAAATATCCTTAGACCAGCTTTTAGTTTTACAGAAAAATCTAAATATTTTAAGTTTCTTTTCACTAAGTGTACATGATCACAAAACTGATGGTCTATCAGATAATTTATAATTTAATATGAAATGATGTCATATTTTGTCCAAAAAATGTTTTAAAATTTTACAAAAAAGGATGTCTGGATTCACAAAATAATAAAATTACTTTCTTTAAAATAGGAAAATTTGTAAATTACAAAATTAAAATTTATTGCAAAAAGCAATCGTTACTCTCGATTTAATTTAAAAATTATTGTTTGTTGTTTTTTTTTTTTCTTTATTGCTGGACAAAAATAAATAAATTTTTCTTTGCGAGGAGAAATAAATTTTTTCCCTCACTTTCTTTAATGGCAAGAATCCCCAAAATCGAATCAATAAAAAGTCAGCGATACCTGACGATTGCCATGACATGGCGGAGTGAAATTGTCTTCAAGGTGAAAAATGGGCTTTGGCCAAAATAGTTGTTGAATTACGGAAAATTTTATAGACAGTAAGACTTTCAGAGTAAGAATAGGGAAACTCGTTCTTCTGATTGAATTGTAATGGCAGGTTTGTAACAGGGATGATAACTAGGACCAGAATTATAATTTTTTTATATGTCTGGCTTACGTAGGCCAATAGCTAGAACCGTTAGCAGTTGTATTAACGTTTATTATTTATCAGTTCTGGTTGAATTCTTTACCAGAGGGCGATATTGCCAAAATATAACTACGACTGAAGTATAGTAGTATAATTAAAGGCAAGTACCTTTATCCCATGTCGTTTATACCAGGCATTAGGATTAGTATTATTATTAAGGTGATAACTGTACCATGAAACATCTGGGTATAATATTTCATGAGAATATTGAGTTTTACCGACGTTTAAACGTACTAAGCAAAACTTTAGGACATCATCGTTGCTTTTATTCTATGTCGCCAAATGTTACGACCTTTTATATTCTGTGCATTTGCAATTTGGTTTAAAATTTTTTCTGCCTGAATGGAAAGACTCATGCTTTTAACACAATTGCAACATTAGGCTATACGAACGCACGCAGCAAATGCTGATAGCTATTTATACTTGCCGTCATATAGCCAACTACACAATTATTTCGAACGCAGCAGCTACATATTAAAAATATTATTTTATTGTATTTAAGTGATGTCACTTTATTTTTAGTTTTAATGTTTTTTAAAGAAGCAGTTGTGGTTTATAATTTAGTAAATACTTAGATTATTATGTAGGAGGCAACTAGAAGACAAAAACAATATTTTTTAAAAGCAGGTCAATTTTTCGTTTGCCTTGTCTTTAAACTTGAAAATACATTGAAGTTTTTCTCAGAGGCAATAACTAGTACTGTCACTCCAAAGAAAACGAAGTTATTTGTCCACCGCAATAAGAAATACTAAGAACATTAAAATTTTGAAAGTTATACAGTTCTATGATATCAACCAAAAATAAAATCTTTTTAAAAAAGTAATAGGTGTCCCATACAAGAAACCTCTACTTTTCAAAATTGTTTACTGATCTCTACAATAAATATTTAAAAATACATTTTTCAAAATTTGAATTTTAAGAAAATTATAAATGAAACGCCAACGAAATCTTGGGCGCTGCCCGTAAGAAATAAGCTTATACTTTGCATTTGCTTTAAAAATTTTTGTAATACAAAATAATTTTTGTAAATCAATTAAAATTTAGTTTTTTGGCTTCGGTACATTTTTTAATTTAACTTTTATTAAAAAAATTTATTTTTCAAATGTACGCGGACGTTTTCCAAAGGAACAAGAAAAATTAAACGCTGGCAGAATGTAATGCCGCATTTTCAGGACCGCCAAAACCATCATCAGCATTCTTTGCATCCATCACCTTGAGTTGAGTATATTGTAAATATCATCCATTTAACCAAATAATCAATATTAATTTGGTTGGTCGAAATTCACATACAACTCAAAGCATTCTTTGTTGTCTTCTCTACAACACGTCTTGTATATTTGTTGCAATTTTGTGCTACATCTTCGGTGTAGTCACGAAATGCGAATTTTATTTTAAATCATTTATACTTGTTTTCTCACAAAATTATAGATGCTGTTCCAGTATCATATCAACTGTTGATGAGTTAGGTATGAATGTATATGCGATGTACCTTGCGTGTTTTTAAATTATTTTTAAATTTTTTTTCCCAGCCAGGGTTTGAACCAGTGACTTTTATAAATAAATTAAAATTTACTTTCTCGGCTTTAATTTATTTTTTAATTTAACTTTAATAAGGAAAAAATATTTTTCAAATATAAGCAGGCGTTTTCCAAAGAAAACAGGAAAAATTAGACGCTGGCAGAATGTAATTTTTGTTTATTGAAATATTTTAGTTTGAAAAAATTTTTTATTACAATTGTATGAAAATTAAATTAGTTAAAAGGTAAAATAAAAAATATTTGAAAATTTAAGTCGATTGAATTTTTAGTCAAAATAAACTTAAACTTGAACAAAAAGAAAATTTCTTGTCCCTTAAGAAGTGTGACAAATATGAAGCGATCAATTTTAATAATAATCTTTTTTTAAAATTACTTGCGATAAGAAATAACTTTAAAGCTAAATCAAAAAATGAAAAACACAAAGAAGAAAAACAGTTTCACAAAAAAATTCACTAAATCGCTAGAACATAAGAACATTATTTATTACATTTAAAAATAATCGATAAAACAGTAAATTTTTTTTTACTTAGAAAACCTAAAAAATATAGGCAATGACCTTTGTTTTTTAAACAAAATATGATGATCATATTTATTTCAAAATTACTAAATACATATGCTCAATATTCAGAATATAGATTTACATTAAGTTTATAAGTGTCAATTTGTCTTAAATTACTGAAGTGACACATAACATAACTGCTGCAAATAGATAAGTACAACTTTACAAAAGAGCAAAATCTTCTAAGGAAATTAAATAAATAAGTGTAACGTTAAAATAATAGAAAACAATCTGTCTGTTTAATCAAGATAAGTAAAACGTTTCCATACTTTGTTATTAAATTTGTTATGATCGAAAACTTAAACTAAAATAAAATAAAATATGCATTTCATGGCATTTTGTGTAAAAGATAATCTTCTTTTATTACACGTCAATTTGTTATATTGTAGATGTCCATTTTAATAAAGCAATTCTGATTTTTCTGCAGATAAACAAGTTTGTTTTGCTGTTGCTTTAGTATTTTCTTTAAAACAACAGCAAAAACTTCAACAAGTAAACAATGACTCGAAGAGAATACAAACCTTTGCTTGATTTTAAGGCAAATTTGTAAATTTTATTTTTTTGCGGTTCGTTTGGATAATACAAACCAAATGAAATCTATATTGAAAGACAAATAACGATTGTTATTGGTCTCTCTTTTGCTTTTTTATAGTGTTAACAACAATATCAATAACTGTCCCACAAAAGAAATAAATTAAATAACAAAGAAAAATTGAATACGAATTTTTATAGTTTTTAATTCATTCTTACGTTCATGATTGTTGATGTTGTTCTAAAATTGTTATACTTTAGTAAAAGCATTTTAATATTTAGTCTATTCAAAATATTTGTGAGAAGATTCCTGAAGAGCTAAATAAGACGTAGAAAAATGGCCATCGTGACATGCTTTCACCCTCAATAATCAATATCGGTAATGTAATAATTTGATTGGGGAAAAATTGCACGCCATCTTTTAAAAATTAATTAATTTAATTTAATATTGCCGTGTTTTTATTTTTATTTTTGTTTTTTTTTTTTATTTTAATAAATTATATTATTTTTGCGAAAAATTAGAAATTTCAGCCGTTAAGTAAAATTTCTCTCCTTAATAATTTAAAGTTTTTTGGACAATTTTCTGTAAAAATCTTAGAGAAAATGTAAAATTATGTTTATATTTGTATTTATCGACAATTTTTAATTTTTGATGTAATTTCTAATTTATCATTGCAAAAGAAATTTTCGAGAATATTTCATTTTGTTTTAGGAAACTTTGGTAAAAATATGATTTTTAAGGAAAACTTCTATCATCTTGAAAAGTTTGAATTTTTTTATTTTTTTTTTTTTTTTTTTTTTTTTTTGAATTTGCACTTTTTAATGAAATTTAAGTTACTTGATTGCATATACAATTGTTTGGTAACAATCAAATTTTCTGTGAAATTTTGTTGAAAGTGTGAATGCTGATGACAATTGTAGTGATCCAAAAGACATAACTCTTGATGCTGCTGGTATCTAATTTGTGTTAAATTTTTTTTATTTAAACTAAAATTAACATTCTTTAATAACTATATTTTTTAGTTAATTTAAAAATTAAAATTTACTTGAACTTAAGCCGAACTAAGTTATTATTAAATGAAAATGTGGCATTTAAATGAAAATTCGGTCGTTCAATTCGATATTCAGATTTTAAGGTAATAAGGAGTTTTTTTCTAAAGTGGTAGCGATGTGGTGGTCGAAAACGCCAATTATTTTAAATTATATAAACGGAGTTTTATCATGCTTAAATATAACATAACTAACGCACACGTATAATTTTTATATTTAAATTATGAAAATAAAACACTAAATTATCGTATGTACAAATTTATATTCATTTCATAGCTACAAGCCAAACCACGGATATAATAGTCAATATATTTTTCTATAATAACGGACAAACACAACTTTTGGATAATTTTTATCCTTGATACAGCGAAAGCCATTTGGCTGAGTGTCACTTTGTACAGCTGAAAAACTAAACACTATTCCTTTTAAATTTCAAACTCTTAAAAAGTTTAAGAATAAATCCTTTAACAGTAACTGTTTATGTAGTCTAATGCAACAACGTTGCTTAGAAAGGATAATTATCGTTGATAGGATTTTATATAACAAAAAAGTACTTTTATCTTTAAAGCCTATTAGTAATGAATATTTAAATAAAATGATTTTTTGCTTATGCTGCGAATAGACTAGAGATTATTTATTTCTTTACAAAGAAATAATTACAAAGAAATCTTAGGAAAAAATTTAAAAGCTAAGAAAGATTATGAAAAATATCCAGGCCTAAATTGAAGACAAAACTTTAGTTCATTTTACTTTTTTTGAATACAAAGAATTTTACTATTTTAAAATAAAGAAAATTTTTTTTTCAGAGCAATTTCATATTTCGTTTAACCTTCTTATGTGAGTTCAATTTGCAATCTATATAAATATGTATTTATATGTAACAGGATCATTTTTCAACGAGTCGCGTTTAATGTAATTTTAAAATAACTCAAAATTTTAGTTGATTTATAAATTTTTCTTTACGCGTAAAAGTTCAAAAATTTTAAATTTCCGAAATTCGGAATTTAATTTTTAACATCTTTTATGGGAACTTTCTCTTTTGAAGAGAAAATGAAAAAAAAAATTTAAATTAAAAAATCGATTTAAGCAGTGTATCCATAAATACATATTTATTTTACAATGTGGTTTGCACACTCAATATAAGAATTTGGCATAATTTCAAGTATTTCCGTTGCGTATTTAATTTTGTATTAGAAAAGATTTGTGTCTAATGTGCGTGTTGTGTGTGACCATTCAAAAGTTGTATTATTTAATGCTTGTGATGTTTGAAAGTAGCCATTCCGCAAAGTATAACTAACAGTTGTACAGTTAACTTTTACTGATTTCGATTTTACATATAAAGTCATAATATTTAATTATTTTTCTTGTAACCTTAGCGAGATGACCAAGTTAAAGTTAACACTGAGTGGCCGAAATTTCAGTTGGTATTAAAATCATTCATTAAGAACTTTATTTTAATAGTTTTCAAGTTTTTGCAAAAAAAAATTACTTTTAAGTTTGTTTTGTTACAATCCCTTGTTCGAAAACAAAAAACATAAGTGAACAAAAGCAAACTGAAATTAAATATAAAAATGAGCTTTTTCCACAACTAAAAAGGAGTTGTTTTCCTTTTACGGATATAATATTAGTTTTACGTCACAAATTCGTAAGTGGAAGAAGATTACTCCCGTATAAGGCGAAGTAAATTTTGGTCAGATGGAACAAGGTTACAGGAAGATGAAAATATTTGGTGTTTTTTAAGCCCTATAGAACTTTAAGTTACAAAATATAACACAAAATTAAATTTTGATGAACATTTTTTTGTATTATTTTCAGTAAACTCTGGCAAATCATAATGAAGAGGCTCATACTTGAACAACGCCTTCAAATCATTCAAGTTTACTTTGAAAATCAGTCATCAATTGGAGCAACTTATAAACGGCTTCGTGATTTTGTTGGTGTACATAATCGTCCGTCTGAGAAGGCCATCCATCGAACTGTGGATAAATTTCGTACCACATACTCCCTAGAGAATGCAATAGCACCAACACGTCGAAAGAATGTGCATACTGATAAGAATATCGCTGCTGTAAACGAAAGTGTGGAAGAAGATCCAAATTAATCGATTCATCGTCAGTCGCAGGTGTTGGGGCTCTGTCCGTTTACTACAAGGAAAATTTTGCGCAATGATCTTGGCCTACACCCAAAGTAAATTCAGCTAGTGCAGGAGTTAAAAATATCAGACCATTATATGCGTCGTTCCTTCATCGATTGGGCTCTAGAGCAGTTAGAAAATGGCATTTGTTTTATCGCCAAATTGTGTTCAGCGATTGGGCTTATTTTTGGCTTAACAGGTTTTTAAAAAAGCAAAACTACCGCATATCGAGTGAGACTAATTCGCAACATACTCTAAAACCTCCATTGTATCCAGAAAAATGCACCGTTTGATTTGATTTATACGCTATTGGCATCATCGGACTTTATTTTTTAAAAATGAGGCCAAATCTCACGTTGGGTTAATAAAGATCGTTACTACACCATGATTAATGATTTTTTTTGTTTGAAGATGTGGATGACATTGGTCCGGACAAAATGTAGTTTTAACAAAATGGCACTACATGGCACACGGCAACCGCAATCGTCGATTTATTGAAACCAAAATTTTGCGATAAATTCATTTCGAAAAATGGATCTGTCCATTAGCCTCTAAGGTCCTGCGATTTGACATCTCTCGATTATTTTCTGTGGGGACACGAGAAGTAACTGGTTTATGCTAATAAACCAGCAATAATTAACGCTTTGGGGGCGAAAATTGTTCGTGTTAATCGTGACATACTTACAGTACTTGAAAAAGTTACCTAAAATTGGACGTGAAGATTGCGCTTCGTCATGAGCAGCCATGGTGACCATATACCCGAAATCATTTTAAAATATTAATGCCATGTTCTGATCTTTCGTATAAAAAAATTCTTCATTACAGTTTAACTTTTTCTGGTATTTTTTAAAATTAAATGTTTTATCAGGCTTATAAAAACATTTTTTTCTTGCTCATGGGTTATAACTACTATGATTTGTCTAGTAAAGCTTCAGCTTCTTAAAGAAAAAAAACCTTTCTTCAAATCCCATCCAAAAAATAGCAGTACCTTAGCGGGATGAATATTTTGCTTTAATGATGACTTTTTCCGTTAGTCCAGCTTTTGCATTATCATTTTAATGTATTCTCATGATTGCTTGCTAAGCGATGCAAAAGTTCCTCCTTATTAATATGAAACAAAAGCGTTCCAATCCTCTGAGCGGGATAGAGTTCATATGACAACTGGTAATGTTGCTTATTTTTTAAATCTTTAAATAGAAGCGTGTTTTTATTTTTAGCAGCAATCATTTATTTTCAAATTAAACACACAATTTACAAATTAAAAATATAATTGAATTAAGCAAATTTGTGGATTTTGAACCATAATAATATTTATTAAAATACTTGTATCAGTGAAAAATAATACCGATTTAATTTTAACCTCATATCTGGCCACTTCAACTATACTAATAACAATATTGTTATAATTTGTATTTGTATAATATTGTGGCGACATTATGTGGCTGCATTGTTCGGTTTATTATAAACTGAATGTTTTGTGTGGTATTTGTGTAAAAAAAATATAAATACAAAATTAAATTTACTTACATATGAACCAGAGAAATCTGTATAACAAAGATATTTAAGTCAAAAACAGTTGAAACCAAATTACAACCAAACATCAGCAGTATAGAAAATTGTTTTGTTGTACAAAAACCTACAAAAAAAACATTTCATGTACAAGAACAAGTGTGATTTTTATCTGGAACCTCATTCAAGTGGCTGGCAAAGACTTTCAAGAAAATGAGAAATGAGAAAAAGTTGTAAAGTTTTACAATAAGTGGATAAAAGTGTTGTTCAATAATGTTTACAGAACATCATTTTAAAGCATTAGAATTTAAATTTAAAAATATAAACGAAATATAAATTTAAAAATATATTATAAATGAATAAATAATTGATAGGGCATCATAATGCAAGGTGAACTGCCAAAAGCCAGATACTTATGTAGTTTTACGTAGATATATCGCTCGGTTAATCACCGCACATTAAGTAAATCTGGTCATCCGTACATAAATAAATCCGCATACATCTATTTTGGGTCGGCAAAAATTACATTTTAACTCGATGACACGCAGCGCAAGGCACATAAATCAAAAATGAGCTCATCGATCCATGAATTCAGAACTTGTGCAAAATTAGGAATTTTAATCTTCTATTAAAAACTACTTTAGTTGATATCTAGAAGAAACTTCTTTTCTGCTGGCTCGAAGAGCACCTGAGTGTCAATCGCTTTTGTAGATACGACTTCGGAAAAAATTAATATTTTACTTTTATTTAAAGTGAAAGTGAATAATGGTTAGTACTAGTTTCAAAATTGTTCAGTTTTTTCACGTTTTTTGGCGTACAATATTTTTGGTTTGTGAAAAAATAATTGAATATTAAAATTTCGGCAAATACACAATTAGAAATTTTTAGATATTTATTTAATATAAAAAAGTGTGAAAATTACAATTCTTTAATTTACTTTTACTTAATATTTTTTCAATTACCTGTTCACAGTTTGCGTTAAATTTTCTGTTTATTTGTGCCACTTGTGCCCAACTACAAAATATATTCTAATTTGAGAATGAAATTCTAATAGTTTTAAAAAATTTTCCATTTAATAAAAAAAGTGTCCCCAAATAAAAAAATGAAAGTCCTAAGAACATCCAATAATTTGGGAGTATTTATAAAATGATAATAAGCTTAATTTTTAAATAGGAAAAAAAGTAATTTATAGTGTAAAACGTAACAAACCCTATTGTTTTCGCTAGAATTTTTAGTCGTCGGTAGTATCCTTCTATCTTTGTAATTGTAACAAGTAAACTATAGAAAGTGTATTAGAAAAAGGTGTATCCTACATCCACTGTAAGAACAAATACAAGAAATTGAAGGGCGTTCCGAAAATGCCTTTATATATATTAAAATACGAAAATGTTTTAAACTGTAGTAGATAGACAAGATGTTGCCAAAAGCCGTGACATTTAAGTTTATAGCTTCATCTGTTAAACCGTAATGGGAAGACATTTGCTGTTTGAAGGGAGTATGCAATACTATTTCCACTATAAGCTATTAAAAAAAATAATTATATAATTATGGAACTTGTCGTAAGGTGAGCACTACATTAAAAAAGTATATAAAAATAAAACTATTTTTTAATTTTATTTCCAGCCAGGGGTTGAACCAGTGATCTTCATAAATCAATTAAAATTTACTTTTTCGGCTTTGATTCATTTTTTAACTTAACTTTTGTTAAGAAAAATTATTTTTCAAATGAACGCGGACGTTTTCCAGAGGAAACAAGAAAAATGAGACGCAGGCAAAATGTAATGCTGCACTTTCAGGACCGCTAAATCCATCATCAGCATTCTTTGCATCCATCACTTTGAGTTGCGTATATTGTAAATATCATCCATTTAACCAACTAATTATCATTAATTTGGTTGGACGAAATTCACACGCAACTCAAAAAATTTCTTAGTTGTCTTCTCTACAACACGTCTTGTACGTTTGTTGCAATTTTGTACTACACCTTCGGTATAGTCACGAAATGCAGATTTTATTTTTAATCATTCATACTTGTTTTCTCAAAACATTATAGGTGCTATTCCAGTATCATATCAACTGTTAATGGGTTAGGTATGAATGTATATGCGCTGTGCCCTGCGTGTTTTTCAATTATTTTTTAACTTTATTCCCAGCCAGGGGTTGAACTAGTGATCTTCATAAATCAAATAAAATTTACTTTTTCGGCTTTGGTTCATTTTTTAGTTTAACTCTTGTTAAGAAAAATTATTATTCAAATGTACGCGGACGTTTTCCAAAGAGAAGAAAAAAAATTAGAAGCTGTCAGGACCGTCAAATCCATCATCATCATTCTTTGCATCCATCACCTTGAGTTGCGTATATTGTATATATCATCCGTTTAACTAACTAATCAACATTAATTTGGTTGGACGAAATTCACACACAACTCAAAGCATTTCTTTGTTGTCTTCTCTACAACACGTCTTTTACGTTTGTTGCAATATTGTACTACACCTTCGGTATAGCCACGAAATGCAAATTTTATTTTTAATCATTTAGATGCTGTTCCAGTATCATATCAACTGTTGATAAGTTAGGTATGAATGTATATGCGCTGTGCCCTGCGTGTTTTTAAATTATTTTTTA
The DNA here is from genome assembly GCA_937654795.1 of Cistogaster globosa. NCBI lineage: Eukaryota > Metazoa > Arthropoda > Insecta > Diptera > Tachinidae > Cistogaster > Cistogaster globosa. The sequence goes on along the minus strand of OW569403.1, from coordinate 131,647,140 downwards.
ACTTTATTCCCAGCCAGGGGTTGAACTAGTGATCTTCATAAATCAAATAAAATTTACTTTTTCGGCTTTGGTTCATTTTTTAATTTAGCTTCTGTTAAGAAAAATTATTTTTCAAATGTACGCGGACGTTACGTTAAAATAAAACTGTCACAACGGCATTTAACAATTTTGCAGTTTTCTGCTGAATTTTTTAAGCAAAGTATTACGATCAAACAAATATGTGATTATCGAACTCAGGGATGCTAATTTTCAAATTTTTTAGTTGTTTTGCATGTTTTTTAGTACACAATATTTTGGCTTGTGAAAAATAATGTAATGTTTTAATTTCGGCAATCTCTTTCAAAAATCTATAGAAATTTATTTAATATAAAAAAGTGAGAAAATTACAATTTTGTGCATAAATTTATAATCATAAATACAGCAGAATTTAACTTTAATTTAATTTTACCCGATATTTTTTCAATAATCTGCTTAAAGTTCGCTTAAATTTTTCTATCAATTTTTGACACTGAGTCATATCATTTATTATAGCACTGGCCACCTGTGCACAATTATAAATTTTTTGGTTGCAGCCTTTTTCTTTACATAAAACAAGTATTAAGTTTTAGAATGACATTCTAATAGCTGCAAAAAATTTTACATTTATTTTTAAAAATTAATTCAATTTTTTTTAGTAAAATGGGTCCCATATAAAAACAAGATAAATAAGTTGTAAGGTATTCAATAAAAAAAATAGGTTTTTGGGGCCAAAAAAAATGTTTTTATAATTTTTTCTTTTTCTATCATATAAAATGCATAAAATACATTTAAGTTTTTAGGACTTTTATTTTACGAGTTTTAAGGCTTTCAAAAAAAAAAAATTGTTTTACTGGGTCAGAAAATAGTTTTCTTGGGGTCAAAAAAAAATGTTTTTCTTAAAACTTGTTTAAATAGCAGGACATAAATTGAGTAAGAAATACAGACTAATTTTTTCCTCCAAAAACAATAGTATCGTTTAATTTTTTTTTTATATTCCTGATTTTTTTAAATTCTGACTTTAGATAAAGAAAATAATTACAGACTTCAAATTTCGTTTAAAATGCTACACAAATGATTATATAAAATACACAGAGAATTAACCTCAAAGCTAATACATATAATGGTCACGCAAATTGCTAACATTTAAAATAACTTAATAGGATAAGTATTTTGATTTAAGATTATTTTTAACAAAAAAAAAAAAAAAAAAAAAAAAATTAAACAAGTGAAAAATAGTTTGGATTTTTTAATTGACAAATTTTTGCATTTAGTATTGTTTTTTATCTTCAATTCTATATTTTTTAATATTTTATAATTTCTGGTGTTTTTATAAACAACGAAACCGAAGAATTGAAAATAATAAAATTGTTATTGCATGTGGCAGCAAACACAGCCAGAGTAGTTGTGAGTAAGCTATTGGAGTTTATATTGCTTAATTTCTTAAAATGTAATTTAATTTAATTCCTTGTTTAATTTAATTGAAAACCTTTAATTTCGTTTAATTCCTGGTTACTTTTAAGACACAAGTAAAGCTGTTGACGTATAAATTTTTTTAAACATATTTAAATTTTTGTGCAATATAAATTATCTTTTAAATTTAAATTTTTAATCTTTAAAATAATTGGTTTCGTTATTATTGTACAAAGTTGTGAAAATTCGTCATTTTAGTTAGAAATTTTTTAAACTACAAAGCTTGCAGTCCTTAGATATTTCACTGATAATCTGATGCGTTAGTTAAAGAAATAAACTCATATGTTTATAATCGCAGTTAAAAGTAACAAAAGTATTCATTTGGAAACTCAAAGATATTTCTGCATTTTTTTCTAGCAAAACTATACACTAAAAAGTAATATTTTTATCTCTAGTGATTAAATAAAAAACAACAAAGAATGCAACATAAAAAATTAGAACAGCTTAAATAAATTTTGTGTTTTTTACTTTGAAATGTGTAATGTCTTTGTACATCAAATGAAAAAATTTCTTAACTAAAGAAACTTTAAAAACAATATGCAAAAAAATTGTTTTTGATATTTAGTATTTGAATTAAGCTACGCACAGCGGGGACTTTCACCAAATAAGTGGTAAAAGTTTGAGCTGAAAATTCTAAATTTAATTTTCAAGCTAAAGAATTTTTATGTTTTTCTTCAGTAAGACGTGGTACCGATTAGAGCATTGGCTTAAATCTCATTGGTTGGCATAATAATATTAAAGCAGGTGTCATTGATTGATTGATAATATGTACACACATTCTAAGAGGCGAAAATTCTAAAATTAATAAAGAATCTTAAAATAATATTTTATATTTCATTTCATTTATTTATAATCAAATAGCCTACGTGGTCCAAAACGATTACATGATATTACTTTTTTATGATTTACTTAAATGTTATTATATAAATATTAAACTTGACAGCTATTAACAGTAAAACACAAAATACAACACACACAATAGTTATTTTTATATAAAAGATAATTTGTAGTGGCAAATGAAAACGAGTTAAAAAAAATCTGGTAAATTTGGTAGAGAGTTCCATGTTATTCTAGTGATTGTGACGACATCCTAGACTTTATTGAACATGATTCTTTCTGAAATTTTTGAATGCCAAAAGAGGAAAAGCATTCCAAATATTATTTGCCAGCGTCTACTTTTGTGTGTTTTCTTTAAACAACGTCCGCATACATTTGCAAAATAGTTTTTCCCTGCAAAAATTAAATTAAAAAATGAACCAAAGCCGAAAAAGTAAATTTTAATTGATTTATGGAAATACATGGTTCAATCTCTGGCTGGGAAAATATTCAAAAATAATTTGAATGAAATTGTTTCATCGTATATATGGACAAAGAATTTAAACAAGAGAGAATTATATTAAAATTTATCCGCAAAATTTGCAGAAAGACCCACACATGCTTCTTTGCGAGCTGATCAACGCAACAAATTTGTAACGACTGTTCCTATTTAGTTTTTTATAATATTTTCTAAATTGATTTTTTTAATTGAAACAGTTAAAACACTTTGACTTTTTATTTTGTGTTGAAAATTTTAATTCTGTGTTCCCGTACTTTTGTACAATTTTGTCTCTTTATGAAAGAAAATTATACTTGTTCTCATTTTCACGAACTTTACCAAAAAAGTAAAGAAACAGACCTATTGTTAGTAAACGTATGAACGTATACTGTTTTACTTATTAAATACAAAACAGTTAAGTTCCTGTTTGTTTCCCTTGCAAACGCACATTTGTTTTACTAAGATTCTTCGAATATAATAAAACATCGCATCGGTAAGTTTGAGATTGGAAAAAATAATAATTAAAAGATGTGGTGTTTGGTTACTAATAGTTCTGTAACCAAATTTTCTTTTCGTTATATAAGGTAAGATTTATTAAGCCAGAGTTTCTTTAATGCAGTCAAGATTTTTCATCAATTAGGTAAAACTAACATTTAAAAGGAGAAGAAACTTGAATTGATTCCATTAATACTTTTCGGTGTAAAATGAAAAACTTATATAAAGTAAATATGTTGAAGTCAATTTGAAAAAGAAATCGAAGTGGAATTATGCTGAGACCTTTACTATTAGCCTAAGGATTTTCTTAAAATAAGTATGAGACGGTTGGTTGGCGTAAGCCATACGCAATGGTGCGATAATATCATGAAATACAATGCATGAGTAGAAGCAATTATTTGCTAAAGGCCATATGATTGACGAAAAGACAGTTTTACTAATGACTAAGCAGGAGACCAGATATAGAAGTACATTCAATTGACTAAGTGCAAATATTCAGTCTGCTTTATCATATTTGCATTGTGGATACAATTTAGCAGATGACATTTACCTGCAACGTCTTGTGGAACCAAACCCAATATAACCTTTTAAAGATTGGATTCTATAATTTTGAAAATATATCAACTGGCACGAATTCAGCTTATGGAGCCTTCGGGTATATAACATAGAAAAAAATATAAGCTCCCTAGGCGTCAAGTGTTTTTGATTTTTATCCAAAATTTAATTTTAATAAGTCGACGATTGCGCTTGCCGTATGGCACATAGCACCATCCTGCTAAAACACATCTCGCCATAATCATATGTATTTTCAAACAAAAATTTTTTATTAACGTAGGGCTTCGTTTTTAAAGGAAATAAGATTCAAAAATGCCGAAAGAATTTAAACCGTACCAAACGATGCATTTTCCGGAGGTAGGTTCTTTTGTGGATTTGCTTTACTCCATGTGCGCATTTTATTGGCTTACATTGGCTTCAGTTTGTAAGCAATTTTGTTAACGGATCATGGTAAATTTATTTAACAACTTTAAAATTCATAGATCAATTTATTTGGCAACTTTAAACATTCTTTGACCGATGTTAAACGTTTTCTAAAAAAATTTAACAGATTTTCGTGAGAAACAGGCCTTGAAACTCGTGAACCTTAATCGTAGACTTAAATGAAAAAATTAAATAAAAGGAAAAAACTTAGAACTTAAAATCTAATATTTTTTGATTACTAGGTCCTAGACCCGAACTTAGTCTTGAATGCAAAGTAACAATATACAATGTAATTTTAAAACCAGTTTTTACTTATCATGTACAACTGTAGGGTACAGAATATTGGAGTTTATTTGCGATTCATAATGGCAAATATTTTCAAAAACGACTTGCGTAGGCTTAGTGGCCACGATGATTTATTGGCAATTATATTTTTTTTTAATAATAATAGTACTGATTTGCAACTCGTATGATATAAATGAAAGTTACAAGCGTTTTAAGCTATAACTTCATTTTTTTTGTGTCAAAAGAAAAACACAGACTTTACTTTCTATCTCTACTTTTTGTTCTCACAGTAAGACGTAGTAAGAAGGACTAGCATAACATATAACTGCTTAAAAAACCATAGGCTGTTTACCTCAATATTTACAACTAAAAGTCCATTGGAACTCTCTGCATTAAAAACTTTTTAAGTTTTCTTTAGTGTTTTGTAGCTAAACTTCATTGTGTATTTCAAATTGGTTTCGTGTGTTTGCATGTTTAAGCAATTTAATGCGGTTTGGCTACAGTTTTGGCTTATTTTAAACTCAATTAAGCATCAATTGCCAACAGTTGATGGTAAAATGCTGCAAAAGACATTAAAACTGAAATAGAACAAAAACCGAAACAATCACTTTGACCTTATAAGGTAAAGTGCCATTTAATTGTTTGAGCGTTTTTTATTATCCTATTTAAACAGATGTCAAGATCTCTGTTTAGCAAGATGTATTTGATATACAGAAACATATTCTCGAATTAAGAATAAAAACTAAATTTTTAATTTTATTAACCGTAACTTTTTTGTTTGTTTTTTTTTTTTTTTTTTTGCTTAAATGATTTTGCGGAAAATTTAAGAGAATTTTTCGAAGTTACTTATAAAAGGGACCCATTGGAGCATTATAAATGTTCCAAGCAATTTGTGCCTGTGAATTTCGTTGTTGATTATCCAAATATTACCCTGAGTGGATATGTGAATTTAAAATAATAATGATAAAGCTTTATACTATACCACACTACATTAGTGAGGGTGCCTTTTTAAGTTCTAATGAAATTAGGAAATTGTTAACTATTTAACGAACTGCCAAACTGCTTTGGCTCTTTGACTTTAATATCATTATGCTCTCGTATATGAACATGAATATATTGATGATGAATATCGCTGCTAGATTGTTTAGCATTACTTACAAAATCAGTCATTTATTCAATTTATCAATTCAGGATGAGCATTGTTTTTGATCTTTTTTGTTTGCATTTTCAACAGGATGGCATCGACGCATTGAAATCAAAATTTGAATACAAATAAATTTTAAGAAATGGATCTATTAATTGACTTTAAGGTTGTGCGTTGTAGCATTCTTTTTTATTTTTATGGGCCACCTGAAATCACTGGCTTATACTGATAATCTAGCAACAAATGACTCCTTGTAGGCCAAAAATGTTTAATGATTTATACCAAAATTCTAAAAAAGTGATGCAAAATGTTTGAAATTATTTTTAATTTGAAATGTCATTTATAAATATTGACCTTTCGTATAAAAAATGCCTTTATTAAAATTTAATTTTATGTATAATTTTTATAATTTAAAATTCTACAAAGCTTTATTGAGTTCTATCAGCAAGTAAGTTTTTGTCTCAAACATAAGAAAAGACTCCATTTAAAAAATTGTATCGGACTTTTATTGAGCAGAAACAGGTTAAGGCAGTTTCCAGAATATAATTTCGTTTATATATCTGTGTCCACAAGCAATAACAGCTAAAGTCGAGTTAAGAAATAATTAACTTTTTGCTAATATTATACATCTAACACTCAAATCTATAATGCAAATCAAATTTCATCTTTGTAGCTTCAAATCAAAACAGCTAAAGTCGATGATTTAGCGCAACAATATTAAAATTAAAAATGCTGTTGAAAACTACCAAAAATCGAGTTAAGCTGTTATTGCTTATGCGCACAGATAAAAAATTGTGGCTTTCAAACAAAAATGATATTATAGCTTTGAAACTATTTTGTAAAAATAAAAATTAAATGCTGATGGATATAATAAAAAACAGCGATTTAAAATGCAATTAAAAATCTATTTTAAATAAGAAATATCACAAGTTTAGCACAAAACGATGAGAGAAAGAGAGAATTTACAATAAAATGCAAACGTCTTTGTAGCTGTCTAGGATGATGTAAATGCTATTTTTTTCTACACCCTAAAAAATTATAAATAATAGTTGTGTCGTAAACTCTATACTGATATGTTTTGCATGTCTTATGACACGCTATATGAGTGCTGTATATGTAAATCAGAAGCATTTAATTGTATTTTGCACTACAAAAAAAATGCTGACAGATCGTATCGTTGTAAGTAAAACCATGCTCACATGTATTTATATTTCCCAGCTAGTTATATGTAATTGGTCATCCAAATGTGACGCCTAGATGTCAGCACTATATAATTTTTACACGTGAAATCTTTTCAAATGACATAAGCCATTTTGTTTTATTAGAAGGTAGTAAAGTTTTAACCATGGACAGGTAAACAACAACGTCGTAATTTCGCTAGTTGGATTATTGAACAACGAACAACAGATCCATTGTTTTCAAGCAAAATTTTGTTTAGTGACGAAGCTCATTTCAGAATGGATGGATTCGTCAAAAAGCAAAATTGTCGTATCTGGGGTGATGAAAATCCTCGTGTTTTTTCATGAAAAATCTCTACACCCACAAAAAGTTACTGTTTGGTGTGCATTTTGGACAAATGAAATCATTGGGCCATTTTTCTTCGAAGATGATGCTGGAAATGCTGTTACTGTGAATGCTGAGCGATACCAATCAATGTTGAGAGACTTTTTATGAACGCAGTTGAATCATATTGATGTGTCTGACGTCTATTTCCAGCAAGACGGTGCTACATATCACACAACTCGAGAAAAAATACGCTTTTGCGATCAAAATTTCCTCATCGTGTAATTTCACGAAATGCAGATTTCAATCGGCCTCCAAGGTCGTGTGGTCTAATACCATTAGATTTTTTTGTGGGGTTTTTTGAAAAGTCGAGTGTATGCTAACAAGCCACAAACAATTAATGATCTAAAGAACAACAGTCAAGTTTCAATTCGTGAAAAAACACCAGCAACATGTCGGAAAGTCATTGAAAATTTCGATATTCGGATTGATGTCTGCAGACGCAGTCACGGTGGACATTTGAATTATATTCTATTTCACTTATAATTGTAATGGATCATACTTTTAATAAAAAAAAAACAGCTTGAAAAAATTGCAAATAGTTTGGGCTTTATTTCAAAGAAACATGTAGGCGCGTATTTTGGATGACCCGTTATATACAGAGCGAGCAATTAAACAGCTAACAACTATTTGAAAAGTACAATACCTACTTTGATGTGTATAGAGAATAATTTTAACTACAGCTATCTTTTAGTTATACGAGTATTCTTATTTATTTAAAAAAAATTAAACAAACGAAGCTTAAGTGTAGGAACAAAACAGACGACGGTAACGGAACGATTTATCGTTACTGACGATTCTTTGAAGTCATTATCAATACATATTTTTATTTCAGTTTTGTGTTTGCTTTAAAAAATATTTTGTTTAAATATTTTATTATATTTAAATGAATCAGATGATATTTTTTTAAATGGTCTATGGCATGGCATTAGAATCTATTGTAATAGAAGATGGTGGGTAAGAATGGTAATGTTGCAAGGGACTCAATGGGACTTTTCAAAACTTTCATACAGATTGAAGAGAGGGACGAATAATAATTAATAACTAATTTAAGATTTTACATGAGCTCATATTTTTTACCTTTTTAGTTAGTTTTTCAATCACAAAGGTTATATTTTTAAATATTTTACCATTTCAATTTACGTAAGTATATCAGTTTTAGTAATTATTTTTATTTCTGAAATGTTGTTCCATTTTTATTTAAATAATGTTCCTTTGCTACTATTGTGAATTTAAATGCTTATAAAATACAACATTTTTGGAAATATGTTGCAATATTGCCAGAAGGGCAATCCATATGCTGGGTCAGCCTCATCCTACGATAAAACTATTGTCTTAGGAGCTTCCCTTGTTTTGAAATTGTTAGAATTAGTTTTAAGCCCAGAAATACATGCAGTATATTTTAATAATTTCTTCTCGTCATACTATCGGTTGTGCTTACTAAGCGAAAGATAGTTTCGAGCAACTGAAATAGTTAGATCTAATCCCCTTAGAAGAGCAAATGATATCCTTGCTACAGGTGACAGTCTCTATAAATATGAATATGACTACTGTTTTGGAAAAAAATAACAAATTAATGATTTGTCGCTGGTAGGACAATTCGGAAGTAACTGTGATTTCAAATTTTGTTGAAACTACTCCAGAAGTTAGTACTAGCCGCTATTCAAAAAATGAAAAAAGAAAATGGTACATTTGGAATTTATCTTACGGAATAAGAAATATTGAATATTGTTTAAAATTATTTTAGGTTTCTGTTTAACAGCCAAATCTAATAAATGACTACAACAAGAATATGGGTGGTGTAGATTTACACGATAACGCAGTTTCGAACTATCGAGTTGGAGTACGTGGAAAAAAGTGGTGGTGGCCTTCATGGACAAATGCAATTAATAGCACAACAGTAAATGGTTGGAAAATCCATCGTTTAGTTGCTAAAGCCGAAGGAAGCAAGCCGCTATCTCAAATTGATTTTAAAGAAGAGATAGCTATTAAATTGCTACTTTTTCAAGAAACCCCTGAAACAGATATAGAGCTACAAAATTCAGACGATATAAACAACTTAGCCCGTGGAAATATTCGAGAGCATATTATTTGGAAAACTCCTGATGGGAAATGGAAAAGATGCAGTGAATGCCACTCACAGACTGTTTAAAAAAAAAATGTAATGTTACATTGCATCCGAAATGTTTCGAAATGCTGGTACATTTTTTTTTTAATTTTTAATTTAAAATAAAATTTTGCAATAGATTCACTTTATATTTTAATCTTAAATACAAAAACTATTTGTTTTTTTTTTCATCAAAACACCAAAAATTTATAAAAAAAATGTCTTACTGATAATGCATAAGTTGTGATTTGCATGCTATTAGCCAACGTTGCATTTTCGCAATACTTTACCCAACCTGGCCACCCAATTTTCTTCAAATTAAGTTTTTGTAATCAGGAGGTTGACAGGAACTAGCATACCAAAAATTTTAAAAATATCTTAATGATTTCGAGTAGTTGAACATAATGGGTTAATGTGAAAGAATAATAAAAACCGACAAATAATAAAATAAATTTTATCTCAGCGGCATTCTCATTGAACAATAACTTATGTCAAATTTGTATGAAAATATCATTACTGTCGTGTGTTGTGTTCCTACACTTATTAAAGTTATAACATCATTAAAATATTTCAGCATATATAAGTATTTTTTAGGACTTTTCATATAAACATTAATACTGTAAATTTATAATACACATCTCTTTTATAAAATCTTAAAAATTTCAGACAACGAATTCATGTTGAAGAAAAACAGACATGAACAGCGCTTTAAATCGGAAATATACCAAATTTAAATAAAGCGACGAAATTGTTATTATTTAGTTAAAAAAATAATTTTTAGACATTTTGTTTCAAATAAATCATGATAACAGAATACTTGTCTTCCTGTCAAATAATTTACAAATAACTCCAATCCTTATATCTCATCTTTATATAGCTGCATGAAAGTTAAAAAACTTTTTTTAATCTAGATGACATATTACAAATAACAGTGCTAAATTCGGCTATGGTGAGTTTTATATACCGTTTGCCGTTTATATGTATGTAAGTCCAGTTTAGTGATGTAACACCAATCAAAAAAACAAATATTGTGATGAAGTAGAATTAAAAAATAAGAAAAAAAAAATTTCAATGTTTTTTTGACCTTTATTCTTTTCTTTATTCTTTCCTTTTTATTAAAGCACTAGGTCAGGTTTAAAATAATAAAAATATTGTTTTTTATTTATTTTTTCAATATTTCGCCACACCGTTGGGTGGCATCTTCAGGAAACAGGAAACAAATTTATTAAAATTAAGTTATTTCAAATACAAATTATTAATTAATAATTAATAATTTGTATTTGAAATAACTTAATTTTAATAAACTTTTTAATAATTAATAATTTGTATTTGAAATAACTTAATTTTAATAAATTTGTTTCCTGTTTCCTGAAGATGCCACCCAACGGTGTGGCGAAATATTGAAAAAATAATTAATTAATAATTAATAATTTGTATTTGAAATAACTTAATTTTAATAAATTTGTTTCCTGTTTCCTGAAGATGCCACCCAACGGTGTGGCGAAATATTGAAAAAATAAATAAAAAACAATATTTTTATTATTTTAAACCTGACCTAGTGCTTTAATAAAAAGGAAAGAATAAAGAAAAAAAAAATTAACTTAAAATTGACATTGCCTTAATGGAAAGATCTCTTCAAAATCTTGAAAATGATACCCATATTGATATCTTAAAAAATTTTGTGTCCAATTATATTTTTCTATCAAAAGTTCAGAGGCCCATAATTTAGAAAATATTGCCAAGGGCTAGTTTTAATGATTTTTTCTTTTTTTTAATACTCTATCGCTCCACATATTTGTGTTTGTTTTTTGCTTGGTGTTGCTTAACAAAGTAAATTTAATTCAAATGATATAGAAAAATTAGCGGAAGGCCTACTGTGTTGAAGAACATGGAACGATCTAGCTGATTTTCAGTAGCAAATTTTTCAAAACTGTAGCTGATCTATTTGCATATTTAAATTTTCTCTAGCTCATCCAATGGCAAGGCAAAGCTGATTTCAACACTAACACGGACGGACAGACGGACATCGCTCGATCTACTTCGCTGTGCATAAGGACTCAGAATAAATAAACTTTTTGAGGATAGAAATGTTTCCATGAGAAGAGCAGAATTTTGATTCGATTTAATAAATGTTTAAAGCTCTTGCTGATGTGGATTTTAAAAGTCTTTAAAAAAGAAAAATATAAATATTTCCAGGCAAAAAGGAAGGATAAATTAACGATTTTGGATGTATTCAGATTTTCCAAAAACACATTTTTAAATTCACCATAGACGGTTATTTTATTACCCAGTTCGCTTAACTTTGGTATCTTTTAATTGCTACTTTTGGTTATCGTAAGATTTACTAAAATTCAATTATTTTTGTGGTCAATATTTTAAACAGAAAATAAAGACTTATTAAAAAAATAATATTACTATTTATATTTGATGTAATCAAGCATAATTAAAGTAAATTAACATAAAAAAGATTCCAAATAATAAATTTGCATATTGATTAAAAAATATATTTCTATGAAAACTGTTGAACTTTGATCCTGAGAATTAAAGGTTAAAAGGAATTTTTTCTTTTTTTTATGAATTTATGTTCCTTGTCTTATTGTGAACTAAAGTTTGTATTTTATTTTTAAATTTATTTTTGTCTTTGTGTTTATTAAAACTAAATTTTTTTAAATGTATTCTAACGTAATTTATGTAACAACAAGAATAGCCAAACTATACAGGTATTTTGAGTACAAAAAAGTTCAAAGAGCACATATTTTGTAATTAGGTAAAATTCTAAATGTGTAGTGTTTATTCCAGAGCCATAAGCCAAATGAGACATGAAGCCAATAAGTTCAAATTTTAAGATAAATTTGCCGCATTATACAAATCATACAAATATTGGCTTCTATTATGGTTTAAGTTTTGTTTATTTTTTCTAATCAAAATCATTAAAGAGAAAAAGCAACATGGTACTGACAATAGGAAGAGTCATGGAAACTCTTGTTAATCTGCTTGAGACTGAATCGTTTTTATATTTCCAAGGACTTAATATTAATTTCTAAATTTAATTTTATTGACTGTTTATATATAATAATTTCCAATGTATTTTAAAAAGATATGCTGTAAAATGTAAAAGGTAAAATTTTTATGATAAAAACTACAGTTGACAAAAGATTACGCAGGCAGCCGTGTTGGCGCAACTCACTTGGGTCCTTTGACAATACTTTCAATATTTTTTTCAGCACATAAAATTATAAATGTCTCTAACAAATTAATTTATCATTAAGATTTAACAAAGATAATTTTTTAAATCTAGCAATCAATTCTAATCCAAAATCGTTTATTTAAAATAAAGGGTCATTCAAATGTGACGCCTAGATGTCAGCACTATATAATTTTTACACGTGACATCTTTTCAAATAACATAAGTCATTTTGTTTTATTACAGTTTTAACCATGGACAGGTACACATGGCAACAACGCGCTTACGTCATTCAAATTTATTATGAAAATGGGCGTTCTTTGAAAAATACCCATCGCAAAATTTTGTTTAGTGACGAAGCTCATTTCAGAGTGGATGGATTCGCCAATAAGCAAAATTGTCGTATATGGGGCGATGAAAATCCTCGTGTTATTCATGAAAAATCTCTACACCCACAAAAAGTTACTGTTTGGTGTGCATTTTGAGCAAATGGAATCATTGGGCCATTTTTCTTCGAAGATGATGCTGGAAATGCTGTTACTGTGAATTCTGAGCGATACCAGTCAATGTTGAGAGACTTTTTATGGACACAGTCTGACGTCTATTTCCATCAAGACGGTGCTACATGTCACACAACTCGAGAAAACATTACGCTTTTGCGATCAAAATTTCCTCAACGTCTAATTTCACGAAAAGCAGATTTCAATTGGCCTCCAAGGTCATGTGATCTAACACCAAGTCGAGTGTATGCTAACAAGCCACAAACAATTAATGATCTAAAGAACAACATTCAAGTTGAAATTCGTGAAACAACACCAGCAACATGTCGGAAAGTCATTGAAAATTTCGATATTCAGATTGATGTCTGCAGACGCAGTCATGGTGGACATTTGAATGATATTCTATTCCACTTATAATTGTAATGGATCATACTTTTAATAAAAAAACAGCTTGAAAAAATTGCAAATAGTTTGTGTTTTATTTCAAAAAAACATGTAGGCGTGTTTTTTGGATGACCCTTTATTTAAACCAAAGGGTGATTGTTAATTCAAAATTTACTAAAAATGAATTCTTGAATGGTGCGGTTTCCTAATATTAAAATATTAAAATCGATCTATGGTTTTTTTTAACAAGTAAGGAAGATTCATTTAGGGTAACCAATTTTAAATTGAATTAAAAGAAAAAAATTTTATTCTTAGTAAATTTGACCCATTGGAAAGATCATTTTATGCCAATAATGTTCGAATATGTTTTTCACCAACAAGTACAATTCTGATGGATTTAATCATCAACTACGGCTTTAATTAACCCATTATTTGCCGAATTTTATATTTCTGCTTTGTCAAGCGATATGAATGTCCTCAAAAAATATGATCTGACAATGTGAGACTTTAAAATCTCTGTAGCTTTTATAGTACCCTGTAAAGTAATTATACACTTATGTCTCTTTGAAAACCATATTTGCGTCGTCGTGCCGTCGTGCTAGAACAACATGTCAATTAGATTTTTTATGTCTTTATAACGTTCAACGAGTGAAGTATTCTTCATTCGGTTTTAAGAAAATATACACTTTAAATTTAGCAGCATTGCAAAACGCTCCAAATACAGAATGGCTCTATATGTAAAAAATTTTTTGAAAATGATTGGCATAGCTATCGTTTTGTTTTGTTATTTAAAGTACTCACTCAACCAAAAGTAAGTTTTGTTGCTAACCAAAATTTTTAATTAAAAATTAATTCCAATATCGGCTTAAATTTAAACCAAGGCAAAGCAGTGGACAATGAAAATAGACACTTCTAAGAAAGGCTAAAGTGAAGCTTCAGAGACCTTCCCAGGCATGGTAAAATAAAATTCTTCAGAGATGGAACTAAATGTAATAAATATCAGGCGGGGGCAGACGGGGGACGCTTTAAGGGAAGTTTAATTTTAGATATTAAGAAATTAAAAATTCTACCAACAATTTTAGTAGGAGAGTTATCAACCTCTCTAAATTAAATTTAACTTATTTTTTGTTACAATCAAAACTTTTTATATTTCGCTAAAAACAAAATCGATAGTGAAGAATTAAGCTTTAAAAATACAGTTGGCTTAAAGAGACCTTAAACTAAAAATAAAAATAAAAAAATATTGGTAAATAGGTTTTGTAGTAAGTCAATTTCCATTCACATTTATTAAATAAAAAAAAAAACTTTTGTTGTCCTTTTCTCGTTTCTTTGAACCCAGACTGGAAGCCAATAACATATAAAAATTTTTTGTATTAGTTTTTTTGAAATTCAATTGTGTTCTTTTGCTCTTATTTAATGATGTTTAAAGTGCAATAAAAATATTGTTAGTTTTGTTTTAAAAAAGTGATAATATTTAACATATGTCGTTCAGCATGAAATATATTATGTGGTAAAAATAAAAAAGTACAACGCCCTCTGTGTGAGTTGCAGCAGTAACATAAATAACTTTATTCAATTAAACAAAATTCAAGTGCTATAAAATAGACATATTTAAATACAGATATTAGTTTTGAATTAGATTTTTTTATAGCTTAATTGTCGATTATTTAGAATATTAAAAAAATACTTGTGTATATAAATCATAAAATAATAAGTTTTTTTATAAAATTTGTATCCTTAGCATAAACACAAAGAATTTAAACATTACTTTTCATGCTGTAGTTGCTTTAATTTGGTCAAAGTGTCAATGCTGCCATCTTTTACTACATCTCATGCAATATGCTTAAATCTTGACTAAATCTTTATGGATATTTCAAGTTTCAAAAGTACTTAGAAATTTTAATTAAATAAGTAAAAAGTGTAGAATAGGTATTTTAAAATTTTTTTAGCCTGGCTCCAATTTGTAATGTATTGCAAATAAGGGATGCATAAATTTTCTAAAAAGTCATTGATAAATAAAGTGAATTAATTAAAAAAATGTCTATCGCATGTGCAATTACGGTCCTTTTAGCAGAGTTTCGAAGCTTTACTTACTCGTTTGATCTGTTTTATAACGTAGAAGGGTGGAGAGTATCGAACTATCGCCAAATAAATAGTAATAAATTTAACCATTCAATTTTTTTCCCCATAACGAAAGGTAATCCATTAAATTTTGAAAATATTTTTAATATTTTCAAAGTTCTCCTGATTATGTGGGGCTATTTCTAAAGAACTTTATTAACCACCTGCAAATTTTCTTAAAAAGTGTTCATTTTTAAAAGATAAATTTTTTTATTATACAAAATATATAATAAAGTAATTATGATTTCCAGAATTGTGTTTTTTGATTTCCATATGACTAATTTTTTTATGGCTGTAACATTTTATTCGAATTTATTTTACCGATCTTGAAATATTAATAGTATAGAATATTAAAAGTATAGAATATGCGTTTTAGTGAATATTTGGAATGCTCTTTTTGCGTTGCATTGTCTAAATAAAAGGAAAAATAGATAGAAGAAGATATTAAAGAATAATTAAAATTAATTTATTTTTATCAGGAAAGTTTGTATATAAACACAGAAAAATAACGCTAAGGAGCTTAACATTTTTAAAATTTATCTTATTTTGGTTGAGTTTTTATTTTTTTTTTTAGTTGAAACTATTTTGCTATTTTGCAATATTTTAACAAATTTTGTATTCACTTTTAACCCTTTTTTTAAAGTATTAATATTCAAAAAAGAATATTTTATTTCCAATAACCTAGTAAAATCTCTTTTTTCCAATACTTAAAAATTCACAAGAATTCAATTACAAATTTACTTAAAAAAAAAAAGAAAAAATCATAAAAGAAAATAATAAAAAACATGAAACATGCAAATACTTGAAATTCACATACACAAATATATTATCTACAATTAAATTTTCATATTTATTTAACAATAAAAGTTTTTTCGAACAATTTTTTTCCATAACAAGTATTAATTAAAAAGCAACAAAAATAGTGACAAAACTTTAAGTGACACTTTTGTATTTTTTAGGGCTGTGTGAATAAGTGTGTTTAAACTTTACGGGAGTTCATTCCAAAATATTTATAAAAACATATTTTCTCTTTGTCATATTAAATTGAAATTATTTACCAGTGCAGATACTAGACAGGTGTGTGGAAAATTATGTTTCTCATTTAAATAAATTATTATAAAATAAACTTTTAAACAGGATCTGAAGTAAATGTTAAACTTTTTGGGAAATTTTCCTACGTTTATAAATATATGTATGCAAACATGTACGCACACACTCATATGCACATATTTTTTTTAAATTGTAAAACATTTTGGTATTGAAATTTGTAAGTGGCAGACACAGGATTCAAATAAATATTATTTTGTTCTTTATTGCATTGTAAAAATTTTATTTTTACATTTCTCTTCTTTTACAAAAAAAAAAAAAAAAAAAATTAAATCAGTAACAAAATGTTATTTTTATCTTCGGAATGCCTTTTTTAATTTAAGGAACATAAGCTGGAACAAAAGACATCAAATTGAGATAAAACGTATTCATTCTGTTGTACAGAATCTCATTATTAAGAAATTATTAAAATGAATGAGTTATTTGTGAAATGAATGAATCTTTAAAATTACCAAAAATAATTGCATCAAATCCTTTTATTTTTAAAAAGACGAAGTGCAAATTATTTTTTTTTTTTTTTTTGTATAATGTATAAAAAAATAATTTGATGAAATAAATACGATTTGAGTAATGAAAGAGGTAGAAAATATATTAAGTAATATTGCTTTTTTACTATTTGTTTTCTAACACCCATCATATCTATCCCAAACTTAACTAAAAGTTTTATTACAAAAAACTATAAATACAAACTCAACTGAATATATCCTGATTCTCACTTCACTGAGTAATCAGTCGATTATAAAACGCCTAAGAAATAAACATGCTCTCAGACCAGTCGAGGAATGTCTTTTAAGACTAAACATATTTGCCTCGGTGAAATGAAGCTGAAAACAAACTTTCAAAAAGAGAATTTTTGCCATAAATTTCTATGGGTCAAAGCGCTGTCTCATTAAACCTGGAAAGGTAGAGGAAGGCTACCACATGCAGGCAGACTCGAAAGGTTCTAAAAAGGCCATTTAGCAGCAATGAGAGTACAGTGCAGGAGACAGTCTGAAATCACTACCGTTGAGAGTAAAGACTTAATTTTAACACGTAATACGCTATTAATAACGAAATCGTTGAA
Source organism: Cistogaster globosa (assembly GCA_937654795.1). Taxonomy (NCBI): domain Eukaryota; kingdom Metazoa; phylum Arthropoda; class Insecta; order Diptera; family Tachinidae; genus Cistogaster; species Cistogaster globosa. Next base: position 131,629,406 of record OW569403.1, on the reverse strand, counting down.
TGATAGCCGGTTACATGAAATCTATTCTTGGAGCGAAGGGGATCAAAAAGTAACCCATAGTTCATGATTTCTGCTTCGATTTATCCCAACATTAATAAGTAACTGCAAGCAATAGGTAGTAAAATCAATCCTTGGCATTCTGATTAGCTTTAAAAAAGTATAATAGTAAATTTTACAAAAAGACAACTTATTCATAAAATAATTTTATTGGTTCACTCTACTGTATATTGCCAAAAATAAAGTAGAAATAAATTTGAAACAACATAACGTAGCTTAAAATATTGGAAATATATATATTTATGAGAAAAACTTTTGTTGTACAAAGGCTAATACAACACTAAGAAACATATTTTAAAAATTAATAAATAAGTAAATAATTGCAAATTATTTGCAAGAAAAGATTTTTTTAACCAATTAAAACAAATACCGAAAAACACAATATTGTTTAAAAAGAATTTAGTTTTTGTTTCTATTTTTTGATTAAAATAAAATTGGGAAATTGCATATAAACGCGTTTGTTTTATGCTCAAGATAAAAATTATTTATAGGGAAAAAAGTCTGTGAAATACGGGTTCAATTGGCTAAAAAAAAATAAATTACAAAAACTATTTTTAAGGTAAAAAGTTATGATGAATTATTTAATTATTTTGTTTGGACTTTTTTGATAAGATTCGATTTAATTAATATAATACGGCCTTAATGATCTTAATTTAATAAAGCTTTTTTCACTCTACACTGACTAATTTGCTATGAGGATTTATTTGGCGGCCAAATAATTTATTTTATTAGAAAAAAATTTTTCTAAGCCTCAAGAAATTTGCCTAAGATTTATAAATATAAGAAACCTTTCAACATTTATTTAGGAAATTATACAAATCCGAAATTTTAAAGAAAATATATATATATATATATATATATATATATATATATATATATATATATATATATATATATATATATATATATATATATATATATATATATACAGGTATGTCACACTTTCCTATCGGAATGGTTTTAATTCCGTGTTAACAATTCTGATCGATTTTGTTTTACCTTCTTCAGATTCCGATCGATTTTGTTTAATTTTAAAAATAATTGAATCTCCATTATTTATTTTAGATGTGGTAATATTTTTTACACCAAAGTAATCAATAACGCTAATCTAAGTAGTAAATTAAAAAAACGCAAATAACAAAATTTTAATGAAACTAAATAAATTTCACTTTGAAATTTGAAAATGGTTTCATTCCGAAGAAAATTTTCGTTTTTAGTTTTTTGAAGAAGCAATTTGCAAAATTGAAACTACTTGCGATCGGAATTGAGTTCTGTGACATGCCTGATAATAAATAATTCTATCAAAAACAAAACCGATTTCAAAACAGATTTTAGCTGTCTGTCTCTAGCGCTTCAATAGCTTTGTCACACACATTAATATACATCAACTATTAGAACATCTTTTATTTTCAAAAACTAAATTTTATACTCTCGGTTGTTGCAACTGTTCAACAGTTTGGTCACATGTTTCAAATAACAGCAACTATTGTAACACCCTATAATTTATAATTTTTAATATTTATGCTTCTTAATACACTAGACAAATAAGTGGACATTCTGTATAGTTTTTAAGATTTTGTATATAACAGTTTAAACCACGGGGCCATATCGCTCAATTTATTTTAAAGATAGGAACACCCTTAATTTAAAATTCAAATGTTATACTTGTTGTTATAGCGGACTTAGTAATAAAAGTACTTTGTAAATTCAAAAGTTTGGCTACATAATATAAATGTTTATACTTGTTTTTAAAACAGTCCCAGTTATCAACATTCTGTACAATTTTCAAGCGTTTGTCAATAATGGTGCAGTAGATAGGCACACATAAGTCAGTTTACGTCATCAAAAGAAAAAAGGAAAAAATTAAAGGGTGTCCCTATACCCTTTAATTTTTTCCTTTTTTTTTGTTTTATTTTTTGCTATTGAAAGCTACAGTAATACGCACTTTTTTTAAATTTTAAAGAAGTGAGCTTTTCGGCTCATAAAACACTCTTTACTTTTTAACATTATAGACTGTTTTTAAAACCGGATCAATCTGTAAACATAATCTATCAAATTACCAAAAATGTTCAAAATCTGTTAAGCACAAACTTAAAAAAGCAACATTTAGTCGAATTGATAACCTAATTTTGTTTTAAAGTCGGTCAATAAAGAAAAGCCATCCTCAAAAAAGTGAACTCCAAAAACAGCAAATTTTTCAATTTAAAATCTTCAAAATTTCTTCAATAAAATGTAGTATATAAATAAGTACCGGAAGCAAAATTTAATTAAACAACCCTTGTGAACAAATGAGATTATGGACCCGTTTCCATATCAAAAAAAAATTTTTTTTTAATTTTCTCTTTTTCTATCATTTAAAATCATTGTAAAAAAATGCATTTTTTGGGAAAAACAAAGAAATTTTTTTCAATTTTTACTTTTTCTATCATTTAAAATGCATAAAATACATTAAAACTGTGATCACAAAATATCGGTTTTAAGGCTCTAGAACTTATAGTTTACGAGATAATTGAGTTTTAAAATTTTCAATAATAAAAATTGGTTTTTGGGGTCGAAAAATAGTTTTTTCTTTAATGATTTCTGGTAGCCGATTGGTAATTGACAACTTCTTTTTTTTTACATAATTCCGTGATGTCAAAAACTTTTAGACTAAATTAATTTTATTTTATAGACTGGTCGCTGTCAACCATCTAACATGTTTTGAAGTTTTAGGATGTCCGTATCATCTTGACACAATATTAATGCAGTTAATGGTGGAGTTTCACTCACAATATGCGCTACCATCCCACACTCTACAAGATATCTCAAGGCGTCATCTTCAATTTTTATCTTGAATAGATAGTATTAACAGTTACCATGGTCTGTGACAACGAAGTTATCCAGCTTGAGGTACCTAGTTTTTAATAGCTTAAGATATGTCCTTGCATATTGCTTATCATCGTAGTAACTAGACTTTTAGGGGAATAATGTTATAAGTCAGCCAAAATATTTAGCTCAAAAGATATTCCATGTCTACTTCCAACTAAGCAAAAGCATTTTGACACTAAAAAAAAGGTAAAAGATCATATGACAAATTCATTGAAAAACATTTCTATTTCTCCTTATGAGAAGTTTTTAAATTGATTACTTGAAAATCACAGTAAATATAAATTAAATTTGGATTCTTAAAATGACTTTGTAAGTTTTGTGAAATCTCAAGTGTTTCAAACTTAAATCGTATTTTCTGTTTGTATGTACATTAATGTATTCGAAATCATTGAAGCGAAAAACCATATTAGCTTCATATATATGCTTGAATTATTTAAGAATGCATCAATGTATTATAGCTTTTTAGAAAAAATTAAATTGGCATTTTGATGCAAAAACACAAAATGCAAACGAGAAAACAAAATGGTTTTTTAATATGCGCTCGTATATGTTAAAAGGATACATTGAAACATCAGCCATGTGGATCGCATATTTTTTTCTTAATACAAGTGTTAAATAATTAATGTTTTAGTTTGCAGAAACGAAAAACATATGTGAATATTTTTAGTCGCCAAAGTTATCACAAAAAGAATAATTGCATTGTTCTCCATTTTATTCTACAGTACTGTGCACGTTTTCTTCTAAGATAACAAACTCTTTCCTTTTTAAGTTTTTCAATTACACTTCCTCTTAAAATGTATAATTAGGGTTAAACTATTTTTATTTTTCAAATTACTTTTAGATCCTGCATGATTATTTTTAGTCAAGTTTATTTTTTTTACTTTTTAACTGCATGACAGTTATAATTTTCAATTTTAATTTTGTTTAAAATATATTTTAGACAAAACGTTTAATTTTACCTTCAGCCTCCAAGTGATTGCTGTGCTTTTGCCAAGTAAAAAAATCGAATTTTTTGCTTTCATAGCATCACGTTAAAATGCGGGAATGGTATTTTCTATATCTAATAATAAATTAAAACAATAATAGTAAACTTTTCTGTACCTAAAAATATTTTTGGCATTTCTTTAAATATAGATTTAGTTTTCTTGATGAGTTGGCTTAAACAACCAGTGAATTACATATACATACGTAGCAGTTTTTCCAACCAATATTTTTCTATGAAAATTTGTAATAAAAATAACAAATACGAATTTTTATATAATTTGATAGCGAAAGCCTGTATTTACAGCATTTCATTTAAATTTTTACCTCTTAAAATGAAGACGCCTGGCCCGCTTACGCACAAGAAACCACATTATTGACCGAGAATCAATAGGGAACCAAGAGGCGATATAATATACAATATATAAAAATAAAAAATCTTTAATTTAAATAGTATCACCCCTTAAATGCAATCTTTATTAAATTGAGCTCCATATTCGCTATAATTTTTCTTAAGAGAAAAAATATTTTTGAAACAACACTGTGTAAATTTTTTAGTTTATTTTAAAATAAAAATGAATTATCTTAAATTGCTTAATAGTATCTAGGACAAAAAATTGTATGATCTCATAAATATTTTCTGCCACAAAAGTGATTACTTTGGATTTTAGCAGTCACGTTTTTTCCACCACCTTGAAAGTATTTAAATGTTAATTTCTAAAAAAAATATTATCGTTTAAAATCCATATAACTTTTTAATTTTATTTCTTTATTTCCGTTTAATTATTCAAAATTTAAATATTTTTGTTTTATTTCTTATCATGGCTCCCAGCTACTCTGCTTTAAAAAATCCAAAACGTTTATTTTATGGTGGTAAATTTATATAAAAAGATCAAAATTGAGGCTTAAATTTAAGAATAAGTATTATAAAAAATAAATTATTTTGCATTTATTTATTATTAAAAGTAGTAAAATTTTTTTCTCATTGAAAAACAAAAATGCAATTTAAATTTAATTAATGAAATTATTTTTTCTATAAAAACTAAATGCAAATAAATGATTTTTAATTATACAATTTCAAAATGACTCAATTATGAGTAAATTTATTTAATTTGTTGGTCGACAACGAATTTTTTACAAACACTACGAATAGTTTCTACTATTATTATTTTATATTTTTCTGCTAACTATGCTAGCTAACTGAGAATTTATTGTTAAATTATATTATTTGTTTTATTGTTATTATTTGTATTAAAATTTCGCGTGATGTGCCCTTCTTCTGCTTTTATATAATTTTTACTTTATCCGTTTTATAACCTTCACCACAAAAAGTGAAAAAGAGTATATTTAAGTTTGTCATGCCTTTTGTAATTTCTTCAATATCCATTTCCGACCTTATAAAGCATGTATGTTCCGGGTCCTTATGTATAGCGAAGTCGATTGAGCGTTGTCCGTCTGTACGTCCGTGTTAGTGTTAAAACCAAGTTTGCAGATGCACTAAATCAGCTAGAAAAATTTTAATACGCCACTCGATAAGAAATAGTGCTGAGAGAAGTGCTAGTGAAAATCAGCTAGATCGGTCCCAACCCCTCGAGACAGTTGGCTTATAACCATGCCTGCCTATAATTTTTCCATATTATATAAAAATATCGAGCGATAGAAAATAAAAAAAAAAGAACAAATGGAAAAATTATCACTCGCCTATACATATCGAGTTATGGGATTCTCAAATTTTCATATGAGCATCATTTAAAAGGTTTTAAAGGGATTTTTCAGGAAATACTAAGACTTTTAAAAAACGCGGAACTCATTAAGAGCCGGTGATGTTTTTATGTAAAATTATAGATCGTACTTAATTTTTTCTTGATTTTTTTTTTAATCTTTGTCATCACAAATATGTCTTTTTGATAAAAAATTACGATGCTCAAAATTAAAAATTATATTTAAATACTTTAAATACACGAATTAATAACATACTAATTTTGAAGTTGACTAGCAACACCAATTTTATCACTTCCTTTGCACCAACCGTTGTTAATTATAAGAAAAGGCTTGAATAACATTTTTAATATTCTATAACTTTTGTAATAAAAACATTATAAAGATAACAAATATCAACTACAAAAGACATTATTAAAAGAAATAATTATGATTTTTTCCTTTAAGTTCCTTGAAGAATTTGTAACCTTTAATTTACCTTAGTTTTTAGTAACACAAATGCATTTAAAGATTTTGAATTCATTATAAATATATTTAAATACTATTTCAGTTCATATTGATGCATTAAATTGCATGGTCAATTAGAGAAAATATCAATCGCTTACAGCTCTGTTACTGATAAGAGTGTATATGTCATGTTATTCGTACTTCGAACTTACGCAAGCTGTTAGATATCTATTTTCTTATCAAGCATGTATTTATATTGACTTAACTTATTTGCAATATTTAATATAAAAGGGATTCGCTTTTGTTCTCATTAACTATAATGAACGAGACGTCAGCCGTAATCCATTCCCTTAATTTTTTTCTAGTGTTTTTAACAAATCCTATCAAAGAGCTGGCAAAAGGGATGTGTAGATTTTAACATGCAGCAAGCAATTTGTCCACTGCTTATTGATTTTGCAGCTATTTGCTTAATAAATTATAGTTTCTCAAAGGCATATGTGCATTGATTAAGGCTAACAATGTATCATTTCTTGCACGTGAGATTTAAATGTTATTTCTGCTGCATAAAGAGTAAAATCAGATGATACATTTGATTTCATGATTTTTTTGCAAAAAAAATAAAGGAAATGTCTTAAAAATTTTTAGAAAGTAATGACAGTAGAAAACATTTCGAATGAAAATAAAGTGAATTAGCTTATTTCATAAATTTAAAACAATGTTTTTTATTAAATTTTTGAAAATTCAGTTTTTAACGAAGCTGTGACAGTTCTTAATCGTCTTAAAAAAAGGAGAAGTTATCAATTATTTTTTATAGTAGGCCTGTAAAATCAAATTGCCATATAATAAAATGTTCTGTATTTAGATCCCCACTTCCTTTAGAGTTACAAGGTACGATTTCTTTGTGTCTCCAATTATGTATTTGGTTTTAGAAAAGGTGACAAACCTGGAATACAGCAGGCATTTAATTTTTCACAAAATAGTAAATAAAAAGTACAGTTACCTTTATTGTATGGGTTTTCTATGCTCACACTATTGTCAAAATACATTGTGAACATTTCTTCGTTTACATGTTGTGTATATACATGTGTGTGTGAACACAAAATTTGAAAACATTTTATTTAGCCGCCTTAAAATTTATGAAGAGCAATTGATGTTTAATTAACTGTAATAAATATTAAAAGTAAACAAATTATGGGATATACAGCGCTGATACCGACAGTCAGTAAAATAACTAATCTGCACGTAGAAGAGTATAAAATTTAGTCATGATTGCTGCATTAAAATACAAGTTGAGTAGAAATGCAATAAATCGTCTGAAGAATTTGTACTGCACCTCTTGATCCCGAAATAACATTAAAAATCTCCCTAGACTCTTACTATAGAGACATTTTAAGCAACAATGGACTGCGCGCCTCTAAATGACTGTAAAAGTAACTTGGCAATAATTTTTGTATTAAAATTGCGGCAAACTGACTAATGTACTGCGAAATAATGAAAACGAATGTTCGGTTTTGTAGCGACAGTATTCACTATATGAAATCTGTCTCAAAAATACCCGGCTTCCTTGAACATGGACGAAATATTTGACAGTCACCTTAAATGGGTAAGGGAATTATTTTTAGGCTATTGAGATATCAAAGAGACGAAGTACAAAAAATATTTGTGGGGAATTATTCTAACTTTACTAACTTTCCTTATTTAATTAGGTGTAGTTCTTTGACACTTTTCTTTAATTTTCCTAAACTTCAATTTAAAAAAAAAATAGAAATGATACGCGGACGAAGTCGTGTTCACTGCTAGTAAAGAATATAATTATTAAATTCAATATTTCCATAACTTTATTGTGATATGAAAAAATTTTCCTACGTTTAATTCAAAACTGAACGCCGAGTTATTATCTATACAACAGCATTAATGCGTTACATTCCATCAAAAGTTGAAGAATAATAATGAGTTCGCTATGAAACCATCATAATAGAAAATAAATTTTTTTAAATATAATTATATTCACTTTGATCTTCTTTCACGATTTGCTTATAATTAAAAAAATTTAAAGTAATTAAATCACAGCAAATAATCATTAATACACAATTTGTGTGTATTTTTTCTATTGTTTTTGAAGATATTAAACTTATAAATTTTTTTTTGGCGATGAGGATAATATTTATTATACCAGGGGTTTTCATCATTTTCCTGCTCACGGACCCCTAGTAAACTAATTTTTTTTCGCGGACCCCTCTGAAGCCCAAATTTAAAATGAAACTTTTATTATTTTTGAAAACACTGTTTTTTCGGTTCATAACGTGGACCCCTTGGATGATTGCTATGGACCCCCAAGGGTCCACAGACCCCCACTTTAGAACCATTTTATTCTACAAATAAAAAAAAAAATAAATGTTATTGTATCCAAATTTTTGAGGTTGACTGCATTCATATTTACCCGTCATAAAAATAATGAAAACGCATTGTCATAATTTTTTTTTGTAAGTCATGTTTTGATTTTTTACCAAATGACAAATGATACAATTTTTTAAGGTGTTTGTCAGCATGTGATAACTCACATATAATAAACTGTGATATTAACCTAATCTAACGCCAAATAGCGATGACTGGATGAAAATAAATTAATATTGAAGGTTTATTTTATAACAGCATATATTATTTTATCAGTTAAGATACTTTTTGATTAATGTTCAATGATTTGTAATTAAATAAAATATAAAAGAAAAAAAAAATAAAAACCTTAATTTATGCTTTTAAAAGTCATCTCTGTAATCATGTTTGTAGTTAAATACTAAAGATTTATTCTTATTGATGCTTTGCAAAATATTTAATTTAACGACCTTGAACACTAAGTGGCGAACATAATGATAACGATGTTATAAATAAAATATTAAATATCCTTAAGGTGTTGCATACTCAAGGATACGTAGAAACTTAAAACGTGTTACTTCTAAATAAAAGACTGCCACCATAATAAATGAAAAATTCAAGACTAAAATGTGAAAAATAAAACAAATGCCCTCAGTTCGTTTGAGTTTTTTTACATTAAGTATTAACAGATTTTTAAAAGAACTAAAAATATCAAATGTATTTTAATGCAAGCAATTTAATATTTTCAAGAATTTCACACAACATTTTAAAGAATCATGATATAAGTCATCTACTCTGTCTAAAGGTATGTGCAGATGAACTTCTATTTATTGTTTTAGAGCAACGTAGCATAGTAGCCTTGCCGCGTCATTAATATCAACATCATCATCACTCAAAATTTAAATATTCCATTTCATATAGTTTTTTTAACTTTTTTAAAAGTGTTAAGAAAACACATCGATAAAGGAATTTGGTAGTAATAAAAATTTTGTAGAACAGAATGCAAATTAAAGTGTGCAATATTGATCGAAACTTCAATAGAATTTAAATGAAAATTTTAAATTTTAAATTTTAAAATTTTTTAAAGATTTTTAGGCCTATTTATTATTATTCAAACGCTATTCAAACACCGATAGAGCCCTGAGTAGAAAAAATTACTTGTAATCGAGCAGCCGCAGGCGATGAATTGTTTAAAGCAAATAAATGTAAAACATCATTTCAAACCTAGAGGATATGGTTAGGGCACTTCTATAGTAAAACAAGCTGTGACGATAATATTTTTAATTTCTACCATTTGAGTGCCGGTTAAATAGTAAAATTTATTTTCTTCATTTTCTTCTGGCTTTGTCTTGTAATGGAATAGTTGAGTCCTAATATCGATACTCCTTCTATGCGATAGCTATATGAATTGTAAGTTCCAAGTACTGCATAATTATCACACATGCATATGAATCATTGATGGCAATCGGATGGGTTTTAAATCTAACGTTTTTTTATTAGTTTAAAAGTTTTAAAATTTTGTTTCTTACTTCGAAAAAAATTTTTGTTTCTTAGATATTCTACACATCTTTGACAAACAATAATTTTTATATTAAAAGTATTTTGTAACACAGCTGTAAATGCTAGTTTGTCATTTTAAGAGATAAGATCTTTCGTCTTTTGCAATTTGCAGATGTTTCACGCACATCTTTCTAAGGACGTATTTTAAAGTGAGTCCTCCTCCCTAAATGTATACATATTCAGAAATAATTTTTATCAAACCCATATACACTATCGATCAGACGATTAGATTAGGGTATACCTATTATTGTTACTATTATTATTATTATTATTTTTTTTTTTTTTTTGTTGACAGCTAAAATATTATAACTCCGAAAAAAGTACTTAAGATAACAAAATAATTTTTTCAAATAAGTTAAATATTTCGGATTTGTCTTTTCTAATTTCAATTAGTTCAACTAATATTTATAAATTAAAAGAAAAAAAAAACATAGAATCAGTTTTTTTTCTGATTTTTATTACCTTCTGTAGGGCCTCTGGCGCTAAATATGTGCAGTAATTTTTTTTAAGTTGGTACTGGCGCTTAATTAATTTTTAATTCGCAAACAAAAATTTTTTGGTGTATATGTGTATGTATAATATTGGCGAAGGAGCCATTATGAAATTTTCTAGCAGTTATAATTTTTAACATATGTTAGCGGCCAACATGCTAAACATTTAAGTATTTTAAATGTATTAAAAAAATTCTGATTATTTTCTTATTTTCAATTTATATATTTACATCAAAATATGATACAAATATTGATTTATAGAGTTAAAAACATTAAAAATTTTTTTGCGAACTTCACTGAAAAAAATGCATCTGATTTATTTGCAGAATTTATCAAGTTTGAACTGAAAAAAAAAAATATATATATATATTTTAACAACACTTATTCCATCATGTCACATTTTATAGCTGTTTTTATGGCTTCTTATTTCTTATATTCATCAAAATGGGGGTACATACACACATTATCTATATTTCAAACGATTACAGAAAGAAGGTGGATTTTTGTAACATGACAAAGAAATATTTTTTTCCACTTTTTTTTCCTTTTCTTGTTTTTTACCAAAGTAAAAAAATTCTAGAACCGTTTTAAAGTTTTTGATGTTAAAACATGATAAAATCTTTGTTTGTTAAAAACATCGTCAGAAATAAGTTTAGCATTTAAATAAAAAATCAGATGTCGAAAACAAACATGGTTGTGTACCTGAATTTGTTTCTATACAAATTACTCTTGTTCTGAAATAAAATATATTAGCTATATATATTATATATATATATATATATATATATATATATATATATATATATATATATATATATATATATATATATATATATATATATATATATATATATATATATATATATATATATATATATATATATATATACATATATAAAATTGTTTCTAGGTAGCTTTAGAGCTCTACGACGTTTAATAGGTCAAATGAAATATTTAAAAAAAATTAGCGATTTCTTAATGGCGAGAACCATTGAAACAACATTTCACCTGCTCGTCACAAACTAGTATAATTTTTTTTATTATTTATAGTCATTAATATTGAAAGCGATATCTAATAGATTTAACATATCGAAGTATTTTCTTTTAAATACTTTAAAGGTTCTACATACCTTCGCGATAGAATCAGTAGGCTTGAAGAGGCCGCTAACATATTGAAAAGCTCCTCATTCTGTGTAATCTGTGAAATTTTGCAAGTACTCGTGAATCTAAATTGTTTGTAGTCTTTGTTTTTGCATTTCAGGACCTCTTCTGGTAACTCTTTAATTGGTAAGCATTCCAATTCAATTATACTTTTACCATTAGACAAAATCATATGTACCTAGGAGTAAGATTCTTCTCAAGGTACATTCGAGCCAAAAGATTAGCACTTTTTGAAGCTTTTTCATTAAACTTTAAGCCATTTGCCACTTTTTAGAGTTAATAACATTTAGGATAACTGTAAATATTTTTATAATATGATTGTCGACCCCAGTAATTCGGGCTGTTATCACATCATTTACATTCATTCTCATTTTCCAAGTTTCTTAACAAATTCATTCTGTATAATGTTTTTTGAGCAAATAGTTTTTATTTTTGTGTTGCGTTTTTATCTAAATATTCTCTTTCTCGTAGAACTGTGTACGCAAATTTTAAAATAAGCTCTACGTACCTTATTCTAGCTTGTAGCGGAAAAATTTCATATTCATTGTTCTTGCTCATCACTTGAATCATCAAAATTTTAAAAGCCTTTTTGTTACTTCCTGCAAATTGCACTCTGCAAAGCTGAAGAATTATCTGTTATTACACTTAAGACTTTGCCATTAATCATCGTAAGAAAAGTTCGTAATCAATTTAAAGAATTTTTCCATTCTTCATTTTCAGAACATAAGTCTTTAGTTCAGAAATTTTCCTTTTTATATCGTTTACTATAGATTTGATTATTTCTGAAGACTTCCTTGCATATTTAAAAAATATCGGACGGCAAAAATGAACTGGTAATAGTTAAGGATACTTTCCATGCTCAGAGATCCTACTTTTAAGTCGTAAATGAACTACAGAAGCCATAAGCATGTTTGCATCTGTAACAGTTGCTCATTTGTCGATATAGTTTGTTTGTATGTGCTTTTATTGAATGATCCATCACATCCCCACTTATTTGTCAATGTAAGCCTAGAAGTAATACTGTTTGCTTCTCAGAAAAACTTTAAATATGTCGCGTGGCTATACGAAACTGACGAAACTTTAGTAACTTTTACAGTAGTAACTTTTACAGCAGATGTAATATTTATGGATACAAGAAGAATCTTCTCATTATTTAGGATCTTCGTAAAATAGAAAGTTTTCCCTTTAACAGTTCCAAGTCCATAAACAACGATCAGGCTTCTTACTTTGTTGGTAAAAAACAAAGAAGTTAGAAAACTCTCTTTTAACCTCTTCAGCTGATCTGGGCGTGCAAGTGCCACATCTCTTGTAATGTAAGATTTTAATTTATCTTTATCTTATACATACTTAAGACATTATGCTTCAGAAAGATATCTTTCGGGCATTTTGAAGTTCCGTTTTTTGTGTACTCCGCATACTCGTTTATTGATGTTAGAAGATATATGCGGCAGCTGTTTTCAAAATTTCTTGCTTCATTTACAAAGACCGTCTGTCCATCCGTGTTAGTGTTGAAATCAACTTTACTAAGGCAATAGAAGAGCTAGAGAAAATTGAAATACACCATTCGATCAGACACAGTTTCGAATGAGGTGCTATTGAAAATCAACAAGATCGGGCTTAACACCACGCCTGCAGCTAATTTTTCCATATCATTTAGAACAATGAAGTAACTCCAATCAAAAATACAAAAATATGGAGCGATAGAGAATTAAAAAATAAGAAAAAAACATACAGTGAAAAAATTGGTGCTCGCCCATTTTTACCGAGTTATAGGCCTCTAAAATTATCATAAAAGGTTTTGATTGTCGATATGGTCAATGTGGGTATCAACTAAAAGCTTTTAAATAGATCTTTCAGGAAATACTATAATTTTTTAAAAAGGCTTAACCCATTAAGGGCCGATGACATTTTTATATAAAATTAAAAAGCATACTTAATTTTTTTTTTTTAATCTATGACACTACTACTGCATGGTGAAGGGTATATGAGATTAGGCATAGCCGAATTTAGCATACTTTCTTGTTTTTTATACTTTCGTGTTTTCTATGTGTTTTTTCTTATTTTTTTTTTCATTCGCTGTGTTGCCAACATTGGTTTTTTATTTAAACATCTGGTAAATCGTGTAATTTTTCCACAATAACCAGTTAAAATACATTTTCTGAATAACTCGGACAAATTCGAATTTTGAAAAGACATTAGCGCCCTTTAAACTAAAATTGTATTAGTTCTGATACCAAGCTGACTGCATTACATAATTGCGGTTGTATTTAGACCCAATAATAAAAAAGTTTAAAACTTCCTGTTTGATACAGCGAAATATTGTTTATTATTTAACGAGAAGCAATTAAAATATCATAATTAATTTTGGAGATTTTTTTTATTTCCTTTCAAAACATCTTTGTCACACACTTTTAAAATATCAGAAAATTATTCTCGTTTTCGCTATGAGATTGTCAATTTTCGTGGCAAAATTAAGTTAAATATGCTCAGAAAAAAAAGGGGGGACCATTTATATGCTCCATTTTATATGTAAGAATAACTGAGAATTACAGAGTGTCTAAACTGCAAAAGTCGAAAAGTAGGGCATCCGATAAATATTTTATTACTTTTTTTTTAATAAAAAATAAACATTTTTTTAAAACAGTTTTTCAAGCTTAACTTTTTCTTACTTTATAAAAAATTGCTGACTAAGTTCTACTATCTAGTGGGTGACTCAAGTAGAGGTACTGTTTCTAATAGCTTTTTTTGACGGATCACATGTGAGTCGTGTAGTGCTGTCATGCTATTTTTGTTTATTATTATTTGGCATTTCATAATAAAGAAACCTACGCCTGAACAACGTTTACAAATTGTTCAACTTTATTACGAAAATTCACGCTCTGTGAGGAATATGTTCTGTGCACTTTGCTTAATTTATCGACATAATCGGCCTACTGAGCGTACTATTCGCAACACCATCATCCATTTTGAGACAGCATTCATTATTGGATAATATTCGATCGAATAGACCATGTTTAGTACGCTATGAAGAAAATATAGCGGTTTGTGTGCCGGTGGAATCATTGGTCCATATTTGTTTCAAAATTATGCTGGTACGAACGTAACCGTCAATGACGACCGTTACCCTGCCATGATAACTGACTATTTGATGCCTAAAATTGAAGCTCATGATCTCGGTGACATTTGATTTTAGCAAGACGGCGCCGTGAGATAACACTTCGGTGAATATATAATTTCATTTTTTGGGCCGCTCGATTGGCCTCCAAGATCGTGTGATATCATACCCTTAGACTTTTTCCTGTGGGAATGTGTAAAGTCTAAATTTATGCGGACAAACCTACTTTGATTCAGGCCTTGAAGGAAAGCATCATACGTGTCATTCGCCAGTTACCAGTCGAAATGCTCGGACAAGTAAACGAAAATTGGACTCAACGGATGGACCATCTGCGACGTAGCAACGGCCAACATTTAATAGACATAATATTCAAAAGATAAGTGCCGAAGTATGTTCATTAAAATGATAATAAACATTCCCAAATAAATTTAACTATGAAACATGTTTTAGAACTAGAATCAATAAGAAGCTCGTTATACAAAGTGTTCTATTTTTGTCACAGGCTTGGGAAAAGACGCCCCAATGCGGCATATTAGGCTTTTTTTAACCGGCTAGAAATCTTAATCTCACAATGCGATATAATTTTAATATAAGATATAAAAAAACCTTCGGTCATAATAGAGGAGATGCGGCGTTTACACTTTTAGTAAATTATATAGAATTTTTATGTACCCAAGTTTTTGCGTTTTCGCACAAAAAATATTTAACTGATTAGCAAAAATAAACTACATTTTTTGTTTGCCGACCGTTATAAGTTTTTCAGCAGATACATTAAATAAGCCACTATCAAAACAAATAACTAAAATGAAATTGTGTTCGAAAAATGACGGGATATTCATATTGTTGTTATTTTTTGGAACTCTGAGTGCATAGCGTCTGTAATATTATGTGCGCTATAGTGATAAGTAGAAAAATTTAAATTTTAATTTAAAGGGTGTCCCCATATTGACGTGATTTTTTCTTATGTCTTTTTAGCTTTTTGATGTAGTAGGCAGACATTCTAAATTTGCTCGGGGCTTGTAAAAAAAATCTCTGCTATAAAAATAAATCGTAAACTATAAATTAAAGAAAAATATACGTGAAATTTGTACTGAGGTTGTAAGTTTAATAAAGAGGTCCCTGATAGTAACCTGATTTCCACATGTATAACATTATTTTTTTGTACCGTAATACTCTGAGATTAGAAATTTACGCAGGGTGTATATTGCTAAGTCGTTATACAAAAAAGTGTATGAAAAATTTAAATTAAAGGTGTTCCAATATTTACGTGATTTCCACAGGTGGTTATTTTATATATACCCGACGTCCGTTGCAACAAGTTAAAATACAAAATTTTAAAATAAATTGCTGCCTGTATACTTATGTACAGAATCCTTCATCTGTCGGTCTACATCAGATTCTTATTTATATTTTCACTACCTTCTCCAACCCTCTAATTCAATTTCTATTTTATTACAATAACAAATACATGCATAGTTATATAATAAGAAGATATTAAAATAATTAAAACAATTTGTGCACTATTAGCATCAAGTAATAAAGAGCATAGTTTTTATTTAATTACTGAAAATAATTAATAATTTACTCACAGCCATAATTATAATTTTGCAAGTTTAATACAGTCGTTATTTATGGTTATTCATAATGCTATTACTCAAGCAAATGTGTGAATAAATTAATTATATTTTATCACTGCAAAAATGATAATAAATTAATACATTTTATTTTATTTATTGATTTTACAATTAAAAGTTATAGTCGCCAACGCAGGAAGATACATGTAATGTTAAAAAAAATGTATTATCAGTATTTAAAAAATGTGGAAGACAGATCGAATTAAACGCTACTGGCAAACTGTTTTAAATCACACTCGTATTATTTTTTTATTGAGGAAATAAATTTCAGAAATTAATCATTGAATAAATTAAAAATAAAACGTTTAGCCAAACCTTTTCAAAACATTAAAAAATTAATTAAACTTAAATCTAAAAGCAACTAAAATTTTTAACTGATGCAAGGATTTAAAAAAATCTTTTAAAATAGCCAAACCTGCATCTTATTTTTTTTCTAGCTGAACTACAGACTTGTAATAAACAAGAGTTGATTTTGAATTTCATTTTTCTGCGTGAATGTAATGAAGATTTAGTCATTAGGGAACGTTTGTTAAATTCAACTGCTTAAAGAGTTTTACTTTTGTTTAACATTTATATTTTATATGTTAGCAATCAAAATTTATAATTGCTTTACTGTCAAATCATTTACAAAAGTATTTTTGACGTCAATAGAGATATTCGTCCTCATTATCTGTATGTTTCTTTAAAATGAATAATTCTTTTTATAAGGTAAGTAACATCATGTTCTTTTGTAGCAAAAAGCCTTTATTAAACCTGTCTTTTTATTTGGTATTATTATAAATTAATTGTGCTGGTTGTTTATTAAATCTGGGAACCTATTTTTTATAACACTCCGTTTTCGTCGCTTGTGTTAGTTCAAACCTTAGGGAGTTTTATTTAAATTTTACAAACATCCAGAAGATCTTAATAGATTATATTCTACATTTTGTGTTTTACCACTTATGCCTCTTAATGCTGGCCAAACACTCTTATATGTTGCTATTTTTTACTACTTAAGGCTTCTCCTTGTGCTTCCAAAAACTTATTCGACAACGAACAAATAATTTTCTTTGAACTTAAATCCTCTGTTTTGCTAACACTTAACACGTTTTAGCAAATTTTCGTTTTTTTTTTGTAATATACTAACACATGAATAACAGCAATATATAATATATAAGCTATCTAAACTCACAGTTAAATAATTAAAATTAAACGATCTTGATTATTTTAGCCACTTTTCGGCGGCTCTATTTCTACCGCTTAAATAACGCTTTAGTAACACTTTCATAGATTTTTGGATAAACTTAAGATTTCTGTTCAAAACAAAATAAAAAAATCACTTATTGGTTTTTGATGTAAAAACTGCCATTGTTCAATAACGGTAAATAAGCACGAGCTCATATTCGTTATATTCGCTGCACTAAATTTCTTATGAAAATATTTGCATAAAACACACACAGCTCATATTGACTTGTATCTCATTCTTCCTCAAAATACGTATACGTTATGTGAAATTAAATATTATTTACGCACATCTAATGAAACGTATTAAAAACATTTCTGCAGTCCTGTGAGTTCAAATACATTGTGTGCATAAATTGTAAAGCATCTTATGTCTTCTTAAGCGTCCATATAAAATAGACAAGTTTATCTTGTAGATGATTAATGTTTGGAATGGGTTCGAAAAATTTATGCCGCTTTTATTTGTGTGAATATAAAAGTTTTGCGGTAATATTTAAAAGAAATGAAAGAAAGTGACTTCTATCGAAGATATAACGGGAATTTTTGGTTTTTATTGTATGCTATTGGTTTTTTATTATTGCCGAACTCTGTGGTTTCAGTGCCTGACTCGTAAATAGGATGTGACAAAGCTTAACTAACTCATTAAACCAAAAAGTTTCCGAAATATCGTAAAATGTAAAGCAGAACTGGAAAAAATATGTTATTATGAAACTAATAAAATTTTATGTTGGCTTTGCAGAGGCTTTTCCTAATAAATTTAATTTTTTAAAAATTATTTACATTCCAGAAATTTTTCCGTATAACAATTCCCGCTCAGTTACTAAATAACTATAATTATGATGTAAATTATTAAAAAAAAATAAGATAAATTATGCAACATATTTAAATGAGTTTATTTATCTTTATTATATAAAAAGCTTTAGCAACATTTGGAAAAACCAAGAATATTATTTTCTAATTTCCCTTTCATCATCAAGAGGTTTTACTAATTGATTTCTTGCCAATAATTTGTAAAATATTCAAGTTCAACCAACTTATGGTTGAAATATTGCAAACAAATTATTTGTGTCTTTAAAATTACGAAAAAGTGGCCAAAACCCCAACTTTAAACTCGTGTAAAATTATGACAAAGAAGAAATTTAATGGGAATGTATATTCTATATGTGTTAGCTTAGTGTTACGAAATATAAATTAATTTCTTAATATACGTGCTGTTGACATTTTCAAAAACCGTATTCAATTTTACTAAAAGTACTTGAGTTAAATTCTACAAAATTTATTCAAGGCTACATGTTTTAAAATATAGGAAATTCAAAAGTGCGGTCAGATTAGTGAAATATCTGACCAAATAAACAAACACACTATTTTAAAATGTTTATTAATCTTTCCAAACACGAATCATTACGCATAACGAATTTTAATATTATAAATATATTTATCGAATCTTTTATTTTTTTTCCATAATTGGTAAAGTGTTTGTGGTCAAATACTTATCTTATCTGACCATACCTTAAGTCAAATTTAACTAATTTTTTTCGATGTGGCGATTTGTCTTAACTAAAATTTTGTTAATTTAACGAATATTTTCATTCAATTTTCTTTTATAAAATTAATAGATTTTATTAATTAATTCCCTTCACAAAGAAAATTCATGGTATTTATAAGTATTTATATTTATATTTATTTCTATTTTTTTTTATTTTCAAAATTTAAATAAAAATATAAATTAACTTAATTTAGCTTTTTTATAATTGGTGAAGTTATTGTTTAAGTTCCATTAGGTAAAAATATATAAACAATTCAGTTGGTAATAAACTTTAAAATTAATTTTAAATTTATTTTCTATTTTTTTTTTTTTTAAGAAAGAGGATTATTAATTTACAAAGCTTTTTAAAATTTTAGGCTAAGGGCTACAGCAGTAAATATTTAAATAATTTATACCTTGTAATAGAATTAAAAATTAAATTTTAAGTGCTTTAATATAGTTTTTATTTGACGTTTAAGTTAATTATATTTTATTTAAATTTTGAAGTACTAATGTGCTGTTTTTGTATTTCATGCAATCGATTCGTTTCAAAAATTTATATGAAAAACACTCAATTTTTTGAGTAATTTCCATATAAATTTTTCAAACGAATCGATTGCCTGAAATACAAAAACAGCACATAAGTCTTTATTTTTTTCATATATATTTTCGATATTTCTCTTCTCCATTGTGTAGCATCATCAGGAAAACAAATATAATTATTCAAATATTAAAAATTTAAATAATAAATTTTGAATGTTTATTTATCGATTTGTGATATGTGTTGTTACATATGGTTTGTAATCAAGAATCAGTTTGTTCTTTAATTAGAATATATACATTCCAAACATTGAAAAATAATTTAATATAAAAATAATTAGGTATAAAAATAAATAATAATAACTACTTTGGACGCTATGCTGAATCTTACATACCCTGTTTCACCATGTTTGTAAATCTAGCTAAGTGAAGTAGCTCCTATTAAAAAAACAAATATTGCTGTAACAGAGAATTAAAAAATAAGAAAAAAGAATTAAGTAAAATATAAAATTTTACATAAAAATGCCATCAGCTCTTAAGAAAGATCTCTTCAAAAGCTTTTAATAGATACCCATATCGATTAAATTGATAATCGAATTTTTTATAAAAATTTTAAAGGCTCATAGCTCTGTAAATGTGGGCGAGCGCCAATTTTTTCACTTGATTTTTTTTTTCTTTTTTTAATTCTCTATCGCTTTATATGATATGGAAAAATTAGAAGCAGGCGTAGTGTAAAGCTCACTGCCTCGAGGGACATGAACAAATCTTGCTAATTTTCTACAGCCGCTCTTTCTACACTATGTCTCATCGATTTGTGCACTTAAATTAGCTCAGGAAAAGTTAATTTCCTTACTAGAATGGACGGAAAGACGGACATTGCTCAATCGATTTTTCTATGAATAAAAAGTCAGAATATATATACTTAATCGGGTCGGGAAAGGATATTGTAGAAATTGCAAACGAAACGACAAACTTAGATATATCTCTTTTTCCACATTTTGTGGTAACGGGTATAAAAATCCAAATTATATCAAAGGGAATATTTAAAATAAAAGTGTAAAGGTAAGTTCTAAGCAATTAAGAACTTTAAAAAAATTAATAATCTGTTTAAAGTTAAGATACTCTTTTAAGAAAGGAATACTGAACAAATTATTCAAAGAAATGGGTATAATAATTTGTGCACTTCAGGTTAACGTCAAAAAAAAAATTCATGAGTATATATTATTGGTAATTTAAAACAAGTATAAGTACATGTTACTTGTTAAATGTACATGTTACTTGTTAAATGATTGCGCATTTTTTTATATTTTCTATACCTTTCACCGCAGATAAAAAACAGCAAGATCGGTCTATGTCCTTCGAAGCAGTAGGTAGAATGCCACGCCTGCCTCTAATGTTTCCATATCTTTTTTCAACTTTCGTTTGTATTCTTGCACATCGTTATGTTTATAATAAAAAATTGATGATAAAGTTTAGAAAAATTGGTGACCTTTTAACCCCTGATACAGCAGCCTTTTCAACTATTAATTTTTTAAGCTTTTTTTTTTTTACTGAAAAAGAAAGAAAGAATTTCTTATAGGGATTTATATGTACAGTGAAGGGTATATAAGATCCAGCATAGCCTAAAATAGAACTCTTACTTATTTTAAATAACAGTATTCATTTTTACTAAGCCTAGATTTACAATATCTAGTTTTAAAAGTGAGCGAAAAGTAAGAAAAGATTTGCGTACACCTAACAACATGTCAAGCGTCTCAATTCTCAAAAATTTATTGAAGCGAACAAAAAGGCACGCTCTTCGAAAAAAGCCCATAAAGTGCCGCACTTAAAACATTTAATATATATTTCGATGAAGTTTCGAAAACCAGGTGAAAACAAGCATATCGTCGGTTACAGGTTGATAATTTTTAACATGTTTTTGTACTTTTTAGAAAACAAAGAAAAAAAAAAGTTATTACTCCGTTGCTAAGCCGTGTTAGAAGTAAATAAAAAAACAAAGTTAGTAGGAGATATTTATTGTGGGATGATGTTTAGAAATCAAAGTTATTGAAATTATTTTTCATCAAAAAAATTAAAATAAATAATAACCCGATATAATTTTATTTGCGAGTTAACAGTTGTCAACTTGTGACCGACGATATATAGTATTAGTATTTAATCCTTATTTCTTTACCATGCTAAATTCCTTTACAATTTATAAAACACTATAAGGATATTAACAAGAAATCAAAAAAGTTTTTATTCCTTGTTAAAAAAATTTAATGCAAATATGATAAAATATTTATTACAAAATTCAAAAAAAATAATTTGACGACTTTTTTTCATTTGAAAAGTTCTCAACAAATAGTATACTCGTATATCTAATTTTTTTTTATATACAAAATCTGATGTGACACCAATCTTTGTTGCGTGTATATTTAGCTAAAGATTATTCTTATTAAAATTGATTTAATGTTTTAAATTTTGGAAGAACAACGCAGGTGGTAAAAAAAACATTAAAAGTCATAAATAATTTGTGCTAAAAAAAACGTGATCTTTTTAATACTAATTCTAATATACTGATACATTTGAGATATATTCAAATTACGTTTAAACGACACAGTTTGCGTAAATAAATTTTGCTCATTTTGTCGTGTAAACTTTTACGTTTTGTTGGTCTTGAAATTTTTAAAATTAATCCCGAATAGTAGTTAACACAGTGTTTTTTTTATTCTACCTTCTTCACTAAATAACATTTAAAGTTTCTTATCTATAAATATATTATTTAAACTATACAAACTATTTTCATAGCAAAGTATTAAATTTCATCTCCATAGTATTAAAAAATGTGTACAATTTGTAAACAACCTTTTGTTAGTGAACTTTATTAAAGCTTAACTCAATTAGTTCATGGATGTTAAAAACCATGGGAGACCAAGTTAAACAGACAACTTTGATGGCAAAAAAAGAGAACTTAAAAATGAAGACAACAAAAAGTTATCACAAAAATATAGCAATATTTTTGATGATACTGTTAAAAACAAACAGGAGCAACAAATAAATAAAATTTAAAATGAACAGCTCTTTAAAAGGATAAACGTTAAAGTAACAAATGCTTAACAAAACATGAACAAATAATAAAATGCATTTTAATTAAACATAAGATACATAAAAAAGAAGAAATTGAAAATTTTTTAACTGCTCAATATTGGTGATTGCATAAATTATTTCAAAAAGAAACAAGAAAATACTTATAATAACAAAAATGTAATTGTTTGCTTTCAGCAAAATATTTTTCTTTATAAATAAATTAACTTATTTTTAGCTTAGAGAGTCCTTTTTTATTTAATAGAAATTGCAAATATTTTTTTATTTATTTTTCAATATTTCGGTACTTCAATTAATTCCTGAAGATGGTACACAAAGGAATACCGAAATATTGAAAAATAAATAAAAAAATATTTGCAATTTCTATTAAATAAAAAAGGACTCTCTAAGCTAAAAATAAGTTAATTTATTAATTAAAAAAGGAGTCAAAAAAATTGTTACTTTATTTTTCTTTATATAAATTTGGTTTTAATATTTAAATCAATAAACTAAACAAAATAGTAGTTTGTGGGACCTTTATAATTATAAAAAAAATAATTAGCACTCAAAATTGTTTTTTTTAATTATTAGATACATCATCAGAAAATAAGAACAAAAACCGCATGAAGTCATAATGTCACAAAAAACATTTTCAGTAAAAACATTTTTGTTACTAATTAATAGTTGTTTCTTTAACGGGATTTAAACAGTCACAAAAAAGTTAATGAAGCCTTAACTTAAAAATTGCTAACTTAATGAGCCTTCGCAGATCATTATTTCGCTACAGTTGTTTGTTAGGGCACCGATCAATTAGCTTTATTAAAAACCGGTAAGAATGCAAAATCTACAGTTCAATTCACATATTTATTGAAGTAATTATTTTTTTTTAATTCATACTCATTGGTTTTTTTTAAAAAATATGTTAAAATAAAATTCTCTTACTAAGATTGAATAAATTTTTCTTACGTTTTGCTGAATTTATAATTTAAAGAATGAGTGAAGCAAGCAGATATGAGATTGAGCTTAAAAAGCAATCCAGGAAATTTTAATGTAACGCTTCAACCTGCAACGTAGTATATTTTAAAACTTTGTATGAAAAAAACATAACTACATTCATTATTGTTGCTTAATATTCTTTAAATTCTCTTTAGATTTTTAAGAACAGAAACTTTTACAGGAGAGACATGTTCTTATACCCTTCAGCACAAAAAGTAAGACTTGTCACTCCGTTTGTAATTTCTACAATAACATTCCCGATCCCATAAAGTAAATATATTCTGAGTTTTTATGCATAGCGAAGTCAATTGAGCAATGTCCGTCTGCCCATCCTTTTTAGTGTTGAAATCAACTTTGACAGGGCACTAGATGGGCTAGAGAAAATTTAAATACGCCAATCGATCAGATATGGTTTCGAAAGAGATCCTATTGAAAATCAGCCTGCTTCTAATTTTTCCATATCATTTGGAACAATGAAGAAACTCCAATCAAAAAAAAATTAAAAAAATATGGAGCAATAAGGAACTAAAAAACAAATAAGAAAAAAACAGCAAGAGAAAAAATTAGCGTTTGCCCATATTTTCCGATTAATGAGCCTCTCAAATTTTTATAAAAAAGTTCGATTTTCAATGTGGTCTATTTTGGTATAATTTAAAAGCTTTTGAAAAAATCTTTTAGGAAATACGTAGTTTCTAAAAATGCTTAACCCATTAGAAGCCGCTAATATTTTTAGGTAAAATTATATTTATTTTTATAATTGAATTTTTTTT
Organism: Cistogaster globosa; assembly: GCA_937654795.1. Lineage (NCBI taxonomy): Eukaryota > Metazoa > Arthropoda > Insecta > Diptera > Tachinidae > Cistogaster > Cistogaster globosa. The sequence goes on along the minus strand of OW569403.1, from coordinate 131,604,882 downwards.
TCTTATTTTTAATTTTTTGTCACTGCAATATTAGTTTTTTGAAAAGAGCTACTTTACTAAGCTAAATTTACATACATGGTGAAGGGTTTATAAAATTCGTCATAGCCGATTTTGCTTGCTTGTTTGATTTTTTTATATTTATAATTATTAATATCTTATACTGTTTCAATTCTAAAATAAATACAAAATTTTCAAATTAAAAAATTACCTGAATGAATTAAAAATTTAATTTAATTTAATTTGAAGCACTTTTGCCTCTTATAAATTCATCTTATTCAAGTAAAAATAAGACTTTCACTATTGTGAGATATTTCACCGGCAAGTCTAATCATCTCTATGAAAATTGTATAAAATGAAATAAATTTATATGATATAAAAATAATGTAACCATTAAGAATACTTTTTTTTATTTCTTAATATTGATTTTCATATGCATATTCAGATGAATGAAATTTAAAACCTAATGCACAGTAAAGGAAATTAATTCATGTTCTCTGACATGCCATGTCAAGACTTTGTCGTATGTCAAAAATTTAATGCATTTGCCATCAATATCTATTTTCTGTTAACTTACACGCTTGTAGCCATCATATATTACGGTAGATGAATAAAATTAACTAGCTAGATTTCATGTGCGAATAATTCTTTAATTTTTTTTTATCTTTTGGTCTTTCATTCTAGGATGTCAATCATATTCATGTTTACAACATTACGCATGTTACTGTATAATAAAAAGTTGATTTTTATATGCTAACATTTTGTGCGTAGTTTCTCACAGCATAATATTAACAAATATATGATAGATATTACTGAAACAGAAACGCAAACGCTGTCATTAATAGAAACTAAATTACTAATACAGAGAGTTTTATGCTATAACTTACAAAATAGTTTTTATAATGCCTGCTACGTGCAGATAAAAAAGGCAGTAACAAACCCAAAATTCTAACTGAGTTTGTTTCAATTTAAAACTGTTGAAATTTGTAGTACATAAAAAATAGATTTAAAACAAAATAAACTTTTTTCTTAAAAAAAATATTCTTATAGATAGCATTTAAATATAAACTGATTGGTAACGATGTATAGTGAGTATCAATAAAATAAATAGAACCAATGTTTTGCAAATATATATGAAAAATTCAAATAAGTATAAATCATTTGAGATAAACAATGAATTTTCAATTTGGAATATTCGTCGTCAATAATAAACACTAAATCTGTGTTCGTTACGTATAACGAAATTCGTTATATGTAACGAACTCTGCAAAAGCCTATTTATATTTCCTACTCAGACGAGCGACCAATATTTAGGTGTAACCCTTTTTTCTATTTTTTGTTTTTCTAATTTATTTGGCTTAAAGATTTATTAATTTTTTTTTCTTTATAACATATAAGCCGTTTATTTTGAAAGTGGCATAAGTCACCTTGCTTTTAAGCTGAAAAACATCTGTAAAAGATTGTGTTTAAAGGTTTTCGGAGTATTGAAGCTAAATTTCGAGAAGATTTACTTGCACTTCTTTCTCAGGATACTTATTCCCCAATAAAAATTTCGGTCAACACATAATCGTAGCAGGTCTTAACATTTTATTTTCTTTCTTTTATTTTTTTGAAAAAGTGACTTATGCCACTTTCAAAATAAACGGCTCATATATGAAATACATAATATTTTTTATAACATATTTATTTTAAAATATCCGTGTTATTGCATTCGATTTTTGTGTTTCTCTAAAGTGTATCTATATTAAGTAAATAAGCTCTACAACAAGTACAACATTGAAACAACAATAGGCACTTATTGATGGTGAAGTGGGTATACTTTTACTTTCTTGCTAGGCCAAATTTTAAATCAAATCTTTGTTGAGAATAATAAAGGAAACTATAACAAATTGATTTGTACTGATAAAAAAACAATGTAGAATTATCAAAGAATTCATAAACAAGAGATAAAAAAATCCCTTTTAAAATATCGTTTACCACCTCTGATACAACAAAATGAAAAATTAAGACAATTATATAAAAAAAATTAAAAGAAATATTTGAATATTTAAAAAAAATTGTTCTTTTAATCAATTTTGAATGCAGTTTTTCCAAAACACATTTTACTTGCGAGCACATATTTTCTTATTAAAGAAAGTGTCGTTTAAAAAACGCCATAAAGCATGATAAATACACGAAGCAAGAAAGTCTCATCTAAAATCCTGCATGATTAGATAAAGATATACTTTGCCTTTCCTTCCGATACACCAACAAACTAACATCGACGAAAGTTTATTTTAAAATTAAAGTTTGTTACAGCAATTAATTTTAAAAAATCTTGTGTATATAAAAAAAGTAGATTGGGAAAAAATAAATAAAATAAAAATTTCTGCTTTTTAAATTAAAAAATCAAACTATTCAAACTTTTATTTGGTTTTCGTTTTAAGGCAAATTAATTTTGAAATTAAAGCAAATTAAATTAATTTATTAATTAATTATTATTATTATTTTTAGTTATTTATGTAGAAAATTGTTTTCTTAATTTTTTTATTAAATATATAATTGACTCAATTAAAATCGATCAATTAATATTTCATCTGAATCCAAATAAAATCCTAAAGTTGCAAAACTTTTTTTCTGTGGATACTTAAACGGTAAAATTAATGTATTCAGTCTTCAACATTCTGTAACGGAAATACGCCGATATCTGGTTAACTTTTGTAATCAGCAACAATAAATTAATTTAGACAAATGCAATATAAACTTTTAACGTTTTTAAAACAAAAATTTTTAAAGCAGTTATCTTGTATTTTAAATTTAAGCTGAAAGAAAATATAATTAGTTATCTTTAACCAAACTTATTAACTAATTTATTTATGTGATCAATGTGTGCAGTGCCAGCAAACTTAAATTGCTTATTTCAGTAACAAATTGCTACTTTACGTATTGTTTAGATATAACGAGCTCGTTACTGATAATTAATGTACCAAGAATGTCATAGTACAAACTAATGTTGTTATAAAACAAATACAAAGCAATTATCTTTTAACCAACAATATAAAGGGTTTTAATTTTCCACTTTACCTACGTTATGTTAGCAAGAGAATGTAGAATATGGTCTTGAAATTGTTTTAACTTTAACGGAACAAAATAGCAAAGAAACAAGGTAGACTGAATAAGACAGATCATTGCACAGACTTTAACATACTACTAAAGACAATAAATTTATTGTTTTTTATACCAATGTTATTTTATTAAAATTTAATGAATGTTTAATGTAATAGTAGATTTCTAACGACCCTGGGCCGAATTTTTCTTATAATGATCATATAGGTATAACAACTCTCTCAAATGATAAAAACTGTTATCAAATGCCGATAATCACAAGAAAAAAAGGAATGTTTTGTTTATAAAAATAAAAATATTCCTGAAATTCCACTACGATGATATATGAAATATGAATATAAATACAGCCATTCTGTTAGTTATTTTACTTCGCCGGCGAATATGCTATGAAGAAAAAGCGACGAAGGAGGCTGCATGTTTAATATTCATTCTAAATATGGCTTTATACCATTAAACAGAAAAACACATTTTTATTTTTTGGTTGCCACAGGGGTTGAACCCTGGCCAACCAGGCTCGTAGTCAACGTGCTTACCACCTTGACTACAGTAGCCTCGTCCGGATAAATTATTTCAAGTAAACTATTATTTAAATTAATTGATTCAGAAATCAAAAAGCCAACAAATAAAAAGTAGTAATAACAAACCTGGCAGGAAAAGTGATAAAATTTATCTAATCAACATAAAGTTTGAAGATGATTTAAACAAGCTATGCGTAAAGCAAGATAAGCTCTGTTTAATTTTTGAACATACACCATATAACTGTCGTTTGTTTTATACCGCTATACCGCTCGCAACTGTAAAATTTATTAGTAGGCAGGTTAAGACACCTAGATTTTTCCAATATAGAAAGATCTGGCAGCTCTTTTATGTATTAAAAACTATATTATAAATTATATATTTAAAAGTATATAGCAACAACTAAAACAAACAAACTGTCCGGCTCATTAAATTCTAAAATTATAATTTTTATTTTTCCAATCAGAATTTAAGCCGTGGATATTCTAAATGAAATAAAATTTACTTTTTGGCTTAAGGTTTATTTTTAATTTAGTTTTTAAAATGTTTAAGAGAGAAAAATTATTTACAAATGTATGCAGACATTTTTCTAGGAAACGAAGAAAAATCAGACACTAGCAAAATGAAATGTTGCATTTCCTGAACCGCTACATCTTACATCAGCATTCTTCGCATATATCTACCTTAGGTTGTGTACATTGTAAACATCATCTATTTAACCATCTAATCAATATTAATTTAGATAAACGTATTTCACATAAAAAAATAAAACTCAAAGCATTTCTTCGTTGTTCTCTCTGTAAAAATATTCTGAAAATTGATAAAATGTTCAGTACATAAGTTATATGGCATAAGTAATAAATTTCATTCTAACACTAACGTTTTTTTTAGCAACAAGCCATTACAGCTTTCAAAAAAAAAAAAAACACAGTTAGGACTGTTCTTGTTTTGTTTTAACGTTATTGTTATTTTTATTTTTTACGACGGTTGCCATCGTGAGGGTCCTTAAATTAACTTTCGAAAAAATTATTTAATCGCTTGTATTTACTAACGCGTTTAATCAAATATCCTTCGTCTTTTGTGAATAATACTGGAATAATATTTATTAAATATCCCATTATTATTTTATTTACGTAGTTTTCTGAAGCATTTGAAGATATTCTTAAGTAGTTTTTTAATATATTTTTAGAAAATAAACACAAGTAAGTGAAAAGTATTTTCTTTGTCATAATAAATCTTTCGCAACTTTTGGGACCAAATAAAAAGAAAATAAAACTTAAATGCCTATAGTGTTAAGTACATGATATTTCTTAATGACGAAGTCAAAAGACATTTACTTAAAAACAAATTATTTAATTCATTTTTATTGATCATTATGTTTTATTATTTATCATATGTTACTATTTATATCCTTCCAAAAAGATATATTCAGGGTTCATAGTATTTTATCATTTTGTTCGAAAGTTTTAAAAAAATTAACGTTGGTGTCTATTACCTGAAGTGAGAAATATATATAAAATCTGCAAAGGAAAAACTGAGAAAAATTGGTTTATATGTTGGAAAGTGAGGTTGAAAATCGTGATATCGATTGACATGACAGCAAAACACTATTGCATTTATTTTTAATTGATTCTGTGAATCAGGCCTCCACAGGCCACAGGGGGGAAATTAAATGCTGCATAAACGACATTCAGTCACATTTAAGCACAATTACGATTATTGAAAATTTCAAATGGAACACCAAAAGGCAGTGGCCACTTGCAAGATTTTATGTTTCATATAAAATAAATAACAATTTTTAATAATTGTGTTGGGCATAGAATGGAAAAAAAGCGCAATAAAACTGTTAAATATATTTGAGCCATACTTTTTTAGACGCGTGTCACTTAGAGCCATGAAAATTTTTAAAAATTTCACTAAAAGAAGTACAGCCTGGCAGTACCATCAGCAGTCTTATTCAAAAGTCTCCATTATTTAAAATCTAAAAGATCTATTTAGAAGCTTTTGACTGCAAATATTAGTCCTTAACACTTTTTCCTGTATTTTATTTTTAGGTTTTTAACGATAGAGTTTTAGATTTATTTACGAGAATTACAGAATAAGACTGTATATAAGTTAAATTTTGTCCCAAGAAATCTTGACCATTATTTTTATAAACGTTTATTCAAACTTTCCTGATACGTATCATTACGAATGACGGTTTACAATATAATAAATTTGATATCTTACCTTTTGTATTGAGTAGGATCTTATATTTCTTAGTAAGTATTGAAGAAGAATAAAACTTTGCTTCCCTTATTTAGGGGTTACGTCTTTTTGCTGAAATGTTTGACTAATCTGAGCGTACCGCAATTCATAAAAATCTTATAAATTACTCGTGATTTTTAGTTTTACAGTAATTATTGAGTACTTTTCATTTAAGAAACTAGTTTTAAAAATTTGTATTCAAAAACTCACAATAACAATTCAATAGCTGATTAACAATTTAAGCAATTTAGCTTTCTTACGTGCAACTCTCATTATTATTTAACACTTGCAATTTTCACTTAACCCAAAAACCGAATATTGTTTTTTCTGTATATTTATTTTACGCAAAAAAAGAAATTTCTTTAGTAAAAATATTTATGTTCTGTTTACTGCAAAATACAGGAACACGAAACGTAATAAACAAATTTATAAATAAATGTTTTGTTTGTTTTGGTTTTAGATAGAATAAAAAGAATGCAAATAACAAGTTTTATGTGTAAGTACCTGTTTATGTTAAGTATACTTAACTATTAACATAAATTTGTTTTATTTTAGTTTTGTTTAAGAAATCTAGTTTATGCTGGTAGCTTCATACGATATAAAAATTCTCATGGGTTCAGCAAAAGCAAATTCAAGGTAAAAATAATATGTTAAGTCCTGCGAAACCCCAAATTTTCAGAGTTATGGACCCCTAAAGTTTTAATATAAAATTGGCAAAACTTTAAACAATCTTTTGTGGAACAGGTCAATATGTGTTTCATAGGATTGCTTTTAAATAAAATGTCAGAGACCTTACAGGAATATGTTAATTTAATTTAAATTAATTTATAGGTTAATTAATTTCTTGAAAAACTTCCTATTTTATAAAAGGATAACACTTTGCCTGTGATGTAACGCACTTGGCAAGAATTTTGATAAGTTCATCTGTGATACTTAAATTGTCCCATTCTGCCACAAAACGCTTGAAATATAACAATTTTTTAAAAAATTTTCTTCATAAAATAAATTTTTCTACCCAAGCACAACCTTTTTTGTAACAAAACAACCTTTAAAAGAAATTCATTTTATTGTTGATTTAAAAAAGAGCAAATGCAGTAATAACATTTTTGATTTAAAAAAAAAATTTTTAAAGGTTTTTAAGACAATTAAGCAGTTATAAACATCGTTTTATCAACATTTGCCTATTTTAGGATTATTAATCTGCTTTAATTTTTTATGAATACGGCCAACAGTTCAAAATATTACATTTAAGCGATTAAAATTAATCCTATCTGAAACTAGCAATGATAGCGGGACATGAAAAATGACAATTAAATAATCCCTTCAGTTCGGACAATATAAGGACAATTCCACAGAAATGTCTACCAGGATCGAAAAATAGTATTTATAGTTATAAAGAAGTTTGTTATTCCGTTTTTATTCCTAGAATACTAATTTCTGACCCGACAAAGTGCATATTCTCTTGATATATATTTGGGTTGAAAAAAAATTTTTCAAGGCCCCAAAAGAGTTAAAAACTGTCAGACATAGTTTCGAAGGAAACTCTATCGATATGTAATACATTGGTTAGTAAGAAGCGAGCTCTTTTATTTTCCCTACTTTTTCCACAAGTTGTTGTTCATTTTTGTAAGTTATTGTTATTTTTTGTTTTGTTACTTTGAAAAACGAAATTTCAGAAAAAAATCTAAAGACCAGGATTTCACTTAACGATCGGAACTTCATCAAAATATTATGTTTTCATTAAATTTTCAACAAAAAATTAAATTTATTAAGACATCTAAATTTTTTATTGAAGTTATTTTCATCATGATTTCCCAACGAAAAATTAATTTTTCAAAAATTTTTAAATTTATTAAAAAACCGAAAATGCGGAATAACTGAAAACTAGTGATAAGTCAAATTTCCTAGTAAAATTTTTAACCATGAAACAAAATTTATAATGCAGATTAAGTTAATTTGGATTCTGATGCTTTGATATCCAAAGACCAGCAATGCAACTAATAAGCGCAAAGTGGTATGTGCATCCTTATTTGATTTCGTTGCAAGCAAATAAAATATATAAAAATTTAAGAAGAAGAAATGAAGGTGGAATGGCGGCATCTCTTTTATTTTAATACTAATTGCCCACGATTTTGCCCGCATATCATTTCCAATTTTCATAAAATTTAGAAAGCAAAAACAAAGATATGTAATAAATAAAAACAGAAACAATGAAAAGCTTTAGTGAAGTTAGTGAATATTTCTCTTATTTTTAAAATTAAAAATGCACAAGGCACAGCGAATTTTACAGTCATACTTAATTGAACAACAGTTAATATGATACTGAAACAACATCTGTAATGTTGAGAAGAAACAAGTATGAATAATAAAATATAAAAATTGGATTTGTGGTTATACCGTTGGTTGGCACGAAAACAAAACAAATGTAGAAGATGAATTACAGAAAGAACAAAAAAGAAATGCTTTAGGTTATGTGTGAACTTTGTCAAAATAAATTAAAATTGATTATTTAATTAAATAGATAATGCTTACCTACGGTAGACAGATGCGAAAAAAGCTGATGAAGAATAAATCAGACCAGAAAATGTACCATTTCATTCAGCTAGCATCTAATTTTTTCTTGTTTAATAAGTTTTTTATCTAAAATTTTTTTTAGAAATTAAATTAATAAATAAACTTAAAGCTAAAAAAGTAAATTTCAATTCATTATCCATACGTTATTTCATACAACACAATTTTGGTTAAGAGGTCATACATTTGTGGTTGGTGTGACCACTAAATCACACTATTCATTGGCAAAAAGCATTACTTCTGTAATGGGAAAAAAAATGTTGTTTCATTTAAAAAAAGGCCTTTGTTTTAATTATTATCTAAAAGATCTTAACGGTGGAGCTTTCAGAAAAAGGGCAATTATTACTTAAACCAAAGAGCAACCAAAGTAGATAAAATTTATAATTATCCTTGCACTTATTTTCTTTAATTATATTTCAATGAAATAATCATTTTTAAAGCAATGTCTCACTTTGAAAGCGCAACAAATTAATTGGATTTTTTTATATCCCACTTTAAAAAAATTAATAAATAAATGAAGCAGTCAACCAAACAGCAACGAAAGGTATTTGTATCTGTGTCTGTAGGAAAAAAAAAACATTTTCTTTGAGAATAATCGTAAAAGGTATAACGTTTTATAAAGTATACCTTTCTTCAAAGTGAAATATTTAATGACGAGAAAGGAAATACAAATAAATAGAAGATACGCTAAAAATTTCAATCTTTACTTTATAATTTTTAAAGAAAACAAACTGCTGAGTTGCTTGCAGACACATTCTTATGTTTTCTTTTTTATTTACTTAAAATAATTATTATCCTTTCGAAATCATGTCTGAGCAAATAGTTCTCCAAATATACAATAATTGATTTCTACTTTCTAATTCGCGATACAATTCTAATTTTGTAGTACTTTTTATACTACCTGCATAAAAATTTAAATTCTGACTTTTAAAACTTCTTAGAAATGCGTTATTTTTTTCCCAACATTAATAAAGAATGATTCGCCCAAAATGTAAAACCTTTAGCTTTAAGTATTTAATTTGCAACAACTTTTTGATAAAATTTTAAAAAACAGGTCTTGCTCACTATTCCAATTCTTTCAATTATAGGTACGATGCTTTGATTACTATTTCATTTTCGTAGCCATGGCCACATGACCACAGCTCCTATCAAGGGAATTATTTTACGGGCACATAAATAAAGCAGTTAGTGACCTAAAACTTTTAAGTATTACATCACAGTTATTGCCAGTCTTCTACAAATATTTGTTATGTATGGCAAGCAGTGTGACCGTTAGAAATTTTCAGTAAGTGGAACAAAAAGGGGTTTAAAAAAAAGTGGGATACAAAAAAAGTCGTATTTATAAACAAAACTTAAATTCATAAAAATATTTACAAATATTCATTTGTATGTAATTAAAATAGATTATAAAAAAATATACAAATACAGAGAATATACGAGGGCTGCTCTATATATTTCTGGCCTAATAGTGAAAATGCAAATGTTTATAATCAAAAATGTTTTTTTTTTTCAAAGTATTCTGCAGCATGATTTATACACTCTTGCATGCGCTCAAACCAGTTGTCGAAGCACTTTTTCCACTCCGATTGAGACACCTCTAAAACATGGTTTTTGAACACTTCAACAGCTTCTTCTGGCGACGAAAATCGATGACCACGCACATCTTTCTTGATGTGCGGAAACAAGAAGTCATTAGGTGCCAAGTCAGGGCTGTACGGCGGATGACCCATTAATTCGACGTTTTGGCCGGTCAAAAACGCTCTGTTTTGAACCGATGTGTGAGAGCTCGCATTGTCATGGTGAACAATGATTCGTCTTCTCTTGTTGGTTTTTCGAATTTCTCCGATGACTTCAGGCAAACAAATTGTAGTGTACCACTTAGAAGTGACCGTCCTACGTTGGTCAAGCGGAACAGTCGCCACATGACCAGTTTTGCCGAAGAAACAGGCGACCATTTGCTTCGAAGTGCTTCTTCCACGAACAACTTTCGTTGGATTTTGCTCGTCTTTGAAGACCCACACGGTCGACTGTTGTTTCGTTTCGGGCTCATACGCATAGATCCATGATTCGTCACCTGTGACGATCTTATAAACGTCTTTTGAAGCACCGCAATCGTATTTTTGCAACATTTCTTTGCACCAATCGACACGAGCCTTTTTTTGAGCGACTTTCAAAGACTTTCCAACGAGAACAAACCTTTTTTACGGCCAGGTGTTCATGCAGTATCGAATGTATGCTGGTGGAAGAAATGTCTAAGGATGTCTCTATCTCTCGGTATGTCGCACGATTAAATTCATTATATCAATTTTTCACAGTGCTATAGGATGGTGCTTCATCGCCATACAAAGATTTAAGTTCATCAATACACTCTTGTCATTATAATCCACGTCGAAAGTTGTGAAAAATGATGGCATGAAAATGTTCACGAGTTAATTCCATTTTTTTTATATTAATTTTTTCAAGTCACTGTAAACAACACAAATAGTGGTCGTACGTTAAAACGTTTTGAGTACGATTATGCTTAAAAATGACAAACTTTCCAATGGAAATATCAGATTGCACTTGGCAGCACTCAGTGTTGCCAGGCCAGAAATATATATAGCAGCCCTCGTAATAAAGTCAAAAAAATAGTTAATATAGTATGTCTAGTCAGAATTTAATGGTTATTTTTTTATGTGTACGTAATGACACAATATTATTATTATTATTATTATTATTACTATTTTTTTTTAAACGGTACATCTATATTTTTTAAAAAGATCCGTACTTGGTGTCCAATCTTTCAAATCAACATCCGAAAAATTTAAAGCTAAAAGCATTGATTCGCAAACATTTATTTCAACCTTTTGGATAATTTGTTTTTCGTTAGAGCTAGCTTTAAAAAATACGTTCAGTTTGAAAATAAATTTCCGTCAAACCTTTTTTTAAACTTCCTACTTCATGCCAAAATTAATCGGCATTCAAAATTTTAAAAATGTGCTTACAGCTTTCATTATTCATTTTATTTTCTTATATCTTTAGATCTGCAATAAGCGCCCCTGGATTAGTTATTTTAAAGTTAAGCTCTAAAGCTAGCTCAAAATAAGGTATGTCTTTATTAGACTTATTAAATACTGGATTCAAATATTTTAAAACTTTAGCTTTAATATGGCTGGAGATGCATAAAACTTGGCTGCTGTAGTCAAGGTAGTAAGCACGTTGACGACAAACCAAAACAAAAAATGTTTTTTTTTTCTGTTTAATGGTATAAATACATATTCAAAATTAACGTTAAATATGCAGCCTTCCTTCGTCGGTACTGCTTCATAGCATATTCTCCAGTGAAGTAAAATATTTAATAAAATTGTACTTCTCTTAAAAAAATGTACAGTGCACGGTGGGGCAAAATCAAAATATTTGAAAATAACTTAGGCCGATTGACCTAAAATTTGGCATGAGCAAAGCAGAGAAGCTTTCAAGCTAAAGTTTTAAAACTGGGTAGCATACACTTCCCAGGGATGGCGCTTTGTAATCTCTAAGTCTTGTCCTTCACAACTAAAAAATTTCAAACGCTTGGCGTTCCTTAAATTTTTGTCTACTTTTATAAAGTTATACGTAGTTTAAAAGGCCTCATGTTTATGTTTAAAAATGTTGCAGTTATAGGCATTTTAAAATTAATTTTTTTTCTATACCCTGGCCCAGTTTTTACAGAAGGATACAATTTTTAGCAAATTTATATAAATTTTTTTCCATAGGAAGCGAGCAAAATTCTTAATATTCCGGAAAAAAATTAGAAGATTATATCTTTTCCGATTAAAAATTATATGATTTTCAATTTAAAAAATCCAAAATTATTGTAATTTTTGTGTATTTTAGCATAATAACGGCCACCAATCCAATTTTTTAAACAAATAACAATTTTTTATTTCTGTTTAAACTAACTCTATGTGTGTACGTTTCAACCAAATTTCGTATAAAATTGATAAGTCTATGATTTTTGACACTCCAAAAACCAAAATGCTCATTTAAAAAAACAGATAGGGTTTATATGATGCAAAGGACCCTCGTGGTAAAGCATATGGGGATTCAAAAATACTTATAAAATCGCGAATCACACCGTTCATTACTTATTTATCTAGATTTATTGTTCTCTAATGTTAAATTTTATGTACTGCGATACCTCATTCATCAAAAAGGAGGAATGAACATTTTTTTATGTATAATCTATCAAGCTTTTTTCGCTATACGTCGGTTAACTTTAAAGTAGATAATATAAAATTATTGCATTGTGATTATCTATTTTCTGTAAATGAAATTCTATAGATATAAGGTAACTAAGAATTAATTTGGGTAAGAAGTACCTAGCATCCAATAAAATACAAAATAAATATACAGGGACATTACACATTCCAATCGGAATTGTTATAATTCTGTATTAATAGCTCCGATGGAATTTGTTTTACTTTCTTTAGCTTACGATCGATTTTGTGTCATTACAAAAATGCTGAATCATCACTTATTAGTTTTAACTTTAATTTGGTCACACAAAATTTACAAATAGGCTCATCTAAATAAGGAAGCAAAAAAATTATAAGTACAAAAATATTGGGCTATCTTAGACATTTTGAGAATGTGTTAAAGAAATTAATTGAATTTTTCTCTTTCCATTTATTCTAATGTGTTAATTTAAATATGACTGTGAAGCATTTCCATCACAAAAACCTTCTACTGTTTATTATTCACATAAACGCACCAACAACATTAAAAACAAGCCTCACAATTACTTGTTGTAAATATTGGTATGCAGGAATATGCTAACATTATGATGCCAATGTTGTATTTATATGAAGTTTATTATATATTTTGCTATGGAAAATACATGTTTATGTGTCTAGATGTCATATACCATTTGATTGTTAACAGTATAAAAACCATTGTTAAAGTGGAAAATGTATGGAGGAAAAATAATGAAAATCAATTATTATTTTGAAAAAAAAAAAAACTGCAGATATTGTGTAAGCAAAAGTATGTTTTTGAGCGGAAATAAATTATTAAAGTCGAGTAGTTGTTAAAGAGGAAAATGTTAAAAAATAAAAGAATGTAACTGTTAACATTTTGTAATTACAATAATAGCTGATATTGCATTTACATTAATGGCTTAAAGAGAGTTTATTATTAAAATATTTTTTTTTTTTTTGCTTTTCAGCCATTTAGGCTTTTTTTTATTTTAATCTGAGTATGGAAATTAAACTTGTGTAAACTTGGCATATTTTAATTGAAATGTTGGAAATGGTCATTAACAAATAGTTTATCCTCATAAATAAACAAACGTGGCTATTACTTAAGTTCTTGATGCAGAACGAAATTATAGAATATTTGTATTTACTTGAAAAACGCTATTAAAAATTGCCGATTTAGAAAAAGCCCCTAGTAATAATTTGCTTATTAAATTTACTTTGCCCTTGAAAATTAATCACCCATTTTGTGGTTTTTTTTAATTAATATGTATAAAATATTTATCCTAATAAAATTATTTACTTAGACCAAAATCAATTTCTATATGAAAATTTTTTAACGTTAATTTACTTTAATTGTGCTTGATTCTTTGAAACATCAATATTTCATATTTTCAGGAAATATTTATAATTTTAAAACTACAAAATGAATTTTTGTTCTTTTAAGCATACGAAATACATGAAAAGGAACGAAATTGTAGGTGGAACAAAGTTTTTATTTGTTTTGTTTTTTTTTTTTTTTTTTGCTTGTCAGTGATCAAAATTGTATTAAAAAAATATTTTAAATTAAAAGCTACTTATATTTGTTAACTTTGTCCTACACATATTTAAAATATATATTTGCTGACACAAAAAATAACATATTCCATTTCTGCTTAGCTTGTAAATTTTAATTTATTTTTATATTTATTATATTCAAATTTGTTTGCCCACCAAAGATTTTGTAGCTTATTCCGTATGTTCATTTTATTTTCATGTTGAAGTTTCACGTTGAGGAAAAAAAGCCAACTGATTTTATGAGGATACATATTTTTTGATAAATAACACAGAGAGCTTTATAACAACATAATAAAAAAAGAGATAAAATCACGCTGTATCTAGTAGAAATCTAACAAAATTTGTTTATTGAAAATAAAAACAAGGAGAAGTTAAATAAAAAAAAACTTATTTGATTCTATAAAAATAGGTATACAAAATTAATAGCAAACCTTTCCTCGTTGCTTTAAGAAAGAAAAAAGGAAACTGAAAATAAACGTTCATAAAATATAAAAAAAAATACTGCTTAACATTCTCCAAATTAGTAATAGCACGTTTAAAAATATTTTCTCTTGCTGTTCTGTTTATTTTCGTTCAAAAAAGTTGCGCTATTAAACTCCGTCAAGGAAACTTGATTTATCAACGACAATAATCTGGAGCAATGCCTATTTGCTAATCATAAAAAAAATTTTAAACACAATAGTGGCGGAAAGAATTTCCTATATCGACAGTTAATCTATCGCAAATATAATTCAAATTTAATTTATGTCAACTTTAGACACATTAAATAATAGGGAAACCATATTAAAAATTCACACATTGTGCATTATTTAAATTGTACAAACGAAATTAATCCAGACATTTTAAGTCTAAATTTTGTACAATAATATTCAAACCTGTGAGAAAAATGCATTACACAATCTCTATGAAATTGTTCTTAAGGTTTCAAAGGCACGAATTTACTTACGCAAGATATTTTTCGTTCTTAACAAAAACGGGACTCAAGTATTTTCCTTTACTCATGCAATACATTGTGACAGAAATAACAAATTGTGTTGTGAGGGCTGCACATTGAAAGTGATAGGAAAGATCTCCCTGTGTTCCACATATGAACCATTCGGCTAAAACCCCGAATTTCTTTATAGTGAACAGTGGCCATTTAACTACAGAAGGAGTACAAAGGAATGCGTTCTTAATGAACAAAGGGTTACGCGTACAAAATTGCGATTTTCTAGAACAAGCTCTCTGATTTGATTAGAGCACAATCCATTTTAGTAACACTAAAATACATCTCAAATTATGTCGATGCTGCTATGAGTCAATAGAGCTGAATAACCTACTTTGTAGCTCTCTCTTATACGCGATCGAGTAACTCCAAAATAGTCTTTGAGGCACTAGCTCACACATGAAATTTGCATTGAGTTTTCGGCCTGATAAGGATAGAAAGAAAGATGCTGAGATAGTCAAGATGATCACGTATCTCCTCCACCGTTTCAAAAAACCAAGGCACCTAAATATTTTTTTGTATTTTTCCATTATGTTTTCAAGCCATAAAATATCAAAAGCCTTAGATTTCCTAATTTTTACACCACACAGAATTACAGATGAGGTGGCACATTTAGCCGTACGTCTCTGCAAAAGTTCAAAGCAGTTGATTTAACTGAACCGTACTCGCAAGACCACGTTTGGAGATTACTAAAAGATCGTGATTTAGGGTATCATCCATGTCCTATCGCCCTAATTTTCAAAAGCTCTAGCCTATTGTGAAGTGAATATGAATGTCATATGTTACTTTCATTTGCGAAAGAATAGATGGAGTTGGATTTTTGACACAGAAAACATCCTTAAAAATATGGAGTAGAGACGATACAAATCGAGAGAAACTGAACTGAGCTGATACCAAAAGTAATTAGTTTTAATACAAGTTCAACATGTCAAACTTTATCAAACGTCCTTAAAATAAATAAAGCCAACCTCTTGATTTCAGCAAAACAGTGAAAGAATTGAAACCATTTTTTGAAAGGAAGTTCAGAATATCACCTCTACAACGTCGGCCCCCACCCCATGTTACTAATTAAGCTGTTGGATTCCAGGTACTTTCAAATTGTCTTCAAATAGTGGATTTTCAACGATTTTATTATCGTTTAAGGAACAAAAAAAAAACGATGATGAACAAAATAGCGTACTATTATTTGCCAAATTTTAGTCATGAGATTTAATTTATTAAGACTGTTAATTAAGTTTTTGTTGCTTTTTAACCCAATCACTTTATGTAGTATTTTCACAGAATTCTGTTTGCTACCGAATGCGAACACTAGAAAAATATTACACAAAAGTATATAAAAAGCAAAACAGCCTAATTTTATTAAAAATTAAAAAAATTCTAAATAATTTGGGACGTTAAAAAAAACAAATATCACCAAAGAGATACTTTTATCTCCATACACACTTACTTAACCCTTCTTATCTACTCAAAAAATTTGATTTTTAAATTATAACTTGAAGAAAAAGAATAATCGCATTAACTGTTTTTTTGTTGTTTTTTTTTTAAATATTGTTTCTACTGATATTAACGTTCGATAAATATCTCATAGCTGATACGTTCTGCTGCTCTAACCAATTCAAATTCTGTCAGTTTAAAAAACTCTTCTACTATTTTACTGCATTTAAGTATAAAGTAGTAAATCTAACCACTCAAGTGTGCAGAACATTCAGTGAACCATGTTAGTGGCAGGCTCACGTAGTACATGTTCGTAATCAAAAACAAACAGTCAGGTATCGCTTATAAAGGAATGAATTTATGTAAGGTTTCTATTCTATTCTATAAAGTTTAACAAAACCAAAACCCACCATTCAACTGCCAATCGAACAGACTGGCGTTCATGTAAGTATTATAACAAATTGACGTTTAATTTATTTAATTTTTTAAGACATTTTAAATTAAAAGAAACAAAACTTTCAAAACACAACGTTTTTTGTTAGCGTTTTTCTATACAATTAAACACAGTTACCAGAATAAATATTTGACTAAAAAGCTATTAAGGTACGTTCAGATTACTCAATAATTTGACCAAAAAAGCGTAACCACTATTTCTTTAAATGTGTATTTTATCTTTCCTGTCATATCTCATTACGAATGATAATTTATTATATTACAAATGCGATATCTTACCTTTTACATTGAGTAGGATCTTTTATTTTTTAATAAGTGTTTGAGGGAGACAAAAATTGTTTTCCATAATTTAGTGCTTATGTCTTTTTTGTCAAATATTTGACTAATCTGACCGTACCTTTAGTAAAGCTAAGTAGCTGCCTGTCAATGTTTAAGCAACAATTCTACTTAGATTTAATGTTAGCAACACTGACATGGCAATTGCTAGTTAAAAATCTAAGTCATTAAATGCTTTTAACGTTGCCCTATATTCATTTAAATTTTTTTTAGTTTTTTCTGTATTTTGATTACTTACTACCATACCTGGGATTTTTTCATTACACCTAAAATTTAATTGGCATTGCTGAAAATAATAAAAATGACAAAAAAAATTTCACTTAATTTTATGCTACTGAATTTATTATACCCTTCACCACAGTGGAAAAAGGATTTATAAAAGTCCGTCATTCATTTTGTAATTTATGCAATAACCATTTCCGACCCGCCCCATAAAGTATGCAACTTTGCGAAGGCACTACATACGCTAAAGAAAATTTAAATATGCCCCTCGATTAGACATAGTTTCGAAAATTTTGCTATTGAAAATCAGCGAGATTGATCCATGTCCTTTGAGGTAGTGGGCTAAACACCACGCCTGTCTTTAAGCTTTTCATATCTTCTGGATGAATGAGTTAAGTCGAGTCAAAAAAAGAAACAAATATACGAAGCGATAGGGAACTAAAAGAAAAAAATATTAAGTGCAAAAACTTACACTCGCCAATATTTTCCGGGTTATAGGCCTTTGAAATTTTCATAAAAAAGTTCGATTGTGAATGCGGTCAATATGGTTATTATTTGAGAGATTTTAAAGAGATCTTCCAGGAAATAATAAACTTTTTTAAAAATGCGTAACACAGCCCTTGACATTAATCATTAATAAATCATTAATGGCTTAAAGAGAGTTTATTATTTAAATATTTTTTTCGCATTTCAGCCATTAAGGCTTTTTCATTTTTATCTGAGTATGGAAATTATACTTAAGTAAACTTTGCATATTTTAATTTAAATTTTGAAAATGGTCAGTAACAACAAGTTTATCCTACTGAATATACGAACATGGCTATTACTTAAGTTCTTGATACAGAACGAAATTATAGATTACTTGTATTTACTTGAAAAACGCTATTAAAAATTTCCCATTTAGAAAAGCCACTAGTAATATTTTGCTTATTAAATTACAAATTAATTGTGCTTAATTCTTTGAAACATCAATATTTCATATTTTCACGAAATATTTATTATTTTAAAACTACAACATGATTTTTTGTTGTTTTAAGCATACGAAATACATGAAAAGGAACGAAATTGTAGGTGGAACAAAGTTTTTATTTGTTTTTTTGTTTTTTTTTTTTTTGGCTTGTCAGTGAACAAAATTATAAAAAAAAAATATTTTAAATTAAAAGCTGCTTTTATTTGTTAACTTTGTCCTACACATATTTAAAATATATATTTGCTGACACAAAAAAACATATTCCATTTCTGCTTAGCTTGTAAATTTTAATTTATTTTTATATTTATTATATTCAAATTTGTATGCCCAGCAAAGATTTTGTAGCTCATTCCGTATGTTCATTTTATATTCATGTTGAAGTTTCACGTCGAGGAAAAAAATGTTTTCCGGATCTTACTTAGGCCTCTAAAATTTTCTTAAAAAAGTTCGATTGTGAATACGGTCAATGGTTATTATTTAAGGGTTTTTAAAGAGATCTTCCAGGAAATATTAGAATTCTTTAAAAATGCGTAACACAGCCCCTGACATTATTATGTGAATTGTTTTTCTCTGTCACCTCAATATATTTTTTAATTTTTTTTTTTTTTTTTGGATTGGAGTTACTTTACTAACTAGATTTACATACATAGTGATGAGTATATCAGATTCGGCATAGTAAAATTATAGCACTCAACTTGTTTTAATTGCCATTAATTTTGAAAATGGTCATGAAATTATAGTGAAATCGTTAGTTCAGTAATTAAAAAGTTTATAAACGCAGAAGCTTAAAAAAACCTGTGCATAAAATAAATAAATGTTAATCATTTTGTTAATGGATATAAAATTAAACATTTTAATAGTGGGACTTATTATTATTGTCTCATGTTCAAAAAAAATTTTTTTAATAACTTTTCGTGATTTTTATTATAAGAATGGCATTTTAAAATAATGATTTGCACAGGAGCACAATTGGCACGAATAAAAAAATATTTGGTCGTGAATATTGGTCGCCAAAAATTAAACACATTTGTGTATATGAAAATAAACACAATTATGACGTCGGACGAAATTCGTCACACGCTGCCAACTTTGCAATAGATTTATTTATGCCGGCGAACGATAAACAAATCTGTACATTGTGACCGTGTTTGCTTTTAGTTTTAATATTATTCAGTAAATAAATTTTTTTTACTTGAATAATTGATTTACTTGTTTCCTATTGGATTTACTAAAGTGCACAAGTTAATAGTTAAATATAAAATTATTTTTGAGTTGTGTTTTTTTATGTTTCTTTTTTTAAATATAATTTTTATAGATAGTCAACCTATCAACTCACAAAATCTAAACCAAAGTAAATGAGTAAGCAAATTTTGTCATCTTTATTGTTGTTCATACGACGAACTCACTCAACGAATTCATCGTTCATCCCAGCAGTGTTCTTAGGAAAAACAAGAAAACAACATTAAAAAGTCAGGTTGAAGACGATGATATTAAAAGCAATAAAAATAAACTGGGCAATTGGCAGAAATCTAGTCGTTGTATTTAGAAATAAAACTTCTGCTTTACATTGCGATATTAGAACGAATATGAAACTCTTTTTCAAATTTAGAAGAAATTTAAGGGCGCCAAAATAAACTACAACGAATAAATACTGCGCCCTTGTACCTCGTAAATTTGAATCTTTTAAAATATCGAAACGTGCGATCCGTAAAAGCAAAAACCATGAAAAAACCAAAAAAGCCTTTAAAAAAGCTTGTAATGCATAGCAAACAGCTGACATCAACTGACCGTGGTAACATTAATCATAAAAGGAAGGAAAATTTTGTCTTGTTCAAGCACCATCGTTTTTAAGGCCACATGGACCAGCAAGTCCGGCAGCCTACAAAGTCATAGTTTTTCGCCTATGGTTTGTGATTAGCATTCACTTTAAATGCAATAATTTTGTTTATAAACAACTAATCGAAATATTTAAGCCCCGGTTTCGGTCAGCAGGTTTCATTAAACAAAAGAACAATTCTACTTACAAAAAATGTTGTTACTTTTTTCAGAAAAAAAATAAATGTGCTTTTGAACAAATTAATGAGTATAAAATAAAGTTTCAAAGAAATAAAGTTAGCTAAAATCGTATGACATAGTCTATGTACTGTCTATACGTATAGTAAATTTGTAAGAAAACCGTGTCTGTACATAAAAAAATTTTTGCTGTTGATGCAATTTAACATTGGTTAATAATGCAAAACACAAGTTCTTAGAATGACTGTCTGTCTGTGTAAGCACGATGCGAAAACTTCTGAAACAATGTTAATAAAACTTTGTGGCGATGTACTTTAGAAGCCGAGTCAATATTTAAAACAAATTTTAAGCAAAATTACCGTTTAGTTTTCTATTGTTTTTATCTAAAACATATTGCTTAATCAATCACTGTTTTTTATTGTTTAAGGCCATTTTTGTCCTCAAAATTTTTCTCCTAATTGTCATCTTAAAACTCTACAACACCATCTCAGGAATATTCTGAAGAGGCGGATATATACAAAAACTCATTTAAGATAATTCTTGCAAAAAACCGACTTTAATACAGACAAACTTAAAATTATTTTTCTTTACGATACATTATATGCCGTAGAACAAAATATGAATGCAGTTATGTATGTGGTTACCCTTTATCGTTTACACTTATATTATTAACACAGTAAAAAAAACAAAACTATTCAAAAGATGGGACGTATACATCAAATTACAACTATTAGGGCACCGTTTAATTTCTTATTTTAAAAATTTACACTTGACATATTAAGGGACGTTCTGCCTAATTTTTAAGAGTTTGTCTGTGAAAGTTTCAAAGATAGGACTATAGAATTGGGACACCCTTTAATTTATAATTTTGAGTGTTTATAATTGTTATTAAAACGGTGATAGTAATCGATATTCTGCCAAATTGTCAAGTGTTTGTCTATAACGGTTCAAAAGATAGGAATATATAAGTCAATTTACGTCACGTATTGGGACACCCTTTAATTTTTAGATTTATTTTTGTATTAGTTTTGCTATGAGAGCTATATTAAAGTGCATTCTTTTAATTTTAAAAAAGTGCGCTTTAAGGTTCATAATACACTTTAAAAATATGTATGTTGTATAGGAACACCCTTTAATATTTTAGATTATATACTGTTTTTAAAACGCAACCAAACTGTAAGCTTATAAGCTTCTTGTTTTTTTAAGTTGGTGAAAATAAGATTACATAACCGGTTTCATTCGAGTATGCAAAATTTGTGTTTTTTTTTGTGCTTGTTGACATTTGCCTTTCTGCGATTAAAAGAAACTTAGCATTCGTAAAATAAACATTCAAAATAAATCCGGACTTTGACTTACGCCCAAATGGTTTCATATCATGTATGGATCACCTTTTAATTTTTAATTTCATTTTAAAAACTTGCCACAGCCGAGTTTGCTAAACATACTTTGGGCAAAGTTAAAACAAGGCCTTGTGATAATGACGTTACTCTAAGCGCAATATTAATCTAGCAATACACACCCTACGTAAATTTATAATCTTACATCACACCACTTTCGAAGCAAGAGTCTATCTATTACGGTTTCAGATATAGACAGACAGAATGGCAGGCATTGTTATGAAAAAAAATAGCGTATGTCTGAGCTTTTTGTACGGAACTGGAAAAGCTGGTCTTAAAATGGGTTAAAGAATAGATTTATATACATTTCAAAAATAGGAATTATCACCCTAGCATTGACAGAGCCACTCAAAAAAAAAGAAAATTCAAATAAACTTTGTAAAATTTCAGTTATTGGAGAGTGCGTCTTACAATTCTTTTGAACTATTCAAAATATCAAAGGAAAACTTAGTTAAAGTTTAAAAAATAATTATAAAGTAAGTAGTTTCTTGTATTTATTTTTTTCAAATAACTGTTTAAATAGAAAGAAATTTCAAATATAAATTACATGTGCAATTATGTATCACAACGAACTTAAGCCTGAGCAAAAACAAACAATTCATTTTTATGCCACAATAAATAATTTATTCAAAAAGGAATAGAAATAAAGTTTGACTGCTTAAAATTTACACTTCCATTATAAATAGTTTCAAGCAACGTAACAGATGTCGATAAAAAACAATCCCCAACATAAAATAAAACGAAGAATATAGTTAGAAAAAGAAAGATAAAGAAATCTTATTGAACCATTAAAATTTATGTTGACATATTTGTGGCACTTTAGTATCATTCGATTTATTACATTGAAAGCAGAGAAATATAAAATTTATTTTTTATGCACTTTCAGTGACGACAAATAAAATGCAAATTAAAATAGTTTTCATAAATTCTAAGCGGTATCTCATAAAATGTCTGCATATTTTTTTTATCTAGTTCAATTCTTTTTATTTCTGCAAATTTAATAATGGCACAACTACTGAAACGTGGAATTATAAATTGAGTTATTGATTTACGTATTAGCACCCGAAGTATTTATGATAAATTATGCATGAGTTATTTGCTATCACAAATGTGAGTGAGTACATTAGCAAATGGAATTGAAGAAATTCATAAGTAGATCAGAAAATAGTAAAAATGGAAGAAATCAGTAAATTAAGAAATAAATAGAAAATTTCTGTTGAAAGTTTTTTTCACTTGTTTTTGTTTTAATTGCAAATAATTTCATTCTTCGTCAACGCATTTGAAAATGTGTTTAAAATCTTTAAATATATAAATAAAATATTGACCAAGTCAAAAATAGAGGTTGTGTGAATAAAAAAAATTGGGGATTGTGTTTTTTAATTATTTCACTCAGATAAACTTTCTTAAAAATCCCTTAACATCAACGTCCCACATTTATTCAAGTTCCTGCTACAGCATTAATTGCTACACATTTAAAAGGTAAACTTTCATTGGGATCCCTCATAGTTTCTGATTTCTTTGGGATAAAATTTAATTATTTTATTTTTCTTTTTATTCATCGCCATAATAAACATGTGCTTTTTGAACAGTAAAGCTTTACGGCAGAAGAGAATTTCCTCTAATTTATATTTACAAGTTGTTATACATAAATGGTGAAGGGTATATAAGATTCAGCATAGCCGAATATAGCGCTCTTACTTGTTATAACTCTAGTTATAGACACAGACATCTTCTATACGGGCATCTTTTAATTTTTAACTTCATTTATTATTTGTTGCGGCCATATATTTCATATGTCTAAGCTTGACGGTATCAAAAACAGAAACCATTGTAAAAAGAAGCGACATTGTAGCGAATCTCAAGAAGACAATATGTATTCCAAAATCTCTACTACCCGCCCAGTTGCTCTTTCAAAAAATTTACTATTTATTTTTTTTTTTTTTTACTTATTTTATTATTACACAGGTGAACACCCTGAATGCTATCGGCAGTCGGCAGTCGGCAGTTTTCAGTTTTGTTGAAGAGCCCTTATAACATTAGCAAAGTAATTTTTTTCCAGTCAGCTTGTTTTCAAACTATCGTAAATTTTATAACGTCAGTGATTGGCAAAAATCAGTTCAACCACAAAAAGTGCTTTAAGGAGGACGTAGCAATACACGCTATTTAAAATCAATAAGATAAAAACATGTAAATCATATTACTTGACCTATAGATAGTGGAAAAAGGCTATAACATTTTTGTCATTCCGCTTGTAATTTCTGACCATAAATCATTTATATTCTGACTTCCAATACGTAGCAAAGTCGATTGAACGATATCCGTCTGTCCGTCCGTGTCAGTATTAAAATCGAGTTTGCCGACGCACTAGATCCGCTAAAGAAAATTTAAATACGCCAATCGATCATTCATAGTTTCTAAATAGGTGCTATGGAAAATCAGCAAGATCGGTCCATGTTCCTCGACACGGAACAATGAATTAACTCCAATCAAAAAAGCAGATATACGCAGCAATAGAGAATAAAAAAATAAGAAAAAAAAAACAAATGAAAAAATTAGCGCTCGCCCATATTTTCCGTCTCTGAAGTTTTTATAGAAAATACGATTGTGCGTCAATTTTTAAAGCTACCAGAATTCGTATGAATGTACTTAAACATTCAAAAAAATTTAACCATGGACAATTTTTTAACAACATTTTCGTTAGCCAAAAGATATATTTATCTGATTTCTGTAGAGGTGTATCGTTGATATTACATGTACCTGCCAAAAACAAATCAGTTGTTTTATTATCCACATTTTTAAGGGTGGTGTGGACATGATGGATAAAATACTTTCATTGTATAATACAAAACGAAAAGCATTTCGGTGGCCATAAAAAATGTTTTTTAATATTTTGAATACAGTTGCTCTTGACTTCTTTATAATCTCTAAAAAAAACTATTGAATCGCAATCTATAAGGCGATCGGAGCGAATGCGTTTCCTTGAGAAGCTTAGTAAAGAGTTATTTCATCCTCTAATATCGACCAAGAATATCAAAAATCACTTGAAGATTTCCGATTAAGTAAGTCATGGAATGTATCCATTCTTTCGGTTGAACCAGCTACCGCTAAATATGCGGATAAGTGGAATAGAATATCATTCAAATGTCCACCATAACTGCGTCTGCAGACATCAATCCGAATATCGAAATTTTCAATGACTTTCCGACATGTTGCTGGTGTTATTTCACGAATTGCAACTTGAATGTTGTTCTTTAGATCATTAATTGCTTGTGGCTTGTTAGCATACACTCCACTTTTCAAAAAACCCCACAAAAAAATCTAATGGTGTTAGATCACTTGACTTTGGAGGCCAATTGAAATCTGCATTTCGTGAAATTACACGTTGAGGAAATTTTGATCGCAAAAGCGTAATGTTTTCTCGAGTTGTGTGACACGTTGCACCGTCTTGCTGGAAATAGACATCAGACACATCAATATGATTCAACTGTGTCCATAAAAAGTCTCTCAACATTGATTGGTATCGCTCAGCATTCACAGTAACAGCATTTCCAGCATCATCTTCAAAGAAAAATGGCCCAATGATTCCATTTTCCCAAGATGCACACCAAACAGTAACTTTTTGTGGGTGTAGAGATTTTTCATAAATAACACGAGGATTTTTATCACCCCAGATACGACAATTTTGCTTATTGACGAATCCATTCATTCTGAAATGAGCTTCGTCACTAAACAAAATTTTGCTTGAAAACAATGGATCTGTTGTTCGTTGTTCAATTATGCAACTAGCGAAATTACGACGTTGTAAATGGTCTCTTTCTTTCAATTCCTGGGTTAATTGAATTTTATAAGCATGTAAATGCAAATCTTTATGCAAAACCCTCCATAAAGAGCCATAAGATATGCCCAATTCTTGCGACGCGAAATTTATGTTGTCGGTTTATTTTCAACTCTTTCACCAACAGCAGCAATATTTTCATTTGTGCGTACAGTTTTTGGTCTTCCACTTTTTGGTTTATCAGTAACACAACCAGTTTCTTCGAATTTTTTCACTAATCTTTAAATTAAGGATTGATTTGGCCGATTATTTACACCAAAAAAATCCTGAATTTTGTGATGGGTATTTTTCAAAGAACGCCCATTTTCATAATAACTTTGAATGATGTAAACGCGTTGTTGCAATGTGTACCTGTCCATGGTTAAAACTGTACTACCTTCTAATAAAACAAAATGGCTAATGTCATTTGAAAAGATGTCACGTGTAAAAATTATATAGTGCTGACATTTAGGCGTCACATATGGATGACCCTTTATAAACATGTTTTTACAAAATTATAAATAACTCAATAATTCGTTCAGAGAGTCTTAATTTTGTTCAAATTGAAGCAAAATTAAAAAAAGTTATTAAAGAATAAATCAGAAATGGTCACCCGGGTAAGTATTGGTAAAGCGAAGGTTAAGGTTTTAACTTTGACTATTTTTTCATGTAAGTTAAATTTACGTAACCTTTGGGAACAACTTTTATTTTTTTTCTATTACTTTTGGCTGTTGGGAGGTTGATACGCAGGTGTTTTTTAAATGGTGCGCTTTACGGTTCACAATACAAATAAAAAGCATAAATATTTTATGGGGACACTCTTTAATTTTCAAATCTACGAATTGTTGTTAAAACGGAATCAATGTGTAAGCATAGTTTTTTAAATAAAAGAAAAAAATTTAGATTTAGTTCAGAAATGATGGTGTTTCACAGTCTCAAACAAAAAAGCAACATTTAGAAAAATTTATAATCTTTTCTTTTATTTGAAGTCGGTTAAAAATAGTTTGTGTTTTTTAATTTAAAAGCAATTAAAAACTGTATTAAATATTAAACTGGAACTTATAGGTCCAATAACAATCTCTATAGAGTATGAGTTAATACGTTAAATAATGTAAATAAGTTTCAGTTTTTATGCTGTATTATTAGAATTCATGAAAATCTGTTATGTTCTCTTAAGTTACTAAGCACTTTCTTGATAAAATAGTTACAATACGATTTTCAGTGATATTTTACTGCAGCTAGAGTTTAAGCGGGACTTAAAGTAATGTGGTCAAACGGGGAATGGCGCAACTGATCATTAGTATTTCGCAATATAAATATTGGGGTCCCGCTTGGTTTAATATATTAGATAATTGTAACTGAGTTTAGTAATTTTCAAAGGCAGGGAAGTTGTTTTATGCATAAAATGGTAAACCAACCAAAAAACTTATTTTTTATATGTGAGATAATTTAAAAGTTTTTTAAACTTATTTTTTACCTGTTTTTATTTTGCTTCAATAAAACACATCTACATTTTTTAGTTTAGTTTAAATGCAGTTTTAATATTTATTTAGTTTCTTTTCTATTTTCTATTTCTTATGTTAATATTATTTATCTATCAATTACATTTATTGTTAATAGTTCTAAAATTTATGAAAAATATATTCAGAATATTTTTTGGGGGGTCTTCACATTGTTTTTTATTTTGTTTTTTGTTTTGTTTTTTTGTCTTAGTATTTGATTCTTTTGCATTTTATTAGTCCATTTTTAATTCTTATACAAGTGTATAGAATTTGTTTTATTGTTCTTTCACAATGTTTAAAAAATATCTAGTTGGCATAGTCATCGATAAATGTATCGATTATATATCGTTTCACTTCGTTTATTGATGTTCGCTTTTCGGAGCACTGAAAGCGCTCTTGGTGTTCGGGAAGTACAAGCAGCTGCTGTAGTTCGCCCTGAAAATAAATAAAAAATATTTAATAAATAACATGAATTTTAATATGAATCAAGCGGAGAACAGTTCAACAAAAAAAGTTGTTGATTAAATAAAATTCTTAATTATTCAATTCAGTTTAAGCTACAAGAATCTGTATTTCTATACAAAATTTTGGTATAACCCACTGTTTAATAAAGCAAGACCGAGATAGCTGTCCTTATAAATTAAATATTTAATATACAGTAGAGAGCAACACCATCAACTGTTTACCGAAGTAACAAAAAAATGTTTATATTATCTATTCTTCCCATAATTTTGGAAATATTTGTGCACCAATAATATGGCGAGGCTCGTCTTTATTGACGTTACTGAACTTTTTAATTTTACTTAATCATTAATCGATTATATATAAAGAAATATTCAGTTTAAAATAATATTGACAGTTTTTCACCATCGTGCAATTTAATTGTAAAGTTTCGCTTTATTTCTAGTTAAAAAATCGATATGACTACTACTCCTACCAAAAAAAAAAATGTTAGCCTTTATTGATGTATCGACAACTTTAATAAAATCAAGTTTTTTGCGAATAAAGAAATGCGAAAAATAACTTTGCTTCAGACAAAAAACGGCTGCTTAGCTAAAATTTAACGTTAAGACAAACAATAAGCTTTGTCTGAACTTGATGCTAGATGTGGGCTTAAATTTTATAAAGAAAAAAAATTTGACGCTAGAGGACAGAACATAGATTAAGTGGCCGGATGAGACTAAAATTAACCGATACTTAGCAGATGGAAGGGATTTTTTTCGAAGCGTTTTACACGTAGTAGAAAGTTAGTCCCCTTTATAGAAGAAGCCAAATATTAAATAAACAATTATATTTTAATAACTTCAAGTACACATTTTCTTTATTTTGTGGCTGGAAGACAAACACTTAAAGCATACAGCAAAATTATTCCAAGACTGATTGCTAAATCAAACTTTTTAATGGCCAACACGAGTCGCTTACCTGAATTTATGAAGGAATCAAACAATACTTAGGCAAGCATTTAATTTCTTTATTTTATTTTTATATTCTTATATTTGTATAAAAATTTATTTAACCCTTTGAGTACATTTGACGAGTGAGACAAGTCATGTGTTTACTTGGGCGAAGTTACGTTGGACGAGTCTGACTCGTCATCTGAATTTGATAAGTAGGCGTTGATTTTTGCGACACCTCTGCTAGTTGGCGTTGATCGCAAACAATTTCCGCGTATGTTATAAACATAAAATAAGAAAAGCAAACAGTGACAGGTACCTCTAAATTTACCAACGTGTTCCACATGTTGTGTACACTCATCTTTTTCTTTTTTTTTCATTTCCACAAAATCGTCACACAATATTTTTGTAAGAAATATGAATTGTAAATTTGAATTGTAAATAACCAAGAAAACAAATTCTTCCAATATTGTTTTTTTTATACCAATGACACATACAAACATTATGACACATATTAACATTTCATACGTATACCCAAATACCTACAGCGAAGTGAAATATGAGTATTTTCATTTGCTCCACATATGGTTCATTGCTTTAAGTACTTGATCGTACTTAAGAGGTGACAATGACAAATCAAATTTCTTTTATTTCTTTCTATTTTTTGTTTAAAGTTAATGACTGTGCTGATTAGTCAATCGATCAGTAAATGCATTTGTAACATGAACCAAAGTTTGAATAACATGTTACATTGGGTATTTTGGTTGTATGAATGAAATGCAAGATGTGCTAGATAATTTTTAGATAATTTGTAAATTACTATATATAAGTTGGAAAATTTGAAATAAACGGGCAGTCTCAGTTTTGACACTGGAACTTATTTTTTCTTGTTTCATTACTGAACTCATAAAAGGGCATTAATTGCTCGTCTGCCGAGTTTTAAAGCCTCGCTCAACAAACCAAGGCTTTCTATTGCATTAGTCGCAGGATTATACTAATGCAATAGTATTATAATTAAAAATTCACAAAAAAACAATATTATTATACACATAAAATGTATTACTCTTACATAATAATCCATATAGCAATAAATTAAATCCGTAAAAGTCTTCAAATAATTCAGTACTCAAATGGTTAGTTTCTGCTTTTTAAGAATTCTTAATGAAAACAGTTTTGTTTTGAAAAGGTTTGGTCATCTGCAAGGCAACCGAACTTTCGTCTTTCAGGTGACCAAACATTGATAAGTCTGTGGTTAAATTTTTGAAATCATTAAATATATTGTAAATCTTAAATAATAATCCCATAAAACGTAACTGCAACAAAACTTAAACTTGCTTTTTTCAGCTTTATTTAAGTTGATGCCAAAAACTCCTTTAAGTGGCAGCACAACAGTTGTATTGAAATCGGCTTTGGCACATTTTGTCGATACAACAACTAAGCCTACGACGAAAGTAGGTCTGATTATAAGAATTTTATCAAATTGTATAAAAATTTAGGTTGCAGGATGTGTGGAAAATAATTGCAACTGTTTTCAAACTAATAATTCTAAAAGGGATTCGTTGCAGTTGCAACACCTCTTCTATACCTAAGATCCCTAATTGTTGTACATTGACAAGGCGATGTATAATTTGTACTTCAATAAAAAAAATTTTTAAGTTAAATTTCGGTTTAATTAAATACTGAAAGACAGATTAAGCTATTTGTTTCAACAAAATATTTTGTTCGGTTAATATTTTTTCATTCGCAGCTTGACGTTTCACTGTGAATGTGGGAGAATTGATTTTGACTAAACAATTCCCAGCTTGAGTTGGCTTCATAATATTTTTATAGACTTCACCACAAAAAGTGGAAAAGGGTATAACAAATTTTTTCATTCTATTTTCAATTTCTGCAGTATCCATTTCCGACCTCATATGCACAGCGAAGTCGATTAAGCGATGTCCGAGTGTTTGTCCGTGTTAGTGTTGAAATAGAGTTTGTCGAGGCACCGATCAGCTAGAAAGAATTTAAGTTTCGAAAGAAGTGCTTTTGGAAATCAGCAAGATCTGTCCATCTCCTTCGACGCAGCGGTCAAAAAGCCACGTCTACCTCTAATTTTTCTATATCATTTGGAACAATGAAGTAACTCCAATCAAGAAAACAAATACAGTAACAAGAAAACTAATATAAATTAATAGAAATAAATAAGAAAACAAATACATGTATCGGGCGACAGAGAATTAAAAAACATCTAGTAAAAAAATTGGCGCCCGCCAATATTTTCCGAGTTACGGTCCTTTGAAATTTTCAAAATGTCTTAAATATTAATATGGGTAACAATTTATAGCTTTTGAAAGGATCTTTATGGAAATACTAAAATTTTATAAAAAGCTTAACACATTAAAAGCCGATAGCATTTTAATGTAATTATTGGTTATTGTTGTTTTTGCTTAAATTTTGATTTTTGTCTTTACTTTATTGTTTGGACGAAAATCTTTACTTTATTTAAAATATTTGTGAGAAGTTTCCTGAAGAGCTAAGTAAGCGGTAGCGAAATGGCCATCGAGACGTGCTTTCACCTTCAATAACCAATTTCGGTGATTTAATTATAAAATCGGGATAATATAAAATATCACAAAAAAAGATTTTTTCAAAGTTAATTAATTTAATAAAAAAATTCCCGTTGTTTAATATAGAGTATTTTTTTTTTTTTTTGTTAATTTCTTAGTTCTCTGTGGCCTCTATGTTTGTTTAGTTGTACTGATTTGCCATAAAGTGTTTGCATTAAAAATTGCTGCAAATGGGCAAGAGATTCACGGGATATCAACGAACATCTGGTGGTCCTTCAGTGGAAATTAATAAACGATTCCACATTATTTAAGCATCTCATGAAGCATTTTGTAAAAGATGCTTTTATAAATGTACTTTGCAATTATTAGGGTTATATTTTTAAATTCTTTTGTTTTTACTTTGAAAATTAATTTTACGAATTTTTGATACGTCCTATTTGAATTAAGTTATTGAAGTTTATAATTTCTTTAATAATAAAAAAAAAAAAAAAAAAAAAAAAAAAAAAAAAAACTTTTGTCTGAGTATAAAAGGTAACAAAATACAATTAAATTGTATAAGTGGAATATTAAATAATAATATCAAAAATGTATATTAAGTTTTTTATATAAAAACAACCTTATTGCAACAACATAAAAGTTTGTTTTTGTAACTAATTTTACTTACATTAAAACCTCTGCCAATTTCAACATCCGCTGTCACAGGCAGTGAAAATAAACGTTTTGAAACAACAAAACTATTTGTCCAGGAACAATCAACATAAATTGATATAAAATCACCATTTTGTATGCTATAAAATGCAAATAGATTGAAATAAAAATAAATTGTTAGTAAAAAAACAAAGTATCATGTTTTAACAAAATAAAACTTAAAAAGTAATAAAAATGTAATTTATAATCTTTTTTGAAAATTATTTAAATGAAAATTTTATACCAGCGAATAAGAGTCTTTTACTTCTTTTATGAAGGAATAGTGTTTCATTGACATTTTTAGCAGCCGTTTGTCATATGAGACCATTGTACTGAAACTAAATGAAGTGCACATGATTATACACCAATTTTGACTATCAACTAGTCTAATGTCTTAAAGCTTACAGCAAAGAGTATTGCAGGTGACATATATGAATCTCAAAAAGTATAAGTTTGAAAGTAAATAAAAGAATTAATATTAAAAAACTACTTTCACTCTGGAGATAATTTTGCGCGACAAGCCAGAGAAACAGGAAATCTGGAATCTAATTTTATTTTGTAAACACTTTAAGAGCCTTAGACATGAAAAGCAGAGCTGAAATATTTACTATCACAACTATAAAGTGTGGTGTGTATATGGTAAAACAAAACAAAAAAGTAAAGTTAATAGACGCGGTGGCTGGGCTGAAATCAATACCCAACGATTAGAAAAAAAAGAAAACCAAACCTCCCAGAGTGTCAATTAAAAAAAGGAAACCAGTAGTTGTGTAGCTGCAATAGATGAGTTGGTAAAGGCACCTGTTTGTTGGAACAGAAGATGAGTTGGTTAAGGCGTGTAAATTCTTAATGGACCTGGGTAAGTTTGTGATACAGACAAAAAGCAGTTCTTAGGTATAGGCCAGAACACGAGGGTGGTCTTACCATAAGGAAAACACAAAGAGTCTACGAGAGCTCCCAAAGCAAACAGTGTATCAATTTGTAATTTTTATAAACCAGGATCGTGTGTCATCCCTTAGTTGAGAGTAATATCACTATCTAAACACCACCGCCCGCTTCTGGCCGTATTCTATTGTAAATAT
Source organism: Cistogaster globosa (assembly GCA_937654795.1). Taxonomy (NCBI): domain Eukaryota; kingdom Metazoa; phylum Arthropoda; class Insecta; order Diptera; family Tachinidae; genus Cistogaster; species Cistogaster globosa. Next base: position 131,571,840 of record OW569403.1, on the reverse strand, counting down.
AACAGAAGCCACCAGTACAGAGATTGTAAGCCGTGCGAGCCACCGAGCACCTTGGTATCAGTTGTTTTATTAAGCCATTAGTCAGCCTTCGATAGTTTATTGTCTGTCAGTTAAGACTCCTGCTAGTATCAAGGCTCACAAAGATGACATGCTATGAGGGAGATCAGTTAGAAAGGAAAATATGAGATCTTAAGTTCGAAGCCCGACTTAGCACCAGCGTTCTATTGTCTGCCACACATTATTGTGGTGTATTCGACTACTTAAGTATTTTCAAGCGCATATCCCATAAGAGATAGCGGGATCGAATCTAGTCAGTGATACAGAGAAAAAAAATACAACACTGAAAATTTAATAATGCCTACGTTTGGGAAGTGGAAAATCAAAACAAGATATAAAATATTGTTGACCAATGAACAATCATTGCTTTGCGATATACTGATCACTTTTTAATAACTATTAACTCTCAGAGGAGAAAGCATTTTCTAGGGAGGCACAAAAGTAGAAATTTAAGTATTTCCTGATTTTAAATAATGAAATGTATAAAGTTTTTTTAAGAAAATGAACAATTATTTTGCAAAGTTTTCTGAAGTTAAATGCAGCTTTACTCATTGAAATAAGAAAACAAAAATGTAATCACTATTTTTACAATAGTTTATTTAATCCTCCCTGACATGCATCTTTACGAATGACGATTTATCATGTGATAAATGTGATATCTTACCTTTTATATTAAGTAGGATCTTATATTTCTTGTAAGAATATCAGAAGAATAAACATTTTTTTTTTACAATTTAGTGGTTACGTCTTTTTGGTCAAATATTTAATTAATCTGACCGTACCTCTAGTTTTCTATGTACTTTAATAATTTTAACAAATAGCAAATGTTTAAATAGTAAATAACTTTAAATATATATTTCCATAAATCAGTGACCGGGTTAAAAAACCAGATTTAAGAACGAAAAATCTACAAACAAAGCCAGATGTCAAATTTAAAAATACAACCTTTGGCTTTATTTGCTCATAGGCATTTTCTTAAATTAAAAATAAAAAGAACTCAGAACACAAACACTGAGAAATGTTTACTAAAACAACCAATTTCAAATAATATTTATCACCGCTAGTAGGACAAAAAATAACCATTAACACACTTACCTTATAGCCACTTGATGCCAATGATAATCATATAAATTAAATTTAATGGGCAACATTTCAGTTGTTTTATCTCGTTCTAAATATAAACGTAAACCATCTTTGCAGGACTCCAAGTAGAGATTGTGTGTAAAATTGCGTATAGAAAATATTGTCGCTGTTGCTTGACTATCATTCTGTTGTTATGAGAAAAGTACCAAAGGCAATAAAAGACACAAATGCACAAAGCAAAATATGCAACAGAAAAAAAATAAAATGGGTTAAAACAATTAAAATTAAAAGCAAGAGATATATAAAGTTTTATCAAAAAGAATTTAATTTGTTTTTAAGATCTTATTTTTTTCTTATTTTATTTTATTTTATTTTATTTTATTATAAAACGTTTCTTTTGAAGAAAAATTCAAATGACAACACAAGACTTTTTTTATTTTAATTCCTTGTATAATATTTCAAATGGAATTTTTGCACAGATTTATACTTAAGCCTCCCTCCCAACATACTTACCTTAACTCTTAAAGTCAACATTATGGTAAAATTTAATAAATTGTGCCAGCTCTGCACATATCCCATATTAATGGGAGTTGTAAATGCATTTTTATTATTTGTTTCTGTTCCTTCCATTTCGCTACTTGTTGTAGAGGAAGACAATGATGCTGTTCCAGTCACAGAACTGTTCACTGTTGATAATGAAGGCGATACTGCTGATACTGAATTAAATTCCATTATCATTGTTTGAGCAGAAGCAGTATTTGTTTCATCATTTGTTGGATATTTACGATAGAATTTCAATAAATCATTAATATCATCTGTATAAGAAAATAATAGATAAAAACAATTAAAATATTTTTTTATTTCAATCAATAATAATGTTATTTAATTACATAAAAATATGAATTTAATTGTCTTAAATTTTGCTAATCCTCTAAATAACGTTATCAGTAATCGATTGGTAAATAACCAAATGATTAAAAAATTTAAAATGGTACAATGCATTAAAACAAAATATTAAGCAAATCAAGAATAGAATACTCTGACACGGAAATTGGAGAGAAATTTTTAATCAAGTGCTACTTAACAAAAAAAATTAATTTAAATTTTTAAATCCACTAAAACTTTAAATAGTAAAAAAATAATAAAAAAATATTAAATTTGGCTATAAAAATAATAAAATTAAATTTGAGAATCGATAGATGACATTAACACTAATTTCGAACATAAAATCACAGCGACTACTTTTTTTACTTATGTTCAATTTTGAGTTTCTCCTATAAGCACTGCTGGCATTAAATCAAAAACAACTTGAAAAATATTAACATTCAAGTTCAATTGTTGATGGTTTATTACTATAAACTAGTGATCATGAGATCCCACAGTAAATAAATGAAATGGATTAAGTCGCACGATCATAGAGACCAATTGACACGTCGATATCTGAAAATAACTGCAAAATTAGTTTTCAGTAATTGGATGGTTGCGGTCGCCTTATCGCACTTTAGCACTAAACGCTATCCAATTCAAATCATATCTCGCTCTTGTCCTCGAGCAGGGTGAGATAATAATTTCACTCGAACGTAGCGTGAACTACGGATTCATTGTTGAAGAAAGATTGTACGATGTTGTCTCTAGAGTCTATTTTTTTGGGTTGATTTTACGCCATGTTCTTCAGTTTTCTTTATTAAAAAATATAGTTTTGCCTTATAGTTCAATTTATTGATCGCACTTTTTAGTACAAAAATGAACTAATTCAAAGGCTCTCTTTAGTTCGAAATCTCTCTTAGTTCATATGTTTTGTTGACGTATTTTTCGTACTTTTCAACTTTTAGTTCAAAAGCCACTTTAGTTTAAATGTTCTTTTTAAAATATGATGGCAACAATATCGTAGCATTGCCAAAACGAATGTTTAATAAATTGCGTGGCAGCACTAATTTCATGTTTTAATTCATGTTAACGATTTGCCTAATCAGTTAAAACACTGCAAAATCAGAATGTATGCAGACGACGTTTAATTGTACATCAGCAACAAACACGGAAACATTGAAGAATATTTAAACGATGACTTGGAAAGAGTTTCCTCATGGGCTTCTATAAAAAGTCTTATCCTAAATCCGAAAAAATCAAAATGCATTTTGCTACATAAAAGATCACAGAACATTGGCAAAATACCAGAAATCTACGTTAACAATAAGAAAATAGAAATTGTGAACAAAGCAAGAACTTTAGGAGTAATCTTTAATAGCATACTAACATGGGCAGATCATGTTGCAAGCGCTTGTGGAAAAACTGTTTCTTTACTGCGAACCTTGTGGCCCATACAATATTGCACACCACGCAAAATAAGGCTCCTCCTTGCTAAAACATGCCTTGTTCCAACTTTGACTTACGCCTGCGAAATTTTTTAAAATTGTGATGCTAAAAGCAAATTGAGACTTAATATGACCTTCAACAATATCACAAGATATGTATTTAAGGTCGAGCCTTTTGGCAATAATGAATATATAAGCACTTACTCAAAAAAAATTTTTCGAAGTCTCTTTTGATGATTATTTGAAAATAAGAACCTTGATATTTTTGCACAAAATAGTAACTATCCGTGAACCTGACCATCTTTATATGCGACTTAGATTCAGTCGTTATGGTCGAAACAAGACTTTGATACAATTGAGATATCACACATTAATATCACGTTGGTAGTTCTTTGTATCCGCTATACGTCTTTGGAATAATATTGATCCATATATTAAAGAAGCGAGCAACGTATTACTATTTAAAAAAAGAATGTTTAAGTTTTATTCCTGATACTGTGTCTTAGCGTAAAACTATTTATATTAAGTTATTGCAATTCATATATTATCTTTGTTTTTAAGATCTTGAAATATTGTCCTTAAAATTTATTTACCAAATTACAAAATTATACTTCTACTATTTAAAAAACTTTACTTTTGGTATAGAAGCTACCAACTATGTAATAAATAAATAAATAAATAAAAATGAAAAAATAGTCAATGAAAAAATAGTCAACGAACTAGTTCGTTTATGAACTACACAAGTCTATTAAAAAACCCGTTGTCCAAGTGTCAAACTAGTCATTAAAGTTCGTTTGACAGTTAACCTCTCATCAGGTTAAAAAAGGCTAAATATGTGAAAATTGCGTTACTATCAGGACTCCATTCGTTTAGTTTAATTTTAATTTCTCACTTGTCTTTAAAAGCAGTCATAGAAGTACATACTCTGCAGATTCCAGACATCTGCTTTTATGGTATAAAAGAAAAATATATGTTTGCAAAATCACGCCCTTTAAGGAAGCACGCTTTAATTCTTAAAACTATTTTTTGCACTAATTTTTATAGCGTACATATTTCTATTTACTAGGTAAAAACTCTATATAACTGCCTACCACGGTTGTAAAAACAAAAGATATATAAGTTAAAATCACTTCACTTTAGAAGCACCCTTTATTATTTTATTTATTTTTTTTTTATCAATTCTTTTCTTAGCGACCATTAAAACAGTTAAGCTGAAAGTCTGTACCTATTGTAAATCAAAAGCAAAACCACATACCTAAAAGTCACGTCACTATTAAGACAACCTTTAGTTTAAAGTTTTGCTTATTTATTTATTTATTTATTTTATTTTTTTTTTTGTTGGCTTGTTGCTTTAGCGCCCATAGTTTTATCGATACTTTGCAAATTTGACAGGTCTGATTATCACAGCTCAAAAATAAAAATATTTTCATGATAGAAGATTGTAAGAGAAGGACATAAATTGTAACGAAAAATATAGGGTTCTTGCGCTTTGTATACGAAACCCTTAAGTTGAAAGGGTTTTTATATAAATAATTTGACTTTATATATATAAATATATTTATATCATCTTATATATTGAACCGCAGTCACTAGACACCTTAAGTGTTTTGCAAAAAATAAATTCAACATAAAATTTAAAACTAAACTTGCCTGATTTATTTCAGAAAGTAAAAGTAATATTTATTATTATTCAATTAAAAAAGCTCATCATTAAAAGAATTCGACGCTTTGCAAAAAACCCTTGATATTTTGTTTAAGAACTTTTTTTAAGTCCAAACACTTACTATGACTATCAGACAGACAAGTCATTATTAAATTGTTCATATTCTAGTTCTTAAAACGGATAAGGTTTAACGGCCTTCTGAATACAGCCATTTAAGATGAAGACTACTTGAACCGTACAGATGCCCTGTAAACCATTCATACCCAAATTATGTTTTAGAAGTGTTCACATTTTTCTTAGAACCATATGCTGGAAATCAAAGGCCTGTGCTTGACGTAGAGCTAGCTGCTCCTTACCTAATAGACTTAGTGATTCTGACTGCTATGAATAAACCTACCGATAACATTGATATTGTTATTTTCGACTACAAATGTTCCATCCTAAAGGTCCATATCCTAAATATTTCTTATGCTTTCCAGTCTTAACATAAACAGTTGTATTGTATTTTCTTTATTAAACATTCTAGACAAACTTATATATTATCATTAATAACAACTGTTTCTGTTCCTTTTGAACAAGTTAAATGTGTTGATAAAAAAAAATGAAAAAAATATTCCAGCACTTACCACTACATTCGAAACTATTGCAATTTCTTTGCTCAATATTGTAGCCCTCGCAAAACATGGTTGAATATAATTTTGCTGATTTATGTTTTTTATGTTTAACATTCAATATTTCTTGCTGTTCTTTTTTAGTGTCCTTTTTGTCCTTTAATAATGTTGAAGTGGCTGCCGTTAATTGTGATAATGTTCTTTCGCTTAATTTATCATTGAAATGACCCTCGAATATTCGCATTACTTCAGGCTGTTCTGTTGTAGAAATTTCAGTTTCAATATCCGTTTTTGCTGTTGTTACAAAATGCAACATGTTGCCTGCTATTGTGTCATCTAACTTTTCAAAGTCTTTTGTTTGAGTTGAAATCATTTTAATCGCTTTTTTCTGTTCACCAGTATTTTCATTTAGTTTGTTAACTACAATCTCATTATTACTTTTATTGGCAGCTTCATCTCGTTTAATATTTTGCCCACTTATTGCATCATCCACCATCATTGAATCGTTATCTTCATTTACTTTTTCTTCCACCTCTACTACCAAATCGGTATCAACATCCATATCTACAACTACATCATCTTCATTTTCGTCATCATTATTATTGAAATTCATGTTCAAATTAACCATTGGATTGTCTAACAGGCAACGACGAAAACGTTGTTGAACACCTTTACCACAAGCCACACTGCAAACGGTGAAATCACTCCAATCATCCCAGCCTGCAATTCAATAAAAATAATTTTAAAAATCTACAGTTAATTAAGTTTCATTACAATTTTATTGTTAAATAATTCTTGTATTTTTTCTTTAACACGAATATGCTTTTAAACAATTGTGTGTAATGTGTTGACTATTTAATTACCTTTAAGTCTTAGAATTTTAGCTATTGTTTAAATGTTTTCTTTTATTTATTAGGACGCACTGAACTATGTAATTGAGAGAATCGATTTTTTATTTTTTAGAAAAGTAACATTAATGCAATAGTGATTCTGAAATAATAATGTTTTCTTTTTCTTTAGATAGAATAAAATATAGGCATGGTTTGGTAAAAAAGTATGAAGCTTTACTGATCATAGACCTATAATTAACGCAGAGTTAATTTTAAGAACAGTATTGCAGCACTTCTAATTTAAGCTAATAAAACGAATATATCACCCAACAAATAAACTTATTTATATCACAATTGTTAATAGACTTCTCCTAATTCCAAATAATGCTTTGAATAATATTTATTTGTGTTTTTAGTCATGCTTACGTTATTACTGAAAATATATTTTTTTTCACATGTCATTGATTTACTCTTAATTTAGATATACGAGGGCTGCTCTATATATTTCTGGCCTAATAGTGAAAGTGCGAATATTTATAATCAAAAATGGTTATATTGTTTTTCAAAGTATTCTCCCGCAAGATTTATACACTTTTGCATGCGCTCAAACCAGTTGTCGAAGCACTTATTCCACTCCGATTGAGACACCTTTAAAACATGGTTTTTGAACACTTCAACAGCTTCTTCTGGCGACGAAAATCGTTGACCACGCATTTTTTTCTTGATGTGCGGAAACAAAAAGAAGTCATTAGATGCCAAGTCAGGGCTGTACGGCGGATGACCTATTAATTCGACGTTTTGGCCGGTCAAAAACGCTCTGGTTTGAGCTGATGTGTGAGAGCTCGCATTGTCATGGTGAACAATGATTCGTCTTCTCTTGTTGGTTTTTCGAATTTCTCCGATGACTTCAGGCAAACAAATTGTAGTGTACCACTCAGAAGTGACCGTCTTACGTTGCTCAAGCGGAACAGTCGCCACATGACCAGTTTTGCCGAAGAAACAGGCGACCATTTGCTTCGACGTGCTTCTTTCACGAACAACTTTCGTTGGATTTTGCTCGTCTTTGAAGACCCACACGGTCGATTGTCGTTTTGTTTCGGGCTCATACGCATAGATCCATAATTCGTCACCTGTGACGATCTTATAAACGTCTTTTAAAGCACCGCAATCGTATTTTTGCAACATTTCTTTGCACCAATCGACACGAGCCTTTTTTTGAGCGACTTTCACATTGTGCGGGATCCAACGAGAACAAACCTTTTTACGGCCAGGTGTTCATGCAGTATCGAATGTATGCTGGTGGAAGAAATGTCCATGGATGTCTCTATCTCTCGGTATGTCGCATGTCGATCTTGCATTATGAGTTCACGCACGGCATCAATATTCTCTGGCACAACAGCCGTTTTTGGACGACCTTCACGGAATTCGTCTTTGAGCGAGCTTCGGCCACGATTAAATTCATTATACCAATTTTTCACAGTGCTATAGGATGGTGCTTCATCGCCATACAAAGATTTAAGTTCACCAATGCACTCTTGTCGTGATAATCCACGTCGAAAGTTGTGAAAAATGATGGCACGAAAGTGTTCACGAGTTAATTCCATTTTTTTCTATATTAATTTTTTCAAGTCACTGTAAACAACACAAATAATGGTCGTACGTCAAAACGTTTTGAGTACGATTATGCTTAAAAATGACAAACTTTCCAATGGAAATGTCAGATTGCACTTGGCAGCACTCAGTGTTGCTAGGCCAGAAATATATATAGCATCCCTCGTATCATTTCCCTTTTTCTATGCATTCATAATTTAAATTATTTGTAGCTTTTAAAAATTTTTTTTTTATAAATGAATATCTGCTGAAATAAATTTATGTTTTCTTTAACACATGTTTGTGTTATTTAAACTTTGCAAGTGTTGCAAATAAATTACACAAAAACGAAATTAAAACCAAAAAAAATCTAGAAAAAGATAAAATGTAAAATATAAACATGTCAATGTACTCTGCTCTATTCAACTCAGACATAAAACGAAGTCAATTGTGATTTAATGCAAAGAAAAACTCTTAAAGTGTGTACACATTTGGAATCAGACAATAATAACTCGTACCATTAAAACTGGTGAAAAGGATTAGAAAAAATCGATACAGCAAATAAAAAAAAAAACTGATTAAAGTAGAGATACTTCTAAACACATACAAATATGCTTTAACAAATTTCACATTCTTTAGGGGTTCGTTTTATAGAGCAAAAATCTTTTATTTATTAGAACGCAAATTGGATTAAGTGTAAATAAATGTATTTATTCTGTTTTTAACTTATTATTTGAACACATTTAAATTCAAGAGAAATATATGAATGTCAAAGATTTACCTAAATGTTTCCATATGTAATTTTCGAATTGTGACGACCAACGATGCAGACCATTTATACTGATTTTTAATACATCCTTTGCGGGCTGCTTTTGCGACCGCTGTGATAAAATCGATGACGATGATGAAAATGATGATGATGTATAGTCATGGATATCCATTAATAAATCATCCTGATTACGTTGCTGCTCTTCTATTGTTATCAATTTACCAAAAATAATTAAATCACTTGGCAACATTTTTAATAGATTTTCATCAAAACACGACAACGGTTGAACAGTTGCATTTAATTGGCTGTAATTAAAAAAAACAAAACACAAATAGTCCATAAAATTAATTATGATATAAATATAAAGAAATAAAATAACAAAAAATAATAAAACTTTTAAGTTCACAACGTGTTGTATTTTTACAATCATTGTAAAAAAAATGTTTGTAACTTAAAATTTGATATTTTGTTTTGCTGGAGGGGTATGAGAGCATCTTGGCAGTTAGGTGTTTTAAGGGTCTCTTATGCAAGGTATTAAACCGTAAACCGCTGACACAGTTCTCTATCTCTGGAACCTTTACAGGTAGACTCCGCTAATTTCCACAGAATATTCTAGCCGCTATAACAACCAGTACTAGAAATTAAAAAGTTTTCTGAAAGTGACATGATATTCATAAAAATATTGTTATTTTTTGAATTGTGTTAGGCAGACACGTCAGTGACAATAAAATTATATGCGCCTTAAGAACAGGATTCACTATCATACTCAGTCGTACGATCTGTCAAAAATTGCATGTGCCCTCACAAAGTATGATAGTGTGAATTAAAATTGTATATGTGTGGCAGACTTTTTGACAGATCTTTACGATTTTTTAATCTTTTGAAATAATTCACAAAATGATTTTTTCTATGCGATCAGAGTTGATTTTTTTTTTGGAGATGAGTACTAATAACAACAAAGTATTAAAAGGATATGTTTTTCGCATCTTTTTTGTATAATAATGTGGCACGCACGACGCCATTTTAAAAAGGATTTTTAAAGAAGGATAGAATTCTGTCAGATTTTTGTGTGATTAAATCGTACGATTGTGTATGATAGTGAAACCTTGCCTTTAGCAACAAGAAGAATAAATAAATCTGCAAATTCAAGAAAGTCTTGAGGCTGACGTGATTTTTACTTATGTTGTCTTAGTTTTTCAACCGTAGTAGGCAGACATAAAATAATCGCTTAGAGTATGCAAAAATATTGAAAATTTAATGCGAATAATAAATTTAGAAATTAAAGGATGCTTACGAGTGGCTGTGGCGAATATGAACTTAACCTTTAAACCGTTGTAGGCATACGCCTCTATACAGGATGTACTTCTCTGTCTACTATAAAAATAAAATAAAATTAAATAAAATAAAACAAATACGAGTTCTATATTCTTATATATCCTTCACCATCTATGTAAGTCTAGTGACAAAGAATTAAAGAATAAGAAAAAAATGCGATATATAATTTTAAATAAAAATGTCATCGGCTCTTAGTGGGTTGACAATCGAAATTCTTTATGAAATTTCAAAGGCCCATAACTCGAAAAATATGGGCGAGCGCCAATTTTTTCACTTGGTGCTTTTTTCTTATTTTTAATATCTCTATTGCTTCGTATATATTTGTTTTTTTTTATTGGAGTAACTTTATTGTTCCAAATGACATTAAAAAATTAGAAGCAGGTTTGGTGTTAAACCTACTGTCTCGAGGTATATGTTCGATCTTACTGATTGTCAATAGCAAATCTTTGGACACTATTTCTGATCGATTGAAGTATTTACATTTTTCTAGCTCGTCTAGTACCCTGGCAAAGTTGATTTCAACGCTAACACGGACGGACAGACGGACATCGCTTAATCGACTTCACTTAAGATGTCAGAATATATTGTAGAAATGACAAACGGAATGACGAACAACTGTTTTCCCACTTTTTGTAATGAAGAGTATAAAACAAAATAAATTAAAGGGCATCTCAATAGTAATGCGATTTCACATGTATACATGATTGTATACGCAGCATATAAAGGGTCATCCAAATGTGACGCCTTGATGTCAGCACTATGTAATTTTTACACGTGACATCTTTTCAAATGACATAAGCCATTTTGTGTTATTAGAAGGTAGTACAGTTTTAACCATGGACAGCTACACATTGCAACAACGCGTTTACATCATTCAAAGTTATTATGGAAATAGGCGTTCTTTGAAAAATGCCCAAAGCAAAATTTTGTTTAGTGACGAAGCTCATTTCAGAATGGATGGATTTGTCAATAAGCAAAATTGTCGTATCTGGGGTGATGAAAATCCTCGTATTATTCATGAAAATTTTCTACACCCACAAAAAGTTACTGTTTGGTGTGCATTTTGGGCAAATGGAATCATTGGGCCATTTTTCTTCGAAGATGATGCTGGAAATGCTGTTACTGTGAACGCTGAGCGATACCAATCAATGTTGAGAGACTTTTTATGGACACAGTTGCATCATACTGATGTGTCTGACGTCTATTTCCAGCAAGACGGTGCTACATGTCACACAACTCGAGAAAACATTACGCTTTTGCGATCAAAATTTCCTCAACGTGTAATTTCACGAAATGCAGATTTCAATTGGCCTCCAAGGTCATGTGATCTAACACCATTAGATTTTTTTTGTGGGGTTTTTTGAAAAGTCGAGTGTATGCTAACAAGCCACAAACAATTAATGATCTAAAGAAAAACATTCAAGTTGCAATTCGTGAAATAACACCAGCAACATATCGGAAAGTCATTGAAAATTTCGATATTCGAATTGATGTCTGCAGACGCAGTCATGGTGGACATTTGAATGATATTCTATTCCACTAATAATTGTTATGGATCATAGTTTTAATAAAAAAAAAAACAGCTTGAAAAATTGCAAATAGTTTGTGTTTTATTTCAAAGAAACATGTAGGCGTGTGTTTTGGATGACCCTTTATAATGCTAAGGCGATATATAAACGAGCATAAAAAAATAAAAATTAAGGATTGCAATATTTACGTGAATTTCACAGAGATTTATTTTAAATTTAACCGACGTTTGTTTTCCTATGCTCGCTGTAATAAAATTAAAAATAATAAAAAAAAACACTAAAGGGTGGCCAATACATGATACCACACTTTTCGTTTGACTTAAACTTGCACATAGCGGATTTTTGTGTTTGTACGTAAAAGTTACGTCTTGCATCAAATGTTCTTTTAATTTTATATTTTATTTATTTGTCTTTATAAACACACATACATAAACGTATTAAACAAATTAAAGTCTCCTTTAATTTAATTTGAAAATTTTATGATTTTTGCTATTACGAAATTACAGATAGAGCGCTAGTAGGCAAAGAGACACGTTTTTACTCTTCGGATGCGTAACACTGAAAATATATTTAATTACTAAACTTAAACTCTAAATAGACTTGCCATAACTATAATCACAAATTACTGCTGTACAACCAAAACAAGGTGTTCGGCTATTGGTGACACATCATAACCGTGACCGTGGCCGTAAGTACCGGTAGATAACAAGTGAAGTCTTATTTTTTACTACAACTATATGCAGCTGGCTCATGAATTGAGCCATGAATTGAGATGAATTTTAATTTATAGTTTACTCATACTTCTTTTACGACATCAATTATCAACTACTGCAAATAAGTGAAGTGATTTTATTTATGGCCATTATTTGTGGCTACGGTATGCTACGTCTAATTAAACCTTTTCCAGCAAAAAAAGTCATGGAAAAGAAGTAGGTAATTCACGGATTCAACGTTGGTCGTTGGTTGTTAACAACGTTGTACTACTTTTTATCCGCTTTCTAAATACTAAAAAAAAACTTTAGTTTTATTCAAAAATGGTTTTGTTATGCAAGGAAAAATGTAAATCTAAAAGTCGATCAACATGTTATTAAAAAAAAACATTTGAAAAATAGTTACAATAACAACAAAATGTGTATTAGCTTTTTTAGACGTAACTTTTTACTGGGTATAGAAAACAAGTGCAAAAGAAGCAATAAAAGTACCCGTGATTTTTGAACGACTTAATTTTTTTCTTTTTTTGGCTGGGTTATATTTTAGAAAGTAAAGGTTGTAGAAATAAAATTATAGTGAAGTAACCTAGATTAACTATTGTATTAACTCTATTTGTTTTATTCGAAGAATGGAAGAAAAAGTGTATCTTCGATAAAAATAATATTTGTATACAATATTATGAAATTTCTACGAGGGCTACTATATATATTTCTGGCCTGGCAACACTGAGTGCTGCCAAGTGCAATCTGACTTTCAATTGGAAAGTTTTTCACTTTTAAGCATAATCGTACTCAAAACGTTTTGACGTACGACCATTATTTGTGTTGTTTACAGTGACTTGAAAAAATTAATATAAAAAAAATGGAATTAACTCGTGAACATTTTCGTGCCATCATTTTTCACAACTTTCGACGTGGATTATCACGACAAGAGTGCATTGATGAACTTAAATCTTTGTATGGCGATAAAACACCATCCTATAGCACTGTGAAAAATTGGTATAATGAATTTAATCGTGGCCGAAGCTCGCTCAAAGACGAATTCCGTGAAGGTCGTCCAAAAACGGCTGTTGTGCCAGAGAACATTGATGCCGTGCGTGAACTCATAATGCAAGATCGACACGTGACATACCGAGAGATAGAGACATTCGTGGACATTTCTTCCACCAGCATACATTCGACACTGCATGAACACCTGGCCGTAAAAAGGTTTGTTCTCGTTGGATCCCGCACAATGTGAAAGTCGCTCAAAAAAAGGCTCGTGTCGATTGGTGCAAAGAAATGTTGCAAAAATACGATTGCGGTGCTTCAAAAGACGTTTATAAGATCGTCACAGGTGACGAATCATGGATCTGTGCGTATGAGCCCTAAACGAAACAACAATCGACCATGTGGGTCTTCAAAGACGAGCAAAATCCAACGAAAGTTGTTCATGGAAGAAGCACTTCGAAGCAAATGGTCGCCTGTTTCTTCGGCAAAACTGGTCATGTGGCGACTATTCCGCTTGAGCAACGTAGGACGGTCACTTCTAAGTGGTACACTACAATTTGTTTGCCTGAAGTCATCGGAGAAATTCGTAAAACCAACAAGAGAAGATGAATCATTGTTCACCATGACAATGCGAGCTCTTACACATCGGCTCAAACCAGAGCGTTTTTGACCGGCCAAAACGTCGAATTAATGGGTCATCCGCCGTACAGCCCTGACTTGGCACCTAATGACTTCTTCTTGTTTCCACACATCAAGAAAAAAATGCGCGGTCAACGATTTTCGTCGCCAGAAGAAGCTGTTGAAGTGTTCAAAAACCATGTTTTAGAGGTGTCTCAATCGGAGTGGAAAAAGTGCTTCGACAACTGGTTTGAGCGCATGCAAAAGTGTATAAATCTTGCGGGAGAATACTTTGAAAAACAATTAAACCATTTTTGATTATAAATATTCGCATTTTCACTATTAGGCCAGAAATATATAGAGCAGCCCTCGTATGTCAAATGTAAATGATTTAAGTTACAAATTAAAGTTGCTTTCAAGATTATTGGCTTCAAGGTACTCAAGATACTCAAGATATATTTTTTTACACGTTGCATGCCTTTGTCATTGTCTCACTTACTAGGTACAAGGACCTGTACAATTAATTTTTTTAAGGCAATAATAATTATTTGCAAGTAAACAAAATTCAAATATGTCTTTAGAATTATTAAGATCAACGAAAAACTTTAAATTTAACATTGAAGTCTGCAGTACCACTTAATGGATTGTTTCCTTTCGTGTGACAATTTTAAAAATAGGTTTTATTTAAAGTAAATACATATTGTTTTTTAATTTTTTTTATCCAGCCAGGGGTTAAACCAGCGATCTTCATAAATCAATTAAAATTTACTTTTTTAGTTAAATTAAAAACTGAACCAAAGCCTAAAAAGTTAATTTTAATTGATTTATGAAGGTCACTGGTTCAACCCCTGGCTGGGAAAAAAATTAAAAAATAACTTAAAAACACGCACGGCACAGCGCATATACATTCATACCTAACTCATCAACAGTTGTTATGATAATGGAACAGCATTTATAATGTTGTGAGAAAACAAGTATGAATGATTAAAAAAAATTTACATTTCGTGACTATAACGAAGATGTAGTACAAAATTGCAACAAATGTACAAGACGTGTTGTAGAGAAGACAACAAAGAAATGCTTTGAGTTGTGTGTGAATTTCGTCCAACCAAATTAATATTGATTCGTTGGTTAAACAGATGATATTTACAATATATGCAAGTCAAAGTGATGGATGCAAAGAATGCTGATGATGGATTTGGCGGTCCTGAAAATGCTCTATTACATTCTGCCAGCATCTAATTTTTCTTTTATTCTCTATGGAAAACATCCGCATACATTTTAAAAATAATTTTTCTTAACAAAAGTTAAATTAAAAAATGAACCAAAACCGAGATTTTTTCAAGGGACCGACAGTTTGTTACAAATTATCGGGAATTATAAATTATTGGAATACGAGTTATCGGGATTTAACTGTTTAACTGATATGGTTACGCAATGGTATTTACGCTTTTATTGAAAAGGTTCAAAGTCTTTTCAAGTCGCTGCTGAAAATTTATTCAATAAAATTGTTTAAAGATTTCTTACTTATTTAAATATCTTTGTTTAATTTTGATAATAAATATTTATGTCAAAAAAAAAAACTGCGACTGCAAAAATTATAAAACATATGCAAAGCTCTTAAAATACCTATTAATTTATGATATTTCATTAAAAAAATTTTAAACTTTAAATATCACATTTTTTTCTTAATTTTAAATGTGTTTGTTGTAAAATAAAAAAAAATAAAAACAGAATTGATTGCTTCAATTTGAACCACAGCATAAATTAATTCCCCACAAAAGTATAAACATAAAACAGCGTTAAAAATAATAAAAAATTAAGTGCAGTTTTTTTTTTAAGTTTTTCTTCTAAAGATGTTTTACTTACCCCTCATATAAATATGAAGCTTCTGATGAATTAATGGAGCCACTAGTGTAGCTAGAACTTGTACCACCACTAGCATTGTTACCACTATTATTGTCAATCGTATTGCTGGTGATACTACCACCATCATTACTGCCACTACTTGGCATATTGTTGTTGTTGTTGATACTACTACTACTACTACTACCACTACCGCTATTCGTGTTACGTGATGTAGCAAGTTCAGCAGCATTGGGTGTCATTTTTAGTAACGATGCTCCTTTGTAGATGGTTTCCGGTGTTAATGTTATTAAAATAGCATCAGCATTCATAGACGCCAGCATGGCGGCTCTATCTGTTGCAGCATCACTAAAAGTTTTTTGTTTATTTTGCTTACTTTTTTGCTTTCTTTTGATTTTTTCAGCAGTTTTTGTTGTCGTTGAATATGATGACGATGTAAATTTTTGTATTTTTTGCATTCTTTTCAAAGAAGCAAAAACTTTATTTTGTTCATTTTGCCATTTAAGTAAAAGCGCATCGTTACTATTGTGCAAAATACGTAAATCTTCATTATCGTCATGATTAAAAATGTGGGCACCCAAGGCCTTAAGTATCACTGGACTTGTTTTAATGAGTTCGCTAAGACTTTTATGTTCACATTGTGAACTTCCACCACTTGTACTGCTGTCAATTCCTACAACTCGGCTACGTCTTTTAATACTTCCTCGACCTCCACCTTCTTCGCTGGTTGGTTTTTCATGATTTCTTAAACTTGTAGTGGCTGCTACAGATACTGTTGATATTGTTGGCGCTGTCGTTACAATAGGTGTTGCTGCTGTAGCCTGCCATTCTAATACGAGCACCAGACAACTAAATAAAAGGCAGCTTAAAACATGCAGACACTTTGGCTGCTGATATTTTCGTTGTTTTGTGTGCATTTTTTTTTAAGTTTTTTTTTTTCAGTCCTTAAAAAATACAAAATTATTTCAAACTACAAAAGAGATCTTGAGCAATTATTTTTTTCATTTAGCATTTTTTTAAACAGAGAACATATCTGCATATTTTCTTTTGCTCTAATTAAACTTTCTGCTTGTCCTCTACTCTCCTTAACTTTAACAAAAATGTTTTTTGATGAGTTTTAGCCCATGTTTTTGAAACATTTTAACCTTTTTTTTTAGTTGAAAGTCACGTAGTGTTATTGTACTTCATTTTGATAACAATAAATAAAATTTTAATGTTAAAGCCTTTTGAGTCATTGAAGTTTTATTTATTTAGAAAGTAAAGCTGTAAATAAATAAAGAGTTTTTGCGTTAATTAAGTTAAGCAATTTTAAATCTATTTTGTTTTTAATAAGTTTTGTATTAAAAAGTGATGCAAAAAAGTCAATTAATATAACTTTTTTTAACTTTTTAATCCTATCAAAAATTTAATTTGTGTTCTGCTAGTAATTTGTGAAAATTTTTAATTGCCTATATTATGTGTTGGACATAAATTTTATTAAAAAGGAAAAACATTGAATCTCTAGGTAATTGGATCAATTAAAAAACTAAAAAAAACTTTAATCCGAAAACAAATAAAACCTTTCATAGAATTGTTTCATACGAATAACATGCATTTCATCATACAACTCTTATGTGTCGGTCGGTGCTTCAAGAACTGTCTTGGAGTTAATCTCCTACGTGCAAGAGTACGACGCAATGTGCGTTGCGATATTTAGTAAAAGCTCAACAATTTGTGGTCGATTGGCTAATAAATCGCACTACAGAATAAATTCATATTTAAGGCGAACATTTCGAATTCGAAATTCTCTTCCTTCAAAGGTCTTTCCTGTCACTTTCAATGTATAAAAATTCAAATCGAATTTCCACAAACACTACTTCCCTTATCCTCCTTCACATAACCTAATTTTCTAGTTCTGTTACTAAGCATTGCTTTAGTAGGGGTCTTCCTCAAAGTGCTGTGGCAAATTAAAAAAAAAATAAATAAAACAATGAATTTGATTTGCTGGCTCAGAAATAAATCAGGCATTATATGCACTAAAATTGCAATCATATAGATTAAGCGAACATTGCAACAGTTAGGTTAGAATTTTTACCATCATTAACTAATTTACTTTGCTAATTCTTTTTAAATTAGAATGAAAACACTTTTAGTTTTTGTTTCCAGGTTTATTCATTCAAAATGTTTTCTCTTTTATTGTTTTTCAGGTTTTATTTTTTAACAATTTTACAAAGAAGTTTTTAAAGCTCCGATTAGTAATTGAAATTATAACCATATAAAGCAAAGTATCAAAATGTAAAAGTTTCTAAGCAATAATAAAAGTTTAATCTCTAAGGGACGCTCCATGTTCTACGTCATTACAATATATAAAAGGGACTACGTTCTTATCCGAGCGCAGTTAATATTTTTGAGTATTTTACTTAAAGTGAACATGAGTTTAATGTGCAAATAATTCTCTACATTATTTGCACATTAAACTCATGTTAAAAAATGTTTATAAAAAAATATTTCGCCTAAATAAATTCCAGTTTAAATTCAAAAATATTTATAAACATTACTTATTGACTAGTAAAGTAAATAAAGGGTCAATTTATTACATGCATATGTATAACTCAGAAAAATATTTTACCAGCTTTCTTTTTCAATTCAAATGGTATTTAACGTAATAAAATGTCAAATTGTCTACCGTTATAATGTATCACACTCATAACTCCTTTAAGCCCATTTAAAACTATGGTCTTTAGTATTGAGATTTATCACATAACTACGTACTGTGAGAAAATGTGATAGTGTGAAAGCACATATAATGTATATAGTAAATGTCAAAAAGTACGAAAATGATTTCGACAAATTCATTTTTTAAATATTTTCTTGAAGTTATAATTTTTTATTTCATCAATCTTGTTTTTTCTACCTATAATTCTCAGCTTACTCGTGGTGTGATAGGGTACCCACAAGATGTAATGTTACGTTCGATTATTTGACAAACGCGACAATTCTCATTTCATTTAAGACTTGTATTATAATGTGGAACGGGATAAGTTGAATTATTATAAAACAGTGAAAGATGAGTACAGGTGGACTTTCTTCTTGCTAAATGCTTAAGGTTGTTTTCTCTAGCCAAAAAAAAAAAAATCCGCTCAGTTCCTGTCTATAACATATAATCTTCTTTAGCATACCCTCAACGTTTGACAAAATTATAGGTGTCATTTTCATACTTAAATAAAAGCCCAAAAGAAAAGGAACTTAAAATAAACCACGACATTCTCTAAGCCTTATGCTTTTAAAGCCTAAAACTTAAAGACCAACAAGCATTGTTAGTGGTCACTAAAATACAAAAAAATTGACACCGGCAGAATGTTATGCAGCATTTTCTGGACCGCTACTTCTAATTTTTCTGCTGATATCTAATTTTAATAAATTTAATTCATTTATGTCCACAGTTCAACTACTAATTTCATAAAAAATTAAATTAACAAACGCAAGGCACAGTGTATGTACATTCACGCTTAACTTATAATAATCAATATAATACTGAAACAACATCTATAATGTTATGAGTAAACAGTATGAGTGACAGTGAAGAAATACTTTAGTTTGTGTGGTGACTTCCTCTAACCAAATTAATATTAATATGAATACTCTTCGTATTCTTATTTACAAAATTAGTTGGTTAAATAGATGATGCTTACAATGTACACAACCTAAGGTAGATAGATACGAAGAATGCTTATGAAGGAATTTATTATTTATTTATTTATTTATTAAATAGATGATGTTTACAATTTACACAACTTAAGGTGGATAGATGCGAAGAATGCCGATGATTTTGCCGGCGTCTAATTTTTCTTATTTTCATTGAAAAATGTCCGCATACATTTGTCAATTAATATTTTTCTTCCTAAAAAAGGTTTTTAGAAATTAAAAAAATAATAAACTTAAGCCAAAAATAAATCTTAATTCATTTATGACCACAGTTTAACTCCTAATTTCATAAAAATTTAAATATTTAACATAATAAAATTTACTTTTTCGGCTTAAGGTTCAAATCCTGATTGGGTAAAAATTAAAAATACGCAAGGCACAGCGTATACACATTCAGTATCTTTAGTGTTGTAAGGAAAGTATGAGTGATTAAAGATAAAAATTGCATTTGTTGCCATACCCATGGCTGATACAAAAGCGAAAACAAATGTGCAAAATGAGTTACGGAGGGACCAACAAAGAAATGCTTAAGTTGTGTGTGGAATTAGTTTTAATAAATTAATATTGATTAGTTGGTTAAATAGATGATATTTACAATAAACACAATGTAGATAAATTCAAAGAATATTGATGAAGGACATAGTGATCCAGAAAATGCTGCATTACATTCTGCAGCTGTCTAATTTTTCTTGTGTTCTTTGGAAAACGTTCGCATACATTTATATATTAAATTTCTTTCTAAAAACTTTAAGAAATTTATTTAAAAACTGAACCTTAAGCCGAAGAAGTAAATCTTAATTTGTTTATAATATCCACGGTTCAAATCCTGATTGGAGAAAAAAAAATAAATATAAATAAAATGGAAGAGGGGTTTAGTAGCAAAACATCAAGTTTCTTGTACAGCTTAATTTGATTGTATTAAAAATATTCTTTCTGTTAAACGACATATAGGCAAACTGTTTACGAAATAATAATTTTGATATCTGATTGTTTTTTCTACAAATGATTTTTAAATGTAGACAATTGACATCGCACTGTATGGGATTTAGTTAGAGGATATGGAAGATATTCGAAATAAAATTATTATTTTTATCGATCTATTATATGCTGCACTGATTTATTTTCATTCATTAATCAAGTAAAGTTTAAGTACATTTTTCTAAAATATTTGATATTAAATACACTTAATGTTCCCTGGTGTGTTAAATTGAATATTTTATCTCTGGTTGCCTAAAATATTAAAAATTTTTAATATTTCATATTTCCTAACACGATTTTTCTCAATATGTATCGATTTATACAGTTTTTATTGTGTTTTCTAATTAAAGAAACCGACTACTTATTTTTTACAAAAGCCACTATTTATTATAATAACGAACTTAAGTCTTACTAAAAATAATTAATTTATTTATAAGCCATGAATCTTATGATTCAATAAGAAATAAAGGAAATGTAACAAAAGCTGTACTTTCCCTTCAACTTAAAGTTTGCAGTTTTCAACGTAAAAAAGTCAGTTTAAAATGATATAAGAAATTGTTTCTGTATTAGTAAAGGGTCATCCAAAAAACGCGCCTACATGTTTCTTTGAAATAAAACACAAACTATTTGCAATTTTTTCAAGCTGCTTTTTTTATTAAAAGTATGATCCATTACAATTATAAGTGGAATAGAATATCATTCAAATGTCCACCATGACTGCGTCTGCAGACATCAATCCGAATATCGAAATTTTCAATGACTTTCCGACAATTTGCTGGTGTTATTTCACGAATTGCAACTTGAATGTTGTTCTTTAGATCATAAATTGTTTGTGGCTTGTTAGCATACACTCGACTTTTCAAAATACCCCACAAAAAAAATCTAATGGCGTTAGATCACATGACCTTGGAGGCCAATTGAATTTGCATTTCGTGAAATTACACGTTGAGGGAATTTTGATCGCAATAGCGTAATGTTTTCTCGAGTTGTGTGACATGTAGCACCGTCTTGCTGGAAATAGACGTCAGACACATCAATATGATTCAACCGTGTCCATAAAAAGTCTCTCAACATTGATTGGTATCGCTCAGCATTCACAGTAACAGCATCATCTTCGAAGAAAAATGGCCCAATGATTCTATTTGCCCAAAATGCACACCAAACAGTAACTCTTTGTGGGTGTAGAGATTTTTCATGAATAACACGAGGATTTTCATTACCCCAGATACGATAATTTTGCTTATTGACGAATCCATCCATTCTGAAATGGGATTCGTCACTAAACAAAATAAGAACGCCCATTTTCATAATAACTTTGAATGATGTAAACGCGTTGTTGCAATGTGTAACTGTCCATGGATAAAACTGTACTACCTTCTAATAACACAAAATGGCTTATGTCATTTGAAAAAATGTCACATGTAAAAATTATATAGTGCTGCATCTAGGTGTCACATTTGGATGACCCTTTATATTGAATCGTTTACAATTCTAGTGGATAAAACAAAGACTACTGTTCTTTATATTTATCCTTTAAACTAAAAATGTTTATACTTTAGTGATTTTATGAGTTGAAACTTCTTTTGTTTACCCAAGAATATTCTCATGATTTTCTACACACACACACACACACACACACACACGTGGCATATCAACTACAGTGATACACATCTACACAATATTGTTTACCGAAAGTAAAACAGAGAAAAATGGCAGAAGTTAAAAGGTTTTAATGGATAACAATTACGCATAAGAAGCATAAAATACTATTATATTAAATGAAAATATTTTACAAAAGCAATGGCTTGTAAATAAATTTCTATTAAGTTAAGCTGTTTTAGCTTAATTTTGTTATCGAGCAAAAAAGGTAGTAAACAAACTTTTTAAATTGGAAAAAATAGAAGTAAAATTTTTTGTAATTAAATTACTTTATTTTAGTTATTTGAATAAAATGACGACTTCTTATGTATTCTAACTCCAAGCATGCGTTTTTGAAATATATAAAAACTTATTAAGAGTTTTTTTTTTGGATTCTTACGAAAGTCATGACAGATATTGATTGAATGAGCTGTTATGTATGAAAGTCATGTGAAGTAAGATTCTTTTAAAGCTGATTATGAATTATGATTATGTTTTTTTTTTTCTTCTTTAGTTTCTGGAGAAAACTTTTTTTATTTTGTTTAGATTTAAAAATCGTAAATAAATTTTTTTTTTATTTTTTTGTCAATTACAAGAACCACCAAATGAATCCTTATTATTGTCTGCTTTCTATTTTCTCTTTTTACTAGTGAGTAGATAAAATGAAAATAAAGAAAATGGTTTTTGATGTTTTTTATATTTTGAAATAAAGATAACTCAAATTAATACATAAATTTTTGTAAAAAAAAATATTTCTAAATATTTGGAAAGCAGCAATAAAAAACCAGAATTTTTTATTGTTTTCTTATAATTCTTAAAACGACTGAAAAAGATTTTATAGAAGCATTAAAGTCCGCTAATGGCAAGTTCAGGTTATACAAAGCTCGAGTGACAATTTGTATATCAAACGCGCATAGACTAAAGAGTCCTCTAGTTCAGAGGCCTTTTACTCGAAAAATATTGGCGAGCACCAACCTTTTCACTTGATGTTTTTTTCTTATTTTTTTAATTCTCTATCGCTCTAAAATTGTTTTTTTTTTATTACTTCATTGTTCCCAATGATATGGTAAAAGTAATTACAGGCGCTGCCTCAAAATTCATGGAATGATCTTTCTGATTTTCACTAGCAGCTTTTTCGACACTATGTCTGATCGAATGGCGTTTTTAAATTTTTTCTAGTTATTCTTGTGCCTGGCAAATTTAATTTAAATACTAACATGGACGGACAGACGGACATAGTTCAATTTACTTCGCTATGCATAAGGATGCAGAATAAATATGGGTCAGAAATAGATACTGTAGAAATTACAAACGGAATGACAAAGTTAAATGTAACCTGTCTTGGAAGAGGTCATGACTTCGTCTGCGTATCATTTTTAATTTTATTTGCTGTTTCTGTATTACAGACGATCAACTCGTTTGAAAAATTTATATGGAAATAACTCAAAAAACTCAGTGCTTTTCATGCAAATTTTTCAGACGAGTTGATCGGCTGTAGTACAGAAACAGCACATTATTTAAATTTAGATTTAGAAAAATGAGTTTAAAAATAAAATGCTCTAACAACTTGTTTTAATATTTTTGTTTCTAATTTCTCTTCGATATGACGTAGATTTACGCAAAAAGAATTGTATATTTAATCAAAAATTTAAGGGATCTTCTTAAAAAATTTTGTTCAAATCCATCTCCTTTGTATTCAACATCGATTACTATCTACACCAACACCAAAATTTTCCAAAAGCAAATAATTTAAATAAAAACTGAGAGACCGGCTAGTTTAAAATATGATAATAGCTATTCAGTAACAAAGCATGTGCAAAATTAACCAGTTTGTTATTTTGGTAAATTTTTTGTTAAATCTGAGCCACAACTAAATAAAATATTATACATAACTATTTCGTTGTTAACAATAAACTAATCTTTAAAATAACTGTATCTTACATAATACCTAAAATTAAATTTAAAATAAAAGAGAAAACAATTGAATTAACAACTATTTTAACAGAAATTCTTCAACTTTTAATAATCTCTCTCTTGAACACACTCAAACGAATAAAACATTTTTATCTAATTTTTTCTTTTACCTTAAAAATTCTAGTTCACTTGAACATGAGGTACTACTAACTCATGTACTTTAAGCAAACAATTAAATAGAAATCAACGACAATCTAAAATACTTGTTAGTTGATTTCTATTTGCTTTTTTTCATAAAAGTCTGTACTTTTGATTTTAATTGACATGTTTTAGCTTCTGTAACAATTATTTCACAATCGAAAGACTCTTCATCATACAGCAACATTAGAAAGAATATAAGAAAAAATGAAAAAAAAAAATATTTATACTGATAATTCTCAAGTCATGTATTCTTTTTTGTGAAATTTAATTGCAAATATATTCACATGTTTATGTTGCCACAAAATGTAACGACGCACATTGGGGAAGTTGATACAAAAAAAAAAAAAAAATAAATAAAAAATGAAAATGAAAATAAATCCATAAACTCAAAATGCATAGTCTGATTTTTTGAAAATTTACACGTTTTAAAGTTTTAAAAAAAGAGCCAATGATGTTTTTTTTTAGAATCTTAAAAATTGTATCTTTTGGCGTTAGATCTAGTGCAAAAAGGGTGCTAAACGTGCATTATTTCATATAGTTTTAAAGTTTATTTTTCAAATCAATTATTTTAGTTGTTGTCCTATCTTTTTTTGTAACGATTTCTGCTTCTAGCAGAGCCTTAATCTTTCTGATTTTTATTAAATTTTTAACTAACGCAAATTTTCTAGAATTCAAAAGAGAGGGTTTTTTATTAATTTTTTTTACTTAAGAAATTATTTGAAAATAATTAAAAAATAACTTTTTATCGCATTTTTTATCTATTCTTTGTCTTAAATATTTTTATAAAAGAAAAAAAATTGGACAATAAAATAAGTCCATACTTCGTTATTAATTCTCGAACCACAGCCTTCCAAACAGAAAATTTTTTTTAAACAGCTACAAGCCAGGCGTTTTTTCATATAATCAAAAGACTACAATCATTTATTATTACTTAAATCCACAATTCTCAATTCCAAATTTTCGAAAGTGAAATATTTCAGTTGTTTATACCCTTCTTAAAAAAAAGTGGAAACAGTGTATAGTAAAAGTTTTTCATTTCTAAAATATCCACTTCTGTATCATTATGCATAGCGAAGTCGATTGAATGATGTCCGTCTGTCCGTCAAGTTTGCCAAGGCACTAGACGAGACAGACATAGGGTCAAAAGAGGCCCTACTGAAAATTAGCAAGATCCGGCCATGTTGCTCCAGGCAAGAGACTTAACACCACGCCTGCCTCTTATTTTTCCATATCACTTAAAACAATGAAGTAACTCCAATCAAAAAATAAAAATATGGAGCAGTAAAGATTAAAAAAAATAATGGCAAAAAAGTTGGCACTCGCCCATATTTTTCGAGTTATGGAACTCTCAATTGTTCATGAAAAGGTCCAATTGTCAATATGGATGTCATTTAAATACTTTTGAAGGAATATTTCAGGAAATGCTCAATGCTTTTTTTAAATTTTTTTTATTATATTTTTTTTTTTTTTTTTTTATTTTTTGTCACCACAATATTTGTTTTTTTTCTACAATTATTTTCACTAAACTAGATTTACGTACATGATGAAGGGTGTATAAGATTTGGCATTGCCGAATATAACACTCTTACTTATGTTTGCATAAATTTTCTTTAAAGAAACATTCTGACCGATTTTTTACCCTCCAATTAGATAATTACAGGACACGGTTTATTATTAAGAAATCAGTCGTAGCTATTTACCACCAGAATGAAATTGATTTTCTCGATCCTTACCGTTTTCTTAAGCATTCTTTCTAATTGTCTACAAGATAGTTATCAATTTTAACAACTGTTTGTACCATTCCAAATCCTAGATTTTTATATTTCTGGTTTTCAATGAGGGCGAGCGTTAAGAGATCGTATGATCATTTGCTTGTGCTTTCTATTGGTTCCTTTTTATTTAATTAATTACTAGCTCTGTCCATGACTTCGTCCGCGTGTCATTTATAATTTTCTTTAAACTCAAGTTTAGAAAAACGTGTTTTTAAATTTTTATTGTAGAGATCGGTAAACAGTATAAAAAATTTTCCATCTATTAAAATAAAATGTATTGACAACTGTTTTAGTACCATTATACCGATAAAATTGAGGGATTTCATATTAATATTTCTATATCCTCTATGAAATAACTTATTTTTACGCAACAAAAATATTCTTTATTCGAACCGAGGTTCTAAAGGACTTCCACACAAAATGTTATTTAAATCCATCCAACATTTTTTACGTGATGCAAACATAGACAGACAAAAAGATAAAAATTCCAAAAATCAAATTTTTTTTTAATATTTCATGTACAGAAATGACCCCTTTTGTGTTTTATTATATGTATAAATTTACAATTTATATTAAACTAATTTTGTTTTAAACTTATTTATCTACACTTTCGCAAAAAAGTTTGGACAAAAAACACTAATGAGATACATAAACAGCTTTAAAATAGCGATGTCGATACGATAAGTTGATAGCTGTCCACATTAAAAATTAGGGGAGGCTCTCAAACACTATTGTTTAAACGAAAGCATAATGTTTTATTAATTTATTTTCCTGCTTTATGCTGGATAGTCAAAACAATCAATTTACTTCAAATTTTTTGAATTTATTTTTATTCTTACTCTGTTTTCATTTACAGTGATTGTACATTAAACGTCTGACTCCGTTTCAAAAACCTTGTTCACAGACTGTTGTAAGTGTTCTAAGTTATCAGATTCCACAATATTAGTATATAATTTTTAGCTGCAACCCTTATAATATATTCTGATATGGTAACTACATATCATACGAGCCAAATCAAGTTCTTTGAAGTAAAAACATATAGTGGCAATATTTATTTGAATTTATTTATTTTCTTTTTTTAATTTTTATTGTTCTTATTAAAAATTTTAACTATAGAAACGGCAACAAAATTTTCAAAACTAATATAGTTGTATTTGTTAATAACATAAAATTTAGAAGTTAATTGAAAAACTTTATTTACTTTTTTATAGAGTCAGCATAAAATTATTGCTTTTAAAAAATAAAGGGCCATCCAGATGTGACGCCTAGTTGTCAGCACTATATAATTTTTACACGAGACATCTTTTCAAATGACATAAGCTATTTTGTTTTATTAGAAAGTAGTACAGTTTTAACCATGGACAGGTACACATTGCAACAACGCGTTTACATCATTCAAAGTTATTATGAAAATGGGCGTTCTTTCAAAAATACCCATCGCAAAATTTTGTTTAGTGACGAAGCTCATTTCAGAATGAATGGATTCGTCAATAAGCAAAATTTTTGTATCTGGGATAATGAAAATCCTCGTGTTATTCATGAAAAATCTCTACACCCACAAAAAGTTACTGTTTGATGTGCATTTTGGGCAAATGGAATCATTGGGCCATTTTTCTTCAAAGATGATGCTGGAAATGCTGTTACTGTAAATACTGAACGATACTAATCAATGTTGAGATACTTTTTATGGACACAGTTGAATCATATTGATGTGTCTGACGTCTATTTCCAGCAAGACTGTGCTACATGTCACACAATTCGACCGTGTAAATTCACGAAACGTGTAATTTCACAAAATGCAGATTTCAATTGGCCTCCAAGGCCATGTGATCTAATACCATTAGATTTTATTATGTGGGGCCACAAACAACTAATTACCTAAAGAACAACATTCAAGTTGCAATTCGTGAAATAACACCAGCAATATGTCGGAAAGTCATTGAAAATTTCGATATTCGGATTGATGTCTGCAGACGCAGTCATGGTGGACATTTGAATGATATTCTATTCCACTTAAAATTGTAAGGGATCATACTTTTAATAAAAAAACAGCTTGAAACAATTGCAAATACTTATGTTTTATTTCAGAGAAACATGTAGGCGCGTTTTTTGGATGACCCTTTATTTATACAAATATTTTTTTTTGTTTGTGAAGCTTTGCTTATTGTTAAAATTTTAATAACCTAAATGCTTTAAAAACCAGTAAAAATTATATTTTTTTTAATATTTTATCATTACCAAAATATAAATAAAAATTTACAAAATTGAAGTTTTCAACACAGTAAGAACGAATTAAAAGAGATGCATCTTTTAATTTTCAAAAAAAAATTTAGCTTTGGTGTTAACATTAATATTTTTATTATCCGGGAATTAAGAAAAATTCGAATTTGTACATGCGTATCTCAAATCTTTTTGACTTTTTTTTATAATTTTGTTGTGCTTAATTTATTTATTTATTTATTTATTTATTTATTTTATTCTTTAATTAATTATTATATTTTTTTTTTTTTTGTTCACTAGATTCTTGTGATTAAAATTTCGGTCGAATTAAAGCTATTGTAAACTTTTTTAAGAAAAACTATTTCGCTCAAAATAAATGGACTTTGATAACACAATTTAAATTTTTATATCACTTAGATAATAATTTGCACAAGGCAAACAACAACAAGATTTTTTTTATTAAATGTTAATTTTATTTGGGATTAATTAAACAAATTTATAAATTTTTCATTTGCATATATTTTCAAATATATTTTTTAAAATATAACTCAATAAGAAATTTACTTTTATTGCTTTCGTAGATTTTAAAAATTTGTTTTTGTGTTTCCTTTTGTTTTATTTTTTTTTAACCATAAATATTGAAGAAATTATGAACAGGGTATTCCATAGCGTATTTATGTTAATTTTTTATTGATCATACGTGCATTTTATCATATAATTTTAAATATTTTAAATGTTTGTTGTTGTAAAAACATATTTTTGCTTTTGCATCCGTTATAAAAAACTAACTGCACTCAGTATACCCAGCGACAATTTATGGAAACACTTTAACTTTTTTTTCACAATTGATATCTTTTTGTTTTAATCCAATCAATAGTTTAATGTTGATATCATAAATTTTTTTAAGTTTTCTTTAATTTACTTTTGATAAAAATTTAATCCTTTAATTCTTGTTTAATCCTTGCATACAATTTCAAGTAATTTTTCATTGCGTTACCACGTTCAACTAACTTGCTGATTGAAAATTCTTGCGCTTTTATACTGTTGTCTTAGGTTTGTTACAAAAAAAGCTTTATTTTATCCTGAAAGCTTTTGAGAGCAAACAGAGAGTATTATCCATATCCAGTAAATTTACCGGCTAAATATTTTATTTACACAAAATATAACACGTGCTAAAGTAAAACTGAGAGTTCATCTTCATATTTATTTTAATATTCAAATATTTACATATATAACAACAATAACTACAAGCGGAAGAAAAACACTTAAATATCAACAACAGGCACGTGCTTAAGAAATAGAAAAAAAAAACAAAAACTAAAGAATGAAAGCAAAAAAAATATACTAACAAGCGCACGTAAACACAATATGAGAATTCTTTAACTGAGTTATTTTGTGTTTTTTATAAATAATAAATTCCCATATATTTTATGTGCCTGCCACCAATTAACTCGAATGACTTAATTTTTAGTTTCTCTTTTGGGACAGGTATTGCAAACTTTTAGAGACATGACTGATACGTCTTCAATGGATAAGGATTAAATAGAGATGACGACTGTGTACATCCGGCGTAAGGACTGACATTTAAAAGCCAAAAATTTAACATTACGATATATCTGCCATCTTTAGGTACCTTAAACATTGGAAAAGATCGTTACTTATTAGTGTCCTTTCTTTACATTCTTAAGTCCCTCAATGAGGGGAAAAGTTCTACCAAAATACTATTTTCGGGTTATCACGAAATCTAGTGCTATTCAACCGCTACAGACTGAAAACTTGCAAAGGCCTTGTTTTTCATAAAATATCGCGTTATTATCTGCATTTAATTAAGAGTGAGATTCTATAAAGTATTCACAACCTAATGCTTTTAGTCCTCACTCTAATGGCAAGAAGTACTGGTCATTCGCACATGATGGTCGATACTTTATTTGGCTCTTACAGCAAAGCCGAACGGCTCCGGGACCACCATTTGACTCTACCTGAATGCATGTAGTTTATCCTGTTATAAATCCAGGTTTAAAAAATCAAACCGTTTATGATTCTCGAAAGAAAGTATGAGCAGTAGTAGCTGTTACTAGCTAATTGACCCCATGTAGCGGGTCAATACAGCAGTTACATGAGTACATCACACATTCCTAGTTGAATTATTAACACTGTTATAGTGTCGTCGCAAATTCATCGACTGATCTTTTTGACATTCTTTCTTTTGCCTCTACTTTGCGAACATTGCACACCACACTATTTCGAACGTCGACGTTGCAAATACCACCTCACATCTCTGCAGTTTCGACACATATTTAGACAATAGACATTTCAAAGGTTAACACTTTTACCTTTTAAGAAAGTATCAATATCCATCTTCTTGGTATCCATCCCCTTAGCTTTTTTTCTCTCTCTCTACGATGGTATTTTCAATCTACTCGAGTCTTAGGGAAAAAATTTCCACTTGCGCAGAGCACGAATTAGACTCAACAATACTTTCTACAAATAAATCAGCAGTTAGCGTCAAGCTAGATATTATGTACGTATCAAAGATGAAGATCAGATAAAGCGTTTAATAATTAAATAAATTTTAATCTCAAAAAATTTTTTTTCTGTGTATCCCAAAATATAATTTTAATTAAAAAAAAAACTAAATAAATAATTTGGAACTATTCGTTCAAACGAAAAAAAAAAATAATAACGTAGGAAACACTGCCGAAAACGTTTACACTACCAATTTGCAAATTGTGAAATTGTTCACCAGTTTATAAATATTTATGAATTTATTTTTGTTTCCATAAGATTCTTATAAAATTACGGTGCATAATTACTTACTCATAAACATTTATGCAAATTTTTAATCACTCTTATTTTTATTTCTTTCTTTAGGTATAAAAAAAATACTTGATGCATTTTACATTTGCAAGCAATTGTGTCGCATTTTTATGAATTGTTCCCATTTCATGTTAAGAACGCGGATGTGTGTTTTTAAGTCTTTAGGTTTATATAACATAAACTCTTTTTTCCGCTTCCGGTTTAGGTTGCATTTAGAATAACGAAGAAAAAAAAACAAAAACTAGATTTTACATAAATGTTGAAGCATGTTTTATTTTATTCATAAGTTTCCTAGTTAACAGTTGGGATAACGTTGACAAAAAGCGTGTTAGTAAAGTAAATTTTAAGAAAATCATAGCTTTTATATTTAATAAAAAGACTAGTGTACAAAATTTACATTTTTGAAAGCGTTAAAAAATGATAAATATGTTGAAGCAAGCTGGGTAGGTGCTGTAATTTTAAAAAAGTACCAATACACTGAATTAAAGATTGTTTTATTTGTTCTTCATTATAATGACATTTCAGACGTTTGTGTAAAAGCTTTTCTTACTTAATATGTTTTATATTATTTTTCTGGAAAAGAGGTAAAGCCCATTGCACCTCTAGTTAAGGATGTATCCATATTGCGAATTTTATTTAAATCAATCGGTCCTTGTGAAAAGGCGTATGAATAAAATTTTATTAAATTTGGTGCGCCAATATAAAATTGCATGATTTTTCCATTAACATCTTTTAAGGAATTTCAAGTTTCTCCTAGTCCGTTTTTTCCACTTCATATACGTTTACTTTTAGTACAAACAAGCATGTATTTCTCTCTGGAAACTGGAAATCAACTGAAAACTTTCTTAGCGATGCACTTACGAAATTTCAAGTGGAACCGAATTCTTATTAAGTTAGTTGGGTTCCCAAAGTCAAAACTGAATGCTTGAATGAAGTCTGATAAACAATCTAATATTCTCTGTTAAAATATAAGGAAAGTGTTAGTTTTATAGCATACAAATTTACAATCCGCAGCAGATGTATTTTGTGTCCTTTACTCGTGTGCATTGTAAAATGAGAGTCTGGCTTCTATTGTTATAAGGTCACTGTGCGTTATGAGTGTGATAAAATGATTAAAATATACTTTTATATTTTTATATAATTGAAACGAATCGGGTTTATTTTATTTATGTTAAAACATATTTAAAATTGTATTTAGGATTTTAGCCAATAGATCAAGTCCGCGATCTCTTTATCTCACTCTCCCTCGCTCTCCCTGTACTAATTTTGATCACGGACTTTTACGATTAGATAAACTCTTTCTGCGATCTCTCTATCTTACTCTCTCTCTATCTTTCTCTCTGAACTGATTTTGATCACGGTCAGGCTTCGAGTCGTATACTCAAAT
Organism: Cistogaster globosa; assembly: GCA_937654795.1. Lineage (NCBI taxonomy): Eukaryota > Metazoa > Arthropoda > Insecta > Diptera > Tachinidae > Cistogaster > Cistogaster globosa. The sequence goes on along the minus strand of OW569403.1, from coordinate 131,539,266 downwards.
AGATAAATTTTATCCTCACTATTCAAATTCACGCTCACATTTTCACATTATTTTTCTATTGTGGCTCATAAATTTCCCTTGGCACATTGCTATATATCGCTGACCATAAAATTTTTATAATAAGACCAAACTTGGTTTGTCCCAATGGATTACAAAGAGATTTGACGGAAAGAGCTTCAACATTTGTTGCAATAATTTTTTAGATATGAAAGGTGTGTTGATAGTGACGTATCAGCAGATTGTAGTTCTTTTTCAAAAACGCATTGAAAATCAATTGCGTCTAAAGGCAGGTAGATGAGTCAATTACTTATACTGCATCAATTACTTTGGATACGTCCTCTTCATCTTTTTAACTTCCAACTGTCGTAGATTTTAAAATTTTTCCTGCTTGCGAAAAATACTTAAATGCAATTTGTGAAAAATACGACCAGCATAAATTTTGTACTTTCAAAATCCAATCATTTAATATTGTAGACATGAAACGTAAATAAAGCCTTATTCCATTACTCAAGCACTACACTTACAGCTAAACCATGCAAAATCACCTTCTTTTAATAAGAGTGAAATTACAATAAACAAAACCATTTTTTAAAAATCCTCCCATTCGCAAAATATATCCTTAAAAAATCCCTCAATACCCAAACTGAAATATTCATCCCCATTTTAAGAATAAAATCCCCGATTAGAGTTGTCATCTTTTCTTTTCTTCAAATTTGCCAGAAGCAATTGCTCAAAAGACTTTTTGTGATCAACTAGTCTAGCTACCTAACGCTTGTCTACAGCGTGGACCATTTCCATAAATTTGGAAAATGCAAAAAACTAGTGCTTTTGCCCAAGGATGGAAAACTTCTAGATAAGCCATCTTCGTTTGTCCTTTATATATGATATAAACCTGCAGAAAATTATTAAATATTTTCAGACTACAAGAGGCAGCTGAAGGATTATCTCAACATCAATACTAATCTAGAAAATGCAGATACCCTGCAGACGCGTTTAAAGTTGTAGTTAATAAAGCAAAGGAAAGAGATGGAAAAATGGTTTCAAGGAATACTGCGAGCCAGTAACACTAGATATTAAAAATGCTCTTAATTCCGCAAACTGGAAAAATATCGTTGATTCTCTGATTCCAATGTGCCTAGTAGCTGGACTAGTTTTGGAAAAGTATACAAATTTATGATACCGACTAGGGAATAGAAAATGACAGGCGGGGTACTATAAGGGTCTGTGCTGGGACCTTTACTGTGACACGATATATATGATAAAGTTTTGAGACTATATTTATCGGATAAAGTTTTTAACTGTAGCTTTCGAAACTAATGTTGAACTGTTTGCAGTAAAAAACTTTAAATCGGAACAGACTGTTAGTAGCACTAGCATTTCCATTGTTACTTCATGGTAAAAATCTGTGAGCTTATCTTGTGATGAGCATAAGACAGAAACTGTGTTAATTAGTAACCGAAAGATTAAGGGAATTTTTTTGCAGAATCCACAAAGTTTTAAATCTATATTTGCAAGATTTGTTCGTTCCATGAAATAAAAATCGACCCCTTTATGTAAAAAGATCACGAATATTTACACTTTGAGGGAATGGAAATGAATGTTGTAGGAATTACGCACATAAAAAGAAATTTAGATGAAGGTAAAGAGTGAAAGGTATAATTAATACTTAAGACTTTGTAATAATAAATGATCTTTCTTTAAAAAAAATTTAATTAAAATGCACGTTAACTTAACCCTTTTATGCCCATTGTTGCCTATAGGTAACATTGTATTTATATGCTTCTAAATCCCGTTACTTTTATTTATTTTTTAATCTTTGTTTTTTGCATTGTGAATCATTATATGTAAGGAAAGCTTGTAGCTATTTGTTATATTCTTAGCTATGCACGTATTCATTCAGTAGGAGTTCTTGGAAGCTTGAAATATTCAAGAGTGGTTTTTATTAAAATTCGTATGTATTTAAAGTGTTTTAATATTAGTATTGCGAAACCAAGTGAAAAATGTAAAGAGAACTTAAAAAAAGTTTTTAGTTTTTGTTTAATAATTTTTTTAAATTTCTGTTGCCTATAGACAACATTAATCCATTGTGATACTTTCAAACGTTTTTATTTTCTACAAATAAAATATTTAGATGCGTCCAGGCAGAAATTTAAAGAATTGTTAAATTTAACTGGGATAATCTCGCGTATGGAAAAATGAAGAAGAGCAGGAACAACCAACTTCGAAAACGTCATAGAAGAAACCTTGAAGACATAATTGATAAAAACGAAGTTATGAAAGTTGATAGGATTAAAGATCTTATTACAAGAAGATATTACGAAAACGAAATTGATCACAAAAAATTCCTACTGAATGTTGTTGAGAAAATTGACTTGGATAATTTAAGGTAGAGAAGTGCAGAATTATTTGTAAATAATACCAGTTGGAAGGGAGATGTGGTCTACAACGAAGTGAAACAACCTATGGAATATTTCATCGACTTTACATATTAAATATTGCGTATAGTATACCGGGGTATAAACACATCTGTTGTAGATGGCTGTTGTATGACAGAGACCTGAAAAACACTAACGGTGAAATTACACTTAAGCCACTTACTAAGTTTTAGTTAGATATCACTAACGAGCTTATGTACGGTTCATCTAGAAAAAAGACAAAGTTGTCCATCATCACTTATTTCAGGAAGCTCCTTCCACTACAAGATTTCTACCATCATTACTTTCTTCTACAACGGCCTTTATAAATTTAGGTCACTGTGCAGAATAGGGAGCAAAAGGCAGATTTTAGCTACGCCACACTGGTTTTCCGCGGTCTAAGTGAAAGACATATTTGTGCTGCGATCCACAAAAAAGTGTTTTGTTTCTTTTCATTCATAATTTTAAATAAAATAATGATTCAAAAATAAATAACGTGTTTTCTTTTAACTCACTAAAATTGGCCAATGTTGCCTATAGGCAACACTCCGTAACTACCGAGCCATGATACCTGGGACTCGGAAATTTTTTTCAATGTTTTGCTGAGTTATACTTAACATAAATATGCCCTAATAATTTTTTTTTTTTTTTGCTTCGGTCATTTTAACTCGGGCATGAAAGTAGGCATTTTGAAATGTCTTTGCGCCTTTTGTTTTTGTATGTAGCTTCTCCAAAGTTTAAATTATTAAAATTTTTAAATAGAACTTATCAATGGAATTTATATATTTAATCGTTGTTCCAAAAGATTTTATAAAATATAAAGAACTCATAAAATTCAAGTCTTCAAAAGAAATTAATATTTTTTTTACCTTTAGTCTGTGTGCACATAAAAATGTTTTTTATATCCATTTATTGTTTTTTTAACTCACTTTAATGAAATTTATTTCTTTGTATTTTCTCTTGTCCTTTTTATTAAACGTTCTTAGTACTTGTATATTGCAAACACCTGTTGTTATTCCTTGTTGTTTAAGAAAATTAAACAAACATTACACTCTCCTTATAACTGCTTTTAAGAAATTTTCTATTTGTACTTTTTCCCCAGTTGTTATTCCTCTTGATGTTCATTTTGTCCTTTGATGTAGGAATTTTCTTTTTGTATTAATTTTAAAGTAATCAGAAACAAACAAGCAAACCACCACCCAAACAAAAGAATATAGAAACAAATGTTATTAAACCCTTGGGCCTTGTTATGAGTTTGTGTGAAATATATCTTAATATCTTGTCTGCTACACAAAACACTTATGCCGTCTTACAAATATAGTATTTGCCTTTCAAGTGTCTAATAGTGTTACCAGAAACTTTTCGGACAGTTTATTTAAATAAGTTTTACTGAAACCCAATTTTTCAAAATATTAAATTTCATTAGGAGAGAAAATTTTTTATAAAATAATTGTGTAAAAATACAAATACTAAAGATAAATAATTAATCAGTGGACATGTCATATTGTATCACTATAAAATAGAATAAACTTGTTAACAATACTTTTTCATTAGAATAGAACTTTAAATTGTAAAAAATAACACAAAAAATTAAATTGTAATGAAGATTTTTTTTTAATACGAAAGATCAAATTATGGCATTTATATTTAAAAATGATTTCAGGCGAAGGGCCCCCGCGGCTGCTCATGACGAAGCGCATTCTGGACGTCTAATTTTAATTGATTTTTTCAAGTACTGCTGGCAATATGTCACGAATAATACGAACAATGTTGGCTTCCAAAGCTTTAATTATTGCCGTTTTATCAGCATAAACTAGTGACTTCACGTGACCCTACAGGAAAAAATCGAGAGATGTCAAATGGCACGACCTTGGAGGCCAATTGATAGGTCCATTTCTCGAAATCAACTTATCGCCAAATTTTGAGTTCAATAACTCGATGAATGCGGTCGCCGTATGGCATGTGGCGCCTTCCTGTCAAAACCACATTTCGTCTGGATCAATGTCATCCATATTTGTAAACAAAAAATCATTAATCACGGTGCGGTAGCGATCTCTATTGAACGTAACGTAAAATGCGGCCTCATTTTTAAAGAAATAATTTCCGATGATGCCACCAGCATGTAAACCACACCAAACGATGATTTTTCTGAATGTAATGGAGTCTGTTGGGTATGTTGTGGATTGGTCTCACTCCATATGCGGCATTTGCTTATTAACAAACCCGTTAAGTTACTAACTGCTCCAGAGCCCAATCGGGGAAAGAACGAGGCATATAATGATCTCGTGGCTATAATTCCTGCAGTCGCTGAACTTTACACGGGTATAGGCCAAGATTCTTGCGCAAAATTTTTCACGAAGTGGACGGACAGAGCCCCAATTCGTGCGACCGACGATGAATCGATAAATTTGGATCTTCTTCTACGCTTTTGTTTACAGCATAGATATTCTCATCAGTGCGCACATTCCTTCGACGTGTTGTTGTTATTTCATCCTCTAGAGAGCATGTGATACGAAATCTATTCACAGTTCAACGAATGGCTTGCTCAGACGGACGATTATGTGCATCATAAAAATCACGAAATTGACAATAAGTTGATCGAATTAATGACTGATTTTCAAAGTAAACTTGGATCGTTTGAAAGCGTTGTTCAAGCGTTAGTCGTTTCATAATGATTTGCCAGAGTTCACTGAAAATAATAATAAGAAAATATTTTTCATAATTAATTAATTTTTAGTGTTATTTTTTATAATTTCAAATTCTATCAAGTTAAAAAAAAAACATTCGATACGAAATAAGACTAACATTTATTTGGCGAACTTAACAGCTTAGTATTTATTGTGCAATATTTATTCAACAATTTGTATAAGAGTTTTAAGAGCTTGAAGTAATAAAGCTTAGTAGATTATTACAGTGCACGGTGGGACAGAATCAAAATATGTTGGAAATAACTCAGCCATTCGTAAAGGGCTAGGCCAATTGATTCAGGATTTCGCGTGAGCATATCAGAAGCGTATTCGAGCTTAAGTTTTGAACCTGGGTACCATCCACTTTCCAGGAATAGCGCTATGTGGGCTCAAATTTGGGTACCTCGCACCTGAAAATATTTCTAACGCTTGGCATTTCTGGTCCTAAAAGATTCATTAATACCCACAAAATGGTACTTTAATTTGTATGTTTGTTCAAAAATGATTGAGTTATAAGCATTTTAAAATTAAAATTTTTGATTTTTCTATACCCTGGCCCAGTTTTTTTTAAATACTCGACACAATATTCAGCAAATTTATTTAAATTTTTTCCCATAGTAAGCAAGAAAACTTTAAAATATTCTGGAAAAAATTTAAGTATTACAACTTTTTCGGATTAAAATTATACGATGTGTATTTTAGCCTTAAGTCCGCCGCCAATCGATTTTTTTAAAAGGAAAAATATTTCTTAAGGAGTATAAAAAAACTTTAATTTTTGTTTAGGCGTATTGATCAGTCTTATGAAAGATAGAGGTCCTTCAATTTGACATATTTTACATCGAAATTGCCAATTTACCCTATATTTTCTTAAATCGCAAAGCTGGAATCGAAAAAAGCAAACTACTATAAAAGCTATATATAATTCGAATTGTTGCTGAAAGTATTTCACAAGTCCTAGTCCATATGTGGACTTTATAGGCTTCTTAGCCTCTATTTTGGAAATTGTGGAATTTCCTTTACCTTAATGTTGCAGATTTTTTGCCAGTTGATACACAAGCAAAGATTTTGATTTGATTTGATTTGATTTGATTTGATTTGCTTCATTTACAAAAATTTTATTGCATATTTAATATGTTATTTTTCTCAAATTGGACAATTTTTACCATAATTTTTTGAATTTTTCGAAAATCGGCAATAAATATTAAAATTTTGTTCTATTATTTTATATTTTTATTTATTGATAATTTGGATCAATCGGCCTAGCTCTTTACAACGGGCCTGGTCATTTCCAAAATATTTTGATTCTGCCCCACTGTGCAGTCTTAAAATGAAAAGTTAAATTTAAAATCAAAAAGTCAATTTGTCATCTGGAACCAATATTCGAAATAAATACGGGAAAACTCCTATTTAACCCATCTGTTACTATTGAAGCGTTTTTTAATCATCGTTTTTGTGTATCATCGTTCATTAAATTAAAAGCTCATAAACAGTAAATGTGTCAAGTGTGAGTTTGATACACATGCAAAATGTTCTGTGTCATGTATAAGTGACCCTTCAGTTTTTATTACTATTTTATTTGACTTGTTACAGCGGACATAGTAAAAAATACTTTGGGTAAATTTAAAAAAAGGCCGTGTGAGAAGTACGTTTTTATTAGGAGACCTTTTTATTTAAATTTTTATACTTGTTTTAATAGAGACGGTAAAACATATCCTTCGTACATTTGTTGTCTCAGCCTGTTACGATGCACAAAAAAGAAACCATACATGTGGGAATCACTTTTCTATGGGGATACCCTTTTTTTCTATTAAAACGTGTGCGCATAACGACATATTCATCATATTATTCCAGAAAAAACTCATAAATTTTTAGTTCTAAGTTTAAGCTTTCATTACAATTTACTTCTCAATTCAAAAATTATGTTCTACTTTTAATAAATTCTTGACTTTTTGCTCTAAGCGCCTTTGAATGTAAATTATATTAAAATCTTAAGTCAAATTTTGAATAAAGATAAAAAGAAAGCACTTTTATTTTGAATCAAATATTACTTTACTTGTACATATATAATAGTTTAACAAATTATTCGATCGAAAAATCGATTGAAAATGCTCTTCCTTCTGCACGCACTTATTACAGATACTTAATTTTTTATGGCATTCAACTAAATACACAAAATCATTTAAAACGCTTTTTACTTTTTCGTCATTGCATTTTTATTCTTTTATAAAACTGTCATCTTTGAACACTAAAACGATTCCTAAGAAATCGTCTTCGCTGCTGAACAAGAAATTACACAACTGAACTGCAATTTTTTTTTTTTTTTTTTGGTTTCATATACAAAGTTATAAAAAAAAATGCAAAAAGATCCCAATACACATATTTTAGTCGAATGGCTAGTTTTGTTTAATTCAAATATCAAAACTTAAGCAGGAAAAGAAAAAAAGAAGGAAAAAATTTTTTATAAATGGTTAAAAAATCGTTTGAAAAAATGAGGTGATCACCATAATGTATAATCAATAACTACTAGATAGAAAGGATCATATAAAGTCATAATAATAACTGAGAGACAGTCAGTTTTTGTTATGGTATTAGAAAGCTTTGCATTTATTTCCATACAATTCTTTTTATTAACACAAGTAATTGTTTATTAACAACTGATAAATTTAAGTAAAACCAAAAACAAATAACATTTAGTTTTACAGATTTGTTAATCATCTTAAATGAAAAGCATGACTGACTTACATAACAAAAAATCCTAGTAGCAATTTAAAAAGGAAATAAGAAAATAATAGTAGAAATATTATTTTGGTGATATATGGTCTTTAATTAAATAATATTATAAAATACCCATACGAAGCTGTCATTGTGTTGTATAACCAAGAAAATCTGATTTTAAATGGTAAATCTATTTTCTTTATTTAAATATTTCTAGGTGCCATATGTGTGTACATAATTAAAAATCAGAAATTTTCCTGTCTTAATTTTTTAATGTAAAGTTGCATAAATGTGTGCTTAGGATACCTCTTATTCTAGTAAAACAAAAATAAATCAACTATAGCTAATATATTTTTGCATTGGAACTACTTTTATGAAAAAAGCTTGTACTTTCTTTTCTCCTTTAACAACCTAAACTAGATTATTTCATATTTAAAAATCTGTTTTAATATTTCAGAAACAACATCTTTTATTCATTTAGACTTCGAGCCGAAGAGAGTACGGACAAAAACGATACATGCTTAGCGATATACTACTTTATTAGACTCAAATATCAAAAATTTTGTTGTTCCCAAAAGCAAGCTTTATCTTCTTAATTTATCACCGTTATTGACCAAATGAGAATTATTGAAGGCAAAAATAGGGTCATAAATACTAAACCAGAATGCTAAGAAATGCAAAGGATGAAATTCAGTTGCGAATATTGATGTAGTTTCTGTATTTTATGTTTATAAAGCAAAATAATATTTGCAAGCCCAACTATTTTTTTTTTTTTTGTACTTAATTTATGGTTGCATTTTTGTCGTGCAAAACATTAAAAGTGATTTTTATAGTTCTTATTTGGCAATCACAAAAACAACTGGTAAATCTTTTTTGAACATTAACTTTCGATTAGACCATATTTTCAAAATTAAAAAAAAAATTATTGCTTAAAACTAAACCATTCTAATTTCTATTTAAATTCTATCTTTTAATACTTTAATGTTCCTCAAATTATCGTGAAAACTCTTAAAAACTATTTCAGTTTTAACAACAACTAGCTGAAGCTGTTTGATGACTGTTAAGAGAACCAATAAAAATTGATCTCCTATAAAATTAAATGCATCTATGTGCTTATGCGCTTATGCGCTTAGTTATAGGCAAACCAGTTTCCTTTACAGGAAATTATGTGCTATTTTCCGCTTATTTTCAGGTACTTTTTGAACCCCTTTTCATTCTTAATATCAACCTTTCATTTAACATCAAGATCCGTACCACTTAACAGGCGTGTGATTTTAATAGCGTCACTTACAATTTTAAATTCTCGCGATTTAGTAAACTTTTGCTTTATGTTGAGGTAATAAAGTAAAGTCAAAATCCTTTAATGATAAATCGACTTGAAATTTTTATTTTTTTTTTTTTTTTTTTTTTTTTTTTTTAGCCGAAAAGTCATATTTTCTTGCTTATGCAAAATTATGACCAAAAATGATAAAGTAAATAAATATTAACCCTTCAAAGCTTAACTCCACTTTATTTGCACAACTATCGGCATAAAAACAAGTACTTTACTCAGCTATCCCTAATCCTATAAACGCTTCACCATCTATCTAAATCTAGTTTAGTATAGTAGCTCCTATAAAAAAATAATAATAAATATCACAGTAGAACTAAAAAATAAGAAAGAAAATAAGTACGATATATAGTTTTACCTAAAAAGAATTTTTTTTAATTTTAGTATTTCCTGTAAGATCTCTTTAAAAGCTTTTAAATGATACCCATATTGACTATATTGACAATTAAACTTTTTTATGAAAATTTTAAAATTCGAAAAAAATTTTCGCTCATTTTTCTTATGATGTTTGTTTCTTAAAGACTTTTCAATTCTCAATAGCTCCACATTTTTGTTCTTTTTTTTTAGTCGAGTAATTTCATTATTCCAAATGATGAGGAAAACTTAAAGGCAGGCGTGGTGTTAAGCCCACTGCCTGAAGGGACATGGACCGATCTTTCTGATTTCAATAACAACTCTTAAGATTCTATGTCTGATCGAATGGCGAATTTAAATTTTCTCTAGCTCATCAAGTGCCATAGAAAAGTTTATTTCAACACTAACACAGACACACCGATCGACTCAATCGACTTTGCTATGCATAAGAAGTCAGAATATAGAATATATATACTTTATAGGGTCAGAAATAGATATAGTAGAAATCAATAACGTCATCAAAAAATTATTTATACCCTTTTTTCACTTTTTGTGATGAAGGGTATAATATATTTGATGCCTGTGCCAGCTTTACAATAAGTAAGCGCCAACTAAAAATAAACTTAATGTGCTGTTTTTAAATTATAGATTTTTTAAGTTCCAGATGAAAAATTATTCTAGCTCGAGGTCAGACATAGGTCATTTGAAACCTAACAACAGAAAGGTCGAATAAATCAACTCAATAATTAGCATTTTTAAGGTTATGAAATTGTAAATGAAAAAAGCTGAACTGTAAAAACATTAAAAAAAATTAATTTTGAATAAAATTTCGAATATGACATTAATACAGAGAATAAAAAAATATTATGCATAAAAAAATTATGTGCTACCTTAATAAATATAAGCGTATGAATTTTCAGAAAGTGTAGGTATAACACCATATTGTTTTAGTAAAACTACTTACAAAATTGTGTTAAAACATTTGCTCTGCACGTAATCCTTTCTAAGGAATTACTTTGCAATTCCTTTGTAATATGAATAGGTAAAACTTGACATGTTAGTGTATATTCTAAATGGTTGTTCATGTCATAAATTAAGCCACCATAAGCAGGAAGACAACAAGCATGTCTTAAACATGAGAATGTTTGTTTGCATATTTTGTTCTAATGACACTTTTATTAAGAATGCTAATTTAATCTTACACCAAATTTGGGTCATTTAATGATAAAAATCTAAAATAAATTCATGTTTTAAAATTGCGTATATTATATAAATTTAAACGTAAATGACTATTTTTTCTAATCAAAAAAATGTTGATAAATGTACATAATCCTTCAATACAGTAATCACCAATAACATTTATTTTACACCCTTCACCACAATTAGAAATGATACATATAATTGTACCAATTTGTTTGTAGTTTCCACAACACTCATTTTCTACCTCTTGTGGTATAATCAGGTCCTTACACATAGAGAAGTTGATTTTAAGACGTCCAGTTCTCCGTCCATCCGTGTTCGTGTTAAAAAATTCTTCCAAGGCACCAGAATAAAATTTTGCTATTGAAAAATAGTAATACTCTCCACATTAACGGTGAAAATATGGTTAAAAAAGGCGACCGCATTAATTTTCCTTAAGTTTTTTCCATGCAGTTGGTGTGTTTTTTTTTTTATTGTTATTATTTTTGCTTAGTTGAAGTGAAAGCCGAAAATTAAGAAAAAAAACTACACCAAGAAGAAATTGGAATTTAATTAAGCAATCGAAAATTCAAAATACTGTCACATTTTCAACAAAACTTCACGTAAATTTTAAATTATACCAAAAAAATTTAAGTTAAATATAAACAAGTAAGAGTGCTATATTCGGCTATGCCGAATCTTATATACCCTTCACTATCTATGTAAATCTAGTTAAGTAAAGTAACTCCAATAAAAAAAGCAAATATTTGGGTGACAGAGAATAAAAAAATAAGAAAAAAATTTTAAATACTTCATACATATAATGTTATATACAAATGCCATCGGCTCTTAATGGGTTAAGCATTCTTTAAAAACCTTGGACTTTGCTATGCATAAGAAGCCAGAATGTATATACTTTATGGGGTTGGAGATGGATATTGTACAAACGGAACGACAAAATTAGTTATACCCCATTTCCACTTTTGGGGTGAAGGGTATAAAAACATTCAGCCGAATTAATAACCTCCTTACAAGAACAGTGACCATCATTTGATCCATCAAATGACAATCACTGATGATGGAAATATCCATCACTGCGTAGAACAAAGTTTCTATCACATTCTAAAAGGGAAAATGAAAAACTTGATGTAAACATTTGTATACGTGTGATGTCTATAGCAAACAGCGTTACCAGTGACTTTTTTTACAAGAAATATAATAAAAATTTTGCTTGATTTTTTAAACAGATCTAATTACAAAACTTTTTATAAGCTATATTTTGAACTTTTCTAATTAATTTTGAGCAAAAACTTAGACTAAAATAACAAACAAAAAATTCATTTAAATTTATTACGAAAAGCCGCACAACGGCGACGCTGTTGCAGTATAAAATTATTGCAAATGTGTTGGTAGATAATTGTGTATGTATAAGCTTCCCTCAATCATTCTTGCTGGGCTTCTTTTTAGTTTTGGGTCGGCTAAAAATCATTTTACTGATGGCAACGCTGGTTTTTATATGTATTTTACTAAAGGCAAATTAGCAAAACACCTTTAGGTTTGTTTTATAAAAAAACAAATTTTTTTTATTGAGTAAAAAAACTTCACTGTTTAATACTTTTATTAAGACACTTATCCAAAACTAAAAGCAAATAATTTTATATTAGCTCTTTTAATTTAATTTTTATTTGCCTTATGTTACTTTTTCTTGTTTGCAGTAATGATTTCGTGAAATATCCCATTATTACGTACCCCGCATTACATTGTAACTGAAACACATCTTTTGAGGTTCATAACTGTAACCATGCTTTTAGGCGTAAATACTTAAGGTAAGTTTACTAAATAAAATAACATTTGGTTAACTTTGGGATGTCATAGCTTTACATTTTATCAATAACTTTAATATTTACGTTTACAACGGCGGTACAATGTGAAATATAAAAATTAAAGGTGTAAAACTTTAATAAGCTTTCTAGTGCGGACAAGAACATCTTAAAGTAGCATTGTGTCATGTATAAAGGCGCCATCTATTTCTAAGTACAAAACAATGATAAAATAATCGAGAATATCACTTTTGGCTTGCATGTACATTTTCACCCTAAATAAATACAGCTTGTATGTTGACCAATGAAAGCAAAAAGAGCTGTTGCCAATTGGAATGCAAATATGGCGGCCTTTGCGTCTAAAATAGGGTAGTTTTACAGTGGCCTTTAATTCCAACAAGGATAACATTCAAACAAACAGCAAGAAATTATATAAAAGTAAGTACTTCTAGAGAAACAAGGTACATTCAAACAATAACTTCCAAGTAGAAAAGTCAAAATTAATTTGTGCAATGATAAATCTTATAAGACAATAATGTAATTAGAGTAAAAGAATAATTTTTAAAAGAATAAAAAGAAAAGTTATTAATAAAGATGCAACACCATACAGAATCTGGTTACATGCCAGAAGTACCATTTCAACCTTTGTGGCCACAAGAAGCACCACCTCCACCTCCCATAGTACCATATCAGGAATTAATAACTGGATTTCCTTGCACAGACTTAAGTAAGAAAAGGCCTTGAATTTCTTTTATTTAAAACTAGATTTTTAATCAAAACTTAAAAAACGATTACAGGTCTATGGCAACGCTCTCAAGTTAATAATTTAGTTAATTCGCGTTCCAACAGCAGTAGCAGGGGCAATGGTACCTCTAATGGTACCACGTCAACGAATGGAAATCCTACCAAAAAAACACGACGTCGTACAGCATCCATGGCACAACGACGTGCAGCAAACATACGTGAACGTCGTCGAATGTTTAATTTAAATGAAGCCTTTGATAAGTTGCGACGCAAGGTGCCGACCTTTGCCTACGAAAAGCGTTTGTCTCGCATTGAAACTTTGCGTTTGGCTATAACTTATATTGGCTTTATGACCGAACTTCTTACCGGTACACCTATGAATTCGATTAAAACTCGTTCAGCCGAAATATATGGTGGCATGAATGGTCATCACCATCCCGGCGCTATGCCACATCATTTGCATCCTTCAGCATTTCAAAGGGATTTCGTTTCACCTTATGGTCATAGCTTGGCTTAAAAGTGAAGTAAAATGTAAATAGTTCTATTTTTGTTTGTTGATTATTGTGTAATAATTTATTGGAAACACCGTTTGTAATAAAAAAATAATTATTAAAAATCAATTTAAATTCGAGATTTTGGCTCAAGATTTTACACATTTTTTATATCAATAAAAAAAATAACTGTGAGAAAGATAAAGACTGTGAGCTCCAGGTGTGTTGTCCCTATATTGTTAGTAAAACGACAATGTCAGATAGGATACCGCAAGCTGGTGCTGGATATAAAACCAGGTGGACAATTATCGGCACTCGATATCGATCAAAATTTCAATAAAATTTAAATGTAAATTTCAATCGTGTGATTCAGTTGTGGACGTTAAATAACATCGAACGACTACAACAGTTCCTAACATTAATTGATTAACAGCATTAAAGTGTATAAAATCTCCAGCATCGTATAGACAGACGACTAAAACGTACCCGTACCTGCAAATCAAAAACATCTTGAATGATCGTGGCTAAATCTGTTTTTTTTTTTGTTTTTGTTTTGTCATCGAGATGACAAGTTTGCATGATATTGATCCAGCAACCTATTAAATTTTATTTCAATTAATTTGAACAAATTCCTTGCAGCCATTAAAAATACATTTTGACAATATTTGTACTTTATATTTAATTTTTAAATGTTAAGGGTATATAGGAGGTGGGAGACATGTCCTTGCATTTATTAAAGTAAAATTTTTAATGTTCACTGTATTCTGCATAACAAAACCCCGTAACAAGTAATAGCAATGGCGAATTCATTTTTTTCGGGGTCGCCTGGAATATCAGATGTAAAATAACTTTTTCATATCGTTGGAAATTTCTGCATTACTCATTTCCGGCCCAATAAAGTATATTTATATACTGGATCCTTAGACATAGGCAAATCGATTTAGAGATGTCGGTCTGCCCGTGTAGAAAACAATTTTTCCCAGGAGATCTGAAGAACTAAAATTTTTAGTTTAAAACCAAACTACTAATTTTTCAAATATCTGGTTTCTAAAATTTTGTTATTGAAAATTAGTGAAAGCGGTGCATTAATGACGGAGTTTTTCCCATGTTATTGTTGTTCGTTTTGTAGTTTTTGTGTTTTTTCTTTATAGCACCACTTATCTATCGAAAATTCACCATAATTTTAAATATCTTATTTAATATTTTAAATATTTTAAATGGTCTCAAAAGTTTTAATTTTATTCAAAAAACTTAATGGTCATTAAACAAAAAAAAAAATTCAAAAAAAAACTAAAAAGTATGGATTTTTCAAAATTTCACTTAAGATCCAAGTTTCTACAGAAGACAAATTTCCACCCAAAAACTACCAAATATTCTTATTATTAATAAAATATATATGTATATTCAAACATAAATTCTTTTGGTTAGATCTTTGGCTACGGAATTAAGGTATTTCAATTCTGCTTTATGTTTTTTGATTATATATATTTTTTTTTTTTTATTCTTAGTTTTTACTTAATAACGGAAAAATTTTATATTCACAAATAATTCGGCCATTGAGTTTTTGTCAATCATTTAGTCATTCGTTTATTGTTGTACTGAAATTCCAAATTTCGGAAAAAAAAACTCTAGTTTATTAGGTAATCGTAGTTTCAGGGAAAACCGAAAAACCAGAAAAAAACTCCATATCAAACTTATTGACGATTAAAATTTCACATAAATAAATATTTTTTCCAAAGTTTTACAAAAAAATAAATTTTTTTTTTTCGAAAAATTGTACTTGTAGCCAAAAAATTTAAAATTTATTAAAAACCGAAAATGCCTAAAACCAATACAAAAAGCAGAGGGAGAAGAGAAAATGGACAACCCACGGAGACATATGAATAACTTAAGTACGGAAACATTACGAAAAACATCTTCATTACATTAACTATATATTCTGGCAAAATCCTTAATATTAAGAAGAAAAACCCAAGTTAGAGTGATATATTCATCTACACTATATCTTGTATACCCTTTATCATATGTGTAGATCGAGTTTAGTGAAGTAACTCCAATAAAAAAAAAAACAAATAATCAGGTGACAGGGAATTAAAGAATTAGAAAAAAAGCACGACATATAATTTTACATAAAAACACCGCCTCCTAATGAGTTAGGTATTTTAAAAAATTTTAGAATTTTCTGAAAGCTCTCTAAAAAAAACTTTTAACTTTTTTTTTAACTTTTTTATGAAAATTTCAGAGACACATCACTCGAAAAATATGGGCAAGTACAAATTTTTCTACCTCATGTTTTTTTCTTATTTTTTTAGTTTTCTATCTTTTCATGTATTTGTTTTTTTTTTTTTTTTTTTATTAGAGTTACTTCGTTGTTCAAAATAATATGCAAACATTAGATGCAGGCGTGGTGTTATACCCACTGCCTCGAGGGACCGTAACGAGAAAGTATTGGCTAGCGCACATTTTTTCACCTGATGTTTTTTCTTGTTTTTTAATTTTCTATCGTTCCATTTATTTGTTTTTTGGATTGGAGTTACTTCATTTTTCTAAATGATATAGAAAATTTAGAGGAAGGCCTGGTGTTATGCCCACTGCCTCGAGGGACATTGGCCGATCTTGCTGATTTTCAATAGCACCTCTTACGACACCATGATGATCATTTGGCATTTTTAAAATTTTTCTAGCTTATCTAGTGTCTTGGCAAACTTGATTTCAACACTAACACGGACATACAGGCGGGCATCGCTCAATCGCCTTCACTATGCGTAGGAACCAGAATATAATATAATTTATGGGGTCGGAAGTGGATATTGTAGAAATTACAAACGGACTGAAAAACTTAAATACAGCCTTTCAATTGTTTGTGGTAAAGGGTATAGTAACACAATTGCTTTGGCAAACGGTATGAGAGTTTCACAACCGACATTTCGGGCGAAACCGAAAATAAATTCATCCTCAGTGCCCATATAAATATAAGAGATACTTTTTAAAATTTGAGGGCATTATTCTTCAAAATTTTTGAAAGTGTCATATTTTTTTCTTAATTTATTATTATCAATTTCATCAACTAACGATCTGTTAATATCACGATGTTATTTGGGAATGAATAATTAAAAAACCTGTGTTTTCAGCAAATTTAAGAAACTTTTTTAAGAATTGACAACACTGTTTTAACTCTGCCAGTGCCTTGGTTAATACATTTTTTAAATTTTTTACTTGTATCATATAAGTCTGAATTAAAAAAAATATATTAGTGAAATACTTTCAATTGTCACTATAATGCTACGATACGAATATCTAACAAATCCTACGTTTTCTTTCTTGAGAAAAACGCTGTTATTGTCGCTATAAAGTTTTTAGTAAATAAACATTTGAAGTTTGGGAAGCAAGTTTAAAAACACACATTTAACGTAAGAAGGCCAAGTCGACCCAACTTATAAAAGCCTTTCAAATTTTCACAGAGTGTGTAGTGTGGGCTCATGGTAATAACAAGTGCAAAAATTATATATTAAATAAAAGCGTGTTCCTAGAGAAGACCTGATTCAACTTTAATTTTATCCTATAATATTCTCTATTATAACTATGTCAACTACGATTGGTCAATCTTGATATCCCATTTCTAATATTTATATTACAGACTGAGTCTCCTGTAAGTTTTCACTCGATGGTGAACTTACTGATAGATAGATTGGTTTTAGTGGGAAATCGTTTTTGTATCTTTGGAAATTCGTATCTCATAACTTTAGATTTTTAGCATTATTTTTTCTACATTGAATGTAATCCGCCAAATCTTGATAAAAGAATGGATAAAAAAAATATGTGGCATCATCATGATTTAAAGGGAGTTTTTGCATATTTACATTTTGTTTTTATTTTGTGTTTTTATTAAAATTATTTATTTATTTAACAATATTACAGGACCAATTTTAATATATAAAAGTATTGCAGACAGACTCATTCAGCACTGAAAAATTTTACTTCTATCTGAATGAAAGTTGCATTTAAATGAATGTAGAGAATATTTCCGCTGCGTAATTAATATTTTTTCTGAGTTTTTTTTTATCTAGGCCTAGTCTTACACAATGTCATCTTCAACTTTTTGGTTGGTCCAATGGCTTCACAGCACATCTTAAGCATTAAAAGATAGCAAAAGATTTTCAATAACAAAAAACTCTTCGTATGTCATTTCTTAATTTTGCTCAGTTTTTAATTTTTTTAATTTTCTAAGCACTAGGTCGTTATTTTTTATATATATTTTCGATATTTCGCTACTCCATTATGCAGCATTATCAGAAAAATAAATATTTTAACTTTATTAAAACAATTTGTGTGACTTCAGTTAGCACAAATGGCTATTCACGGACATCAATGGTTGGCCTTCATTAACACATTAACATCAATAAATGCATTAACTGCTACAAGTTTCTTTTGGAAACCCTTTTCTTTTGTTTAAACTTTATTTATGAAAACTCCCCATTATTTTTAGGTGAACAAAATTTGAAACACAAATAATGTGTTTTTTTTTTTTGCATTCATTTTTTCAACGAAATTACCTGTGACACAGGGAAAGCACATATTAACAATAGCAGAAAAAGAAAAAGTGGACAGAACTTGTGTTTATGATTGGATTGAATATTGTTCTTTAATAATTCTTCCTCTAGTTCATTAATAAATCCTTGAAGCGAAGATGTTCGAAACTTATTGAATTTTTATAAGTCAACATGTCGTTCAGTGTTTCAATCAGTCTGCTTTTATACAATAATGTTATCTTTACCGTCATAAGGAATTCAAATACATATTTGTAAATAGTTTTAGTTTGTGCTATGTTGTCATAGGGGTTTTCAATATTAAAATAAAATATTCACCCTTGCTGTTTTAAGCTTTTCTTATTACTCAATTCTTGCATGCAATGTTTACATTTCATTTCGTCTGCGATGACTTTAAATTATGGAAAATATTTTCTTTGGTGACTTTTTTATTTTAACTTTTTGTAGGTGTAAGTCTGTTGCTTAATGTATTAATTTGAATTGCAGATCACAGACAATACCATCAAATAGAAAATTTTATATATAATTAAATAAAGTATTTATTTTAACACTTGATCCCAAGCTTGAAAAAAAAATGTTTTTGTGAAATGATTTAATTTAAAATTATTTTATAGCGAAGCATTAATAGGAAGTAAACATTGTTATACCCTTCACCACAAAAAGTGGTAATACAATATACATTTCCGAACCCATATAGTATATATATTCTGGTTCCTTATGCATAGCGAAGTCGTTGAACGATGTCCGTCGGTCCGTCCGTGTTAGTGTTCAAATCAAATTTATTGAGGCACTAGATCATGTAAAAAAATTTCAGTGCTCCAATCGATTCGACATTGTGTCGAAAGAGATGCTATTGGAAATCAGCAAGATCGGTACATATTGTTCAATGCAGTGTGCAAATCACCACGCCTTTCTATTATTGATTTATATCATTTAAATCAATAAAGAAATTCCAATCAACAAATATGGAGCAATAGAGCAATAAAGAATTTAAAAAAAAAATATTGTGTGAAAAAATTGGCAACCGCCCATATTTTCCGAGTTACGAGCCTCTTAAATTTTCACAATTTTTTAAATATCAATATTGGAGATTTTTTAGGAAATAATATTTTTTTAAAATGCCGATGGCATTTTTATGTAATTTTTTTTCAATTTTTAAATTCTCTGTCACCTCAATATATGTTTTTGTTTTATTGGAGTTACTTCACTAAACTAGATTTACATACATGGTGAAGGGTATATAAGATTTGGCACATCCGAATGAAGCATTTCTTTTTCTTTTGTTTATTTTTACTCTTTGTAGGTGTAAATCTGTTGTTTAATAATAAAATAAAATGACACCATCCAATAGACAGCGGAAAATCGAAAAAATTTAAATTATTTCACAGTGAAGAATTGAGAATTTTTGTTTTGAACTTAAAAAACTAAGTTTTAAAATTTTTAATAAGTGTGGGAATATTAAAAATTTATAACTGTTTTAACAAAACTTAAGGTAAAAACAAAACACGCGGCAGGTGGTATTTGACACTGTTGATATCTGCTTATTAAAATTAAATAATTTTTTAATAATCATCTGACATTAATCAGAGCTTTGCCATAAAGTGCTAATAGGAGACACGTGAGTCCTCTTAACAATCTATAACAACAAACATTACTTTTATATTCCATCCATTCCATTCCATCACACTGCAGCAACCCTTAGCTTCCCCGCTTAAACCACTGCTAATTTCGCATGAAGTGTTACTAATAATCCTTCCGTAATACTCGTATATGATTGTATGAAAAAAACAAAAACATATTGCTTACTACCAAGTGTTGCATCTTAGAAATCGTAACACTAACAAGGGTGGTATTTGTTGGGTTTAATCTGATTGCGACATATTGACTTTTCGTTCCTGTTTTCTGCTTCTACCCTGCACACAATTTTAGACAAGGGATTTTAGATGGCATAGTTTAGTCATAAGTGTTTATGCAATATTTTGGAATTAAAATTCGGCGTTTTTGTTAGAAAATAATACGAAAGTGTTTCCCGCGTTATAATTTGTTTCAAATTTATGACAGCAAGGACGTCTGTAATGAGGTTTACACATTTTTTGTGGTGGTTAGGGTGAAATCAAAACAATGCTAGATATGTAGAATTTTGTAAATGTTTTTCGTAAAACTATTAATCGATTACTTTGTTTTAAAAATAAATTTTCTTTGATCACTAGCACTTGTTAATTAATAATAATTGAGTCGATTCTAAACATTTCACTTTTTTATATTTTCAAACATTATTATCAATCATAATACAGTTTTCTTTTATTTACATTTGTCCACGCAAACTTTGAACAGCTGTTTGAGTTGTGGAAAAAATTGATCACGTGAAATTCCTGATACCAATTTTCTGTTCGGTTGGAATAAAATTTTCACATGAAAAAAAATTATTTCTTATTCACGGTAGGGGTGAATATAAAACTATCTGCAGCGAGAAAAAAATTTAATATTTCCTGAAAAATCTCTTCAAAAGCTTTTAAATAATATCCATATTGACCATATCGACAACCGAACTTTTTTATGAAAATTTCAGACGCCCATCAGTCGGGCGAGCGATAATTTTCTGCTGGATGTTTACTTTTCTTATTTTATAATTCTTTATCGCTCTACATTTTTATTTTTTTGATTGAAGTTATTTCATTGTTCCAAATGACAAAGAAATATTGGAGGCAGGCGTGTCGTATAGCCAACTTCCTCAAGGGACATTGACCAATTTTTCTGATTTTCAACAGCACCTTTTTTGACACTATATCTGATCTATTGGCGTATTTATTTTTCTCTGGCTAATCTAGTGCCCTGGCAAAGTTGATTTCAGCACTAACAAGGTCGGACAGGCGTACATCGTTCAATCGACTTCGCTATAAATAATGACTCAGAACATACATACTTTATGGGGTCGGATTTTACAAACGGAAAGGCAAGCTCAGATATACCCTTTTTCCACTTTTTCCACTTTTTGTGTTGAAGGGTATAAAAAACAATGATTCTTTTTATAATCGTAGTTAATTTTTAAATAAAAGTAATCATTAACCGTTATTCGTTAAACTAGCAGGACTAGGAAATATATTTAAAGCGCGTTAAAGCATGAAATTGTAACTAAAAGCCTATAAAATTACATATAATAAAAAAATTGTTTTTGTTTTCTTTTTCATTTTCATTTAAATCAATTCAGTCAAGTATAAATTACCAACAAATATGTTTGCTGACTTTACAAAGTGATACCTACTTTCAAACACTTGTTCAACATAGAGGGAAATACAATAGAAAAATCAAGCCTACAAGCTGACAGAATAATAGTTAGCATAAAAAAATCTGCACACATCAGGAATGGAAAATTGAAATTTTTATATTATATTATTATACGCAATAATGCTTGATATAAATCAAGAATTCACAATATTCTCGTGGAAAATTTTATACTTAAAACGAAACGTATGAATGCAGTATTGCAATATTTATTTTTAAATGAATTAAAAATAAAAGTTTGCAATATAACCTCATGGCAGAGTTTTTGTCGCTAAGCCATATTTATTTCTGCAACTTTTAATATCTTTTCGGCATTTTCACTTCTATACGCCCTTCAAGGGCTTATGCATTGAAATTTTAACCCAGGTATATCACATATAATACTTCAGTATGTAAAGTAATTATTAAATGAGAACAAGTATTTTGTATCGTCGGCAAATATTAGTATGTGAACACTGGCGCTTATTTAAGTACCAGTTATGCAGCAGATAGGCCCTCCTTGGCTAATGTAAAATAATATCACTGGCCCCAATTATTTAATTTTCTATCAGCTTATAGAATTTATTACTTGAGATCCACCTTTTAAGAGTAATAAAAATATTATCTCCCCTTAAAGGCTTTTTACTAGAGCTAACAATCCGTGTATCCACTCGATATGTTCTATTATGAATCCGAATTCATGTATTTTCTAAAATATTCTATAAAAATAACAATCTTCTTAGTCTTGCAGGAACTTATGTGCAGATTCATTAAGCTCTTAAAAATAAATTCATATTCCACAATAATTTTCTCTTAAATAACCGAGTTCATTCGAATTCATTCTGGTTTATGATGCAGTAGCTATTTTTGCCCTTTTAATTAAAAGTTTTTTATATCTAATTTAAATTATAAATTCAAAAAAGTTCGTTATCAAAAATATTGAGCACGAGAACTGCACTATCTGTTAAATGGTGAATGCTTTGAAAATTAACAAACCATCCAATGAACAATTTTTTTTTAACAGTTTAGATCTTTAAATGCTGTCCTTAAGTAAGGCTAAATGCGACAACCAATTCCTTCTATTAGATTTTTAAGTAAAATGTAACATACCTTAAGGATAAACTTTTAATTAAATTTATGTCATTGAAGAAATTATAAAATCATTCGGAGAAGAAGCGATAATTTCTGTGAAAGATTCCGTTACATTGTTACCTTCATATGTAAATATGGACATTGATATTGTATAGATATTATATATGCATATAAAAACATTCATAAGGCACTTGTTTGGTTGTCTTTAAAATCACCTTAAAGAGAATAGTACTGAATTTTCCATCCCTGACTAGTAAACTCATCCTTTATATCACCCAACGTTACTTATTTCAAAATTGCATACATATTACTCTTCTGAAGGTTTTGTTTACGTAATTGTTGGTTATTATTTTTTTTTTTTTTTATTAATTATAATTTGACGCTCTGTTAGCGTTGTCATTGTTTTGTTGTTCTTTTTTATTTTTGCTTTTTGCAGAGGGATGTTGAAAAGGCAGGTGATGTTTTTCTCACGCATCATTTTTTCGTTACGTTCAATTAAGTTTTTTGTTTGCGGTAATTAAATAGATTTAGTTTGTTAAAAAAACAGACTTTTAAAGTGTTAAAGTAAAGAAGAATTATCAGGTGGATATTGGTTAAACTCGTGGTGAGTACCGCTTTTTTAAATAAATCCATGAGATATACGTCAATTAAATGTCATTAATATACTCTTGATTAGATGATTAGATCTACTTTAATTTCTGCTTTAAATAACCCATTTCTTCTTTAATTTTTTGTCGACTGCTAGAATTTGACTACCTTTGGGATAGTTAAGTTTAGTTAAACTGTGTTTAAAGGGACCTTTTCCAAAAAAGGGAAAAAATAATTTTTTTTGATGATTAGATCCACTTTGCATTTTTAAATTTCTTGCAAGTAGGGGCATTTAATTTATAAATTAAAAATTTTATTAAAGGTATTTTAAATATAGTAGAAAGTGCCAAAATCGATGATTATCGTTTTCATGGATATACACAAAAAAAAAAAACACTACAAAAAGTAAAAAAAATATTAGAGTTTCCTGAAAATGCGTGGCGTGGCGAAATATTGTAAAAATAATAAATAAAGTGCTGGAAAAATTAGAAAAGTGTTTCTTTTGTGATTAAAAATAAACTAAAGAAATGGCATAGAGAAAAGGTTGTAAAATTTATTTGTATTTTACAGAGGATGGCAAAAGTCAAGAAAATGTAATTACTGCAAAAATTCCTTGAGCCTTACAAGTGGATCTACCGGAAATCTCAGCGCTACTTGAAGTCCAAACATCTTTCACAACCTCGGTCATTACAGTGCCAGATAGCCAGAGCTTCAGCAGATAAACAGCTTTAAAGAAGTATACAATCTTCCACAAGCTTCTCACCTTTCGGTAAAAAAGGGTACAACGTATAGACAGACTAGTGTTGCAAGCTGTGGAAAATAAACAAAAATTGTTTTAAATTTATTTCAATATATGATTTTTCATGAATTCTATTCTTTTCTTATCTGGTGGCAGTGTAAAAATAAGCTGTTTCCGAACCATAAGGGAACCTTGTTAACACACTCTTCTCTGTTGTTTCAGTTTGTCGCCTCCGAATAAGAGGAACGATTTTACATTTGGGTGACTCTGTTAAGCCAACTCTAAGCTAGGTTCTATGAATATGTTGTTTTCCAACTTTTATAATATTTAGGTTGTTGACGCACAACAAACAAACAAACAAAGGTTTCTTTCCACCACAGGTCACAATTTCTGTGCTAAAAAAATATTTCAGATTTTAAGGAGTTTTTTCTTTTTTCTTGCATATGATGGAATTATTTCGTAAAATCACAGCATAAAAAATGTCTTAAATAATATAAATAAAACTAATAATAATGGTTTTTAAACCTTCATCACAAAAAGTAAAAAAAAAGGTATATTAAAGTTTGTCATTGCGTTTGTAATTTCTAAAACATCCGCTTCCGACCCCGTAAAGTATTAAATTCTGAGTTCTTAAGCATAGCGAAGTTGATTGAGCGATGTCCGTCTGACCGTTCGTGTTCGGATTGAAATCAACTTTGCCAAGGTACTAGATGAGCTAAAAAAAAATTAAATACGCCCATCGATCAGACATAGTTTCGAAAAATTTTGATATTAAAAATCAGGGGTGGAATCGTTACATCCGTGTTCGGATCAAAATCGTAAGAAAAAAAATTACGTGATACGTTAATCGTATGAATTAAATGGCACTATGACATTCGACAGCAAGGGTTTTCATATTTAAATATTAAGGCTAGTCAGTATTTCGAATTTTGTTGTTTCCAAAAGTCAAAATCGATTTTTTGCATGTAACGCTTGATTCAAGGACGGCTGCTTCAATTTACAGTTCTTCAATGGGAATTACCAGCTTTTCTTCGTATGGGTCTCCTCCAGTCTGAATTTTTAAAATTAAAAAAAATAGATTTTTTTCTTCGCTTGAAATATTTGAGTAGCCTCAAGCAAAAAATTATAAATTTATATACTTTTCTTACGATAAAAATAAATTGCTAATTACTTTCCTTTAAATCTTTACATTACTAATTGGTGGTACTAGTGCGTTCATACGCTAAGACAGCTCATCCTATAGTCACTTAGCAGTACATTTTCCTTATGCTTAATTAGGAAGCATTATTTTGTTTCTAAATTTTTGTGTACATTCATGAACCTTAGATTTAACTTTTTGTACTTAAAAAATAATTTTATCTAATTTTGTTTATTTTCCATTTTTTTAACGAATTTCTAGCACTTTTGTTAATGGATGACATGTAGAAAATCTTACGTGTTATCATACGATAATGTATGTTATAACCCTCAATATTGTGAATTTTCATCAGCTAACACATGTCATAATCCAAAAAACGTATTTTTACGACACGTGTTATCCGTTCACGGATATAACGATTTGACTTCAGGTCGCTCAATGTCTTTCTGTCTTTTATATCGTTTGAAAAAAAAAATTAGTTTAGTAAAGTAAATCAAATAAGAAAAATAAATATATGAGGCGATAGAGAATTAAAAAAGAAGAATAAAACATCAAGAGAAAAATTAGGCTCTCGCTCCTCATAAAAAATTACGATTACGCACCATATTTTTTAAGATATCAATATGGATATCAAAAGCTTTTGAAGAGATTTTTTAAATTTTTTCAAAAATGCCGATGACATTTTTATGTAAAATTATTTATAGTACTTAATCTTTTTTCTTATTTTTAATTCTCTCTCACTTCAATGTTTGATTTTTTGATTAGAATTATTTCACTAAACTAGATTTTAAATAATGGTGAAGGGTATAAAAGATTTGGCATAGCCGAATATATCACTCTTACTTTATAATTAATACGAGTATTTTGGTTCTGCCATTAAGACTGTATTTTTCTCTTTATCAAAAGTTTTTCACTTCATTTCTTTTAAACCTTTGTTAAAGGAATTTAATTTTGCAACTCTGCATACCAACATGAGTTTATTACAAGTTGTTTAGTACGTGACACAATTTACTGTCATCCACCTTAATAACATTTCAAGGCAGGATTTTACTTTTCTAAATATAAGAATGATCGTTGTTTTTGTTGACCATTTGTATTATTTGCCCTCAGGTGATAGAGTCTTAGATTATAAAGTACTAATGTTCTAATATGTGAAACAATAACGTTAGTGAAAAAATCCATGTTTTAATTGCCGTCTAAGTTATACGACATAAATGGGACTTTATACTCTTTAGAGCAACGGTTCTCAAATGGGGGTCCGTAGCAACCATCCAAGGGGTCCGCATGAAGAACCGAAGAAACAGTGTTTTCACGGTATTTTGTCTCTGAAAATAGATCTTGATTCAGATACCAAGCCACTGTGCTGATTCGTAAAACCGTTAGTTTTTTACGACAAAAAATTTTGCAACAAAATACTTAAATCATTTTACTTAAAGAATTTTCTTTTTTTATATAAACCAAAATTGACAACCTGTTTTTAATAAAAAGTAATTTCGCAGCCCAAGTTCATGGCTGTTAAAATAAATAGCAAAAAGTGCAAAATTATTCTTTATTTTTAAATACGCAATGTGCCTTTCGTCCACCATTAAGAAGAGTGGGAAAGCTTTTTGGTGTTACGTAAATTATTAGAACAGAGCTGCCAAGCCCTTGAACACAATAGATTATATTTCTTATACATATGTAGTTTTCCTAACAAAAATACCCAAATTATCTGCAATTATGTATTTAACGTTTTATATATTAAAAATATTGTAAAACTATGCAACATTTGTTTTCTATTAAATATGTTCGCATATCAAATCAAATTAACTTTCTATGATTTATTATTACATATATAACGGTTTAACGCCCTAATTTTGTACTAAATATTAAGACTATGCACCCTCTTCCTCAAAAAAAACCAAAATATACAAACAAAAAAACAAAAACACAATTACGCTTCCTTTTTGATTGAAACTTTACCAACCCCTTTGTTTGACTAACAAGTTGATATTTCAATAATATTAATCTTGTCACCTAATATGACAAATTAATTGAAACTTTTTGAAAAATCTGCACAAAATTTCATCAAAAATTGTTTATTTAATTTTGCTGCCAATTTTCTTATTGTTATTGTAATGCTAAATTGAATGCATACATCAAACAACCATATTGTAGTTGTTTTTTTTTTTTGGTTTTAATCTGTGCTATACACGTTTATGGGATACTAATCCGTGGTGTATATCAGACGAAAACTCACCTCGTATGTGTTAAATGATTTTTTTCATACTTTATTTTCTTGGCTGGCTTAAATTAATTTTAATTAAAAATATCACTATATGCCTCCGTGGCGCAATTGGCTAGCGCGTTCGGCTGTTAACCGAAAGGTTGGTGGTTCGAGCCCACCCGGGGGCGCGTAATTATTTTTGCATTTTTTTTAACATATTAATTAAAAATCTTAATAGGATTTTTTATTGAATTATCATCTCTTTTGTTATTTTTTTTATTATAAATTTCTTAGCTTGAAGCTAAGCACAGCTTAAGACTGCATGAAAAAACAAAACGAAGCATAAAAAATAAAATTATACGCCTTAATTTAAATTATGTTCTGAAAAAAAAAAACGATTGTTTGAAATAAAAAGATGTAAAGGCTTTCTTAAATATTTATGGTCACTTCTTTTGCACATCCAATGTGACTTCTTAAGAAGAACGGAACTGTTCCTCAGTTAGGTAATTAAACAAAACAAGTGCCAAACAGACAACTTATGGACGGCCCATCATTGTCGTGCTGAGAAAAGCTCATTATTCTATTTGTTGATCACGTGTTGGTAGTTTTTGGCTTATGTCCCATTTAAACACTTTCAGTCAAGTTGGTGGTTTTTGACCTAAATCTTAAAAGCAATAAATATTTGGATTAGTCAACAAGGTTTTTTTCTATCGTTTGTGGCGACACAATTAAAGAAAAAATATATAAAATTTCTGGCAAATGTCGTTTTAACGGAGAGTTAATCGTCTATTTCATTTAATAAAAAATGTGATCGCATTTGCAGGCGAAATTAAATAGATTTTTTAGAACTATTGAAAGATAATGATCAATCAGTAACGAATTAAATATTTTATTAATTTTGCTTGATTGCCTAAATATCGAAGGTATTTCCTTTTAAATATTTTGATACACGTCTCAAAATGTTGTTCGTGTTATGCAGCTCCACTGTTATGATTTATTTGTTTTATGTTTCTTGTAGTAAATAAATTTAAGGACAATCTATTTGAGAATTTTTAGCTTTATCGAATTTCTTTTTGGTCTAACTTTAACTGTGATTGGTTCGGGTTTTTAACCAGTTTTTTATTGTTGGTTTCTTAATTGTCAATTAGATTTTTTTGTTATTCAACGAAAACGGCCCTTCAAATTTTTTGAAAATTTGCATTAATTTTTATACTAAATTTTTTTAAATCTGTAACTTAAAATTCTCTTCCATAAATGAAATGAAATTCAAAAATTTTTAGCTCAGTTAAGGACGTACAGATAGACATCGCTCAGTCGACTCAGAATATATACACTTTATGGGGTTTGGAAATGGATATTATAGAAATTACAAACGGAATGACAAACAAACACAAGCCCTTTTTCAATTTTTTGTGAGAAAGTGTATAAAAAATTCTCTATTTTAGTATTTTATTTTTTGTATTCTAAGTAGAAGCTAAACATTAACTTTAGCCACCGCATTAGTTAAGTCTTTGCTGTAGGATAAGCGACCATAAAAATTAATGTGCATAGAGGACTGGTTTATTGTTTTAATTTTTAAAGTGGCACAGACTTAAAAGAAAATTTTTAATTATTTTTTTTTTACTACGGTTAAAGTTTGGTAAAATAATATTGAAAATCGTAGCTATTTAAATGAACTCTAAAATTTGTTTAAATCCCTCTTGTAAGTAGATCAATTCTTAAAAATAATTTTATTAAGAGCTCAAGTTTTTCACTAAAGTTGCTTCATGAAGTTTGAGTACAGTTCTATTCACTTGGGATTAAAATTAAAAAATTTATGATGAAATATTTGAAAGCGTTTTTATACACTTAAACTTTTTATAATACAAAAGAGAAGCATTTGATTACATTGCTAAAAACTGATTGATAACAGGTGAATAAAAACAAAGAGAAGGAGAGAAAATAGAACAAACTTTTAAAGTTAATCAGCATGATAAAAGTAGAGCAATTATAAAATAACTCTTATCTTAACTATAAACTTAGAAATTGTTCGTTTAAAAACCGGATTGTTTGATTCCATATTTTTACATTAAACACTCATGTTAATGTAACCGATAAACGTTCTGTCTGTCGTACCTCAGAAAGTCGTCGTTGCTCGCTTCTGTTTACCCTTTCCAAATATGATCTCTTTAATATCATTATTTTTCTAACGTTTTGATGAAAGCGAGTGAAATTTAAAGTTGTGAATTAAATTTAATGGAACTGAACTTAAACATTTAAACATTTAAACATATGCATTTTTGTAAAGGAAATGACTTAAATATAAATAATTACTTCTTAGGAAATTAATAGCTGGAAAAAGTTGATGCAATTAGATATGTTACGAAGCAATTCTATGTTTTTCTTTTAAGACCTGTTTAAGAGCGTGCATCTGTTGATTGGGATTCCATATATATGATACATATAATTTTATAGTACTCCATTCGTAACATACACTGGATATGAAGATATTCCTCCATAATCCAGATGTTCTTATGCATAGCAAAGTCGATTGACCGATGACCGTCTGTCTGACATTGTTAGTGTTGAAATCTTTGCCAAGGTGCTAGATGAGCAAGAGAAAATTTAAAAACGCCAATCAATCGGACATAGTGTCGAAAGAAAGATCATGTGTCGTGTGAAAATTATGTATGTGCATTAAACACACGTTGACGCTACAACAACAAATAAATGACAGTATTATACAGACTACTAAATAGCACATGGGAGCTTTTTTAATGGCAAACTCCATGTGTGTAATTAGAATTCTGAAACAAATTAAAATTCAGTTTAATATTTTCACAATTAAAAATTGAGTTAAGCAGACTACCAGAGTCTTAGTATCGTATATTAAACTAAATGTTTGCAATCCAAGCTAAAACTGGAGCCTATGCCAATGAGTCGGTTTCTTTGCACCTATTTTAAAATCATCAGCATCAAACAGGGAGTAAATATTTTGCTTAGCTTTTTTTAAGTTTCTTAAACCTTCTTTGCAAATGAAATACATGATACTAAAAGGCTTCTTGGAGTCTTTGTGAATACTAGGGAAAAATATGTCGTCCGCAACTGTCGATACAAACGTTAGCCTTTTCAATGAACAATTCACTGCTGGCTTAGTTAATGTCTAATTTCAATTAATTGTTGTACAAATGATCATATATGTATGTCAAAACGTGAGCTCGGTGAGACACTTTGAGACGATATTTTCCTGGCTTAGATATAATGATAACGTAATTTTAAGAGATGGCAACTTGTCAAGATAAAAACATTTATCAAACGATTAACAAAAAATTATTTTTTTTCAACCTCAAAATCAAGTTGCTAAGAACAGGTCTTTAAAGATTTTTACTTTCCCGTCATAGTGACTATACGAATTGGAGAATTGCGTCCAGGTCTTCCAGATATCTTTTCAGAGACACAATTCTTTTTTTTTTTTACTCTTGTAGCTTCCTCAGTCGCTTCGTGCATTATTTTGAGTTCAGTTTTCTTGAGTTTACACTAATTTCGATCAACAAATTTCTTTTTACGGTTTTCATCTATTGTTATATCGATAAAAGCAAAGCTTTGCCGTGATTTAGTCATCTGGTATTCTTATTAAGATCATCAAATTTGCTTCATGTAGATATCGTGTCAGTAGAAAAGAACAACTTAACATTACTTAACATTTGTTGTGTACGAATTCATTAGTAAAATAGTTTTTTTTTTAAATAAACGCCTATTTTAAGCTTATTTTTAATTAAAAAAAAGAATTTTAAAATACCAACCAAAAGCTTAATTCTGTTTTATGATTTCTTTTAGAATAAATTCTTTGATAATTTATGCCAAGGGTTTGTAAACAGTCGTTAAATATCGCCTGGTTACTTTTGTGTACGAAATCATTTGGTCTAATAATATTATGCTTAAATATGCTGACGACGCTTTATAAGACGAGACTCTGTTCATTGATTTCTAAAGCACCAACTGGGGTTCACCACCTTTGGATTTATACTATT
This sequence comes from Cistogaster globosa, assembly GCA_937654795.1. NCBI lineage: Eukaryota > Metazoa > Arthropoda > Insecta > Diptera > Tachinidae > Cistogaster > Cistogaster globosa. The sequence goes on along the minus strand of OW569403.1, from coordinate 131,507,951 downwards.
TCATAATTTCATCGGTACGAATTGATATAAAACTCTCACAATTTGACCATTTTATACGCTACGATCATAATTATTTAAGCAATTATTTAAAATCGATCAAAGCTGCTTTGGAAATACCCAGCCTAAAAGATTTAAATATTCGATTAATCGATTTTGGTTCAAGGGCCAATGTTACATATTTTATTATTTTGCTAGATCCAACCGATAGTGCTAAATTTGAAAACACCTTTGAGGAATGAAGAACCTTTAAAAAAATCATTTACTCAAATGAACGATATACAAACGAATCTTATCTTGATTATATAATTGTGATTTAATGGAAATAAACGTAAGTGAAGTTAAAAAAAATTATCTCTTAAAAATTATACTTTTATCATATTCAATCTGTTTAAAGTTATAAAAAAAAACAGTATCTTTATGCAATGTATAATTTCTTTTTTTTTTACAGATTTTTAATTTTCCTATTACAAATATTTTTTTAAAACTAAAGGCCTTTTGTTGACTTTGAAACAATTTTTGTTGATATCCTAATAGATTTGTTCTTAAAGCAAAGTACAGCTTGCATTATATAATTTATTGTTTCACAAGAATAGTACTCCACATCGGTCGAAAAGTAATATTGCAAGAGAAATATAATGAAATAAAATCACGTCAATAATAAAACATGAAAATATAGTTCTTTATTAAGCCGGCTAACATTTGAATAAGTGAGTTTACATTCCATTCGTTAAAAGTTAACTCATTAAACTTGTAAAATTACTATACATTTTGTTCTTGATAAATTAAATTTTTTTAATTTTACAACAAAACAATTAAGAGTGCTATATTCGGCCATGCCGAATTTAATATACCTTTCACCATCTATGTAAATCTGGTTTAATGAAGTTACTTTAATCAAAATAACAAATGTTGCGCTGACAGAGAATTAAGATATAAAAAATTAAAAAAATATTTAGTACTATAAAAAATTATATAAAAATGTCATCAGCTCTTAATGGGTTAAGCATTCCTAAAAGGTTTTAGTAATTCCGGAAAATATGGAGAGCGCCAATTTTTTTGCTTTATTTTTTTTTTTCTTATTCTTTAACTCCTACCCTTTCTCTACTTTTTTTAGTGAAGGGTATAAAAATAATTATTTCAATAAAACATATAAGCCTTACGTAATTTCAACACTGTTCCATTCAACTATTGCGCTTCGTAAATAAAACAGATGGTTGTAAAAATATTTAATTTAAAAAATTAATTGTTAATATCTTGAAAGTATTTTGTGATAAACTTGAACTTGATCTTGACAAAATACTTGTGTAACATATGCATATAAATACACACTTAGATTGTTTTAATTAAATATTTTCGCAAATAATGAATATCAGAAAACCCAGTATAAAGCAGAAATTAACAATACAGCGCACTGTGGAACATGTGGCGCGAACGCTACTAAACGTATACAACAATCATCAATATTTATTTTTGAATTCCCTTTTTTAATTTTTAGCTAAATAGGAGATAATCAAGTATTTAATTTGAGATAAATGTTAATTCACCAAAGATTGGTGGCGATGTATAAAGAGATCCAGACATTCTGCTGGCGTTTAATTTTTCCTGTTTTCTTTTTTAATTAAATTTACAAACTTTGAACTTAAGCCTAATTGAAACTTTTCCTTTAAAAAAAAAATTAAAAACCTAAAAGTTATTAATATATTTTATTAAAAAAAATTAAATTTCAGTTAAAACGAAACAAAAAAAAAATTTATATATTTTAAAAATATCAAAACTATTGCGTTTAATTTATAAACGAAATTTAAAAAAAATTTTTTTTTTTTTAAATTTAAGAAATCGAAGTGAGATTTTACTCAAAAATTTTAAGTAAAATCAAAAGGCAGGTATTTCCTAAAAATGTTTTCAAAATTCTCAATATTTAAAAAAGGGATCTGCTTATTATTTAAAAATTCAAGATGAAAAAAATAATACTAAATATGTTTGTTTTAATATTACAAAATTCGAAAACAAAAATCATGGTACTTCTTTACTTGTATAATTATATATAAAAATAATGAAATAATAATAATTAAAGCTTACGGGTATACGACTCTTTACTCAATTTTAAGAGAATTCTCAATTACTCTTAACAAACTAAAATTAAATAAAACAAGTTAGACTGCCATATTCGGCTATGCCAAATCTTATATACCCTTCACCATTTATTTAAATCTAGTTTTGTGAAGCACCTTTAATCAAAAAAATAAATATAAAAGAGACAGCGAATTAAAAAATAAAAAAGAAATTACATTAAAATGCCATCGGCTCCTAATGGGTTAAGTATTTTTTTAAAATTTTTTTGTATTTCCATAAAGATCTCTTCAGAAGCTTTAAAATGATTTTAGGGCTTGGGATTTCCTGAAAATTTTTTTTCCCGGAAAACGGGAAAGCAAGTTTAGTTAATGAAAAAATATTAAAAAATTTAAAAATTTATTAAAACATAAACAAACAGTAAAAATATTTGCTAAATAATAAAATTAACAGTTTATTAAACTTAAAAACAATTCAGGTGAAAAAACTTTCGTCTCTACATTTCTACTATATAACGAGATATAAAGATTAAAAATACTGAGAAAGTATTTTATTAATTATTTTTTAAATATATGTTTCTTGTTTTCGTTGTAAATCTTGCAACAATAGAAAAATCCCTTTCACATGTTCATTGCTTAAATATTAATAGCTTTAAATTTATTAAATTTTTTTTCAAAAAATTTAGTAGTAACCTTTTGTTCTGTTTTATAAAGGGTCATCCAAATGTGACGTCTAGATGTCAGCACTATGTAATTTTTACACGTGACATCTTTTCAAATGACATAAGCCATTTTGTTTTATTAGAAGGTAGTACAGTTTTAACCATGGACAGGTACACATTGCAACAACGCGTTCACATCATTCAAAGTTATTATGAAAATGGGCGTTCTTTGAAAAATACCCATCGCAAAATTCGTGATTTTTTTGCTGTAAATAATCGGCCAAATCAATCTTCAATTCAAAGATTAGTAAAAAAAATTCGAAGAAACTGGTTGTGTTACTGATAAACCAAAAAGTGGTAGACCAAAAACTGTACGCACAAACGAAAATATTGCTGCTGTTGGTGAAAGTGTTGAAAATGAACCGACAACATCAAATTCGCGTCGTTCGCAAGAATTGGGCATATCTTATGGGTCCTTATGGAGGATTTTGCATAAAGATTTGCATTTACATGCTTATAAAATTCAATTAACCCAGGAATTGAAAGAAAGAGACCATTTACAATGTTGTAATTTCGCTAGTTGAATTATTGAACAACGAACAACAGATCCATTGTTTTTAAGCAAAATTTTGTTTAGTGACGAAGCTCATTTCAGAATGGATGGATTCGTCAATAAGCAAAATTGTCGTATCTGGGGTGATGAAAATCCTCGTGTTATTCATGAAAAATCTCTACACCCACAAAAAATTACTGTTTGGTGTGCATTTTGGGCAAATGGAGTCATTGGGCCATTTTTCTTCGAAGATGATGATGGAAATGCTGTTACTGTGAATGCTGAGTGATACCAATCAATGTTGAGAGACTTTTTATGGACACAGTTGAATCATATTGATGTGTCTGACGTCTATTTCCAGCAAGACGGTGCTATATGGCACACAACGCGAGAAAACATTACGCTTTTGCGATCAAAATTTCCTTAACGTGTAATTTCACGAAATGCAGATTTCAAATGGCCTCCAAAGTCATTAGATTTTTTTTTGTGGGGTTTTTTTAAAAAGTCGAGTGTATGCTAACAAGCCACAAACAATTTATGATCTAAAGAACAACATTCAAGTTGCAATTCGTGAAATAGCACCTGCAACATGTCGGAAAGTCATTGAAAATTTCGATATTCGGATTGATGTCTGCACACGCAGTCATGGTGGACATTTGAATGATATTCTATTCCACTTATAATTGTAATGGATCATACTTTTAATAAAAAAAAAACAGCTTGAAAAAATTGCAAATAGTTTGTGTTTTATTTCAAAGAAACATGTAGGCGCGTTTTTCAAATGACCCTTTATTTTATGTAGTAGACACAAATTATTGAAAAATTTTCAAATAATACAACCAAAATATTAAAAAAACATTCAGTGTATTTCTTGAAAATGCTAATAATTTTATACTTCTTGTTTTCCTGGAATTTAGCCAAAAGCTATCCACAATTTCCCGGGAATTCCCGTATCCTAAATCGTTAATGATACCCATATTGATATTTTACAAATTTCAGAGGCCCGTAACTCGGAAAATATAGGCGAGCGCCAATTTTTTTACTCAATGTTCCTTTTTTATTTTTTAATTCTCTATTGTTCATATATATATATATATGTATATATATATATATATATATATATATATATATATATATATATATATATTGTAGAAATTACAAATGGAATGACAAAATTATTTTTACCCTTTTTTCCAGTTTTTTTGGTGAAGGGTATAAAAACAGGCACCGAACTCGGGCTAACAAATCTGTGTTCAAATTTTAGACTTGTGTAGTTCATAAACGAACTAGCTCATTCAAACGATTCCATTAAGTGAACTAGTTCATACTTTTAAGTATATCTAGTTCATTTTTTAACTATACTTTGTATTTGAACTACCAGACAAGATGAACTAGAACCCATGTCTGTGTTTCTTTGTGGACTGTTTTGGACATGAAATTAGTGCAGCCACGCATTTTATTAAGCATTTTTCTTGGCAATGCTACGGTGTTGTTGCCATCATATTTTGAAAATAACATTTAAAATAAATAGCTTTGAACTAAGGAAGCGTTTGAACTTAAAGTTGAAAAGTACGAACAATACGTCAACAGAACATTTGAACTAAAAATGATTTTAAATTAAAGAGAGCCTTCGAACTAAAATTTGAACTAGTTCATTTTCAAACTTTAAACCAAAAAGAGCGGTCACTAAATTGAACTATAAGGTTATGTTTCGAATTTCATTTTTTTCGCCCTTATTTGGCGAGACTTTGAATAATAAGAATTTTATTTCTTTGTAAATTTAAGTTTTTATTAAAACAAACATAAAACAATATTAACATTACGTTTTGTTTTTGATTTTTTTTTTTAATTTTTAAATGAACATTTGAAATAATAATATTTTCCAGTTTTGTTTTCCTTTGTGGATTCTAGTCTGAAATAAAATTGAATTAATTTGATTGCAATTTTATTATTTAAGTGAAACTTGATTTGTTTAAAATGTGATATTTTGGTGGAACTTTGAATGTTAAGTGAAATTATGATTTTTTGGTTACTTAGAGTTTAATTTTCCAAAATAATAACGTATAAAAAATAATGCAAAATAACATAGAAAATACTTTTCATACTTTTCTTACCAAGCGCCAATATTTTTACTTGATATCTTTTATTATTTTTAATCCTCAATCGCTTCATATATTTAGTTTTTTGATTGGAGTTATTTCATTGTTCCAAATGATATGGAAAAATTAAAGGCAGACGTGCTGTTTTGTCCGCTGCCACGAAGGTCATGGACCGATTTTGCTTACTATTAATAGAAAAATTATGTCTGATCGATTTTATCTAGCTCATCTAGTGCAATCAACTTTTCCAGCTATGGCGTATGTTGTAAGATAAATGATTTTTTCAGAACGAATCAGTGAACATTTGTGGTAAAAAATTAATGATATTTAAATTTTAAAAATATCTAATAAGAAATTTCTGTTATTTTTTTTAAATAAAATTTAAAGTTGATAACTAATTTGAGGATATAGGGATATAGAAAATATATAATTAATTCTGTTCCTGTGTTGTCTACTGAAAATGATTAATTCATTTGCAAGCCATAATCATGAATTGCTGTGGTAAAGGGGTTTATTAAATCTGGCCCTGCTGAAAGTTTTTTTTAATATAAAATTATTTTTTAACTTTATGATAAACATATATGTAAATATTATTAAAAAATAAACATTGTTTAGAAAAATTTTCATGTAAATGTTGCCTTGTAATAGCTAATGACGTTTTGGTATTTATTATTATTATTTTTGCTTACGATACAAAAAGTGTCGCCTTAAAAAGCTGAAAACTTAAAACACTTTTAAATTACTTATTTCGAAGTGCAAAGTACTTTCTTGTCACATCAAAAAGTACTTTGTATTGAATATTAATATTCCAGGGCTCCCCGATAACACAACCATGGTAAGACAACCTTCAGATGTTCAATATAGCGCTCATTTAAATATAACATTTCTTTAAATTTGTCACCTTCTTCTGAAGTTCCAACAAAATTATCGATATTGGCAGAATCGGTAGGTTCACACAAAACAACAGCCATAACAGTGATAACTGTCAGAAAGCCTTTAATAGGGAAATATAAATGATAAACAAATTTTTTAATTATTAAATAAAATGACTTACCCCATATTCCATATTTAATTAAAGCTTCATGTATACTTCGTAAAGTGGGCAAAGGCTTTGTATATTTTAATAATTGTAAATGTTCAATCAAAGTATCGTAATAACATTTAATCATATAATCAAAATGTTGAGTTTTTATGTCTATGTGAGCCGATGAAATTATAAAGTATAAAAGATCTTGAGCAGGAGAACCATAACGTGGCATTTGTAAATCTACCAAATAGGTGTCTTTTAATTTTCCCTCTACATCATATTGAAACATGATATTGTTTGCCCAACAATCGCCATGATTTAAGACATTAAATTCGCTCTCATCCACCGAACACTGTTCGAACAAAATATCTGTTACATTAGCGGCTAAATTATTGATTTGATTATAAAAGACATCATAATTTTCTAGCTTTTTTATAGTTCTTTTTAAATGGGGTATGGAGGTATCAAACATTGTTTTGCACAAACTTTTGCTTTCTTCCCTTAAAAATCCATTCAGATAAGGCTTTTCAAACATGCCCTTTCGTTCTACTCTAACAGCGGATGCTGCATGAAATTGTGCTATTTTCTTTAGCACAGCCTTACAATGCACCATATCCAAACAATCTTGTCTTTTAACATTTTTGAAACCTTTCACGGATAAATCTTCCAACAATATATATTCCTTATCCACAGGCAATTCATAGCCTTTAGCACCAAAATGTACTTCCAATCCAGCTTCAGCATAAAGTTGCTCAAATTCTGGTTTAATATCACGATACATGCCAAATTCAGAGACGAAAAATTCCCATTTGGACATTTCATTGCGATAAAGTTCAGTGTCATGGGCCACTTTTAACATAAATCTTTGACGTTGTATCGAACCACTTGTTAGCAAAATATCAGCTTGTACTCTGAGCATAATAGTTGCATAATTTTCGCCTGGAGCTAAAGCTGGAAATACTTCGAATTTTTTTATTTCTTGAAAGTCTTTAACAGTTTCCCGTAAAACATTTTCAAATAGCTTGGCCTCAATCCAAGCTGGTATTTCTATTGTAGTCATTACGTTTTTGTTTTTTTTTTTTCTTTTTTAATGTTATTTCCTTGTTTTACATGCGAATCTTTAAAATGTTGTTCTCAGTTAAGCTTTTAATCAACTACTGAAAACAAGTATTTTTTGTTTAGATTATTTTTTCTAGCAAATTGTCTAACAGAATTTCAATGAGATCGTCAAACACTAGTTTGTAAACTCAATTGCTCAATTGCTTTGTTATCTTTTTTAACGAAAAGAAAAATAATTTTTTTTATTAATCCTTAAAGTGATGTTTGCTTTAAGCAAACAAAGTGGTTAAAATTAATCCATCAAGTGCGGGTTTGTCTTACAAGGGGTATAGTTTTTATACACTTCACGACAAAAAGTGTTTTATTTTTCTACAATATCCATTTTCGACTCCAATAAAAAATATATATATTCTGACTTCTTCTGCATAGCGAAGTCGATAGAGAGATGTCCGTCTGTCCGTCCGTCTTAGTGTTGAAATCAAGTTTGCCGAGGCACTACGCCAATCGATCAGAAATATTGTCGAAAGAAGTGCTATTGAAAGTCAGCAAGATCGGTCCATGTCCTACGTCACCACGCCTACCTCTAATTTTTCTATATCATTTGGAACAATAAAATACCTCTAATCAAAAAAATAAATATATGGAGCGATAGAGAAATAAAAAATAAGAAAAAAGCATCAAGTGATAAAATTGGCGCTCGCCCATATTTTTCCGAGTTACGGTCCTCTGAAATATTAAAATTTTTTAAAATATCAAAAAGCTTTTAAAGTGTTCTTTTAGGAAATGCTGATTATTTTAATGATTAACCCATTAAGAGCCGATAGCATTTTTATGTAAGGTTTTTTATTTTTATTCTCCGTTACTTCTTTATTCGTTTTTTTGTGGGAGTGCATGAGAGAAGTAATGAGATTGGCAACGCTGTGTCTACCGGCCAATGCTAAATCTGATTGTTTAGTCCTTCCACTTCCTCAGTCCGAGTTACAACTTCGTACAGTTAACACATTAGTTTTGACAGCGCCATTAGTAAAGTTGTGTTTTCATTATGATTCACAGAAATCGAGCATCGGAATTTAGAGCAACGTTGTACAGTAAAGTTTGTGTTAAACTGGGTGAATCTGCGAGTGCGACTTTTGGAAAGTGGAAACAGGCCTCTGGAGAACAGTGCTTATCGAGAGTATAAGTTTTCCGCTGGCACAAATCATTTTTGGAAGGCCGAAAACACGTTGAAGATAAATCTCGCTGAGGGAGACTATTTCCATCCCTGAATTTTTGACCTCAAAACGTATTACTGTTATTCCTCAACCCCCTATTCAGTTGATTTTAGTTCTTGTGACGTCATTTTGGAACTCTGGAGAACATTCAAAAGACTGTGACCGACTAGTTAAAAGCTATACCAACTGAAGACTTCCAGCGCTGCTAGCAAGAGTAAGAACGACGACTCTGCCGATGTATAGCTGCCCAAGGGAACTGCTTTGAAGGGGATAACATTGTTGTTTAAAAATAATAAAAACTTTGGTTTGTATGAAATCAGTGTCATTACTATGTAAGATTTGGCATTGACGAATATAGCACTCTTACTTTTTTCTTTTTCATTTTGAAATTCTCGCGTCTTTTCATTTATGGTAAGTTTTTATTTTTTGTTAAAGCTTTGACTTCTAAGCTAAAAACGAAATACTTTTAGAAAAACCTATTTCAATTTTTTAATACGAACAGAAAGAAGTCTTTGTTTATACTAATGCGCTACATATAATGATTCAGCATTAATTTAAATACTTTTGCATATTAAGGAAATCCCAATAGTAATTGAAAACTTACATATAATTTTCTGTAAAGTATTTTTTAGTGTTCATAACACGTACTATTGAAAATACGGCTTGTCATTCTACAGCTTTTAAAATGCTTTGGTAGACAAGTAAAACAGATGTATTATTTCGTCGTACAAAATGCTGTAATTGAAATACTTAAATTAATAATCTAAAATTCACATAAAAATTGAAAATGCAATTGAAACGTGATGTGAGTGTGCAAAAAAAAATCTTTTTTTTTTCGATGTATAAATATTTTAGTTTTTTTTTTTTCTTATTATAATTTTAAATTTGTAAGCGTGTGTTTTGTTTTGTTTATAATTACAAAAATTACAGCTTCTCTGTTTCTGATATTTAACGTTATAAGTGAGAAAAAACATTTATGAAATTTATTATTTTAATAATTGCTATTTTTTTTTTTTTTTTTTTTGTAACAAAAAATGTTTATTAAAAAATTTTTTTAAGTAGCGTTCTAACTTTTTTATCATAATGTAATTTTTTTATTTTTGAAAAGTTAATTCCACATTTCATTAATTGTTCAATTCATAATTTCCCCTTTTATAGTGAGTCCTCTATTAAAACTTATTTTTCGAATTTAAATCAGGCATGGGAAGTTTTCAATCTGTATAAATAATTTTCATACAACATGAAATTTTCTTAAAACGCAGTTTAAAATTAAAATTATTAAATTTGATCCTTATATTGATAACCACACATTTGTTGGGGTTTGCAAATAAGGCATCTTTCAATGAGTTGCTTCCAGGTGTGGGTTCAAATCAATTTTATAAAAACTTATGTAAGTCCATTTTATAGAAATAAATTTTTGCCGCCGCAATTTTTCTTCTTTATTCTTTAAAATTGCATTTGCTTTCACATTGTACAATTTTTATTGCAGTAATTTTTAACCTATTAACCTATTTTAATTCCTCTCACCCCGCAGTTCGGATAGTTTGTTGTATATCGTTCTCGTTTTTGTATGACGTAGACATAGAATATTTTTTGTAAATAAAGTACATTTGTGTGTGGAAAGTGCAACAAATTAAAATTAAATAATGTGAAAATTATTAAAATTAAAAATAAAGTGTGCAGTTAAGAAATTTAATTTTGAAAAAAAAAAAATTCAAAATCATGTAAAATAAACTTCTTCAAGACGGTTTGGTTATTAAAAAAATTTTTTTAAATGATTTAATTAAACAGACTTATCATATTAAATGTAATGAAAAGGTAAGAATCTGTTTTTTAGAGCAAAAATGAATTTTTAAATTGAAAAAGATAGTGTGGGACTCAAAAACAACTACAGCATATAAGAAAAAAAATTAATAAAACCAAAATATTAAATTCAATATTAAACATTTTGTTACAATTTTATTTTAATAAACAAATTTGCTGATTTGAAAGGGTTATTTTACCTTCGGTTATTTATATTTATAATAATTATTACCGACCATAATGGTAATAATTATTATAAATTTCTTTTATAGAAATATTATTTTTATTAATTAATAAAAATAAATTCTGAAATAAATAATTTTTTATAACGATCCAACACAAAAAAAAAACAAAATTTAAAACTTTTGTAGCACAAAATAGCTGTTCTTTGGATAGTTTCAAGCCCAAACTCAAAAGTTTTACTTGACTACATCTCTTTTGTTCCTATTTAGAATTTTTCGAATCGCTGTAACCTTTTAGAAGTTATTTCTAGTTTTGCTCCATGCTCATGCGTTGAAATAATAAATAATGTAAATATAAGCCCAGCAGTTTATCTTTTTTCTTGTTTTTTTTTTTTTTTTTTTTTTTGTCTGAAAACTTCAAATTGTTAAAATTTTCATAGTTATAAAAAGCTTAAGTTTGTTTATTTTACAACTTTGATCACAAAATTTTTGCTTTAATTTTTTTTATACTTTGAAATTACTCCTCTGTTCTTTTAGGATCAATTTTTTTTCTTTTCATTTCGGTCAAACACCTTGTTAAATATTTCTTGTTATATATTTTTAATAACTACTATTATATTTGTAATATTTTTTCAATAACTACTATTTACAACAATTATACTCCTTTTGAAAAAAAAAATTAGCAGTCAAAACAAAAAAGTTTACGACGATTTGTTTGCTATTTCTACCCTGGGTAACGTGGTTTGTTAGGGGATCCTAAAAAAAAGATTTCTTACATAAGAATAATATAGTTATCTGTTTTAAGCTGAATGGAAAAAAGTTAATTACGAGCTTTTTAATTAAAACTGGATATTTTTTAAGCTCGTAAGAGTTTACGAAAATGAACTGTCGACCTACGTTCACTTTTTGATGATTTACGCTTAAACAACAAATTATTCAGATTTACTTTAAAAATCAGTCATTAGTTAGCGCAACTTATGGAAGACTGTTTTATCACTCATCTGTGTTCAACGACGAGGCTCATTTTTATTTTAACAATTTTAGTAATAATCAAAATTTTTTTTCGAAAATTGGATACTCGTATATAACGTAAGCTTCTTCAAATACAGTCACGATGACTCATAGCCCTGGAAACCTTTAAACTTTCGAAAAAAAAAATTTCATTAAAAATTATTTATTTTTTGTATTATATCTTACAACACATATTTCACTGAGACTAAAAAACATGCTTTTAATTGGTTCTGGTAGTTCGGTTTTAGAATCGCCGTTTGTTCGTTTTTTCCTTACAAGAAATGTATGTTAAAAATTCCAAGTTATAAATTTTCATATAAATTACGAAAGTGCGAGGACTGCTCTATATAATTCTGGCCTAATAGTAAAAATGCGAATATTTATAATCAAAAATGGTTTTATTGTTTTTCAAAGTATTCTCCAGCATGATTTATACACTTTTGCATGCGCTTAAACCAGTTGTCGAAGCACTTTTTCCACTCCGATTGAGACACCTCTGAAACATGGGTTTTGAACACTTCAACAGCTTCTTCTGGCGACGAAAATCGTTGACCACGCATTTTTTTCTTGATGTGCGGAAACAAGAAGAGGTCATAAGACGCCAAGTCAGGGCTGTACGGCGGATGACCCATTAATTCGACGTTTTGGCCGGTCGAAAACACTCTGGTTTAAGCCGATGTGTGAGAGCTCGCATTGTCATGGTGAACAATGATTCGTCTTCTCTTGTTGGTTTTTCGAATTTCTCCGATGACTTCAGGCAAACAAATTGTAGTGTACCACTCAGAAGTGACCGTCCTACGTTGCTCAAGCGGAACAGTCGCCACATAACCAGTTTTGCCGAAGAAACAGGCGACCATTTGCTTCGAAGTGCTTGTTCCACGAACAACTTTCGTTGGATTTTGCTCGTCTTTGAAGACCCACACAGTCGATTGTTGTTTTGTTTTGGGCTCATACGCATAGATCCATGATTCGTCACCTGTGACGATCCTTTAAACGTCTTTTGAAGCACCGTAATCGTATTTTTGCAACATTTCTTTGCATCAATCGACACGAGCCTTTTTTTGAGCGACTTTGAAATTGTGCGGGATCCAACGAGAACAAACCTTTTTTACGGCAAGGTGTTCATGCAGTATCGAATGTATGCTGGTGGAAGAAATGTCCAAGGATGTCTCTATCTCTCGGTATGTAGCATGTCGATCTTGCATTATGGGTTCACGCACGGCATCAATGTTCTCTGGCACAATAGCCGTTTTTGGACGACCTTCACGGAGTTTGTCTTTAAGCGAGCTTCGGCCACGATTAAATTCATTATACCAATTTTTCACAGTGCTATAGGATGGTGCTTCATCGCCATACAAAGATTTAAGTTCATCAATGCACTCTTGTCGTGAGAATCCACGTCGAAAGCTTTGAAAAACGATGGCACGAAAATGTTCACGAGTTAATTCCATTTTTTTCTATATTAATTTTTTCAAGTCACTGTAAACAACACAAATAATGGTCGTACGTCAAAACGTTTTGAGTACGATTATGCTTAAAAATGACAAACTTTCCAATGGAAATGACAGATTGCGCTTGGCAGCACTCAGTGTTTCCAGGCCAGAAATATAAATAGCACCCCTCGTATTCCTTCTTTTCTTGTTTTTAAACCCATTTACAATTTTTCGGAAAAATTTTTCTCAAAATTCGATCTACGGCCATATAGGATACCCTTTAATTTCTAATTTCAAGTTTGCTACCTTTAATAGCGAACTTAGCAGTGAAGGTTCTGTGCAAATTTCAATCAACTGTCTATAACTGTTTAAAAGTTTGGTCATATATATTTATATATCAAATAACAGCAACTAATGTAGCACCCTATAATTTATATTTTTAAATATTTTTACTTCTTAATATACCAGACAAAGTAGTGGACATTCTGTTTAATTTCAAGTGGTTGCATACAACGGTTCAAAAGATAGGTCAATTTACTTCAAATATAGGAACACCCTTTAATTTCTAAATTCAAAATTTATATTTGTTGTTATAGCGTTCTTAGCAATACAGATTCATTGTAATTTTAAAAGCTGTCTGTATAAAAAATTTTGGTCACATACAACACTTTTGGGACACCCTTTAATTCCCAAATAAAAATTATATACTTGTTGTTATAGCGGACTTAGCAATTAAGATTCTTTGCAAATTTCAACTATCTGGCCATAACAATTCAAGAGATTGGCCACGTACATCATATTACATTATTTATTGGGACACCCTCTAATTAATTGTTTTGAGTGTTTATACTTGTTATTATAACGGTCATAGTAAACGATATCCTGTCCAATTTTCAAGCGTTTTCTATAGCGGTTCAAAAGATAGGCGCATATAAGTTAATTTACGTCTCCTGTGGAGACACCCTTTAATTTTTAGATTTATTTTTGTATTACTTTTCGCTATTGAAAGCTATAATAATACTAATTTTTTTAATAATATAATATAAATACACTTAAAAACATGTATGTACCCTTTAATTAATAAGATTTTAAACAGTTTTTAAAACAGGAACAATCTGTAAGCAAAATTTATCATATAATGTGCATATGTCGCCAACTAACTATTAATTATCTTACAACAACATAAACTGTTTGTTACTGAATATTACATAATTTTGCAAAAAATTCACACAAACTGTTTTATTAAGTAAATAAATTTCATTACGTTCAAAAATTTGTATCAACTAAGTGCTTTAAATTGATAACGTTTTTTTTATTTCAGTTGTTACTAAAAGTTCAAATGAAACACACGGACTATTAAAGTTGTAGTTTAGAAAAATGCCGAAAAGACCCGATAACATACCAGAGTGGATTGAATCTAAAGTGTTTAAAAATGTTCTACATAAAACTGTCAAAGATTTTAGCAAAATATTAAATTTTGATGCTTTTTACGCTTTGGCGCCAGGCGAAAATTATGCCACACTAATGATTAAAATAAAAGTTGAAGTCCTTCTCAAAAATAATAAAACTAAAATTAAAAGTTTCATGCTTAAAGTGGCCCATGATACTGAATTGTATCGTAACGAAATGTCTAAATGGAACATGTTTGCTACTGAAGCGGGTATGTATGAAGAAATTGTGCCAGAACTGGAAAAATTGTACGCTGAGAATGGTTTAACCGTTAAATTTGGAGCAAAAGCCTATAAATTGCCTGTGCAAAATGAACACATACTACTTGAGGATCTTCAGCAGAAAGGTTTTCGAAATGCTCCTCGTCAAAACTGCTTAGATATGGAGCACTGCAAGGCCGTTTTAAAGAAGTTAGCGCAATGGCACGCCGCCTCAGCAGTCAGAATAGAAAAGAAAGGACCTTATGAATACCGTTATGCCAAAGGCATATTCATAGAAAGTGGAAGAGACATGATTAAAACGATGCTAGAAAATTATCTTAATCACCTATTAAACTCGGCGAAAAGGCTACCAAATCATGAGGAATACTTGAAACAACTGGAAGATTTAAAGGGCAAAACGATTGAGTTATTTTACAATCATAAGACAAACGATGAAAATGAATTTACTATTTTAAATCATGGTGATTGCTGGTCTAATAATATTATGTTTCAATATGACACAGCAGGAAAATTGCAAGAAACTTATTTCGTTGATCTACAAATACCGAGTTATGGTTCTCCCGCCCAAGATTTATTATATTTTATCATTTCTTCAGCTGAATTAAAAATAAAAATTAACGAATTTGATTGTATGATTAAATACTATTACGATAGTTTAATACACCATTTGAAGATTTTAAAGTATGGAAAAACGTTACCTAAATTAAATCAGCTACATATGAGCTTAATAAAACATGGTCAATGGGGTATGAATAAACAAAAAACTTATATTATAATGATATTATAATAATAATTTATTTTAATCAAGGTTTTTTTACTGCTATGATAATCATGGCTGCCGTACTGTGTGATCCAACAGACAATGCTTCAGTAGATAACTTAATTGGTGACTGCGAAGAAGCTGATAAATTTAAGGAAATAATGTTTTCTAATGAACGTATTGTAAAGCATTTAGAAGTGGTTTTACCTTGGCTTTGCTACAGAGGAGCTTTTGAACTGGAAAATTGAGTTGTAATAATATTTATTTTAATTTTTATATTACAAGTTACTGAATAACTAAATAAATAATAGGTCTGTTCCTAAATGTGCTGACTTAATTAAATAAATTTTATTTTAGTGATTTTAGACGCTTAAAATAAAAAAAAATAAAAATTTTTAAAAACAAAGCATTTGCAGCATTGCCAACAGCTGTAAAAAGTAATTGAATAATGTTTCCTAAATTCGTGCTCTGTGTATTGAGACCAGGGACCGGAAATAACTGTTATTTTTGAATTTTTGATGAAAAAAGCAACCTCAAGGAAATGTCGGAGAATGAAACCAAGTATGCCACTTTGAAAGTCTTGGACCAAATTGTCAGAAAATGCGATGCTTTTTAAAAATCTGATTTTTATTTTTTCAGGCAAAAATAACAGTTATTTTTTAACTTTTATTTTTTTAGCAAAAATAAAAGTTATTTTTGTGTTTTCAACCCCTTTGGAATATTATGTAATATTCCAAATATTCTTTTCTAAATAATTAAATTTAACGATTCACTATTGCAAACGCGCCAAAATTGACGTCGAACAAAAATGACTTATAAATGTGGTCATAACACTAATACTGCGGATGAAGTTTTAGTCGATGAATCCAGTATGCAGAGTTCTTCATCATCATTACTGAGAAGTGGATTTCGTGAATTGGAAATTTTAAAATCGTCTTCTGATGATGACGATGTTGGGTATGAATTTTCTGAAAATACCCGCAAAGCTTTTTACGGAATTGACGATTATAAAAAAAAAGAATAGATATTGACGATGACTTAATGGAGTACTGGAGGAACAAAAAGTTTGTCTGCGGAAACTTGCCTTAATTTTGCACTCGGTGCCAGCTACGCATGTAGAAAGATCGTTTTCGGCATTAAAGCTGATTTTGAGAAACTTAAGATACAATTTATCGGAAGAAAATTTGGAGGCAATTATGATTACAAAACTCAACTCCATTAATTTTTGAGCATATGCAAATTATTTTACTGAAAATTTATCTTTGTTTGAAAAAGTTTTTTTAATAAATCACAAAATAACTTTTATTTCTGCTCAAAAAAATAAAAGTCAAAAAATAACTTTTATTTCTACTCGAAAAAATAAAAGTTAAAAAATAACTTTTATTCATGCTCGAAACAAAAAAAGTCAAAAATAACTTTTATTTTTGCTCAAAAAAATAAAAGTTAAAAAATAAGTGTTATTTTTGCTCAAAAAAATTAAAATCAAAAACTAACTGTTATTTCTGCTCGAAAAAATAAAAGTCAAAAAATAACTTCTATTTTCTGACTTTTACGATAAAAGTTATAACAGTTACGGTCCCTGATTGAGACACCACATCTTTTTAATATTTATTAATGCCGTTTCTTTTTTCTACTTCGAAAGCAGCGAGAATTTTAACACAAATTTCTTCCCCATTAGAATCTTCAGCCACTAAGTCCAAAATTTCGTCTTGATCAGACTCACTTGATGTGTGCATGACTCCTTCAATGATCTATAAAAGCATATTTTATTAAAGGAATTGATAAATATCCACAAATATATGATTAAATACTTACAACTTCAAGTTTATTTGAAAACTCTTTCATTTTGCTTTTAAGTAGCAACTTTTTTATTTATTTGATTTTCAAATGTGAACAAAAACAGCTGATAATTTAATTCTAGTCCAAACTTACTCAAAGAAAAAGTTCGTACAACTTTGTACAGGAAATAAAAAATTTTACTCTCTTTTTTTCTCTCAAAAGTGTACAGAAGTTGTTATCTGGAACGCTTTTGGACTAATTTGCACTAGTTCGGACTGTTTTGTTATGCATCTGGAACAGAACTATTCTTAAAAAAAGTTATTAATTGAAAATTTGAAATTTTCTTTATTAATAAGAAAAAATCAAAGTTCGTTTCACAATTTTTTAAAAAGGAACATATCAGTTTTAAGTTGTTTAATTTTACATTAAATAAAAAATATCATATTCAATATTAATGTTTTTTTTGTAAGTAAAACAAAAGATGTCAAATTTAGTATGCAAAACACCTTGTAATGATAGTGAGATTTGTAATTAGGTTTATTTAGGTACAACAAAAAACAAACTTTAAACAGCTGGAAATAAATCTGATCAAATATATAGAGACACTAATAATTCACAAAAAAAACTGCATTACGAGGGCTGCTATAAATATTTCTGGCCTGGCACCACTGAGTGCTGCCAAGTGCAATCTGACATTTCCATTGGAAAGTTTGTCATTTTTAGGCATAATCGTACTCAAAACGTTTTGACGTACGACCATTATTTGTGTTGTTTACAGTGACTTGAAAAAATTAATATAAAAAAAAAATGGAATTAACTCGTGAACGTTTTCGTGCCGTCATTTTTCACAACTTTCGACGTGGATTATCACGACAAGAGTGCATTGATGAACTTAAATCTTTATATGGCGATGAAGCACCATCCTATAGCACTGTGAAAAATTGGTATAATGAACTTAATCGTGGCCGAGGCTCGCTCAAAGACGAATTCCGTGAAGGTCATCCAAAAACGGCTGTTGTTCCAGAGAACATTGATGCCGTGCGTGAACTCATAATGCAAGATCGACATGCGACAAACCGAAAGATAGAGACATCCTTGGACATTTCTTCCACCAGCATACATTCGATACTGCATGAACACCTGGCCGTAAAAAGGGTTTGTTCTCGTTGGATCCCGCACAATTTGAAAGTCGCTCAAAAAAAGGCTCGTGTCGATTGGTGCAAAGAAATGTTGCAAAAATACGATTGCGGTGCTTCAAAAGACGTTTATAAGATCGTCACAGATGACTAATCATGGATCTATGAGTATGAGCCCGAAACGAAAATAACAATCGACCGTGTGGGTCTTCAAAGACGAGCAAAATCCAACGAAAGTTGTCCGTGGAAGAAGCAGTTCAAAGCAAATGGTCGCCTGTTTCTTCGGCAAAACTGGTCATGTGGCGACTGTTCCGCTTGAGCAACTTAGGACGGTCACTTCTAAGTGGAACACTACAATTTGTTTGCCTGAAGTCATCGGAGAAGTTCGAAAAACCAACAAAATAAGACGAATCATTGTTCACCATGACAATGCGAGCTCTCACATATCGGTTCAAACCAGAGCGTCTTTGACCGGCCAAAACGTCGAATTAATGGGTCATCCGCCGTACAGCCCTGACTTGGCACCTAATGAAGCTGTTGAAGTGTTCAAAAACCATGTTTTAGAAGAGTCTCAATCGGAGTGGAAAAAGTGCTTCGACAACTGATTTGAGCGCATGCAAAAGTGTATAAATCATGCTGGAAAATATTTTGAAAAACAATAAAACCATTTTTGATTATAAATATTCGCATTTTCACTATTAGGCCAGAAATATATAGAGCAGCCCTCGTATCTTTCTATTGCGCCAGATTAAATCACGATATCATACCTTTCGCTGAAGGCCTTCGTCACTAGCTGTTTATTTGATACTTTTGGCGAGCGCTTTTGATCTGAGAACATCATTTTCAAGCCGCGTTTTGATTAGTAATGGAGAGATAGTGTTAGGTATTTTATCCGTTGGGATGGTGTCTATAAAACGGTATTATAAAGGTAAATTGCTTAATATCTGTCATGTTTATTGAAGGTATAGAATTTTAATATTTTAGTCTTTTGTTATTGGACAAGTAAATGTGACTATCTGTGGGTGTTTTTCTTTTTTTTTTTTTTTTTTTGTATAGTGGTATACAAATTTTGTCAGAGGTTGTATTTACCTGTTCGTTAATAATATCTCCGTTAAAAGTTCTTATTTTGTAAATTTCCATGTTTTCAAGAATGTCTAATTTTCATCCTTTTTTTCTAGGGTGTATTAATGTCATACATTTATCTATTTTCCTAGGCTCGTGTTCATGTGTGTTAAGGTGTATTGCAAAGTTGGAGTCTTCTCATTTCCGTTTAAATGATCTTATGTATTTTATGAACCTTGTTTTTGTTGTTAATTGATGTGTAAAACCAAAGCAGCTGAAAAATTTAATCAATTATAAGAAATTCAAAATTCCAAAAACCGTAGAAAACACAATCTTTTCGTTAATTTTTATTACTTATCTGCTAAGCTAGCGTAATCCTATCGCCATATGCAAAGTTGACTGCATACATATTCTTTCAATGTTAAATACCTGCGGTAAATTCAGAGAGTATGTAGTACGAAATCTATCCACAGTTCGATGGAAGGCTAGCTCAGACGGACGATTATGTGCACCATTAAAATCACGAAGTCGTCTATCAGTTGCTCGAATTGATGACTGACTTTCAAAGTAAACTTTAATCGATTTTCATGATTTATACCTTATTCTATTTCCCCTCTCAAATTTTCCCCTCTTAAATTTTTTAATAATAATTTCAAAACGATAAAATAAGGAAAAAAATTATATCGATTTCATTTCAATATAATTTTGTTACGCATCTTTTGATGTTTTGTTTATTCGGATGGGTGATTCTCGAGTTAGACTAAAAAATGTCTGCGTACCTGTCTACTTTAAGGAGAAAATTTTAATGATGCAGAAAAACCGAAAACTGATTTGAGTTCAGCACATTAAAAACCATATAGCCAACATAGTTTTATTAAAAAAAGAGCCAAAAAATAAAGTTTTGTAAAAAGCTTCATTTTATTTGTTTTTAGAAAGTTTGTATAGCACCCAAACCTGGGATTTAAGCTAACTTAACAGCTTTATAATTAAAACCAGTTAAAAGTGTAGTCATCAGCATAAAAAATTTACTTTATTTATAATCATTTATAAAGGGTCATCCAAAAAACGCGCCTACATATTTCTTCGAAATAACACACAAACTATTTGCAATTTTTTCAAGCTCTTTTTTTTATTAAAAGTATGATCCATTACAATTATAAGTAGAATAGAATATCATTCAAATGTCCACCATGACTGCATCTGCAGGCATCAATCCGAATATCGAAATTTTCAATGACTTTCAGACATGATGCTGGTGTTATTTCACGAATTGCAACTTGAATGTTGTTCTTTAGATCATTAATTGTTTGTGGCTTGTTAGCATACACTCGACTTTTCAAAAAACCCCACAAAAAAATCTAATGTTGTTAGATCACATGACCTTGGAGGCCAATTGAAATCTACATTTCGTGAAATTACAAGTTGAGAAAATTTTGATCGCAAAAGCGTAATGTTTTCTCGAGTTGTGTGACATGTAGCACCGTCTTACTGGAAATAGACGTCAGACACATCAATATGATTCAACCGTGTCCATAAAAAGTCTCTCAACATTGATTGGTATCGCTCAGCATTCACAGTAACAGCATTTCCAGCATCATATTCGAAGAAAAATGACCCAATGATTCCATTTGCCCAAAATGCACACCAAACAGTAACTTTTTGTGGGTGTAGAGATTTTTCATGAATAACACGAGGATTTTCATCACCCCAGATACGACAATTTTGCTTATTGACGAATCCATCCATTCTGAAATGAGCTTTGTCACTAAACAAAATTTTGCTTGAAAACAACGGATCTGTTGTTCGTTATTCAATAATCCAACTAGCGAAATTACGACGTTGTAAATGGTCTCTTTCTTTCAATTCCTGGGTTAATGGTATTTTATAAGCATGTAAATACAAATCTTTATGAAAATCCTCCATAAGGAGCCATAAGATATGCCCAATTCTTGCGAACGACGCGAAATTGATGTTTTCGGTTCATTTTCAACACTTTCACCAACAGCAGCAATATTTTGATTTATGCGTAAAGTTTTTGGTCTTCCACTTTTTGGTTTATCAGTAACACAACCAGTTTCTTCGAATTTTTTCACTAATCTTTGAATTGAAGATTGATTTGGCCTATTATTTACACCAAAAAAATCCTGAATTTTGCGCTGGGTATTTTTCAATGAATGCCCATTTTCATAATAACTTTGAATGATGTAAACGCGTTGTTGCAATGTGTACCTGTCCATGATTAAAACTGTACTACCTTCTAATAAAACAAAATGGCTTATGTCATTTGAAAAGATGTCACGTGTAAAAATTATATAGTGCTAACATCTAGGCGTCACATTTGAATGATCCTTTAGTTTACACAGATTTAAGTAAGTTTTATTTTGTGACTGATTCAATTTCATGTAGTTTTTTTTTAACAGCTGGAAGAATAAAATTAAATAAGAAAAAATAAAAATGTGCACGGACAGTATATTTTTAAAACTGATATACACTGCACAGTGGTTTTTAAAGTCTGGTAACGCTGCCCACTACATATAATCAAAATTTAAAAAGAAAGGTTAAACTTATACTCACATTAATGCAAGTGATAGATAAAAAATATTAAAATAAACTTAGTGTAGTTTTTAGCAAAAAAAAGCTTTTCGCTTAATTAAAAAAGCTGTTTTTACTTTCAAATAAAGCTTTCGACAGAATTTCAAAATCATTGCCATTTATAAATCTACAGCTAAATGCAAAACAAATAGTTTAAAAAAAAATGTGATAGTAAATAATTTTTTTGTGCTTAGATATTCTAAGTAAAAATGTTTTTTAATGCAGTTGCAAACTTAAACTTGGTGTGGGAACGTTAAATTTTGTTGCGCTACAAAAGAATTCTGACGAGATCAATCATTTCACTTGTTTGCTATTTTGCTTAAAATATTTAATTATTTATTATGACTAGTAATCAGAGCCCGCCAAAAGATACGAATGATATACCAACATGGATTGAGCCATTATTGTTTGAACCAGTTTTTAAAGAAATTTGTCCAGACTTTCGCCAAACGAAAGATTTTAAAGCAGCAAAGGCATTAAATGCTGGTGAGAATTATGCCACCATAATGTTGCGTTTACAAGCTGTCATTGAGTTAAATGGTAACTATTTGTCAAACATCCATTTTAGAGCAGATTCTTTACAAAATTTGAATATTCCAATTTTTGGGGTTTTGCACAATTTAGAACAAAATAAATTAGTTATTTGGATAATGTGTTTTGAAGTTGTATAAATCTTCTCTAGATGAAATCATGCCTTTATTTTGTTGTTTTTGTTTTTTTTTTTTGGTATAAAAAAAGAGTTTTATTCCAATTTTAATGGGTTGAGTTTTTATTTTGATTCGAAAAAAAAAAAATAACTAAAAACAAATTCACAAATAAAAATCAGTGAAACAGTCAAGTGTTAAAAAGAACACCTTCTAATAGCCCTTATTTGGACTTATCCAGTTTTCATTATAATTTATTTTTAATATTTTAATTTTTCTTTTCAAAATTAGAAGTTCAAATATAGATTTACATGTAGATTGAAATAAATCAATTTAAATTAATTTATTTTTAATAAATATTAAGGAATAATTTATTTTTTAAAATCAAGTATCTCTTAAAATAAGTTTTTTAATTTATTTTTAGATCATTCTTCAAAAACAATAACTCTTATGCTAAAAACCGCTCACGATAGTGAAATAATGCGTGAGCTATCAAAAAGTAATAACATTTTCGATGTTGAAGCAACCATGTATAATGAGATCGTACCAGAGTTTGAACAGTTGTACAAAGATGTCGGTATAGACGTCAAATTTGGCGCCAAAAGGTATCAACTCTCTACTCAACAACCTTACATACTCTTAGAAGATTTAAAACCAAAGGGATTTATAAATGTTAATCGCTTAGAGGGCTTAGACATAGAGCATACTCACTGTGTTCTTAAAAAACTAGCACAGTGGCATGCTGCATCTGCGATGCTTTTTGCTATTAAGGGACCTTTTAAAACAAATATTTCTAGTGGTTTCTTTAAAGAAGAAACACGTGAAATGATGAAAGGAATGATAGAAAGTTTAACCAATATTTTAATGGAATGTATAAAGACATATGATGGTCATGAATTATATTATGATTGCATGTACGAGAAAAAGGATGGTAGAATGGATGCACTCTACGATGCTGCCAAGGTAGATGCTAGTGAATTTAATGTCTTAAATCATGGTGACTGTTGGGCCAATAATGTCATGTTTAAGCACGATGATTTTGGTAAAGTTATTGAAACTTATTTAATAGACTATCAGATGCCGCGCTATGGTTCCCCAGCTCAAGACTTATACTACTTTTTATTATCATCCACAAAATATGAATTGAAAACGAAATACTTTGATTCTTTCATAAAATACTATCACAACCAGTTATGGGAACATTTAAAGCTGTTGAATTACCCTAAAAAGATGCCCACTTTAAAGGACATTCATATTATGTTACATAAATATAATCCTTGGGGTAAGTGGACATTAAAATGACCGCACATGTATTTTACTCCTCATATTGATTAAAATTATTAACTAAAATATTTATATTAATTAAGCCTTATCAACTGTAACTGGCATTATGGCTGCAGTTCTATTGGATTCTCATGATGATGCTAATTTAGATAATTTTATTGGTGATAGTGAAGCTGGTCTTAAATTAAAAATGCAAATGTACTCCAACGATCGGTATCGTAAACATTGTGAAATGCTTTTACCTTGGCTGTATAATCGTGGAGCCATATAGAACTACTGAGTGTAATGAAAGCACTTGTACTTATATTTGCGTATGTATATGTTAAGCAGAATGTATTGCATGTGTAGTAAACATACATTTATCTTAATGATTACATGACTTAATAACTGATGTGTTTTTGATAAATAATTATTGTAGTTTCAATTGTTTCTGTTAATTAAAAACTATTTTTTGCCTTTTTTTTCGATTTTTGTATCTTAATTACTATTTTTAAGTACTGTATTTTAACTGTTCTTATTGTAGCCATCTCTGCTTGCAATCAGTCAAATTTATTAATTATTTTAGACATATAAAGGAATTTGAAGAACACTATGATGTCATTTTTATTTATTTTATGTATTTCTGGTATTTTTTGTTTTCAGATTTTAACGGTGTTTGAAGATTTTATCTTCGAAAATAAATCAGTTTGGCCAATGAGAGGACTTCTTTATATGAGAAGCGCCTTGTTGCTAAAGTCTTTACTGCTTCCTGGGGTAGCAACAGTATTTGGTCATCCGTTAATAGAGTGAAAGATAATGCTAGTTCTTCAATTCCGGCTCTTTTAAGGGATGATTAAACTATTAACAGCCCGGTTGATAAAGCTAACTTTTTATGCTAAAATTTTACCAAGTAACTCTTGCTTGCCGGAAAGCAATCAACCACTGCCAGCACTGGAAAGAGTATCAGTAACTATGCCAGATATATTCTTTCGAGCACGAGCAATTAAAACAAGGTCTTGGCTAATCTCAATATAAAAAAGTCCCCTGGTCTGGATCAAATTTTTTGTTCTTGAAGCAATGCTCTTTTACGTTGGCGTATACATTAAAAAATTTTTCAGTACTTGGTACCATATTGGTGAGTACCCTTCATGTTAGAAGGTTGCTAATGTAACACCAATCCCAAACAAGGAAGAAGCTAGAAACCCTGAAAATTACTGCCTAATCGCGATTTGATCTGCACTTTCCAAAGTAATGGAAAGTATGCTTAATATCATTTATGAAATATCTAGAGTCTAACTGCTTACTTAGTGACCGGCAGTACGGCTTCGGTAGGAGACGCTCTGCGTGTGATTTACTGCCCTTCCTTTCGGAAAAATGGTTACGGCTAAATGTGCTACCTCATCTGAAATTATGAGCTATATATATATTAAGGAATCAGAAGCTTTCAGTATTCTTGACATGAAAATTGAATGCGATGTTCGTTGTAACAAGCATATTTTTCATGTCGCAAGAAAATCATTCAAGTGTCTAGAGTTTCTAAAACGGTGTAAGATATTTTACTCCATCTGATCTCTC
The DNA here is from genome assembly GCA_937654795.1 of Cistogaster globosa. NCBI lineage: Eukaryota > Metazoa > Arthropoda > Insecta > Diptera > Tachinidae > Cistogaster > Cistogaster globosa. The sequence goes on along the minus strand of OW569403.1, from coordinate 131,482,361 downwards.
CTTTATCAGATCAAAAATTTTGTGTTCAACTCTAATGTAAGAGCCGGTGTTCCAGAGACCCTTTTAGAGTTATTCGACCGCTTGCAGGAGAGAGTGAAGAAGCTCATCGGTGCCAGTAGGGTATATAGCTCTATTAATTCAATGGAGCATCGACGCAATATAGAGTGTCTCTCACTGTTTTATCGTTACCACAACGGAATATACCGTTATGAAATCAGGAATGCGCAACACGCTCAGCATAAAGAGCGTATTTCTTTGTGGTCGAATGGCCAGTGAATCGCAAAATGCATTATAGAAAACAGTAGTTTTTTAGTCGAACAGTTCGTATGTGGAATAAGCTCCCTGCAGAGGTATTCATGTCACATTCAATGTGCAAAAATTTAAATTAAATGTCCACAAGCGCTACTCTCTTTCCCCCTTTCCACAACCTAATTTCCTAGTTCTGGCACAATGCATTGCATAAGTAGGGATCTTTCCCTTAGTGCTAATCCTAACAAAAAACAAAATAATAACATCTCGCACAAAATTATCAAAATTCGAATTTTGAAATACAAATGAAAATGTGGCAAAATAAAAATATTGGCCACTTAAATATTCTGTTTGTGCCTGCTCTGTCACATCCACTTCACAAGACTTTTCTGTTTATATTTATAGCTCCACATTTCCGAATTTCCGCTATACTTCAGTCTTCAACGAAAACATCGTTGCGCTTATGTATTTTGAAGAATTAGGAAGAATCGCTGCGATGATGTACTCAACGAACTTCTCATCGTTCACTATAGGGCTTTTGGTCAGAATAAAATTTCGTTGTAGTGTGTAGCACGATTACTTCACTTATTTTACATATACAATTTTACAAAACATTTCAATATACCCCTTAAAAATTATACGCAGTTTCGGTCATACAACAAATCTCACCCAGATATTTCAATTTAAAAAAAATTTATCAAAAATAAATTTTACAAAAATAAATAAAACTTGAACAGCAAATTCAATAATTTCACTTAAAACCAGAAATTCACAAGAAAAAAAAAATATCTAACACACTTATTCGTGTGCAGTGAAAAATCAAGAAGCAAAACAAAATTCATTCATAGGCAATGAAATAAAAATAAAACAGACTATCATTCTGAAAATGATACGAGAAAGAACAAAAATGTATTATTCATGGTAAACAAATACCTGCCCTGAAAAGATCTCTTCAAAATCTTTTAAATGATACCCATATTGATATTTTAAAAAATACGGTGTACAATCGTACCTTTTAAAAGCCCATAACTTTGAAAATTTAGGCGAACGCAAATTTAGTTTTTAATTATATTTATTTTTTTTTTTTTTTTTTTGTTTGATTGAAGTTACACTTTCCAAATGATATGGAAAAGTTATAAGCAGACTTCGTGTTTTGCCCGCTGCCTCGCATTTTATTTTCTCTTGCTTGGCAAAGTTGATGAACATGGACAGACAGACATCGCAAAATCGACTTCACTATGTATAGAGACTCAAAATATATATATTTTATGGGTTCGGAAATGGATATTTTAAAAATTACAAATGTAATGACAAACTTAGACATACCCTTTTTCCACCTGTGATGAAGGGTATAATAACAAACGCACTACTATTGTAAAAAGATCGACAACATTTACCATTGTCAGGGAAAATTTGCCAAAGCTATGAGCAAAACTAAAAACTCTTAATGTCTAGTTGAATTTAAAACGAAAACTTAAAATACAGTGAGGCAAAAAAAAAAAACAAAAATAATATAAGAAATCTAACTTTAACTACAAAAGTAAGGTTTTGCAAAAAATAAACCTATTTTTCCACTTTTTGTTAATGTTAGAATGAGATTTTACTGAAACACTGCTGAGTTATAAGTGTAATCGGAAAAAGTTAAAATTAAAAAACGAAAAATTCTAACCAATATACAATTCTTAAAAAATCGCAATTTGTATATTGCAGAGTCACTTTTTTATTATAACTGTACAGAATCATATTTATGGTGTAGGGTATATAAGATTCGGCACAAACAAATATGTTGATATTATTTTAAAAGGGGAGTCACCACAACACAAATATTGACATTGGCATTGAAAATTTTCTAAACAGAAAATGTGTTTTGTAATGATAACTTCCATACTTAAGTAAAATAAAATAAAATAAAAAAGTTAAAAAAAATATTTATACGATAGTAAAAAGCTTAAGAGAAAAACATTTTTCTCTATTAAATTAAATTATCTAATTTGTTTGTAAAAAAAAAATACATAATACACTCAAAAATATTTATTATTTGAGTCGTTCATCATTGAACGAACACTTCTGTTGTGCCTCACTATAATGTAAAATAATGATACAAATACAAACTTGTGCGCGTTTTTTTAGCTTTGAAAACTATATTGAAATTAAAGTAAATGGTATGAAAATTAAACAAACAAACGTTTAAAGTATTTCCGTAAGTGGAAAAAAATTAACGATAAAATGTAATAGAATATTTTAAATTTTCAAACTCACCACTTTTTGTACAATGATTATATTTAAGTTTTTCATTTCAATTGTAATATCTTCAATAAAAAAATACAAAAATTAAAAAAAGAATGATTAAATAAAATTAAAAAGGTTTTTATTTCTAATACCAAAATTTATAATTAGCGCTTAAAAAAGTTTAAATAATCGAAGCACTGGTTGTCCATAAAGACGTTGAAAAAGACCGTCCGAAGACCTCATCTACAAAATTTACGAAAATCTCCATTTTATTTTAATTTTAATTAAAAAAAAAATTAAATTAAAAAAAAATCAAAATTTCAACTAAAAACTAACCAAAAACAAGTAAAAGTGCGACATTTGGCTATGCCGAGTCTTATTTACAACTTAACAGTTTATGTAAATCTAGTTTAGTGAAGTAACTCCTATGAAAAAAACAAATATTGCGATGACATCAGCTCTTAAAGGGTTAAGCTCTTTAGGAAAATTTTAGTATTTCCTGAAAGATTTCTTCAAAAGATTTTAAATGATACCCATATTGACCATATTGACAATCGCCTTTTTTATGAAAATTTTAGAGGCCCATAACTTGGTAAATATGTGAGATCTTCAAATTTTTCGCTTGATTTTTTTTTTGTTTTTTCTTATTTTTTAACTCTATATCGCTTCATATTTTTGTTTTTTGGTTGCAATTCTTTTACTTTCCCAAATGATATGGAAAAATTAGAAGCAGGCGTGGTTTTACGCTCACTGCATGTGCTTGGGACATGAACCGATCTTGCTGATTTTCAATAGCACCTTTTTCGACACTTTGTCTGATCGTTTGGCGTATTTATATTTTCTTTAGTTTATCATGTTCCTTGGCAAAGTTGATTGCAACACTAACACCGATGGAAAGACGGCCATTGCTCAATCGACTACGCTATGCATAAGAAGGACTTAATAAATAATTTATGGGTTCGGAAATGGATATTGTAGAAATTACAAACAAAATGACAAACTAAAATATAACCTTTTTTCACTTTTTGTGGTGAAGGGTATTAAAAGAAAGAATGTATGGCACATAAATTTTAAGAAGGAGTTTAATAGTAAAAACAATATTTTACTGCTCTTTTACGAATAAACTATTATTTCATTATTTTTTATTTTATTTTTTATTTGCTTTGTAAAAAATAGCAATCAAACAATGTTTGTATGTACGTATAATGTTTTTTCGCTAGTGCCATTTTTGCAATCTTAACGCGTCTGGCTCATATACATGACTTTGACATCCAGCATTGTGATCGTGTGTTAACCGCATTAGTTTTGATTCAGAGAGAATCTCATAATCAGACTATTTCTCTTGCAATATGTATGAGCACCAGGGATGGAAAGAACCCAAATTATAAATGGTGTAGCAATTGGTCAATTTCTACAATATTTAACCGATTCAAAAAAAAAGAAGGCTACCAATTCTTCCGAATTTTTTTATTTTATGTTTATGACCTTAGAACTCAGTCATTTCTGAAACGATTATGAAAAGTTTTTCTTTACTTGAAAAGTAATGCCTACAGATTGATTTAAAAACCAGCTAACAAAAATTAAAGGGTGTCTCTATACAACATACATTTTTTTACGTGTATTATTTACCGTAAAGGTTAAAAGAAAACTGCGTATCCCAATAGCTCCCAAAAAGAAAAAGAAATGCAAATATAAATCTAAAAATTGAATGATATACCCACAGGTGATGTAAGTTGAACAATATAAGATTGTCTTTTAAAAAGCTATAGATAAACACTTAAAAATTGGACAGAATATCGATTACTATAATTGTTATAACAGCAATAATGAATATTAAAATTTATAATTTAAAGGCTGACCCAATAGTACTTTGAATTTGATTGACACATTTTTTATTAGTTGCGTAGAGAAGGCTGAAATTTACAAAGAACCTCTATTTCTACATCAACTATAATAATAAGTTAACAACTTGAATTGAGAAATTGATGAGTGTTCCTAAAATTGATGTAATTTGACCTTTAAAGCCCTATCGTTTTAACCGTTATATACAAACACTTGAAAGACAGACACAAACTTAAAAGAAGCTCTATTGGTAAGTCCGTTCGTCTGTAACGATTTCACAGATGGGGCCATTTAGGTAAAACTACATTAGTTTAAGGAACACCCTTTAATTTCTAATTTCAAGTTTTCTTCTTGTTATAGCTGACATAGCAATCAAGGTTCTGTGCAAATTTTGATCAACTGTCTACAACTATTGAACAGTTTGATTATATGCACCAAAAAACAGCAACTATTGTAACACCCTATAATATATAATTTTAAATATTTATACTTATTAATATACCAAACAAGTAGTGGACATTTTGTTTAATTTTCAAGTGATTGTATGTAACGGTTTAAACGATAGGGCCATATAATTCAATTTACTTCAAATATGGCAACACCCTTTAATTTTATAAACTCAAATTTTATACTTGTTATTAAAGCGGATTTGGCAATAAAGATTCTTTGTAAATTTCATCTATCTGGCTAAAACACATCAAAAGTTTGGAAACATACTTCAAATTACATTAACTATTGGGACACCCTTTATTTTATAATTTTGAATATTTATACTTGCTATTGTCACGGTCATAGTAATCGAGATCCTGTCCCATTTTCAAGCTTTTGTTTCTAACGGTTCAAAAGATAGTGCATATAAGTCAATGGGAAAACCCTTTAATTTTAAGATTTATTTATGTATTACTTTTTGCTATTGAAAGCTTTAATAGTAAGCATTTTTTAATTTTAAAGAAGTGCGCTCAACGGTTCATATAAATACACATTAAAAAATGTGTAAGTTGTATAAGGACACCCTTTAATTTTTAAGATTATGAACTTTTTTTTAAAGCATAATCTATCAAATTACGAAAAATTTTCAAAATCGGTTTCGAAATGTCTGAGTTCTTCAGGCTGAAACATAAAAATAAGTCGGATAAATATTACGAAATTGCTAAAAACAACTTATTTTAAAACTAAAATATAAAAAAAGTTTCTTTTATTAATAAATAATAAACAAGAGGTTTAGTAGGAAGAGCACAATTTGAAAAGATTTTTGGTACATTTTAAAATTTTGTTTTCCTTCCCTGTATATAATGCACTGATAATAAATTAAAACAGAAACAAAAATATGTGTGTTAACCTAGCGGGAAAAGGTAATCAAAAAGATTTGAGAAAGTAATACACAGCAACTGTGCATGTTGTTGGAATTAAATTTATTATTTTAACGTGTCCAGCAAATGAATTGTAAACTAATTTTAATTGTTTATGTTTTCTTCTAAACATTTGTACTGTCATTGCGTTTATTTTTTTTTTCTTTCATTTAATAAGAAAGGTATGAAAAAGCAAAAGAATTTGGCAAATGTATTCCACATTTAAAAATGACCGCTCTTTAAAATGAACATTTCGCAAAATCTACCAAAATATATTTCAAGTTTTTATTTGCAGAAATACATTTTACGAGTCACTTAATTTATATAAATAGGTTCACCATGAAAGATTTATTCTTTAACAGGTTTCTTTTGCTCTCCAAAGATATTTTTAGTTAATCCGTACCGGTGAGCGTTAATACACAAGCAATGCCTTTTTAAAATATTGCAAGGTTTTTTGGTACATAATTGGCAAAAATCTCAGCCTGAATGAAATATCGTATTTTTTAAAAGATATTAAAAAAAATATATATTTACACTTAGAGTTTGATGTAAAACTAACTTTTTGAAAACAAAAAATATTTTTATTTTTGAAATAAATCTTACATATTTAGTTAAACCTGTTATTAATTCCTACTTTTCCCGTTAGGAATAAAAAGCCTTTTCTCTCTTAAAAAAACTATCTCAAAATTTAATAAATTGGTCGGTGTTGTTTATATTCTCCTCTAGCAAAAAATATTATTTAGTCATTCATTGTGTTATATGAATAAATATTTTATTGTTTATTAACGCAGAAAAAATATTAATTTTTGTAAAATAATAATTTTTCTACGCAAAACCAAAAAAATGTCTGCTGATCAAAATATTCCAAAATGGATTGAGGCCGGTTTATTTGAATCGGTTTTAAATGAAACTATACAGGGCTTTAAGCAAATAAAGAATTTTAAAGCTACTAAAGCTTTAGAAGCTGGAGAAAATTACAACACCATTGTATTGCATTTGAATATTGAAGTTGAATTAAAAGGTAAACTATTATATTTAATAGAAAAATATATATTTATATAATTTAAAACGCGATTTCATATTTTTGTACTTTTTCTGAAACTTTTTCAATAAATAACTGTACGTATGTACAGTTATTTATTTGTTACCGTGTACATACGATACGACATTATCAATTAATTAATATTTATGTTATGGTCGATTAACTTCCTTGATATTTTTTTAATTTTTTTTATCAAAAAGTTTTTTTTTTCTATATCAATCTATCGCTTCTTTGTTCATCAAATTATTTAATTTAAAAGTTATTTAATAATTAAACTTTAATGTTTTTTTGACCTTTTATTATAATTTATTTTATTTTATAATTAAACAAGCACTAGGTCTGTTTTAAAATAAAAATATTGTTTATTAGTTTTTTCTTTTTTCTATCAATATTTCGCTACACAGTGGCATCTTCAGGAAACAGGAAATAAAATTATTAAAAAATTATATGTTTTTCAAAAACAAAAATTAATTCAATTGAAAAAATCTGTCAAATTTATTTAAAAAAATTCAAGAAACAAAAACTCAAGCATTTTAAAATATACATACATACTCATAAACTTTCTATACTCAAAAAACACACATTCAAATTTTAAATATCAAAAAATAAAAAATACATTAAACATTATATAAACACAAACACATAAATTTTTTTAATGAAAATGTTACAAACAACTAAGTTAAGATACATTCTAATGTTCACTATTTTTTATGCATCAAATGTCTGTAACACTGCGCAACATTAAAAGTATCAGCCTTAAAATTTATTCTTTTTGTTGTTGGCCATTTAATTATTTGTAACATCTCTAATATATACCGACGTTTATAATTATTTTCTATATTTAAAACTGATGCATTTTCAAAATTAGAAAGATGATTTAATCTGGCACAATGGGAAGATAATGCAGTTTTTGTGGATTATTAACGTCTCTATATCTTTGATCAGATTTATGTCCAGCTATTCTAGTTTTAAGTTTGTTTTTAGTTGTACCTACATAAACATCATTACAATCTTCACTATCATTACCATTACAAGGTATTTTGTATACTACATTCAACATGTCCCATTTTTGTATTCTATTTTTTGCTTTACTAAACAATCTATTTAAAGTATTATATGTTTTGAATGTCATTTTATATTTTTCAGAATCAAAATAATAATAATATAATAATGTTATTTCCTGTTTCCTGAAGATGCCACCCAACGGTGTGGCGAAATATTGAAAGAAAAAAAATAAAAGATAAAACTAATAAACAATATTTTTATTTTAAAACTGACCTAGTGCTTGTTTAATTATAAAATAAAATTGGTTATTTAAAAATTTTTAGTCAAATTTGTTTGTATACAAACAGCGTGATTGGGTTATGTTTTTAAGACCTTAAGTATTTTTTATTTATAAATTCATAATATTTTCCTTCTCATTAGAAAAGTTTAAGTTATTTTTTTATTTATATTTATTCTATCATCGTTAAATATTGCAGCATTTATTTTGAATTTTTTATTATATCCAGGCATGTCACACATTCCAATCGGAATGGTATTAATTCCGTATCAACAATTCCGATCGATTTTGTTTATTTCTGAAAAGTTTTAAATCTACACTATTTAATTTTAATGTGGTAATATTTTGCACATTGAAATAAACAACAAGGCTAATCTAAGTAAGACACATCATAAAATTAAATTTAAGAAACACAAATAACAAAATTTCAAAGAAACTAAATTCCACTTTGAAATTTGAAAGTGGTTTTATTCCGAAGAAATTTTAAGTTTTTAGTTTTCTGAAGAAGCAATTTGCGGAATTGAAACCACTTTCGATCGGAATAGAGTTCTGTGACATGCCTGATAATATACATTTTAATACTACTCTTTACATTGTAAGGCAAAAAGATAGAAAAAATCTTATAAAAGCTTAAGTTTTATTTCCGCTTAAGCAAACAGAACCATAACTGATTTAGAACTAAATTTTTAAGCGGTAAGGAAATTTTTCATTTTTAAGCCGACTTCAAAACAAGTAAGAGTGTTATATTCGACTATGCAGAATCTTATAACGCTTACACCATGTATGTAAATCTAGTTAAGTGAAGTAGCTCCTATCAAAAAAACAAATGTTGCGGTGATAGAAAATTAAAAAATAAGTAAAAATAAAGTACGATATATAATTTTACAAAAAATGTAAAAAGGTTAAGATTTTTTTCAAAAATTTTAGATTTTCCTGAAAGATTTCTTCAACAGCTTTTAAATGATACCCATATTGACAAATCGACCTTTTTTATGAAAATTTCAGAAGCCCCTAACTCGGTAAATATGGGCGAGTGTCAATTTTTTCATTAGATGTTTTTTTTTAATTTTCCAACGCTCCATACTTTTTTTTTTTTTGAGTTACTTAATGTTCCAAATGAAAAATAAGAGACATGCGTGGTGTTAAGCCCATTGCTTCGAGGGACATGGACCAATATTGCTGATTTTCCATAGCACCTCTTTGATAATATGTCTGATCTATTGGCGTATTTTAATTTTCTCTAGCTCATCTAATGCCCTGTTAAAGTTCATGTACTATATGGTCAAACTGTTGAACAGTTATAGACAGGCGGTTGAAATTTACAAAGAATCTATTTTGTTAAATCCGCCTTAAAAAGAGGCATAAAATTTAGTTTTGGAGATTAAAGGGTGCCCCAGTAAATAATGTTATTTGATGTATGTGGACAAACTTTTAAATTGTTATAGACAGATAACTAAAATCTCTTTTGAAGCAATATTTTTTTTTAAGAATTATTGCAAAATGGATTTACATAAAGAATTTATTTATCTAAACAAAAATTTTAGTCAAATAGGCAAAAGATTTTTTAATTGGTGATTATTATTTTTTTTTTTTTTTTTTGTTGATAATTTAAGATTAATTGAATATTTTACATAGTGCAAGCATTTAAAATCTAATGCAAAATTGTTTACGTTATTTATATATTTCGTTTCTTTCTCCAGTATATGAAACAATAACATAGTAGAGTGGTCGACTATTGGAAATTTGCCAATAATGGGTTTTCAGATCTTTAGTTCAAAAATCGATTTCTAAAGTTTATTTATTAAGATTGTTCTTTTTGCTAATAAAAAAATTGACATCAAACCACTTAACGTATAAAAAATAAAGAATCAAATAAAAAAATTCTTAATTTTATTTAATTGTTTTTTTGTATACCCTTCGCTATAAAAATAGGAAAAAGGGTAAACTTATTTTGTCAATCCGTTTGTTATTTCTACAATATCCATTTCCGACCCCATAATTATATTTATTCTGACTTCTGTCCATCCGTGTTAGTGTTAAAATCAAGTTTACCAAGGCACTAGATCAGCTAGAGAAAATTTAAATACGCCAGTCGATCAGAGATAGTGTCGAAAGAGTTGCTATTGAAATCAGCATGAACGGTCCGAGTCCTTCAAGGCAGCAGGCAAAAAACCACGTCTAGCTCTTATTTTTCTATATCCAATAAAAATAAAAAAAATTAATATATAGGACAAAAAATAATAGAAAAATAAGAAAAACACATAAAAAAATTGGTGCTCGTCCATATTTTCCAAGTTACGGGCCTTTAAATATTTAAAATATCATTATGGATATCATGTAAAAGCTCTTGAAGACTCTTAAGGGAAATACCAAAATTTTTTAAAAATGCTTAACCCATTAAGGGCCGATACCATTTTTAAGTAAAATTATATGTAGAACTTAATTTTTTTTATTTTTTAATTATCTGTCACCCCAATTTTTGTTTTTTTTTTGACTGGAGTTACTTCACCAAATAAAATTTACATGAATGCTGTAGGGTATTTTTTTAACAAAGTGATGCTCAGAAATATTCTTGGAGACAAGAGATAAAGGCCATGAAACATAAAAATTCAGATAAAGTATTGAAAGCAATATATTGCGATGGATGCAATGATTGCGCTTATAACAAGTCCTTAAAGAGTTTGTCAAAAATTGCTTTCACTGGTAGCAAAACAGTTGTTAAAACAGACCTGGGGGGTGTCAATTACTATTTGTAATTAATTACACATGCAATTACAAATTACATGTAATTGTAATTGACTTTAGTCCCTGATTTTAATTACAATTACTTGTGATTTGTAATTAAAAAATTTCAATTACATAATTACATAACTGAAAAAAATTGTTTAATGATTACATTTGTAATTTTTTTTTAGTCAAAAAATATTTAATTACAAAAATCATCAATTACATACATATAATAAACATGCAAAAAATAACAACCTTAAGGAAGATATAGCACATACATATGTACTATATACATAACATGCTTTAAATAAAACCATTTTATTCTTCTGAGCTTTAATATAAATTTTAATAAACTTGCTGAAATTATCCGAAACGTTTTAGAAGTTCATTTTTAGAATTTTAAGTTACACTTAATGTTTTTAGAAATGTAATTGAATTTTGTTTAAATACAAGTAATGATTATTACCTAATTACAATTACAATTACATGTAATTTGTAATTGAAAATTTCCAATTACACTTACATGTAATGTTTAATTGGATATTTTCAATTAAAAATTACAAGTAATTGTAATTGAAATTTTTTCAATTACAATTACATATAATTGTAATTGACTTTAGTTCCTGATTTCAATTACAATTACTTGTAATTAGTAATTGATAATATTTAATTACATGTAATTGTAATTGAAATGTAATTGAATCCCCCCAGGTCTGGTTGAAAGCAATGTCGAATATTATTTCTTAGGAAATATTCTCTATGTGACGCCCTTTAATTTTTATAGACCTTTTAAGCAGAACTGTAAATAAAAATTTTTGAAAATCGCACCAGTTTTAATTTCATTACTTTAGGAGGTGACCAATACTCACTCTGTTAGCTCTCTCCTAATGGCATTGTGTCCAAATACGAAATTTATATTTAACTATACCCCTCCCCCCTATAGACACATAATTTTCTTAAAAAACAGGGAGCAATATTTATTAAGTGAATAAGTTTTATTTTACCTATAAATGTTTATGATTTATGAAGCAGCGTAGTGCTGGAGCCTTTAATATTAAAAATTATTATAATTGAATTTAAATTTTTTAACTCTCCTATTAACTTGAAATCAAATGCTACAAGCGATTTAATATTTTATTTTACATATTTTGTTTACTTCTACTTCAGATGGTACTTCAGAGACCCTCTCTTTTATCCTTAAAACAGCTCACGATAATGAAATGTTTCAGATGATGATGAAGTTGAATAATGTTTTTGAAAATGAAACCATTATGTACAAGGAAGTCCTACCAGAATTTGAACAACTTTATAGAGATGCTGGTGTTGATGTAACGTTTGGAGCCAAATTTTATGAATTGCCAACAAATGAACCCAATATCTTGTTAGAAGATTTACGCACAAGAGGCTTTCAAAATGTTAATCGTATTGAGGGATTAGATGTGGATCATACCAAAGCAGTTTTAAAGAAACTGGCCCAGTGGCATGCTGCCTCTGCTGTACGCGTAGCTGTTAATGGACCCTTTAAGGCAAATCTACTTTGTGGTTCCTTTAAAGAGGAAATGCGTGACATGATGAACGCTTTGTTTTCAAGCATGTATCCAATATTTTTAAAAATAAGTCAACAATTTGAAGGCGATGAGGAGTATTTCAATGCAATGTGCTCAACACAAGAACATTTGATTGATGAAATGCTTAAGTGCTCCAAAGTGGATGCTAATGACTTTAACGTTTTGAATCATGGTGATTGTTGGTCTAATAATATTATGTTTAAGCATGATGATGCTGGAAAAATTCAGGAAACCTATTTAATTGATTTTCAAATGCCAAAATATGGCACACCCGCACAAGATTTGTATTATTTCCTTTTGACATCTACAAAATATGAAATTAAAATCAAACAATTTGATTACTTTATTAAATACTATCATGAAGAGTTGGTAAACCATCTAAAGCTTTTAAATTATAGTAAGGAGATACCAGCCCTCAAGGATATTCATATTATGCTGTACAAATATGGTATTTGGGGTAAGAACATGGTTTAGCTATTATATCAAGTTATGCTTTACAATTATAACTTTTTTTATAGGTTATATGGCGGCAAATACTACTATGGCTGGAGCGCTGCTGGAGCCAAGCAAAATTTCGAAAACAGAAAATTTAATTGCAAATTCTGATGCTGGCATACAGTTCAAAATAAACTTATTATCCAACCCTCGATATCGTCAACATATGAAGATTGTTTTACCCTGGCTATATAATCGTGGAGCCTTTTAATACATTCAGTTAAATCAATATAACGTTATTTTATCTATTTCAGTGTTTTATTATATAGAAGATGTATGTACGTTGTACATGTATTAAAAGAACTAATTATAAATAACTTAATAAAATCGTTATCGCTAACAATTAGAAAATTACTTTTCATTTTGTTTTTTTATTAATTAATTTTTAATTAAGCTACCAAAATTATTTTATTTCTAATTGTAGCATTCGAATTTTTTTATCTATTTCATTATTTTTTTACAACTTTTTCTATAGGACGTCATACTGACATTACTTTCATACCAATTGTTAAAAAGTTTAGAGAAGAATCTAACGTGATGTAAGCTTGAATAAGAATAAAATAATTCGGCTATGCCGAAGAGACAGAGAATTAAAAAATAAGAAGAAAACAATAAATACGACATATAGTTTTACAAAAATTTTCATCGGCTCTTATTGGGTTAAAATTGCTTATAAAATTATAGAATTTTCTGATAGATCTGTTCAAAAGCTTTAAAATTATACCCATATTAATCATAATGGCAATTGAACTTTTTTATAAAAATGATTATTCTTTAAAATCACGGCCTTTTTAAAACACCCATTAATTTTTAGATTTGTTGTTTACACTTTCTAATATAAATTATTTGAACACATAAACTAAAGCAATATATATACATTTAAATAACGTCACTATAGGATCGCTCTTAATATTTAAGTATTATTTTTGTTTTGTGTGGTAAGTTTTAAATTGTAAGTAAGAATAATTTAATTTGTGACTACCTGTTGAGTCGAAATCAAAATCGAAAGTAGATCTTTATAACCTTCACAACAAAAGATGTATGTCACTTCATTTGTAATTTCTACAATATCCATTTACGACCCCATTAAGTTCATCCGTGTTAGTGTTGAAATCAACTTTGCCAAGGCACTAGATGAGCTAGAGAAAATTTAAATACGCCAATCGATTAGAAATAGTTTCGAAAATTTTGCTATTAAAAATTAATTCATTTTTCAAGTTTCGTTTGTATTCCTGCAGGTGGTTGTGTTTTCTATATTTGATATCCTTATGTTTTATATAACAAATCGGAAATGTTAACAAAATAAAAAGTTAAAAAAAATATTTTTAAAGTTTAATTAAATTTAATATTTCCCTGATTAAATTTTAATTATTTATTTGCAAGTGTCCGTGCATAAAACTAAAATACATACATAAATTATCCCAGTGTTTTGTGATGTTTTATTTGTTAAGTTTATTTTTCTTCATCTTTTAACTGTATAAAAGAGCCGACAAAAAGCCAGCCGTAAACAGTGGATAAAGGAAAATAAATTCAGTGTTTGTTATTGTTGTTTTTGCTTAAATTTTAATTTTTGCCTTGATTTTATTGTTTGTACAAAAATCTTTAGTTTATTTAAAATAAGAAGTTTCCTGAAAAGCGGCAGCGAAATAGCCCATCAATATCGATGATTTAAAGAATTTTGTCGGAATAATTAGCGCGATATTTCTACAATTTATAAAAAAAAATTTATATTAATTCAATTATTTACTTCTTTATAATTTTAAAACTTTTAAGTTGTATCGTTATCAGTGTGTCAAGTTCAAAACTTTGAATAAAAACATAATTGATTTCTTTGAACTTCTAGTTTCTTTATTTAGTTTCATCCACTTCTTAATTTATTGTTACCATGTTTAAAAATCTGAACTAAATATTAAAAAAATTTTTTTAAAGAATGTAATAAGCATGAACCAAACAAGCTAAAAATATCACCCTTAAAGATTTGACTCCGCCTTTTTTTTACGTGAATCTCAGGCGCCCTCTGATAGTGAAATAATTTAATTTTAAAGTAACAAAGATAAAAACCAAAAAATAAAATATAAATGAAAAAATTAATCAGTGTTGCTTTTGTGTATAAAATTTCCTTACTAGTTAAGCTAATTTTTCACCCTGTTAGTAAATAGCGGAGTTTCATATTTAGTGTCAAAGGTCTTACAAAATTGCAAATGAAAATATTGTAGCTGTTTTTTTCAATCCAACAAAAAAATGTACAGCTTATTACTTGGTAGTGTATTTTCGTTTTGCCAGACTGTAACTGCCATCCCTAAATTAGCGCGTAAGACGCGACGTAAAATAACGCATGGCATTTACGCTGAAATGACATACCTAAATAAAAGCGCAACGTTTTCTTGTGAACAGTAATGTTAACCTATTACTTTTAATAAAATCCTATAAAATGAAACGCAAAACAGTGATAAAAACGCTATATAAGCCCGAAAAAAGCAAAAATGTCATTACTGTTTTGTAACGTTCTCTGAATACTACAAAAAAATATGTAAACAACAGTAGCGAACAGCATCCATAACTAAATCTCTTTCCTTACAACTAACACAATGTGAACGGAGTACAAATTTAAAACAAGAAATATAAAAATTATTCTTCACATGTTAAAAATATAATAAAATTAAAAAAAAATGTATACAAATAATCATTGGTACTTTAACGCCTAGAACTGTACTAAAAAACGAAATTCTAAAAAATTTGCTATTCCTGGCAGAAATTAATTTAAAAGTGTATTTTTTTTAATAATTTAATGTGCCACTTAACTTCGTATATAAGATTTTTATAAATTATTTGTAACGTTATATTTAGTTTTATTATTGATAAAACTTTTCTTAACGAGTAAAATTTTTTATACTAAATTCACTTAATTTTTATTAGCAACATGTCTCCACAACAAAACAGTATTTCAATTGGCAATAATAGTTTAGCAGAATGGTTACATAATATTACATTAGAGAAAGCCATAAACAGCAAATTGGGGAATACAAACAAATTTAAAAAATTAAAGCAGAAACCGGTTCGAAATCGGGATAAAACTATTCATCTTTAATAATGCGCATTAAAGCTGAGGTCGAAAAGAAGGGTAAGTTTAAAACAGAATTCAAACATTTGCCTGCAGTTTAAAATTATTCTTTCTCAACAGATGGCACTACCAAAATCGCATCTTTTGTCTTAAAAGCTCAGCATACTAATGAAGCGATGGCTACAATTTTAAATATGTTACGACTATTCCCTTGAGAAGAAGGAATTTATATTAAAGTCATACCAAAATTCGAGAAACTTTATGAAGATGCCGGCAAGTCTGTACAGTTTGCTCTAAAATCATATAAATTTGATCGTGATATAGGCGTAGATTATTATTATTATTATTATTATTATTATTATTATGTTTTGTTAGAAGATCTTAACGTCAAACAATTTAAAAACTCCAATTATGTGGTTGGTCTTGATATGGAACACGTTGAGCAGGTATTAATTAAAATGGCCGAATTTCATGCTGCTTCAGCTTGTTATGTTGAACATTATGGAATGTTTAGTGAAGATTTTACCGTTGGCATATTTAGTGAAAAGTATAAGGCATTATTGAAGGAATTTAATGCCTCAGGCTCGTTTTTATGTCAGCAAAAAAGTGGAACAACTGTCAAAAGTATTATGAAAAATTGGTAAGACTAATGAATATTTTTGGAACTATAAAATCCCTTGAAATTAAATATAGTACAAACTCATCATATATTACAAATACAATACAAAGCTCCATTCAGTAACTCCATCATTGCGTGGTAACTATTATTTGCTTTTTCGGTATTCTTACTTCCTGCATAGGCATCTTAACTAACTCAGCCTCGTTTCTCCTTCCCTCATTCATTTTATCGGCTGATTTAATTTGCAAGCACTTTTACCATATTTTCTGCGTTGCTACACAAAAATTAGATCACCTTCTAAGCAAATACGTAGCTACCTCTACTAACACAGCCTTTGTGACTACTCAACGCGCGTTAACCAGATTAAAACTCATGGTAGAAGTATAAACTCGTTCAGCACTGTTTATTTTAGCTAAGATGCGATCAAAATTTTTAAGTGGATAAATTATCTTTATAATAGTAGCTGCTAAATTTTTGTAAAAAAAATGTATGTAATGGATTATAGAGGAAGTTGTTAAGCTTTCATCGAGATTTCATTACAGGAAAAATGATAGGAAAGATATATGCTGGAAGTTCACACTAGCTGGGCGGCTATTTCCCTTCACAAGGCGATAAAAAGACTGCTTTGTGCAAAAGTAAAATCCATATCTTTATTAAGAAGACAGTAAAACTGCTAATGTAAGCCAACTGTAATTATGCTATTTGCTATGCGCTTACATTTATATCCATAGAAGACATGAGACAATCTCCACATATGAGAATAATGCTCAACTCAAGTTTGGCTTAATGTTTAATTAATAATTAGAAGATTACACTGTTAGTCGGGGCTTCCCACATTGATCATATTTTTTTTAGCTGTTTAAACAAAGTCTCCAATTTGTTATTTATAAAATTCCCGAACTTCAGAGAGAAAGCGTGTTCTGATGTAAATAATGGGTCTAACGAACATAAAATTGAATACTGTTAGATCAATCCTGCTTGGAGATATTTACAAGATCGCTATAAAATGCTTCATTCATATTTTGTATTATGGCACCAACCAGGCTTACAGTTTTTCTGTTCTTATGTCCAAAGATAAGTGTTAGAAAATTATTTTGTGAGGGAAAAACGAAAAAAAAATGTTGATCTTCAAATAAAATTTTTAAATTTTCTGTCTTATGTCGCTTCAAGAAAAGTACAAAGACAAAAAAAGAAAGAAAATTTTAAGGACAAAAAAGCGGATGACAAAGCTGTTTTTGTGTTTTTCATCACAGGTGGAAATGGGTTGTATCTTAGCTATTTTTTCCGGTTGTAATTTCTACAATATTTAATTTTGACCTCATAACGTAGATATCGTCGTTACTTTAATATAGAAAGGAAAAAAAATTAAAAAAAGTACAGTTTTATAGTTGGAAATTTTTTATTAACGAATTGTGTTATTAAATTCTCTAAGCAATTTAATACTGTTACAACGTTTTAAATCTTTAAGTGGTGCATTAGGAAATTATTTATCGAAATATGAAAAAAATTTTAATTTAAATAATAACGAGTTACGGCTTTTCTATATTAAGGTTACGATATATTTGAGTTCTTTTGCATAGTGAAGTCGATCATCCATCAACTTTTCAAAGCACTAGCTCAAGTAGAAAAAATTTAAATACGCCAAACGATCAGATATAGTTTCTATTGAAAATCAGCAAGAACGAACCATGTCTTTCGGGCAAAACACCACGCCTGCGTCTAATTTTTGCAAAACATTTGGAACAAATCTAGTTTAGTGAAGTAAATAAATATATGGGTCGCTAGAGAATTTAAATACTAGAAAAACACATCAAGTGAAAAAATTGACGCTCGCCCATTTTTTCTGAAGTTTTCATAATAAAGTACGATTATGCACCATATTTTTTTAGATGTCAATATGGGTAACATTTAAAAGCATTTGAAGGGATCTTTTATAAAATACAAAATTTTTTTAAATGATTAACCCATCAAAAGCCGATGACATTTTATGTAAAATTATAAATCGTATTTAATTTTTTTCTTTTTATTTTTAAATTTTCTGTCTCCGCAATATTTGTTTTTTTTTTTTTTTGCCTAGAGTAACGAGATTTAAGATTCGGTATAGCCAAATATAGCACTCTAACTTGTCTCTAACTTTTCAAAGTCATGGAGTCTATTTCTTGGCAGTTTTTATGTAATAATTTCTGGGCTTTTGAACCAGCTGGTGCTCTCTTAGAATTAATATGTCAATTTTTCTTACTGTTTGTTTATAGAATTAAATAAAAAAATAATTGCTTAATTTACAAACTCTTGTATGGTGTATTTTGTATTGAATACACTTTCTGTTTATAAGCTTGTGAACACGCAGTGTATTATTGTATCAATTTATTTTGTATATTAAACGTCAAAAAGCAAATAAGAAGAAAAAAATAAGTATTCAGAAGAAAGTTTTCAGGAAGTAAAATGGACAATAAAACTGAAGAAAGCAAAATTAAAATTTTTTATGCGAAAAGTATACTTTTGATATGCTAAACAATACAAATGATTTTGTTTATTTTCTTCTTCTCAATGTGATATGGAATTCACATGTAATTGATAACACGATTACCAATATAACTTTTCAAAAACATGCAAACTAAAAGTGTATTGCTGTATTGAAATTTTATATGAAAATTTCCAACAACAAGCATACACTATTGTATTTTAAATGAATAATACATTGTATACACGGATACAAGGGATTCTGTGAATTAAGCAAATATTTATATATTAATTTTATATCCAACTTTTTTTCAGGCTAAGAGCGACGAAGTATTGGTTGAACGTTTGCTAGAAGACCAAAAAGTCAATCCTCGAGAATTCAACGTTCTAAATCATGGTGATTGTTGGTCAAATAATATTATGTTCCAATATGATGCCTTTGGTAAAATAAAAAACACGTTATTAGTGGACTTTCCAGTCAGCAAATATATTTATCCGGCTAATGATTTATACTATTTCATTTGGTCGTCAGCTAAAAGGGATATTAAGCTCAGCCATTTCGATAATATGATACGTTTCTATTATGAACATTTAGTGAAGAATTTTAAACTATTGCAGTATCATCGACCATTGCCAAAATTGAAAAATCTGCATATTGCTTTGATCAAAAATGGTTTAGCGGGTAACTAACTTTGTGGAAAAATTTTAAATATTAACTTATAGTTTTTTTACTTTATTTAAGCTTATTTGGTAGTTTCGAAAGTTTTGCCAGTAGTTATTTTGAAAACAACCGATCAAGCCAATTTAGAAAACTATATTAATGATGAGCCTAAAATGCAAACGATTATGTTTAGCAATCCCAATTATGTTCAGGCAATGTGAGATATTTTGCCATGGTTGGATAATCGTGGCCTGCTTGATTGGCAATAAAATTAATAATATTTTAATTTTGATATTTTGTAATATTATAAATTTTAACAGTATTTAATTGTTTTATATTATGTCTTTATTAAATTTATGCATAATTTGTAATTTTTAAATAAATATAAAAATTGTAAAAAAAATATTCTAAAAAATGGCCTGTGCCAAAACTAAGTTCAGTAAAGCAAAGACTTATTACAGCTCTTCATCGATACGAGTGTTGCTGCTAACAGGTTTTATAATCACTCAAATTGTATATAAGAATACTAAAATATTATCCAGTGACTGTTTTACTTGTTAAACTCTTGTTTATCAACAGCGTATGGGTGGACTGGTGGATGTCTTAAAAAGGCCAGGTTTTCTAGAGTCGAAAGTCTATTTCACAGAAAGAAAAAAACACGGTTAAGGTAACTATCATCTAAGAGCAGCATTTTGTGACTGAGTTGTTTGATTGCAGTTAAATCATTTTATTGTTATACTTATATAACAGCTAGCAGTAGGCACTTCGTCCCCGTATAGTTTCTAATTTTTTTAAAATAAAAATGTATAAAAATATATATTTAAACATTTGTTGTTGAGTTCTGTAAACAGTTGTTATAACTTCCTTGCGCTATTATCATTATACCGGTAAAATTGGGTGCTTTCACATTTGTATCTCTAGTTGCTCTACGAAATGATATAGTTTTATGAAATAAAAAAAATTCTATGTTTGAACCAAGGTTCTAAAGGACCTCCAAACAATTTTTTTTCGCGTGATGCGAACACAGACAAACAGACAAAAAAATTCCAAAAATAAGTGTTTTGTATTCCATATCGATTACTACATGCACCAACAGAAAAATTTTCAAAAAATATACAATACAAAAATTACCACGTTACGGTTTTTTATATGTACAATAAATTTGTGTAAGATAAATTTTTGTAATTGAGCCATTTACTATCTGGCAAAATAATAACGGTTTTAAACATAACCTTAATTATATGAAAAGTATTAATATTGAACATTAAGATATGTATATAATTATATTTCGTAGCTTATTTAGAGATGTTTTCATTAGCATTTTTATTTGTTTTTATTCTTATACCCTTCCCCATACCACTATAGGTAATTCGAACTCTCTTCTAGGAAAAAAATTGCATCCGAATGGCTAAACTGAATATTTTTTTTGGGTGCGATCTCTGATATTTTAAATTACAACCGCAAACGTAAGATTTGTTTTTGTCCATAGACCTCACAAAAAAAATAAAATGTTTGCTAACACATTCTAATACGTTTTCATACCTTACAAAAAACAAAATCGTTGCAAACGCTCACATAATCCCATGAGTGACAATTTTAAAACACTTTTTGTAAAACCCTTAAATTCTTTTTAATACACATGAAAAAAGGTTTTGCTTAAATCAGGATTTTATTAAAAATTTTTATTTTCAAAATCAAAATTATCAAATTAAATTAAAAAACAAGAACTCAAAATGCCTCGATTCTCTGATTCTTCATTTCGTTTAATAATAAATTTGTAAAAGCTTCTCTATACTGATTTGATATTATTAATTGTTGCAAGAGAAATATGTGTCATAATCACAACAACAAAATTAGAGTCTAGATAAACTACATTTTGCTTTTACAGAAATTTCGAACTGGCGCTGTTAACCCAATAAATTTCTAATTGAAAACATAATTTAATTTCATTAAATCGACGACGAAATTTTAAATGACTTGCTTTTTTTCCAAACCAAACATTTGAAGGTTCTTTTTATTGCCCTTAAGTCATTATATTTCTAAAATGTGTGTATTGAAAATAATGGATAAAATACAAAACTTTTATTTTATATATCTGTGATAGTTTAAACTTGGAAAAGTACGGCCAAAATATAAAAAAATCATCAGCGATGTCCATCTGATCGTCTATCAAAGTGTGCTTTCTAATATCCTTCTAAAGACTCCAAGTTACTTAAGGAATTCTTAGTATACAAATATCTTCAACATAATTTAAAAATTTTGCTGTTAAAAGTCACTAAATTCAATCCACTAAAGTGACGACGTTGCCTATTTATCGATAATGTTAATAAAAAATAACACACATATCTAATATTTAAGTCAGATGATTTATTTTTGATTGTGTTGTAAGTTTGCTACTTTATCTCTGTGCGCGGTCAGATTTTCCTTCTTTAAAAAAGTAAGGTTATAATTTAAGACGCAACGCGCACGTGTTTTTTCAACTGGCACTTAATAGTGTCCATCGTTTTAACAAATTAAAAAAAAATTGTCTATACAAATATCCTGTTCAGGATTCCTCACTTTCTATACAAAGGTAAAGGTCGAAGTGCAGTTCTTGGAGAGAAGTTACATAAAACTAAAAACTTGTGGGATACCCTGGCGCTGGTACGCAGGGGTACGCTATTAAAATTCATATTTCAAAAAAAAAAAAAAAGATTGTGTTGTAAATAACAATTTTGTGAAGTACAGTGATGAAGAAAGTAAAAAAACTAGTGGTGCAAAGAAGAAGAAGAATATTATATTAGAGTTACCAGTATATATCGTGATCGTACTAAAATGGTATAATTTGATTTTCTTCTGTCTCTGGAGAAGTGAATAATGTAACATGCTCACTTATGCAGGGCACTAAAATGTTAAGCACTCTATCACGGTCTGTGAAAGAAGTCGCATAGTCAGAAGATTAATAAAAAGTAGGAAGTCCACAATCCACATAATTTTACAGATTATTTAAATCTTGTTGAGCCGTATGCAGCTTTTTTCTTTTTATGTGAAGATCTCTTGGAACTAGATGCAGTATAGTATTCAGTGCCTCTGAAGAACTAGTTCTAGATCAACCGATCTGAAGACTCTATGGGGGTTATTTGGGATTTATTTAATCAAGTAATTTCGCCAAATATCCAATGACCTGTGTAGTAGTGTACCTTAACCCTCACGATCTACGCTGTGCTTTCAGTCTCCATGACAGTTAAGAGTTTGGGTTCCTAACTGTGGAAGTCTAAACCATGCAATTTGCTACTTTCAAAAATACGAAGTAACAAGAATCATTGTAAGAATCGCTATTTAATAATAAAATAAGAATTATATATACATTTTATTTTAATTTTAAATTTTATTTCTACTATTTTTATAGCTTATTTAACTTTTTATTTCTTTTGTACACGACACTTAATTACAGACGAAAATATCAACGGCAATTCGGGGCAACAATAACGTCACATTTCCGTACAGAATACCAAATTCATATTGCCAGCCATCGATAAATTGAAATATTGACAACGAGAATACCGATTAAAAAAACAATTAAAAATTACCCTCGCCTTGTATTGCCGACGCCAAACAGAATAAAGGTGATTATTTTTTTATATATTTGCTTTGTTGCATTGAAAACTAAAAGTACAAAAACAACACTGAATTTTACAATCGAAAATTTACCATAACATCACATTTTCCCCAAGATTTCACCAAAACATTTTAATTTTAAGCAAAAATTGAAATTTTATAAAAAACCGAAAATCCACAAAAAACTATCAATAATTTAGATATGCACTAAGTTTCGAAAAAAAAAATATTTACACCGAAAAATATCTAAACATTTATAGAAGCAAAACAACGTTATTCATTTTTGTTGCTCGATTAAAATTCTAGCTACAGCAAAATTTGTCTCTAATTGTTTTCTTAATTAAAATAAAGAAAAACGGCAAGTACAAGTGAAAATGAAATGATCGCGTCTTTATTTTATGACAACTGGAAATCTGTATATTCTACGATTCAATATATTTATTAAATATGTAAATTCTACCGGCATATCACAAATCTGAATTTAAATTGATTACATTTTTTAATTAAAGAAATCAGAATCATTTATAATTACATTATTTTATAGCAAATATATAACCATAAAAATAATTCATTTAAAATAATGTATAGAAGTTTTTAGTATTTTTGATTGGTAGCAATTTTGGTTCCCACAACGAATTTATTTTCTTATATTAAATAATAATAAAATATTGTTAAAATTATAAAAATAATGCTCTTATATATGTAGATTCTTATTCTAAGTTTCAAGCTTTTTATTTAATTTACTTAAGTAATTTACATTTACACCTTGTAATTGACAACAAAAAAAAAAGATTCATTTAAAATAATTTTTCAGCTTATACACACAAAGTTTGTGGTTTAATATTTTTATTCTACCTTTTTTGTATTAAATGTCAACATAGACACAAGATACAGTGGGAGTTTAATTGCAGTTTCAAAACGGCTTAAGCGACTTAGAAAAAGCAAAAAAAAAAAAAGCATCTCAATATTCATAGTTTAGAAATTTTCAAAAGACCTCTTACAAATAAAAGAGCAAACTATGTTTGAACTTCATGTATGAATTTTTTTTATATTTAATTATTTACTATTAAATTTTTCAGAAATAATTATAAAGAAACATAAAATTAAGATTGTTTAAATTAAATAACAAAGTTCTCATTAGATTTAAAATTATTATGCTTCAAAATCAAAAAATTATTTTATCTTTGTTTATCCTAAGTATTTTTCGAAATTTTAATAATATTGCAAATGCTTTCGAAATGAGACCTTTAACGTTCATAGGCTTGAAATTAAGAAAGTTAAATATCTAAATAGTTTTGTGGGATTTCACTATTTGATCTCAAAAAATTTAGCGATGCAGGTACCCCGTTATTTTAAGCTTCTGTCTATAACGGTTCAAGAGTTTTGCCACGCACATAAAATTACATTAACTATTGGAAAATACTTCAAAATCAAATTTTATATTTTCTGTTGTAGCAGGCTTAGCAATACAAGTGCTTTGTTAATTCAAACCGGCTGTTTATAACGGTTCAAAAGTACGGCCATATACACCAAATTACATTAACTATAGGAGCACTCTTTACTTTCCAATTTAAAATTTTATACTTTCTGTTGTAGTGGATTTAACTATAAAGTTTCTTTAATAATGTTACGCGGTTGCCTAAAGCTGTTTAACAGTTTGTTTACATACTTTAAACTACATAAACTATTGTAAAGCCCTTTAAATTATAATTTTAAATATTTTTTAAATTAAATTTTTAAGTGTTGGCATATAACGGTTCAAACGTTAGAGCCGTATAAGTCAATTTACTTCAAATATGGGTACACCCTTTAATTTGTTAATTAAAATTTTATACTTTTTTATAGCGGACTTAGCAATAAAGTTTCTTTGTAAATTTCAGCTGTCTGTTTGGCCATATATATCAACTTACATCAACTATTGGAAAACCCTTTACAAATACAAATTTTATATTTTATATTATAGCGGAGTAAACAATAAAGATTCGTTGTGAATTTCAATTATCTGGCTGTAACAGTTCAAAAGTTTGGCCACACACATCAAATTAAATTAACTAATAGAACACCCTTTAATTTATAATTTTGAATGTTAAAACTTGTTCTTATAATCATTGTGATCGACATCCTAATAAACTTTCAAGCGTTTGTCTATAACGGCTCAAAAGATAGGCGCATATAAGTCAATTTACGTCACCTATGGGGACACCCTTTAGTTTTACGATTTATTTTTGTATTACATTTTGCTACCGGGAGCTGTAGTAATTTTAAAGAAATACGCTTTACGGTTCATAATAGATTTTAAAAAGATGCATGTTGTATGGGGCACCCTTTAATTTTTTAGATTATAAATTGTTATTAAAACGGGACTAATATGTAAGCATAATTTATCAAATGACAAAAAAAATTTCAAAATCAGTTCAGAAATGACTGAGTTCTGCAGGCTCAAACATAAAAAAGCAACATTCAGTCGAATTGAATTCTTTTCTTGAAGTCGATTAAAAACAGAAACGGTTGCTTATTGATTTGCTCGTTGCAGTAGAAAATCCGTCAGCGTTGAAACTGAAAAATATATTTCTTAGCTTACTATACAACGAAATTGTACGATTACAATTATATATCAAAATAGGTAGATGAGCGAAACGCTAATCTTTTCGTTTAAGGTCTTTCTCATACAAAAGTGTTTGCTTTGGCTTTGCTCGTATACGAGGGCTGCTCTATATATTTCTGGCCTAATAGTGAAAATGCGAATATTTATAATCAAAAATTGTTTTATTGTTTTTCAAAATATTCTCCAGCATGATTTATACACTTTTGTATGCGCTCAAACCAGTTGTCGAAGCACTTTTTCTACCCCGATTGAGACACCTCTAAAACATGGTTTTGAACACTTCAACAGCTTCTTCTGGCGACGAAAATCGTTGACCACGCATTTTTTTCTTGATGTGCGGAAACAAGAAGAAGTCATTAGGTGCCAAGTCAGGGCTGAACGGCGGATGACCCATTAATTGGACGTTTTGGCCGGTCAAAAACGCTCTGGTTTGAGCCGATGTGTGAGAACTCGCATTGTCATGGTGAACAATGATTCATCTTCTCTTGTTGGTTTTTCGAATTACTTCGATGACTTCAGGCAAACAAATTGTAGTGTATCACTCAGAAGTGACCGTCCTACGTTGCTCAAGCGGAACAGTCGCCACATGACCAGTTTTGCCGAAGAAACAGGCGACCATTTGCTTCGAAGTGCTCCTTCCACGAACGACTTTCGTTGGATTTTGCTCGCCTTTGAAGACCCACACGGTCGATTTTTGTTTCGTTTCGGGCTCATACGCATAGATTCATGATTTGTCACCTATGACGATCTTATAAACGTCTTTTGAAGCACCGATTTCGTATTTTTGCAACATTTCTTTGCACCAATCGACACGAGCCTTTTTTTGAGCGACTTTCAAATTGTACGGGATCCAGCGAGAACAAACCTTTTTTACGGCCAGGTGTTTATGCAGTATCGAATGTATGCTGGTGGAATAAATGTCCAAGGATGTCTCTATCTCTCGGTATGTCGCATGTCGATCTTGCATTATGGGTTCACGCACGGCATCAATGTTCTCTTGCACAACAGCCGTTTTTGGACGACCTTCATGGAATTCCTCTTTGAGCGAGCTTCGGCCACGATTAAATTCATTATACCAATTTTTCACAGTGCTATAGGATGGTGCTTCATCGCCATACAAAGATTTAAGTTCATCAATGAACTCTTGCTGTGATAATCCACGTCGAAAGTTGTGAAAAATGATGACACGAAAATGTTCACGAGTTAATTCCATTTTTTTGTAAACAACACAAATAATGGTCGTACGTCAAAACGTTTTGAGTACGATTATGCTTAAAAATGACAAACTTTCCAATGGAAACGTCAGATTGCACTTGGCAGCACTCAGTGTTGCCAGGCCAGAAATATATATAGCAGCCCTCGTACATAACAATTCAAATATAAAAAAGTTTATGCCATTGAATGAAAAACGTTTGCAAAACACTTTGTTTTCTTTCATACACTGGGTTATAAATGAAACATCCTGTAGTAAAAAACAAACAAAATGTTGAATGGAGGAAAGATAAAAACTCGGAACAGTTTTAGCTCTGCTGCTAGTAAAACGGCAAGTTCGAAAATAATAATTTAATAATAAACTTCAAAATCGAATATATCCTCAATTGTGAAACTTAGAAACAAAAATTAAAATTCTTATGTTTTTTTTTATTATATACGCGATGCTTTACATTGAAGCAAGGTGCTACTGTTCCCGTGTGGACTAAAAGAAATAAATTTAGAACTGGAAGTTGGAAAGAAAAATTATAAATAAATTGCCCCACTGTGCAGCAAAAAAACATCTAGTAGAAACACAAAAGTGTTCATGTAATAAATAGAAACAGATCTTTCGTAAAGTGAATTTTAATGGTTTGAACTTGGGTTTTATTGTTGTTGTTGTTGTGTATTTTTTTTTATATTTTTAATCTATTTCATGAATTTCGTGTCAGTTGTTGGATTTTATTTTTATTGAGTATTTTAATAATGCAGTAATTACTTTCGCTCTTTCTCTTTCAGCATTCGGGTAAATAATTTGATACTTATAATTTTTAACATTTTAGATAATTTTTTCATATCTGTAGGTTACGGGCACGCGATAACACACTGTTCCTCTTAAAAATCTAAGCGCTTTTTTCGATCATCAAGTTTTTAACTTACAAGCATATTTTAACCGCAACTTGCGTTTATAAAATACAAAAAAAAAAAAAAATAAAAATACATTTTTGTTGTGAGTAAAAAAATTTTTTATAAAAATTATAAATGTTCTGTTTCAAGGCAAATAAAAAATAAAACAATATTTTTTAAATTTAATACAAAAAATAGTTTTGTAAACCTTTTAAACTAAAATTTAAAATAAAAAAAAAAGAATTAATAAATCATTTTTACGAAAACTTATAAAATATAATTTTTTTGTATAACAAATTATAACACACAAAATTAAAAAAAAACCATACCATTTAAAAATAATTTACTATTTAAAAAAAAATATTTTTTAAATTAGATTATAGGAAATTGTTCTGCAAACTTCGCTACACCTTTCGTCAGTATTGCCTTGTATATTTTCGCGCTGGCTTTTAAGACCTAACCATCATACAATTATAGCACCCCGTGTTAAAAAAAGATAACGAGAATTCTCTGCAATGAAAAGCATTCCTTGTTTTTTGGTAAGAAAAAAGACTGAAACTTATATATAAAAGTTCGTTTTTTTGTTTTCCATCTACAATAAAGAAGAGCACGAGATGGTTTTGTTTAAATTAAAATTTTTTTGCATTGATACGTGTAGTGATGCTAAAAAGGGGTGTAGCGAATCAAAAAGGCTTTATATTCTATGATGCTGGTAATAAAAATATTAATTTTCTTCTTTATATTTTCTCTTCAAAAACTAATAATCACAGTACTTGAAATAACTATTTCTAGAAATAATAAGAATTTTGAATTACATATTTGGACAAATAAATAATTTAATTAAAAACGCCTCCTTCAAATTCATTCACATTTGTTATGGATTTTTGTCGGATGCTATTATTAATCTTTATTTTTCGAAGTCTTTAATATTATTGTTTCCATTGACTTGAAAAACACAAGTTTTGACGGAAATACTTTGAAGTGTTTTTCCACAAAGTAAAAGAAATTTTAAATGAATTTAAATATTTATATTGAGGTAACACTGATATTTTATGTGTAAAAGGAAAACAACTCCTATTTTTTTAATCGTTTTTAATCTTAAATTGCTTTTTGTTTTGCTCACTTTTATTTTTTATTTAAAAACACATTTTTTGTTGCAAAATAAAAGTTTATTATTTTTCTATAATTTAAACAAAAAATATCACTTTTTCGATCATAAACACTCAATCCTAGCCACCACATAGTGTCTTGTTCGTCAAAAGTAGATCGAATAAACACATTTCCGACATGTTTTAATATAAATCAGGTAGTTTAACTGGTTTTGTCAGCCTGAAAAAAGTATGCAAAATCATCAAAACACATGATTTCATCAAAGCGAATCACCTAATCACCTAAATGGAAACGTACCAGCAACGCAAGATGCAAATGTATCATAAAAAATTATTTAAATTCAGTATTTCAATAAAATATTGAAATTTCAAGGAAACAAACTAAAAGGAATACTTCATCTCAAATTATTGCAGCATATGTGAAGGAATTCAATATACAACTGACGAGTGCTCATTAAATTTTAGTGTTTCAAACTTTTGATTAATTTAAAAACAAAATTTCTGTTGTAAATAAAACCACAAATGGGTGTACGTTAAAACAAATATTTTACCACAAAGTCCAAAAAACTATCCAAAAAAAATTATACTTGATTAAAATAAAAATATAAAGAGGAAACCTTGTGCGAAAATTTTGCCAAATAAATATTTACTTATTTCTTAAAAAATTAAAGAATTGCCTAAAAATAAATTATTAATTTACTTAAAATTAAGCAAAAAGAATTAAACAGAAAAATCTTAACTTATTCTATACCAAAAATACAATAAAAACCTAAATAAAAAATAAGTAAATAAATAAAAGTTTACTGAAGAATGAAAAAATTAGACAAAAACCTTAGGTGCATGAAAACACAATGGCCCATATTCATAGTAAAAATGAAGTCTGTTTTTAGGGAGCTAAAATCGGTTTTACTTTAGAGTCGACTCTAACTCATTCATAGACAATTTAAAATATATTTTTGGCGTTGAAGTCAACTCTAAATTTAAAAATAGCTAAAGCTGTTTTTAACTAATTTTTCCATAATTATTTTATTTGGTTAAGGAACACAATACTCTTTATCTGATTTTTAAACCAAAGTGAACAAAATAACAACAGGGTTACTTTTTTCTACTGTTTGATTAGAAATTGTATGAAAACATTTATCAAAGTTAAGTTGACACCCAGTTAAAGTCTATTCGACTTAAAGTATGCTTTTTTTTCGACTATGAAAGCAAAAAAGATAATAAGAGCTTTTTAGTTTAGAGTATAATTTAGCAAGAGTCGACTTTAGTATATGACTATGAATATGGGTCAATGAAATTATAAAAAAGTAACTAATGAGAGAATTGGTATTTCTTTAAAGACATAATTCTGTTTGAAATGGAAATTTTTTTAATCAAAAGGGCATACATGGGAAGCAGCACTAACTAGGTTTAGTGTAAAAACTTTGAAAACCTCGTTGGAAGTTGCATATTCTATATATGACAAATATTAATCTGTTCAGTTTAAGACAAAACTAATAATGACTTAAACAACATCCTAAACTGTTATCAGCTTTTAAATGAGCTTATATTACTAAAACTGAGAACTTTCTAAAAACCTGATATAAATTCTATCTTTAAACAATTGGTGTATCTGTAATAACACTGTACAAAAAATTAAAACTTTCCGAAATAAAGTCTGATTTTTTCTTTATAGTTTAGATTAAAGTTGCCCAATTTTCAAGCCTCTTTATATTGATACAAACATAGATAGACAGACCAAAATAGGTATTTTGTATTTTCAAAAAAATTCTTTATGTACAATGAATGGTTTATTTTTTGCCTCATTTATAAAAAATTAAAAAAAGACACGCTTTAAACATAAATGTCTCTAAATGAGTTTCTAAAGGGCTTAAATTAACTGCCAGTCCCATGATGTCGCAATCGTTGGTTCGTTCGCACAATTACATTCAAAACAAAAACAAATTCTTAAAAATTCTTTTTGTTTTAAATATGAACTGGCAGTAAATATGAACTGTAAAATTTACTCAAAACGTTATAGGTATTTTAGGTGGTAATGTCATGAATAAATAGGTACTGAACTTGCTGATCCGAATATTTTACGAAGCATCTTCATTCTCGTAGTGCATCGTTCAAAACCGTTAAAATTTGATTATTTTTTTTTTTATTAATTTAGCTCTTTTGTTTCAGTTGTTGTAAGCTATATTCAGATTTTTATTCTTGCACAGTTTTTTTAGCAAATATATTTGTTAATAAATTTCATAATGTCGTTATTGCCGCTAAGCTGTCATACTTTTAAAAATTGAAGAAATTAAATGCAATACAATAAAAGAACACACAAATCATCTTTAATACTCATTTACAACAATATCCTTTTTTAACTTTCCTAATGTACAAACTTTTATTTGAACCACAAAAATTTACTATTTTTTTCATACATGGGAGTAATTAATTAGATGGACTAAATAATTGACGATTTTTTTAACGTTATAATTTTTTTTCACTAATGTTATTGCTTTTTAACGAAAAGGTTTCATTGATAATTATGTAAGAAAAAAACAAAATCATTATCTATATGATGATTATAAACTACGAAATCATTACCATTGACAAATAAATAAATCGTTTTAAATTTTTATCCTTGATAATTCTATTCAAAGTCTGTTTACACTTAATACACATCTTAAAGTATAGAATACCTTTTTTTAATTGATTTATGAAAATCACCGGTTCAACGCCTGGCTGGGAAAAAATTAAAAAAATAAATATTGATCACAAAATTTTTATGAAAGTTATATTTTTAACTTTCTCAGAAATATTAAAACACTATGGAAACATATTTTTGTGTCCGTGTAAGTAATAAAATATGCTGGCTGAACGATTTCATTATCATTAATAAAAACAATTAAAATTAAAACAAGTAAGAGTGCTATATTCGGCTATGTCGAATCTTATATATCCTTCACCATCTATATAAATCTAGTTTAGTAAAGTTACTCCAA
The DNA here is from genome assembly GCA_937654795.1 of Cistogaster globosa. Classification (NCBI taxonomy): domain Eukaryota; kingdom Metazoa; phylum Arthropoda; class Insecta; order Diptera; family Tachinidae; genus Cistogaster; species Cistogaster globosa. Next base: position 131,450,388 of record OW569403.1, on the reverse strand, counting down.
TCAAAAAAAAATATTGGAACATTGGGGTGACACAGAATTAAAAATAAGAAAAAAAATTTTTTTAAGTACTTTATACATTTAATTTTACAAAAAAATGCCTTCGGCTGTTAATGGGTTAAGCATTATTAAAATTTTGGTATTTCCTAAAGATTTCTTCAAAAGCTTTAAAATGATACCCATATTGATATTTTAAAAAAAATTTCAATTTCTGAGACCCTCTAACTAGGAAAATATGGGCGAGAGCCAATTTTTCACTCGATGTTTTTTTCTATTTTTTTTAATTCCCTATTGCCCCACATATTTTTTTTTTTTTTTTGATTAGAGTTACTTCATTGTTTAAAATGATGTAACAATTTAGAGGTAGGCGTGGTGTTTTGCCTGCTGCATCAAAGGACATAGACCGATCTTGCTAATTTCCAATAGCAAATGTTTCGACACTATGTCTGATAGATTGGCGTATTTAAATTTTTTCTTGCGGATCTAGTTCTTCGGCAAACTTGATTTCAACACTAAAACGGACGGACAGACGGACGTGGCTCAATCGACTTCGTTATGCATAAGAAGTCAGAATATATATATACTTTATGGGGTCGGCAATGGATATTGTAGAAATTTTTCCACTTTTTGTAGAGAAGGGTATAATAATTTCATTAGCATTTAATGGTAACTAAATTTCTTTCATTGTCATTATTTTAAACCATGCCAATGAAATTACAATGGTAATCAAAAATTTCAAGTATGAGTTTTTTTTTACAAAATTTATAGTTTTTTATCCAGTTCTTATAATAATTTTTTTTATTTAAAAAGTTATGCTGCCATTCTGTTCCCAGAATTCTACTATTCTATGAATTGAATCAAAAGGATCGCTCACTGAAATAAACGGTTTGACACAAGTCTATGTTATATTTTGATTGCATGTGACTTTAACTGTTTTCTTAATAATTTATAAAACATAATAACGAACTTGACTTTTACATTAGATAACAATAGTCCAAATAAAAATATAATTTAATATAAAACTCGTAGATAAGTTAAATTTAATTTGTAAACCATTACGAGGGGTATGGAGAAACCGAAGCAAATGAATACGAGGGCAGCTATATATATTTCTGGACTGGTAATACTGAGTGCTGCCAAGTGGAATCTGACATTTCCATTGGAAAGTTTGTCATTTTTAAGCATAATCGTACTCAAAACGTTATGACGTACGACCATTATTTGTGTTGTTTACAGTGACTTGAAAAAATTATTATAGAAAAAAATGGAATTAACTCGTGAACATTTTTGTGCCATCATTTTTCACAACTTTCGACGTGGATAATCACGACAAGAGTGTATTGATGAACTTAAATCTTTATATGGCGATGAAGCACCATCCTATAGCACTGTGAAAAATTGGTAAAATGAATTTAATCGTGGCCGAAGCTCGCTCAAAGACGAGTTCCGTGAAGGTCGTCCAAAAACGGCTATTGTGCCAGAGAACATTGATGCTGTGCATGAACTCATAATGCAAGATCGACATGCGACATACCGAGAGATAGAGACATCCTTGGACATTTCTTCCACCAGCATACATTCGATACTGCATGAACACCTGGCCGTAAAAAAGGTTTGTTTTCGTTGGATTCCGCACAATTTGACGTTTATAAGATCGTCACAGGTGACGAATCATGGATCTATGCGTACGAGCCCGAAATGAAACAACAATCGACCGTGTGGGTCTTCAAAGACGAGCAAAATCCAACGAAAGTTATTCGTGGAAGAAGCACTTCGAAGCAAATGGTCGCCTGTTTCTTCGGCGAAACTGGTCATGTGGCGACTGTTCCGCTTAAGCGAAGTAGGACGGTCACGTCTGAGTGGTACACTACAATTTGTTTGCCTGAAGTCATCGGAGAAATTCGAAAAACCAACAAGAGAAGACGAATCATTGTTCACCATGACAAGCGAGCTCTCACACATCGGCTCAAACCAGAGCGTTTTTGACCGGCCAAAACGTCGAATTAATGGGTCATCCGCCGTACAGCCCTGACTTGGCACCTAATGACTTCTTCTTGTTTCCGCACATCAAGAAAAAAATGCGTGGTCAACGATTTTCGTCGCCAGAAGAAGCTGTTGAAGTGTTCAAAACTCATGTTTCAGAGGTGTCTCAATCGGAGTGGAAAAAATGCTTCGACAACTGGTTTAAGCGCATGCAAAAGTGTATAAATCATGCTGGAGAATACTTTGAAAAACAATAAAACCATTTTTGATTATAAATATTCGCATTTTTAATATTAGGCCAGAAATATATAGAGCAGCCCTCGTATGATACGCCGCTAAGTCTTTATGTTAAATTTTATGGTTTTGATAAATTTTCATATAATTTTTTTAATATCAAATTAAAACTTATGTAGAAAATAATTCTGTAAGTTTATAATTTGCATAATGAAATTAAATCACCACTAAGCTGAATGTCTGTGCAAATTCATCAATGTCAATCGATGTATTCTCTCCATTTGTTCATTTAACTTATAAATATTTGATACACACAAACATATGTATGTAATTATTATTCAAAAACAAATATCTTATTTGTTTGATATTTATTATTACTTTTTTGTTTTTGCTTTTTTTTGCCGCATTACTTTTTCGTTTAATCATTTTTATTTAAACATTTTTTTTTTAAATCGTCGATATTTTTTTAAAAACAAATGTTTTGCTGTATATTTTTTCAATGATTCTAAAACAAGTTTCTTCGTATGATTTAAATAGTAATTAAATTTTTTACTCGTTTTCTCACACATATACTTTTCAGATTGACAGCTGTTAATAATGAGTCAAGAAGAGATTGTTAACCCAAATGAGTTTTTGAATATACCGAAATGGATAAATGAGAATTACTTTTTACCAATATTAGAAAAACATGTAACGGATTTTAAATGCATTACAAAGTTTATACCAGTTGCTGCAACAGCACCGGGGGAAAATTATACATCAATATTGGTGCGTGTCATAATTTATGTCCAGTTAAAGGGTGAGAGATTTTTTTTTGTAATTTATGAAGTTGAATTAACAAAAAAAATAATAAAATTTATTTAAAATTTTTGATTTATTTAAAAACACCATTAATTGGATGAGTCGATGATTTTTTAAAATTAATTTATGCCTTTACTAATTAATAATCGTTGTCATTTACGTATTTTCTTACAAAAAATAAAATTTCTTTATCACTACAAATAATAATTCATAAGTAATACGTATTTTAACGCTTAACAATATTTGCGATATTTTGTCAAATTAATTGCTGTTAAAAGTGTCTTGTGTATGCATTATATTTTGCTGAGAAATGAGCCAAACGTGTAAAAGTCTTTAATTTTGTTTCAAGTTTTTTGGGATCATTCAAGCGTTTGATGGTAAAGTCATGTTTTTTTTTTTTTTTTTTTTTTTTTTTGTTTTGTAGAGTCGTTTTTCAGTGAGCAACATTTTTGCATACTCCAGTCAAAAAGAGAGAATTAAAATATAATAAAAAAATATCTAGTAAAAATATTGGTTGCATTTTCTGAGTTATGGGCCTCTGCACTTTTCAAAGCAGAGAACCATTATGTGAAAGCTTAAAATTATGCTTAATCCAGTAAGAGCCGATGGCATTTTTATATAAAATTTTTTTAATTTTTTTTTTCTTCTTCTTATTTTTAAATTCTCTGTTATCGCTTTATATGTTTTTTTAATTGGAGTTACTTCACTTAACCAGACTTGTTCCAAATGATATAGAAAAATTAAAGGCAGGCGTAATGTTTATCCCCGCTGCTTCGAAGGACATGGACCGATCTTGCTAATTTTAAATAGCAAAATTTTCAAAACTATGACTGATCGATTGGCGATGGACAGACAACTTCGCAATGCATAAGAGCTTAGAATATATAAAATTTATATGAGAAATCGCAAGAAAATCGCAATTTTAACAAAAAATGACATTTTATTAAACAACGACAATTCATAAAATATAACAAGATTCGTAAAAATTCCACAAAAATTTAAATCAACATAATAATTCCAATCAAATCGATGCAAGTTGAACGTGAACGATGGTTTGGCCTAAAGAAAGTAGTAGTTTACTTAAGCTCACCCTGTGCAAAATATTTAGTATTTTTATGTGAGATCAAGTGCAGAGCTAATCAATATATCATTCCTCCAAAAAATTACACACATTTTTTATAAACCTTATGGGCTGAAAGATTTGCCATATAATTGGTGAGTAAGCTTTTAAATTGGGAGTGACACGAAAACAATACTTGATTAACGACAGTACTTGCAATTTAAACGTATGACGTTGCCACCTTCTTAGATATTTTTAGTGTTTATGGCAATAAAGCTAAAAGCGGAAAAGTTTTCTAATAATGAATTTGCGTATAAACAGTAAATTAGATAGTTTCAAATAATTTTTAATAGCAAGTAGCGTGCGTATAAACGTAGTATACGATTTATTGATTTTAATCAATAGAGCAAAAAGTTAAATCTAAATCTCTAAAACAAAAAACATAGTAAATACATGACATTTATTTTTGTCATATTTTAATACAGTGGGACTACTGTGGAAAACCATATTAATGCATAATAATTTTACGGTGTATATACAAAAGAAATTAAAGGCCAACTGACAAAACCAACTGAAATAGAGCTTGTAATTTGTTAAAACAAAAAAAGCCTTAATGAATACAAAAAATGATTCGGTAACAACGTATCCTACATCTGTAGATGTGACTAGAACTGCGATGCGAAACACTCCCATAAAAAAAATAAAATGGCAAATGGTGTTCATCTAATACTAGTTAAGCTAATGAATATAAGGACTATTTATAGAACAAATTTGATCCCTTTAACATGTTCAGCCCCTCTGAAGAGAACAAAATTTTGAACTTTCTTCACATTCTTTGCCAAATGGATCTCCCCATTAAAATTATTTCTCCGTTGGAAGTTGAGACTATGGTAGAAAAACTGAACAACTCAAGAAGTCCAGGATATGACTTGATAAACGCAAGAGTAGTAAAACAACTATCAAAAAACGCACAATTATTTAGCCACCATATATAACTCTATATTAAGGCTTTATTACTTTTCGTCCCAATGAAAATTTTTGCATATTTCATAATGCTACTGAAACCAAATAAGAGAGAAAGTAAGGTGTCTTCTTACAGACCAATAAGTTTATTGCCAATTTTTTTTTTAAATAATTGAGAGGCTCTTCTTAAAGAGACTACTGCCATTTGCTCCCAAAACATAACCTGATCACCAATTCGGCTTTAGACACCAGCATGGAACTCTTAAACAGTGTCATCGCATTGTGCATACAATCACTAATGCACTAGAAAAAAAAGTCAAGCATTTGACAGAGTATGGCACTGTGGTCTCTTATATAAACTCAAACATCTGCTTCCCATTCCATTTTATTTGTTTTTTAAATCGTCCTTACACGACAGGTCATTTCATGTTCATGTTAATGGGGTAGACACCACTTTTGGAAGTATTAAATCTGAAGTCCCATATCGAAGCGTTCTGGATCCAGTCCTATATACGATTTGTACATCAGATATGCCTACAAATAAAAATCTAACCACTGCCACGTACGCTGATGATACAGCTATTGAGTACGCGAATGAATGCCCGCAAGAAGCTTCTGCAGTAGTGCAAAGGCAATTAGCTCTGACTAATAAATGATAACAAAAATGGAGTAAAAATATTAATACCCAACACTTACGTTGAATGGAAATACCATTCCAAAAACAAATAAAGTAAAATACTGAAGTCTCCATCTAGATAGAAGACTAACATGGAAGGATCATGTGAAATATATATTGGCTCTTGGGACAAGGATCAGAACTAAGTATAAATAAGAAAATAATTCTATACAAGACAATTTTAAAGCTAGTTTAAACTGATAATCTTTAATTTTAGGGAACAACAAGCAATTCTAATGTCGAAATGCTCCAAAAATATCAATCAAAAACTTCAAGATTATTGGCAAATGCTTCTTGGTTTATAAGTAACAGCTGCGTACACAATGACCTAGAAATATCTACAAAAAATAAAGGAAGAGATTAATAAATTTAATGAAAGTTATCTTAGTAGACTAAGCAACCACTCCAATTTATTAGCTTTTTCAGTTCTGCATGATAGTGAGGAGATTCGAAGGCTTAAGAGATTACATGTTCAGGATCTACGGTTTAGAAAATAATTAAATTAACACATAAACATGATTACAAAATTTTAATTTTAATTTTAATTAAAAAACCAATCACAATTGTTAATACGTAATTAACACCATCACGATCGGAGTGGAGGTCGTGCCTGACTATTATGTTTTTTTTTCAAATTAGTTTAAGGCTCTTTGAACATTTTTTTTTTTTATTTCTTAGTATTCTAAAATAAAATCATTAAAAACGACCTAGTGGTTTTTGATTTTATCACTAAAACTTGCCGTAAATATAATGGACAAAGCTTATAAATAAAACTGGATTACAAGCTAAGAAATTTAGGTTTTGCATGACGTCAGTTTTTAACTAAAACGTTTTTACGATCATTAATTAAGAAGAACTAATCAAAAGACTTGCAGTCTCTTATTTTATTTAACATATTAATATTTTTTATATTTACAGATGGCAATTCTCAACAAGTTTCATATATTTTGAAAACAATATTGGATCCTAGCTCCCACGGCTCAGCATTCGTTACTGCCATGAATCTTTTCCCTAAAGAGAAACAAATGTATGTCAATTATATACCAAAATTTGAAAAACTTTATAAAGATGCTGGATTGGTCATTAAATTAGGACCCAAATGCTTACATTTTGACGAAACCCCTGAAAGAATTACTATTGTTATGGAGGACTTGAAACCTCAACAATATGGCAATATTAATCGTTTAAAAGGTTTCGATATGGAACACATGCAAGTCGTACTCAACAAATTGGCAGAATTCCATGCAGCTTCAGCTGTTTATCAAGAACAGGAAGGGCCATTTGAGCCTATGTTTTATGATAGTTTTTTTAACGAATCAAATCGTTCTATGTTTTCAGCCTTGTATGAACCACGAACGAAATTATATCACAAAGCCATGTTGGAATGGGGTTTACCAGATGTGGAAAAATATATTGCTAAAACACCCGCATTAAATGAATATTTTAATGAAAATGTATTTTTAAATACAGTTGAGCCGAATGAATTTAACGTACTTAATCATGGTGATTGTTGGTCAAACAATATAATGTTTACGCATGACGAATTCCATAAAGTGAAAGAGACAATATTTATTGATTTTCAAATATGCAAATGGGGTTCACCGGCTCAAGATCTTTGGTATCTGATAACCACTTCAGTACATTTGTCTATTAAAATAAAAGAATTTGATCATTTCTTACAAATGTATCACAAGCGTTTGGTGGATTGCTTGCTTCTGTTAAAGTATAAAAAACCCATCATTTCTCTTAGAGAACTTAATATAATGATGTTGAAATATGGTTATTGGGGTAAGTTTGGGCATAAAAATAATCACAAAAACTGTATTTTATAAATGTATGATTTTTGTATATAATTCTAGGAACTTTTGCCGCCAAAAGTGTTGCTCCCGCTGTTTTAATGCCCTCGGATAAAGATGCCAATATGGATAGTTTAATGAAACTTGGTCCTGAGGCAGACGTGTTTCGTTATAAGTCTTATATCAATCCCATATATGTTCAAGCTATGCTTCAATTTTTCCCATTTTTATATAATAAGGGCGTTTTTGATATAACGCAAAAAAATTTAACTGATCAAAACAAAAGTGTATAAAATTTATGTATGTACCTGGGTATATTAAAAAATTGTTTATTTAAAATTATTAAAAAAAAAACATCCAAAATAAAATCGTTGTAATTAAATAAAACAATATAAATTTTGTACAGAAAAGCATTGCTTTAAACAAAATTCCTTTGAGTAAAAGAAATTTACTGCGTTAATTTAAATCTTTAAGTTTTTCTTATCACCTGCAGATTTTTCTTAAGACGCTCGACAAATAATAAAGCGTTCACATCAATATATTTTATTATGTATTCAGAAATGGTTTTTTTCCGGTTCGGATAAATAAAACACGAGAATATGTCAGATAAAATTAACATTAATTTATTTCCGCTCACTTGTTTTCAGTTCAACATTTTCTAAATTATAACAAAATTAGTAACGAAAATAATATTTTATTTTTAATAAATACAAAATATTCAAATTTTCCAGGCGAATTAATTTTATCAGGTGGCATCGTTGCGGCAGCTGAGAATTTTTTCTTTAATTTTGTATTGTGTAGAATAGCTGTCAAAGGTGAATCATTTTATACCACAAAATTTCTTTTTTTATTTTTCTTTGGAAAAGAATGGTAAGAAGAGTTTTAAATCAATTGAAAAAACGAATCTTAGTAAAAACGTTGTTGAAAAGGGTAAGAAAAAAGTGTAATAATTATGTGTGTTCTAAAGTTTATCATACACTTAAGTGCCTGTTTTTCTTTTTATTGTTGTATTGTTGTAGCTTCGCTGCCACCTTATGTGAATTCGCCTTGCCAACTTCTTTTCGTTATTCATTAAATTTATATATTTAATAAAACAGAAACGGGGTCATTTCTGCATGTAAAAAATGTTATGCAAATTTTGGTTTTGGTGTAGATAGTAATCGATATGGAATACAGAATGCCAATTTTTGGAATTTTTGTCTGTCTGTCTTTCGCATCACGTAAAAAATGCTAGATGGACTTCAATCAAGTTTCGTGCGGGTGTCTCTTAAGCGGCTATTAGACGGTCACACCTTGCCTTAATAGTTAAAATAATATTTTTATTTTTTTATGAAATTAAGGATTGAACTGTTGATGCAAATGCGTTAAAATTTATTTTTGGCTTAAGTTCATTTTTTTAATTTCTAATTTCTTATTTTCTTTGGAAAACGTCCGCATTTGTAAATTAATTTTCCTTTCTAAAAAAAGGTTTTTAGAAACTAAAAAAGGAACCTAATCCAAAAATAAATTGTAATTCATTTATATCAACAGTTCAACTCCTAATTTTCATAAATAATTAATTTAATAAGCGCAAGGCACAGCGAACGTACATTCATGCTTAACTCATAACAATCAATATGATACTGAAACAGCATCTACAATGTTGGGAGTAAAACAAGTAAGAATGACAAAAACCAAAAATTTCATTCGTGATCATCCGATAGCTGTTACAAATGCAAAAACAAATGTACAAGACAAGTTACAAAGAGAACAGTGAAGAAATTAGCTGGTTAAATAGATAATGTTTACAATATACACAACTTAAGGTAGATATACGCGAAGATTGCTTATGAAGGTTGTAGCGATCCAAAAAATGTTGCATTTCATTCTGCTAGTGTCTAATTTTTCTTGTTTTCTTTGGAAAACGTCCGCATACATTTGTTAATTAATTTTCCTTTCTAAAAAAAGGTTTTTAGAATTAAAAAAATGAACTTAAGCCAAAAATAAATTTTAAAACAAATTTTTCTAAATTTTAAATTTAAGAAAATAAGAAATGATATGTGGACGAAGTCATGTACAAATTTTATTTTATTAAAAATTAAATAAATTTTATGCTTTTACCTTAAGTTTGTTTAACTTTTACGCATAAAGAAAAATTCTTAAAACGATTAAAACATGAATAATTTTTTATCAATGCTTGACATAACATAATTATTCAAATATCCAAAAATTATTAATTGAAAAAGGTGGCTTCTTGCAATATTGCAGTATCACATAAATAAAAGATGACTTACACTTTCTGTTGATGATGACGACACGTTAATAATCAAGTTAAGTTTAAGTAATTTTTGTTTTCTTCTTCTTTTTTAATGTCAATAATATCTTTGAAGTTTCAAGACTTTTAACATGTATTTTTTTTTAGACGTATTCTGCATGGTATTGTCATAACGTCGAAGACTAAGTCCAGATACACGATTCAATTTTTCTTTAAATTCTATATATAAGTTGCAGTGATAAGCGTTATCAAAAAAAAAAAAGAAAAACATAAGCAATAGTAACATCCTGTCAAAATTCAAGCAATACCATATTGCTTACCACTCTTGCTTCACCAACAAACAAAAATTTCATGCTAGTGAAAAATGCTCATAAAAAATTGCATAGTGGAATCGCCGTATTATACATATGTTTTATAGGTTTCTTTGTAAGAAATATGTAATGTTTTTATTAACTGACTTTTTAGTTCTTGGATAAAAATTAAAATATGGGCTTAAGTTGATTTAATAAGTGAAGCCGGAAACCCCATTCTGCTATATGTATTATATCTGTGGACGCTATGACTTGCTACCATTAAAAGTGACCCAAAAACGTAGACTTGGTTTGCAAAATAACATGATTAATCTTGTAAAAACTTACTTGGCATTCTCAATTCTATACTCCACCACTCGTGGAAAAAGGGTTTATCTAAGCTTGTCATTCCGTTTGTAATTTCTACGACATCCACTTCCGTCCCAAAAAAAAAATTTAGTACCCCTTCATATAAAACAAGATCTAGTAGACATCATTGTAAAATCTTACGACAAGGATAGATACCTCTAATGTTAATTCACCTACATCACTAACGCAAGTCTGATAAAAGAAAGAAGGAAGACTTAAAACTTTATATGAAATAAAACCAAGTTGATTACAAAGAGCATGGTCGGCCTTCCAAATGTGTTTCAGTTTTTGTGAAGCAAAAAAATTTGAAGGCTACTAAAAAATTGTCCAAGAATTTGTTTATAAAGCTTAAAATTAGTTTTTGGACTTACAGAGGATATAAGTGAAGTACCAAAGTTATAAATGGCTTTACATAGACAAATTTGATGTAGAGAAGAATCGCCAGAAGTAATTCTTGCTGAAATCGACGCGTAACTCGCATTGACAATTTTTTTTACAACAGTATAATATTTATTTTCAATTTGACTTCTTGGGTTTATACTTAAAAAAATTAAATATAATTTTAAGATAAAAAGAAAATTTATTTGTAACCATTCGACATCATAAGAGTTAGTCCTGCTCGATTCCTGCAAAATGTTTATCTTCACTAACAGCAAACAATTTCGTAATATTCCCACAAAATAATAATCGCAAAGTGGGAGATTTGCTAAAAAAGATTAAAATAATTTTAGTTTCTGAACCGCTGGCCTGTTAATATTGAAACTTTTCATAGTTAAAGCAGAAATGTCAAACTAAGATTTTGTATTCGGCAACACAATGCTTTAAATCAGCACATCTCAGGTGTATTTCATATTGAAACTTTTGCCAAATTCTTATTTTGTCTTGACTTTATGTTCTGTTTAATCCATGAAAGAAAAACCTTGCTTTATATTGATTTTTTTATAAAAATTGGTGTATGGTATGGGACTAGGATTTGTAAAAAAATTTTAATATATTTATTTTTTTTTTTTCTAAAAATTTTAATACGAGTAAATACTTTATACCAAAAAAATAAAAATCTAAATTTAATTTTTTATTTATTTTTTATTTATTATTTTTACTAGAATTTTTGATGTTATAAAAAAAATTAATGAACTCGGCTGAAGGTCATTTTTTATTTTAATTACTAAAAATTTTTATTACAAAAGAAAAAAATGTTTACAAATTTAAGCGGAAGTTTTCTAGGGAAAACAGGAAAAAATTAGATACCTAAAAATGTAATGGAACATCTTCTTCATCACTGCATCCTTTATCAGGTTTCTTCTATCTATCTGTTTTTTGAAACGAAAAAAAAAAATAATTGTTTAGATAAAGTTAACACTCAACCCAGAGCTGTTCTTTGTTATAAACTTTGTGTGGACTTCCTCTGACTTCTCCTTGCAAGTAAAAAAATTATATAAAAAAAACTATTTTTTAAGTCTTTCAGATTTTGAACTTAATAAAAATATTAAAAATTTAATAACGATCATTATCCATATTTTTTATATATAATTTTGTACTAAATATATGTCCTTTTCGAAGAGAAGTATTTTTATATTTATGCTAATTTACTTAATTTCTTTATATTATAATTTTTTTCTCTAAAAACTTAAAATTAATCTAATATTTACCAAGAACTTTTAATTTCTCAATTTTAAGAGAACTTGTACTTGCTTGAGTAACTGTTGATTTAGATTTCTCTGCCATATTATCTTATCACATTAGTACAAATATTTTTATAATTTATTATTTTAAGCAATCAAGCAAAAAAAAAAACTTGATTTTAGCTGCAATAATCACAAAAAATAGAAAAAATAAAAATAACATGGTTTGTTAATCAAAAACAAAATGACATTGTTTTACCGAATACATTAACTTGTGTAACCAGCGTAATGAGTTTAAAATTTGTTAGCAAATTTTCTTATCAACTTAAATATCTCAACACTGTTTATGTTGCTTGTTTTTATCTTATCGTTTTTTAATGATATTTTTTCTTTAGTTTAAATTCAGCATGTGCATTTGACGAAGGTAACTAAAATTTTTTGCAACTCTAAATGTCACCTCACTAAATGTTATCTTAATATCAGGGGATTAAATAACGCATTGTATTGTTAACCGACTCCAAAAAAAGAGGTTATCAATTCGACTGAATGTTGCCTTTTTATGTTTGTGCCTGCAGTACTCAATCATATATGAACCGATTTTTAAAGTTTCTTATAAGTTGATAGATAATGTTTACAGATTGGTCTCGTTTTAAAGTTTATAATATTAAAAATTAAAGGGTGTCCCCATACAACAAGCATGTGTTTTATGTGTATTATAAACCGTAAAGCGCACTTCTTTAAAATTAAAAAAAATACGTATCACTATGGCTCCAAACAACAAAAATTAATACAAAATTTAATCTAAATATTAAAGGGTGTCCCCATAGGTAACGTTAATTGACTTTTATGCGCCTATCTTTTTAACTGTTATAGGCAAACGCTTGAAAATTTTACAAGATGTTAATAACTATGACCATAACAATAACAAGTATAAACATATAAAATTAAAAATTAAAGGGTGTCCCAATAGTAAATATAAGTTGAGGCATATGGCAAAACTTTTGAACCCCTATAAACAGACAGCTGAAATTTACAAAGAACGTTTATTGGTAAGTTGGCTATAAAAACGAGTATAAGATTTAAATTTAGAAATTAAATGGTGTTCCCAAAATTAAAGTAAATTAACCTATACGAGGGCTGCTATATATATTTCTGGCCTGGCAATACTGAGTGCTGCCAAGTGCAATCGTACTCAAAACATATTTACGTACGACCATTATTTGTGTTGTTTACAGTGACTTGAAAAAATTAATATAGAAAAAAATGGAATTAACTCGTGAACATTTTCGTGCCATAATTTTTCACAACTTTCGACGTGGATTATCACGACAAGAGTGCATTGATGAACCTTAATCTTTGTATGGCGATGAAGCACAATCCTATAGCACTGTGAAAAATTGGTATAATGAATTTAATCGTGGCCGAAGCTCGCTCAAAGACGGATTCCGTGAAGGTCGTCCAAGAACGGCTGTTGTGCCAGAGAAAATTGATGCCGTACGTGATCTCATAATGCAAGATCGACATGCGACATATCGAGAGATAGAGACATCCTTGGACATTTCTTCCACCAGCATACATTCGATACTGGATCCAAAAAGTTTGTTCTCGTTGGATCCCGCACAATTTGAAAGTCGCTCAAAAAAAGGCTCGTGTCGATTGGTGCAAGGAAATGTTGCAAAAATACGATTGCGGTGCTTCAAAAGACGTTTATAAGATCGTCACAGGTAACGAATCATGGATCTATGCGTATGAGCCCGAAACGAAACAACAATTGACCGTGTGGGTCTTCAAAGACGAGAAAAATCTAACGAAAGTTGTTTGTGGAAGAAGCACTTCGAAGCAAATGGTCGCCTGTTTCTTCGGCAAAACTGGTCATGTGGCGACTGTTCCGCTTGAGCAACGTAGGTCGGTCACTTCTGAGTGGTACACTATAATTTGTTTGCCTGAAGTCATCGGAGAAATTCGAAAAACCAACAAGAGAAGACGAATCATTGTTCACCATGACAATGCGAGCTCCCACACATCGGCTCAAACCAGAGCGTTTTTGACCGGCCAAAACGTCGAATTAATGGTTCATCCGCCGTACAGCCCTGTTATCAAGAAAAAAATGCGTGGTCAACGATTTTCGTCGCCAGAAGAAGCTGTTGAAGTGTTCAAAAACCATGTTTTAGAGGTGTCTCAATCGGAGTGGAAAAAGTGCTTCGACAACTGGTTTGAGCGCATGCAAAAGTGTATAAATCATGCTGGAGAATATTTTGAAAAACAATAAAACCATTTTTGATTATAAATATTCGCATTTTTACTCTTAGGCCAGAAATATATAGAGCAGCCCTCGTATGTTGCACCGTTTTATTCAAACACTTTGAAATTAAATAAAATATTTAATACTGTGTCTGGTATATTAAGAAGAATAAATATTTAAAATTATAAATTATAGGGTGTTACAATAGTTGCTGTTATATGATGTATATGACCAAACTGTTGAACAGTTACAGACAGTTGATTCAAATTTGCACAGATCCCTTATTGCTAATTCTGCTATAACAAGTAGTAAACTTAAAATTATAAGTTAACGGGTGCCCCTATAACTTGTGTAATTTAGCCTAAATGGCTCTGTCTTTGAAATCGGTTCAGGCAAAGTCTTGAAAATTATACAGAGTGTCCATTACTAAATCAAGTATGATAACATGTTTAAATATTTAAAATTAGAAATTAAAGGGTGCCCCAATGTATGTGTCCAATCTTTTGTACAGTTATAGACTAACGCTTAAAATTTAAACAAATTTTGTTTTACTGTGTCAGCAATAAAAAGTGTAAAAAATAAAGGGTGACCTCATAACTACTGAATTTTCTTGTTTTATTTGGATTCATATTTTGTTCTACGACATTCAAAGGAATCCTGACGCAATCTTTTTCGAAAATAAATTAATAAATGTATACTTACCGCCCTAAAGAAATATGATTTTAAGTTTGTCTGTTTTAAAGTCCATTTTTTTTTTTGCAGGATCATAATTATTAATGTTGTAGTATCGCATACTTTGCCTATTTAAATCATACAAAAAATAATAATAAGTTTGAACCAAAACCAAACTGAATATCTTGTTGACAAGATTATAATTAAGGCCATAAAACACAGTTCTAAAACTTTTGTTCTTAGAGTGACAACTTTTCTTATACATAAACAGAATATCAAATCTTAAGGTAAAATTAAAAAAAATAATTGAAAAATGTAATATAATTATTAATTGATTTAGAAAAATTTAATATTGTAAAATTCGTGCTTACTTGAACTGCCGCACTAATCGAACTGTTTATATCTGTTTATATATGTTAATAATTATTTACCTAAATTCCATAATTAAAACTCTATCTGCTTAAGTTTCAAAGACTTTAGAAGTCAAATCAGTATTTCTGTTAGAAAATACACATACAAAAATACATCTACTTTTCATTATCTCTCAAAGAAATTTAAATTGATAAAATAAATTACAAAAAAAATACCAAGAAAATAAAAAATAAATAAACGTAAAATAATAAACAAACACTTTTATTATATCAGTCTCATCAAGGAGAATAAAAACGAGAGTTTCTTTGTTTTAATTATCAACTCAACTGAGAGGGTGCTTGCAATTTCGAAAACAATACAAAACAGTTGATGGCTCAAAACCGTCGCGACGTTACAAAACAACAACGCAGGCATATAATAATTTAATACATTTTGTTAAAATTTTAAAAACACGAACCAAAACAATTAACAAGAAAAATAAATTGTTCACACATTAAATAAAATTACAACAAATAAAAATTAACAACTACACAAACCATTCATGATCAACGATAAATTGTCTATTTTAAATTCCAAACAAAAACAATGATGTGTTATCTGTGATTAGAATAGAAATATTTTTTTAATATTTTTTTTAATTTAAAACAAGTTTTCTTTTATTAAAACAGTGAAAATATTATTTATAAATCTAACATTATGCCGGATAATAGTTCCAAATTCAATCCAAATTTAAATTTGGATATACCCAAGTGGATTAATGAAAAATATTTCGAAAAGATACTCAAGAATGATGTAGACAATTTTAAGAGAATTTTAAAGTTTTGTATTATACCAGCAACACCACCAGGTGAAAATTATACTTCGATTATGTTACGCATTAAAATGGATATTGAAATGGATGGTAAGTTTACAATGTTTCTGTTGTAAAAAGCGATATTTCGAATTCATATTTGTAAAGCCATTAATTATATTTAATTCTGTCACTTTATTATTCTTTGTTAACGTAGTACTCTTAACGATTGTAGGAATGTGTTAATTATATTTAGATTAGAATAGAAATCTAACAAGTAAGAGTGCTCTATTCAGCTATGCCGAATTTTATATACCCTTCACCATGTATGTAAATCTAGTTTAGTGAAGTAGCTGCTATCAAAAAAACAAATATATGGGGCAACAGAGAATTAAAAAATAATAAAAAAAATTAAGTACGATTTATAATTTCACATAAAAATGTCATCGGCCCTTATTCCGTTAAACATTTTTCTTTTTAATTTTTAGCATTCCTAAAAGATCCCTTCAAAAATTTCAAAGGCCGCTAACTCGGAAAATATTGACAAGCGCCAATTTGTTCATTTGATGTTTTTTTTCTTATTTTTTAATTCTCTATCGCCCCATATATTTGTTTTTTGGTTGCAGTTACTTCATTGTTCCGAATGATATAGAAAAATTAGAAGTAGGCGTGGTGTTTTGCCCATTGCGTCGAAGGACATGGACCCATCTTGTCTGATCGATTGGTGCACTTAAATTTTCTCTAGGACAGACGGACATCGCTCAATCGACTTCACTATGCATTAGAAGTCAGAATATATACCACTTAATGGGGTCGGAAATGGATATTATAGAAATAACAAACAGAATGACAAAACTAGTTATACCCTTTTTCCACTTTTTGTGGTGAGGGGTATATGAATTCATTATTTTATTAATTTATATCAGGAATATAGGCCAAACATATTCCTCTGCCTTTAAGAGCTAAAAAGGTCCTTGTGATGGATAATCAATATTTTAAAGTACACTCTTTTATTAACTTACTTATTTTACAGACCTAACATCTAATCTTGTTAATCCCCAACCAAATCGGTTTTAATTGCTGCGGGGAAAGTCCGATCTGATTTAATTGTAAGAAATATTGAAGTACCATATTTCTTTCGGTGGGTGTAAGACTCTAAAAGACAAAAAGTTCATTGTTTTTCCTTGATTGATTTCTTTGAAAAATTTTTTCCTTTTCAAAAAAAAGATTTCTAGAAATTAGAAAATGAAAATAAGCCTAAATAAATTTTTATTTATTTTCGACATAATAAAAAAGTTTTTGATTTTATATTCACTAATAAAAAACTTTTTTTATTTCTTCAAAATAAATCTTACAATGGTTTATACACCTTGGTTTTATAATTTTGTAGATATGCCAAAAAATTTAGATTGATCCTGCTCCTTGTTTGTTTATTTTTTTAGTGTTATAATACATTACCGGCAATACGGGATTATACTCTATTTCCATATTTCTACCAACTTCCCTACTGTACATAGTAAGTATTATGTATGATTTTTTGGTTTAATTTTAACGATGCACAGAGATTGTGGGCAGAATTCGGTATCTTGTAAATCAATGAAGAAGCAAGACCTAGGAAGCTCCTAAAGCGTAACTATATGCTTCATATACATACATGTAAGTGGTATTAGAGGAAAGCTAGATTAACAATATTATGATGATTTTCGCGATTCATTTTTGAATGATATTTACCACAAAAACTGAAAAAATCACATTAATGTTACAGACAAACTCCTAAAAATTAGAAAGAATGCCCATTTCTTTATCAAATATAATAACTAGTATAAATATTTAAAACTAGAAATTAAAGGGTACCGTAATGGTTGAATTTAATTAAATTTCTGTGAATTTAATTATATTTGTGTGAATACATAACTGCTGAATTTTCTTGTTTGATATGCATTCATATTTTGTTCTACGACATATAAAAGATCTTAACGCAATCTTTCGTGAATATAATAAAACATAATTAATGTCAAATTACGGTCTTAAAGAAATATTCGTCTATTTTGAAGCCGGGGTTTTTCAAGGATTATAACATGTAAAATCTGGGAATGCTTGTTTTTTTTCAAACTGCTACTCCGCTTTTATTAACTACGGGACTTTAAAATTTTTTACGTTTTTTAATCGGTGCTCTAATTTATTTGTATCGAAATTGGCTACTTTGGATAGGGCTTCAGTGCAAACAAGTAAAATTTTTAAACAGTTTTTCTTTAATTTTTTATTTAAAAAATTTGCTATTACCAAGTAATTTTGAATTATATAAGCCAAAACAAAATTGCACATTTTTTGGCGAAAATCCTAAAAAACGGTATTTTTACACTTTTTCAATTCAAAGACTTTTTAACGAAAGCTGATATTAGAACAAAACTTTAAATTTATTTATTTTAAATTTTATAAAGTACGAGTATGTAATAAATGTCTTAAAGTAAAAATCCGTTAATAATAAGTACAACACGCAAAAATACTAAGTTAAGCTCGACCAAAATTAAAAAAAAAAAATTGTAAGATAATTTTTTTCAAAATTAAGAGAGATATTTTCAAGGTTTGAATAATTTGAAATATTTAAATATTTGAGTTAAAAAATTATTTATGGCATTTTCAACAATTTTATACACAAGGACTTGTACCCAGAAACCCTCCTTTGCTTTAAGGGGCTGACGTTTTTGACATCACATAAAAATACTCTGCTTTGCCTCTGTAATATTTCGTTAGGTAATCTTCTAAGGCTTATGAGATACCAAATCATTTTCAAAATAATTAATTTTCATACCACTGTGCGATGTTGAAAACAATTCAAGTAAGACAATTGTTTATCAAACAAATCTAACTTTCTAGACCTTCTTCTAAAGTTTTTGAACAGTTTTGTAAAGAAGTAATTCCAGAATTCTAATTAATACTTATCTCTTTCAGATGGTTTTATTGGACAAAAATCTTATATAATGAAAACAATGTTGGATAATGATAAGGGCGGCATCTTTCTAAATACTCTTAATTTATTTCCTAAAGAAAAAATAATGTATGAAACTATTTTGCCGCAACTGGAAGCCCTTTATGAAGAATTCGGAAGCAAAGTAAAATTTGCACCAAAATGTTCATGGATTGAAGACAAGTCTGGTAGAATAACACTGGTCCTAGAAGATCTGCTAACGAAAAAATTTCAAAATATAAATCGTTTAAAGGGTTTCGATATGGTGCATATGAAAAGAGTGTTAGAAAAATTGGCCGAATTTCATGCAGCTTCTGTAATATTGCAAGAACGCATTGGTGCCTACTCCAAAGAGTTTACAAATACCTACCTGCCAACAAATTATCAAAAATCGAAATCATATCAAGCTAGAGTGCTAAGCTATAAAGCAGCTATGTCCAGTTGGGGTCTGGAGGATTATGAAAAATATGCCAAGAGAATAGTAAGTTTTTTTTTTATAAAAGAATTCACTACTATTAAATTATAAAATATAAAATGTAAGTCTTTTTTTTTAATATCCATTGCCTTTTCAGCCCAATGCCGAACAGTATGTCCATGCCACGTTACAGTGTTTTTGTGAGGAAACTAATGAATTCAGAGTCTTAAATCATGGTGATTTTTGGTCGAGCAATATAATGCTTAATTATACCTCAAACGGAGCAACAAATAGTGATATTAATCAAATACGTTTTGTAGATTTTCAATTATGTAAATGGGCCAGTCCTGCTATGGATTTATGGGAAATTATTATCTGCTCAGTGGAAAGTAATTTACGTATACGTAATTTCGATTTATTTATACGAATTTATCATACGCATTTATTAAAAAGTTTAAAATTTCTTAAATACGAAAAATCAATGCCACTGTTAAGTGAACTTCACATAAGTATGTTGCGACATGGCTTTTGGGGATATTTTACTTCATTCACACATTTGGTTATGATTCTGTTGCCCAGCGATAAAGAGGCGAGTTTGCTAAAGCTTATGCAGCCTGGAGAAGAAGGTGATAAGTTTCGTATGAAAGCTTTTACAAATCCTTTGTATGTGAGAGCTATTTTAGATATACTACCGTTTCTTTACAGGAGGGGCTTATTAGAGTTTGACTAAAACAAAGGTCTTGTTGATTAAAAAAAAATCTCAAAAAAGTAATAAAAACTAAAAAAAAACAACAAAATGAGTGTCATTGTTTTTTTATTATACAAAATAAATATGAAAAGTTGGCTTACAAACCAACAGTTATAAATGATATCAGACGCGAATAGCTTACGTATTTCCTAAAAGTGTTTCACCTAATATTTGATCATGACATAAAATTAATTTAAATAAATTTTATTTAATTTTAAAACAATATTTTCGATATTTCGCTACTCCATTATGTAGCATCCTTTGAAAAAAAATATAAACGTTTATCAATATAAATATTTGTTTTTCAGAGAATTAACAAATAAAAAAAAAATAAGTGCGATATATAATTTCATATAAACATTTTTAGTATTTTCTGAAAGATCTATTTAAAAGCTCTTAAATGACACCCATATTGACCAATCGAAATTTTTTATGAAAATTTCAGGTGCCAATTTTTTTCATTTACTGTTTTTTTTTTTTTTTGAATTCTCTATCGCTCCATATTCATTGTTCCAAATGTTATGGAAAAATTAGAGACAGGCGTGGTGTTAAGCCCACTCCCTCGAGAGACATGGACTGATCTTGCTCATTCTTAACAGCAACTCTTTCAAACATATGTCTGATCGAATAGCGTATTTAAACTTTCTCTGGCTCATCTAGTGCCTTGGCACCCTTTTTCCATTTTTTGTGGTGAAGGGTATAATAAAGACCTATTGGTTAAAAAATGAAATTAAATTTAATTATTTAAAAAAATAATTTATTTAAATAAAAGTATTTTGTTATTACAAACATTTTTTTTAACAGAGTCTTGAAAATTGTTAATTTTATAGATTTTAAAGTTCTTTTCCAAACTTCAAATTTGCCATTTTGTTTTTTTCCTGGGAGGGCTTCAAATTAGAAAAATCGCGCCTTAAAGTAAATTCTTATAATAACTACTTGTCGACGCGTTTTACAGGAAAACATATTAAGACAAAATAATTAAAGAAAAAATTTCCTGCAATTTATGTCATATTCTTTTTTTTTAATTTAAAAGTTTCGCCGTACGAGCGCCGTAACATTTTGTTTAACATACGTTTCTACAAAAATACCTTTTTCCACACCATCATGAGGTAGAGAAAGGGGCGCATTTTTTATCGTGGTAGCTCCATTAAGAGTGGTCTACATCTGACTTGCAAGTTTATTTTAATTCTCCGTCCGTCACTGTTGTTGAATGACCAGGTGCTATGCTTTCAACGTCTTAAGTAATGAATTAAATATCAAATACGGAATTTCACATAACAAACTTTATACCACGGAAAGTGAAATTGAAGTTGATGAAAAAGGTTTAGTATACACTCCGAATAAGTGCAATTGCTGATACAGGTCAAAAGTTTTATGAATGCGATGACATTAGCCAGTGATGCACGGAATAAAAGGTTTTGTATTCTATCTTACTTTTGTGTGCTCAGACCAAAAAACATGGGAAATACATTTAGAAAAATATGTCTTAATGTTATATTAAAAATCCAACATACAAGGTTTGTCTTGTATGAATACAAAACATACTTAGGATCATATTCTACTCTATAACCCTGACCTCAATTAAGTCTTCACCTTTAAATTTTCTGCAAATGTGGAAATAAATATCAATTATTAGACCCCAATCATTAACATATATTTTTTTAAGAATTTAAAAAAAATATACTTTTTCAGAACTTAAGATCCCAAAAAATTACCTTTGACCTTTTCTAAAAAAAACACAATACGCATTTAATTTTACACGCACATTCACCTTAAAAACGATACCAAAAAAAAACTAAATTATCTTGCATAGTTCAAAAGTTCTATCACGTTTTTTAAACAGACCATGGCGAAATAATACAGGAGAACGCACTGGCGAAAAATCTCATCAGCTGTATATGTTGCAGTTGTCAAGGCGAATTGAGCTAGCTTGAAAATTGTTTTTTTTTTTTCAATTTATTTTTTTAATAAATCAGGAAGTGAACCGTGGCTATAATAAATGAATTAAAACAAATTTTCGGCTTAGGTTAATTTTTTATTTTTATTTCGAAAAATATTTAGAAAGAAAATCTATTTACAAATGTATGTGAATTTTTCCAAAGAAAACAAAAGAAATTAGACAACAGCTGAAGGTAATACTGTATTTTCTTCGCACTATTTACCTTAGGTTGTGTACATTTTAAACATCATCTATTGAACCAACTAATTTTAATCTAAAGCATTTTTTCGTTGTTCTCTCTGTAACTTATCTTGTACATTTGTTATTGCTTTGTACCAACCTTCGGTATAGTCACAATTTCAATTTTTCTTTTTAATAATTAATACTTGTTTTAAGGCTCTAGGACTTATAGTTTACGAGATAATTGAGTTTTAAAGTTTTCAATAGTAAAAAGCATTTTTTGGGTACAAAAAAAATTTTTTTTTAAATTTTTTCTTTTTCTATCATATCTTGTGTTTGTGTTTGTTTTTTTTTTTTTTTAATTTAATTTTTAAGAAATCAGGAATTAAATCATGGATATATAAATAAATGAATATTGATTTTCGGCTTGGGTTCCTTTTTTAATTTATTTTCTAAATAATCAAGCACTAGGTCATTTTTTTTAATAAAAATTATGACTATTATTATTTTATTTTTTCAATATTTCGTCACACCGTTGGCCTAGTTCTTTGTTAATTAGAAAATAAAATTAATTATAAAGGTCAAAAAAACATTAATATTTTATTAATTTTTTATTTTAATTTAAGAAAAATTAGACACCAGTAGAACGTAATACATTTATTAGTTTAAAAATAAAGTTATGAATCTACAGGGCAATTTAGTAAAAAAAACTAAAAGTTTAATTAAACAAAAGTATATAATATTTACAAATTGGCAATTGGGTCTTCATGTTGTACTTTTTTTTCTTAAAATCCTTCACGCACTTCCAAACAAATTGTCTTTTAAATTTTGAAAAATATAATTATAAAAGTTAAATTAAAAAATGAACTAAAGTCGAAAAAGTAAATTTTAATTAATTTATGAGAAAAAATTTAAAAAAATATAATTCTAAAAAATGTGTTCAAGAATTTTTTCTTCTAACTTCGATATGCGATTATCCAAAGAACTTTTGATATAAGTTTACTCTATTTTAAGAATTACTGTTAATTTTTTAGTTAGGGTCTTCAGATTTATCACAAAATAATATATTTTTACTGATATATATTCCGGGAAAATGAGCAGGACATTTTAAAGGAAATAATTTTCGTAAGTGTTTCATTAAGTTGATTGCATTCCACTTTTACCGTATAAACAGATTTGAGAAAACCAAAAAAAACTTAATACGTAAGTTTTTCGAAAAAATGTCTGGAGTTGGTACATTTGTAGCAAATACATCGCAATTATTAAAATAAATATTTCACTAACACTCGATTTTATAACACTTTTTTATTACGCAAATGTGTAGTGAAAAAGGTTTTTTTATAAACCCAAAAATTTTTAAATATTTAAAATTTTATTTCTATATCGAACTTTTTTTAATAAATCAAATAAATGTTTGTTTTTTACAGCTTTTTTTAATTTTACAAAAATATGGATTTATTAAAGCACTACTTTTAAAGTAAGAATGATTAAACAAGGCGAATTAATTTACAGGTGGTCTTAATAGCCCAGCTGATTTTATTTTATTTTATTTTCAACGTTGTTGTCAACATTTTAAAATAATTTAAAAAATAAAAAATAGTAAAATAATTTTAAAAATAAAAAATTGTAAACTTTATAAAATTAAATTTTAAAATCGAAAATTTATATGTGAAGTGTAGCTGCATATACAGGAGAAAGAAACCAACTGGGTACAACTTCATTCAAAGTACCAAATGATGATAAAAGAATAAATTAAATATGGCTTTCTTTTGTTTCGGTTTTTTTTTTAATTTTTTTTTTTTTTTTTTTTTTTTTTTTTTTGACATCAACGTGGTGATCTACAACGGCGAATATTAACAAATTCGCCTTTCAATAAAAGGCCCAAATGTCAGACGGTTAATATGGCTACGAAAAAAGAAACGTTACTACCATGGCGAAATCGTTCGTTTTCGCCGAAACGTTATCATAGAATGAAAATTAGTATTCGTTACACAAAATGTAAAAGATTCTTGGCTCAAAGCTGGAAAATAGCTTCTAAATGGATGCAAGTGTTTTTATTATTAAATTTATCAACTGCACATTTCATTTTTATTTTTAATAAAATTTTTACATTTTATACTTAAATTGCTTGCACTTTCCATATATAAATGTATTTTGTTTACAAAAAATATTCAATGTCTACGTCACACAAAAAAGAGAACGATACACAACAAACTAACGGACATGTGCAATGCGCAATTTTGGTTTCTTGATTCATGACCGATGCCTAAGCTTTTAAGTTATTGAAATTAGTCAGTTATTCCCATTTATTCCAAAAAAACAATACAAATGAAACTGTATGAAATGAAAAGTAGAAAAAGAGTATTAGCACTTTAGTTACACAATGGTAACGCTGACTGCCTCTACTGGTTGTTATCACCACTACAATTGTTTGAATAAAAAAGCTCTCTCTGTTTACTTTATTTATTTATTGCTTTAAAAGCAACTGGGTAAGACACAAACGTACGGTAAAAATAGTACTAATTCAAATTGTACGGGTACTTATTTCCAATTTACTAATTTATTATTATTAAGTAAAAAATAAATTAAATTCATTTGTAATTCGGAAATTGTAATTGCAGAAGGAAAACTTTAAATTTTCGTTATTAGTCAAAACTGAAAAAAAATAGTTTATTTAAAATTAACTTGTTAAAGCTTTGGTTATTCAAATTAATTTAATTTAATTTAAATATCAAAATTAATTTTTCACCATCTTGAAATTTTTTTTTCTATACCGAGACCAAATTTTACTTATTATTTTATTCCTTTTGTGAGACTGAATCTGAAGCCAGCAAGAGATGATACAACATCAAGATAAAATAAGGCATAATTACGTTTAAAGTAGGTTTTTTAAAATTTTAGGTGTAGACGAAAACTATTTACAAGATCTGACTTATAATGCCAGGCTCGTTTAATTCATGCTAATCGGGGAATTTAGAACTATATAAAAGCCGATTAGCAACGCCAAATCGAACTCCTTTTAAATATTTTTACATTTTAATACAAAAAACAACGTTTAACTTTTTTAATCATCCGAAATATAAACAGTACCAAATGATTAGTACCGCTGGGTTATCAGTTTGAAATCGTGCCAAACAAAGTTTACTTATGTCATCTCTGACTTGAACTAAATCAAACAGTCAGAACTTGTGTTGGAAAATAAAAACTATAAATAAATAAACCCAAAAATATTTCCCTTCGCTTTATCAACTCTATATTTATTAGTTATCAAAAATTTAAGTTGTTCAGACGTTGTTGCAGGCGGTTAAAGTTTCAAATTATTGATTGAAGTCAGGTGACTTAAACTTAAACAAAAATTTGTGAAGAAAAATGGGTACCGGTGCAAAAAATTATACTGCTCCAGAATGGATAACAGCAGAGTTTTTGCAAGATGTTTTAAAGGAATATTTTAAAGATGATACACTGGAAGTGCAAGAAATCGTTATAAAAAGTGTTTCTTCTGAAAGTGAAAGGGGAAGTGGATGTGCAAGTGAAATGCATCGAGCTGTTTTTAATTTAAAACGTCATGATGTTACCGGTAAATTTTCAGTTATTATAAAGGTAAAGAAATTTTTGTTTTCTTAATTTTATTTAACAACATTGTAATTAATCAATATTTTTGTCTTTTTTGTTTTTTATTTTTTTGCTTTTATTTTTGTTTTTGTCGACATTAAATCACATGCCCAGTTGAAACAAAAAACACTTGTTGTGAATGTTTCAGTACAAAAAAGCTTAAATGTGTGAAATGATTTAAGTAACAGTAAATGTGTTAAGTCTTAAAAGCCTCTTGCGAAAGCTTTATAGAACTATAAATATATTTTTTTTACAATTTTATTAAGTTAAATTAACAACTTGAAGTCTTTGTTTTAAGTTTATTTTTGAGCATATTTCTTTTTTGTTTTTATTAAACTTTTCCTGAATCTGAACAGTACATTTACTCTCTTACTTACTTTGTATAAAATAAGACCTTTACATTTGTTTTATGTTTGTGTATTTCATGTTGTTTTATACCGATTTTGTGCTCCATATAAATATTTAAAGATAACGAAATTTTAATGAAAAATAAAGATTTCCACAAAAAAAATCAATGCATCGAAAAATAAAAATTTTTATCAAAAGTTTCGAGTAATAACCAGGAATAAAAATTTTGTTAAAAAAAATTTAATTTCACACAAAAATTGAGGCTTGACTCGTTTCGCATTTAAAAAATTTTAGGTGACTTCAAAATTAAATACATCAAGTTTTACACACTTAAAGTTTTTTAATTATTAAAATGTTAAAGTACTCGTATACAAAATGTTTACGAATTTTTTATTTAGTGCATATTTTGTTACGCTTTTGTGATCATGAAATTTTGTTTCATAAAAATAATTCGTTTTTATCCAATAGTATTTCGTAATTAAGCAATTTCATTATTATTTTATTACCATTAATGAAAACAAATTATAATTCGAAAAAACCATTAGCATTAGTTGATAAATCTTTTTCAAGTTGAAGTGTTTAGAAGGTTCTTCAATCTTACATTTCTTAGATGCAATAAATTTTGATATCTTTTTAAGTGAATAGTTTCAGTTAGTGGCAGAGCTGTAAATGAATCATTAATTTTTTAATTAATTCGCGAATCATTCATGCACTGAATTAAAATTTTTTGAGTTATTTCTTTTTACACAAAAAATCAATTGAATGAAATTTGAGTCAATTCAAATGAATTTGGTAAAAAAGAATTGCAATTCGTTTTCAATTCAAATGAGTTTGTCAAAGTGAATTTCAATTCATTTTTAATTCAATTGAATTGAATTATTTTTTAATTAATTCAAATAAATTTTAAAAAGCCAATTCACGGATTAAAATTTGAATTGATTTTGCAAGTAAATACGCAGCAAGCATTTCCATGTTATTTTTTTTTTTCTTTTTTTGACTTTTGATCATTAATAGTTTCAGCTTAGTGGGAGTAATTTCCATTTTTCATTACTCCAATATCTGCTCTTGAATTTGAATAATTGCATCTCATATAAGATTTAATTCATTTGAATTGCTATTCCTTGTTCTAACTCATTTGAATAAATTCAAAATCAATTCAAATGAATTGCAATTCGGTTTGGAAAATCCATTTGAATTAGAAACGAATTGTAATTCTTTTTACAAATTCATTTGAATGGATTCACATTTCATAAATTTTTTTTTTTTTTTTTTTTTTGTGAAAAGAATTAAAAATTTAGTTAATTCGTTACGAATTAAAATCAAAAAAGAATGATTCATTTACAGCTCTAGTTGGTGGAGATGATAATTAATTTTATTTTCTAATTAAACAAGCACTAGGTCAGTTTTGAAATAAAAATATTGTTTATTATTTATTATTTTTTCTTTCAACATTTCGCCACACCAAAAAAACATTAACAATTAATTTGGAAATGATAATTGTAAATAATAAAAAGCTAATGGTGCTTCACAAATTCTTCAACAAACAAAAAAATATTCACATAGATAAAACTCAAAGCCTGCTATTGTCTGTTTGAAAAACACGAAAAGGGAAATAAATTTTTTGTTAAATATTAAAGATTCATTTTAAGGTCTACAATAAGTCCTTTAGAGGATGTCAATCAATTTGAAGAAAAAGAAAATAAAACAAAAAAAAAAAAAAAGAAATTTGGAATCTGCTGTTGCAAAAATAGAAATAGGAACTCATTTATATGATTTATTGGTTTAAGTTTTAACGCATTTTAATATTTTTTTTTTACATAATTAAAAATAATCTTTGCTATTTTAGTAATTTCAAACAAAAGTCCAGGTACTATTGTATGGAAGAAGGCTGAACATTTTCGAACACGACGTTTGTCTGACTATAAAAATATTTTTACAAATGGTTCAAAATATATAGTGTTTTTTAAAGCGAATTAACTTTTTTCGGTTTGAAGCTTTGCGATTTTAGAACATATTGTCTAAAATCAAAAAAGGTATAAATAAATTTGTTATTTCATTTGAAATTTCTACAATATCTATTTTCGACCCTATAAAGTATATTTATTCTGACTTCTTATGCATAGCGAATTCGATTGAGAGATGTTCGTCTGTCCGTCCGTACTAGTGTTAAAATCAAGTTTGCCGAGGCACCAAGCAGCTAGAAGAAATTTTAATCGATCGGACATAGTGTCGAAAAAGGTCATGAAAATTAGCATGTCCCCGGACGCAGCGGGCAAAACACCACACCTACTTCTAATTTTTCTATATCATTTGGAACAATGAAGTAACTCCAATCATAAAAATTAATATATGGGGCAATAGAGAATTAAAAAAAAGAAAAAAAATTCCAAGGGAAAAAATTAGCGCTTGCCCATATTTTCTGAGTTATGGACCTTTCAAATTTTATAGAAAACAGAGGTAGTGGACTATTTTTAAAATATCAACAGGAAATGAAGAAAAACTTTTGAATATTAAATCCATTAAGATCCGGTAATATTTTTATGTTAAAGTTTATATTGTTTGCTTTTTTTTATCGAAGTTCCTTCACTAAACTAGATTTACACACATTGTGAATGGTAAATAAGATTCTCGTTACTTTTATATTTCAAAGTATTTGCTTCCCTCGGGTCGAAATTAAATTTTATACGTGTGTGCATTTAATAAATTTTAATAAAATATTATGCATTGAAAATTCCAAAATTAGTATTTTTACACTTTTTCAATCACCCTTATTCTAGCTTTCGGCGTCGTCATCGTCATCGTTTTAGTATCAATATCACTTCGTATCAATGTCGTCGTCAATTTGATAAAAAAATTTTTCATTCTATAACATCTCTGTGACGACGTCGATGGCTTATCGACTTTTATCAAATGAAAATGCACATCACTTAGTTTTTTTGTTAATTTTTTTTATTTAAAAATTTCAAATACCTTTTCTTCTATCATTATTTTAAGCCTTTATTTTTATTTTTTATTTTATTTTATTTTAATTTTTATTTTTAATTATATTTATTTTCTTAATTTTTACTCTCTTTCTTGTATTTCCTTTTCTCTTTAGTTTCGAGCTTTATGTATCTCTGCTTTCTTTGTCAATAATTTGAGCTTCTTATTTTCAACCTCCAATAATGTTTTTGTCGCTTATCAACATTTCTAAGGGTGCCTTTTACTGGGGACATCGAATTTGAAATGTCGGAAAGTAGTTTTGCCTGTTTCTGGCTGTGCTTCTGCAGTAAATTAGTTTGATTATAGCATGGTTTTTTTTCCGTTTTATTACTTTCAACGGAACAGGCTGAGCAGAACTGGTATCATTGGTAGAAGCATTAGACGTGCAAGGAATTTCCCTTAACTGTTGACTTTCACTGATTCTTCAACCACAATTTTGACTTACGCAAGTTCCATTTCATAAGAATCGTTTCCCATGTGAATCATTTGAAGTCTTTGAACTGCTCCTTTAGAACTCAAATGCTTCTGAAGTTTAAAAGGTTTGCCACAGCTTCTTCCAACGGACTGAGTGAAAATTGCTTAAACATTTCGCCACCAGCGGCTTAACACTCCGCTTTATTAGCAACCATCTTTTTTCACTTTGAATTTCAAATCTCGCCATACCGTAAAAGTAATTTTTACACACTTTTTTACAAATTACTATTCGATTCTTTATTTTGTCATTTTTTGCCATCCAAATGCTAATCTTCCAGGTGGACCAAGAGATTTTAGTATTTTTTTAATTTCTTCTCATTTTTCTTCTGCAATCAATCCACTAATTTTTCAAATTGATTTGCATTTGTAACCATCACTTTTTTACTTTTTTCAATTTTTAATGTTATGTTTGGTTTAAATCACTTCCAGTCGTTATGCAAAATGGCGTCGACAAAAAACAGAGTCACGTCAATACAATATCGCCGTCACATATGTTATAGAATACAAAAAATCTTTGAGCAGTAATCGATAAGTGTCAATAACGACAAGTAGAATAATAATTCGAATCCGTCGACACATACCAACATTGAAATGTGACGACGCCAACAACTAGAATAAGGGTGAATTAAGCTACAGGATTGGATATTTTAAATAGTTTTGGTTACAAGCTTTGCGATTTTAAAACACATTGGCTAAAATTAAAATTTTA
This sequence comes from Cistogaster globosa, assembly GCA_937654795.1. NCBI lineage: Eukaryota > Metazoa > Arthropoda > Insecta > Diptera > Tachinidae > Cistogaster > Cistogaster globosa. Next base: position 131,419,892 of record OW569403.1, on the reverse strand, counting down.
GTTCTTCAATTAAATTTTAAAGATTGGTTTTTACTCCTCAGACAGAGGGTTTTGAATGAGACCTAAAAAGGTTATTGGGACCGATTTGTAAGCATAAGAAAGAACTTTTAAATTCTGCTTATCACGGTTAAAAATTTTAAATGAAATTATATTTTATTTATTATACTGATTGCAGAGGATATAATATTTTTTGCTATGGCAGCCTTGGCCCCATGTCAATTGTGTAAATTTGAAATGAGGGTTCGTTACGGTTGAAAAGCTAAGCATTTCTCTCTAGGAATACCCTTAGATTTTAAGGCGTATTTTTAATGCTTTAACTAAAGGCCAAAGCCATGCACAGTTTCAAATTAACGAAATAAGTAATTTGGAAAATATTACTTAAACGAAAAAAGAAAATGACGTAAACGAAATGTCTGATTAAATTACTATTGTGATAAAGGCCAGTTACAAAAAGTTAAAAACTGGCAAAAATTTAAAAAAAATCTGTAAACTTAAAAAATGTTCACTTCAGGTCCGATAAAAAATAAAATTCTAAAAAATTATGTCATCTTTTTAATTAGTGTCCTTCAAAGAATTATTTAAGATTTGTATAAAATCTACTAAAATTAATTTTTTTTTGCATTTTCCACAGGATCATCCCAAAGGCTTTACTGGTGTAGTAGCCCATAAAAATAAATTATTTAAACGTGAAATAATGGCATACAAGGAAATATTACCACGAGTTGAAGAGCTATTAGCTTCTATAGGTGATACTACAAAAATTGCTCCTGCCTGTTATTACACAACCGAAACACCTGAACCATTTTTAATACTGGAAGATATGAATTTGATTGGTTTTGAGAATTTCGAAAAGGGACGTTTACTTAATTTGGATTATGTTTTGCCCACTGTAATAAAATTAGCCAAATTGCATGCCTGCTCAGTAGTTATTGCAGTAGAAAACCCAAAAATTATGGAATTTTTCAGGGAAGCTCTGATATCACGTAATCCAGATCGTAAAGATTTTTTGGGATTTTTTCCGGTTAATATACGCTGTGTAGCTGAAGAAATATCACAATGGAAGGGCTACGAAGAGATCACAGAGAAAATGTTTAAATTGGCTGAAAATGTTTTACAAAGTGCAGTTGATATGTATGAATCGCATGAAAATGGTTTTCGAGTTTTCAATATGGTAGATTTATGGATTGATAATTTAATGTTTCATTTGAATAACGAAACGAAAGAACCTGATGATGTAGCATTGGTAAGAAAATTCTAAACAAAAAATCTAAAACTTTTAAAATTGTGTGGTTTCTGTTTGCAGTTAGATTTTCAATTATCTTATTATGGCTCTCCAGCTATGGACTTGAATTACTTCTTGTATGGTTCTGTTAATGAAAACGTGCGCAAAGTCCATATGAAATACATTGTTAGAGAATATCATCGCGTTTTAAAAGAAACTTTAGAGAAATTACATTATGATGGAGAGATACCAACACTGAAAGAAATTACCATTGAAATTATCAAAAATAGCTTGCAAGGTAGAAACGGAAAAGATGATTTTAATAAACAAATTTTTTCTAACGAATTCCTTAATTGTTTATTTTAGGTGTTATAGCTGCCACTTGTCTAACACCCATTATATTTATGGAAGAAGATGGTTTCGAAAATTTAGAAAATCGTACCACACGCACTGTGGAAGGCGACGAAATGCGCCGCAAAAATGTTGAAAACCCCAAGTATAAAGCATTTCTTCAACGTACTGTTAAAGAATTTGAACTAAATGGTTTCTTAGATTTATAAACCTATAATTACAGTTGTTGAATAGATTTAAGAAATTTGTTATTAAATTTTTATTGTTGTCACATTTAACATCAAAAAGTATTTTTGTAACGTTACCTGGGTGTATTTTAAGACTCTTCCTGGGTTCAGTTATATGAATCACTCTTGTGCCTGTTCATACCTAACTTTTATGTTACACAGCCCATTTGTTCAATTTTGTCAATATTTTATTAAGTTACGCTAATTCGTATTCATGTACTCTTACGTCAAGATTCAGAAAATACATCCAATGTATTGCTCAAATTCAACAAACAAATATTTTTATATCAATTATGTGTGTCTGTAAATTTTACTCAAATAATTCGTGTAAACCTCGTGGTCGTATAAGCAGCCAAATTTAAATAAAATAACATTATTCCTAATGTTGTTCGACACCGTGCAAAATATAGACACACATACTTGATATGAAAATAATAATAAATGTTGATTGCTTTGACGTGTGTTTGCTTACATTTTTTGGGGGGTTACTCTTTATTTCGTTTCAAAGGAAAACACTTTCGAGACATAATGTATAAGCCATAGAAATTCAAATGATTTTCACATTGAATCGAAATACAGAGTAACCCCCCTGTACGAGACTTGCATCAAGGGTATGTATTTTCCTAAACTTTGCTTTTTAAAGCTTCAAGCCATTAGCTAACGTTGTTATTTACTTTATGTCCGTGCTTTAACAAATGCTTGTTTCCAATTCGCAAAACTGCGAACTTATTTAAGCCATCGAAGACTTTCTCTTCTTTATGCTAGTTTCATGATTAATTGCATAGTGTAAATGCTGTATTTGTCCCTTTGCTGCCTTTGAAGAAAGACAGAAGAAATTATTTGATTGAAATCTATTGTTTATTACTTAATTACAAAAAAATAAATAAAAATATTAAAAACGTTTATGCAAACTTCTTTGTTATTTAATTTTTTCCCTTTCCCCCAGTTGATCAGAACATATTTATAATTGATTAATTCACAAAACCCCTTGTATCCATGTGTATTGTTCAATTAAAATACAATAGTTTATCCTTGTTGTTGGAAATTTTCTTATAAAATTTCAATACACCAATACGCTTTTATTTTACATGTTTTTGAAAAGTTGTATTGGCAATCGTGTTATCAACTACATGTGAATTCCATATTACATTGAGAAGAAGAAAATAAATAAAAGACATTTGTATTGTTTACCATATCTAAAGTATACTTTTGAAAACCTTCTTCTGAAAACTTATTTTCTTCTTTTTATTTGCATATAAACAAAAAGTGTATTCACTGACAAATACACCATACAAGATCTTGTGAATTAAGCAAATATGGAAAAAGAGAAGAAGCTGGCACGGAAATAGTGTTTACTAGCAGTGCCTACGATTTCGTCTCGTCTCGTTTCTAATTTTCTTCAAATTCAAATTTAAAAAAATTTGTTTATTTCTCCGATGACTTCAGGCAAACAAACTGTACCACTCAGAAGTGACCGTCCTACGTTGCTCGAGAGGAACAGTCAACACATGACCACTTTTACCGAAGAACAGGCGACTATTTTCTTCGAAGTGCTTCTTCCACGAACAACTTTCGTTAGATTTTGCTCGACTTTGAAGACCCACACGGTCGATTTTTGTTTCGTTTCGGGCTCATACGCATAGATCCATGATTCGTCACCTGTGACGATCTTATAAACGTCTTTTGAAGCACCGCAATCGTATTTTTGCAACATTTCTTTGCACCAATCGACACGAGCCTTTTTTTGAGCGACTTTCAAATTGTGCGGGATCCAACGAGAACAAAACTTTTTTACGGCCAGGTGTTCATGCAGTATCGAATGTATGCTGGTGAAGAAATGTCTAAGGATGTCTCTATCTCTCGGTATGTCGCATGTCGATCTTGCATTATGAGTTCACGCACGGCATCAATGTTTTCTGGCACAACAGCCGTTTTTTGACGACCTTCACGGAATTCGTCTTTGAGCGAGCTTTGGCCACGATTAAATTCATTATACCACACAGTGCTATAGGATGGCGCTTTATCGCCATACAAAGATTAAGTTCATCAATGCACTCTTGTCGTGATAATCCACGTCAAAAGTTGTGAAAAATGATGGAAAATGTTCACGAGTTAATTCCGTTTTTTCTATATTAATTTTTTCAAGTCACTGTATACAACACAAATAATGGTCGTACGTCAAAACGTTTTGAGTACGATTATGCTTAAAAATAACAAACTTTCCAATGGAAATGTCACATTGCACTTGGCAGCGCTTAGTGTTGCCAGGCCAGAAATATATATAGCAGCCCTCGTATGGAGCGACAGAGAGTGAAAAAATAGCGCTCTCCGATTTTTTCCGAGTTATCGGTCTCTAAAAAGTTCGATTGACAATATGGGTACCATTTAAAAGCTTTTAAAGAGATATGTCAGGAAATACTATTTTTTTTGCTTAACCCATTAAGGGCCGATGACAATTTTTAGGTAAAATTATATATTGTACTCAGTTAGTTTTTTCTTATTTTTTATTTCTCCGTTACCGCAATATTTTTTTTTTTAATATGAGCTACTTCATTAAACTAGAATTACATACATGGTGAAGGGTATATAAGATTCGGCATAGCCAATTATAGCACTCTTACTTGTTAAATTTAAATATGTTAAAGAAATATAAACTTATTGGGGAAAAATTTTAACAATTCAGCTCCTTTATTCTTTCTTTTTCGCTTTCCAGGCAATGAATTCTTTGATTATAGAAGATATTTGTAAGTATTGCGGTAATAATGAACGCCAATTAACTTGAAGAAAACTTAACACTAAATTAAACACTAAATAACCTCTCTCTTCATAGCTGTCCTATTGAAGGACTACTTGTACCTTTTATTTGTACCATAGTACTTTTGTCCGTAAAAGAAGAATGGTAGTTACTTTAAACAAAAAAAGCAACCAGTTCTACATGTTTTCAACAATAGATAAAAATTAATTTATTAACAAATTTAAAATTTTTTAACTACACTAAAAATTAATTAAAACTATATTGCAGTATATATAATCTTAGACAAATTTAAATCAAACACCAGTATAAAGAGTAAATAGAGAGTTAAATTTACAGAAGATAAATTATGTATAAAATTTACAATTTAAACAGCCATTAAATAATACAGACTACTTAAAAAAATAGATGATAAGAATAATAATAATGGTTCCTGCTATCTACTGATTTGGATCTAAAAGACCTTTACGTTCATAGACGGGTAATAATTTTTTTATGATATTTTGGATGTAGGGATTTGTATAACAAGTATCTTTAAAACGTATGGCACGTTCATCACTTTGGATAAGAGCATTAAAATCGGCATCGTCGTTTTCTACATTGCGTTGAACAGGCTGAACTACACAAGTGCAATGAAAAGCTAAAAAAAAAATTTATTGTATTTTTTTTAATTAAAGATAAAGATAATGAAGATTATAAATAAATATAACTCACCATAAAAAGATTTCTCTTGTAGCTGCAAGAGAAACTTGTGCAAACTTGGTATGTCTCCTTGATATTTCAACCTTTTCAAAGTATCACGCAAATGATCATAATAATATTGTAGCAATTCGTCCTGGTTACTCAAATGCATTGCTTCCCTTAACGAAGTATTACAGAGATAAAGTAAATCAATGGCCGGTGAACCCCAAACTGAATATTGAAAATCAATGATTACAACGTCTAAAGGTTTTTTGGTTTGTGGATCATATTTAACTAAAACATTATTGGTCCACAAATCACCATGGCAAAATACATTTAGATGGCTTGATACAGGATCAAATACTTGCTTAGATAGTTCCATATATTGGGGTTTTAGTTCTACTAGTTTTTCACTCAAATGCTTATATTCTGGCCATTGAGCAACACGCCTGGTGCAAGCCTCTAAACAGCCCACAAAACATGGAGCATAATTTTCCGTATGACGATTAAACATACCACGATCATAGCTTTCTAAAGAACCACTCTCCCGCTCGTTTAATACCGCTGAGCAGGCATGCATTTTAGCTAATTTTCGTAAAACAATTTTTGTAATGTCCATATCAAGACCCTCTAAACGATTGGGCATGACAAAGCCTCTTTCATTGAGATCTTCAAAGATTAGAGCAGATTTATCTTTATCTACAGCCATAGTTTCGGCAAAAATTTGCTCCTCATCACCAATTTCCTGTAGCAGGAGCTTTAATTTTGGCAAAAGTTCTTCGTAGACTTTAATTTCACGATTAAATATGTCATAGGGTTCCATAGCCTTGATGGCCACTTCATTACCCTCAAAAGATGTTTTTATAATGTAACATCCTTTTTTGATTGGATTATTACCGCCACTTAATTTAAATTCGACCTTGCAACGAGTCAAAACTCCGCCATAATTTTCTCCTTTGCCCAAAGCGGGTTTTGCATACATTTTCGTTACCTTTAACTTTGGATCAGCATAATAAGATTTCAAACACAATTCTATATAATCTTTGGTCAACCAATCAGGTGCATCTTCTATACAAAAATCTTTACTTTTTCTTTCGGTTGGACATTTAACCAATTGTTCGTCAGCATGTTTTAACACTTCCGTAAACGACATTTCACTAAAAATTCTTTTACTTTTGAAAATTAAACGTTTAAACGTTAATTTTTCTTAAAAAATGTAACTGTTTAACTTTTCCTAACAACTATCTAGATAATAATGACAATGATTTGGTTGACATGTATTTTATATATTCCGTCATATTCTATCCCCCATAAACAAGATGTGTTTTTGTGACTTTTATTTTGATTTATGCATTTTACTTTTTATTTAAAAATGTTTAAACTTTTGAATTTTATATATTTATTTAAGTTCATTTTCGCTTGTACTTTCTTTCATTAATAAAAGTAGATTTTTTTCTTTATTTATTTTTTATTTATTTATTTTTTTTTTTTTTTAGATTTAAATTAAGTTGCACCAATGCAAAGTGCAGCAAGAAATAACGTTTTGATTACGTATTGTAAAAGATCATTATTATTGCCCAGAATTATGTAAATAATAATATTCTTCTCTTTTTATTGTTCTCTTATTATAATCGTGTCGCTATAAAATAATGTAAGTTAATTGTTTGTTTAGTTTGTATTTGACTTACAATATAGAATTGAATAAATGTGGCATCACGTGTTGAATCTTTAAGAGTAGACTGTCATTACATCAAAAGGCAATATGTAAATTTTGACTATTAAAATAGCGTTATAATATCTAAATATTTTGTATTTTTATTAACATCAAGAAATGCCTTAAGAGTTTGAAAATATTTTTTTTATAAGAAAAATATTTTTTTTTACTTTTTCCCAGCCAGGGGTTGAACCATGGATTTTCATAAATCAATTAAAATTTTTTTTACAAAGTAAAAATATTTTTCAAATGTATGCGGACGTTTTCCAAAAAACCAAAAAAAAATTAGACACTGGCAGAATGTAATGCTGCATTTTCAGTACCGCCAACTCCCTCATCAGCATTCTTCGCATCTATCTACCTTAAGTTCTGTAAATTGCAAATATCATCCATTTAACCAACTAATCAATGTTAATTTGGTTGGACGAAATTCACACACAACTGAAAGCCTTTTTCTTTTTTTTTTTTTTTTGTTGCTTTCTTTACAACACGTCTTGTACATTTGTTGCTTTTGTACTATACCTTCGGTTAAGTCACGAAAAGCAAATTATATTTTTAATCATTCATACTTGTTTCGTCACAACATTATAGATGCTGTTCCAAATATAATTTTTAGGTTTGAACTTTGTTATAGGGTGGCGTATATATTGCAAACCTCCATTTTAATTATACTGATAATTATTAATCCCAAGAAAGAAAGTGACCGTCCCTGACCCTTTGTTATTTTCCATTTTTATAGATTGTTTGCCGTGTGTATTTGCCATCTTTCAATGTACGCAGATGATGTAAAGATTTTTTAAAAGTTACAAATTGTCGGCGGAAGGATTCTTCTTGCAACAGGATTTAAACAGGTTTTATGGTTAGTGTAAAATTAACCTAATGGACTTTAACTTATGGAATTGTTAGCTTATGCGTTTCTCACGGAATTTAATTTCTACGCAACCATATTCACTTGATGGATGTTTATTGGAATCAGTAACTAAATTCTTAGATCTTGATATCATTCTCGATCGTAAGTTAGATTTTCGGATGCATATTGCAATGATGGTAAGCAAATCTCAATCTTTAAAAACCTAAATTGGAGTATGGATCTGTTGTAAAATCATTCCAAAAACAATTTTTTTGCTCTGTTTGAGATCTTAATCATGGTTTTAATCCTCCGTCGTATTTATTATCGAATTGTCTAGTTTAAAAAGGTCCAAGAACTATGATTTATATGGCATTTTTAATGAAATTAATATATAGTGATAACGTATCAGATTATAAGTTAAAATTTTCCGCGACGATCTATCCGCTACTGGACACCGTTATATCTTCAAGTTTTCATGCAAACAGTTTAATGAACTATTTAGTCTTATTGACTTTTCCGTAAATGTTAATATTGTAAAACGTAGTATTCACGCATGTGACATTTTATTTCCATATTAACCATTCTGATCAATTTTGTTGTACCTCTTTCAGACTCCTATTAATTTTGTTTATTCCTAAAAAGTGTTGAATTACCACTATCTAATTTAAAAGTGGAAATCTTGCGGGCACCAAGGTAAAAAACAAGGCCTATCTAAGTGACGACATATCACAAAAGAAAATTTAAAAACCGCAAATAACTAAACTCCAAAGAAACAAAATTCCACTTTGAAATTTAAAACCGGTTTCATTCCGAAGAAATATTTCGTTTTTCATTTTCTGGAGAACCAATTTGCGGAATTGAAACCACTTTCGATCGGAATTGACTTCTGTGATATGTTTGAATATATCGTTTTTAAATACTCATATTTTAATTGATAAATAATAATTGTAAATAAATTTACTATTATTTTCTTTGTTGTTCTGTAAGGATTTATATCCACAGACTTTTAATTATTTAAATAAATAATGTACGAGTAAGTAAACAATTTGTATACTTTTATGGACTAATAACCTGAAGATTTCATTAGCACTGAATGATAGGTTTTTTTAGCATTGCTAATTTCGCTAGTTGGATTATTGAACAACGAACAACAGATCCATTGTTTTCAAGCAAAATTTTATTTAGTGACGAAGCTTATTTCAGAATGGATGGATTCGTCAATAAGCAAAATTGTCGTATCTGTGGTGATGAAAATCCTCGTGTTATTCATGAAAAATCTCTACACACACAAAAAGTTACTGTTTGGTGTGCATTTTGGGAAAATGAAGTCATTGGGCCATTTTTTCTTCGAAGATTATGCTGGAAATGCTGTTACTGTGAATGCTGAGCGATAACAATCAACGTTGAGAGACTTTTTATGGACACAGTTGAATCATATTGATGTGTCTGACGTCTATTTCCAGCAAGACGGTGCTAAATGTCACACAACTCGAAAAAACATTACGCTTTTGTGATCAAAATTTCCTCAACGTGTAATTTTACGAAATGCAGATTTCAATTGGCCTCCAAGGTCATGTGATCTAACACCATTAGATTTTTTTTTTTTTGTGGGGTTTTTTAAAAAGTCGAGTGTATGATAACAAGCAACAAACAATTAATGATCTAAAGAACAACATTCAAGTTGCAATTCGTGAAATAACACCAGCATCATGTCTGAGTCATTGAAAATTTCGATATTCGGATTGATGTCTGCAGACGCAGTCATGGTGGACATTTAAATGATATTCTATTCCACTTATAATTGTAATGGATCATACTTTTAATAAAAACAACAGCTTGAAAAAATTGCAAATAGTTTGTGTTTTATTTCAAAGAAACATGTAGGCGCATTTTTGGATGACCCTTTATAATGCAGTGTGCCAAACTATGATCTGGAATACGCGTACTGAAAACTTTTAATTTTATTGGCTCGATGTATAATCATACTTATTGCAAAAGTTTTCTTTAAAACAATTTCTTACTTTTTAAAACTACCTGTCTACAAAAACATAATACTCCCTCTCTGCTATTTTAACAACAATTTTTGCTTTTTTGGAAATAGTTATTATTATTATATTTTTTAGTATCGTTTTTATCTATGAATTAAAAAAAAAAATAGCTAAAATTTTGAATAGAAAAATACGTCATTTACACTATGAAATTTTTCATGAAACTAGCATGAAATTTTTGTTTGGCGGTGAAGCAAGAGGGGCATGTATTTTAGCATAGCTTGAATTTTAAAGGGATCTTATAAGCGCTTATGTTTTGTTTAAGATAACGAATATCGCTGCAACTTAAAAAGAGAATTGCATCAAAAAATGGCGTGGTATAAATGTGGACAAACTTACCCAGATTGATCTGGAATATTTGTCATACATTTTGTTAATTTTACCCTCAACCGAAAAGTTCATTTTTTATTTACATATGTGTTGGGGACATATTTTAAGAAGCCACTTTTTTATATAAATAATATCTTGTTATTTTGTATATTATATTTATGTTATTTAAATAATAATCACAAATAGTAAAAAACTTTAATTCGTTTTTGAAGTTTTCTCTAAACTTATAGGATAAAACATATTAAACTCTAAAAAACTTGGTATTAATTTCGACGGGATTTTGTGATTCGGGATTTCCCGTTAGTCATCCAAAGTGTCGTCTTTTTTCTCATTTATATACTGTTGTTAAAATGTTTGGTTAATTGAAGTTTAAAAATCATGGGCAATTAAAGTTAAACGGGGTGAAGAAAAACAGTGAAATGAATGGAAAAAAACTTTATATACAACAAACAGTGATAAACTATTTCGCCATAAATATTGAGGAGGTGAGTTATTTTATGATTTTATTCATCTTACTTTTTCTCCAATTGTTTTTAGGCTTTTATTTAGTCGAAAATATATTCACAGTGCAATACAAGTCAAATCTTTTTTGGCGTAGCACAATAAAAATAATAAAACGGATAATTACACTTAAAATAAAAACTTGAAAATAATTAGATACAATTTTAATTTTTTGTTTGTTAAGTCTTATAACTTAAGCAAATGTTTCTTTTTAAAATTGCTACTAAAAAACGTTTTAGTTCAGCTAACAATCAGTACCTCATCAGATAATAAAGTAGTGCCTATGACTTCGTCCACGTGTCATTCAATATTTCATAAAATTCAAATTAAGAAAAATGTCTTTTTAAATATTTATTGTAGAGATCTGTAAACAGTGTTGAAAACCATCTTTAAAAATAAAATGTGCTAACAACTATAAAACAGTTTTCAGCACCATTATACCGATAAAATTTGGTGATTTCAGATTTGTATCTCTATTTTATTTACGAAATAACTTGCTTTTACAAGCCACAAAGTATTCTTTATTTGAACTAAGAAAATTTTATTCAAATCCATCCAGCAGTTTTTACTTGATGCGAACACAAACAAAAATTCCAAAAACAGTTGTTTTGTGTTCCATATCGATTACCACCTACACAAACACCAGGATTTTCAAAAAATATTTCATGTACAGAAATGACCCTGTTATCGTTGGCACAATTGGAGTGCTGACTTTAACAATTATTTAATACTTTATGGTTCAGGGTATTTAACATTCGACTTAGCTTACTTTATAAGTTAAAATTTTTTTTTATTACAACAGTAAAATAAATTGTTATCACTGAACCCACGGTTACAGAAGCACCAGTTAAATCATAAAGTGACAAATTGTCACGCTACTAATTAAGTGTAACAGCTAAAGATTGTAAAAACTGCCTTATAATTTTTTATTGAGGTTTTTTATTTCATTTGAAATCACGAGCCAGGCATTCATTATTTAATTCAAATCTTTAGTAGTAAAAGTCATATTTTTACTTTTTATCTGTCTATTAGATAAAAGAAAATATCTACATGTATGTGAATCTTATGTAACTGCACCTAGTAGATTACTAAATGTTGCATAATTATATACATCATTAAGCGAAATTTTCACAGAGGAAACTATTTTTAGTTTAGAAATCGCTTAAGCAATGTTCACACAAAAAGCTGACAGAATTCTGTCCTACTTTAAAAATCGTTTCAAAATGGTGTCGTACGTGCCACACTATTATACAAAAAAGATGCGAAAAACATATGCTTTCAATATTTGGTTGTTTCTCTTCTCATCATCACAAAAAATCAATGCTGATCGCATAGAAAAAATCATTTTATGAATTATTTCAAAAGATTATAAAATCATACTAAATCATACATAAAGTCTGTCACACACATACACTTTTAATCTGCACTATCATACTTTTTGAGCACACATGCAATTTTTAACAGATCGTACGACTGAGTTTAATAGTTAATCCTGGTCTTTAGTGTTAAAATCACCTGTCAGGGAATTAGATGATTTAGAGAAAATTTAGATACGCTGATTAATCAGTGTCGAAAGATGTACTATCCAAAAACAGCAAGATCGTTCCATGTTCCTCGAGGCATTAGTCTTAACACCACAGGTATCATTAAAAAGCTTTTGACGAGGTCTAAAACTTTTTTAAAATGCTTAACCCATTAAGAGCCGATAGCATTTTTATGTAAAATTAAATATCGTACTCAATTATTTTTATTCTTAATTTTTAATTTTCTCTCACCGCAATATTTGTTTTTTTAGAATTTATAACTTTAGAACAACAAATTATTTCTAAAATTAAATAAATTTAGTTCAGAAAGCATGTGGTTACTGCCATTAACTTGTATCATATATTTGTCGCTCAACCAAGAAAAACGAAATATCTTCTTCTTTGTGGAATGTAAAGTAAAAATGGTTTCTCAATGGTTATTGTGTTTTTAAAAGATTTTGGATTTCGTTGTGATTTTATCAATTTAGTTTCAGACAGAAGAATGTCTCATAAGAATCAATTTTTTTACAAGATTTAGGCAGAATTCACTGTTCACTATTTGGGCAGTAGTAAAATGGCACGTGAATATGTTTTAGTTCTAAACAATAAATACATTATGAGAATAATATGAAATGTTTATTTTGCTTTTTTTAATATTTTACCCACAGAGCCCTCAAAAAAATATAATGTTTTATTTTATTGCCAGTATGTTATTTGCAAAAAGAAAGTTAAACTATTAAATTATTTTTCTTCAGGAAATAGTGTATGAACTAAATACAAAAACGTAAAAAATTTTATACAAAAATAAAATTTTAATTAATAAAAAAATCTGTTTTGTTACAATAAAAATATGAAAGAATTTTTTTTTTTTTAATTTAAGAGCGTAAACTTGACATAAAATATAACACAATTAATAAAATAAATTATGAATGTTGTCAACTGTAGTGCTTAAAAAAAATGCCATAATAAATGTTTCAAAATATTTCAGAAGGTGTTCTATGAGTCTAAGGTTTGTTGTGTCGAGACTTAGCTCAGATTCTGGGATATTAAACTACCATGAGTCCATAGTTTTTGCTAACCTGCCTTCTAAAAATATTTTACTCAAAAAAATTACTTTCATTACTTAATTAGTTAGTTAATAAAAAAAAAGATAAGTTGGAGGTCTATTAAAAAAATTAGTAGACCGCTTTGCCTTGGTAGTGAACACTTAAGTTTCCTTAAGGACTGAAAAAAGTTTTCACACCTATTAACTGATTTTTTTGTTTTAAGATTCAATTTTAATTAAATTTTAAATTGATTCATTTCTTTTTTTATTTTCCCCTTTTCTAGTTAAATAAAAATTAAATTAAATAGTTTTTTAATTAAAAGACTTTGTATTTAGTTTTTCAATTAAATATATTTTTGAGAAAATTAAAAACTTTTTTAAATACCAAACTGAAAACATAGAAAACCCTTTTAAAGAGCATAACATATTTTCTGCGATCCTAAAGGAACTTTAAAAATTACAAAATATTTCGAAAAAGCGTGAGCATAAAAATTTTTACAAGATAATTTACAAAAGAAATGAATTGACTATGAAAAACCTGAAATTATATGAATTGTATTTAAAATCGTAAAATGCCAATTAACAATTCGGATCGTCCTACTTCTTCTTACTTTTACTACAATAGACTGGTTTTTGTATTTAAAGATCTGGCGGAGCAGGGTCATGTCGAGTATGTATGATACTGGAACAGGCACATTAAAAGAACAAAAAATACTGTGTTCGTGGTAAATAAAAATATATATAAATTACTAGCAGTGCCCACGACTTCGTCTGCGTATCATTCATAATTTTCTTAAAATTAAAAATTTATAAAAATGTGTTTTTAGACATTTGTTGAAGAGTTCTGTAAACAGTATTAAAAATTCTATATCTACAAATATAAAATGTACTGACAGTAAAATTGGATGCTTTCCCATTTATATCTAAGGTTTCTATAGAAATGACATATCTTTATAAAAAACAGTATTCAGTATTTTAAACCAAGGTTCTAAGGGACCTCTTCACAAAGTTTTATTAGAATTCAAAGAGCAGTTTTTACGTGATGCAAACACAGACACAGACTTAACTTAAAGTTATCATACCTTTCGGTGAAGACCGTCGTCACTGGCTGTTTATTTGGTACGTTTGGCGAGCGCTTTCGATGTAAGAACATCATTTTCTAATCAAAACGCGGATTGAAAATGATGTTATTACATCGAAAACGCCCGCCAAACGTAACAGTTTTACAAATTTTGATAAGACTCACATTTTCAAATGCAGTAGCTGAGAATTATTTCGGGACCAAAATAAGAAGTAAAATGTCACTTAACACAGAAAGATCTTTATAACACAATGAATATGGCCTAGGATAAAAAACTCAAACTGTTCCGTGGCCAGAAGATGAGGCAGATGTTTTAAATAAAAGTATTTTTATTATAATCAGTTAGAACATTAACTGCCGTCTTCATAAAATAATAAAATAAATTTGAAATGTATTTTAGGACATATTTGTATGGAAATTTTGTCATAAAACATATTTTAAACTAATTTAATTTTTATGAATATGGCAGTAAAAGTTTCATATTAAAAAAATAATGAGTTATTATTTGAATATTTGAATGATTTTTAAATGTTCCCACGTACAATTTTATTTAATATTTTAAAGATCCAAATTTTTATTTAATAAACCAAAAGAATATAATTCATTATTTCTTGTCGTTTTAAGGTTCGTAAATTTTATTAAAAGATGTACAGTTAAGGACTTAAGTCTTCATACATACCTAAAATTTCATATTTTCATCAATTAAAGAGTTCCAGGAAAAAAAATTTTTAATCAACAAATTCAATTATATTTTAATTTATATACGAAAACAAAAATTTTCATTCTACTTTTAAAATAAAGAGAAAAACAAAAGAAAACAAATAAGAAGAGTGGACAAAAGTGTTCATACATAGAAGAAGACATCTTATAAAAATAAAAATAATTTTTAAGTTAATTTTTTTTAAATTAATATTTTGTTGGTCCACCTTTAGCGTCAATCACTGCCTGTAAACGTCTTGGCATTGATGCAGCAAGATTTTCTGTCACATCAGGGGTAATCTGCGACCAGCACTTTTGTAAAGCGTCTTTTAGCTTTTGTTTGTTGGGAACATCAATATGAGCAATTTTTCGTTTTAAAACATCCCAAAAATGCTCAATAGGATTCAGGTCCGGCGATTTAGGTGGGGATTTAATTGCCTTGGTGCATGATATAGCAGCCAATCTCTTACAATCCAACTCTGGCTAAGACCCAACATATCCACCGATAGTTGCAAATTATGCTCTAAAAGTTTCTTATAGTAATATCGATCCATAATACCGTCAATAAACACTAGCCACCCAACTCCAGATGCTGCCATTGAGCCCCAAGCCATAACGTTGCCTCCGCCATGTGTCACTGTTGGCACAACATTCTTTGGTTCCAGTGCTGCGTTCTTTTTACGCCAAACCTTTCCTCGTCCATCATTTCCAAACAAGTTAAACTTGCTTTCATCCGTAAATAAAACTCGTTTCCAAAAATTGATGTCTTTATTTAAATATGTTTTTGCAAATTCGAGCCGAATTTTTCGATTCTTTTCCGATATCAACGGTTTTCTGCGAGGAACTCGGCTTGCATATCCTTGACCACGTAATGATCTTTGAATAGTCTTTAGGTGAACTGTTTTATCCGTACAATTTGCGATGCTTTCCACCAATTTGGGTGCTGAAATTCTAGGATTTTTGTCCATTTCTCTTAAAATAAGATTGACATCTCGCCTGGAGAGTTTCTTTAGGCGCCCTAATCTTGGCTTGTTTTCTACAGAGCCAGTAGTTTTGAACTTTTTTATAATATATTGAACCGTTGCAAAAGGTTTGTTAAAAAATTGACTGATAGCACGGTAAGATTTTCCTTTTTTGTGTTCTTGAATAACAAGATTTTTTTCATCGATACTAACTTCTTTACGCGGGCCAATCTTCTTAATTTGTAACAATTTATTTGACTGATAAACTGCTAAAAAGTAATTCAGCAGTCACGTAAACCACATGAATTACAAAAAACTAACGGTATTTGATCTACAACTCTTTTTAAATTATAAATACATAAAGCGAAGAGAGTGTAGTGTATGAACACTTATGTCTCTCTTTATTTTAGATTTTTTTTTTTCATATTTATCGTTATTTTTAAAGAAAATAATATTTGTTGCCTTGTAAGATTAATTAATATGGAAATGAATATTTTGGTTTAGAAATGTTTTTTCTGGTACTCTTTGATTAGCGAATATATGAAGTTATGGGGATATATGAAGACTTAAGTCCCTAACTGTTTATACTTTTTTTTAAATCTTAAGACTAATATACTGTTTCTGTATTACAGGCGATCAAATCGTCTAAAAAATTTATATGGAAATAACTCGCAAAACTGAGTGCTTTTTATTCAAATTTTTCAGGCGAGTTGAACGCCTGTATTACAGAAACAGCAATTAATTACGTGGATAGAAATTTATTTTTTTTTAAATATTAGGCTTCTTTTCTTACATATGTATCGATAGTTATTTAAATTTTGATAATAACAATCTTTAGTCATAAACGTTTATTAACGCTGCAACTTAGCGCATTTATGTTATCGCATTTTAGTTAGATACATACGAAATATACTATGTAGCTATCCAGAAAAAGCTGCATTGCATTCTATTAGTGTTTAGTTTTTTTTTTTAACTTACACAAATATATGTAAATAATTTGTCTCAATTTATAATTTTAGAAATGAAAATATACATAAATTTTAGCCAAACCAAGTAAGAAAAATTAGAAGCAGGCGTGGTGTTTTGTGTGCTGCCTCGAAGGACAGAGACCATTCTTGCTGATTTTCAATAGAAACATTTTCGAAATGAAATCTGATCAATTGATGTATTTAAAATAGATCATCCAGTACGTTGACAATCACACAAATATTAAAATTTACAGAAAAACTTAAGAGTCAAATGTGAAATTTTGCTTGCGCGAAAATTAAACTTTTATTAAATATTTATTCCCAAAAAAACTTGATTAAATAATAAATTGTAATTTTTAATTCAACCAATCATAAAAGTCAGGAGTAAAGGCACTAAATGAGACAAAAAAATATTAATTTCTGAGTTGTGCATGCAGCAGCTAAACTTCTTTCTCAGCAAGAAACCATGAATTTATATTTCTTATAACGTGTAAATTCTACAAATAAAACTTGTTTAAAAGCCTCCATTGAATCAAAAAAAATTCAAAACTTTAAATGCAATTATCTCAGTTTAAGTTTTTTTGAAAAATGTCTATCTTGTAGCAAATATTCCATTAAATTTTCTTCCACCTGTAGTAAAAGTTTTAAAACCGCAGAGAAATGTCTTGATATTAAACTTACTCATATAACAAATTCTGACTATTAGAACTTATTTTTATCTCCGAAAACTATTTTATAATCTAATTAGTCGTACTTAAGCTTTACGTTTTCAAAAAAAATTTAAAGATGTCATCACGTGGGTATTGTAAAAAACAGTTAATAAAAATGCAAAAAAAAAATAATAAAAACATATAAAATAATTATAATTTAGATTTAAACAGATGGAAATAAATCTGTTTTATTGTTGTGAAATATTTGTTTAAAAAATGTACATTTCAGCTCATGCTCTCGGCTTGTGAGAGAAATAGCTGATATTTTAAACTTAAATGAACCCTACTGTGATACTTTTGGCATTTTTTTCTTAAACTGTCAATATCAAAATTCAATTTTTTAAAGTTACTAATTTTTTGGGTGATTTAATATGAGTGAAATACTTTACTCCATCTGATCTCCTTGCTACCCATGTCAACTTTATCAGATTAATAAATGGAATGCAACTCTCATGTATGGGCCGGTACTCCAAAGTCTATTTTGGAGTTGCTCGACTACGTGCAGGAGAGAGAGCGAAGAGACTCATCGGTTACAGTAGGGTATCAAGCTCAATTGATTCACTGGAGCATCGACGCTATTTGGGGTGTGTTTCACTGTTTTAACGTTACCACAAGGGAATGTGTTCTTATGAAATCAGGGAAATTGTTCTAGAAGAAGAGCGCAGTCATTTGTGCTCGATTGGCCAGTGAATCGCATCACGCATTACATAGAAAATTCGATTTTTATCTGAACAGTTCGTATGTGGAATAAACTTCCTGCAGAGGTCTTTCCTGTCACTCAAATCAAATGTCCACAAGCACTACTCCTTTTATCCCTCTATCCCCCTTTCTACAACCTAATTTCCTAGTTCTGGCACAATGCATTGCGTAAGTAGGGGTCATCCTGGTGGTGGCTAAAAAAAATTTTCTATTCACAACTTATTGTAAATTGTATATTTTATCCAATACAAACAGAGTAGATTGGGCAGACAGCTGTGTTGACAAACAAAGTAGCTGTGAACACAGTAAATTGTTGTAGCTTCTATTGCTAAACTTGTAGAATATCTTTTCACACAAATAACTTCAATTTCCTACCACGATATTCGGTAAACATATAAAAAAATGTATGGTAAATATTTACATTAAAGCAACATTTGTACAACTGTTGTAGACTTTGACGACTTAGCACATTTACAACAGGTTTTGAATTGAACAGTTGTTTTAATTCATACGTGCAAACCATAACATTATATAAAGGGTCATCCAAAAAACGCGCCTACATGTTTCTTTAAAATAAAACACAAACTATTTGCAATTTTTTCAAGCTGTTTTTTTTTTTTATTAAAAGTATGATCCATTACAATTATAATTGGAATAGAACATCACTTAAATGTCCACCATGACTGCGTCTGCAGACATCAATCCGAATATCGAAATTTTCAATGACTTTCCGACATGTTGCTGGTGTTATTTCACGAATTGCAACTTGAATGTTGTTCTTTAGATCATAAATTGTTTGTGTTTTGTTAGCATACACTCGACTTTTCAAAAAGCCCCACAAAAAAAAAATCTAATGGTGTTAGATCACATGACCTTGGAGGCCAATTGAAATCTGCATTTCTTGAAATTACACGTTGAGGAAATTTTGATCGCAAAAGCGTAATGTTTTCTCGAGTTGTGTGACATGTAGCACCGTCTTGCTGGAAATAGACGTCAGACACATTAATATGATTCAACTGTGTCCATAAAAAGTCTCTCAACATTGATTGGTATCGCTCAGCATTCACAGTAACCGCATTTCCAGCATCATCTTCGAAGAAAAATGGCCCAATGATTCCAATTGCCCGAAATGCACACCAAACAGTAATTTTTTGTGGGTGTAGATATTTTTCATGAATAGCACGAGGATTTTTATCACCCCAGATACGACAATTTTGCTTATTGACGAATCCATCCGTTCTGAAATGAGCTTCGATGGGTATTTTTCATAATAACTTTGAATGATGTAAGCGCGTTGTTGCAATGTGTACCTGTCCATGGTTAAAACTGTACTACCTTCTAATAAACAAAATGGCTTTTGTCATTTGAAAAGATGTCACGTGTAAAAATTATACAGTGCTGACATCTAGGTGTCACATTTGGATGACCCTTTATTTTTGCATAAATGTCGTAAATTTAGTTAAAAGTAAAATTACAAATAACTTTACATGCGAAACGTGTAAATTGAAAAACTTTATATGCCTGTTCACCGTTGTAGGGGATTTAATAGATTCAGAAAACTATAAATGTTAAAAACTGTTACAAAAATGCGACAGTTTTATTTTATATGGTGTTGGAGACTTTAAAATCGTTTAAGAAAAATGACTATTCCTGAGTGGCTTACAAAAAATTACATTGAAGAAGTATTGAAAATTTATTACAAGGATTTAACATTAAATGTAAAAGAGTGTAAGATTAAGCCTGCATTTGCTAAAGGGGAAAATTATGGCAGCTTTATGAATAAAATGCATGTGTTGTATTATTTAAAAAATGGACGAGAAAAGAAAGAAAATTATTTTATATGCAAGACATCATTTGAAGATGAATTTTCGAAGAAAAAAATAGAACCCTACGACATTTTTAATCGCGAAATGACAATATACGAAAAAGTCCTGCCAAAAATGCATGATTTACTTAGGGAAATTAATGATACCGATCGTCTCTTTCCCACAGTATTTCATATTGATTACAAACGACAGGCTCTTATTTTTGAAGACTTGGCTGTGCAGGGCTATGTTATGGCAGATCGCCTTCAAAGGCTAGATATGGACCATATACAATTAGTTTTACAAAAATTATCTAAAATGCATGCAACCTCAGCTGTACTTAACGAACGTGAAAATGGTTGTTTGGAAAAATATGATCGTGGTTTTTTCAATGAATACACCGATACTTATAAAACCTATTTCGTTAATACATTAATGGCATGTGGTCGATATTTGCAACAACAAAATGATGAAGTTTTACGTAAATATGCTCAAAAAATATTTGCCATGGAACCTCATTACATGGAGTATGGCAAGCGCTGTTTTGCTCCCGTAAAGGGACACATTAATGTTTTGTGTCATGGTGATATTTGGACTAATAATGTGATGTTTAAATATTGTGCAAAAACAGGAAAACCCACAGATGCTTTACTCATTGATTTTCAGTATTCATTTTGGGGTTCTCCCACCTTGGATTTACATTATTTTTTTAATACCTCGATCAAGGAACCCTTAAGACTTCACCATCAAGATGAATTGTTTCAAAGTTTTCATCAGCTGTTTACCGATACTTTAAGAAAATTGAAATATAATCAAATACAAATAACAAGTTTGAAACAATTTATGTTGCAGGTTGAACAAAAAAGGTTTTTTGGTAAGTGCAACCATTATATTTTTTAATTTTTTTTAATAAATATTTCTTATATATTTTCTTAGCTCTACACTCTTCAGTTGTCATACAGCCAGTCATGCTTAATCAAGACTCAACTGATGCTGATTTTAACGCTTTAATGGGTGAAGATGATCGTTCCATAAGATTTAAAAATAATTTGTATAAAAATCCTGAAATTCAGAAGAATCTAAAGAATCTCTTGCCTATATTTGATAGAAGAGGTCTCTTGGAAGTTAATCAATAAATTTAGCTATAAAATAATTTTTTAGTCTTGAAATTTGTAAAGCTTAATATGGATAAATATTAAAATTATTTGTTTAAAAGAAATAAAATTTATTTTACTAAAATGAACATGTTAAGAAAGTCTATACATTTTACAAAACATGCAAGTATGTATGTTTCATTCATTTTTATTTCAGCCAGCGTTTCTTAAACTTTTTACATCCCTTCGCATGCTAAGCTTATTGCAGAGATAACATTCTATTGAAAGCGGGTTTTTTTTGGCATATGCCAAAATATTTTTTTTTTAATTTGGAAAAAAAAATAATACCTTTAAGGGCAATTTTTAATTGTTTTAAAAAACAATTCAAAACTCAAAATTTTTAAATTTATTGTTTTTTTTAACCAAAGTGCTTAAAGAAGACAGTTGTTTCAGAAGACATTTAGTCGAAAACATTCATTCTATTTTATTTTTTTTATATCGTTAAGGACTATTCTGGGTAATTAACGCACAAAAACCCATTTCGGCAGCTTAATATGATAATGATGTCAAACGAACGCAAGCTATTTTTTCACATCCAACGAAAAAACTTTCTACATTAGGGAAGGGTTTATAAAATTCGAAATAGACTTCATGTTAGTTGTTATAAAACTGGACAATATTTTTATTATTTTTAACCGAATTAAAAAAAAAGGAGGTTATCAATTCGACTGAATGTTGTTTTTTTTTGTTTATACCTTCAGAATTTAGTCGTTTCTGAACCGATTTTGAAAATTTTTTGTAATTAATTAAATTATGCTTACAGATTGGTTCCGTTTTAAAGACAATTCAAAATCTTAAAAATTAAAAGCAATACAACATACACTTTTTTAATTGTATTTTGAACCGTAAAGCGGACTTTTTTTAAATTTAAAAAATAGCGTAAAGTAATACAAAAATAAATCTTACAATTAAAGGGTGTTTCTATAGGTGACGTAAATTGACTTATATGCGCCTATCTTTTGAACCGTAAGTAAAAAATTTTTACTTGGAAATTAAAGGGTGTTCCAATAGTTAATGTAAGTTGATGTATGTGCATACCTGGGATTCCTCATTACATTTGACCCTTTTACGACCTCTGGGTGAAATTTTATCCATTTTAAATATTAACTGATACAACTAAAACTTTTTGAAATTTTCTTAGAAGAATATTGGATAAAAAAAATAAAATATTTTTTTTTACAAATATTTAAACAATTACATAAAAGTTCTTCGGGCTAAATAAAGAAAAACGTGTAAGTATGTCATAAGATTAACATTAAATTAAGGGTAAAGAGAAGTTCAGAATCTTATCAAAGACTTAAAATGGCATAATATAACTTCGTAAACGAATTGTTATCTACACCAAGTTCTTTTTCTAACATATATTTTTAACGGTGCAATACGGTTCAAAAAAAAATTGTTAATGTCCTCCATACTTTTCATTATGACAAAGCAGCATTGCATTACAGAAACCATTTGCATAATTTTGTAATATTTTGTATAATTTTGTAATAAAACTAAAGCAGATGTAGACACTTTGGATCAGTTTGTAAGTACTTAACGGCAAAAAGAAAAACTAATCTCTGGGCCCATGCATTTCTTCGCAATGTTATTGACATATCAGCGGTTAATGCTTATTTACGTCTTATGGCAAGAAATCAGTAACGATTAAAATAAAAAATAACCATACAAAAGACAGTTAATTTTCCTCAACCTGAGAACGGCAAGAGAAAAATCAAGATTTTAACGGCCATCTGGTTTACTAAGGTCAACCATGAGTCAGTCAAGCAAACAAGTGGGTAATTTTTCTGAGAATATAAGAAATATAATAAAATGCATTCTGAAATAACGCTTTAGTATACTTGAGTGTGTTTATTTAGTAAACAAAGACGCTTATTAGTGGTAATGCTTCGGAACCATTTAATCATTAGTCAATGATAATCACTTTATTGTTTAACTAATTATCAATGAAATGTTTTAATTAAGAAGCTTAAGCATTATCGAAAATAATGTTAATTATAATCCTTGGCGTTAGAATTATCTATCATTATATAATAATAAAATTGTCAATTATTTAGTCCATTTAATTAATGGCTTTCATTTGTGTTTCTAATGCAATTATTTTACTGCTGGGGTAAACAGTAAAATCATTTTTTTTTTTTTTGTTTCTGAATATATTGAATCAGTTAAATTGTTATATAAATTCTAGATTATGAGTTATTTGGACAGAAACCTTTCCTCGCCCAATTTTTGTGCAATATAAGGCATCCTTGATTTGGTGACCTGTGTTCATATCCTTCAATTTACCTGTTATTTTACGTGAGTTTTTGTGCTAATATACATAAAAAATAATGAATGTTTCAAAACTGTGTTATAAATAAATGTAACGTACAATTGCAGTGTAGTAAAATAACAAGCTGGCTAAGGCTACGGTCAAAAAGACGTAACCACTAAATTATGGAAAAAAATGTTTACCCTTCTCAAAACTTTTTAAGAAATATAAGGTCCTACTCAATATTAAACGTAAGATATCAAATTTATTATATTACAAATGCTCATTCGTAATGATACGTGTCAGGAAACATAAAAAATATTTCTAAAAATAGTGCTAACGTTTTTTTTTTTTTTTGTCAAATACTTGACTAATCTGACCACACCATAACAGATTTATTGTTATTGGCGGCAAGAATGTATTTACGTATTTCCCATATGTACTCTTAAAGTGATTGTAAGAGCACCTGTATAGTTGCAAAAATTATATCAAAAAATACTTTTATTAAAAATTTATTGTAATCGATGAATATAAAAAATTTTAAATTTCGGCATTTTAATTAGAAAAAAAACATTTTTAAATTTTCTACTTTAAATCTTAATTGCATAGTTTCAAATATCATCAGCAAAGATTATTGTTTTTTCTTATATAAGTCTATCTGCTTACAAATTTTGGAAAGGTCTTCGTTGTAGTAAAACAAAAAAAAAAAAATATCTAATAAATGAAAAGTCCTTATGTAGCCATTAGCGAATACTAGGCGGGTGCTACTACGCCAACAAAACAAAATACATTTTGTTTACTTATTAAATTTTAACAAAATCATTTCTTTCTAGTCTTTACATTTTCGATGTTTCAAATCTACAGGAATCAACTAATTTTTGGCCGCGCGAAGTAGAAATATTTTTTAAGTTGAAACCACCAAAACTTAGCGATTGACTTTGAACCTTATTACTCATATATGCAGGCATGTAATGGAATTAAATCGATTTGAAAAGGGTTCGTTTTTAAACGGTGTGATAAAGCTGCTTAGCTAGGCAACGCAACATCATGAAAAGATTTTCCTCTTTACTCTTTTCAAGCATATTTCTTGCTTGGACGCTTTATCTTCAGTCGATAACATACAACCAAGATCATTTTGTTTCAATTTAAGAACTCATAGCATATCACATCCAACTAATGAGGTTGATGAATAGTCACGTTTGACCGAAGCTTTCGCCTTTTGCCGTCAAAAATGCTTTCTTCTAATATTGCTTTCTCAGCATGCCAGTCGACGTTTTCACTTAACAAAATCATTTGTCAAGCAGTGAAGGGCAGAAGAAGGTTTTTGGAATGTCATATCTATACCATATCTATATAAATGTGGACAAATCTAAATAAAAATGTTAATCTTTATAGAATTAATTTAATTTTTATTGTATAAAAATAGTATTTTCGTTACCAGTTCCCGCGATATGTAAGGATCTTGAATTTGAAAGAAAAGTAGTTTGATCGCCTTAAAAAGTAGTTGCCATATAATGACTTACTTTTGTGATTGCCAAATTTTGCTACCCGCTTACAAAACACATTACATTAGTTTGTGAGCAAAGAAAGCAGCAAATAAACTAGTTTTTAAGTTAAAAAAGAATACCTTCAAATGCGTCCTTATGATTATTATTATTATTTCCTGCAATAGTCAATGTAATCACTTCTCAGTAATTGATTATAAAAGTCTCATGTCTTGTTAAAATCATTAGGCTGGTAATCCAGTTGGGAAGTCCTTCCAGCAAAAATTCTTAATTCCACACTCGATTACCTTTTTCGCTAGGTAGTTCTATAAACAAATTACTTTTACTTGATGTTAGAAAATGTTTACCAATATGGTTCATCAAAGGTTTTTTGAAAATATTTCATAAATTCTAGACAATATACCTTCATAAGAAATTCATTTAGATTCTAATTTATTTTTTTGCTGGTGAAGTGTTTTCATGCAAATTTTCTTTATAATAAATTTATTAAAATTTAAATTCATTTACTTTGTGTGGCCAAGTAAATGACATTCAAGAATTAAAATTCATTGTGAATGCATTCAAACATTTTAATTCACGGTGAGTTAACAGCTAAATACAAATCATTCGTTTACAGCTCGATGTATCTACCTTCAAACTAAATTTCTTAAAATATTTAAAGCAAAACTATCAAACGAGATTGTATTATATAATAATTTTGTAGTCATTTTAAATCATTTAATGGAACTTATCTCGATTAGGTTAGTTTTATCACTATATGATTTTTATCTTAATAATCTTAATAACATTTATCTTTTTTTCAACAATAAAGGCTACGATTTATTAAAAAGGTCATTTGAAGGTTAAAATAAGTGATAAAATATGGAGAATAGAATAAGTGAAAATAATAGCAGGTAAAGCTGAAGAATAAAAAAAGCAGGAGACATTAAAATGTTATTTACTAATGGTCTAAAAATGTCTCACAAGGAAACTGGAAAAATGGTTCGTGCTGCGTTAGTATTAAAAGAAAAATTTTGTATCTTTAATGTCGTCCGGCTTCCTAAATATTAGTTAACTGAATGAGTTAGTTACTATGACTCATAAGTCAGAAGAAGGTCAAAACTGACAACACATAAATAAACAGGCGAAAAATTATGAATTCCAAGCCACAAATTCGGACTCTAAAGACAACATAGCACCATAAAAAAAAAAACACACACACACAATTTTTTGAGAAAAAAAGTACTGATCAGCGCTTCTTACCGATCTAGCTCAAGTATTTGATAATTTTTTTAAAGCTGCTATAAGCTGGTAGAAGGAGATTCTTATAGCGCGCTTAAACCATTTGAAGCCGGAGTTCCCCAAGACAGTGTCTCTAAGCCCGTCTTCCGCGCTCAAACATCAACAGCCTTTGCCAGTGCATCCACATACTTGGAGAACCATATATATATCGAATCTCGAAAGGTGATTAATGAAATAAAAAATAACGTTTAATTAGCAAAAATTTATGGATGTCTTCATCTACGCATCACTTTGCGTAAGGAATTATGCCGACCTATTCGAATTAAAAACAAAATTATAACTCAACTCTCGAAAGTTACGTACAGCAGCAAACTTCTTAATTAGAACTTAACCTTGAATAGCCAGCTAGAAGTAAAGCGAAAGCAGATGAAGTAAAAGAAATACAAGTCAAAGGTTAGCCTAGACTTGCAAAATTGATGTGCAATTTTGATATGCGTTTGAGCCTTCACTTCAAACAAAGAAAAGCCTGATTGTCTTGGAGTTTATCAATTCGACTAAAATTTTTTTTTAGGTTGGTGCCTGCAAAACTCAGTCATTGCTGAACCGCTTTTAAAAATTTTTTGTAATTTTATAGATTATGCTTACTGATCCCGTTTTAAAAACAGTTCATAATATTAAAAACTAAAGGGTGTTCCCAAACAACATGCATGCTTTTTAAGTGCATTGTGAACCATAATGCGATTTTTTAAATTAAAAAAAATGTGTATTACTGTAGCTTCCAATAGCATAAAGTATTACAAAAATACATCTTGTTCAATCTATTGAACACATAAATTATAACTTTTGTAATTTTATATTAATTAAAACTTAATATAAGACAATAAAATGTATTTAAATTGTCTAAGTGTAAAAAATGAATATAACAACATTGAAATTTAGTACAGCAAATTGTTCGCTTTAAAAAAAAACAAAATGAAGTCATTTTTAAGCAAAATATAATTAAATAACCCACTTACCTTTCAACCATCAGTTGAACCACTACACAAAATTATAATTAATCTTACTTACCTAAAAATACTTACCTAAATAATGTACTATATCTAATATTACTTATATCTGCATACACTTACCTAAAAATATTTACATTAATTATCTTAATATTGCAAATAAATACCTACCATTTGTGAATTGTTAAATTGAAATATTAAGTCTTAATTGTTGTGCTTGGAAGGAAGAAAGGAAGGAAGAAACTCAACCAAATCTTACATACATCATCATACATAGTATGACAAAGCGCTGGTCATCTACAACCTCAAAGAGTAAGAACACAAAAAAACCCAATTATATTCACATCTAAAAATGAAAGGATGTCCCCAAAGGTCACGTAAATTGACCTTAAGCGCCTATCTTTTGAACCGATATAGACAAACGCTTGAAGATTGGACAGGAGGTCGATTACTATGACCATTATAGTAACAAGCACCAACATTTAAAATAATTAATTAAAGAGTGTCCCAATAGTTGATGTAAGTTGATGAATGTGGCCAAACTTTTGAATAGTTATAGTCAGACAGCTGAAATTTACAAACAACCTGTATTGCTAAGTCCGCAATAACAACAAGTATAAAAATTGAATTTAGAAATTGAAGGGTGTTCCCATGTTTGAAGTAAATTCACCTATATGGCCCATCGTTTGAACCATTATGTACAACCACATGAAAATTAAACAGAATGCCCACTACTTTGTCTGGTGTGCTTAAAAGAATAAATATTTAAAATTATAAATTATAGGGTGTTATAATAGTTGCTGTTATTTGATGTATATGACTATACTGTTGAACAGTTGATTAAAACTTTGCACAGAACCTTTACTGCTAAGTCCGCTTTAACAAGCAGCAAACTTGAAATTAGAAATTAAAGGGTGTCTCAATAACTGACGTAAGTTGACCTTTATGGCCCTATCTTGGAAACCGTTACAGACAAACTCTTAAAAATAAGACAGAATTTCCATTACTGTATCAAGTATAATAAGAAGTAGAAATATTTAAAATTAGAAATTAAAGGGTGCCCTTATGGTTGTAATTTGATGTATATGGCTAATCCTTTGAACAGTTATATACTAAAGTTTAGAATTTAAACAAATTTTGTTTTACTGTGTCAGCAATGAATTTTCTTGTTTAGTCTGCGTTCATATATTGTTCTATAATGAATTTAGGGAAACGCTTATTTAGTTACGAGTAATTACAAAAATTGTTATTTTCTTTTTTATTTAAATATATAATTGATTTCATTATTTATTAAAATTGCTCTTGTTTATTTTAAGTTAAATGTAAAAAGTAAATAAATTGAAATTAAAATAAATTTCAATTTGACACCAAATCAATTCCTTAGTAGAAAATTCCTCTGTGTAGGAGCAGACATAATCAGCTTAAAACAACAATTAACATTTTGATAACAAATCTCAAATTATTACACTTTTTTCTATTCTTATTTAAGATTTTAATATTTTATAAAATGCACTTTATTTTATTTTTTATAGCAGGTTAATTAGTGATCTCAAGATACTGATGTCTGCCGTTAAATTTACAATGAAGATAAAGATAAGGAGTTTTATTAAAACTCCTATAAGAAGAAAAATTTTTAACACAAAAATAAAATTGTTACCATATTGTCATCGTGGCGGTTTATTATCATTTTTGCTAAATTTTGATTTTATATTTTGTACCGACTTTAAAACAATTCGTATGGATATTTCTTTTTTTTTTTTTGTAATATTTGTGCCTGCAGAACTTAGTCGTTTCTTAGGCGATTTTAAAAAATTATTTATTTTCTTAAAAGCATATGCTTACAGATTGGTCCAGTTTTAAAAACAGTTCCTTATAATAAAAACGAAAGGGTGGTCCTTACAACATACATGTTTTTTACATGTATTATAAACGTTAAAAAAACCACTTTTAAATTTAAAAACTAATGCGTATCTTTCTAGCTCGCGGTAGCACAAAGTAATAAATAAATAATCTAAATATTAACGGGTGTCCCCATAAGTAACTTAAATTGACCTATATGAACCTAACCTTTGAACCGTTATAGACAAAAGCTTGAAAACTAAACAGAATGTCGATTATAATTCTTTTAATAACCACTATGAATATTCAAAATTATAAACAAAAGGATGCCCTTATAGTTCATTTAATTTAATGTTCATGGCCATACTTTTGAACAGTTGCAGACAAACGGTGGAAATTTCCGAAAAAGCGGAATTGCATCCCAATAGTTAATGCCATTCAATGTATGTGAATAAAGTTTTAAACTGTTATACACAGACAGCTAAAATTTACTAGGAACCTGTATTGAAATTACCGCTATAACAACAAATAAAAAATTTCAATTAAGATGTTAAAGGGTGTTTCAATAGTTGATATAATTTGACCTATACGGTCCTATTGTATGAACTGTTATATGCAAACACTAAAAAATAAGACAGAATGTCCACTACTTCCTGGTATTATAAGAAATATAAATATTTAAAATTTGTATTAAAAAGATGTTACAAAACTTATGTAATTTGATGTGTTTGTATAGGCTGTTGAACCCTTATAGACAGGCGATTGACATTAAAAAATAAACTGTATTGCTAAAGCCGCTATAACAACTATAAAATTTAGATTTGTAAATTAAAGGGTGTCCTTGTAGTTAATGTAATATAATGCCTATGGCCATACTGTTGAATAGTTGCTATAAGAAGTATGTTTTGAAGTCGGTTTCTTTTGGCAAGAATTATGCTACGAATATTTTTAAAGTCAATAATTATTAATGTGTTATACCCTTCACCATAAAAATGGAAAAAGGGTTTATTTAATTTTGTCATTCCGCTTGTACAGTATCCATTTCCGGCCCCATAAAGTATATTTATTCTGACTTCTTATGCATAGCGAAGTCGCTTGAGCGATGTCCGTCTGTCCTTCCGTGTTAGTGCTAAAATCAGGTTTGCACTAGATCAGCTAAGAAAAATTTAAATACGCCAATCGGTCAGATAAAGTGTCGAAAGAGGTGCTAGCAAGATCAGTACATGTCCTTCGAGAGACGGGCAAAACCCCACGACTACCTCTAATTTTTCTATATCATTTGAAGCAATGAAGTAACTTCAATTAAAAAAAAAAACAAATATATGGGGCGATAGAGAAATTAAAAATAAGAAAAAAATTGGCTCTCGCTCATATTTTCCGAGTTACGGGCCTCTGAAACTTTCAAAATTTTTAAATTATCAATATGGGTATCAATTGAAGCTTTTGAAGAGATCTTTAGATATAATAAATTTTTGTTAAAAATGCTTAATCCATTAAGAGCCGATGGCGTTTTTATGTATTTTTTTTAATTCTCTGTCACTCACCTCTTTATGTGTGTTTTTTTCTTTTTTTTTTTGACCTACTAAACTAAACTGGATTGATATAAATTTAAAAAATCCAAAGCATTTAATCATAATTTCAAATAATTAATTTTTTTTATATCCATAACACTTTAATCTACATGACACAAATTAAAATATTAGTCATATTGAAATTATTAGGGAAATAAATCAATTAAACTTTGTTTTTGGTTCTTTTTTAATTTTTAAAAACCTTTTCTCAGAACGAAACACAAGTTAAAAAGAGAGCAATGAAAAAATACTTTGGTTTTGTGTGTCGCTTTCGTCTGGCCAAATTAATTAAATAGATGATGTTTACAAATCCTAAGGTAGATTTTCAATTAATTTTCACATACATATTGAAGGACTAAAAATTTAAAATAATTTAAGGAAACTCAAAAAAGGTCTATGAGTCGTTAACAAATTAAACTTGAAACACATGCCTTTCTTTGCAATGATTACGGCATTTAAATAGTGTAAAAAGTCAGTGTTACTAAAAGTAAAAGTAACAATCTGAGCAATTGATGACTTTCTACATATTTAAAAAACTCATTTTTAAATTTTCTTCATACATTTAAAAAATTTTTTGTTTTTGGTTTCTGTGTTAAAATCGATAAAATGTTTTCAAATCGATCGATTACCATTACAAATCTGATTGATAACGAATTTTTTTATCAAAATTTAATAGGAAACTTGTTTATTTATTTTCTTCAAAATAACCAAATCATATATTAAATTTTTTCAGTAGAAGAAAAAACTGAAAATAATTGTTTAACTCTGGCAACTCTTAGTTAAAGTGACATTATTAAGTTAACACTACAATACTTTACACTTGCATTTTATTTATAAAATAAAATATGAGTTATTAAATATTTGAATAATGATTATTCAACTGTTTTTGTTTAGATTTAAATTTTCATATGAAATAAAATTAAAGCATTTAAGTAATTTCTATCATTTATAGGATTTATATTCGTCCGTTAACACACTAAAATTTTAAAACATAAAAATCGGTAAAAGTTAAGTTAAAATATACAATGAGTAAAAATGGTAACTGGCAGGCACCATCGTGGTTAACAGATGCATATTTGCAAGACGTTTTAAAAACTTACCTCAACAATGAACAGGTTGAAATAACAAATGTTGATATAAAGCCAGCCACTTCGAATGGTGAAAATTATGCCAGTGTTATGAGCCGCATTAAGGTGGAATATGTACAAGCAAATAAATCCCTAAAGTTACAAGAGTTAACATTTATAATGAAATATTCATATGAAAGTGATCCGTTTATAGCAAAAATAATATCTGGCTATGATGTCTATAACACTGAAATGAAAATGTATGAACGAATTTTACCACAATTGAATGATATTTTGCAGGAAGTGGATGATGCTGAAAAATTATTTGCCAAAACCTTAAAAGTGGATTACGAAAGGTCAGCTATTATATTTGAAGATTTATCGGTGCAAAATTATGTTTTAGCTGATCGCTTAGTGGGACTAGATGAAGAGCACACACGAATGGCTTTAACGAAATTGGCCAAATTTCATGCTGCAGCTGCTGTTCTTAATCAAAGATTAAATGGACAACTGGAACAGTTTCAACGTGGCATTTTAAATAGATATACACGCGCTTTTGGTTGTGCTTATGAATATTTAACAGAAACTTGTGCAAATTTCGCTAAAAATTGTCCTGAACTGGGTGCTTATTATTATGATAAACTCATGAAGCTTAAACCCCACATAGTGGATTATGGCACTCAAGCCTACAATAGCAATCCAAATCATTTTTTTACTCTTTGTCATGGTGATTTCTGGGTTAATAATATTATGATGCTTTACGATACATTGCCAACAGTTGAAAAGCTTTTGAAGGATGTTTTGTTAATAGATTTTCAATTCTGTAACTGGTCTTCGCCAGCCGTTGATTTGTATTATTTTTTCCATACATCTTTAGAGCCAAAATTACAACTAGATATTTATGCCTTGAATAAGTTGGTGCAATATTATCACAGCATATTAGTTGGTGTTTTAAAAAAATTAAAATACAATGGTTACATTCCTACATTGCATGAAATGCATGTCCAGCTGGAAGAAGGAAAAATATTGGGTAGGTTTTTAAGATGCACAAAAACACTAGAAACAACAAATTAAATTGAATTTATTTTAAAAGAATACGAATTTGCAATTAAATTTTCCAATTTCCTTTTTTTTAGCTTTAACTTGTTGCATTGCCAATCAGCCCTTTTTAATCAACAATCAGTGTGGTGATGATGATTTTCATGGTTTGTTCGAAGACGACGAAAGATCTAGAAATTTTCGCAACTCCCTTTACTCTAATAAGCGCATTCAAAATAATATAAAAACATTATTGCCATACTTTGATCAGATTGGATTGTTGGATGTCAAAAATTAGTTTCTTAATTTTTCATTAATATAAGTTAAGTTTAATTTAGTTTTAAGCATTTTAAATAT
This sequence comes from Cistogaster globosa, assembly GCA_937654795.1. Classification (NCBI taxonomy): domain Eukaryota; kingdom Metazoa; phylum Arthropoda; class Insecta; order Diptera; family Tachinidae; genus Cistogaster; species Cistogaster globosa. Next base: position 131,386,714 of record OW569403.1, on the reverse strand, counting down.
TTAATTTTTATTTATCGAAAAAAAGTAATTCTAATTAAATAAGATATTGTCTAATGCTATTGAGTAGGTACGAGGGCTGCTCTATATATTTCTGGCCTAATAGTGAAATAGCAAATATTTATAATCAAAAATGGTTTTATTGTTTTTCAAAGTATTCTCCAGCATGATTTATACACTTTTGCATACGCTCAAACCAGTTGTCGAAGCACTTTTTCCACTCCGATTGAGACACCTCTAAAACATGGTTTTTGAACACTTCAACAGCTTCATCTGGCGACGAAAATCGTTGACCACGCATTTTCTTCTTGATGAGCGGAAACAAGAAGAAGTCATTAGGTGCCAAGTCAGGGCTGTACGGCGGAAGACCCATTAATTCGACTCTTTGGCCGGTCAAAAACGCTCTGGTTTGAGCCGATGTGTGAGAGCTCGCATTGTCATGGTGAAAAATGACTCGGCTTCTCTTGTTGGTTTTTCGAATTTCTCCGATGACTTCAGGCAAACAAATTGTAGTGTACCACTCAGAAGTGACCGTCTTATGTTGCTCAAGCGGAACATTCGCCACATGACCAGTTTTGCAGAAGAAACAGGCGACCATTTGCTTCGAAGTGCTTCTTCCACGAACAACTTTCGTTGGATTTTGCTCGTCTTTGAAGACTCACATGGTCGATTGTTGTTTCGTTTCGGGCTCATACGCATAGATCCATGATTCGTCACCTGTGACGATCTTATAAACGTCTTTTGAAGCACCGCAATCGTATTTTTGCAACATTTCTTTGCACCAATCGACACGAGCCTTTTTTTGAGCGACTTTCAAATTGTGCGGGATACAGCGAGAACAAACCTTTTTTACGGCCAGGTGTTCATGCAGTATCGAATGTATGCTGGTGGAAGAAATGTCCAAGGATGTCTCTATCTCTCGGTATGTCGCATGTCGATCTTGCATTATGAGTTCACGCGCGGCATCAATGTTCTCTGGCACAACAGCCGTTTTATGACGACCTTCACGGAATTCGTCTTTGAGGGAGCTTCGGCCACGATTAAATTCATTATACCCATTTTTCACAGTGCTTTAGGATGGTGCTTCATCGCCATACAAAGATTTAAGTTCATCAATGCGCTCTTGTCGTGATAATCCACGGCGAAAGTTGTGAAAAATGATGGCGCGAGTTAATTCCATTTTTTTCTATATTAATTTTCTCAAGTCACTGTAAACAACACAAATAATGGTCGTACGTAAAAACGTTTTGAGTACGATTATGCTTAAAAATGACAAACTTTCCAATGGAAATGTCAGATTGCACTTGGCAGCATTCAGTGTTGCCAGGCCAGAAACATATATAGCAGCCCACGTAGTAACAAGTACTAGCACTAGCTTAAACTTTTCAGTACTAACTAGGCTGAAAAATATAAACTACAAAGAATTTTTTATGTTTAATAAAAACGAATTTATGTAATCTATGATAACGAACTGAGTACATTTGCAATTTCTTGTCTCCTTCTTTTGCATAACACTGTGCAGCAGAGAAACAAGTCGTGATAAGAACTCGGCGGCGGCGGCTGACCGAAATATTGTCGGCGGCGACTGTAAGTCGGCTAAAGCTGACTATTAAGGAGTTCTTGTGCATTGTGTTAGGAAGAAGAAGAACAACAAAAATAAACAAACTTTAGATAAAGTAAGTCCCCATTCAAACAGTGAAATTTTACTTTGACAGAGTTTTCTTAATTTTCTTTTAAACTTTGTTTAGTGTTCAGTCACACAAAGTTTTCTTTTACAAATTTTGTTTCCTTCTGTGTGATCGTTCTTAATTTTTGGACGTTTTGCATTTGGTGCTTAAGCACATATGTATACACAACTGTGTACAAGCAACGAACGAAAAACAAAACAACTTTAGGAGTTCATCAAAGTCTGTACTGCTTGTCATTCTTTCTCTCTCTCTCCCACATAAAATCAAAACTTTGCACAGTAAACTTTCCTTCACTCTAAATGTTACAAATAAAGACGCAAGCTTTTAAATATTAGTTAAATTATTTTATTTACATATATTTAATAAGTTATGCATCGATTTCTATAGAAATATATTTCTATTAACAATCAATTTAAAATAACAGCTTAAAATTTTAATTTATACCTCTTAATTGAAAGTAATTTAAATATACAAAATTTAAAGCATAAAAATTGCGGGCTAACATTTTTGAGTCGTGACAAGCCGCGCACCACTCGGCGGCGGCTCGACTATTAAAAAAATCGGCGGCGGCTCACAGCCGCACGACTTGTTTCTCCGCTGTGCAGTTATCTTACATGTCTGTTGCAACTTCTTCCTCTTTCTCATTCTCTTGAAAACCCTCGGGGTTATTTTTAAAATCGTCTCTAAGGAATTTTGCTATATTATGCAATACCGCACAGCTTATAATTACTGATGCAACTTTTTCCGAGGCAATACGCACTTTATATTGCAAAATTTGAAATCGCCCTTTTAACTGCCCTAACCAACGCTCTATTATAACACGATTTTTTGCATGTGTTTTATTGTACATTTTTTCATTCTTATTCCTTGGGTTTTTAAATGGTGTTACTCGTAATAGCCATGGTCGAATGCCATAGCCAATATCGCCTTAAATTATTGCATCGCTACCCTGACTATTCATATAAGTGAAATTATAAGATCTCTCCAAAACTCGACTATCAAGTACTGATCCTGGCCAATTGCAATCAATTGAAGTGAACTCCTCATTAGCATTGCAGGTAGCTTGAACTTTGATGCTGCAATAACCCTTTCGCCATGATTTGGTGGTTTTTCTATTGCATGCATGTGTGCAATAGATCGCTCCAATAGCGCAAGAAAAAAATCGCAATGCCCACTTTTCTTGAGCCAGTTTGATTTCGTCACTTTTATTCGAAAAATCTATCCACAAATGTGCTTTATTGGTGACTTTCTTTAAAACCATTTTCACTATTTTACAAACGGTTGTTTGATTCATACCTTCTTATTTTGCAATTCCTATTTGGAAATCGCAGAAATATTTTCATCCATCCCAGAGTGCTTCAAGGTTTGTTTGTTTCATTCAAGATACACTCTTCTTTATGTCCGTCCACAGATTTTCGATAAGGTTTAAATCCGGGTACTGTGCAGACCACTCCAGCACATTGATAAAGTTATCGTTGAACCATCTTTTTTTCATTTTGCTGGTTTGTTTGGGATCCTTAAGGATTTTAACAAAAACCGAGTGAATCCATAATGGTTTTGATCCAATATATAGGACCGACACCTTGATACGAGAAGCAACCCCACACCATAATAATATAACCCTCATGTTTGATAGTTTTTGATGTAAATTGTGGCTAGTATTCGCTGTTAAGGGGCCTACGATCAAAAAATCTGGAGCTCTTTCCACCAAAAAAAAATTTTTGGATTCGTCAGTCCATAGCACATTTCTCCACTTTTTCCTTAAGCAACATGTTTAGCTGGAAGAAGCGGCGCTATTCGAGGACTACAGGCATTGAAGTTTATAGTTTTTTTGAGCTTCGTAGCTGTCATAAAGGAATTTGCTTTAGTCGCCCGTACTAACCGTTTTACAATTAAGCGTGACAAAACTCGCTTTCTAATACGAGATTCAACTTTTTGCTCATATCTTAGGGCATTTAGTATCATTTTATTGGAACAGCCCTCGGAAGCAAATTTTTTTTATTATTTCACATTTTTCCGGCAAACAGTGCTTTCTGCGACTCACAATTATACAATTTTTATAAAACTGTTACACGATTTTAAAGAAAGTACATTAAAAAAAATTTTATTACCTTCCGTTTGTACATTTTTTTACAAAATTAAAAAAAAAATAAAAAGACCTGCTGGTGTTTTTTTAATAACTGTACAAAATGATAAGTTTTGATAAAAGATCTTTTATAACTGACTAACAGTTACGAAATTTAACAACAAATGCACACACTCTAAGATAGCAAAAAAATGTAACTGTAATATAATAAATGAGTGAAATTTTTAAATTTTTTGTATTAGAATATTGCAACTAGTGCTATTATATTGACCGGCACTGTATATAATTATAGACAGTTAAACTTACATACAACGTGTATTGTTAAGTTCGCTTTAAGAAGTATAAAAATGAAAAAAAAATCAAATGTCCACAATCTTTGCTTACGCTATGACCCTTCCCACAACCTAATTTCCTAGTTCTGACACAATGCATTGCATAAGTAGAGGTCATCCTCTGAGTGCTGGTCCTAATAAAAAAACAAAATAAAAAAGGGTGTCCCCAAATGTGATGTTATTTGATGTATATAGCCTTATCTTTTGAACAATTATTGACAGACGCTAATTAAATTTTAACAAAATATTTGACGTAGTTTGAACCATTATAGGCTCAAGCTTGAATGTTACCAAGAAAGTATGTAACAGTATGTCCGCAACTAAATATAAAACACAAATTGTAAATTAAAGGTTTTCTACGCAATAATTTAATTTGATGGACTTTTAATCGTAATAAACAACTGAAATATACGCAGTACTTGTATTGCTATGTCCGGTATAACAATAAGTACAAAACATTAAAAAAATTAGATTTAAAGGCTGTCCCCATAGTAATTTATGTTTGTTTATATGACCCTGTTTTTCGAACCGCTATGGGAAGACACACTTACGTACTATGTATTCCCAGCAAAAATTAGACATTACCATACATTGACATACTTTTGTGATTGCAAAATTTTGTTACTCGCTTACATTTGTTCTCAAATAAGAGAAGTAGTAATAGAACTAATTTTTTTAAATAAAAAAAAAAATACCTTTAAATATGTACTGTTGATTATTAATATTTTCTGTAATAATCATGGTAATCAAATCTCATTAATTGATTATAAAAGTCTAATGTCTTGTTAAAATCATAAGGGTGATAATCTAGTTAGTAAGTCCTTCAATAAAAAATGCTTAATTCTACACTTGATTACCTTTTATTAAATTTTTTGCTGGGTTGCTACAAATAAATTTAAAAATTAGAAATTAAAAGGTGCCACTATTGGTGATGCAATTGTACCGTTATAGGTAAACAATTAAAATTTAAACAGTGTGTTCGATAACCTTTTGCCTGTCTGTCTGTTTAAAAGTCGGTTTTTAAGATAAAATAATTCTATTATTTTTTTTTCCAAAAAAAAAAAAAAAATTTCTATATAACAAAAATAATTATTAAAATACAAGTAAGAGTGCTACATTCGGCTATGCCGAATCTTATATACCCTTCACCATCTAAAATTAGTTAAGTGAAGTAACTTCAATCAAACAAACAAATATAGAGGTGACAGAGAATTAAAAAATAAGACAAAATATTTAAATATTATTTTAAATAAAAATACTATCGACTTTTAATGGATTAAGCATTTTTTTAAAATATTAGTACTTTCTTAAAGATCCCTTCAAAAGCTTTAAAATGATACCCTTATTAATATTTTAAAAAAACTTGGAAAATATGGGCGAGCGCAAATTTTTTCACTTGATGTTTTATTCTATATATTTGTTTTTTTGACTGGAGTAACTTGATTGTAAAAACTGATATGGAAAAATTATAGGAAGGCATGGTGTTTTGCCCGCTGATCCGAACAACATGAAACGATCTTGCTGATTTTCAATATCATTCAAAACTATGTCTGATCGATTGGCGTATTCAAATTTTTTCTACCTCATCTAGTGCCATACGCATAAGCACTCAGAATATATATAATTTATGGGGTTGGAAATGGATATCATAGAAACTACAAACGAAATAAAAAACTTAGGTATACCCTTTTTCCACCTGTAGTAAAGAATATAAAAAAAACTTCAAAACTCAAGGTACGGTCACATAAGTCAAATATTTAACCAAAAAGACGTAACAAATCAATAAGAGAAAAAAATGTTTGTCCTCAAATAATTTTAAAAAATATGTATGTCATCCTATTGATTATAAAATGTGAGTTATCATATTTATTACTGTTGTGCTTTTGTGTTGTTAAATTAAAAAGACAACTTTTAATATTAACTTAAAATGTTTTATTCACACAGTTAGAATCTATAAAAAGCGAAGCGTTTAAGATGGCGGTTGAGACGACTGACTACCAACTCATTTTTAAAATTGACAAGTATGATATATCTGCATGAGGATGCCAGATTTTAAAGTGGTTAATAGGGTTGCCCTTAACAATTACATTATAAATCGTCATTCGTAATGACACGTGTGAGCAAAGATTAAGAAAAATTTTTTAAATGCTTACGCTCGTTGGTCAAATTAGTTAATTAAACTTTTTTCCTTATTAAAGTATACACACTCTCAATCAGACGATTACATATGTCTATATATATAGATTTAATAACCCAGCTAGCATTTTGAATCGTCAAAGACTCTTCCACGATCAAAGCAGGCGATGTAATAAATCTGCTGCAATGTCGTATTCCGACCGCGCAAGTTCTGTTTTTTGGTAGAAAGTATGTCATAACAGCGACTCTTCCGTAAGAGTCCTCTACGATGTTCCGAAAACAATCAAACAAATTATTTTAAGCGAGTCGTGAAAAAATCGCCTTTATGAGTCAATTCATACTGGATTAATTATGCTGGAATAACGTGACAGCTTGTAGGCATTTTCGGTGAAGAGAGTCGTTTTTGGTTGGCACAATTTTCAAGCAGCTTTAACCGAGTATTAGCAGAACAAAACCAAAACATATACGAAAAACAAACGTCAAATAAACAAAAATATACTAACGCACACAAAGCTCTGTGTACGTATACAATTTTATGCCAGATCAATTAATCCAGTGTGTTTTGAACAGAACAAAAGTTAAGCGGACTAAAAATTTTTCTAGTCTGAATTTGCTCTATGATTATAAAATGAGCTCAGAAGTTCTAAAAGTATGCTGCAAAATAAAAGTGATTTTTGAGAGTCTTATACTATTAATTTTTTTTGTTTGTAATATCGAATTTAATTACAAATTTAGTAAACAATAATTATCAGGCATGTTCTCACACTCGCGATTTCAAAAACGCCAACTTTTGTTTTACATGTTCTGAAACTCACGCGTTTTGCTTGCGATTTGCTTTTTTTCAAACTTATGTTCGAAAAACAAAAACATATGATTTGACGGTGCAAAAAATAAAAATCAAAAGAAAATTAAAAAAACGGCAGCAGCCTTCTTGCTTAGTTTAATTTCTTCAAATAAACATGAAATTAAAAAAGAAGAAATTAAAAAACGGATGCTTAGAGATAATTTAAATCTATTGGATATTCCAATCCAATAAATATTTATTAATTTAAAAATTTTATACAAAGCAAGAAATAATTTGGCGACAAATGAAATTTCTATTAGTGATATTACATTTAGCAATATATGCACATTCAATTAGAAAATGAAAAGATCTTTAAGAGAATAAATTTCAAAAACTAAAATTAAGTTTTAGCCATTTTTTGTTCTGTCCCCTTTTTTAAGTTCGTTATCAAAATTAAACGTTTCTAAAAAATTAAAAAAATTAGAATTATACATAATAAATTTCATATTGAAAAATTTGGTCGGAGTTACAAAACTGTGTTCGGATATTTAAAGGTATTGAAAACCAGGGAATTATGAATTAAGAACTTCAACCGAAAGGAGAAATATCTTTAGAAATGTGTTTATTCTTCTCTCTTGGCACAAAAATCAGGTTATTAAGGCAATTACCTTCGCTGTAAAAAGCACATCTGCAAGCTGTGGATACTTAATTATAAAACTGTATATAGTTGAATTTAATTAGCCATATATTTTTTATCTGAGTTTTCTTTCATAAAATGCTAAATGCAAATGCAAAATATTACAATAGAATTTCTAACATCTGGACCTGAGATGCAAATAAGCTGATGTTGTGTTGCCGGCATATAAAGGAAGTTTTAACTTTTACCGTCAAAATAAAGATTAAAGACAGCAAGAATAAAAATTTATTTTTTATGAAGTTATTCGTTGTACTATTCAATAATATAAATAATAATTTATTTATTTTTCTAGAAGAAATGTTTTAATCATTTTATTTTTTTTTTTTTACAAAAAATAAAAGTTTTGCAGAAAATTTCCAGTAATAAAATTTTCTAATAATAAAAATTTGCAAAAAAAAAACAAAACTAATTTAATTTGTTTAAAATAAAATTTAATTTGCATCCAAAAAACGTTCAGTTTAATTTGCAAAAAAAAAATATTTGAATAAAAAAAAGTTATTTTCAAAGATAAGACTTATATTATGCATTTTATCTTTTACGTCTAACAATTTTATTATTTTGCACATTAACTTTAAATACAAAGTTTTGTAAAATTTCAACTAATTAAAGTTGATTATTTAAAGCAGATTTGCAGATGTATTTCGTGATTTAGTTTGTAATTGGTTTTCATTCTAGCGATTATGGTGCAGTAACTTTCGCCTTCTGATGTATCCGTCTTTAACTTGATATCAATAACTTTTAATAAAGAATTCTGAAGATATTTTTTCAAATTTTTTTTCACATATCATTTGTCAAAAATTGTTCAGTGGATTAATTGGATTTGTTGGAAAATTATATTTTTTAACATATTCAAAATAAAACTTGTCATACCTTTATTTTCTCTGCTTTTTAGGCAACAGGCATTAAAATATGAATTGTTTTTATTAACACATAAGTTTAGAAATCCTTAAAGTACACGTTACAACGATAGAATCACCCCTATTCTGCGTTTCGATTAAGTCTCCGCATTCAGTTCCGTTACGATCGTAAATTGGTATTCTGAAGAAAAACGGAATCGAAAGAAAAAGAAGAAGACAACAATGTTTACAAAATTAATAGCATCATTGTGGAATGTGGAAATGAAATAGCAAAATAAGCAAGTTTGTTATCATTTTCATATACAAATGTCAAATTTAATACAAAAAGTTGTATGTTTACATAATTAAAAATAATTTCTTGATATAGTTTAATAAAAAAATTTGTTAAATAAAATAAAAAAATTTAAAAACAAAATAAAAATTAATTGTTCACGGCAACTAATTTTTGCACTGGAGTTTTTTGTTGAAGGACCTAGTGCATTGAGGATTCCTGCAACTTTCTCTCAGAACGCTGCTACTTCTTCCTTTGATCGCTGGTGGTATCCGCATGTAATGTCTGTTTTGGATGCCATTACATCTGCCAGTTTTTCATACTGCTCTGGTGTTGTTGTTTTTGACCCGTAGTACATAAACATAACACATCAGATTCGGGTACAAAAATTAACAATTTAAAACAATAAAAATTTATTTAATTAGTTAAAAATAATTTTAAGTGTTTTTTTAAACGTTTCTGAACATTTTATCTCATTTTCTACCTACATTTTTTCAATTTTTAACTAAAAAACACAAAAATGAAAACCCCTCCGTTAACAAAAAAGCAACTGAGAAAAACGGAGCTCCGATCGTAATGCAGAATACCTACAATCGAAAGAAACTGAGCGGAATCGAAACGCAGAATACCAAAGTTGTCAGACGGAGAAAATTTCAATTCGAATCGAAACGCAGAATAGGGGTGAATATTTTGTTCTAACTTGAAGATCAAAAAAAAAAAATAATAATAACTGAAAATGCAGCTTTGAAAATGGTACATCTTGCATTTCTTTAAAAATGTTTTTTTTTTAGATTTACTATTTCTAAATCGTAAGTTTAAATGAAAACCATGAATGTGATAACAAAAATATCCAACTCTGTTTTCTGTTTAATTTTTTGTCTTAAACGGCTATTAGACGGTCAAACTTTGCATGTGAGAGCAGTTTGATGAGAGTTTTAATAAAAAAAATTTTGATATCTATGCAGTGCCACTCACAAACTCGAATTTGATATTTTACGCGAGTATGATCACATATCATCAAACCGTGCTCACAGCCAAGCCGCTTTATATGAAAATGTAAATTCCTGCAATAAAGAAAAAAATTTCGAATTTTTTGTTAGTTACGCTAACGAAATGCTTTCTTGCAGGGAAAGGGAAAGAAGACTGAGACTGATTCTTATTTTTATTCACTCAAAATTTTTTTTCTTTCGCTTAGAATGTGTACAAACGCATTCATTCGTTCGGTATTGTGAAATATTGATATATTAATTAATCTGTTAAAACTCTTTTTTTAACTTAAACATCATCCACCAAGGAAAACAGGTTCTAGAGCAATGAACGGAATAGACTTACGGATAAAAATGTCATCCCTCAATTATTTTGACGATCGATTCAATAGTTTGTCTGGAGATAATATGAAAAGTGATGGATGATTAAAAAAAAATAAATTTGTATGAAACAAAAAATAAAGAAGACATTTATGATCAAAACATGATTGTCTTACCTAAGCCAAAAGATACCCTAAAGCGGTTAAAGGATTTAGAAGTCAAAAAATATGAAATGGTTTTCTTGCTAATATTAGTTAGAAATTCATTCTGGAAAGAAAGTGATTACATAAACAGCACTTAAGTTTCAATAAATGTGGAAAAGGACACATCTCAATAATTTAAAATATACAATTAAACACACACAAACGTTAACATCAAACCCTTTTCTAATTGGCCATAAAATTTAAACCACATATATGTACAATAGGGATGGGATATTGAGATAGTGCTAGGGGTTCTAGCACAATCTTAATGTGTGAGATTAGAAATAAAAATACCTGCAAAAAGGTGAGGTAAGTACAAATTGCTGAAAATCTAGAATGTAATATTTTTATTTTGTTTAATTGCAAACTAAAAATACAAATTCACCAACAAAATATTTTTGCCTAAAAAAATACTTATAAAATTAACTTTTGAAAAATTCTTATTTAGATTAATATAGGTATTTTAATTTGATAATTAAAAATCCCAACCGGCATATTCCTTCACAACATCTTTGTTCTCTTTACGATGGCGATGTACAGCACTCGCCTCTCCTTTGGCTACACAACGTTTTCGTATCTCAATTTTTTCTTTTTTATCCATATTGCGTTTAATACGCTCCGTTATTACCGATGGTGCTATCGTACTAGCCGTCGTTGAGTACGAACGTTGGGAACGAGCATCGCTTAACAACTTCTCAACCATTTTTAAACGATACATACGAGAATTTGGATCATTTGCTAAATCGGGTACATTATCAGTCTCCAATTCATTTGAACTTATCGATTGACTTTCAGCATCTTCTCCTTTATTAGTTTGATTTAAAGTAATTTCTTTTTCTTTTTCAAAGTTTAACGAATTCAAATCAGTTGTATTTGTTTCTTGTGTTTTTAGACTCAATTGTTTAGTTGCCAATTGGGCTTGAATTTCTTCAAGTTTAGTAACATCTTCAGGTATCTCTACTTCAGGTCCTATTTTAATACTTCCCAAATATTGAGAGCATGATTCTATATAACGTCTTATTGAGTCATCATTGATCTTTGATGATTTTAATTCACTAAATTTGATTTCATTTTCTAATTGCTGGCGATATTCATTTATGTCCTCATGAGGATATTCAGTGCACTGTTCAGTTTCGGTTTTATCATTAACTTCTACATCATCATCATCATCCGATTCTTTAATCATACCATATTCCTAAAGAAAGGTGATAAGTGTGAGTAATATAACAATTTACATTGTTAGTACGTACCTGAAGCAAATCTTTTTCCATTTCTTTGGTGAAACCATAGCCTGAACAGTGAACTTCTGCATCCAAGTTATCATCTCTTATTAAATCTGTAAATTTGGGATAATCCTCGCTTTCGTAATTGTATTTGCGACGGAAAAGTTCACGCACACACTGAACATCACGATCAAAGAAACTGTAAGAAATTAAAATTTGCATTTCGTATTTATATCAAATTAAATAATCTTAATTCGGCTAAAGTTTATATTTATTAAGATATTTATTAGAAAACTTATTTACCAAAATTTTCATTTTATTTTGAGTATTTGTAATTGATCAACAAGAACAGGAAATAAAATAAAGATAATAAAACAAAGAAAAAAAGATAACCAAGTAATTTTTGTCTTTGTATGTTTTCCATTTTTTAATCAAATTTTTAGAATGTGTATCCTGGCGGGCTTTAATAAACCCTTATCTTATGAGCAGTAATAGACAGACACTTGAAGTTTAAACAATTTATATTTCTGCAGGAGATAAAACCTGAAATAAAATGGTGCTCCATGCAAGATGTGTTTTTGTCGTATCTTTTAAACTGTAACAATTAATATCTAAAAACTTGCAGAGAGTATTTGTTTTTAGAATAATGTGTTTTTAAATATTATAAAAATTAAATGTGCGGGCAACTGTTTTAGTACCATTATACGGGTAAAATTGGGTGCTTTCACATTTGTATTTCTATTTTCTCAACGAAATTTCATGTTTTTATGAAAAGTATTCTGTATTTGAATCGTTTTTAGATTAAAAATGCTTATTCTAGAATTTACTCATACAATGACATCCTTAATCATAACTCCTCCTTCCCTCTTCTTTCTTAAGTCATCGAAGAAAATTGTTTAATCGTTGTTTTAATCGTGGCCGAAGCTCGCTCAATGACGAATTCCGTGAAGGTCGTCCAAAAACGGCTGTTGTGCCAGAGAACATTGATGCCGTGCGTGAACTCATAATGCAAGATCGACATGCGACATACCGAGAGATAGAGACATCTTTGGACATTTCTTCCACCAGCATACATTCGATACTGCTTGAACACCTGGCCGTAAAAAAGGTTTGTTCTCGTTGGATCCCGCACAATTTGAAAGTCGCTCAAAAAAAGGCTCGTGTCGATTGGTGCAAAGAAATGTTGCAAAAATACGATTGCGGTGCTTCAAAAGACGTTTATAAGATCCTCACAGGTGACGAATCATGGATCTATGCGTATGAGCCCAAAACGAAACAACAATCGACCGTGTGGGTCTTCAAAGCCGAGCAAAATCCAACGAAAGTTGTTCGTGGAAGAAGCACTTCGAAGCAAATGGTCGCCTGTTTCTTCGGCAAAACTGGTCATGTGGCGACTGTTCCGTTTGAGCAACGTAGGACGGACACTTCTGAGTGGTACACTACAATTTGTTTGCCTAAGTCATCGGAGAAATTCGAAAAACCAACAAGAGAAGACGAATCATTGTTCACCATGACAATGCGAGCTCTCACACATCGGCTCAAACCAGAGTATTTTTGACCGGCCAAAAAGTCGAATTAATGGGTCATCCGCCGTACAGCCCTGACTTGGCACCTAATGACTCCTTCTTGTTGCCGCACATCAAGAAAAAAAAGCGTGGTCAACAATTTTCGTCGCCAGAAGAAGCTGTTGAAGTGTTCAAAAACCATGTTTTAGAGGTGTCTCAATCGAAGTGGAAAAAGTGCTTCGACAACTGGTTTGAGCGCATGCAAAATTGTATAAGTATGCTGGAGAATACTTTGAAAAACAATAAAACCATTTTTGATTATAAATATCCGCATTTTGACTATTAGTCCAGAAATATATAGAGCAGCCCTCGTAACTCTGAAGAAAATTGTTCACAACAGTTTGTTTCTGCAGTGACATCAAATGTAGACTGTTAGAAAATTAATTTACTCCAATCACTGAAACGATGGCATTCCGCAGAACACGGAATTATTGTTACTACCTATTAAACTCATTTCCGGTTAGTTAGTTTAACGCATCGTAATTGTCGTTGTTTACCTCGTCCTCATGTTAGACTTCTTCCTACGCGGTGTTTTGAAACCCAATTTAAAGCCAATGTTTTATTTTTGCCATATACAATTTGTTGAACTTAATGTCATCAATTTTATAACTTCAAGTAAACTTTTCGTGAAAACTGAGATCTCATTTTTTTCATTACTGACAAATGGCAGACCACCTATAATATGGCATATTAGTTTTTTAAAGCTATAATACGACAGCAATTACATTTTTTTTATTTATTTATTTATTTTTTTTTTTTAATAATTCCCATGGTTTATTTTCAATTAAATAATTTACAAGTGCCCCCACATAGAACAACAATAAATTATCGTAGTGTTTTGTGATATTTCATTTTCATCATCTTTTAACTGTATAAAAAAGCCAAAAAAAAGGTAGTGGACAAAGAAAAGTAAAATAATTGTGGATTAATGTTGTTTCATGCTTAAACATAGATTTTTATTTAAATTTTGTTTGGCCAAAAATCTTAAGTTTATTTAAAAATGTTTGTAAGAAGTTTCCTGAAGAGCTACGTAAGCGGCAGCGAAATTGTCATCGAGACGTGCTTTGCACGATATAAAAAAATAAAATATAAAAAAATTTTAAGTTCTACACGCTAAGAAGAAAATATCGAAACCAAACTGTTTAATTCTAATCCTTCTGCATAGCAACTGTTAAAAAATTCAAAGCAAGACCATTATCAAAAGTCAATCATAAATAGTTTCAAAACCGTATCGACTTTATTCGAAAATTTTTTTTTAAGAATAAATCGCTTTAAGTCATGTATTCTAACCCTTAATACATATTAAAGTGTTTATTAGTTTGATGCTTGTTAAACCCGATAAATAGTCTTTCAAACAAAATGTAGAAATCCTTGCATCTAAAGAATAGGGTTGCATTCAAAACTGCCTTGTCACATAATAAAGAAAACAAAGTATTACATCATTGGATACAGGACTGCCGCTGTATCATAAGTTGTGAAATTTTTCTTCGAAAAATAAAATTTTAAAAATTTACTAAAATTTATGAAAGTTTTTTTATACTTTTGATATGCAAAATTCTTTGGTCGACGTGAAAAAAACCTTCTTCAAAATTCTTCTGACAATATTATTACCAGGACTTTCATTTAATTTAGGATTACTTTTAAGGACGTTGTAGCTTTCCTTAATTGAACTTATCCATACATATTTTTAAACGATTTTTAAATTGGGAGTGGATTGCTATAGTTAAGATACACTTTTCGTTACACATTGCAATTGCGCTCTGGATAGAATACGGTACGGTTGAGTTTCATATCGGCTCCTAAAAAAATTGAAATTAACACCTCTTGACTCATCAAACAATAGCCACTACCATCTTTGGTTAAAGTGTAATGTTGTGCAGTGTTGGTGCAAAATTGTTTTCAACATATTTCACGAGTTTTTACTAAATTAATTATAAATAAATTATCACCAAATTAAACAAAAAGTACTAAAAAATAAAAAATAACACTCAAAATTATTCTTATCTTAGGGAACATACGCTGATATCTTAAACTTGAATCGCAAATTTATGTTATGCGTATATGAAAAATAAAAAAGGCAAAGAGATTTGGTTTTAGAACCTTAACTTACAATTCTGCATTTTCATGCGAAGTGGACATCATTTGTGGAAAATCTATCAATACTGGTTTGCCGCCATCGCCTAACATTAAGTTGAATTCGTTAAAATCTCCATGTATAACACCGGCATTGCCCAAGCGTACGATTAAATTCATAAGATCATCGTATACTTGATCAGGATCGCTTAACTCATGGATTTGAATCCTAAAAATATAAAATAATGAATATTACAAGCAAATATTGCTTCAACATACATTGGCCAGCCATTAACCAACTCCATTAAGACGCAATGACGATTAAAATCTATTGGCTTGGGTACTGGAAAGCCTCTTTCATATAAAGCAGTCATATAGGCAAATTCTCTAGTAGCAGAAATTCTTGACAAATACAGCCAAGATGCTTTATGTCTGCGTCCATGATAATCGCGTTTAGACTTAATGTTTCGAAAACATGTTCGTCCCAAACGATGTAATTTTAAACAAATAGGTGAACCCTCTTCGTCAGCAACAACATATATATTCGATTCTTTACCAACACCAATTTGATTGCCAAATGAAGCTATAGAACCGCGTAGCGTTAAAGATTTCAAAGCCAAGTAATCATATCCCGTATTGGTAAGGCGATAGCCATCGACTAGTGAGAAAGTTGTAAATATTTTTTGAAAAATTTGGCACTGAAAAGCAACTTACATCTTTTTCCTCTCTCGTAAGTCAACAGTTTGTGTTTACACAGTTCCTTAAGCAGTTTATGGACACCACCAGCTTTCAGATTAGCAATAGATGCTATCAACGGACCCGGAACTAATTCATGATTTTTCATACCCATTTCAACCTAAAAAATAATTGCAATGTTAAAATTGACGTTAAAATTTTATAATTATTTTACAGCTTACCGCTGTTAAAACGCGAAAATCTTCTTTTGTTAGATAACGCAATACAGTTACATTTAGTTTACCCATATTTTATATTTATTTTTACTAATTTGTTTATTAACACGTGCGCTAGTTCCACAACTATTTCAAAACATATCAACATAATTGATGAATCAACAGCTGTTCGTTAAGTGCTGCCTAATTTTTCTTATGGCGACATCTACAAGCTGGTAGTATGATTTTTGTTTTTGTTATTCATACAGGTAAATTTAATTATTTTGGTAAATTTTTGTTATTTAGTGGACTAAAATTTTTGTAATGAAATATTGTTTAAGATATATGTAACTTGCAATTTCAGGGTTATAAAAATATAGACCGCGTTTAACAAGCTTGTATGAGAGCACTTAATTTCAGTTCCTCATAAGGATTTTGATAGGAAATGTAAATAAATTAAGTAAAAAAATACGTTTTCTCGTCATTTTGGAAAGATAAAATCCAACTAAAATTACGTATGTACTTGATTTACATAACTACGAGTGTTTTGAAATAAGACAATTTTGAGAAAGAAACTGATAGTTTGATATCTACACAAGTTTGATATGTACACAAGAGATTAACTGTCCAACCCCACTTATTGGATGAATTATTATGCCATTATATATTGGCTATTATAGGGTAGAAATCTTGCTTTTTCTTTAGTAATTATCATAAAAAAATATAAATCTAAAAGTTTTTATTAAAAATCTTAAGGCCCAACTATAATGTGCATATACTAGCTTATGCCAACTTATACAACTGTGCAAATACATATAAATCAAATGTGGTAAACTATAATGTACTTAAGAAAACTTTTCGTAAAGTTTCGTCAAATGTCATTTGCTTAAGCAATGTACGAAACTGAACGCACATTCCGTACAGAAACAGTTGACTGCGCTTGGTGTATACATACATAAAATGATAAAGAAAAAATTGCCATGAAGAGCGACAGTGAAAAATATTTTTTTTTAATTTAAAAGAAAATGTAGAAAAAAAGGACTGTTTATGTGAGAAAAGGACGCGTTTTATTATAACAATTCGCTAAAAAATTATTTTTTGATTTCTTTCGAATTAAATAATGCACACCGTTGCATCTTTTGGTACTTTTGGCCAAAAATACACAAACAAGAGGAAAACATGCCAAATTTTATCGATTTTTTTTTTGAAAACTAGTAAAAGAAAATACATTTATTTAGATCAATATTATTAAATAATTATAATAAATTCTTTGGATGCCTTTTTTACGAATTTTATATATTTAAAAAAAATATATTTTTTTGAAAGTACGATTTAAATATAAATGAGCAACTGTGGCAAATAAGTTTTTAAATTTATGTAAGTACATTGTTGCCACATAAAATTCTTTGAAGATTTACCTAAGATTTTGACAGGCTTTTCGTTGGGTTTTTGACATAAGCTCAAGCAAGCTTATGCACATTTTAGCAGTCTATTCACGATCAAAATGCTGGCTGTCAAATTCCTGTGCGTGCTGCGCGCAGACCAGTCAAAAATTCATTTTTTGTTTAATTTTGCGGTCTACATATACACCATATCTCGTCGAAAATGACATTAGAGAAAGAACATTTAATAGCTATTATGACAGTTTGCTTGCAAAAGGAAAAACAGTGTTAGAAGGTTGTCTCAAATGAATCAGCACCAGATCCACTTTTTTCCAAATTGCTTTTTCTTTTTAAATCCGAGTTTTTTTCGAACTATTGTTAGGTTAAGTTTCTTATAGAAATATCTTTCAACTAAATTTTATTGCAATTAATTGAAAAACTTGAATTTTTACAGATATTGAAACCTGGGTGCAATATAAAATTATGTAAAAATTTATAATTACGATCATTAAATTACATGTATTCCAATTAACTTGAATAGATAGGATTTTAAGGTTCCATATCTAAGTCAATGCCTGCTCGTCTGTTACAGTTTTTTATTTTTGGAACCGTAAAAACAAATTAAATTGTTAAAAACTTTAACAGGCAAACACGTAAAATTTGCTAAATACCTACAGCTTTAAAATAAAAAAGGTCCCAACAGTGAAGGGATTTTCACATTCACATTGTTTTTTCACCGTAATAGGCAGATATTTAAAATATTTCTATGTACGCTTTAAGACTAAGTAAAAGAAATACAAAAACTTAATTATAAAGGGTTTGACCATAGTGACGTGATTTTAACGTATATGAATTTAGTTTTTTAACCGTAACAGGCAAACATTTGCAATTTACACAGAGTTGTATAAATATAAATTTCAAAATTAAAGAGAGTTATCATAGAGGAAGTGATTTAAAAGAATTTGATAATAAAAAAATAAGAAGTCAAAAGTTAAATTGTACGGAACCCTTCGAAAGTCACACGTGCACTAGGCGGATTTATTTTCGTTTTTGTTTTTCGTATTGTATTGTATTGATGTAAATTTTTATTTAGTGTAAATACCTACTTATATAAGTTTTCCATTATTACAAAATAATAATAATAATAATAGTTAAGCTAAATTTAATTTAGCTACTTAATAATTACCCCATTCGTTTTGTTAACTAGGATGGTTTTAAAATTGGTGTTTAACAACCCATCGGCTCTTAATATATTTTAGTATCTTCTGAAAGATATCTTTACAAGCTTTTTTTTTATTTCCCGGGAAACGAAGAAAAATTATGGCATTTCCGGGATTTCCCGGTTTTACCGGGAAAAAAGCAGTTTTTGAAGAAAACAAGTTTATTTAATGAAATAATATTAAAAAAGAGATATTTTTATTAAAACATAAATAAACAATAAAAATAATACTGTTGTCATACCTATCGGTGAAGACCGTCGTCACTGGTTGTTTATTTGGTACGATTGGCGAGCGCTTTCGCTTTTACATCCTACTAGCAGTGCCCACGTCTTCGTCCGCCTATCATTTCTAATTTTCTTATAATTAAAATTTAGAAAAATGTGTTTTTAAACCTTTGTTGTAGATTTCTGTAAACAGTGTTAAAAAATTTTCATCTACAAAAATAAAATATACTGACAACTGTTTAAGGACCATTATAACGATAAAAACAGGTGACTTTACCTTGGTATCTGTTGTTTCTCTACGAGATGACATATTTTTATGAAATAAGAAGTGTTCTATATTTTATCCAAGGTTTTAAGGGACCTCCACACAAAATTTTATTAAAATCCATCTAACAGTTTTCACGCAATGCGAACACCAACAGACAAAAACTTTAAAAATAGGTGTTTTGTATTTCATATCGATTACTTTCTACACCAACATCAACATTTTAAAAAAATATTTCATGTATAGGTGTAGTAGAATTCACACCAAAACATTTGAAAAATTTCAAGTGTCACAACCAAAATATTTGAAAATCAATGTATTTTTTTAAGTGCTAATGATTGTAAGCTTTCCGTTCCGCGAGAATTTAGCCAAAATTTTTCCGGAAAATTGTGGCTAGCTTTTTCCTTGAATTCCCTTCGAAAACCTAAATGATACCCATTTTGATATCTTAAAAAGTATAGTACACAATCGTATATTTTTATTGGAAAAGTTTAGAGGCCAATAACTCGAAAAATATGGGGGAGTGGCAATTTTTTCACTTGATGCTTTTTCTTAAATTTTTTATTCTATTACCCCTATCGCGAATATTATGGGAATATGTTTGGTAGTAAACGTGTATTCCCATCCCCAACAAATTGGTATCGAGAATTTTTTTTGGGAGTAAAAAGTCTATTGTGAATATCATGGGAGTAACAATTTCTATTTTGAATCGTTTGTTTAGATTTATAATTAGTTTGCATGCTTATAAAACAAAAGTGTATTTTGTGAAGGAAACTTGCCTCCTAGAGGTAAAATCTTTGCAGTACCCACCGAAGTGAAATTGGCTAGCACCTTAAGATTTTTGGCGAAAAGCAGCTACCAGAAGGGGTTGGGCAAACAAACCAACGTCGGCTTAGCACAATCTACATTTAGTGAAGTGCCCCCAGTGGATTGTGTGGCCATCTCTTAATGAAAACAAAGAGATTTCAAAAGATTTTTACACAAAATATCGAATACTAGAGGTGGTAGGCTGTATAGACAGCACACATGTGAGGATCTTTGCTCCGTCAAAAAACCGGCATTTATTTTATAATAGAAAAGGTGTCAACGGCTGTTCAACACATCATCTTTTTTCTCTTTTTGAAATCCCTTACTATACGCTGGCTGCTCGGACATGGCTTCCACAAAGCAAGTACTTTGGTGTTTATTAATACTCCTTTAATAAAATAAGTTTAATAAAGTTGGACATTTAAAAACAAATATGTAGCAACTTACATGTGTACTTCTTGTTCCCCATAACAATTTTTGTGAATTAATTTTGTAAAATACTTAGTTGTTGGAAGTAAAAAAACGCGATGCCATATTTATTTATGTTTCTGAACGCATTCACAAAAAAATTTCTATGGGAACATTCACGATAGCTAATCATAAAATTTGGGAGTTTTGTCTTGGGATAGGGGTGTACACCCTGTACATTTGTTTTTTTAATCGCCCCAAATGTTTGTTGATTGCAGTTACTTTCCTTAACTAGATTTTTTTTTCAAAATTTATATCTATTTTTATAATCACCCCTATCGTGAATGTGAAATTTTTGTTCCCATGATAGTCAATGTAATTAATTCTCAGTAATAGATTATAAAAGTCTTATGCCTTGTTAATATCATTAGGCTGGTAATCCAGTTGGGAAGTCCTTCCACCAAAAATGCTTCATTCCACACTCGTTTACCTTTTTTGAAATTTTTTGCTGGGTAGTTTATCTACGAACGAATCGGTCGAGGCGTTTAAGAGTTAGGACTTTTCATGCCAACATGTGATTTTGTCCATATAAAAAAAAACAACAATCGTTACGATCCAAACTGATTCACAGATTTTCACGAATTCGGAGTACAGCCCAATAGTAAACAAGGCTATAATACATTATGGAGAGCTTTAAAAAGCTCTTGCCAACGCTGGGATGTAGAAAATATAGAGGCAGGCGTGGTGATTTGCTCGCTGCCTCGAAGGAAATGGACCGATCTTGCTAATTTTCAATAGCAAAATTTTCGAAATTATGACTGATCGATTATCGTATTTAACCAGTTAGTGCCTTGGCAAAGTTGATTTCAACAGTGTCACGGATGGATAGACGAATATCGCTTAATTAAAAGCCAAATTTAAATTTGTTGTATACAGTTCACATTTAGCAATTTTTTATTCAAATTATATATTTTTTGTTTTTGTTGTTGAAAAAGAAAACCGACATAATGAGAACTTAGTCTTATGTTGACAAAAAAATTTCACGTTTGTGGCAAAACTCAGAGGGGAAACTTTTATTTTTTTAATTTATAAAGTTTTTCAGTGTTTGTATCTCGAAGATGGCGATATTTTGGTTAACGTGCCTTGTGCTTAAGAAAAGTTTATTAACATTTTCTTGGCGTCATCATTAAAAAAAACTGTAGACTTTTTTTTGTAAAAAAATGCAACTAAAATAAAGAATTTAAGAATTCCGATCCAAAGACGAAGTTATAAAAAATCTGTTTTACATTGCCATTGCTTTTTCCAATTCCGGTTTGGTTTTGTGGCATCTCAATATAACGACATCCATTCTTTAGTTATTTTCTTTGCTATTTGTAAGTTAATTTTGGTTGGGGGTTGTTGGGCTTTTCAAATAAACTTGACAAATGAAAATATTTAAAGTGCTGCTTCAGATTCTTATGTCAAGACAGGTATTCCAAGAACTGGAATCTTCTTATTTTTTATCTTAAAATAAAAATAAATACAATTAATAACAAATTAACTCATTTTAGTAAAGAAAAAAGCTTACTTTGACGTTTGTTATTATCTGTATCTTTAAGAAATGTATATTTTTTGCAAGCAGTTTTTCGCGGATCTTTGCAGAATTTTGTACAATCCATATCATAAATGGGATAACATTGGCGTAGACCATCCTTAGGGTAGGGATATGTTATATTTTTGCGCTGATTCGGTACATGAATTTGCACAGTTTTGCATTGACTATTTTTACCTTCCCCACCCTTTTTATTCTTTTTGGAACTATAGTGACGCATATAACCTAACCTGTGCAATGTTGAAAATTTACGCTGGTTTGGACAATTTGGTTTGGTATTTCCTTTTAGTGCACCACATGTAGATTTTTTATCCTTGGTTTCATCTTTTTGTTTAGCCGCACAAGATTTTGAAGGTCCTTCTTTCTTTTTACAAGGGTCTTCTTTTTTCTTGTCGCCACATGGATCTTTCTTTTTACAAGGGTCTTCCTTTTTCTTGTCACCACATGGATCTTTCTTTTTACAAGGGTCCTCCTTTTTCTTGTCGCCACATGAATCTTTCTTTTTGCAAGGATCCTCTTTTTTCTTGTCGCCACATGGATCTTTCTTCTTGCAAGGATCCTCTTTTTTCTTATCGCCACATGGATCCTTCTTTTTACAAGGGTCCTCCTTTTTCTTGTCGCCACATGGATCTTTTTTCTTGCAAGGATCCTCTTTTTTCTTGTCGCCACATGGTTTTTTCTTTATACATGGTTCCCCTTTTTTGCTTCCCCCTGAATCTTTCTTTTTGCATGGTGAAGCTTTCTTTTCTCCACAAGGAGCTGAATCGTTTTTGCAAGGATCCGAATTACATTTTGGTTTATATTCTGAATGAATATCCTTACATGTGTCCTTTTTTGTTTTTGGCTTAGATTTTCCGCTTCCAGCTGTATCACTTTTACCCTTGCCACCTTCGCCACCCTTTTTGCAACTTGAACAAACGCAATCTCGAGATGTTTTAATTACTGCTTTTATTACTTCTTCATTTGTGGGACGTTTTTGGTTAAAAGAATTTAAAGCTTTTTCTTGGGCAGCAGTTTGGGGCCTTGAGGAGAGCTCGTGAACTCCTTGATTAGTAGTGGTCGTGGAAGCCGATTTTTTGCAAGGACTATTCTTTGGATTCTGGGAACATTTATCACCCTTTTTACATTTTGGAGACACACAGCCGGTAGGTATTTTATGTTTTTTCTTCCTGTCAATTTTCTCTTGCATATTCTCTATTTTATCTTTTTCTTCCTGACAACCATCTCGTGTACCTTTCGAGTCACAAGGACCTTCTTTTTTGCAACTATCATCAGCTTGTTTTGTTTGTGCTGATGGATTCACACAGCCGGTTATCACTTTTTTGTGTTTTTTCTTCTCAATCTCGGGAATATTTTCTGATTTAATTTGCTCTTTCTGGCAATGATTTTGTTTAACTTTTGACTTGCAAGGACCTGCTTTTTTGTGACCACTATTAGCTTTGTGCGCTTGTGTTAAAGGGTGTACACAAAGCTTCTTGTTTAAAGCTTTCAACTCTTTTAAAGCAGCTCTCCTTTTATCGGCCTCGGCAAGTGCCTGATTATAAGCATCACTTCTCATCAGAAAAGTTTCAGTGCCAAATATTTTTGAAAGATAAGGAAAATCGTAATTTGGATCAGGTTTACACCGAAAACTGTTGTTCGATTCACAACGTTTAATGGTTGGACTAACGACTTGCAACACAACAATTTGATATGAAGCTTGAGGTAGAATATTTGACATTTGGTAGTAATTTATTTTAGGTTTTGTGAAAGTATTTAGCATCAATGCCGATGTACTGGTTGAAAAAGACTTTTTAGCCAAAGTCAAGGGAAAGGTGTTTGTTGAAAAGCTCTTTGCTTCGGTAAATGGCATACTTTTACTCCAAGCAATTTCATTTCTTTTAAGCGGAGATACATTTAAAGCTAAGACTGAATTATTTTCATTTTTGGTTACATTTTTAAATACGGCATTTGCTCTTATTACAAAGATTTGTTTTAAATTCTTAATTGCATCATCTGCAAGAATATTCATATAATCTACATTCTCCGGCTTATGTTGACCAGCGGATGAATTTCTTACATTTTGGTACTTCACTAATTGAGATTCTTTCAGACCGAGCTTTTTATTCGTTCGATTACTTTTGCGACTCAGTGTTTCTTTTTCATTCTTTAAACCTGAATTTAATTTACCTGTTTTTTTGAGATTTTGAGATTTCGAAAATATAGACGTTATGGTACTTCTCATAGAGTGTTCATTTGCGTGGAGCCAATCCAAAGGTATTAGAAAAAGTTTAAGCGAATTGTTATTTATAGAACTCGAATGTATCAGAGCAGCTGATCTAATTGGAACTTTTTGGGTACCTTTAAGCAAACCATTATTTTGCTTAATTAACTCTTTACATCCATAAGTTCTTCTTGCGGCTAAGCTATTCCGTAGTAAAAAATTATTTTGTGGTGTTACTTGTACCAAAGCGGTATAACGTCGATTCGTAGTACTGCAAGAAAGTCTTGCAGAATGCTGTAAAGCGATATATTAATACCAAGAAAAATTGCCTTTCAAATCAATACTTACATTAATACACGGCAAAATTTTGGCGAGTAATCTCATTTTAAAACATTTATAATCTGAAAGTTACTGTGGATTTAGCTTAATGAAACAAAAAGAATCTTATTAAATTAATTTTAATAACAAAAATTATTATTTTTTTTTACAGAAAATTTTTAAAGTTCTCTTTTAGTTGTCAGTTGAAGCAACTGATTACTTTGTTTTAGAATCATTTTCAAATTATATTAAGATATTTTGAGTTTTAATTTCAACGATCATTCTAAAATTATCATTTAGTTGAGCAGCCAAGCATATTTACTTAGCTGTCATTTCTTAACAAGAAATAATTTTTGATAATTCTGATGCTGGTGTAGATAGTAATCTATGGAATACAAAACACCTATTTTTGGAATTTTTTTGTATGTCTGTCTGTGTTCGCATCACGTAAAAACTGCTGGATGGATTTGAATAAAATTTTGTGAGGAGGTCCCTTAGAACCTTGATTCAAATAAAATAATTTTTGTTTTTCATAAAAATATGTGATTTTGCAGAAAAAGTAGAGACAAATCCGAAAGCACCCAATTTTACCGGAGTAATGGTACTAAAACAGTTGTCGGTACATTTTATTTTTGTAGATGAAAAGTTTTTAACAGAACTCTACAAAAGCTTAAAAACACATTTTTCTAATATGTTTGTTTTTGATAATCACTTTTCGGCTCTTAATACTGAAAATTGCCATAAGCTTGTTAATCTAGATCTAATTTTATCATTGGAAAACTTCCTGTTAAAGCACTTGAATACCTTACGATAATTTTTAATCATTGTATTAACAACTCTTACTTTCAACAATGGAACAATGGAAAATTTCTAAGATAATTCCTATTAAAAAAAGGCTAATATTGAAGATATTAATAACCTAAGACCAATTTAATTACTTTCAAATTTAGGGAAATTAATTAAAAAAAATTTGCGCGAAAAAATGGATATTGGTATAACCGAATCTTATATTCCAGATTTGCAATTTGGATTTAAGAAAGGTCATTCGACGACTGATGCGTTACTTAAATTTCATGATGACGTTGTTAATCATCTTCGGATTAAGCAGTATACAGTAGCAGTATCTTTAGATGTTGAAAAAGCATTCGACCATGCTTATCACAATAGAATTATTTTTAAAATGATTCAAATCGGGTTTGATCCATTTGTTATTAAATTATTCAAAAAATATTTTCTAATAGAAAATTTTCCATTTAATTTAATTAACTATTTTCGGATTTAGGCAACGTATATTGTGGTGTCCCTCAAGGATCGATTTTGGCACCCCATTTCTTTAATATTTTTATGTACGATTTTCTTCATGTTGGCTCAAATTCCATCAGCTTGTTGTATGCCGATGACTCTCTTGTTTATTCTCATAATGAATCCCCACTCTTAGCCTTAAATCAAGTTTCTCAACATTTGGAAACGGTGAGGAATTTTTATGACAATTGGGGCGTTAAGCTAAATGTCTCGAAATGTGAGGCTATTTGCTTACGTAATGCTTTGGGGAAATGTAAACGTTTTGTTGTACATGAGAGTAAACAACTGAGGCTTTTATTTAACAATACGGAAATTCCTTTTAAGGATAATATGAAATACTTTGGACTGACTTTTAATAAACTCTTAAAATTTAATAAGCATGCCCGTATGGTACTAAAAAAATCAAATAGAATATTCGGTTCGATCTCCAAAATTCTTTGTAATAAAAACCTTCCAGTGAGAACTAAGCTTTTACTTTATAAAACTGTTTTTAAACCAATTGTTTTATACGGATTTCCTATCTGGTTCAGTGTGTCTCCGGTTATTATAAAAGAAATTAAAATTTTTGAAAGAAAGATATTG
This sequence comes from Cistogaster globosa, assembly GCA_937654795.1. Lineage (NCBI taxonomy): Eukaryota > Metazoa > Arthropoda > Insecta > Diptera > Tachinidae > Cistogaster > Cistogaster globosa. The sequence goes on along the minus strand of OW569403.1, from coordinate 131,360,303 downwards.
CGAAACTGTATTGGAAAGCATTATGAATCATTTCATAAAAGATATTCAAATACCTTTATTTAAAAAGAATCTAAAGTAACTCCCATAGGACTTTATGTTTGTGACATAATTGAGAGTTTTATAGTAAGGTCCAGATTAAATGATAACAAATTTATTTCGGATATTTATAAAACTCAAAGTCATTCTAGTTGGTCAAATGTTAATTATTTATCCCCAATTGGTTTTCTAAATGAAACTGCACCATCTTTTGATTTGTCCACTTTTTTGGGGCACAATTTCTTCTCAAAAAATGTTCAGGGTATTTAAAGAGGTAAGCTCAGCTACTATAAATTTTATTATTATTATTATTATTATTATTATTATTATTATTTTTCTTTATAATTTCTTCTGTTATTTTATTATTTTATTATAATTTTTTTCTATTCTATTTTTAAGTTAATTTTAAGTTAATTTTAAGCACACTCTTCCCCAAGAGATATTCTCTCAAATTATGTTAACCAAGTCTCGGGAGTAAAGACGTATTTTTCTTTTATTTCTATCTTTCCAAATAAAAATTTCGGATTATTGTAAGTATGTTACTGATTTTATTCGCTATTATTAGGATAATACTTTTTAGTCCTAAGTTTTCTTTCCTCTTATTGTTTCCAATATTGTATTATGTTTTATAAAAGGCTCAATAAATTAAACCCTAAGCCTTAATTAATTATTCTGAAATTGTAGGACTACATTCGTGAAGTTAAATAAATTAATTATAATAATAAGTTTTTACGCCAAAATAATTTTAACCCTCCCCCTTAAAATTTTATTCTTTTTAAGGATTTTTAAATACATCAAAATGATTCTTAATATTAATTTAAGTGTTATCTGTTTGTTCAATTTTCATGTTTTAATGGAAAAAATTCTTGCCTTATTTCGCTATTTACTCACTAAATGTTGTGTTAAAAGGTTACTTGATTGCGATCAACAACACTATAACTTGAAATTAGTCATTCAACAAATGTTTCTCAAAGAACATTATGTGTAACGAGTACTTTGTGGCATGTCAAAAAGGTGAACACCATTCAATTGAGCTGCGAAAGCACACCAAACATTTTGTTTATTAAAACCCGAAAATTTTTTTCAAATTTTTTCATTTTCAAATCATTTAGAAGATTTCAACTGCAAAGCGACTTGTTTAAAACATTTTAAGAGACTCTGAAGTGCCCAGGTTAGCTTTTTGTTGTCATTGAGTAAGTGAAACAGTTTAAAAAAAGTTGACTTGATTAAGATTTCAAAAGATTTGCAAAGTTTTTGTGAAAACATTAATAAAATATAAAATAAATGGTCATATCGATGTACTTTCCCTGCACATACACATTTAATTTAAAAAAAAAAAGATAATTCATGAGAATATCATAAAACTTTTATATTTGATAGAATTAAAAGCAACGCAACATTAACATAAAATAAAAGTTTTTTTTTTAATTTTTATTAATTTTAATAATCTATTTTTTTGAGTTAAAATCTTTTCAATTTGAAAATTTAAACCATAAAAAACATTTTAATTAATTTGTTTGCTGGGTAGGAATCAATTCGACTGTATGCTGCTTTTATATGTTTGTGCCTGCAGAACTAAGTCATTCCTGAACCAATTTTGAAGTTTGTTTTTTGTAATTTGATAAATTATGCATACAGATGGTCCCGTTTAGATGCAGTTCATATTCTTAAAAATTAAAGGGTGTACCCATACAACATACATGTTTTTCTTTAAAATTAAAAAATATTGCGTATTTCTATAGCTCTTGATGGCAAAAAGCAATTAAAAAATAAATGTAAAAATTAAAGGGTGTTCCCATAGGTGACGTAAATTCACTTATATGCGCCTGTCTCTTAAAGCGTTATAAAAAAACGCTTGAAAATTGGATAGGATGTATATTACTATGACCGTTATAATAACAAGTTCAGACATTAAAAATTAAAAATAAAGCGTGTCCCAATAGTTAATGTAATTTGATGTAAGAGAACAAACTCTTGAACCGTTATTGATAGACAGCTGAAACTTACAAAAAACCTGTATTGTTAAGTTCGCTATAAAAACAAGTATAAAATTTGAGTTTAGAAATTAAAGGGTGTTCTCATATTTGAAGTAAATTGAACCGTTATATACAAACACTTTAAAATTAAACAGAATGTCCACTACTTTGTTTGGTATATTAAGGAGTATAAATATTTAAAATATTAAATAAAAGGGTGTTACAATAGTTGCTGTTATTTGATGTATATGACCAAACTGTTGAACAGTTGTAGGCAGTTGATTGAAATTTTTACAGAACCTTTATTGATAAGTCCGCTAAAACAAGCAGCAAACTTGAAATTAGAAATTAAAGGGTGCCTCTATAGCTGATGTAATTTGACCTAAATAGCCCTATCTTTGAAACCGTTAGAGACTAACTCTTAAAAATTAGGCAGAATGTCCATTACTATGTCAAGTATAACAAGAAGTAGAAATGTTTAAAATTAGAAATTAAAGGGTTCTCAAATGTATATATCCAACCTTTTGTACAGTTATAGACTAACGCTTAGAATTTCAAAAAAATTTTGTTTTACTGTGTCAGCAACAAAAAGTGTAAAAAATAATGGGTGACCACTTAACTGCAGAATTTTCTTGTTTAATCTGCATTCATATTTTTTTCACGACATATAAAAATCGTGACGCAATCCTTCTCGAGTATAAAACAATTAATGTATAATTACCGTCCTAAAGAAATCTGATTTTAAAATTCTCTGTTTTGAAGTAGTTTTTTTTTTTTGCAAGAATTATAATAAAAAAATAAAATCAGCAAAACTGCAAAAATTATCTTGAAATAGTAAGTTTTCCGTTGAACTTTAATGAACAAAAGACCATATTTATTTTTTATTTATTTAAGATTTTTGTTTTTAATTTAATAACACATCTCTAGTAATTCGAATAACATTGTTTAATGTCTTTATATCTTAAAATGGTTAATCACAGTTTTAAATTGTTTTGCTACCTTGCTTTATGTAAAATAAATTGTTTAATTACTCTTTGAAGCTTAAGAACTACTTGAAGAACTTGAAGCTGCACTGGCACTACCAGCGCTAGCAGCAAAAACTTGTCTAATATTTGACAGAAAGCCCCATACTTTACTGCCAATGGATCCCAACACTTCTAGAAACTGTAGATCGGTACTTCCATTAATCATTTCACGTTCTTCTTCGGTTTCAATGGCCATTGAAGCATTTTGCTCTGGCATAGGTTGCATTTCACTAATCAGAGTACGATGACGTTGAACGTGTTCTGTATTATTTAAATGGCCATCGCGTACACTATTTACTAAATGACGTACAGATTCTAAAACTGGTATACTTTGTTTTGAACGTTGCCACATGGTCTCATTTTTAGGAGACTCATGTTGTTCATTGTCACCAAAACCATTTTCCAAAGTGTTCAGTTGCTCATCCATTAAATCATCGCTAGCAGGGTTGTAAGAAACTTTATGTTTTGGAAAATGTTGTTGATAACCAGCTTCTGTCGACGATACAACATTTTCAAATTGCTGTAAATTTGTATTAAAATTCTCTACGAAACGTCCAAAGAGTTGTTGTAAAGCTCCACGCATTTCCCACTTATCTTTAGAGGTTAAGTTTGAATGAAAATGTTCGAAATCAAATTCTTCAATTTCCTTAAGTTTCGTTTCTTTTTGTTGGTGCTGCTGCTGTTTTTGTAGTTTGCGTTGATTAACATAGCTGACAATGTGAGTGGTGGCTTCCGCCGAAGTAGCTGGATGGGAGTTGCATTGTAATGCTAAATTCTACGTTTTGATAAAAAAAAATAAAAAATATCAAAAATTTTATTTCCACTGAAAACTGTGCATTTTAAAAAAAACTAACGAAGAATATAAAGACTAATTAAAATTCTATAAGCAAACAAAAATGCATTTTAATTATAATTCATAAATGCATTTTTATTGAAAAAATTTTAAGGCCTGATGTTACTTATTGAATACAGATGTTCATTATTAAGCAATTCATAATTTTTGAAGACAATGTTTTATTCAGAGAAGTGGTGATTGCATTTTATTTTATAACTAATATTTTTTATATTATTTTTTTATTAGAAACAAGAATAGAATAAATGTATAAAGTTTCGATGTATCTAAGGTTAGGATTTTGGTTATTCAATTGTTTTTGTGCAGTTCATGTAAATTAAATAATTACGAAGTACGATATAATTTATTTTGAATACACAGACACAACTATCAAATCAATAAGAAACCAAATTCTGCAAGTTACTAGGTGACCAATAGAGTTTTTAATTTTTATATTGAAAATCCGCAAAGTCGGTCTTTAAATGTGTGAAAAAGAAATAAACTTAAAGGAGATGTCCCAGAGTGAGCAATGAATCTAAGAGTTGACTCAGAATAACTCCGCAGGGAAAAACGAAAATAAGGTGTGTGCTCCAATTGAACACAAGAGCGAACAATGGTACCTAATAGTGTCAATGAGCTTCTGGGGTCCCCCAGTCGGTGATTTAAGGGATCAAAGTAAATTTTTTTTTCAGAGATGGGTCGATGCAATTAAAGGCCAGGATTCACTATCACACACAATGGTACGATTTAATCACACAAAAATCTGTCAGAATTCTGTTCTACTTTAAAAATCGTTTCAAAATGGCGTCGTACGTGCCACACTATTATACAAAATAGATGCAAAAAACAGATGCTTTTAATATTTTGTTGTTGCTTTCTCCTCATTTTCAAAAAAATCAACTGTGATCGTATAGAAAAAATTATTTTTTGAATTATTTCAAAAGATAATAAAATCGTACAGATCTGTAAAAAAGTCTGTCACACATATACACTTTTAATCCATACTACCATGCTTTTTAAGCACACATGCAATTTTTGACAGACCATACGACTGAGTATGATGGTCAATCCTGGCCTTAAGAGGGGCCAACGTATCTGAAGAGGTGACAATAAAATAAAGAGATGCCTACAGGATCCTTTATAGGGTGATTATATTTTTGGCTTAAATGCATTAAAAACTTTTACAGGAAGTAGTAGACTCTAGGAGGCAACTTACAGACACAAAGGAGACTGCTACATGATGTATGGGGCGTGAAATGGACCTGGAAAAGGTGTTTATATAGAGAAAAATAAACTTTCAAGGGGGCAATAGCATTCTGGAGATTAACAACAGAACCCCAGGCCAGGAAATATATTGGTAATAGACCTCAGCGCTGGTAGTAGATACCTATGGCGGAAAATAGAATCCTAAGGCTTTCAAAAAAGATAAATCATTGAATTTGATATAAAAGGGCAGGAGGTGTTCTGCCAGAAAGTCATTAATTTAAAAAAATATATGTATATGCTTTTCAAATGGTCCTCACCAATAAATGCAAATGAAGTACTTTTATCTGCTTAAAAAGTGTTTTCATTGTGTAACTACACAGAAAGGTTCCAAAAAACAAGTAAAAAATTTTGTGTTTTGTTTAAAGGATAAGGGGTAACCTCTTTAATATTAACGCTCAATAAAGTAGCAACAAGTAGTATTTTTATCTTTAAAAATTTTTAATAACAATTGGGCAGCACAAAATATCTCGCTTGAATTATTTCTTTTTTTGAAAAACAACACGAGTCAGAGTGCAATTGAAGTAAATATTTCTTGAAAGAAGGAATTATCTTTTTCAGGTTGAAGTTAAGAGTTCATCTTAAATAATACACGCTTTTTTTTATTGATTTTTAAGTTTGAAAAGAAAATATAAGGCACTACCGAGATTTTTGCAAATCATGTCGGAATGTTATCGGATATATTTAGGAGTGCTCTGTAAATCAATTCATTTCCATAAAAGAACAATTTACAAAATTTGTATTTTTTTATTTAAGGGATAAAAATTGATAAACGTCAAAAAGGCTTGAATTCAAAGTCCTCTATTAAAGCAAAAAAAATGCAAAAAATTAATGTTAAAAAAGGGAAAATTTTTTATTTTTTGACAAGCCTTTTTTTAGCCATTCTTGCAATAAATATATCAAAAAAACTTAAAGGAAAAGGGCTTAAATAACTCCCTTTTAAAGTTAATATATTTGTAAACTAGACAACATTTTTTAAACTTCATAAATAAAAGACCTGAAACTGTAATAAAAAAATCGCACTTTATTTATTTTTTTTTTTTGCCAGGTCTATTAATTTAATTTTAATGCGAATAAAATGACGAGATTTCAATTCACAAGGATGTGAATTCGTTTTGAAATCAAAATAGTTATCCGCTACGCAGAAAAGAATCGTTAAAACAAATGTAAAAAAACTTTTTTTAGTCAAAATAAAGAATAAAGACAGGAAAGCAATATGAACCTTTATTCGGCTATGCCAAATCTTATATACCCTTCCCCGTATATCTATAAGCAAATGTACCGTACTAAACTTGTGTAGTTTATAAACGAACTAGTTTATTTGAACGATTCCATCGATTAAGAAAAGTGAACTAGTTCATACTTTCAAGTATATCTAGTTCATTTTTGAACTATACTTTGTATTTGAACTACCAGGCAAGATGAACTAGAAACCATGTCTGTTGACTATTTCGGACATGAAATAGTGCTGCCACGCATTTTATTAAACATTCGTTTTGGTAATGCTACGGTGTTGTTGACATCATATTTTGAAAAAAACGTTTGAACTAAGAGAGATTTTTAAATAAAAAGAGCCTTTGAACTACTAAAATTTGAACTAGTTCATTACCAAACTTTGAACTAAAAAGAGCGTTCACTAAATTGAACTATATGGCACAAGTCTATACCGTACTGCATATTTCTAATTGAATACTCTTAAAAAATCTGCTTAAGAAATTCTTTCCCACCATAAAGTTTTTTTTCCCAAAAATTTTAAGTTTTGCTCAGGGTTCTTGTATCAACTTTCATTTTCATTTCATAAATTTTTTTATTATAAAAATCAACAAAAAAAAGTGTTATATTCGCCAATGCTGAATCTTATGTACTCTTCACAATTCATGTCACAGAGAATAAAAAAAATTAATACTAATAAAATTTTACATAAAGTGTCATCGGCTCTTCAAAAAAGATCTCTTCAAAAACTTTGAAATGAAACCTACATTGATATCTTTTTAAAAAATATGGTGCACAAACGTACTTTTCTATAAAATGTTCGGAGGCTCATAACTCACCAAATATAGGCGAGAGCAAATTTTTTCTCTTGATGTGTTTTTTTATATTTTAATTCTCTGTTGCCTAAGATGTTTTTTTTTTATTAATGTTCCAAATGATATGAAAAAATTAGAGGCAGACGTGGTGTTTTGCCCGGTGCCTTTTCCGAAATTATGCAAAATTTTCGAAATTATGTCTATTCGATTGGTGTATTTTAATTTTCTCTCGCTAATCTGGTGCTTTGGGAAAGTTGATTTCAACACTAATACGGACAGACATCGCTAAATCGCTATGCATAATAAAACAGAATAAATGATATTGCGGGAATTACAAACGGAATGAAAAACTTAGATGTACGCTTTTTTCACTTGTGGAAAAAAATATAAAAGAACTTTAAAACTTAAGGTCTGCTCAGATTAGTCACATATTTAAACCAAAAAGACGTAACCATTCAGTAGTAGAAAAAAAAATTGTTTGTCATCAAGTAATTATTAAAGAATATGTCATCCTATTGATTATGAAATGTGAGGTGTCATGTTTTTTATATTACAAATCGTCATTCGTAATGATACGTGTCAGCACCCTAACTTACCTTTGCCTTTTTTTAAGGAAAAGAAAAAAACTTGAAAAAAGTACAGTTTTAGTTTTTTATTAACACATTGCATAGTGGGGCAGAATAAAAATATTTTGAAAATAACTCAGCCATTTGTTAACGGCTGAGTCGATGGGCATAAAATTTGGCATGAGCATAGCAAAAGAGCATTAGTTTTGAGTCTGAGTATCATAAACTTTCCAGGGATTGCCCTATGTGGTCTCAAAGTTAGGTACCTCACATTTGAAAAATTTTCAAAAGCTTCTCGTTCTTTTTAATTTTTGTCTAATTTTTAAAAATTATTTCATAATTTTTTTTTGAAACTAAGTATAAAGTAAGTCTTGTAGAAGATATAGGTCCTCCAATTTGACCTATTTTACTTCGAAATTTTGACTTTACCCTATATTTTCCAAAGTCCCAAAGCTGGAATCAGAAAAAGAAGACTTTTAGAAAAAAGCTATATATGTATACTCCGAGTTGTTGCTGAGTGTATTTCGTGAGCCCTAGTCCATATGGGGGACTTTTTACGCAAAAGAGTAAAAAATTCCAATTTTGGGATTTTCGGTCTTTATTTTGGAAATTGTGGGATTTCCTTTACCTTAATGCTGCAGATTTTATTGCCACTTGATTTTGGTTGACTACAAGAGCGTAAAAAATTTTTTTGATTTTTTCTCCTGATGTTTTTTTTTCTTATATTTTATTTCTCTATTGCCTAATATGTTTATTTTTTTTGGCATTGTTCCAAATGATATGTAAAAATTAGAGGCAGATGTGGTGTGTTGCTCGCTGCCTTGAAGGGTAGGGACCGGTCTTGCCAATTTCCAATAGCACCCTTTTCAACACTTTGTCTGATCGATTGGCGTATTTCAATTTTTTTCTAGCTGATCTAGTGCTTCGGCAAACCTGATTTCAACACTAATTTAGACGGATAGGCGGATATCGTTCAATCGACTTTGCTACATTCCTAGACGAGTGTATAAAACCTACACGGCAGGATAAGAAAGATGTTTTCGAGTCCTTAACAATGGTGTAAAAGATCATAACCAGTTAAAAAATCAAAGAAAGAACACTCAAGACATCGTTGGATACACATTTATTAATTTTTTTATGTCTAACTATATATTTCTCTGTAAATATTCCACACTCCTATTAATTTAACTTTTGCGAAATAGAAGCTTCGCATTTATATTTTTCTTCTAGTGCTGTTCTACAAAAAGCTCTGTGTACCTTCCACTTACTAAGTTATGGCGTCTACGGTCTTATTTTTTTTTTTTTTGTAGATAAAAAAGGTTCTTGCGACCATTTTCTTCTCTATTTTCCGAATTTCATATATCTTCGCTATCACTATATTTTTACATTTTCTATTAACATGGACGTTTTATTCCAATTTTATCCTGAATAAAAATTTGGGCAGAGTTGTCGACAACAGATCTAGTAATGCATTTTTAAGCGCTGGCGGATTTCAAAACTTTTGCCGGCAATAGTGAACATGTTGACTTTTATTGTTAAGAATTATATTGAAAGGATTAAAATAGATAAGCCTGAGGCATTTAGTGGAGAATTCGTTTCCACTTATTACTGATAAAGGGAGAACTACTAGAAGAGTTGATACCATTGTTAATTTTTTGGAACGTTCCAAGTATCATGAACCCATGTCACATCAGTGAATTCTTTGGCAGAATATAAGAAATTTTTTTACTATAAACTTAAAACAAAAGTCCGATTGAAAATTATTCACTTTATTAATATTTTAACATATAGAAAATTTTGGCCAACAATGTATAAATTTTGTTTTTATAAATCATTTGTTATTTATATATATATATATATATATATATATATATATATATATATATGTTGCTATCATTACACTTACGTTTAACACTAATAAAAATAAAACACACCAAATATTTAACATGTTAGAGGTCATTTGATAAACATTGAAATAAAATGAAACCAAAAATTTTTAACTATTGATTTAAAAAATTATTAATTCGAATTTTGTTTCTTTCCAAAATAAACCGTTCAGACCAAATAACAAATTAAAACTGACCACTGGATATGTTTTAAAAAAACACAGAATAAAAAATATTTTTAGAAAATTAAAATTCAAACCGCGTATTTTATATTTGTGTTCTTGTGAACGTACAAAACTTAAGTTTATTAAAACAATAAAACGTAGAAAATTTTGATTATTGTATTTTTACTTATGCAGATAAAACTACTCGTTAAAATTAAAAAATAAATTAAATATGGTACCAATAAAAAGCGTAAGTAAAACTGCATTAAATAATACTCATAGACAATTTTTTTTCAACGTAATTTGATGATTAATTTTGCAATAGTGACTTAAGAAAAACGATAGTGAAAGCACTTTAGTGTGAAGATTCAAAATTTTATATTTGTGGACTATTCTTAAAAATAGGTTTTTTTCGACAAAATGAAAGGGGCTTAACCTTTATCGTCTGAGACACAGAAAGTTTAAATAGAGGCAAAATTAAAATGAAAAATTAATCTCAAAGGTTAAAGCGTATGCCCAAAGAAATGTGTTTTTGAGGTAGAAATATACAGACATATAGATCTTACATGATTTTAAAACTTAAAGGGTGCTTCATACAAGTCGTAGCGTTGCCAAACACAAGCTTAATTTTGAACCATAATAGTTACAATCTTAAAATTTTTAAGTCAATAAAATAAAAATAAAAATTAAAGGATGGAAATGGTCTAATGCCTTGAGTACCGTTTAAAATTAACACATATTAAATTTTCTTTTAAAGTGGGCATTACTATGATTTTATAACTTTCCCGTTTTTTATTTGTCCTGCCCGTCTTTTCGTTTTGTAGCCAGCTGTGTTTAAGAATTTTTGTACCGTTAAACGGTATGTTTTTAACAGTTTGGCGTTTTTTTTTAAATAACTGAACTACTTAATATTAATAAAGCAATAGTTTCAATTATTTTAATTTAATTTTTATTTTAATTTTTCATTTTTAATTTAATTTTTACTTTAATTTGATTTTTAATTAATAGGGATGAATAAGGATGAAATCTTTCCACAATAATTCATAAGGAAGTGCAGTAGCTGTTTTGACTTTTAATATTCAACTTTATTAAACATAAAATTTCGCATCTAAAATTAAACAAGGTTGTATGTAAAAACTAATAAGCTGTCGAACTGCACTTTAGGCCGATAGATAAAAATTGTTTTGATTCGTTGAATGCACTGTTTCCTAAATAGTTTTGTGTCTGTTTGTCCCGTTTGACGGTATATAAAAATGTGAATAGAAAAAGATTACGTCAATTTTTTCGCTAATACTTATGAATATAAGTATATCATAGCAGTTTCTTCGATTAATAATAATAATAATAATAATAATAATAATAATAATAATAATAATAATAATAATAATAATAATAATAATATCTGTTTGCATTTTTAGGCTCTTAAAATTAGAGCTGTAAATTAATCATTTACTGTTAAATTACATCGCGAATCATTTATGCAATAAATAAGAAAATTTTGAATTATTTTTTTTACATAAAAGAAATAATTGAATAAAATTTTAATCAATACAAATTAACTTTGTAAAAATGAATTATCATTCGTTTTCAATTAAATCGAATTTGTAGAATGAATGGCAATTCGTTTCCAATTTAAATGAATTTGTCAAAGTGAATTGTAATTCATTTCAAATTCATTTAATTTCAATTGATTTTGAATTAATTCAAATTAAATATAAAAAATGATTAGCAATTCATTATTAGCTCATTGATTAAAATTTGAATTGATTTTTTGTAGGTACATCCGGAGTAAGCATCTGCATATTTTCTTTGACGAACTGTAATTCGTTGTAAAAATTGTTAGTTCAAAATTTAGTAAATTTGTAACGAGTTAAAATAAAAAATAAATTACTTACAGCTCAACTAAAAATGATAACTGGTTAGTTTTAAAGAAAATAAGGAACATTACATTAACGAACCGTAGCACATTAGTGTTGTTGTTAGAGCCTCCCTTACTTTTTTTCGCCTTGTTTAGCAATCTAAAGTTTATATAGAATACTACAAAGAAGTGTTTAAAGGATGTCAGAAATGTTATCCAATTGAGTCGTATAGTTAATAACAAAATTAATAACAAAATGTGGAACTGGCCCAAAGCCTAAATTGACTAAAAAGGGAAGATCTTAATTTCAGTGTGTCAGTTATGGCGATTTCTCGCCAAACTGGCGATAAAAATTTCTTTTTGGCGATAAAAATTGTAAGATGGCGAGGGGCGAGATACTTAGCGGTTTTTAAAGTAATTAGTGAAATTTTTGGCTATTTAAAACAAGTCCAGTTGTAGAGAAAACAGCGAAGAAATGTTTTGAGTTATGTGTGGACTTCGTTTAACCAAATTAATATTGATTAATTGGTTAAATAGATGATGTTTACAATGTACACAACTTAAGGTAGATAGATACGAAGAATGTTAACGAAGGATGTAGCGGTCCGGAAAATTCGGCATTACTCTCTATTATCGTCTAATTTTTGTTGTTTTCTTTAGAAATCATCCGCATAGATTTGTAAATAATTTTTATTTATAAAAATTTTTAAAAATTAAATTAAAAAATGAATCTTAACCCAAAAAAAAAAAAATAAATAAATTTTGCTATTTTTTATTTCTTTTCTATTAAATTTTCAATTAAATGTTCGAATTTTGTTGTTTCCAATTTCAAAATGCTATCATTCTGTATCTCAAGTTAAATTTAAAAGAATTGGAGACCCTAATTACGCACTGGGTATTTATGAAACACAGTGGAGACAACATCCTTTTATAAATTGGAGTTGTCGACGGCCGAAACCCCGCAGTACAAAATTTAAATGTAAATTTATCAAAAATAACGGCTTAACAAGCATTTAATATTCAAATATTGCATTGGAATGAATACAGTTTCTATTATGTTTTTACCGTTTTTTGTAAGATCACAATTATGCGCCAAATGGCTTGTTAGATATCACCAAAATATAAAAATATGTAATATTAGTTTTAAAATCATTTTTATTAAGCTTATTTCTTTTAACATAAAATTGCATTGCTTATGACAATATAAAAAAACCGAACTACTTTCTTTATGTGAAAAACCCATGCAATCTTTTAACGTATTGGAATTTGAAAACAAAATTGTTAACACAATCATCTGTAGAACGTGCATTTAGTGCACTTGGTACACTCTCGACCAAGTTAAGATCTAAGTCTATTTCTAATATATTAATAACAAAATTAAACTTTAACTTGCTCGACTGCTCAAACCTTAAAATAGAAAACGTTACTCACCGTTTTCTATTTTAAGAGTTTAATTTTGTCCGAAACAAAGAAATTCCTATATGTACATATTTTCATGTACGTTTTTAGCTTTACATGTACAGGAAGAATAGCTACAGTCGTATATTCACGTACGTGTACGCAAATAATTATTTTAAAAAAGTACATTCGTGGATTTGTAAGGATATGTACGGGTTGGTTTTGTGTGTTTTCCATTTATGTACGAGAAATTTCGTACAGTCAATGTATTTTTTTGAACTCTGCTCCTTCTCTATGAAAGAAATGAAAAAACTTAGGATACAAACGCGCAAAATGATGGACCTCTAGCAGCAAATAGTGATATTAGCCAAAGGTTGTTGTATTGAATTAATTAAAAAGTTGTATAGTCTGGCATCGCAGAAAATAACAGCTGTGTTTTGTTTTCTGTTAGTGTTCTTCAGCTTTGTTTTTGTAACGCGAAAATGCCGCAAACAGCTAACAACAATGTCAAAACATTTACGAAGTCTGTGGTCTAGAGTAAAAAGTCTCTCCTTTGAAAGGGTAATCAAAGTTTAGTTTTAAATAATTATAATTATCAAGTATTGAATTAAAAAAATAATAGTCTCACAGCACAACAGTTGTAGCACTGAAATCCTTAACCGGCGAGGAAATGAGTGAAAGTCCTGAAACCAAAACGCCTTCATCAAAAAGCGGTCAAGCTATCGAAAAGTTAAAAGAATTTGGCTATGCATTTAATGCTGGTAAATATAAAATTGAAAATAATTACAAAATAAATTAATAAAAAAAAATCGTTAAAAGCTGGAGAATTACGTAAAATTGACAAAACAACTGGCGAAGTTGGCGATGAGCCATTTCAATTCGAAGTTACCAAGGATCATGCCAAAAATCAAGCTCATTATGAAAAACTAGCAGACGTAGGCGTTTCAGATTGTTTTTCTTTCCTTGTATGTCAAACTAATATTGATTTCTTTTTGTTAGCAAATTCCTGAAATTGTGTATGATTTATTGGAACAAAATGGACTTTCACGTACTTACATTCCCGAAGCGGCTCCCATTGATGAGTCTACATTTTTCTTTTCATATCCGGAAAAGTTAAATAAACCTAAGAAGTTGATCGTTATTATACATGGCAGTGGTTATGTACGAGCAGGACAATGGGCAAGAAGGTAGATAAATAAGAATTGAATTAGTTATCGTGCATATAATGTATGCAAATGTATATGTGTGCACGTAGTTAGTTACTTGTGTTTGTTTTGTTAAACACAAATTAAAAGCTAAAATAAGTCAGTGTTAAATGGAAAACAAGAGCTGTAACTTATCTGTATATACTTTACCATAGTGAATTACGATTTTATCTATTATACTTTCTGCTAAACCTTACCTAACTGAACACAAAGGGATGAAAATGGATCCAAGTAGACTTTGCCATCATAGCTGCCTGCTGAACCTACTCTGTTATACTACCAATTTCACAGCAGTATACCTTCAGTTTTTTCTAATATGACTTAACTTCATTTGTACAATTGTGCTAAAAAACAAGTAAAACTGCTAAATAATCGGTTGAGCCGAATCTTTTCTACGCTTTACAAAAAGAATTATAAATTTATTTTCTTAAGGCCGGGGCACATAGAATCCGTCATACGTTCAACTTTGACAAATTCAACTGACAAGCAAGTTAAAATACATGTTTTATGAGCGTTGTCACAATTAATACGTGTCCGTCAACGCAAACTACGAAAGTTGGTCAACTTTTAACTTTTGAATACTTTGACAACTATCAACTGCTTCCTCTTCTCTGTTTTCTTTTAACTCTTGTTGTGTTTCAATTGTGTTTTGTAATTTTAATAAAACAATTTTGGTGGCAAACAATCAAATACAAATTTAATTAATTTAAAAAGTGAATAAAATACAAATTAAATTTAAAAGTGAATAAAAATAGAGAGCAAGCTTTGGTGTAACATCCGTCAGCAAAGTATTCATTGTGCCAACCTCATCCGTCGTTACTTTGACTTTAGTTGAATTTGTCAAAGTTTAACGTATGACGGATTCTATGTACCCCGGCCTTTAAACTCTAGTCCTTTTTCCAGAATATTTTTGTCTTTGATAAAATGATGAATTTTGTTGAACTTTAGTTGTTTATTTGTCACCCTGGGGTTTGCTCTGCACTTTCCTTCATAAAAGAATCCATATATAAGCCCAAAAAGCAAATCTTAAGTAAGCCGAGCTTTTGCTGAAAGGAATATTTTTAAGAAGTTAGATAGGGTAAATGCACCAATAGTCGGTAGTTTTATTAATTTTCTGTGTTTGAGCTGGTGCTGTTTTATTTATTACTGTCGTAAAATTACTTAGTTTTACACTCAATTAACTGTTTTTTAATATATTTGTATGAATTTTGAGTAATTTACGTGTTTTCTCAAATGTACCATTTGTGCCTATAGTCGGCATGCATGTTCCTAAATCCGGCATTTGCTAACCCTGTTGTCGGCATGTTATTTTTTATAAGGGAAAGACAAAACTCCCACACGAATTCAATAATTTTTATATTACATAATAGCTATTTAAATTTCTTCATGTAAATAAAATCAAATTTAATAGTCTTATTTAAAACTAAATCTATAGAAAGTTATTTTTAAAGAACATGCTGGTAATTGATGAGTCACTAGCCGTTTGGTTTATATCTACATAAGTAGCTGGCATAGGACTTGAGCAAATTGAAGGCTTAGAGGTTTTTTTTAACAATGTTTATTAATGCCAAAATGTCATAAAAAATGTTTATTACTACATTTAAAAATGTTACTTAATTTTGGGATTTCCATTTAAATAGAATTTTCTGCCGACAGGTCTTAAACAGTTGACAGATACTAAAATACTTAATTATACGTGTGCCGACTACTGGTAGAGCTCATTTTAAATTTATTTTCTTTATAACTAATTCCAAGAGAGGTGAGTAACAAATAATATTGGAGAATTTGAGTTAAACATAAGAAAAAAACTATTTTTCTACAAGTCAACACTCTCATGCCGACTACTGAAAAACAAGGCAATTTTTGTTCCTAATGTCGGCAGCCATTAAAATTAGCACAAAAACAATTTTTTATGAGAAATAACACTTTACAGTCAAAGTTTAAACATATTTAAAATCCGCAATGGTAAAAATTTTTTATAATTAACATGTTAACTTGCTTGTTTAAGTTAGCTTTATCACTAAAAATTTTATTAAAAATCAAGCATCTTTACACAAGTTAAAAGGTTGTCACTGAATGAGGCCAACAATAAGTAAAAATACTCATCTCAGCCATATTTAAATAATACATTGAGGGAAGTCAGTGTACTTTTTATTAAAGCTAAATCATATTTATGTATATAATCACCGATATTTTTAATTATTTAGACTTTAAATAAAAAATGCCGACTACTGGTGCATGCCGACCTTAGGATCGTTTACCTGTTTGGTTTTCAGCTTCACTTGTACAGTTTTTATATAAAAATGACTAAATAATGTAAATGTGTATTTTTTGTGAAAGCGGGGTTTTATACAGGTTTCCTTTAGTTAGTTTTTGTGCATTTTCGGTTTTTAAATGAAATTTTAAATTTATTCCTACAAGTGCAACTATAATTTTTGTGAAACATATTTTTTGGTTAAAATTAAATTATTGTGCAATTTAAATCGCTTAGTGAAATTCCATGTTTTTCTTATTTATAGCTTTTTTTTTTTTTTTGTTAAATTTCAGGTTTTTCATGAAATTTTCAATTTTTTGTTGCAAAAGGAATAAAATTTTTGTTTTCAATGCAACAATAATCGGCAAAAAGCACAATTAAATCTAAAAGAAAATAGAGACGTTCCCCTTTTTTTAAATAATTATTCAGAATTTATGAACTGATGCTAAATTTCAAAAGCACCTTTTTCGAAACTTTGTGAATGGTGGTCACAAATTTTCTGTAGCTTCTATGAGAACATGGCGTAATTCATATCGCTAAATTGTTTCTCCTATATTACATACAAAAATATAAGCTTTATAAAAATTTGTTTACATTCTAGAATATGATGAGTTGTGAGAGCAGCGGCTAGACTAAAGAAGGAAATTAAAATAGCTAAAAGCGAAACTCAATTCAGAAGTAAACCCACAATCACCAACTAAAAAAATATGGTATAATATAAGATCATTCTGTGGTATCCGCATGCCCCAATCTATTCACACTATCAGTAGTTACTCCAGTAATAACCTATTCTTAACAGACTCTCAATCTACAGCAGATGAATTTGGCAATTTTTGGTCTTCGCAATCCCATGACAGAAACTTCTCACGAGAATTTATAAACAACAAAATATCTTTAAGTTATTTACATACCTATAACCCTGATGTAATGACTAGAGCGATTAAAAAAAAATATTACAGTTACCAAACAAGAATTTGCTCTCAGTAGAATGAAAGGTTAAACCTCAGGCTTTGATAGATATTAAAACCCAATGCAGATAAAACACAACTAAAATCTCATGGACCCAAAATTGTTGACAAAATCATAGCTAATCGCCTTTGGTGGTTCATCACCTCAAAAAACCTCATCTGCTCCAATCAATTGGGTTTAAGGAAAGGCAAATCTATTACTGAAACACACGTTTACTTAGACTACTTAATAACTAGCTCTCTTTCTCATAAAAAAACATTTTCCAATCATATTATTAGATTTTTCAAAAGCTTTTGATAAAAATCGGTATAGACACCATTATTCATCAATTAATAGAATGACGTCTAGGACCTAATATCATCAAATACATTAAAAGCTTTTTATCTCGGATATAGATCAGAATTCAAGTTAATAACAATTACTCAAAAATATACCCGTCGTTCAATGGTATCCCCCAAGGTTCCCCACTTTCAGTTATATTATTTTTAATTTCCTACAATAAACTACAAATTCTGTGCTTATGCTGACGACTTTTATATAATAAAAAACCTTAACAGAGACAAATCCCACAACATAAATATTGATCCTCTAATTAACGTTATTTATCAATGGTGCAGCTACTCAGGAGCTGAACTTTCTCTAACCAAATGCTAACACTTACATATCTGCAGGAAAAGAACATGTAGAATCACAGTTTCTGCTTGCACTTTCACTATAAAAAATATTGATTCCCTTAAAATATTAGGTTTAGTTTTCAACAGAAAATATAATTGGAAGGACCACATAACATACACTGAGGCCCATCTAATACAAAGATTAAATATAATAAAATGCATTTCAAATAATAAATTCAACTGCAACACTCTCTCCGTACTATCAGCAACGAAAGCCCTGCTTTTATCAATAATCTCTTTTGGCATCTACTTATATTCTTGGTCTCCCAAATCCCATTTAAGGATAATTAAAAGTATTTTTAGAATCTCTCTGGGAGCTTTCAAAACAACTCGGATTTATAATATGCTATATGAAACAAACATCCAAACTTTGAAAACAACAAGAAACATTATCACATTTAGACTTCTTAGTAATGTTATTAACAGCCTTAACTCACCCATTTTCGATATTTATTTCAATCTCATTACGAAACCAGAACCAAAATCTCCTCAATCTGTTATTACCAGAATTATTAACTTTTCAAAAATAATCAGTTCGAAATTATACCATACAAAATATTTACAAAACCTTCTAAAGCACCATGGCACCTAAATAGTCAAATTCTGGATACTTCGTTAACCCTTTTCACCAGATACTTATGAAAAAAATATTTCTTCAAATTACAAACACCTATGCAAATTACTCCCTACTATATTCTGATGCTCTAAAGATAAAAATAATGTGTCTTACAGTTTAACAATCGAAAATTCTATAATAACGTCTTCATTGCTTCCACAGTATACATCGATTTTCACTACTGAAATTGCTGCTATTTTTGAGGCAATCAAAAATGCAACTAGACAAACAAAAAATAAATTCTTGATATGTACTGGTTCTCTTTCATCAATACACTCTGTAAGAAATATACATAACAACAATTACTATCCTTCAACATCAGATATTCCTTAATCAAACATTTTCCGAATACACTGGTCAACAAAAAAACAGTTTTTGTATGTAACATGAAAACTATTTTCTAATTATGTTTCGAACAAGGATAAGGATAATATAAATAAAATTAAAATGTTGCAAATACGAACAGTTTTATTGTAATTCAATTTTTAAATATTTTAGAAAATTTCAATATTTATCGACAAAGTGAAGTTATTTCTCTATATTGCAATATAAAAATCGGGATAACCTTAAGATTTTCTTCTATATTTTGCATCAGGGACGTCTCGTTGTAATATCCAACAATAATCCGCTAGCATACGTGGACTCCACTTGCCTTGATATCTTTTTTCTATAGTAGAAATATATTGGTGGAACCTTTCACCGTGTTCATCGCTAACGGCGCCCAGATTTTCAGGAAAGAGATCTAAATGTGAATGAAGAAAATGTATTTTCAACGACATATTACACCCTAAAGCCATATATGCAGATAAAAGCTCTTCGACAATACTTTCATAGTCATTCGATCGGTTGTTGCCAAAAAAATTTTGAGTCACTTTCTTGAAGGATTCCCAAGCTGATTTTTCCAAATCACTTAGTATTTCTTTAAATATGTTGCCTTTAATTAATTGCCTGATTTAAGGACCAATAAATACGCCTTCTTTAATTTTTGCTTCGCTCAGTTTAGGGAACTTTTCTTTCAAATATAAATAACCATCACAATTCTTATCCATAGCTTTAACAAAGTTTTTCATAAGCCTAAGTTTAATGTGTAATGCTGGTAGATATATATTATTCAGCTGCACTAAAAGGGGATTTCTTATATTTTTTTTTTTTGTCCTGGAGTAAGAGAATCCCATTTAGACCAATCTTTCTTAATATAATGATTTTTTCGTTCTCTGCTGTCCTACTCACAAATAAAACTACAGCATTTTGTGTATCCTAGTTATAATTCTAATATTAGGGCAATTACCTTCAAATCTCCACAAACTTTCCAGTTGTGTTCGTTATATTGAATCTTTTCCAAGGTAAATATAACAGATTCAATCATACCTCCCCCAGTGGTATAGACAGAAGTTCATTTGCGATGTATAAAAGAACAGCCTTTAAACTTACTTTTGATTCATTTATAAATAAACGTAATTCTTCTGCTTTATATTCTATATCCAAGGCGATCATTAGGTCACAGACATAATTGCAATAAACCAACTGATCATTTTGTGAAAAATGAACTTTTAGCGTTTGATCTCGATTGCGAAAGTAACATACTTTTGTTTTTGGTTGTAATAAATTCCATCCCTTTAATCGAGAGCCCAAAAGTTCTGTCTGTTTTTCGGACAAATTTAAGTCACGTACCAAATCATTAAGGTCTCTTAGAGATAGTAGATGTGGCTCATTCGCTTCTTGGAAGTCAGGATCTAAAATTCCGAATTCGATTGTTTCCAGTGTAACGGGCAGATCCGAACTTTTAGGTGGTTCTGGTATGGGAAGTTCCTCACTCTGAGGGACTGGTCTTTTTGCAGATGACAGGTTAGGATACTTAATTTTACTTTTTGTTTTAATTGTAATACCTTTTATATCAGTTAAGCAGAAATAACAATCAGATGAGTGGTTCGTTGGCTCCGTCCAAATCATCGGAATTGCAAATGGCATAGATCGAGATCGTTATGCCCATCCAGTAAGATGACCCACACATGTAACACAACAGATATGTGGAACCCACGCTTTGTCTTGTTGTCCGATAGCAAAGCCAAAATACTGTTCATATAACTTGGTTACTAAAGGTGTCAAATTTTTTCGCTGAGTTTTAAAAGTAATGTCTCCACATACATAACAAAACTTGTCAGGATAATAAATACACTTGACATCATTTAAGAATCACTTATCTCAAAAAACAGTAGACAAAACAAAGCTCTTGAAATAGTAAATACTCCGTGTGAAAATAAAACTAAAGCATGCTTGATCTTAAATTTTGTGGGTGGTAGCTGTAACACAAAAACAAGACCTGATGGAATCAAAGTAAACATTGTTTTTATATCAGGGTAGGTAGGTAATTTAAAATTAGTAAGCACCTTTCTTGTTACAAAATTGTGTTGGCCAGTGATATTAT
Organism: Cistogaster globosa; assembly: GCA_937654795.1. Taxonomy (NCBI): domain Eukaryota; kingdom Metazoa; phylum Arthropoda; class Insecta; order Diptera; family Tachinidae; genus Cistogaster; species Cistogaster globosa. Next base: position 131,339,129 of record OW569403.1, on the reverse strand, counting down.
AATATGGGTTCCTGGTCATAGTCAGATCTCTGGTAATGATTTTGCTGATGCAGCAGACAAATTATTTTTTTTAATTTTTTCTTTTTCTATCATAAAAAATGCATAAAATACAACAAAACTGTGATCAGAAAATATCGGTTTTAAGGCTCTAGGACTTATAGTTTACGAGATAATTGAGTTTTAAAGTTTTCAATAGTAAAAAGCACTTTTTAAGTACAAAAAAAAAATTTTTTTTAATTTTTTCTTTTTCTATCATAAAAAATGCATAAAATACAATAAAACTGTTGTCAGAAAATATCGGTTTTAAGGCTCTAGGACTTATAGTTTACGAGATAATTGAGTTTTAAAGTTTTCAATAGTAAAAAGCACTTTTTAAGTACAAAAAAAATTTTTTTTAATTTTTTCTTTTTCTGTCATAAAAAATGCATAAAATACAATAAAACTGTGATCAGAAAATATCGGTTTTAAGGCTCTAGGACTTATAGTTTACGAGATAATTGAGTTTTAAAGTTTTCAATAGTAAAAAGCACTTTTTAAGTACAAAAAAAAATTTTTTTTTAAATTTTTCTTTTTCTATCATAAAAAAGGCATAAAATACAATAAAACTGTGATCAGAAAATATCGGTTTTAAGGCTCTAGGACTAATAGTTTACGAGATAATTGAGTTTTAAAGTTTTCAACAGTAAAAAGCACTTTTTAAAAAAAATTTTTTTTTTAATTTTTTCTTTTTCTATCATAAAAAATGCATCAAATACAATAAAACTGTGATCAGAAAATATCGGTTTTAAGGCTCTAGGACTTATAGTTTACGAGATAAGTGATTTTTAAAGTTTTCAATAGTAAAAAGCACTTTTTAAGTACAAAAAAAATTTTTTTTAATGTTTTCTTTTTCTATCATAAAAAATGCATAAAATACAATAAAACTATGATCAGAAAATATCAGTTTTAAGGCTCTAGGACTTATAGTTTACGAGATAATTGAGTTTTAAAGTTTCAATAGTAAAAAACACTTTTTAAGTACAAAAAAATTTTTTTTTTTAATTTTTTAATTTTTCTATCATTAAAAATGCATAAAATACAATTCTTTTAGCTGACAATAAAAATAAAGTCGATATTATAAAACACATTAATAAATCTCTTACAGACTGGCTTTTAACATCAAATTGGTACAAAGAGATTAACCCAAACAAACTCAATTTTAAACATTATTGTTCTAAAAATATAAATAACTCAATAAGTGCTAAAGATTTTAAAAAATATATAAGACCCAGACACATCAAATTTTTGCCCATATTGTGAATCTTAAATAATATCTATCAAGCATATCCTGATACATTGCAACAAATTTAACAATAACCGACTTTTCTTTTTCACTTA